>OY821764.1:23937703-25175203 GCA_963682095.1 Potentilla sterilis
GGTTTTGACTTATTCATTATTTCGGCACACGGATTTTATCGGAATCTTGTCATTTTTCAACCGTAGACGTATTTCATCATTTCGGTCATATCTTATTTCACCACATTTTTGCATTTGAAGAGTCTACGTATAGTAACTATTTGAAACTATACATTCACTTAAACACTTAGTAAACAAGTTAAGGAACATTAGTGCATATGTTCCGATTTTGAATCTAAAAGTTTGGAAAATCTATTCCAACCGTCAGATATCACCGTTAAGATTAAATACATGTATGAAAAAAAATCCAACTACATCTGACAACGTTAAAGGCTCGATCGGGACGGTCAACCGGGTGAGTCAACCCTTCAAACGCTTAGAAATGGTAATTGGCCTGTCTAAATGACGTTTTTTTGCCTGACGTTCAACAGATAATAGTTTCAGATCGATGAGACGCAACTAATCGTATAAAAATTTTCCTCAAAATATTTACCGACCGTCAGGCTACCCATAGGAAAACGGAAGTAAAAAACAGTTAACCGCAACATTCGGCACACAGATTTTGTCGGAATCTTCTCATTTTTCAACCGTAGACGTATTTCATTATTTCGGTCATATCTTATTTCACGACACATTTGCATTTGAAGGACGAAGCAATGGTTTGTCGATAGTGATAGAAAATGGAAGCTGTTCTTTTTTTTTTTTTTTTTTTAAATCATAGTCGACGAAATCAAACCTAGTACTCGTCGGCCATACTTCCAAAAATTTTCGTCGGCTAAAGTTTTAGAGAAAGGCCGACGAAAATTCAAATCGTCGGCAATTCCCCTAGAATGGCCGACGAAAAAAAAATTCGTCGGCCATTCTCGGGGAATAGCCGACGAATTTTTTTTTTAGCGACGAAAATTCAAATCGTCGGCAATTCCAGAATTTTCAGTGTACGTCTTTGGTTTCTGCTCAGTTTTGAGTTCTCACTTGATCCATTTAACCTCTGTTCTTTTTATTTAAGTAATTAGACTCCCTAAAGGACATTCTAGAACTGATTTCAAGTCATTTGGATTTAAATTGAATATTTGGTGGATTTTCTAAGTTGTCCTTGCTCTGCTCAGTTCTGCAGAAAACTGATCATATCATGCATATATATAATATTTAAAATAAAATTTTGTTAACGTGTCCACCACATGTCTGTATTCAAAAAAAAAAAGTTGGGGCGTGTCCGCGTATCGTATTGTGTCGAATACGGACACACGTACTCGTATCCGTGCTTCAGAGGGGGTTTTGTATTCAAGGCTGAGACAGGAGATGTAATCCAAGTTATTCTCAAACTTGGCAGTATTCAAATCCTCTGTGACACCAAGATATGAGTTTAGTCACATTCTTCTCCACCGAACTCTGTAACATCAGTTTGATTATGTAACTCAAATGCAGCTTCCTCAAAAAGAATTCTATTTGTTTTTTTTAAAGGAATTCTATTTGTTGTCGACACGTGGCTCTTTAAGCTATGTCGGCTTCTACTCGACTCGACCCCCCTTTTTTATAAACCTAAATCCCTAATTCGTACTTGAAACTTTGTCCAGTGTTGTCTCCGAGTCCTCTCTTCTCCAGCGTCTCTCTG
The DNA here is from genome assembly GCA_963682095.1 of Potentilla sterilis. NCBI lineage: Eukaryota > Viridiplantae > Streptophyta > Magnoliopsida > Rosales > Rosaceae > Potentilla > Potentilla sterilis. The sequence continues at coordinate 23,939,295 of OY821764.1, forward strand.
CATTTGACATAAAAGCAAATCTCTCGTTTGGGTAAGTCTCCCAGGCTTTTTACACTTTTCAATTTCGTTCCTCTGCCACATCTCCTACTTCCAATTTTAACGATTTGTTCTTCTATTTTAAAAAGTCGTATATAAGAGCGATCCAATTTGTTCTCTATCTGTAAATATCTTGTACGCTGTTGCTGTGAAATGGGGATAGCTGTGAATTTATATTTAGGGCTTCGTTTTGTTCTCTAGTTTTTATCTATAACGCAGTTGCAAGGCATATGATATATGGTTTTACTTTTTACACGGTTCGCTATTCTGTTCTGTTTGCATTGGTTGATACGGTGTTCAGAGAAACTTGAATCACTTAATATCGAGAAGATTATCAGTTTTAAGCCGTCTGTTATGTGCATGATTTATAGAAAACAACTGCGAAAGCATCTCATATATGTTGAATGAAACAAAGATGCTTTTACTGAAAGTATCTCATATGTGTTTGTTAATTCAGTTTGTCTCATTCAGGTGTTTTGGAATTTCGACGTAGAAGAGAAGAAAAATGTTTTTCCACATTGTCTTGGAGAGGAACATGCAGCTTCATCCTCGCCACTTTGGTCGCAATCTCCGGGAAAATCTGGTGGCCAAGCTCATGAAAGATGTTGAAGGGACTTGCAGTGGCCAACACGGGTTTGTGGTTGCCATCACGGGAATTGAGAACATTGGGAAAGGGCTGATTCGGGATGGTACAGGATTTGTTTCTTTTCCAGTTAAGTATCAGTGTGTTGTTTTCAGACCGTTTAAAGGAGAGATCTTAGAAGCTGTGGTTACCATGGTGAACAAGATGGGGTTTTTCGCTGAGGCTGGTCCGGTACAAATCTTTGTGTCCAACCATTTGATACCTGATGATATGGAGTTTCAGTCTGGTGATATGCCAAACTATACGACATCAGATGGATCTGTTAAGATTCAGAAAGATAGTGAAGTGCGGTTGAAGATAATTGGAACCCGAGTGGACGCCACAGAGATTTTCTGTATTGGTACCATCAAAGATGATTTCTTGGGTGTCATTAACGATCCTGCAAATGTTGAGGAGATGCTTGCACAGGGCCAACAAAAGAGAAGAGTGATTAAGTATCTATGTCCAGGTTCAAACACCATGTAAACCGTGTGATAGACCGGCAAATGTAATGCAGTGAATGATGACCTGAGGAACTTATTAAGAGTGAGAGTTAGCACACCAAGTATTGACATTAAGTCAAGTTTGTTTATGTTGAACTTTGTTGGATAGTCATTGTAATGGTATGATGATTGGATACCTCTTGAACGTTTGGTTGAATTTGATGAAGTGGGAAATTTATGTAGAGTTGTCTCATCATAGAATTTTGTGATAAAATCGTTGTTTTTGAAGCTTTTGTTTCTGGATAATAATAGTTCAGCATTGGTTTAAACTGTTGGAGATCTACTCTAGGATAGCCGCAATTTTAATTTTTTTTGTAATATATATTTCTGTGACAAGTTTGGAGAACTTATGTTATATTCCAGATTGCTGTTTTTTCTCTATTGTTTCTGTGTGTCACCGGTAAACATTTACATGCTAGTTACCAGTGTAGACTTTTAATATAGCAAATTAACAGTGTTCCAAGTTTCTGTACATATTTAACATCAGAAAACTCTCTCTAGGCCGGTAAGCATACAAAGGAGCTTTTCTGATGACAACCATATATATGCTTCATATTTTAAAGTACTACAGTAGAGTTATAGATGTCAGCATGGTGATAACTGAAACCATTCTCAGATATGGTTCACTGTCGTGTGCACGTACAACATTGTAACAGTATTTCTTGTGTGCCAAGTTGTTCTATTTCAACAAAAAATGCTCTTCTATACCCATTTTCTTGCTGATTTTAGAGATAATTTGTATTTTCTTTGGAAGCCTCAAGTTGTTTAGACGGACTTGGTGTATTACATAAATGCGCTGTTGGTTAAGAATTGTGGAAGTGTGCAATCAATTTAATTCGCATACTATATGATCAGAGGATGGAAAATCTGCTCTGTCTGAAGTTTTCTTTGAGTGGGTTGTAATGAATATGAAGAAGAGTCACAGAATGTATGGTATGGTTGGCATTGGAATGGATCACAATCCTAAGAAGAACAGTTATCATTTTTGCATATTGGGATCTGTTGAAACTAATTAGCTAGTCATTTGCCAATTCAAATAGTAATTTTGTTTTGCCATCTCCAAAAGGTAAACAAGATGACTACACAATACTCGTTGTGGCTCTTAGTTCCATTTGAGATGCACCATCTTTTGTCTACCTATATTTACTTGGTTCTTTGATGCAGCAAATACATCTGGCTAGTAATAGGAAACGGCTGCACATCCAATCAGCAAGAGAAAATGCTGTTTATTGGTCACAGCCGTGGACTGAATAGCAAGGTAAATAATTATTGTAAATAGTATACTAAGAATAATTTTTAACATACCATATGCCAAATTGTTATTCTGGTTTGTGATGACTAAAAGCGTCAGTAGAGGGAAAAAACAAGAGACTCCTCAAATGGTAGTTACATTACTGTAATTAGCTTTGGCTAGTACCTGGTATTCACATCAAATTCTATCAAAAGGTAATATGTCATATCAGGACATTTTATGGTGCACAAATATTGCAGACAAACTTTAGGGCCACGAGAGATAACGTAGCAAGGCTATTGTTTTCTTCATACAAACTCAGCAGTCTTCCATTTCATTGTATACCTGCTCATTATTCATCTACTTCATCATATACTAACCTATAATGGAGTCCGTTAACCACTGGAAATGAATCTGTTTGGCCTTGATCCTCATGCTGGGTGCTTGGTCTTCTGAAGCTACTTCTCGCAGTCTCCAAGATGTAATAATGTATGGGAAATACGAGCAATGGATGGCTCATTATGGACGTGTATACAGCAATACTGACGAGAAGGAGAAGCGCTTCCAGATATTCAAGGAAATTGTAGCTTTTATTGAATCTTCCAATGTGGAAGCAAACAAACCTTACAAGTTAGGTGTCAACAGATTTGCAGACCTTACAAATGAAGAGTTCACAGCGTCAAGAAATCGATTAAAGAGGCATTAATGTTCCACAGGGATGACTTCTTTCAAATATGAAAACGTGACCGTGCCATCTAGAATGGACTGGAGACAGAAAGGAGCTGTGACTCCCATCAAGGACCAAGGCCAATGTGGTATGCAATTAATCATCTAGCTAACTATGTTTTTTATAGATCAGGCTTTGCTTCCACATTTGTGGGAGGCTTTTTCTATGATCTTACTGCTAAAAGAAATGATGTTTACTCAGATTACAGTCCTTCACAAACAGCACTCCAAGCCATGTTCATAGCCCTACTTCATCTGGCTCCCTTATAGTACCAGGTGATTTTTTCAGTTCTTGTGGCCGGCTCGAGATTGATATCTGCATATCGCGTAATGGTCAGTGCCCCCCATCCTTCCAATCTATCAATGTTACTTAAGCGAATTATTCTTTCAATTCTGTATTGTGCTAGTAGTGACATTAAGTTGTTGGATTCACTCTTTTAATGAATGTAACAGTAGATGCTTTCTATTTCAATTGATGTTGTATCTTTTTTTTTTTCCTCACTGTGATGAATGTATATTTTGCGGTATAGAGAAGCATCTTGTCATATTATTTTCCCTTCCTGAAATTTTTGAGCAAACAAGAGAAGTTTTCCACACAGAAAGTTATGCTTTGAGGTGGAATGTGAAATCTTTTCAGTTGGTCAAGTATGCAAATGGGGCAATATGTTTGTCCTAAATTTCATGTCCCATCTGCATTATAAAACCATGATCATGTTCTATTTCTTTTCTGAGTTTGTAACCAGCCGTGTTGAGCTTTAAATAGTACTACTGTTTCTCCAAAGGGAAGAGGGATGTGGGAATGGGTTGGGCTGTTGGTTTGAAGAAGAGGACAAAAACTGAAGAACAAATGCAGTTTATGTATTCGTCTAAGGCAAGTGGATGCTGCAGAATAGGTTGCTGATGGTTGATGTTTTGGTTAAATGAGTTCTTCTTGATGCACTTTTATGTTTTTTCTAATTACATGAACTCAAAGCAACAACAATTATAACTTCTCTAGTCAAAAACTCACGATTTCCTGTCTAAGAAATAAAATTCATGATTTCCTGCTTAAGAAATAAAAACTCATGCTACTCGACCTAATGATACAAGACCAAACTTTCATGCAACTAATTTGTGAAGGGTGGAGCAGGTAAAGATCGGGTCACTCATAAAACTTTCATTTTGGTCAGTCTGTCCTGCCTAAATCGATCTATATATACGTGAGTGTCCTGGAAGAGAAAACGTGAAACTGACCAATGTCGGGGACGACCAATTCTATTCATGATCACTTTGAGTTGTTGAATAATATGAAGGTATATGCATGCTACATCCACATTTTAACTCTGTTTATCCCTATCACTCTTTTCTTCACTCTCTTCTTCTACTTGATCCATTTGTCGTGCAGACACATGTTCTTAAGGCACACATTAACTGTCAAGGATGTGTAGAGAATGTGAGAAAACTCCTCCGCAAAATTCAAGGTACGTATTCATCTCTTTTATGTTCATCATTTTGAGGAAATGCATATATAGGCAGTGTAGAATTGAATTTGAATATGGGGTCTCAGTTGTCTACAGTGTAAACATAGATGCAGAAGAAGAGATTATCACAGTGGTAGGCAACGTAGATTCTGCTACTTCAATCAAAAGATTGGCCAGGGCTGGTAAACATGCACAGTTAATTTGGTGCACTCCAAGTGCTCCTAGAAACCACAATATTCAAACACTACAAGTCATGGAAAATGAGCAGATTAAGCTTCATAATAATCAAGGTGTTGGACTTGATGGCCATAATGATTATCTTCATCATCAATTTGGTGCCTTCGAAGATATTGCTTCTTTGATAGGAGGAGGAATTGCAGCTCCAATGCCACAATATTATGAAGCTGGTCAAAACTATTCACCATCAGCTGACCATCAGTTCTACCTTCAGACCCACAGCAACAGCCACCAGTTCTGATCACAAAAAATTACATGCATCTATATCCAATCCTCATTCCTAGCAATCTTAAATTACCATTTTCATTGGTCTTTCTAATTATGTTTGCTTTGTATTTGATGTGTACTAATAAGTTTGGTTCGGATATAAGTAGGACTATTCCATCTCAATGTTTGTTACACATACTCAATTACTCGCCTAAAGATTTACCACAGAAAGCTGCAAATTAAAGACTCGATAAAAAGAGAAATGAAAACAAAGCTGAAAATATGTGCAAAATCTACGTCGAAAATACAGAGAATAAGAGTATATACAGCAAGTCAGCAACAACACAAGCACGAAGCTGTTTGTAAACTACAATTATTTACAATCATGTTATGATTTGTGTAAAGACTAATTTTATTTTGTCGCCTTAACCTAACCATAAATAAGTTGGCCACTGCAATTCTAATTTCATTAGTTGTAGCCTTGTGCTCTCCAATTTTATTAGCGTTTCATCCAATATTTCATAAATTGAAAACGTGGCTCTATGTCGATGTCAATAATTCACTAACAGAGCATGCAAAATTTCAATATAAAAGTTACTTTATTTTAGAGGGGATGTCCATCATCATATTTATAATTTGTAAGAGAATAATATGAATAATTGAATATGATCCGCTCTTTGGACTGCGTAAAAATTGAACGATGCGAAACTATCTAACAAGAACTTATGTAATCTCTGTGTTGCAAACTCTAGAGTGAAGCTTTAAATATAACAAAGACATGGTAGGTAACTTTAACTCATTCATGAGAATTCAGACCACACTACACTCGTCTCCCCAGATTCCTCCATATTTCCACCAGATGACTCACCAACGTTAAAGTCTTTGAGCTCCAAACAGGGCCGGCCCTGACTTTTTAGGGGCCTTAGGCGAAAAAAAAAAAAAGGGGCCTATGTTCAAAATCTCTTTCAATTTATATATGCTTTGACGTTCAACCACATGAATAAGATGATCATAATCACTAATGTAATACAAAAGTCACCAGATTGATGCGTTTAAAAAACTACTCTTCTTGCATTTTTTGAAGCAAAACTACTCTTCATGCATTTTTTTTTTCATCGTCTATTCGTTTTGGGTGTGATGGAAAACTGAATCATCAATTGATTCCTTCTTGAATACGTACTGTGGCTGATCTACTTTCTATAACAATTCAAATTTTTTTTTTTTTCAATACAGCAAAAAAAAAAAAATTATTTGGGACCTCTCAAATTTGGGGCTCTAGGCCTGTGCCTACTGGGCCTATACCCAGGGCCGACCCTGGCTCCAAATCACCTCTTCTTCGCCTCCTACCTCAAACATGCAGTAACACTCAGCCTAATTCTCAAAATCAAGCGTTGATCGCCCTTGAGTCATATACCCATTCAGAGATATAATTCGAGGAGTTCACAAAAATTGTAACCTGCACATGATTACCAGTAAAATTATATTTTATTTGTACACATTTATGCATTATTTTTGCATGTCATCTCATTTTCCTACATACGCCCGGTGAGACTATCTCTTTGCATCTCATCTCATTTTCCTACAATCTCATCATCCTAAGTTCCTCACCATATGACTTCAAAAATGATGCAAATCTAATATAAAAAAAGAACATCAAGGTAACATCTCTGAAAATGAGTGGAAACAGCGGCCATCTTGGTACTCATAGTGAGTTATCTCAACTAGAAACATTGAAAACTCATTCGCCTAAGTTGAGTCACTCGACTGTCACCTTGACAACAAAGTGACTACTCCAAATAACCCGAGTCTTTATTCTAATGTTAGCAACAAATTTTGAGGTTTATGAACACACTCTGCAAAATTACTTCCAAATCTTTGAAGTCTTCAAAAATCAAAACCCGTGAAGGACTACCAAACTGCTAAATAGCAAGTTCTTTGCCAGTATTAAACCCTAATTTTCAAAATCAAATGTTGATCGCCCTTGAGTCATATACACATTCGGAGATAGAATTCGAAGAGCTCACAAAAATTGTAACATGCACATGATTACCAGTAAAATTATATTTTATTTGTACACGTTTATGTATTATTTTTACTTTCAGATTTTCCTGTTTACAAATTGGCACGCCCAGTGAGACTATATTTGCATCTCAACTCATTTGTTTACAATCTCGTCATCCTCACCATATGGCTTCAAAATTGATGCAAATCAAATCGATAAAAGGAGCATCAAGGTAACATCTCTGAAAATGAGTGGAAACAACAGCCGTCTTGGTGCTCATCGTGAGTTATCTCAACTAGAAACATTGAAAATTCGTTCATCTAAGTTGAGTCGGTCGATTGCCACTTTGACAACAAAGTGACTACTCCAAATAATCCGAGTCTTTATGCTAATGTTAGCAACAAATTTTGAGGTTTATGAACACACTCTGAGGCGGCGTTTGGTACATGGACTGTGATAACCTGGCTTAATTTCTAAAGCAAAGCTGACATCCACTAACCTGGCTTATTCCAAATTAATACATGACCCATGTTTGGTACTACTTGAGACTAAACAACATAATAGTGACAACAGTATAATCTCATGTTTGGTGAAGTTTGGTACTATTTGGGACTAATCAGCATAAGTTTGGATACCACAATATTTTGGGGCTGCAATTTTATTTTTCTTTTTAGCAAACTATTACCCACTGAGACTTCAACCATTTAACAAAAAAGATTTATGTAATTGTAGAAAACACGAACACTGAAAAGCTATAAACTCACTCAAACTGGAATAATATCGTACTTCTAATTGAACACAAACAGGTGACATATATATGACCTTACAAGATCAGGAATTCAAAAACATTGCAGCGCACGTCTTCTAACTAAAAACATGTTATTAGTTACTGAAAAGAGTCGATCCATCTACAAAATGAGCCCACTTCTCAACATATAAACCGCGATCAAACCCTCCAAGAGCTGCAACATACTTAGAGAGTAACGGAAGGGCATAGGTTCTACTTCTTGAATTCAACAGCAGTAGAATAACATATTAAAATCATGACAAAAGAAACAAGAGATCATCAAAGAGACTTTTACATGTTATAGTAGATGTAAGATCCTCCTCACTCTTAGCAACAGCATTTCCACGCTCGTCATAAGCTAACCTTTTACTCTTTATCATTAGAGGATAGTCAAAGAGGTTGCCTGCCCTCTTGGCACCATCCAGATCATCTATCTGCGTTTGCCATATGTTACAAGAAGCAATATATCATGACTAGTGTTGCGGGGTCTTTTCGATTAAGCATGACTAGGCCGAATTCCACCCAAAAAATGGGAGAAATTTGTGTGTGATTCAGATAAAGATGAAGCAGTGCATAGTGAGCCTGGCGTGGGAGCTGGAAAAACATCCCAGTGAAGGAGAATCGGGCTATTTCGGGGATGGCAGATTTGGGTTTCTAGGGTTTGAGGAAAGGATTTGGGGATTTATGCTTGAATGACTTGAATGCTTGAAGGGTTGAAGAGGAGAGTTTCCTATGTTGCTGGGTAGTTGCTAGGTCGTTGTTGGATTGCTGCTGGATTCCTTTTTATAGGCTCGGGATAGGGTTTTGGGGGAATTGAAATACCTCCAAACTGCTGGACAAACCTTTTCCTCTTCAACCTCGTTCTTAATTTCTGCAGGAAAACTGGAAAAGAGAGTTGAGGAGGATTCCCTAGACAGGCAAAGGTTACTGCAGGGGCTGCTGCAGGGCTTTCTGCTGATTCCCATGGCAGATTGCCTGGTGTCAAGGGATCTGGGAGAAGGAGCTGGAGAGAGATTAGGGGCGGCGAACTCATGATTCCTAGGAGGAAGAGGGTGCTTATTGACTAGTCTCAAGATATGAAGTCAATGGAGATGAGACAGTAAATGGAAGGAGCCGCGGTTTCTGGGTTGTTGCGGGGTGAGGAACTGGACATTCTGTTGGTACCTCTGACTAAAGAGAAAGGAAATGGGTTTGGTGCAGGATAGAGTTGGGCTTTTTCCTAAAAGTGGCACTTTGGGCTTTTGTTTGGGTTAAAAGAGAAATAACCCAAAATTCTTTACCTTCACTATCTTCGTCATCAATTTTCGTCATTGGGCATGGATTTCGAGCCCAAGACCGAAATCGTCAATAACGCTAAAGTGACAACGAGCGTTATGCGTTTTTCCGTAACCTTCCACACCATACCCACTATGCAAGCCCCAAAATGCATGCGGCTTGGACCCGCATGAACGGCGTATATTGCTTGGCGAGTTAAGTCGAGTGTTGAGATAATTATAAAGTTTGCGTGAACACACATAAAATAAAGGGTACGATTTTTCGGGTATCAACAACTGGTTATTGAAAGCTACATTTGAAAATCACTGGCGAAAATCCACCAATCAAATGCATAGAGAGTAACAAGAACAAGAACCCAACCAAGAACCCATAAACAATCAAATCCACAAAATATCAGAAACAAATTAAGCACAACGATACAAGAACAAGAACAAAAACCCAATCATAAAATTGATCAATTCCTAGCATACCCATACACCAAATCTTTAATCAATCCGCAAAAAAACTACAACCCATAAACATTCATTAGTAGATAATCAATCTTTGGTGAATTTTCAGATCGAACAGGAAAAATAGAGGCAAAGAAGAGGTTTGTAGACGAGAGTGGTGAAGATTAAACTCAAGAGAGAGTATGAGAAAGACTAGAGATTGCACCCGGATTCAACAATTTGGAGCAAAACGGGGGAGAGGAGTTTCAGCCTTTGGAGCAAAACGGAGGAGAGGGTTGCAGAGCGCATCTTTCTCTTCGATAAGACGTGCTTATGGAAACCCAAGTGTTTTGGTGTATCTATGTAAGACTGCCTCCAGCCCCTTTTGGGCTTCTATAATCCATTAAATTTAGTCCTAGCTCCTGCCAAACATGGGACAAGTCTTATGCAAGAAAATAGGACAGTCCCATTCCAGCCAATCGCATGTACCAAACAGGCCCTAGTAGTTCACTGAAATAACATATCTCAGAAAATAATGTCTTAAAACGCGCATCATACATCAAAGGGCAAGTGCAGACATTCCAAAACCCCTTTTCGCACATTTCCAAGAGGACCACGAAATTTTTCATACGCTGTTAAGAACAAAAACATGGATGAGAACACTGTAACCAAAGAAAATAACAGTACAGGAAAATGCAACACCCCATCTGATAATCTCCACATCCTAGATAAGATTCCAGAAGGGGAGATTATCAGATTGAAACTGTTATCACATTTGAGCCAGTATGAGTTTAACAATTTCACATCTCAAAGGTTCACACAACAGAAATATAAATAGTTTGTTATAATTAATCACATGAAAATATCGGTATGCTTCTAGAGTATAATATTACATATGCATGATTATGCACAGATTTAAAGTTTCAAACACACATGCCATTATATAAGATAGGGTAATAGACCTGGAGAGCTACCCTTTTAAACTTAAGAAACAAAATCAAAATGAGGGACAGATTCATGAAGGAGAACCAAAATAACAAGCAAGTGAGGGGGAAGATATGAGGAATATCATACTTAAGAAAGCACGATGCATAAACCCAGTTCCACGTGTGGCACTGCTAAATACACTTCTATAACCAACTAGTCCCCTGAAATTACCACAAAAAGAAACTGATTATATTCTCAAGTCTTAATACTATCACGAGAAACAACTTGGAATTAGTAATGTCATGTAAAACAGATGAAATCGTCTTTAAGAGGGGGCAGGGCACAAGATGGTAAATGCAAGCAGGAAAAAAACTAATTGACCACACTCGGAAATGAGAGAAGATATCTCTTTTTCATTGAACCCAGAAACATTTAAGGTATAGCCCCAAGGAATATGAAACATAATGTTGACTGTGCCACAATAGTAAGAGGTATCACACCCAACAATCAAGCTGGGCATGGTGATCTTTGTTCTGACACAATGGCCCAATATATACATGTATCAATTTTATCACAAAGTCATCCAAAATGACCTCAACATGTTTGCACATTAAACTAACATACATTCAAAGAGGCAGCAAAACAGCATTGATGTTAAGAGGATAAGCAAACCTGGATGGACATGTCAAAGACAATCTATTCCTGCCATCATTTCCTGGAACAGGACCCATATCAAGAACCTCAGCGCGCCTATGAGATAAAGCTTCCATAACTAACCTCACATGATCTTCATTTACCTGAAATAGAAGCTTCATACATGAGTCTTTGTGTTGAAGGGAAAAAGTTAAGACAAATAGCAATATGTACTTCTTGCCTCTATAGTAACTTCTTCAATTGGCTCGAGCATTTGACCGTTCTCTGTTTTATACCTGATTCAGTACAGGAAAATTGTTCTACTGTTTAAAGGGTATTTCAAATAAATAGAACGAAGAGTAATTGTACACTGACCAATATCTGTGTGCACATACACATTTAACACCAACTACATACAACTAAAGCTTTGGGATTTTAAACAATAGTCAAAATGACTTGATTGGAACATAAATGATTGAGTCTCAAATGAGTTGTTTCAAAAATATTCAGTGACAGTATTATAGACCCACCCCCCCCCCCCCCCCCCCCCACCACAACTTCCCTATTATTTTACCATATATGCACAGTTACTTTTTCCTTATGTCTCCTTGCAAATCTAAATAATAATGTTGATTCTTTCAAAACCAAATTGAGAGAGAGAATAAAGCTTTAATGTGGGGACTAGAAAAATATATAAAATACTGTCACTAGAAAAATGGTCAGAATTGCACTAGAAAAATATATCAACAAATGCCTTTCATAAGCATCGTCAAAACTCACATGACTTTGGGTGGTGACACAGAGAGCTCGAAACCTTCACGCCTCATATTCTCAATTAAGATACCTATGTTACGCAACATGAAAAATGCATTTAGAATATGTTTAAACTTTAAACCGAAGTCCCAATGAAATGTAAAGATGCAAGTGGGTGAGAAAACCTAATCCGTTAAAAGACTTAAAACCCAAGTGGAGAAGATTGCAAGTGGATACGAACTCTAATCTTTTATACGTAAAATAGATAGGGATAAAAAGTTGCAAACTAATGAGGTACCAACCGAGCTGAAGTTCTCCCCTCCCTTGAACTTCGAATGACTCTGATAAGCCTGGGAGGACATTAATAGCAAGATTTGTTTCTGCTTCAGCTGATAGTCGATCCCCAATCTTTCCTCCTGTCAGCTACATATACATCACCATATGTCAGATAATGTAGGCTGGTTCGCATATGAACCTGGTTCTGGCAACCCTTAAATTATGTTACAGTTATGTTTTAATCCTCAACTATAGTAGCAAGCCTAAAGGAACGTGTATTGTATAGGCATGCTAAATAGAGCACAACATGAATAGTTATCACTATAATAACTGGATATATTGAGTCTCTGTGCATACATATATATTGTGCGTAGAAATAATAACTGATTGCAACAACAAATAATCATGACTTACATGGGTACCATCACGTCCAGCTAATGGAGAGTCATTGACACCAAAAGTCATGGAAATTGTTGGAGGATCCAACTCCACAGTGGGTAATGCAGTCATTACCTATCAGACATAATTAAAAGTCAGGTTTCAAACAACTGTATCTGAGTAACACACCATTAATTAAATAGAATGATGCTAAGTTTCCATGGGAAATGGGATTTGTTCTGCATCATATATGATCTGCATTTATTTGTAAAGAGAGTTTTAGCTAAATAAAATTATTAAAGTTATATAACAAAACGATCTTAAAATAAACAAATAAAATAAAGGATATACGAGACTTCATTGCCAAGAAAAAAGAGAGAACAAGAGAACTCATGGAAACAGATAGCTTCAGCCTTAAGTAGCTCAGTAAACAAGTAACAGCCTAGAACAAAAAAAAAATATTAACTTGAAATCCAAACAAATTAGTGAACTATGGCCTTCCAGTCCTAAGAAAAGCTGTGAAAGAGAAAACTTTGACTTCAGATGTAACCGAAGACCAGCCACAGTTCAAGAGACAGGACCGAGACATACGTCTGTATTATGTGGAAGACAAGCGCACCAGAGGTTGAAGATAGAGGCAAGAAGACATAGGATTACTGAGAAATTACAAAGGAATTGATAGAGGTCCTTTTAAATGTTGAGAACAAAAATTATAAAAATAAATTAAATATGATCTTGCTCTATCTTTTATCTACAGGGAAGCTAATTTTGTGGCAGATAGATTAGCAAACTTTGATCTTCATGATCGTTTTGCAGCAGTTTGGCATAATTGTATCCCTCTTTATGTGTCCTATAAATTCCATTTGGAACAGCTGGGTGAGGGAGTGCCTAGAGGTTTTTCGTACTACTTTCTTGTTCCCGTTTTCATTCTGTCATAAAAATAATAATAAATAAATAAAAATTGTATCTTTTCTTCTTCTTTTATTTTAAACCCTTGTCCCTCTACAATCTTCAATTCCTCGATTTCCAAAGCACTCGAATGACAGCTAACACAATGCACCTCACAATAACTTTGGCTTCTTTACTTTGCCAAAACCATGATGTCATGTACTTAAGAATTAGTTAATAGAGTAAAACACCTGGCTGGGATCTGCCCACTCACCCCACTTGCACAAACAACTTCTCCCACAACACGAAAGAAACCAGACTGCACAAAAAACATGATCTAGACTATCTCCTTGCAATTGTACATGACAGCATAGGGGAGAAGAATAACAGCAACTTGGCCTTCTCGCTGAAGCAAATTGCTGTAATTACCTCCCATGCTCCACCAACCAGCCAGAAATCTGGATCTTGAGGGGAGCCTTTGCATTCCTACGAACTCCAGCTAAGAAAACTGGATTAAGTGATCATCCTCCAAAAATCTTTCAAACAACAAACTAACAGCAGATATCATGACTTCAGATTCCATCTCCTTTGATCCACCTTTTTGTCTTCCAATTTGAGTTACTAACAACACTAACAGTGAAGACAACTTCCTTAACCTTTTGTGGTAAGTTTCTCCTATAACCAAAAACACAGCTCACAGCCACAAGAAAAAGCACTTGGAATTGCTCATTTCTCTTTTGTTATGATGTCGATACTTGACCCCAATAATCTCAATGGTCCTGGGAACATTAGTTCAAGAGTCCGCCTAAACCCAAGTTGTCCCATAATCTCACTCTTTCCCCAATACCATTTACACTCAAAAGACTGCAGAACTGAATCAACCAACAGAAACTCTTAAAGTCTTCTACTCAATCCTTCAATTACCCACTTAGCATCCCACCCATTTTCTTGTGAACCATACTTGCTTCTGATTACAGCATACCACAAAGATATCAAGCTTTCACAAAGCCATTTCCCCACACATTGCATAGCAATACTCTCCCCAGTGGGAATCTCAAACCTTAAGGGTTACAAATTTTTGTATGAGAGCCAAGCCTTCCATAATATCCAAGTAAGTTGGTAATTTTTAATTATGTATTTTAAATTACAATCTCTTTATGGTCTGCTTATGTGAGGCCAAAATTAGAAGATAAGAAAGGCTAAAAAAAGTCCAATGGAAATATATAATTACACCAACACACCTCAACACTAGTGATCGTATGGCCAATAGATGGACTTGCTAACCCAGCCATTGATATGATGTCACCAGCTCCAGCACTGTCAATGAGAACCATATTTGTTCCCTTCTTTTTCATCAGTTTCACGATCTACAAGAATAAGCTCTCCTGTTACTAATCACAATCCAAGTAAAATAAGAAGATAATATATCAACAACAGAGAAATCACACTTTAAAGTTCAAGTTTATAACTCAAGTTTGATTCTCAAAAGACAAATTTGTGGATACATATAGGTTTGGCTCAATAGGAACAGTATAACTGACCCATCAGATACACACAATGCAACAGTACATAGGTGAGAACCATGATTTTGAATGGTGAACCATTAAAGAACTTTATAAAGTTATAGGTAAATCATATTTTTTTTCTCATAAGGGAAAAAAAATTGCTAAACAGTCCAAATGCACTGTTCTCAAACAAAAATTTGCTTTCAACTTCAATGAGGGAAATATATAATCATATACCTTCCCTTCTTCAATTTTCTCTACTCCAGAATCTTTGTTACGCAGCCCATGAACTCTGTCACCAATGCGAACACAGCCAGAAGACACCCGTCCAGTCAATATTCGTCCAAGGTAGAAGTCTTTTTCCATCATGGAAACCTTAATATAATGTCAATACATGGAATTATTATCCCAACACTATGACCATCAAAGATAAAGAGCAGAAAAGAAGACAAATGTATCATCTAGTCCTTTAGTTGTAAGGCATGCTTTTAGCTTAGCTACTTGTAAACTTACAACTGGATAAACGATATGAAACTACACAAATGAGTCGATGGATTATTTAACAAGGTTAAAACCGGTTAGAAAGATTCTCTAGCCAAAGAATGCTAGAATGTTAGAATTCAAAGTACCCAAAACAGCGCACCGCCTAGAACAAAAGTGATAAAATGATGCAGCATAGGAAAACAGTGACACAAAACTCTCCAGAGAATGCCCGAAACAGATTTGTCTATCATTCTACTGATTTGCCAAGCATAAACAGGGTTAAATAATAAAATATCAAAAGACTTCTGGGTTTTATAATAAATGGATCGACGTTAACTTGACCAAGAGTAAAATACAAAAGCCCAGATTCATAATAAATTTCCAAAAGTGAATCCTGAATCACATACTAAATGCTAGTAAGAAAATAAACCTTCCGAAGACATTATAGCCTTCTTTTCATTTATGACAAACAATACTAGAGAAAGCATCACCACATACGCCACCGAATAATATTTATGAAAAAAAAAATTTAAAAGAAAAAAAAAATCCTTTTGATTTCCTATGTAGTCACTCTGCCAAAAGAAAGAGAAGTCCCCTACACTTTCTTATAAAGTAGACTGTTTAAAAGGTGACTGGCACCAAAACCAAAGAAATATTTATGCAATGTGGTAGTAGGATCTTGGTTTACCATGCACACGCCTCAATCAGAAACAGAAAATATGCATTAAACAGTATTTTGCCACAGTACCATAAATCAAGAGAGAATTTGAAGTAACAAACTAGCAAAACCATGTAAATAATATCCACAGAACCAAGTGTAGAATTGGAGGGGAAACAGGGAAGATAAAAAATGGAAATACAGGGCTCTTTAATAGTTGAATACCAACCAGCATCTGGAAAGGTGCCTCAACATTTGCATTTGGTGGGGGAACATGTCTGATAATAGCATCAAGTAGCTGCGACATGTTTTTTTAATCAGCAGGAGGTTCTTTCGTGAAAGTAGACGAAGCCCATCCTTCTTTAGCAGACGCATATAGCACAGGAAAATCCAGCTGTTCCTCTAATCAATAATAAGAATCATTGATTTAGTTTCTTTATCTAACCTATAGGAGTTGGGAGAATAAAATACAACAGAATAAGTGTTTAAGTCAATTCTACTTCTTATATGTCACACCTGTAGCACCGAGATTTGCAAAAAGGTCAAATACCAGACTCTCAACTTCATCTCCTCAGTAACTGCATAAAAAATAACCAAGAATTTGAAAAATATTCTACATAAAGATGAATGCACACATCGGGGGGGGAGGGATTACATATGAACACATATTGAGATTGCCTTCATGGAAACAACCAAAAACTTAGCCAAAGATTTTCATTCTTATACCATGAACATCTGTCTGTTGTTTCACAAATGTTAGCATACCATAAATACGGCATTAGTCCAGAGGGTGAAACACGGTTGGACAAACCTGACCAACCCAAATCAGACAAAAATTTAGGATGGCTCAGTTACTTGGAATTGGTAAGTTTCAACAAAAAATGTGAGAAAACATTTGAAGACAGTTTATTGAGTAGATAAGACGATTTTTCCCCAGCCAATCCATGATATCGATTTTTCCCTCCACGGTGTGAATTATTCCAAATAACCAACCCAGAGCTCACCATAAAGCTTCCCCTTAATTAGTCTTATCTATAGTTTTACTCATGCAATCGTTTAAATAGCACATTCTGCAAATTAAAGATGAGAAATAAGTACCTGCAGGCCGATCGACTTTGTTTAGAAGAAGAATAGGACGCAGCCCATATTTCAAGGCTTTGGCAAGCACAAACTTAGTCTGTGCCAGCGGACCTTCCCCGGCATCAACAACTAAAACTGCTCCTTCAACCATACCAACAACTCGCTCAACCTATTTACATCCACATTACAAAAATAATTACAAAAAAATTTCATTTGACTAAAAAGAAATACAAAGTGTGCAAATGAGTGGCATACTTCTCCACCAAAGTCGGCATGTCCAGGCGTATCAACCATGTTTAGCTCTTTCTCCTTCCAGAAAACCGATGTATCAACAACTCGCTCACTCAATCAATACTGATCCAAAATCATTCCTACTAATCAAAGATAGGTATTACATCCAAATCAGGTCACAATTTCACTAAAAAAGTTGCGAGACATTTTCAATTTTGAGAAGAAACAAATAGGTCCGTCGGATTCAAATTTGGATTAGAAAGTGGAAGTGAGGAAGAGGAGACCTTGGAGGAGAGGGTGAGGGAGAGGAAGAGAGAGTGTTGCGCGTGGAGGACCAGAGAGAGCGAAGCAAAGGCCCCGCCATATCTCTCACACTGATACACTCTTCTTCCACAGTCGCCAACACTTTCCTGCGTTTGGGTTTAAACCTGTTTTGATTTCATAGGGTTTAACAATTTCTTTTTTTCTTTTTCTTTTTTTTATTAGCAGTAACACATCATGAAAAATTAACCCTTTTGATGCTATCAAATCATTCTAAATTTCAATTTACAAGTATTTTTGTAAATTAGTCCATCAAATTTTGATCAAGACCTTAAAATTAACAATTTACACCATAAGTCACTTAAAATATTTCACAGCTATGTATCAATAAACTAGTAACCATAGTTGATGCTCTTAGAGCATATGCACTGGTTGCTCAATTGGGCGACCAATTCAGGTGGAGCCCACACATTCAACCAAAAAAACAATGCACCGGTTACAAATCGGTCAGGCAATTTGGTAGGTCCCACACCCTTATAATTACTTAGGCAATTCGGTGGGCAGTTTTTGCCCAACATTTCGTCCGACTGATTTGACTGGGCCCCACAAATTTTAAAAGCAACGGCTCTTTTCACAACGGATTGATTTCAACGGCTATTCAATTGTAGCCATTAGATTAAAATCCTACGGCTGTGATTAAACTTGCTTATTCATACACCGGTCGTTCAACAAAGTAATCTTGCAGGAGAAAATGTCATCGAGCTTCTCTATATCTCTCTAGATTTGGAGCACGGCCAGGTCGTGAACCACGCCCTCTTGGTGTCACCGATTGTTGATATTGTGCCACCATAGCAACCGCTTGAGTGTTTGTTGCTTGAATCTGCTCGAGCTCTTCGGTATTCTCACGCTCCTGATCTAGCAACCACCTATTAAATTCTTCCATTGAAGAGAGCAGAAATGAGATGAGTGATGAGATTTGAGGAGAGATGAAGGTATAGAATGAGATAGAATTGGTGAGTATAGATTGAAGTCTGAAGCTTATTTATGAACAATTTTGGTGATAAAATGTTATGGATAACAACACGTGTCAAATATTTATTGGACGAATATCTACGAAAATCTATAGAAATCTGATATATATCTTCAAAAGATAACAATATTTATCGACATAAAAATAAACCCGTATTTAAATTTAACACGTGTTAAATATATATTGGACGAATATCTACTTGTGGATAATTTTTTTATTTTTCAAAAATAATATTTGATTATCAATTAAATATATAATTAATATATTAAGACTAACTTGATTTTTAATTAAAACACTTATAAATTTAACATTTTTAATTAATATATTATTTAAATTGAAATATGAAATAGTGAATTAGCAGTCCAATTGCCTTCAATGGGTGCATTGACAAAAGGAAGACAATTGCCAATTTTAGATAAATAGTAAATTAACAGGGGCAATTCAATTGGCGAATAAGCAATTGCCCTTCCCCAACGGGTGCATTTGCTCTGAGATAGTGAAAACTATCAATGCATTTACTATTCATAATCTTAGGATCCGTCATAAAATCATTACGGGTCCCTCAACTCTTGTGGTCTAGTGTCGGTTGATACACGTACCCAAAACTCTATCTATTTAATACTCGTAATGGTATTTTGATATCAACGTGATGCCTACGTCTCTTTTAGCTGACGTGGCAAAGACGAAAGAGGGGCGAATACGTCATCTTCCTCATATTCATCGTCTTCTTCCCAGAAACCCTCGCCTTTTTCTTCTCCAGAAAACCTTAATTCGAACCCAAAATTAAAATAAATAAAAATGCAATCTCCAAAAGGAAATCCAACCTCTGAATTTTTATTCAATCTCCGAACTAACAAACCAGTCTCCAAATAAAAACCAATTTCTAAAATAAAATTTAAAAAAATACATCTAAACTCTAATTTTTTTTTGTTTTTTCTCCAAAGGGGGATCTTTGAGACGAAAACAGGGACTTTAAAATCTTTGGACTGCCTTGTCGCATCTCATGCACAGCCTTACATACACTTCGGCGGTGCAAATAGTGGGAAGATTATCTCATGTGTGGAAGCGGTGACTAAAAGGATGGAGGTCTGCATGGCGGTGGAGCCTTGCACAGCAGTTTGGTTTTGCCGGTCCAGATGCCAAAAGGGTTTCTGATTTTGGCTGGAGATGCTAAACTCTAAACTCTGCAAGGCAGTGGAGGCCTGCCTTGACAGGATGGGAAAACGCTGCAACGCGGTGGAGGCTTGCCTTGACAGGTTGGGTAGACTTTGCATGGGGGGGGGGGGGGGGGGGGGGGGGGGGGCAACCTAACTGGGCCTAAAGAGTTGGGAGACCCATGGTGAATTTTCTTCTAGAATCAGTCTCATCTTTACTTTCTTCTATTCTTGGTGTTGTAAGCACATAAACCACTTGTAGGTTACTAAGCACAATATATAGCACAATATATAACAAGCTACAAGTGAAATTAATTAAAGAAAAGGAGAAAAAATAAAACCACTACACAACCCGCAGACTTTTGAAATGATACCTGACTGAATTTGCTGAGTCATTATTGGCTTTGACAAAAGGTTAAATAGAATTGATAGAACTATCTCATTTTAAGAAAATTGTCAACTCCACGATACCAGTGGAGAAGTATGAAGAATTGGTTTTACGCCCCTACAACCATTTTATCTTCCTCAGTGAATATCTTGAATAGTGAATTTTTAGATCATAATTCTCAAACATTTGTATGCCCTATAACTTGGAAATTACTTGTTCTATAAGCAATCTAATGTTGATTAATCCATTTTCATGTTTTGTAGAAAATATTAACAAAAGGAGAAAAAGTGAAATTCCGGCAACTTTTCCGTGTACCACCACTTTTGGCGGCATTAATGGTGGTGCAACACCACTTGAGGCGGTACCATGCATTTTCCGGTCATCTATATAGAGGAAGAAAGGAGAAGGAGAACATAGTGTTATCATAACCAAATCCCAACCAATTTAGTTGCATTTCAACTCCACCACCTTCCTCTCTTTCCCACACCATCATTACTCTCTATCTTGCCCAAAAGTCAGTCACCATCATCACTTAAAAATATGCCATGTTTTTAGAGTAATCATCATCTTTTTCTCTATCATTACACTACATCATCACTCCCATCCCTTTTGCCTTATTTTTGGGGAACTTTTTCAACTCTTACACTCATTCCTCTCCTCCCTTGCATTTTGAAGAAGATGGCTGATCCAAATGTGCTTCCTCCCTCATTTTCACACTCCACTCATCTCTATGTAAGCCTCTCTCATCATCCATTCATCAATAACCACCCACACCACACTCTACCTCTTTTCTCTCTCTATTCTCTACATTTCTCACTACCTTTTCCTCCACAAACCTCCATAACCACCACCTTCAATCCATAGCCTCCATTACTACCACCTTCTAGTCCATCATCTTTTACTTCTACCCATCTCATTCCCTATACACAAAGCTTCACCACTCCTCCATCCTTCCATTCCACAGACCATCATCAAGTATGGAGAAGGAAGAGGAGTCTAGTATAATTTGAGGATTCACCACCACCACCTTCATCATGACTATGACAAGGCATCCATGAGTTCATCCTCACCATCCTCAACTTGAGCTTTATTAGTCACTTCTCTACCTTTACTCTTTACTTTGTTGTTCATGAACATGTTGAAGGTTGTGTATTTGATCATGAGTGAGTAGTTAGTTTGTTGGGGCTAGGGTAGAAAGCCTTAGCCAATCTTGTATGACATTGATGTAAATATTGTGTTTGATGCACTTTTCATTAGCACTTATCAATAGTTGAATATTCATGCTTGAACATAATCAATTTGGGTATGTTTGTTTGCCATGACATGAGAAATGATTAGAGCTTGATTAACCTTAGTTGTTTGAAGCATGATAACATATCATATGTGCATATTAGGGTTGTGAACTACAATCACTTAGAGATAAGCATGGTTAGTTTGAATAATTTCTTCATCTCCAAGCTTTATGCACTTAGGGTACCTAACTGGATTGAAATGCATAACTTGAGTAGTTCGGATTGAAATGCATGATTTGAGTAGTTTGGATTGAAATGCATGACTTGAGTAGTTGAGTACTACACCCGAGAGGGGTTGCTTGATATCATCAAAGGAGAGTGTCCCTGATCATACCCGAGAGGGATGTAAGGAGAGAAGTTGGCTAATTAAAATGACATCATTCACTTTAGAAGCACCATTGATGTTCTTTATGTGCCGTCATTGTCTCATCACCTTTTGTCTGTCTCTCATTTAAATGCACAAAATAAGTGTTCTGTAATATTTTTCCCAATGTATGTTGTTTTTCAGAGTTTGTGCACCAGGGTGATCATTGGCAAGAGAGACCTGAGAGGGAGACTGTTTCACTTGGATTGCATGTACGCAGAGCCAACACAAGCACCGGAACAGCCTTTGGCCCTGACATTGAATTCTGATCGCCTAAGTGAGTTGTGGCTATGGCACCGACGGTTAGGCCATCCATCTTTTGGATTTATGAAGAAGTCTATGCCTTCATTATTT
The DNA here is from genome assembly GCA_963682095.1 of Potentilla sterilis. Lineage (NCBI taxonomy): Eukaryota > Viridiplantae > Streptophyta > Magnoliopsida > Rosales > Rosaceae > Potentilla > Potentilla sterilis. Next base: position 23,961,464 of record OY821764.1, read on the forward strand.
TTGGGAATTAGTGAGTCTAGCCTGCATCGTGTGACTTGTGCTTTAGCTAAGAGTCATAGGTCTAGTTATCCTTTGAGTTCTCATTCCAGTAGTATGCCTTTTGAGTTGATTCATTCGGATTTATGGGGTCCTTCTAAACATCCTACTCTTTCTGGAATGCGATACTTTGTGTTGTTCATTGATAATTTTACTCGATTATCATGGGTAGTGTCACTTAAGACCAAAACAAAAGATTCTGTTTTTTCTGCCTTTACCGCGTTTCATAATCTGATTAGTACTCAATATGATGCTCATGTCAAAGTTTTTCATTCTGATAATGGGGGTGAATTTGCCAATAATTTGTTTCATGAGTATTTTCAACAACATGGCATCATACATCAAACCTCATGTCCACAGACACCTGAGCAAAATTGGGTGTTTGAACGAAAAAATCGTCATCTTCTGGACATGGCTCGGTCTCTCCTATTAAGTGCTAACATGTCTGAGTACCTTTAGGGTGAGGCCGTGTTGTGTGCGTGTCATCTTATAAATCGTCTTCCTTAAGTTCCTCTTCAAGGTCGTATTCCGCATGATGTTCTTTCAAAGTTTGTGTCTATCCCATCATCAAATACTCTTCCTGCTCGTGTCTTTGGTTGTGTCGCTTATGTTCATTTGTATAAGAATTAAAGGTCGAAATTGGATGCTAGAGCTCTTAAGTGTGTGTTTGTCAGATATAGTACTAGTCAGAAAGGCTATAAGTGTTATCACCCTTCATCCTAGAGGTTTTATGTAACCATGGATGTTACATTCAGTGAAAATTCTTGCTTTTTTCTTCCTCCGGTGGTTCCCCGTCAGGGGGAGAAATCGTGTTATTATGAAGATATGTTTGGTGGGCAAAACGATGGACTGATTTTTGAATTTTCAGTATTGGAAAAAGAAAAAGGAAATTTTTTTCTACCTGGCAGAGACTACGACGACGGCACAAAGGCATTGCCGTCACCCAATCCGGCACCGACGCCATCAACGTCAACTGGAGGAGATCTGTTGTCGCTGCCGTCGTCGCCTGGAGGTGGTAAGTCCGGTCCGACGCCGCCGTCGCCTGGAGGCAGCCTTGGTCCGGGTCTGGATCGTTTGGGGTCGACGCCGACGTCGGCTGGAGAAGTTCAGGGTTCGGGTCCGGTGTCGACAGCGAATGTAGGAAGCTTGGGAGGAGGTCTGGGTTGTTTGGGTCCGGCGCCGCCGTCGCCTGGAGGCAGCCGTGGTCCGTCGTAGCCTGGAGACAGCCTTGGCCCGGGTCCGGTTTCCGACCCGGTTAGCAACGAAGTCTCATTATTTGACCCGGCAGAAGTTGTGCTATCTGACCCGGATCCAAAAGAAGCCCGACCCAAAAGAGAAACCACGGGATCCGACCCGCAAATCCGACCCGGCAGAAAATCAGATTTGAATTTTGACGTGACCAATGCAATTGTGAACAGTTCTCATGACTTTCCCCCTCCTCCACAGATCTCATCTGCTCAATCATCACCCGAGGTATGTTTTCGTCCTGGTCATGTGTCCACTAGTATTCCAGTTAAACAATTACCTAGTCGTTCTACTCGTGGTCAGTCTAAAAAACATTATGAACCTACTCTAAGTGCAAAAGTCAAATATCATGTTGCTAATTATGTGTTGACCCATAGACTGTCTAAATCATACGTCGCCTTTGTGAATCAATTATCTTATGTATATCTACCTAGTAAAGTACATGATGCAATGAAGGATGAGAAGTGGATGCAAGCAATGACAATTGAAATGAATGCTATTGAGAAAAATTGTACATGGGAGTTAGTGCCATTACCAACAGGGAAGAAAACAATTGGTTGTCGGTGGGTGTATACTGTGAAGCACAATTCAGATGGATCCATAGATAGGTACAAGGCAAGATTAGTGGCTAAGGTCTACACTCAGAAGTATGGGGTGGATTATGATGAGACTTTTACGCCGATGGCAAAAATTAACACAATTCAGGTACTTCTTTCGTTAGCTGCTAATCTTGATCGTCCTTTGAAACAATTTGATGTTAAGAATGCATTCGTACATGGTGACTTGTATGAAGAAGTTTATATGGATCTACCTCCTGGATATATTGTCTCTAGTAGAGAACAAGTAGTGTGTAAATTGAAAAAGTCATTCTACGGTTTGAAGTAGTCTCCTCGAACTTGGTTTGGAAGATTCACCAAGTTCATGAGACAAATTGGGTATTGACAGAGCAATTCTGATCACACATTGTTTCTTAAACATCGAGGTGGTAATAATATTGCTTTAATTATTTATGTTGATGATATGGTTGTGACTGGTGATGACTTTGAGGAGATTCAGAGGTTACAAGGTTAGTTGTCGTCTGAGTTTGAGATGAAAGATTTAGGGAGTTTGAAGTATTTCATGGGAATTGAAGTTGCTCATGAGAATGATTGTATTGTGTTAAGTCAAAGGAAATATGTTCTACATTTATTGACAAAAACCAGTATGCTTGATTGTAAGCCTACTGATACTTCTATCGAGCAGAATCATTGATTAGCAGAGTATTTGGATCAGGTTCCCACAAATAAAGCAAGGTATCAACGGTTAGTTGGTCGGTTGATTTATTTATCTCACATTAGACTTGATTTAGCCTATGCAGTTAGTGTTGTGAGCATAATCTTAGTGAGACTCATATGGATGTTGTGTTTCGTATTTTATAGTATTTGAAGTCAGCTCTTGGAAAGGGATTGGTATTTTCTAAAAATGGTCATTTGGATGTCTTTAGTTATACAGATGCAGACTGGGCAGGTAATATCACAGATCGCAGGTCTACCTCGGGCTACTTTACATTTGTTGGTGGTAATTTGGTTACTTGGAAGAGTAAGAAACAGAAGGTGATGGCTCGTTCTAGTGCAGAAGTAGAGTATAGAGGAATGGCTCGGGGTTTGTGTGAGATGTTGTGGTCGAGGAACTTACTAAAAGACTGGAGGTTCAAGTAGAAAAAGGCTATGCCGCTCTATTGTGATAATATAGCTGCTATTGAGATTGCTCATAATCCTGTTCAACATGATCGTACAAAACATGCTGAGGTAGATCGACATTTCATTAAAGAGAAGCAGGATGAACAAGTCATTTATTTCCCGTTTGTCCCTATAGAAGAGCAGTTAGCTGATATTCTTACGAAGACTCTTTCGAGTAAAGCTTTTCATGACTCACTTGGCAAGTTGGGCATTGGTGATTTGTATGCACCAACTTGAGGGGGAGTGTTAGCGTAAGTCATACCGTATGGTATTAGGAATTGAGAATATTGTATATTATTTAGGTGTAATTAGTTTCCTAGTAGGTTAAGATTTGTTTTATATACAAGTTAAGATTTATTTACACTACCAGAAAAGGCCTTATAGCCGACGAGGCCATCTCGTCGGCCGTTACCATTAATTCGTCGGCTATAGTCATAGTCGACGAAGTATCGTCGGCTATAGTCTCGTCGGGATAGCTCCGTCGGCTATACTATAGCCGACGACACGAGGCGTAAGTCGTCGGCTTATAAACCGCGGGGTATAGCCGACGACCCACTTCGAACATTGCCGACGACAAGATCGTCGGCTTCAACAATTACGTAATTGCCCCTAAACCCTAAACCGAAGTATAGCCGACGACACTATCGTCGGCTATACATCCAATATAGCCGACGACACTGTCGTCGGCCATACCAATCGCCGGTACCAGGAACGGCTTTTTTTTTGCCTGAAGCCGGGAGGGTATAGCCGACGACATATGGTAAACATCGTCGGCTATAGCCCTTATAGCCGACGAAATAATGACAATATCGTCGGCTATAACCCCTAAATATTTAAAAAAAATTAAAAATTTAACTCGGGCCCAATTTCACTTCGTCTTCGGTTTTGCTGCAGAAAATGCACAAACAAACATCCAAATATCCAACAAATATCCACATCAATCCATCCCTAATATCCTACATACTGTACAAATTAACCCACTATCTACTCATCATCACCCCCTAAACGCGTAGCGTCGTCGACCGGATCGTTCGAGTTCCGGTGGCTATGGCTGTCCTGATCGGCTGGCGTACTCCGATGCCGGGGGGGAGTGGGGACGACGAACTGGGGCATCTGTGGCGGAGGCGGGGGCTGGAGTCCAGCCTGCTGGGCCTCCCAAGACTGCTGCATCCATCGGTACATCTCCGCCACAGATGCGTCTCTGGCCTGCTGCGCCGAAGCCTCCACGGCCCTCGCCAACTCCGCCTGCTGGAGCGCCTCCACCGCCCTCGCCAACTCCGCCTGAGTCCTCTGCAGCTGCGTCTGCAAGTCTCCTCTCGTCGAAGCCGCACGCTGCGTGCTGGGATTGGCCGGCGTGTACTTGAGAACCCCATCTCCCACCGCGCCTAGGCCTCTCTGGTAGAAGTAGTTGTTCCCCGTCCCTACCGCCGCGTGCATGATCTGAGAGGCCAAGCGCGGCTCAAGGGTGTCGATCGTGGAGGCAAACTCCGCGATCGCCTCGTCGGACGCCCCGTCTCCCAGGGTGTCTCGCGCGATCCCGAAGGTGATCGCGTCGGTCTCCGCATCGATTTCCGCCTAATTGACAAGAAAATATAATAAACGAATTAAAAAATATATATATAAATTAATTTAATGAAACACTTTTATTGAAGATGGGCGAATACTTACCACTTGGTCGGGACGCCCCGGATACATCTGCGCATGAATCCACGACAACGGCCTCAGCGGTCGGTCCCTCCTCGCCATCTCTGCCCACTGCCTCCAGGAGCGGGCGCCGCCGTGGTGGGGGTGCTCGTTCCTCCTGCGGTTGTCGCTGTTCGTCCGCGAGATTTTCTGTATTATAAGAACGAACATATAAACGCAAATATAAATTAGTAACTAAATTAAAATATTACGAACTAACCAAAAAAAAATTATTAACTAATTTAGTTACTAACTAATTTAATTTAATTAGTAACTACTTAACTAACTAATTTAATTTAGTAACTAACTAACTTACTAACTACCTAATTTAATTTAATTTAATTTAATTTAGTAACGAACTAACTAACTACGTAACTAACCAACTAACTTAATTTAATAACTAATAACTAACTAACTAACTAATTAATTTAATTAAGTAACTACATAATTTAATTATTAAATAACATTAAAAAGTTATATACTAGCAGGCTAAATTTTCTTACCGAGACCATGTCGCTCCCGAAGTAGGCTACCAGCCATAGCCACTCGTACTCCCTGTACCGGAACTCGTGGGGGGTTGCAGCTCGCCCCAAGCGCTGCTCCACATGGTACGTCCTGTAGTGCGTGGACAGCTCGTTCTTCCACTCGGAGTACCTATATTAACAGAACACAACTGTTAGATATATTCGTACACTGCCAATAAATATATTTATACAAAAAAAAGCAAAACACATAACCTGTTCTTCAGCTGCTCGTCTCTCCACCAGTCCAAGGTAGGATGGACTCTAAACCATTGCTGCAATATTATAAATTAATTAGAAAATATTTTTATATAGTTATAAGGACTGAATTCATAAATATTTATTTTCTATAATAAAAATCATATTTAACTCACCGACAGTGCATTGTACACTCGCGCCTTGATCTCATCGGGCACAGAGCCCCAGTCGGGCCACAACAGTGGGACCCTGTCCCGCACGAGCATGCCCGTCGCGTTGATGTACTTGGTGGTGGTGTCTCTCCGCTCAATCGGGCGTCCATCCTCACCGGGACCGGGCAGGATCTCTCTGATCCCACCGGCGAGCTCCCTCTCCAGGGTCGACATGTTCGCTGGCCCTCTAGTCCGTCTCGTCCCCGCGGGTTTATTGACGAGGACGCCTGTTTCATAATTAAAATGAATACATAGTTAAATAATTATTTAAACTAACTAATTAAATAATTAATTAAACAATCTAAATAATTAATTAAACTAACCAATTACCTGCGTCGTTGTACTGCTTGTCCTTCTCACGAACGGCCCACAGGCCGCGGCAGTCCTCTGAGTCGAAAGGACTGTAGAAGTAGGCCTCCTCCCAGGGAATCTCGTGGGGCCAGTCGTGCCTCCAAATCTGCCTCCCCCTGGCGTCGTACTCAGGGATGGCAGGGAGGAACTGGACCATGTACATCCCCGATGGCGGAGACATACGGGGCGTGGACCCTGAGGGGCCTGCTCCCTCTGACGGTGGGCCCCGTAGCTGTGGACGCTGTCGCTGTGGGGGGACAGGGAGCATCTCTGGAGGGTCCAGATCGGCGCGCGGTGGGGTCGGCTGCCGATCCTGGAACAGTGCTGAAGTGCACTGGGGTCTGGTGGCTCTGCGTCCTCCTCCGACACTCGAGTCAGGGCCCGCTCCCGTCGACTCATACGAGGAGCCCCCACGTGGATCGCTCGGAGTCAATCCCATCAACGTCTCCTCTCGTCGACTCATAGGCCGGCCTAGGCCCCGACGACCGCTGGATCCGCTCCCCCCACGGCTGGATCCTGCCTGAGCGTCGGGGTCGCTCTCGGTCCGTCTGCCAAGCCATCGGTCTACAAAGCGCCGGTTTCCTGCACAATTAGTATATAAATTCCATAAATTGCACAAAAATTCCACAAAAAAATTAAAAACTTCATTCAATGTATATATACCTAATTATATATATACGTACCTAAATATATTTATACCTAATTATATATATATACACCTAATTATATATATACATAACTATATTTATACCTAATTATATATATATATATATTCCGAAAAATATATATATATATATATATCGTCCTACAAATTAAAAAAAATATTTATACCTAATTATATATAAATTAGTATACTAGTATATAAATTCAACAAAATTCCACAATTAGTATATAAAAACCGTAAATTTAACAAAAAATCCACAAAATTAGTATATAAATTCCACAAAATTAACAAATTTAACAAAAAATCCACACAATTCCATAAATTTCACAAAAACCCTAAATTCCACAAAAAATTCACAAAAACCCTAAAATTCACAAAATTCGACAAAATTAATAAAAACCCTAAATGAGGCTCGATCGGGACTACCTGACATGGTGGTGCAGTCTGGACGAGGACCGGTGGTGCGGTGCGGCGGCGACGGCGGCAGCGGGTTTCGGGTCGGCTAGGGGCGGCTGCGGCTAGGGGCGGCTGCAGCAGGGGCGGCAGAGGCGGCTGCGGCAGGGGCGGGTAGGGGCGGCTGCGGCAGGGGCGGGTAGGGGCGGCTGCGGCAGGGGCGGCTCGGGGCGGCGGCGGCAGGGGGTTTCGGGTCGGGGAGGGGTCGGGCAGGACGGGGAGGAGGCGGGGAGGGGGAGGGTCGGTCGGCGTCGGGGAGGGGCGGTGGTGGTCGGTCGGCGTCGGGGAGGGGCGGGCGGCTGCAGCAGGTGGGGATTTAGGGATTTAGGGTTAGCAGAAAATGAGGGAGGCGCGCTCTGTTTCGGTTTAAATCGAAGGACTATAGCCGACGATGTAATTTTAATTCGTCGGCTATAGTGATAGCCGACGAAATTCGTCGGCTATACTCTTACGGGCCGGGCAAAAATCCGGGCCGGGCCGAAGTTGGGCTTCGCGGGCCGGTTATAGCCGACGAATTTAGGCATATCGTCGGCTATAATATGCATATCGTCGGCTATAATATGAATCTCGTCGGCTATACTTTACGCTCTCAGCAGCCGTCAGATCTCGCCCATCCAACGGCGGACAATGAAACGGCGCGGATCGCAAGAGTTTAGCCGACGAGGTTAAGTATTTCGTCGGCTATACCCTGGTCAACTTTTGGTCAAACCTCTAAACGCTTTACAACGGCAATTGACCCATCTAAATGACGTTTTTTGGCCTGACCTTCAACAGAGAATAGTTTCAAATCGATGGGACGCAACTAACCGTATAAAAATTTTCCTCCAAATATTTACCGACCGTCAGGCTACCCATAGGAAAACGGAAGTAAAAAACACCTAACCGCAACATTCGGCACACAGATTTTGTCGGAATATTCCCATTTTTCAACCGTAGTCGTATTTCAATATTTCGGTCGTATCTTATTTCACGACACTTTTGCATTTGAACGGTCTACGTATGGTAACTATTTGAAACTATACATTCACTTAAACACTTAGTAAATAAGTTAAGGAACATTAGTGCATATGTTCCGATTTCGAATCTAAAAGTTTGGAAAATCTATTCCAACCGTCAGATATCACCGTTAAGATGAAATACATGTATGAAAAAAAATCCAACTACATCTGACAACGTTAAAGGCTCGATCGGTACGGTCAAACTGCAAAGTCAAACCTCTAAACGCTTTAAAACGGAAATTGGCCCGTCTAAATGACGTTTTTTGGCCTGACCTTCAACAGAGAATAGTTTCAGATCGATGAGACGCAACTAATCGTATAAAAATTTTCCTCAAAATATTTACCGAACGTCAGGCTACCCATAGGAAAACGGAAGTAAAAAACAGCTAACCGCAACATTCGGGACACAAATTTTATCGGAATCTTCCCATTTTTCAACCGTAGACGTATTTCAATATTTCGGTAATATCTTATTTCACGACACTTTTGCATTTGAAGCGTCTACGTATAGCAACTATTTGAAACTATACATTCACTTAAACACTTAGTAAACAAGTTAAGGAACATTAGTGCATATGTTCCGATTTCGAATCTAAAAGTTTGGAAAATCTATTCCAACCGTCAGATATCACCGTTAAGATGAAATACATGTATGAAAAAAAATCCAACTACATCTGACAACGTTAAAGGCTCGATCGGTACTGTCAAACTGCAAAGTCAAACCTCTAAACGCTTTAAAACGGAAATTGGCCCGTCTAAATGACGTTTTTTGGCCTGACCTTCAACAGAGAATAGTTTCAGATCGATGAGACGCAACTAATCGTATAAAAATTTTCCTCAAAATATTTACCGAACGTCAGGCTACCCATAGGAAAACGGAAGTAAAAAACAGCTAACCGCAACATTCGGGACACAGATTTTGTCGGAATCTTCCCATTTTTCAACCGTAGACGTATTTCAATATTTCTTTCGTATCTTATTTCACGACACTTTTGCATTTGAACGGTCTACGTATGGTTTCGGTCAATATACTTGAGTTCCCTGATGCAGATATAAGAGTTATAGCCGACGAATACCCTCCTCGTCGGCTATAACCAAAAACTTTTCGTCGGCTATAACTATTATAGCCGACGAATACCATTCTCGTCGGCTATAACCAAAAACGTTTCGTCGGCTATAGTTATAGCCGACGAGTTGTCGGCAGTCGTCGGCTATAATATTATAGCCGACGATGTGGCCGACGAAGTAGTAATTCGTCGGCTATAAGGGGTTATAGCCGACGAGATACTATTTCGTCGGCCGTTTTTTCCCATATCGTCGGCTATAACCCCTTTTCTGGTAGTGTTAGGTGTAATTAGTTTCCGAGAAGATGAAATAGAAATTTATATTGTGCCTTTTTCAATTTTTTTTACTAGATTTGACATTTAGCCAAACAATCCCAATTAAGTTGCTGGAGTCTGCGTTCTTCCTTCGCGTGCGTTCTTCCTTCCCTGCGTTCTTCCTTCGCTGGAGACCTGGAGTCTTCCTTCGCTGCGTTCTTCCTTCGCTTCCCTCTCCAAATCGCTGTATCCGAAACAAAAGAAAAGTTCGAGTTTTGTTTCCCTCTCCAAATCTTTGCTAGGTTTTCGTTTTTGATCTTCTTTTTTTGGCTCATCGCTAATTTCGTCATCCTATAATCTGCACCTTTTCGTTTTCTTTCTAATTTCCGGAGTTTCAGGGAGCTTAGTATACGAATCGGAGCTCAATTCGAGAAGCGGTGGAGTTGGTTAACCGGAAAATCACAATCGACCGGTCTAGGTTTTGATAATCTGAGAGCTTTCTTCACTTGAAACGAGTTTGGGACCAAATTCCGATTGTCGTTCAGGTATGGTTTGTTCTACTAGTGTGATTTGAAGCTTTCATTTGCCTATTTGGTTGCTCAGAAAACGTTATAGAATTGAAAGAACTTGAAATATGAGATGCTGATTGTTTATAGTTGAGAATCACCTCTGATTGTTTATAGTTAGTAGAATGTTTTGTGCTTGGTGAAGTTAGTTGCATTGTGGTATGAATAGTTCTGTTGTACTTGTTACCTAAACTATTGAATTTCGAAGTTGAAACTACATCTTGGAGTGATGAACAGTTTTGGAGAATTTCTGTAAAGTGCTGACATGCTCACTTTGTGCGTTCCTTTACCCTACTTCCTGAACTCCAAATTTTCTGAATTTTTGAAAGGTCCTTCATCTATTAGCTATGTATGGGCCTGCAAAGTTTCAATAGATTTCAGTGAAAAATGAATGCTCAATGTTTTTTTTTAAATCAGTCTGCCTTTGAGACAGTTTCCAGAATTTTCAGTGTACGTCTTTGGTTTCTGCTCAGTTTTGAGTTCTCACTTGATCCATTTAACCTCTGTTCTTTTTATTTAAGTAATTAGACTCCCTAAAGGACATTCTAGAAATGATTTCAAGTCATTTGGATTTAAATTGAATATTTGGTGGATTTTCTAAGTTGTCCTTGCTCTGCTCAGTTCTGCAGAAAACTGATCATATCATGCATATATATAATATTTAAAATAAAATTTAGTTAACGTGTCCACTACATGTCCGTATTCAAAAAAAAATTTGGGGCGTGTCCGCGTATCGTATTGTGTCAAATACGGATACACGTACTCGTATCCGTGCTTCATAGGGGGTTTTGTATTCAAGACTGAGACAGGAGATGTAATCCAAGTTATTCTCAAACTTGGCAGTATTCAAATCCTCTGTGACACCAAGATATGAGTTTAGTCACATTCTTCTCCACCCAACTCTGTAACATCAGTTTGATTATGTAACTCAAATGCAGCTTCCTCAAAAAGAATTCTATTGGTTTTTTTTTTAAAGGAATTCTATTTGTTGTCGAAACGTGGCTCTTTAAGCTATGTCGGCTTCTACTCGACTCGACCCCCCCTTTTTTATAAATCTAAATCCCTAATTCGTACTTGAAACTTTGTCCAGTGTTGTCTCCGAGTCCTCTCTTCTCCAGCGTCTCTCTGCATTTGACATAAAAGCAAATCTCTCGTTTGGGTAAGTCTCCCACGCTTTTTACACTTTTCAATTTCGTTCTTCTGCCACATCTCCTACTTCCAATTTTAACGATTTGTTCTTCTATTTTAAAAAGTCGTATATAAGAGCGATCAAATTTGTTCTCTATCTGTATATATCTTGTACGCTGTTGCTGTGAAATGGGGATAGCTGTGAATTTATATTTAGGGCTTCATTTGTTCTCTAGTTTTTATCTATAACCTAAGAAGCTCCAATACGTGAAAAAGGTGGCGTATTGCGTATCGGACACGCAGACCGATACGATACGGCCCAATACGGTGAATACGGTCGGACACGCGTGTCCGAAATTGGACACGATATGGACACGTCATTTTTTTGTTGGACACGTACGTATTTGGGTGGACACGAAAATAAGAAGAACACGTAGGGTAGAATGGACATTTAGCAACCCTTTACCTGTTCAGTTCTTTGTTCAGCATTCCTCATTCGCTCGAAAGGCCTCGACTTCGTTCTTCCTTCGCTCTAGGTCAGTAGAGACCAGCGCCTCGCCGTCCCCGTCGCACCAGCGCCTCGCCGTCTGCCAGCGCCGTCGTCTTCCTGCCAGCGCCTCGCCGTCTCATCAGGTATGTTCCCTTTTGGGTTTCAGTAAAAGCCAGATACGAATCCAACCTAACCAACCAATAGACAGAAGAAAGGAATAGGTTAGTAATACCCATCCCATCATCGGGAGGTGTTTGTGCAAAACTAGCTTTCAGCAGGTTCCTCCACTTGTCCTGCAAGATAAGATGAAACAATTAAAAAAGGGCTTGTTTCTTATATTCATGTTTGCATGTTTTCTGGGTTTTGCATAAAGATTTGATTTTGGGGTTTCTGCTTTCTGGGTTCAATCTATTCCTTCACTATCAACAATCTTTCTTCTGTTGTTCATTTATGTCTATCTATTTGATAACATGGGTATGTTAGTTTGCTCTGTTTCAATGCTATCTATCTTGTGCTTTTAACATAGTTAACCCCATTTCCGCTCTTATGGCTTTAATTTTATCTCGTATGCTATGTTTGCATGAGAAAGCGGATGACTTTTGTTTTCTCATAGTGTATATGTAGCATTCATGAATTATCTTGAAAGTTCTTACCTTTATAGGGGGTTCATCTCTTCAGATACCCTATTTAATTTGGAAGAGAGATGTGATAATACTTCAGTAAATGTAGGTTTGCGGGTGTGTTTCGACTTTAGTTGATGCATTCTGCAATATGCTAGTGGATTAGTAGAAAGACTTGAATTCCGGACTATGCGCCGGACGGAATTAATTGAATGAAGTTTGACAATTTAAGATAAGACAGCCAAAATGGTACTTGCTGTTCAGAGGGCTTTAATAATCTCAATGAGAGTTCAGAGTGGTTGAATAATCTCTCCATTTACTCAGTTTCAGAGCTGTACCATTATCCCCCTTGTTAGAATTCAGAATGCAACCTTTTTCTTCTATTGGTTTTTGTTCCTAGTGTTTCTGCAACATCATACATTTCAACTCATCTAAGATTGATTACCTATTTTTTATATTTTTGTTATGCATATATATAATATTTAAAATAAAATTTAGTTATCGTGTCCACCACGTGTCCGTATTAAAAAAAAAAAATTTGGCGTGTCCGCGTATCGTATTGTGTCGAATACGGACACACGTACTCGTATTGGAGCTTCTTAGTCTATAACGCAGTTGCAAGGCATATGATATATGGTTTTACTTTTTACACGGTTCGCTATTCTGTTCTGTTTGCATTGGTTGATATGGTGTTCAGAGAAACTTGAATCACTTAATATCGAGAAGATTATCAGTTTTAAGCTGTCTGTTATGTGCATGATTTATAGAAAACAACTGCGAAAGCATCTCATATATGTTGAATGAAAGAAGGATGCTTTCACTGAAAGTATCTCATATGTGTTTGTTAATTCAGTTTGTCTCATTCAGGTGTTTTGGAATTTCGACGTAGAAGAGAAGAAAAATGTTTTTCCACATTGTCTTGGAGAGGAACATGCAGCTTCATCCTCGCCACTTTGGTCGCAATCTCCGGGAAAATCTGGTGGCCAAGCTCATGAAAGATGTTGAAGGGACCTGCAGTGGCCAACATGGGTTTGTGGTTGCCATCACGGGAATTGAGAACATTGGGAAAGGGCTGATTCGGGATGGTACAGGATTTGTTTCTTTTCCAGTTAAGTATCAGTGTGTTGTTTTCAGACCGTTTAAAGGAGAGATCTTAGAAGCTGTGGTTACCATGGTGAACAAGATGGGGTTTTTCGCTGAGGCTGGTCCGGTACAAATCTTTGTGTCCAACCATTTGATACCTGATGATATGGAGTTTCAGTCTGGTGATATGCCAAACTATACGACATCAGATGGATCTGTTAAGATTCAGAAAGATAGTGAAGTGCGGTTGAAGATAATTGGAACCCGAGTGGACGCCACAGAGATTTTCTGTATTGGTACCATCAAAGATGATTTCTTGGGTGTCATTAACGATCCTGCAAATGTTTAGGAGATGCTTGCACAGGGCCAACAAAAGAGAGGAGTGATTAAGTATCTATGTCCAGGTTCAAACACCATGTAAACCGTGTGATAGACCGGCAAATGTAATGCAGTGAATGATGGCCTGAGGAACTTATTAAGAGTGAGAGTTAGCACACCAAGTATTGACATTAAGTCCAGTTTGTTTATGTTGAACTTTGTTGGATAGTCATTGTAATATTATGATGATTGGATACCTCTTGAACGTTTGGTTGAATTTGATGAAGTGGGAAATTTATGTAGAGTTGTCTCATCATAGAATTTTGTGATAAAATCGTTGTTTTTGAAGCTTTTGTTTCTGGATAATAATAGTTCAGCATTGGTTTAAACTGTTGGAGATCTGCTCTAGGATAGCCGCAATTTTAATTTTTTTTGTAATATATATTTCTGTGACAAGTTTGGAGAACTTATGTTATATTCCAGATTGCTGTTTTTTCTCTATTGTTTCTGTGTGTCACCGGTAAACATTTACATGCTAGTTACCATTTTCTTGCTGATTTTAGAGATAATTTGTATTTTCTTTGGAAGCCTCAAGTTGTTTAGACGGACTTGGTGTATTACATAAATGCGCTGTTGGTTAAGAATTGTGGAAGTGTGCAATCAATTTAATTCGCATACTATATGATCAGAGGATGGAAAATCTGCTCTGCCTGAAGTTTTCTTTGAGTGGGTAGTAATGAATATGAAGAAGAGTCACAGAATGTATGGTATGGTTGGCATTGGAATGGATCACAATCCTAAGAAGAACAGTTATCATTTTTGCATATTGGGATCTGTTGAAACTAATTAGCTAGTCATTTGCCAATTCAAATAGTAATTCTGTTTTGCCATCTCCAAAAGGTAAACAAGATGACTACACAATACTCGTTGTGGCTCTTAGTTCCATTTGAGATGCACCATCTTTTGTCTACCTATATTTACTTGGTTCTTTGATGCAGCAAATACATCTGGCTATAGGAAACTGCTGCACATCCAATCAGCAAGAGAAAATGCTGTTTATTGGTCACAGCCGTGGACTGAATAGCAAGGTAAATAATTATTGTAAATAGTATACTAAGAATAATTTTTAACATACCATATGCCAAATTGTTATTCTGGTTTGTGATGACTAAAAGCGTCAGTAGAGGGAAAAAACAAGAGACTCCTCAAATGGTAGTTACATTACTGTAATTAGCTTTGGCTAGTACCTTGTATTCACATCAAATTCTATCAAAAGGTAATATGTCATATCAGGACATTTTATGGTGCACAAATATTGCAGACAAACTTTAGGGCCACGAGAGATAACGTAGCAAGGCTATTGTTTTCTTCATACAAACTCAGCAGTCTTCCATTTCATTGTATACCTGCTCATTATTCATCTACTTCATCATATACTAACCTATAATGGAGTCCATTAACCACTGGAAATGAATCTGTTTGGCCTTGATCCTCATGCTGGGTGCTTGGTCTTCTGAAGCTACTTCTCGCAGTCTCCAAGATGTAATAATGTATGGGAAATACGAGCAATGGATGGCTCATTATGGACGTGTATACAGCAATAGTGACGAGAAGGAGAAGCGCTTCCAGATATTCAAGGAAATTGTAGCTTTTATTGAATCTTCCAATGTGGAAGCAAACAAACCTTACAAGTTAGGTGTCAACAGATTTGCAGACCTTACAAATGAAGAGTTCACAGCGTCAAGAAATCGATTCAAGAGGCATGAATGTTCCACAGGGATGACTTCTTTCAAATATGAAAACGTGACCGTGCCATCTAGAATGGACTGGAGACAGAAAGGAGCTGTGACTCCCATCAAGGACCAAGGCCAATGTGGTATGCAATTAATCATCTAGCTAACTATGTTTTTATAGATCAGGCTTTGCTTCCACATTTGTGGGAGGCTTTTTCTATGATTTTACTGCTAAAAGAAAAGGATGTTTACTCAGATTACAGTCCTTCACAAACAGCACTCCAAGCCATGTTCATAGCCCTACTTCATCTGGCTCCCTTATAGTACCAGGTGATTTTTTCAGTTCTTGTGGCCGGCTTGAGATTGATATCTGCATATGGCGTAATGGTCAGTGCCCCCCATCCTTCCAATCTATCAATGTTACTTAAGTGAATTATTCTTTCAATTCTGTATTGTGCTAGTAGTGACATTAAGTTGTTGGATTGACTCTTTTAATGAATGTAACAGTAGATGCTTTCTATTTCAATTGATTTTGTATCTTTTTTTTTTCCTCACTGTGATGAATGTATATTTTGCGGTATAGAGAAGCATCTTGTCATATTATTTTCCCTCCCTGAAATTTTTGAGCAAACAAGAGAAGTTTTCCACACAGAAAGTTATGCTTTGAGGTGGAATGTGAAATCTTTTCAGTTGGTCAAGTATGCAAATGGGGCAATATGTTTGTCCTAAATTTCATGTCCCATCTGCATTATAAAACCATGATCATGTTCTATTTCTTTTCTGAGTTTGTAACCAGCCGTGTTGAGCTTTAAATAGTACTACTGTTTCTCCAAAGGGAAGAGGGATGTGGGAATGGGTTGGGCTGTTGGTTTGAAGAAGAGGACAAAAACTGAAGAACAAACGCAGTTTATGTATGCGTCTAAGGCAAGTGGATGCTGCAGAATAGGTTGCTGATGGTTGATGTTTTGGTTAAATTGAGTTCTTCTTGATGCACTTTTATGTTTTTTCTAATTACATGAACTCAAAGCAACAACAATTATAACTTCTCTAGTCAAAAACTCACGATTTCCTGTCTAAGAAATAAAATTCATGATTTCCTGCTTAAGAAATAAAAACTCATGCTACTCGACCTAATGATACGAGACCAAACTTTCATGCAACTAATTTGTGAAGGGTGGAGCAGGTAAAGATCGGGTCACTCATAAAACTTTCATTTTGGTCAGTCTGTCCTGCCTAAATCGATCTATATATACGTGAGTGTCCTGGAAGAGAAAACGTGAAACTGACCAATGTCGAGGACGACCAATTCTATTCATGATCACTTTGAGTTGTTGAATAATATGAAGGTATATGCATGCTACATCCACATTTTAACTCTGTTTATCCCTATCACTCTTTTCTTCACTCTCTTCTTCTACTTGATCCATTTGTCGTGCAGACACATGTTCTTAAGGCACACATTAACTGTCAAGGATGTGTAGAGAATGTGAGAAAACTCCTCCGCAAAATTCAAGGTACGTATTCATCTCTTTTATGTTCATCATTTTGAGGAAATGCATATATAGGTAGGCAGTGTAGAATTGAATTTGAATATGGAGTCTCAGTTGTCTACAGTGTAAACATAGATGCAGAAGAAGAGATTATCACAGTGGTAGGCAACGTAGATTCTGCTACTTTAATCAAAAGATTGGCCAGGGCTGGTAAACATGCACAGTTAATTTGGTGCACTCCAAGTCCTCCTAGAAACCACAATATTCAAACACTACAAGTCATGGAAAATGAGCAGATTAAGCTTCATAATAATCAAGGTGTTGGACTTGATGGCCATAATGATTATCTTCATCATCAGTTTGGTGCCTTTGAAGATATTGCTTCTTTTATAGGAGGAGGAATTGCAGCTCCAATGCCACAATATTATGAAGCTGGTCAAAACTATTCACCATCAGCTGACCATCAGTTCTACCTTCAGAGCCACAGTAACAGCCACCAGTTCTGATCACAAAAAATTACATGCATCTATATCCAATCCTCATTCCTAGTAATCTTAAATTACCATTTTCATTGGTCTTTCTAATTATGTTTGCTTTGTATTTGATGTGTACTGATAAGTTTGGTTCGGATATAAGTAGGACTATTCCATCTCAATGTTTGTTACACATACTCAATTACTGGCCTAAAGATTTACCACAGAAAGCTGCAAATTAAAGACTCGATAAAAAGAGAAATGAAAACAAAGCTGAAAATATGTCCAAAATCTACGTCGAAAATACAGAGAATACGAGTATATACAGCAAGTCAGCAACAACACAAGCACGAAGCTGTTAGTAAACTACAATTATTTACAACCATGTTATGATTTGTGTAAAGACTAATTTTATTTTGTCGCCTTAACCTAACCATAAATAAGTTGGCCACTGCAATTCTAATTTCATTAGTTGTAGCCTTGTGCTCTCCAATTTTATTAGCGTTTCATCCAATATTTCATAAATTGAAAACGTGGCTCTATGTCGATGTCAATAATTCACTAACAGAGCATGCAAAATTTCAATATAAAAGTTACTTTATTTTAGAGGGGATGTCCATCATCATATTTATAATTTGTAGGAGAATAATATGAATAATTGAATATGATCCGCTCTTTAGACTGCGTAAAAATTGAACGATGCGAAACTATCTAACAAGAACTTATGTAATCTCTGTGTTGCAAACTCTAGAGTGAAGCTTTAAATGTAACAAAGACATGGTAGGTAACTTTAACTCATTCATGAGAATTCAGACCACACTACACTCGTCTCCCCAGATTCCTCCATATTTCCACCAGATGACTCACCAACGTCAAAGTCTTTGATCTCCAAATCACCTCTTCTTCGCCTCCTACCTCAAACATGCAGTAACACTAAGCCTAATTCTCAAAAAGAAGCTTTGATCGCCCTTGAGTCATATACCCATTCAGAGATATAATTCGAGGAGTTCACAAAAATTGTAACATGCACATGATTACCAGTAAAATTATATTTTATTGGTACACGTTTATGCATTATTTTTGCATGTCATCTCATTTTCCTACATACGCCCGGTGAGACCATCTCTTTGCATCTCATCTCATTTTCCTACAATCTCATCATCCTAAGTTCCTCACCATATGACTTCAAAAATTATGCAAATCTAATATAAAAAAAAGAGCATGAAGGTAACATCTATGAAAATGAGTGGAAACAGCGGCCGTCTTGGTGCTCATAGTGAGTTATCTCAACTAGAAACATTGAAAACTCATTCGCCTAAGTTGAGTCACTCGACTGTCACCTTGACAACAAAGTGACTACTCCTAATAACCCGAGTCTTTATTCTAATGTCAGCAACAAATTTTGAGGTTTATGAACACACTCTGCAAAATTACTTCCAAATCTTGGAAGTCTTCAAAAATCAAAACCCGTGAAGGACTACCAAACTGCTAAATAGCAAGTTCTTTGCCAGTATTAAACCCTAATTTTCAAAATCAAGCGTTGATCGCGCTTGAGTCATATACACATTCGGAGATAGAATTCGAAGAGCTCACAAAAATTGTAACATGCACATGATTACCAGTACAATTATATTTTATTTGTACACGTTTATGTATTATTTATACTTTCAGATTTTCCTGTTTACAAATTGGCACGCCCAGTGAGACTATATTTGCATCTCAACTCATTTGTTTACAATCTCGTCGTTCTCACCATATGGCTTCAAAATTGATGCAAATCAAATCAATAAAAAGAGCATCAAGGTAACATCTCTGAAAATGAGTGGAAACAACAGCCGTCTTGGTGCTCATCGTGAGTTATCTCGACTAGAAACATTGAAAATTCGTTCATCTAAGTTGAGTCGGTCGATTGCCACTTTGACAACAAAGTGACTACTCCAAATAATCCGAGTCTTTATTCTAATGTTAGCAACAAATTTTAAGGTTTATGAACACACTCTGAGGCGGCGTTTGGTACATGGACTGTGATAACCTGGCTTAATTTCTAAAGCAAAGCTGACATCCACTAATCTTGGCACCATCCAGATCATCTATCTGCGTTTGCCATATGTTACAAGAAGCAATATATCATGACTGGTTATTGAAAGCTACATTTGAAAATCACTAGCGAAAATCCACGAATCAGATGCATAGAGAGTAACAAGAACAAGAACCCAACCAAGAACCCATAAACAATCAAATCGACAAAATATCAGAAACAAATTAAGCACAACGATACAAGAACAAGAACAAAAACCCAATCATAAAATTGATCAATTCCTAGCATACCCATACACCAAATCTTTAATCAATCCGCAAAAAAACTACAACCCATAAACATTCATTAATAGATAATCAATCTTTGGTGAATTTTCAGATCGAACAGGAAAAATAGAGGCAAAGAAGAGGTTTGTAGACGAGAGTGGTGAAGATTAAACTCAAGAGAGAGTATGAGAAAGACTAGAGATTGCACCCGGATTCAACAATTTGGAGCAAAACGGAGGAGAGGAGTTTCAGCCTTTGGAGCAAAACGGAGGAGAGGGTTGCAGAGCGCGTCTTTCTTTCTCTTCGATAAGACGTGCTTATGGAAACCCAAGTGTTTTGGTGTATCTATGTAAGACTGCCTCCAGCTCCCTTTGGGGCTTCTATAGTCCATTAAATTTAGTCCTAGCTCCTGCCAAACATGGGAAAAGTCTTATGCAAGAAAATAGGACAGTCCCATTTCAGCCAATCGCATGTACCAAACAGGCCCTAGTAGTTCACTGAAAAAACATATCTCAGAAAATAATGTCTTAAAACGCGCATCATACATCAAAAGGCAAGTGCAGACATACCAAAACCCCTTTTCGCACATTTCCAAGAGGACCTCGAAATTTTTCATACGCTGTTAAGAACAAAAACATGGATGAGAACACTGTAACCAAAGAAAATAACAGTACAGGAAAATGCAACACCCCATCTGATAATCTCCACATCCTAGATAAGATTCCAGAAGGGGAGATTATCAGATTGAAACTGTTATCACATTTGAGCCAGAATGAGTTTAACAATTTCACATCTCAAAGGTTCACACAACAGAAATATAAATAGTTTGTTATAATTAATCAGATGAAAATATCGGTATGCTTCTAGAGTATAATATTACATATGCATGATTATGCACAGATTTAAAGTTTCAAACACACATGCCATTATATAAGATAGGGTAATAGACCTGGAGAGCTACCCTTTTAAACTTAAGAAACAAAATCAAAATGAGGGACAGATTCATGAAGGAGAACCAAAATAACAAGCAAGTGAGGGGGAAGACACTACCAGAAAAATGAGTTTTGCCGACGAAAAAAAAAAACAACGGCCGACGAAATGATTTTTCGTCGCTAAAAAAAAAAAATCGTCGGCCATTCCTATAGAATAGCCGACGATTTTTATTTCGTCGGTAAAAAGTAAAAATCGTCGGCTATTCTACAAGAATGGCCGACGATTTTTATTTTCGTCGGCTATACTCCAAGAATGGCCGACGAATTAATATTTTCGTCGGCTATAAAACTTTTGGAGTATGGGCGACGAATTTTACAATTTCGTCGGCTATAAGTCTTTATATTTTCAGATCTGGACAGCAGCTGCTCATTTGCAAAAAACGGGAGAAAGAGTGAAAAATCAGTGGATATTGTTGAAATCCGTCCTCTCTTACATTGTGAAGCTATATATAGGTACGTACATGTGTATATATGTTGATTTTGGGTTTTAGTTGCATGAGTTGATTTTGAGTTTTAATATATGTTTTGATGTTATTTTAATCATAAAGAGTAATCGGTTTTGATGTTATTTTAATTAGTGTTAAAAAAATAATGATGATGTTAGTGACACTTCGGGTAGCATAAGTCCTCTTTCTCGTGCTTCGATAAAAGGAAAACAGAATATCTGACGGTTTCTGGAGCTTTTATCAAAACAGAATGATGATCAGAAGGTCATCCAGGCTACTAAATTGGTCAAACCGAAAGATCCTTTTTTCGCAGTTATCTTGCAACCATTCAACTTCATTAACTGCTATCTGGTGAGGATTAAGTAGTTAATGAAGTCGAATGGTTACAAGATAACTGCGAAAAAAGGATCTTTCGGTTTGAACATTTTAGTAGCCTGGATCACCTTCTGATCATCATTCTGTTTTGATAAAAACTCCAGAGAGCTTGGCATTCTGTTTTCCTTTCATCGAAGCACGAGAAAGAGGACTTATGCTACCCGAAGTGTCACTAACATCATCATTATTTTTTTATTTTTTTCATAGAATAGCCGACGAACAATGCATCATTTCGTCGGCTATAATAATAATGGCCGACGAAAATTAATTATTTCATCGGCCATAAGTTTTTATAAAATAAATATTACATTTATGGCCGACGAAAATTAATTATTTCGTCGGTAAAAATTAAAAATCGTCGGAAAAAAAAAATTTCGTCGGCCATACACATAGAATGGCCGACGATTTAAAGTTTTTTCGTCGGCTATAATCCTATAATGGCCGACGATTTAAAGTTTTCGTCGGCTATATAACTTTGGGAAGAATGGCCGACGAAGTTGGCAATTTCGTCGGCTATAAGTCTTTATATTTTCAGATCTGGACAGAAGTTGCTCATTTAAAAAAAAAACGGGAGAAAGAGTGAAAAATCTGTGGGTATTATTGAAATCCGTCCTCTCTTACATTGTGGAGCTATATATAGGTATGTATATATATATATATGTGTATATATATATGTTGATTTTGAGTTTTAGTGATTTTGATATAGTAAGTGATTTTTTGTTTTGTTGTTGTTTTAGTGTTAGAATGTATGTATATATGTTGATTTTGAGTTGTAGTTGAGTTGATTTTCAGTTAGAGTATAATTATGTGTTTTAATTTAATAATGTTATTTTAATTAGTGTTAAAATATATATAAATATGTTAATTAATGGTTGTTGATAGTGTAATGAACTTAAATAATGGTTGTTAATTAATGGTATATATATATATGAGTTGATGTTGATAATAATATATATTGTAATATATATGTGTTAATTAATTTATTATTAATTAAAGTTATACATATATATTATTATCAGGCTATATATGGATCGAGATAAGAGTTGGATTTCGCTTCCAAGGCATGACCGACGATACACTACAGGAGTTGTGGATTTTATGCAGTTCGTCGAAGAAAATGCAAAAGGACCGTACCATTATTGCCCGTGCAAGAAATGTAAGTGTCGCAGTGATATGTGTCGATTTCCGATTAGGACAGTATGGGAGCACCTAAAGAGCAATGGGTTTTGGCCGAAGTACACACGTTGGATATATCACGGTGAGCCATCATTAGATGGATCGCATGATCATGGGCAGTATTTTGAGGCGGGCAGTAGTAGTACATCCAACGATCCAACAATGACATTCGTCAACGACGTGTTTCCTTTTGAAAGCGGTGTACATGGGGAACAATATATGCAGGACCCGGTGCAGCCGTTCCCACAAGTTGTCAACACTGCTGCCTTTGACAAGTACAACAAACTGATTGCATTGCAACAGACCCCTGTGTGTTCAAGTTCTGAGAAGACAGTTCTTGAAAGTGTGATGGAGGTAATGAGGATTAAAGTCGAGACAAAATCGACTATCAGGCAAGTAGATGAATATCTACAGTACACTTCTTCGTTGTTGGAGGAGGGTCATCGTAATCCTACCAATCACCGTCAGGTCCGAAGTATCCTCAAAGATCTAGGGCTTTCCTACATTAAGATCCATACATGCGCATTTGACTGCGTTCTCTTCTGGGGTAAAGATGCAGAAGGGAATGACCTTGCTAGCCTTGACGCATGTCCGATATGTCAGTCTGACCGATATAAGTTGACGGGAGCAGGCAATAGGAAACCTGTGAAAGTGCTTCGGTATTTTCCGTTGAGAGATAGACTTGAGCGGTTGTACATGTCAGAAACCACCGCAAAAGCTATGAGGTGGCACGGTGAGCGGGACGCGGGAGACACAGATATCATGACACACATCTCTGACGGAGCGGCTTGGAAGCATATAAACAATGAGTTTCCTTATTTTGCGTCAGATGTCAGAAACGTCAGGCTCGGGCTCTCAACTGACGGGTTCAACCCTTTCGGCACCATGAGTCTTTCATACAGTATATGGCCGGTGGTTTTGGTACCTTACAACCTTCCTCCGTGGATGTGCATGAAGAAGGAATATAATATGTTGACGTTGTTGATTCCGGGGCCTGGTTACCCAGGGAAATGTCTCGATGTGTATATGAGACCATTGATTGAAGAGCTTAAGGTATTGTGGGACGTTGGTCATCCCACTTTTGACAAGTACAAGCAGGAGACGTTCCAGATGCATGCCATGGTTATTGGTACCATCAGTGATTTTCCTGCTTATGGGATGTTGTCGGGCAGCGTTGTCAGGGGATACAAGGCTTGTCCAGAGTGCCTCACCGATTATGGGAGCACCCCTCATTGCAACAAGATATGCCGAATGGGTCATCGTGTGTTCCTTCCGGCGGATCACCACTGGCGTTACGAGTCCGCTGCATTTGATGGAACCGAAGAACACGGCCGTGCTCCCAGAAGATGGACAGGAAGAGAAATTTTAGCAAGACTTAATGAGTACGATTTTGGGCCCCTCAGCAATCATCCCGATATTGTAGCGGAAATACCTGAAAGGCCTGAGGAGTACAAATTCTGGACACATAGGAGCATATTGTGGGAACTCCCGTACTGGTGTGAGTTGCTGATCCGACACTTCCTAGACGTTATGCACATAGAAAAAAATGTTTCTGAAAGTGTGGTGGGCACAACGCTGAACTTGGAGGGGAAGACGAAAGACGGTCCTAAAGCTCGCACTGATATGCAAAACATGAATATCAGAAAACCACTATGGTTGAAACAAGGGAAGAGAAAAATGCCTCAAGCTCCTTACACCGTCAAGCCTGAGCATAAATCAGAAATTTTGCATTGGATAAGTCGGGCCAAGTATCCTTTAGGCTTTGCTGGAAATATAGCCAAGTGTGTCAACAGACAATGCAACAATCTGTACGGGTTGAAAAGTCATGACAATCATATCCTGCTACAACGTCTCTTCCCTGTTTTCATTCGACCGTTCCTTCCCCGTCACGTTGTGGAGCCGTTAGTAGCGTTGGCAAGATTTTTCCAGAAGGTATGCACACGGGAAGTGAGAAAATCTGACCTCCGGGAAATGCAACAAGACATCGTTCATATCATGTGTAAATTTGAGATGATATTTCCTCCAAATTTTTTCGACATCATGCCTCACCTCATGATCCATCTTCCTCGGCAGTTGTTGCTTACCGGTCCTGTGCACTTCACTTGGATGTATCCGATGGAAAGGTACGTATTTTACACCTTATGTTAATTTCCTCATCAATATATGTGATATAGTGTTAATGTATTATCATAACACTTTAAAAACTTGATTTATAGGCAACTTGGACAATACGGTGGTTTTGTCCAAAACAGATCCGCACCTGAAGGATGTATAGTTGAAGCATATATTGCGCACGAGTGCGTTACCTACATGAAGCTGTATTTCGGAGCGTTACAGGAAAGCATACCGGAAGATGTACCTTCACAGTTCAATCTTTCCATACTCTCCGACGATGTTGTACTCGGTGGAAACATGCCAGTTTCCTATAAGTTGAAAGATTATGAGGTAGCCATTGCACATTGGTGGGTACTAATCAACTGTCCAGAAGTTCAGTTTTGGAAGGACATACATCTACGCTGTGAAGGAGTAGCAAGTGATCGCGATTACCACAACCAGACATTCGCAGAGTATTTCGGCCGCTGGGTACGTACCTTTAACACTATTTTATACGTGTTCATATATTATTGTGTATATTTATTCATATTTATAGTTGATTCTGATGGTTGCAGATGGACCTTATTGCAAATGATAATCACCCAAATTGGTCGCACGAACTCAGACTTTTAGCGAGGAGGCCGGTCTATTCAAAAGTTTATGCGACGTGCAAGGTGAATGGTGTGTTATTTCGATGTGAAGACAGAGACCTCAGACTGAAAACACAAAATTCAGGGGTTATGGCACATGGTGGGGATG
Source organism: Potentilla sterilis (assembly GCA_963682095.1). Lineage (NCBI taxonomy): Eukaryota > Viridiplantae > Streptophyta > Magnoliopsida > Rosales > Rosaceae > Potentilla > Potentilla sterilis. Next base: position 23,986,909 of record OY821764.1, read on the forward strand.
GTGGAGTTGACTATTACGGTGTACTTCATTCAGTTGTGGAACTGCATTACGGGGAAGGCATGAAAGTGCACCTTTTCAAGTGTAGATGGTTTGACACACGGCCGCAGAGCATGAAAACCGATCAATACGGCGTAAGTTCTGTGAACACTAGTACATCATGGTATGAGGACGACCCGTTCGTTTTAGCCACATGGGTGAAACAAGTGTTTTATCTTGATGATCTCGCCAAGGGTGACCCGTGGAAAGTAGTCAACACTATCCACCATCGCAACATTTACCGGGCGTCTACACTTGGAGTGGCCGAAGAGAACGAGGAAGGGGGCACCGCGTATCAAGAGCCCAACTCAAACGGTATTCCTGACTCCTCTTTTATTCTTCTAGACACGCCGGTGCGAATTCGACGTGAAGAGCCACTGCTTGTTGATGTTGATCCAATTGAAGAAACTAACGAGGACTCTAGTGGTGAGGAAAGACATAGATTACCCCTATCGAGCAATTCAGAAACCGAAGAAGACTCATCCGATGATTCCGATTACAATCCGACGGATTAAGTAATTTAAATGATGTAATCCTTTCATTTGTAATCAACTCATTTCTAATGAACGGGCGTGGGGATGAGCCTCCCAGCTAGGCTGGGTTCCAAACCCCTTAAACAAAAATTTGAAATATGTTGACTGTTGGGTTTCTGATTTTTTATGTTCAATTTTGGTTATATGTGAACAGGACATCGGAATAGGAGAGGTGTAAAACCACTGATTTTTTTGGTTTTTTTTTCAGAGAATGGCCGACGAAAAATGCATTATTTCGTCGGCCATAATTTATTAAAAAAAAAACTTTTTACGAACAATGGCCGACGAAAACTAATTATTTCGTCGGCCATAATTTATTAAAAAAAAATATTTTACGAACAATGGCCGACGAAAACTAACTATTTCGTCGGCCATAAGTTATTTAAAAATAATTATTTACGAACAATGGCCGACGAAAAATAACTATTTCGTCGGCCATAAGTTTTTAAAAAAATAATAATATTACGAACAATGGCCGACGAACATTAAATATTTCGTCGGCCATAAGTTTTTAACAGAAAACGACAAAACAATAGCCGACGAATACTAGGTTTGATTTCGTCGGCTATGATTAAAACAAAAAACAAAAAAAGAGCTGTTTCCATTTTCTATCACTATCGACAAACCATTGCTTCATCCTTCAAATGCAAATGTGTCGTGAAATAAGACATGACCAAAATATTGAAATACGGCTACGGTTGAAAAATGGGAAGATTCCGACAAAATTTGTGTGCCGAATGTTGCGGTTTGCTGTTTTTTACTCCCGTTTTCCTATGGGTAGCCTGACGGGCGGTAAATATTTTGGGGGAAATTTTTATACGATTAGATGCGTCGCATCGATCTGAAACTATTCTCTGTTGAAGGTCAGGCCAAAAAACGTCATTTAGACGGCCCAATTTCCGTTTTACAGCGTTTAGAGGTTTGACTTTGCAGTTTGACCGTCCCGATCGAGCCTTTAACGTTGTCCGATAACCTTGGATTTTTTTTCATACATGTATTTCATCTTAACGGTGATATCTGACGGTTGAAATAGATTTTCCAAACTTTTAGATTCAAAATCGTAATATATGCACTAATGTTCCTTAACTTGTTTACTAAGTGTTTAAGTGAATGTATAGTTTCAAATACCTACTATACGTAGACCCTTCAAATGCAAATGTGTCGTGAAATAAGATATGACCGAAATATTGAAATACGGCTACGGTTGAAAAATGGGAAGATTCCGACAAAATCTGTGTGCCGAATGTTGCGGTTTGCTGTTTTTTACTCCCGTTTTCCTATGGGTAGCCTGACGGGCGGTAAATATTTTGGGGGAAATTTTTATACGATTAGATGCGTCGCATCGATCTGAAACTATTCTCTGTTGAAGGTCAGGCCAAAAAACGTCATTTAGACGGCCCAATTTCCGTTTTACAGCGTTTAGAGGTTTGACTTTGTAGTTTGACCAAAAGTATAGCCGACGAAGTTATATTTCGTCGGCTAAAGTCTGGTGATCCGCGTCTTCCCATTATCCACCGTTGGATGGGGGAGATCGGACGGATTCTGAGGGACGAAGACTATAGCCGACGAATTATGTAATTTCGTCGGCTATGCCATATCATGGCTGACGAAAAATGATTTCGTCGGCTATGACATAGTATGGCCGACGAAATCTCTGTATTCGTCGGCTATACTATATCATGGCCGACGAAATAGCTTTATTTCGTCGGCTATACTATATCATGGCCGACGAAATAAAGCGATTTCGTCGGCTATACTATCGGGTATAAGTAAAATTCAGCCGAACCCTAGCCTCCATTTGCCCGATTTTCCCTAAACAATCTTCCTCCTCGAATCCGGCCCTCCTTCATCCGTCGATCCTCCTCCCTATTCCGGCAGCCCGGCGCCTCCTCCTCCTCCTCCTTGGTTCGGCAGCCCGGCGACTCCGATCCTCCTCCTTGGTTCGATCCGCCGCCCCTCCTCCTCCTCCTCCTCCTCCCTGTTCCGGCAGCCCCGGCCGACCCTCCTCCTCCTCCTCCCTGTTCCGGCCGCCTCCCCCCCCTCCTCCTCCCCGATTCGGTACCGGCCGGCCTCCTTTTTTTTTTTTTTTTGTTATTTAATTGTTAATAAATTAAATTATGGTTAATAAATTATATATAATTGTTAATTTAGATATAATTGTTAATTTAGATATAATTGTTAATTTAGGTATAATTTATGTATTTATATGTTAATTTGTGTATAATTTATGTATTTATGTTAATTTATGTATTTATGTTAATTTAGGTATAATTTATGTATTTATATTAATTTATGTATTTATGTTAATTTAGGTAGAATTTATGTATTTATGTTAATTTAGGTATAATTTATGTATTTATGTTAATTTAGTTATAATTTATGTATTTATGTTAATTTAGGTGGAATTTATGTATTTATGTTAATTTAGGTATAATTTATGTATTTATGTTAATTTAGTTATAATTTAGGTTTTTATGTTAATGTATGTAATTTTTAGGTTTTTATGTTAATTTAGGTAATTTTTGTAAAATTTATTTTAATTGTATATAATTTAGGTGTAATTGTATAATTTATATGTATAAATTGGTTATTATATAAATCGGTAAATATTAAAATATGTTAGTATTATTGGGTATTATATTAATTAGAATTTGTTATTTAATATAATATAATTTAATATTAATTAATGTATTAATGCGTCTGGCTTTAGATGGCCGATGCATTTAGGCAGTTGTTCGGAGGTCGTCGTTCTAGATCTAGAGGTTCTGGAAATGCCGCCGGTTCTGGAAATGCCGCGGGTTCCCCAGACTCCGAGAGGACGGCTAGCCAGCCTGAGAGGACCACCAGCCAGCCGCGGAGGAGTGTGGATGCAGCCCAGCCGCGGCGGAGTGTGAGTGCTCGGCACCAGACCCTTCTCCAGGCGGGGCGGCCGTCGAGCACTTCACTTCCGAATGTCGGTCCCTCTGTGGCGCCGAGGTTTAGTCGGCAGCTGTTTCACGAGGAGATAGCTGCCGACGTTCCTCAGGTTCGTATGCCTGAGGTTCATCGGGAGCCGATGCCGATGCCGAGTCCGACTCAGTCTGCTGGTGACTCGACTGTGGGGCCTACTCTCCCAAACCAGCTCTTCCTCCCCTACAACATTCCTGCGATACCCGAGGTCGACTATCAGGGTCGGCCCCAGTGGCCTGATATGCCTCAGTTCGTGAGTGCTGCGGAGGCATACCAGCAGCAGCCATGGGAGAGCCCTGACCTCCTGATTTCGGCGAGGAGAAAAGGAAAGTCGACGGCAACCGAATCATCGGGTTCAGGTAACATTCGATTTTATTAATTAAATATTTTATTAAAATTAACGCACTAATATTTAATTTTATTAACCAATCGTCGTTTATGTGATAGGGACAGGCGCTAGCAGTTCAACCCAGAGGAATACCAGAGGTGTCATCAGTTTTGAGACGCTCAGGAGAACGGTTGAACGGAGCGGGAGGATCCAGATTGACGAAGCTCCTAATCAGGAGGTTGGGGCGAAAAAGAAACGCGACTACTCGGGTTGCGTGGGTGCACTCATTAGGGACAGAGTCCCTATGTTGTGGGCTCGGTGGGCTGATGTGCCCGAAGAAATCAAGATGGAGTTGAACAACGCCGCGTCGGTGAGTAAATAAAAAAATTTAATTTAGTTATCGTAATATTTAAAAATTTTCGGTATTTTTATAATTATAAAACTAATAAAATATTATCTTTCAGACATACTTTGTGGTTGCGGAACACAAGCGGGGTTGGGCGGACTCCCAACAGAGCTCGAGGTACGTTGGGAATGTCTTATTTGATAATTAGAAATATTTTATGATATTAATCATATTTCTAATGCACTTTTGTTTTTTTCGTAGGTTCAAAGAGTGGAAGAACGAGCTCCGTTCCCACTATAACGAGTACGGCAACCGTGGTCGTATGGGTACTCCCAGAGAGTTCATGTTCAGGGAGTACGAGTGGCGTTGGTTGAGGACCGTAGTCTTCGACAACCCGGCTATGATGGTAAATACTAAACTTCACTATAAATGTTTATTTTATTAAAATTGTAATTATTAGTTTAAATATTTTATAATTATTTCAGTTATATTTTTTGATGCATTTTTCTAATATTTTATTATTTGTTTGAAGGAACGGTCTCGGATAAACTCGGAGAACCGCCGCCGTAACACAATCCTCCATCACGGCGGTTCAAGGCCGTTTGCACAATATCAGGAGGAGGCGCTCAGAGATCATCCTGATTGCAACCCCTACGTGGAGACGTTCAAGATCGCTTATCCACAAGCGACAGACGATCTCGTAAGTCGTTCATTATGATTTTAAAATTTAAATTATTAATTTTACTTAACTATCCATTTGTTAGAATATTAATTTTTTTTCCCCGTCCAATTAGGAGCGGGTGACCCAGGCCGAACAAGAGGTGCTCCAGCAAATAGTTCGGGAGACACAACCGGACATCTCAGAGGCAGATTTGGAAGAAGCCGTGCGCCAGGTCGACCGCACCAATATCCAAACGGCGGCGAGGATGTTCAACGCAGCCTTCCCACACCAGTCCAACGAGTACTACTGCCGGGGTTTAGGAGGTTCTGGACAAGGGCTCCTGAAGACCACTAAGGGAGGTCAAAAGAAGGGAGGCGGCCAGACCCAACATATGAGGGGGGAAGTGCAGCGATTGGCCGCAGAATTGGCGACCTCGTCCCAGACAGTAGAGGAGCTGCGCCGCAGACAATATCAGTACCAGCAGTATCAGTTGGATATGGTCCGTTGGAATGCTGAGTGCGCCAGAATTCGGCAATACAACTACGACGGCCAGCAACAGTGGGTTTATGAGATGTTCGCGGCACAATAAGAAGGCCGTCCACCCCCGCTCCCGTTTCAGCAGTTAGTGGAGCCTCCAATGCCTCAACCTCCCGAGTTCGGTCAGCAGGATGATGCGCCTGATGCTGTAGATGACATCCTAGACTTTAGTAGTTTAGGGGATAATTAGGGTTATATTTTATGTATATTGGAACGAATTTAATAAAAATGGTATTTAGACGTGTTTCTTGTTGGTGCAAATGCATGAATTGTTTTTGTGATTTGCAGCTTGCTTGGAATGGTAATTTAGAAAATAATTTAATTTTTTTTTTCCAAATGCAAGAATAGCCGACGATTTTTGCATTATTTCGTCGGCTATAACAAGTATAGCCGACGAATTTTACCAATTTTCGTCGGCTATAACTTGTATAGCCGACGAAAATTGCCATATTTCGTCGGCTATAACTAATTAATACCTATAAAAATAGTAATATATTTCGAGGAAATAGCCGACGAAATTTTATTAAATCGTCGGCTATAGTTAAAATAACATAGCCGACGAAATTTTATTAAATCGTCGGCTATAGTTAAAACAACATAGCCGACGAAATTTTATTAAATCGTCGGCTATAGTTAAAACACCATAGCCGACGAAATTTTAGTAAATCGTCGGCTATAGTTAAAACACCATAGCCGACGAAATTTTGGTAAATCGTCGGCTATAGTTAAAACATCATAGCCGACGAAATTTTATTAAATCGTCGGCCATACTTAATGGATTTCGTCGGCCATACTCAAAAATACCCGACGAAAGTCGTCGGCTATTTCACCCACGTTTGCCCGACGAATTTTTTGACTCGTTGGCCATACTTAACTATAGCCGACGAAATTTTTTTTTTCGTCGGCCATTGGTATTACCGACGACTTATGGCCGACGAAATTTTCGTCGGCAGAGGGTATAGCCGACGAAAAAATGGAATGGCCGACGAAAAAATTTTCGTCGGCTATTCTTCCGTATCTGGTAGTGAGACATGAGGAATATCATACTTAAGAAAGCACGATGCATAAACCCAGTTCCACGTGTGGCACTGCTAAATACACTTCTATAACCAACTAGTCCCCTGAAATTACCACAAAAAGAAACTGATTATATTATCAAGTCTTAATATTATCGCGAGAAACAACTTGGAATTAGTAATGTCATGTAAAACAGATGAAATCGTCTTTAAGAGGGGGCAGGGCACAAGATGGTAAATGCAAGCAGGAAATAAAACTAATTGACCACACATGGAAATGAGAGAAGATATCTCTTTTTCATTGAACCCAGAAACATTTAAGGTATAGCCCCAAGGAATATGAAACATAATGTTGACTGTGCCACAATAGTAAGAGGTATCATACACCCAACAATCAAGCTGGGCATGGTGATCTTTGTTCTGACACAATGGCCCAATATATACATGTATCAATTTTATCACAAAGTCATCCAAAATGACCTCAATATGTTTGGACATTAAACTAACATACATTCAAAGAGGCAGCAAAACAGCATTGATGTTAAGAGGATAAGCAAACCTGGATGGACATGTCAAAGACAATCTATTCCTGCCATCATTTCCTGGAACAGGACCCATATCAAGAACCTCAGCGCGCCTATGAGATAAAGCTTCCATAACTAACCTCACATGATCTTCATTTACCTGAAATAGAAGCTTCATACATGAGTCTTTGTGTTGAAGGGAAAAAGTTAAGACAAATAGCAATATGTACTTCTTGCCTCTATAGTAACTTCTTCAATTGGCTCGAGCATTTGACCGTTCTCTGTTTTATACCTGATTCAGTACAGGAAAATTGTTCTACTGTTTAAGGGTATTTCAAATAAATAGAACGAAGAGTAATTGTACACTGACCAATATCTGTGTGCACATACACATTTAACACCAACTGCATACAACTAAAGCTTTGGGATTTTAAACAATAGTCAAAATGACTTGATTGGAACATAAATGATCGAGTCTCAAATACACATTTAACACCAACTGCATACAACTAAAGCTTTGGGATTTTAAACAATAGTCAAAATGACTTGATTGGAACATAAATGATCGAGTCTCAAATGAGTTGTTTCAAAAATATTCAGTGACAGTATTATAGACGACCCCCCCCCCCCCCCAACCTCCCTATTATTTTACCATATATGCACAGTTACTTTTTCCTTATGTCTCCTTACAAATCTAAATAATAATGTTGATTCTTTCAAAACCAAATTGAGAGAGAGAATAAAGCTTTAATGTGGGGACTGTGTACATATAAAATTGTCAGAATTGCACTAGAAAAATATATCAACAAATGCCTATCATAAGCATTGTCAAAACTCACATGACTTTGCGTGGTGACACAGAGAGCTCGAAACCTTCACTCCTCATATTCTCAATTAAGATACCTATTTTACGCAACATGAAAAATGCATTTAGAATATGTTTAAACTTTAAACCGAAGTCCCAAAGAAATGTAAAGATGCAAGTGGGTGAGAAAACCTAATCCGTTAAAAGACTTAAAACCCAAGTGGAGAAGATTGCAAATGGATACGAACTCTAATCTTTTATACGTAAAATAGATAGGGATAAAAAGTTGCAAACTAATGAGGTACCAACCGAGCTGAAGTGTTAGAACCAATCAATATAGGGCATACAAACAGTTTTTATTTATAATCAAATACTATCAATTCTACTAACAGCAATCAAACAAACGAAAGACAATAACGAAATTGAATTAGAATTTACTGACTTGATCAGATTGAGGCCTGCGTAGCAGTGTCCTTAGACAGAAATTCGTCCCCACTTGTGCTGTAATTTCAGACGTCTATCTAGAGGATTCAACAATCTAAAAACAAGTTCTTGCACAAGAACTTGTTTCTGGCGAATTTTCTTTGTGTTTCTCTGAAGAACAGAAGAAGAAGAAGAAGGAGAAAAATATGTTGTCTGAACAATAACACAAACACCGTATATATAATAGTCAAAAACGAAAAGATGTGACTGACCAAACAGTTATAACTGTTCCAACAGTTGTAACTGTTGGTCAGATAATATCAATTTACATTTCAAAAATTAAAATAAATATTTTCGAATAAAATAAATATTTTAATCAACAGAGCCCAAGAGCCCCAAGGCCCAAGGCCCATCTTTTGACTATTAAATATATATTTAATTTATGTGCAATTCTATTGAAAATTCAATAGAAAAGCCCATAAGCCTACTCTCTCACACTTCACCCATTTAATAGACTAAATGGGTTAGTTCTTATAAATGCCAAGACTCTTTCTACTTCTTCAATGTGGGACTAAAGTCCCACAAGTTCCTACAATACCCCACATTTTCTATTCAAACTTTAATAATACCCCACATTTGAATAGAAAATAAGATAATTAGGAACTTATCGCGTTTTCAGAGAACTTAGATATGACATGCATCGGAAATGGTGTCTTTTGGACTTGAACCTATCGTAGTGAGTACTTATCGGATTCACTTTGTGAGTAGTGAACAAAAGTCTTGAACTATTCACGTTGTGTAGTAAATCAAGACAATAAGTATCACACATGTCATACTAGAACACATTTCAATTCTTACAGTTGTGTTCATTTTGGTCCTGAACAACTCCTTACTTTATGAGATTTCTAGAGAACGTAGCCATTTCGGTTCTCATAGATGCGACCCGACATCAATCTCATATAGGTAATGCTAATTAAGAATAGTCCGTACTATCCCACTTTGAGAAAAGCTATTAGCATTATTAAGAATATTAATATTCATCCTGTAATCATCAACGGAAACACACTTTGTGTCACCATAGGAATAGGCATATATGTGTGTTTATGCTTCTTGAGTCTTCCCTAACTAGTTTGCCTATTGAACCTAGACCATGGGATCTCCAATGTTGCTAGGTTAGGTTTCCGCCAAGTGGTGACTCATTGTATAGGCTTTAAGCCCATTCCCCTCGATGTAAATATAACTTGCTCTCTATTAAGGCCTTTAGTCAAAGGATCTGCTATATTTTCCTTTGATTTTACATAGTCAATGGAAATAATTCCATTTTTGAGCAAATCTCGTATTGTCTTGTGACGTCGCCTTATATGCCTTGATTTGCCATTGTAGATGTCATTCTTTGCTCTTGTAAGAGCAGCCATATTATCACAATGTATGCAAATGGCCGTTACAGGCTTTGGCCACAATGGAATACCTTCTAGGAAGCCTTTGAGCCATTCCGCTTCTTCGGCGGCTTTATCCAAAGCTACAAATTCCGCTTCCATCGTTGAACGTGTATTCACAGTTTGTTTTGATGATTTCCATGACACAGCTGCTCCACCAAGTGTAAATACATAACCACTTGTGGACTTACTCTCTGAATTACATGAAATCCAATTTGCATCACAAAATCCTTCTAATACGGGAGGATATTTGGAATAATGCAATCCATAATTTATTGTATGCTTTAAATACCTCATAACTCTTATCAAGGCAATCCAATGATCACTACTCGGATTGTGTGAGTATCTACTAAGTCGACTCAAACTATATGCCAAATCCGGTCTTGTACAATTCATTATGTACATCAAGCTTCCAAGAACTTGGGTATATTCCAATTGAGACACACTATCACCTTGATTCTTCTTAAGGTGAGTAGAGGGATCAAATGGTGTAACGACCGGTTTATCATTATAATGTCCAAATTTCCTAAGGACCTTTTCTATATAATGAGATTGTGTGAGTGTGTAACCATCCGAATTCCTTTGAACTCGAATACCAAGAATTATATCAGCAATTCCCATATCTTTCATATCGAAATTTGAATGTAACATTTTCTTGGTTTGATTAATTACATCCTTACTAGTTCCCATTATAAGCATATCGTCGACATATAAACATACAATAACATATGCCTCTTTGCATTCCTTTATGTAGACACATTTGTCACATTCATTTATTTTGAATCCATTTGATAATAATGTATTATCAAATTTCTCATGCCATTGTTTTGGAGCTTGTTTAAGACCATAAAGAGACTTAACCAATTTGCAAACTTTCCTTTCTTGACCTTTAACAACAAACCCTTCGGGTTGTTCCATGTAGATTTCTTCATCTAATTCACCATTTAGAAATGCAGTTTTCACATCCATTTGGTGTATTTCCAAATTGTGAACAGCTGCTATAGCAATTAACGTTCGAATAGACGTAATTCTAGTTACTGGTGAATATGTATCAAAGAAATCTATACCTTCCTTTTGACGATAACCCTTAGCTACTATACGAGCTTTGTATTTTTCGATAGTACCATCGGGTCTTAATTTTCTTTTAAATATCCATTTATGCCCAATTGGTTTATGACCTGGAGGTAAATCAACCAATTTCCATGTATTATTTTGCATAATGGATTCTACTTCACTTTGGATAGCCTCCTTCCAATTAGGTGCTTCGGATGATTCCATTGCAGCCTTATATGTTTGAGGTTCTCCTTCAAGCATGAAGGTCATAAAGTCATTTCCAAAATCTTTGACAATTTTCCCCGTTTACTTCTTCTTGGTTCTACAGTTTCTTGTTGAACAGAAGAAGAACTCTTACCCTTTGAAGCATCATTGTTTAACTCATTTTGAGAAGAAACATCTGCATATGTTCTTTTCTTTGGATTCGTTTTCTCCTTGTAAGGATAAATATCCTCGAAGAATTCTGCTTCGGCAGATTCCATAATTGTGTTCTTATTTATGTCCTCAACTTCTGAGTTATAAACTAAGAACCTATAGGCTGCACTGTTATTAGCAGGGCCTATATATATGCAATCTATAGTTTTTGGTCCAAGTTTAGTTCTCTTAGGAAGAGGAACTTGAACTTTAGCAAGACAACCCCACACTTTCATCGTTTTATAAGTAGGTAATCGACCTTTCCATAACTCATAAGGAGATTGATTACTTGACTTATGAGGAATCCTATTTAATATATCATTTGCAGCAAGTAAAGCCTCACCCCAAAAACTAAGTGGTGTACCCGAACTATTTAACATTGAATTTATCATATTTTTCAATGTTCTATTCTTTCGTTCGGCCACTCCATTTTGTTGTGGAGTATATGGGGCTGTAGTTTGATGCACAATACCATGAGAAGAACAAAATTTTGCAAAGTCGTTAGATTGGTATTCTCCACCTCTATCGGATCTTAGAATTTTTATTCTTTTCTCAAGTTGATTCTCAACTTCAGCTTTGTATGTTTTGAACATATTTAAAGCTTCATCCTTGGTATGTAACAAGTAAACATAGCAGTACTTACTACAATCATCAATGAATGTTATATAATAGTTCTTTCCTCCACGACTTGGAGTTGCTTGGAAATCACATAAATCAGAATGAATTAAACCAAGCACTTCATTAGATTTTTCTACAGATTTATGTGGATGGCTTGCATATTTAGATTCAACACAAACCCCACATTTCGTCATTGTGTTCATAGAACACTTTGGCAGCAATCCTAGATTAATCATTCTTTGCAAGGAACGAAAATTTACATGGCCTAATCTAGAATGCCATAAGGAAGATGACTCAATCATGTACATAGAAGCTTGGCTAGTGCCAGCATTATTATTATTATTAATAATAGCATCCATAACAGGTACAACACTGAGTTTGAAGAGTCCCTCACTGAGGTAACCCTTCCCAACATACATCCCACCCTTGGTGAGCACAAATTTATCAGATTCGAACACTAGCTTGAATCCCTTGTTGCTAAGAACAGGACCCGACACTAGGTTCTTACAAATAGAAGGAACATGAAGTACATTAATAAGTACAAGTTCTTTTCCAGAAGTAAATTTCAGAATCACCTTTCCTTTGCCTTCAACTTTGGCAGTAGTAGCATTCCCCATGAACAAGGTCTCACCATCATCATTCATTGGTTGGTATGAAGAAAACATCTCCCTAGCAGAGCACACATGCATTGTAGCACCGGTGTCAATCCACCAATCCATAGCATTAGTCACCAGATTTGCTTCAATCACTCCAATGAAATGAGTTTGATTCTCAGCAAGGTTTGCTAGGGAACAGCTCTTCGTTGTTAAGCTACAAGTGGAGACCAGTCTAGTTGATGCCATAGTTGATCCGGGAAGTCAAAAGAACCTCATCTCGGAAGCTTTGGTTCAAAAGCTGGGTCTCAAAACGGTCAAGCATCCAAAGCCCTACCCTTTGGGATGGATACAGAAGGAAGCTGGTCTGAGTGTAGTTAATCAGTGCACTTTCAAGTTCGCACTACACGAGTCTTACATCGACGAAGTGACGTGTGACGTGGTTCCTTTGGATGTTTGTCAGGTAATTCTGGGAAATCCTTACTTATGGGATAGGTATGCTCTTTATGACAGGCGAGCTCAGAAGTACACACTAATAAAAGATGAACAGCAATATGTTGTTCGAGCAACTCCTTATTCGAGAGAGGCAAGTTTAGTAACGGCAACTCAGGCCAAGAGATTGGTCAATGCTTGTGGAAGGTTCGTATTACTGATGGTACGACAACATGAGGAGCATCTGCATCGCGTAAACCTATCAACTCTAACAAAACAGCAGAGCAATGATATGGAGAAGTTGAAGTCACAGTTTGCAGATTTGTTTCAAGAATTGTCGGGTTTGCCACCGAAGAGGAAAGTGGAACATGAGATTATGTTGACAGGGGAGAGTTCTTTGCCAAACACAAGGTTATATCGTACGACGGTGCAGGAATCCGAGGAGATTAAGAGACAAGTTCAAGATCTTCTGGATAAAGGAGTTATTGTACCAAGTTGTTCACCTTGTGGGTCAGCGGTCTTATTAGTTCCTAATAAAGATGGTGGTTGGCGAATGTGCGTCGATTACCGAGCATTAAACAGAATTACTGTCAAGAACCGATACCCTTTGCCTAGGATCGATGATCTGATAGATCAGCTGGAGTATGCTCAATATTTCACCAAACTAGATTTGAAATCTGGGTATCATCAAGTCCGAGTACGAGAAGAGGACACTTGGAAAACAGCCTTCAAAACAAAGCAAGGTCTTTTTGAGTGGTTGGTCATGCCCTTTGGTTTGTGCAACGCTCCGGCTACTTTCATGCGTCTCATGAATGAAGTACTACGTCATCTAATAGACAACTGTGTAATTGTCTATTTAGATGACATTCTGATATATAGCCAGACGTGGGAGGATCATATGATTCACGTACAAGATGTCTTAAAGTTACTACAAGACAATCAACTATGTTTGAATGAAAAGAAGTGTGAGTTTGCGCAAAAGGAATTGGTGTATCTCGGGTTCATAGTTGGTGGAGGTCAACGAAAGATTGATCCAAGGAAGGTTGAGGTCATCTCTAAGTGGCCTAGACCCAAGACAGTAACAGAAGTCCGCAGTTTCGTGGGAGCTTGTCAGTATGTACGCAAGTTTATTAGAGATCTCTCTACTCTTGCAGCACCTTTGCACGGGCAAACCAAAGCTGGGCAGAAATTTGAGTGGAGTGAAAAGCATGAAGAAGCTTTCCAGCTTTTAAAGAATAAAATTTCAGAAGCCCCAGTACTAGCCCTGCCTAGTCTGCAACGCCCTTTCGAGGTGGAGGCTGACGCATCTACCTACGCTATGGGAGCAGTTCTGTTACAGGATGGGAAACCAGTAGAATACTACTCAGAGTTATTCACTGGATCCATCAGAAACTATCCAACCTACGACAAGGAGTTTTATGCACTTTACCAAGCCATCAAGCATTGGAGGGTGTATTTGTTAGGGAAGGAGGTAGTAGTACATTCAGATCACAAGCCATTGGAATATCTTCATGCTCAAACCAAGCTACAACAAGCCAGGCACATGAAGTGGATGTCATATTTAATGACTTTTGACATAGTCATCCGATACAAAAAGGGGAGCACCAATAAGTTGGCTGATATGTTGTCTAGACCACCTGTGAGGGTTTGTGCTTTAGTAGTAGCCATGCGCATACAACCTTTGATTCAAGCTGAGTATGCAACTTTTTATGAATCAGATAAGAGTTTTAAGGAAGTGTATGAGCAAGCAAAACGAGTGCAAAAAGGGGAATTTGAGATACGAGATGGTTTGCTGTATAAGGGATCATTGTTATGCATACCGGAAGAGGGAGATCGATTTCAGTGGATTCGGGAAGCACATACTTCAAGAGTGGCTGGCCACTTTGGAGTTAATAAGACTTTGTTGAATTTACGACGTTACGTCTTTTGGCCTAAGATGCAGGATGATGTTTCTAGATTCGTTCGAGGGTGTCAGTTGTGTTGTACTTCGAAACCAGCAAACAGGAAGAGAGGGTTGTATCTACTGTTGCCGGTACCGTCTCGTCTTTGGGAAAGTATTTCCATGGATTTCTTGGGCAGTTTACCGAAGGCCAAATCTGGGAATGACTACTTATATGTCGTCGTCGATCGTTTTAGTAAAATGGTGATTCTAATACCTTGCAAGAAGACCATTACAGGGGCTGGAGCAGCTAAATTATTCTTTGAGAATGTCTGGAAGCATTTTGGGTTGCCTAGTTCGATTATTTCTGATCGTGACAGCAGGTTCCTTGGTCATTTTTGGGATTCTTTGTGGGGAATGATGGATACCCGTCTAAAAAGGAGTACAGCTTTTCATCCACAAACGGATGGCCAGACTGAAGTAGTTAACAGAACTATGGTGCATCTTTTGAGGGGATACAATGCTAAGCATCCGAAGACTTGGGATGAGAGTCTTCCGTATTTACAGTTTGCTTTCAACAGGGCTGTTCATAGTTCTTCTGGGACATCTCCATTTGAAGCTTGCTATGGCTACCTACCTCCAAGTCCGTTTGATATGGTCTTTACTGTAGGAACGGATCATCATGGGAAGGTGGCTAGTGAACGACTAAATGCTCAGAAGTTTTTGGAGAAAATCAGTAAGATACATGCGACTGTTGAAGCCCAACTACAGAAGTCACAAGCACGGTACAAGGCCAAGCATGATAAGCATCGAGTATCTTGTAACTTTGGTGTTGGTGATTTGGTATGGTTGAAGTTGAGCAAGGAACGTTTGAAAGGTGAGGGTAAGAAGTTGAAGCCGCTTCGGTACGGGCCTTTCCGTATTCTGCAACAGTTTGGCGACAATGCCTTCAAACTCGACTTGCCGCCATACTTAGGCATGTACTCAGTTATCAATGCTGAGTATTTGAAGTTGTTTGAACCACCATTACTTGATGATGATGGGGATGACAAGGTTGTTTTACCACCTGTCGATGACTTGTGGTTTGACAGAGAGGAGCCATTGAAAGAGGATTGCATTTTGGAACAGAAAGAGACAAAGACACGTCAAGGGGAACGAGCAGTATTCCGTATTGGACGCGCCGGTCAAGTTCCTAGTCAATCTAAGTGGTTCAGCAAAGAAAAGGGAACTCTTGAGTTTCCTCATCTCCAGTTTTAACTTAAACAGGAGTTTAAGTTTCAAGAAGGGGGAGCCATGATACAGGTGTATCCAAGTCTTACTAGGAACTTAGTTAGTTTCATACTTAGTCATGTTAGGAATTCTGTTTCTTACTTGGATTAGGAAATAGTCTTCAGGTTAGTTATGGATTCTAGTTTTATAAATAGAGATGTTTAGTTAGATCTAAACACAGAGAGAGAAACAGATAGTAAACCTTCTGTTTAGAGAATATTGGAGAGCTGTAAACTTTCACAATATTAGTGAAGATATCTTTCTTCAGATTTCGGTCTTATTACTTTTTTCTTAAAAGCTACTAGTAAATTCCGCAACTAGGAGCTAACCTGCTTGGTTTCTGTACCAAACAGATAGCTTCAGCCTTAAGTAGCTCAGTAAACAAGCAACAGCCTAGAACAAAAAAAAAATATTAACTTGAAATCCAAACAAATTAGTGAACTATGGCCTTCCAGTCCTAAGAAAAGCTGTGAAAGAGAAAACTTTGACTTCAGATGTAACCGAAGACCAGCCACAGTTCAAGAGACAGGACCGAGACATATGTCTGTATTATGTGGAAGACAAGCGCACCAGAGGTTGAAGATAGAGGCAAGAAGACATAGGATTACTGAGAAATTACAAAGGAATTGATAGAGGTCCTTTTAAATGTTGAGAACAAAAATTATAAAAATAAATTAAATATGATCTTGCTCTATCTTTTATCTACAGGGAAGCTAATTTTGTGGCAGATAGATTAGCAAACTTTGATCTTCATGATCGTTTTGCAGCAGTTTGGCATAATTGTCTCCCTCTTTATGTGTCCTATAAATTCCATTTGGAACAGCTGGGTGGGGGAGTGCCTAGAGGTTTCGTACTACTTTCTTGTTCCCGTTTTCATTCTGTCATAAAAATAATAATAAATAAATAAAAATTGTATCTTTTCTTCTTCTTCTTTTTTTAAACCCTTGTCCCTCTACAATCTTCAATTCCTCAATTTCCAAAGCACTCGAATGACAGCTAACACAATACACCTTACAATAACTTTGGCTTCTTTACTTTGCCAAAACCATGATGTCATGTACTTAAGAATTAGTTAATAGAGTAAAACACCTGGCTGGGATCTGCCCACTCACCCCACTTGCACAAACAACTTCTCCCACAACACGAAAGAAACCAGACTGCACAAAAAACATGATCTAGACTATCTCCCTGCAATTGTACATGACAGCATAGGGGAGAAGAATAACAGCAACTTGGCCTTCTCGCTGAAGCAAATTGCTGTAATTACCTCCCATGCTCCACCAACCAGCCAGAAATCTGGATCTTGAGGGGAGCCTTTGCATTCCTACGAACTCCAGCTAAGAAAACTGGATTAAGTGATCATCCTCCAAAAATCTTTCAAACAACAAACTAACAGCAGATATCATGACTTCAGATTCCATCTCCTTTGATCCACCTTTTTGTCTTCCAATTTGAGTTACTAACAACACTAACAGTGAAGACAACTTCCTTAACCTTTTGTGGTAAGTTTCTCCTATAACCAAAAACACAGCTCACAGCCACAAGAAAAAGCACTTGGAATTGCTCATTTCTCTTTTGTTATGATGTCGATACTTGACCCCAATAATCTCAATGGTCCTGGGAACATTAGTTCAAGAGTCCGCCTAAACCCAAGTTGTCCCATAATCTCACTCTTTCCCCATTACCATTTACACTCAAAAGACTGCAGAACTGAATCAACCAACAGAAACTCTTAAAGTCTTCTACTCAATCCTTCAATTACCCACTTAGCATCCCACCCATTTTCTTGTGAACCATACTTGCTTCTGATTACAGCATACCACAAAGATATCAAGCTTTCACAAAGCCATTTCCCCACACATTGCATAGCAATACTCTCCCCAGTGGGAATCTCAAACCTTAAGGGCTACAAATTTTTGTATGAGACCCAACGCTTCCATAATATCCAAGTAAGTTGGTAATTTTTATTTATGTATTTTAAATTACAATCTCTTTATGGTCTGCTTATGTGAGGCCAAAATTAGAAGATAAGAAAGGCTAAAAAAAGTCTAATGGAAATATATAATTACACCAACACACCTCAACGCTAGTGATCGTATGGCCAATAGATGGACTTGCTAACCCAGCCATTGATATGATGTCACCAGCTCCAGCACTGTCAATGAGAACCATATTTGTTCCCTTCTTTTTCATCAGTTTCACGATCTACAAGAATAAGCTCTCCTGTTACTAATCACAATCCAAGTAAAATAAGAAGATAATATATCAACAACAGAGAAATCACACTTTAAAGTTCAAGTTTATAACTCAAGTTTGATTCTCAAAAGACAAATTTGTGGATACATATAGGTTTGGCTCAATAGGAACAGTATAACTGACCCATCAGATACACACAATGCAACAGTACATAGGTGAGAACCATGATTTTGAATGGTGAACCATTAAAGAACTTTATAAAGTTATAGGTAAATCATATTTTTTTTTCTCATAAGGGAAAAAAAATTGCTAAACAGTCCAAATGCACTGTTCTCAAACAAAAATTTGCTTTCAACTTCAATGAGGGAAATATATAATCATATACCTTCCCTTCTTCAATTTTCTCTACTCCAGAATCTTTGTTACGCAGCCCATGAACTCTGTCACCAATGCGAACACAGCCAGAAGACACCCGTCCAGTCAATATTCGTCCAAGGTAGAAGTCTTTTTCCATCATGGAAACCTTAATATAATGTCAATACATGGAATTATTATCCCAACACTATGACCATCAAAGATAAAGAGCAGAAAAGAAGACAAATGTATCATCTAGTCCTTTAGTTGTAAGGCATGCTTTTAGCTTAGCTACTTGTAAACTTACAACTGGATAAACGATATGAAACTACACAAATGAGTCGATGGATTATTTAACAAGGTTAAAACCGGTTAGAAAGATTCTCTAGCCAAAGAATGCTAGAATGTTAGAATTCAAAGTACCCAAAACAGCGCACCGCCTAGAACAAAAGTGATAAAATGATGCAGCATAGGAAAACAGTGACACAAAACTCTCCAGAGAATGCCCGAAACAGATTTGTCTATCATTCTACTGATTTGCCAAGCATAAACAGGGTTAAATAATAAAATATCAAAAGACTTCTGGGTTTTATAATAAATGGATCGACGTTAACTTGACCAAGAGTAAAATACAAAAGCCCAGATTCATAATAAATTTCCAAAAGTGAATCCTGAATCACATACTAAATGCTAGTAAGAAAATAAACCTTCCGAAGACATTATAGCCTTCTTTTCATTTATGACAAACAATACTAGAGAAAGCATCACCACATACGCCACCGAATAATATTTATGAAAAAAAAAATTTAAAAGAAAAAAAAAATCCTTTTGATTTCCTATGTAGTCACTCTGCCAAAAGAAAGAGAAGTCCCCTACACTTTCTTATAAAGTAGACTGTTTAAAAGGTGACTGGCACCAAAACCAAAGAAATATTTATGCAATGTGGTAGTAGGATCTTGGTTTACCATGCACACGCCTCAATCAGAAACAGAAAATATGCATTAAACAGTATTTTGCCACAGTACCATAAATCAAGAGAGAATTTGAAGTAACAAACTAGCAAAACCATGTAAATAATATCCACAGAACCAAGTGTAGAATTGGAGGGGAAACAGGGAAGATAAAAAATGGAAATACAGGGCTCTTTAATAGTTGAATACCAACCAGCATCTGGAAAGGTGCCTCAACATTTGCATTTGGTGGGGGAACATGTCTGATAATAGCATCAAGTAGCTGCGACATGTTTTTTTAATCAGCAGGAGGTTCTTTCGTGAAAGTAGACGAAGCCCATCCTTCTTTAGCAGACGCATATAGCACAGGAAAATCCAGCTGTTCCTCTAATCAATAATAAGAATCATTGATTTAGTTTCTTTATCTAACCTATAGGAGTTGGGAGAATAAAATACAACAGAATAAGTGTTTAAGTCAATTCTACTTCTTATATGTCACACCTGTAGCACCGAGATTTGCAAAAAGGTCAAATACCAGACTCTCAACTTCATCTCCTCAGTAACTGCATAAAAAATAACCAAGAATTTGAAAAATATTCTACATAAAGATGAATGCACACATCGGGGGGGGAGGGATTACATATGAACACATATTGAGATTGCCTTCATGGAAACAACCAAAAACTTAGCCAAAGATTTTCATTCTTATACCATGAACATCTGTCTGTTGTTTCACAAATGTTAGCGTACCATAAATACGGCATTAGTCCAGAGGGTGAAACATGGTTGGACAAACCTGACCAACCCAAATCAGACAAAAATTTAGGATGGCTCAGTTACTTGGAATTGGTAAGTTTCAACAAAAAATGTGAGAAAACATTTGAAGACAGTTTATTGAGTAGATAAGACGATTTTTCCCCAGCCAATCCATGATATCGATTTTTCCCTCCACGGTGTGAATTATTCCAAATAACCAACCCAGAGCTCACCATAAAGCTTCCCCTTAATTAGTCTTATCTATAGTTTTACTCATGCAATCGTTTAAATAGCACATTCTGCAAATTAAAGATGAGAAATAAGTACCTGCAGGCCGATCGACTTTGTTTAGAAGAAGAATAGGACGCAGCCCATATTGCAAGGCTTTGGCAAGCACAAACTTGGTCTGTGCCAGCGGACCTTCCCCGGCATCAACAACTAAAACTGCTCCTTCAACCATACCAACAACTCGCTCAACCTATTTACATCCACATTACAAGAATAATTACTTTCAAAATCCACAAAAAAAAATTCATTTGACTAAAAAGAAATACAAAGTGTGCAAATGAGTGGCATACTTGTCCACCAAAGTCGGCATGTCCAGGCGTATCAACCATGTTTAGCTCATTCGGATTCAAATTTGGATTAGAAAGTGGAAGTGAGGAAGAGGAGACCTTGGAGGAGAGGGAGAGGGAGAGGAAGAGAGAGTGTTGCGCGTGGAGGACCAGAGAGAGCGAAGCAAAGGCAGTCGCCAACACTTTCCTGCGTTTGGGTTTAAACCTGTTTTGATTTCATAGGGTTTAACAATTTCTTTTTTTCTTTTTCTTTTTTTATTAGCAGTAACACATCATGCCCTTTTGATGCTATCAAATCATTATAAATTTCCATTTACAAGTATTTTTGTAAATTAGTCAATCAAATTTTGATCAAGACCTTAAAAATAACAGTTTACACCATAAGTCACTTAAAATATTTCACAACTATGTATCAATAAACTCGTAACCATAGTTGATGCTCTTAGATGGTGAAAACTATGAATGAATTTACTATTCATAATCTCAGGAGGATAAATCACTACGGCTCCCTCAACTCTTGTGGTCTAGTGTCGGTTGATACACGTACCCAAAACTCTATCTATTTAATACTCATAATATCAATGTGATGCCTACGTCTCTTTTAGCTGACGTGACAAAGACAAAAGAGGGGCGAATACGTCATCTTCCTCATCTTCTTCCCTCTTCACCTTTTTGGAAGCGGTGACTAAAAGGATGGAGGTCTGCATGGCGGTGGAGCCTTGCACAGCAGTTTGGTTTTGCCAGTCCAGATGCCAAAGGGGTTTCTGATTTTGGCTGGAGAGGCTAAACTCTGCAAGGCAGTGGAGGCCTGCCTTGACAGGATGGGAAAACGCTGCAACGTGGTGGAGGCTTGCCTTGACAGGTTGGGTAGACTTTGCATGGGGGTGGAGGCGGTGCAGGTCTACACAGCAGTGGAGGAGGTGGAGTTCTAATTTGATTGAAAAATGGTGGAGGTAGAGTTCGATATGGTGGAGAAGTCTGTGTGTGTGTGTGTGCCACTACACAACCCGCAGACTTTGAAATGATACCTGACTTAATTTGCTGAGTCATTATTGGCTTTGACAAAAGGCTAAATAGATTTGATAGAACTATCTCATTTTAAGAAAATTGTCAACTCCACGATACCAGTGGAGAAGTATGAAGAATTGGTTTTACGCCCCTACAACCATTTTATCTTCCTCAGTGAATATCCTGAAGAGTGAATTTTTAGATCATAATTCTCAAACATTTGTATGCCCTATAACTTGGAAATTACTTGTTTTATAAGTAATCTAATGTTGATTAATCCATTTTCATGTTTTGTAGAAAATATTAACAAGAGGAGAAAAAGTGAAATTCCGGCAACTTTTCCGTGTACCACCACTTTTGACGACATTAATGGTGGCGCAACACCACTTGAGGCGGTACCATGCATTTTCCGGTCATCTATATAGAGGAAGAAAGGAGAAGGAGTACATAGTGTTATCATAACCAAATCCCAACCAATTTAGTTGCATTTCAACTCCACCACCTTCCTCCATTTCCCACACCATCATTACTCTCTATATTGCCCAAAAGTCAGTCACCATCATCACTTAAAAATATGCCATGTTTTTAGAGTAATCATCATCTTTTTCTCTATCATTACACTACATCATCACTCCCACCCCTTTTGCCTTATTTTTGGGGAACTTTTTCAACTCTTACACTCTTCCTCTCCTCCCTTACATTTTGAAGAAGATGGCTGATCCAAATGTGCTTCCTCCCTCATTTTCACACTCCACTCATCTCTATTTAAGCCTCTCTCATCATCCATTCATCAATAACCACCCACACCACACTCTACCTCTTTTCTCTCTCTATTCTCTACATTTCTCACTACCTTTTCCTCCACAAACCTCCATAACCACCACATTCAATCCATAACCTCAATTACCACCACCTTCAAGTCCATCATCTTTTACTTCTACCCATCTCATTCCATATACACAAAGCTTCACCACTCCTCCATCCTTCCATTCCACAGACCATCATCAAGTATGGAGAAGGAATAGGAGTCTAGTATAATTTGAGGATTCACCACCACCACCTTCATCATGACTATGACAAGGCATCCATGAGTTCATCCTCACCATCCTCAACTTGAGCTTTATTAGTCACTTCTCTACCTTTACTCTTTACTTTGTTGTTCATGAACATGTTGAAGGTTGTGTATTTGATCATGAGTGAGTAGTTAGTTTATTGGGGTTAGGGTAGAAAGCCATAGCCAATCTTGTATGACATTGATACAAATATTGTGTTTGATGCACTTTTCATTAGCACTTATCAATAGTTGAATATTCATGCTTGAACATAATCAATTTGGGTATGTTTGTTTGCCATGACATGAGAAATGATTAGAGCTTGATTAACCTTAGTTGTTTGAAGCATGATAACATATCATATGTGCATATTAGGGTTGTGAACTACAATCACTTAGAGATAAGCATGGTTAGTTTGTATAATTTCTTCATCTCCAAGCTTTATGCACTTAGGGTACCTAACCGGATTGAAATGCATGACTTGAGTAGTTCGGATTGAAATGCATGATTTGAGTAGTTCGGATTGAAATGCATGACTTGAGTAGTTGAGTACTACACCCGAGAGGGGTTGCTTGATACCATCAAAGGAGAGTGTCCCTGATCATACCCGAGAGGGATGTAAGGAGAGAAGTTGGCTAATTAAAATGACATCATTCACTTTAGAAGCACCATTGATGTTCTTTATATGCCGTCATTGTCTCATCACCTTTTGTCTGTCTCTCAGTTAAATGCACAAAATAAGTGTTATGTAATATTTTTCCCAATGTATGTTGTTTTTCAGAGTCTGTGCACCAGAGTGATCATTGGCAAGGGAGACCTGAGGGGGAGACTGTTTCACTTGGATTGCATGTACGCAGAGCCAACACAAGCACCGGAACAGCCTTTGGCCCTGACATTGAATTCTGATCGCCTAAGTGAGTTGTGGCTATGGCACCGACGGTTAGGCCATCCGTCTTTTGGAGTTATGAAGAAGTCTATGCCTTCATTATTTTTGGAAATTAGTGAGTCTAGCCTGCATTGTGTGACTTGTGCTTTAGCTAAGAGTCATAGGTCTAGTTATCCTTTGAGTTCTCATTCCAGTAGTATGCCTTTTGAGTTAATTCATTCGGATTTATGGGGTCCTTCTAACCATCCTACTCTTTCTGGAATGCGATACTTTGTGTTGTTCATTGATGATTTTACTCGATTATCATGGGTAGTGTTACTTAAGACCAAAACAAAAGATTCTGTTTTTTCTGCCTTTACCGCGTTTCATAATCTGATTAGTACTCAATACGATGCTCATGTCAAAGTTTTTCATTCTGATAATGGGGGTGAATTTGCCAATAATTCATTTCATGAGTATTTTCAACAACATGGCATCATACATCAAACCTCATGTCCACAGACACCTGAGCAAAATGGGGTGTCTGAACTAAAAAATTGTCATCTTCTGGACATGGCTCGGTCTCTCCTATTGAGTGTTAACATACCTGAGTACCTTTGGGGTGAGGCCGTGTTGTGTGCGTGTCATC
Organism: Potentilla sterilis; assembly: GCA_963682095.1. Lineage (NCBI taxonomy): Eukaryota > Viridiplantae > Streptophyta > Magnoliopsida > Rosales > Rosaceae > Potentilla > Potentilla sterilis. The sequence continues at coordinate 24,011,166 of OY821764.1, forward strand.
TTATAAATCGTCTTCCTTCAGTTCCTCTTCAAGGTAGTGTTCCGCATGATGTTCTTTCAAAGTTTGTGTCTATCCCATCATCAAATACTCTTCCTGCTCGTGTCTTTGGTTGTGTCGCTTATGTTCATTTGTATAAGAATTAAAGGTCGAAATTGGATGCTAGAGCTCTTAAGTGTGTGTTTGTCAGATATAGTACTACTCAGAAAGGCTATAAGTGTTATCACCCTTGTCAGGGGGAGAAATCGTGTTATTATGAAGATATGTTTGGTGGGTAAAACGATGGACTGATTTTTGAATTTTCAGTATTGGAAAAAGAAAAAGGAATTTTTTTTCTACCTGGCAGAGACTACGACGACGGCACAGAGGCATCGCCGTCACCCAATCCGGCACCGGCGCCATCAACGTCAACTGGAGGAGATCTGCTGTCGTTGCCGTCGTCGCCTGGAGGTGGTAAGTCTGGTCCGACGCCGCCGTCGCCTGGAGGCAGCCTTGGTCCGGGACTGGATCGTTTGGGGTCGACGCCGACGTCGGCTGGAGAAGTTCAGGGTTCGGGTCCGGTGTCGACAGCGAATGGAGGAAGCTTGGGAGGAGGTCTGGGTTGTTTGGGTCCGGCGCCGTCGTAGCCTAAAGGCAGCCGTGGTCCGTCGTCGCCTGGAGACAGCCTTGGCCCGGGTCCGGTTTCTGACCCGGTTAGCAATGAAGTCTCATTATCTGACCCGGTAGAAGTTGTGTTATCTGACCCGGATCCAAAAGAAGTCCGACCCAAAAGAGAAACCACGGGATCCGACCCGCAAATCCGACCGGCAGAAAATCAGATTTGAATTTTGACGTGACCAATGCAATTGTGAACAGTTCTCCTGACTTTCCCCCTCCTCCACAGGTCTCATCTGCTCAATCATCACCCGAGGTATGTTTTCGTCCTGGTCATGTGTCCACTAGTATTCCAGTTAAACAATTACCTAGTCGTTCTACTCGTGGTCAGTCTAAAAAACATTATGAACCTACTCTAAGTGCAAAAGTCAAATATCATGTTACTAATTATGTGTCGACCCATAGACTGTCTAAATCATACGTCGCCTTTGTGAATCAATTATCTTCTGTATCTCTACCTAGTAAAGTAGATGATGCAATGAAGGATGAGAAGTAGATGCAGGCAATGACAATTGAAATGAATGCTATTGAGAAAAATTGTACATGGGAGTTAGTGCCATTACCAACAGGGAAGAAAACAATTGGTTGTCGGTGGATGTATACTGTGAAGCACAATTCAGATGGATCCATAGATAGGTACAAGGCAAGATTAGTGGCTAAGTTATACACTCAGAAGTATGGGGTGGATTATGATGAGACTTTTACGCCGGTGGCAAAAATTAACACAATTCGGGTACTTCTTTCGTTAGCTGCTAATCTTGATTGGCCTTTGAAATAATTTGATGTTAAGACTGCATTCATGCATGGTGACTTGTATGAAGAAGTTTATATGGATCTACCTCCTGGATATATTGTCTCTAGTGGAGAACAAGTAGTGTGTAAATTGAAGAAGTCACCTCCTGGATTCACCAAGTTCATGAGACAAATTGGGTATTGACAGAGCAATTCTGATCACACATTGTTACTTAAACATTGAGGTGGTAATAATATTGCTTTAATTATTTATGTTGATGATATGGTTGTGACTGGTGATGACTTTGAGGAGATTCAGAGGTTACAAGGTTAGTTGTCGTCTGAGTTTGAGATGAAAGATTTAGGGAGTTTGAAGTATTTCCTGGGAATTGAAGTTGCTCATGGGAATGATTGTATTGTGTTAAGTCAAAGGAAATATGTTCTAGATTTATTGACAAAAACCAGTATGCTTGATTGTAAGCCTACTGATACTCCTATCGAGCAGAATCATTGATTAGCAGAGTATTTGGATCAGGTTCCCACAAATAAAGCAAGGTATCAACGGTTAGTTGGTCGGTTACGTTGATTTATTTATCTCACACTAAACTTGATTTAGCCTATGCAGTTTGTTGGTGGCACATATGGTACACCGCCAAGCATGTTCGGCGACCTCGTGGACCGTGCAACCGGTGTCATGGGTCCGAGTTCCGGCATCCGGCGGGTAGACCGCAACCCCGGCTATATTCCCAATGTCAGAGATCACCGGTGCCGCACCCGGAGGGCGTGGCACCGAACGCCTGAAGTAGCTTCGTGAGTAAGGAATTATGTAATAGTGTTGTAAGCATCCCACATTGGAAACATGGTAGAGGTGGAAGCCTTCCTTCTCTATAAATAGGAGGCTTCCCCCTTAGTATTAAGGATCTTGGATACTTGCTACTCTAGGCATGTAACCACCACCGATGGCTTATTAGCCGGCTATAGTGAATTCCAAGTAGACGTAGCCGTGCCCTCAGATGGCACGGTGAACCACTATATATCGCTGTGTCTATGTTCTATCTTTATTGTCCTGTATCTACTAGACCCCCGGGTTTAGGCAGAAACAATTGGCGCCGTCTGTGGGAATCAGTTCAAAAAGTTGTGTTGCTCTACCAGCTGGGTAGAGATCGGTTATTTATTCCATCGGGAAGAAGAAGAAAAAAAAAGTGGAGAGAGAGGAGCCCTGCTGCAGCCCAGTTCATGTTGGAGCCCGGCCCGGTTGGCAGGTCAGCCCAGTCAACCCTGCCCGGTCAACAGAAGCAGGCCCGTCCGGTGGCACGAGGCAGGCCAGGCGCGAGGCTCCGGTGCGGTTGGGACTTGGGCGCCAATTGTCTCCGTCCGCCGAGCAGTCCTCCGGTGCGGCATCACCGGCCCAGCATGCAGTCCGGTCAGCGGCCATGCAGCTCCGCCGATCCGCGCGCAAGGCTCCGGTGCAGCAGCCCCGGTGTGGCAGGTCCGGCTCGGCTTCGGCTTCGGCTTCCGGTGCGGATTCGTTGTCCGGTACGGCAGGGACCGGCCCAGTTTCGCCTCCGGTGCAGCAGCCCCGGTGCGGCAGCTCCGGTTCGGTTCGTCAACCCCGGTGCAGCAGCTCCGGTGCAGCTTCATCTCCGGCGCATCAGCTTCCAGCAGGTCCGGTCCGGGCATGGGCCGCCGGACGCGAGGGCGAGATGGAGAGGCCCGGCCGAGGAGAGAGTCCGGCCGAGAGTTCCCGGACGAGCGTCCCCGGGCGAGAGGATGGAGTCCCCAAGCGAAGGTGCCGGCCGAGCGGTGGTGCCGGCCGAGGAGTGTGCCGGTCGAGTGGTGATGCCGGGCGGGAGAGTCCCCAGGCAGTTCCGGTCAAGGAAGCAGCAACCGGAATCAGAGCCCGAAGCAGAGAGAGGAAGGAAGAAATGGCGGGAAATTTTGAAGTTCAAATCAGCCCCATCCGGTCAAGGTCAACCGATCCTCACCTTGGGCCGGTCCGGGTCCATCCAGCGGTCCGGGTCTTCAGCAGCATCCGGGTCCATTCAGCAGCAGTCCGGGTGTTCAACCCTGGGCCATTCCAACTGCTCAGTTTTCAGCAGCTTGGACACCCAGAAATTTTCTCTGGGCACCCATTGCTTCAAACAGCAAATCAACCTGCAGCAATCTCCAGCAAAGCTAAGTTCTTTAATCCTTACAATTATATTTACTCCACTTCTATGCGAGTACTGTGCTATATATTTGGCGAGCATGTGAATTGTTTTTCCCGCATGATAATGAATGTGCATGATTACCTGCTACATCGGTAATTTTAGCTTTGTGGTGCATAGCATATAGTCTTTCATGTGTGGCTAGCCGAGTTCTATCCTCCGGGATCTTTTCCTCCGGGAAACGGTAAGCCAGTAACAACGACTGAGGCATTCCACCGGTTATGTACCATTCAACCGGCTCTGGGGCATTCCAACGGCTAAGCCAACACTAACGAAAGACTTTGAATGTCATCTTCAAACTACACATGCCTTCATTTTATACGTGATCATGATTTATGTGTTCCATTGATATCTGTGTGCATATTATTGGTAACCCCGGGCAGTATTCGTATCACCGAGCGGTAACGAATAACAAACCCGGTGCTTGATTCTTGTAAGTGGCTTAAATTCTAATCACTTTTTTACTATTCTTATTTGTTTTATAAGGTACATATCATCCAGAGGCAAAAGGCGATAACCTCGAGAAGAGTCCAATCTCACTGGGGGACTGGAGGTAGTAGGGGTGACTCGGTCACCGCCTATGCTTGGAGGCGCAAGATGATTAAGTCCCCAAGTAAGATTGCACCCTTACTCGGGAACTTGGGGGACTTGTTGGTGGCACATATGGTACACCGCCAAGCATGTTCGGCGACCTCGTGGACCGTGCAACCGGTGTCATGGGTCCGAGTTCCGGCATCCGGCGGGTAGACCGCAACCCCGGCTATATTCCCAATGTCAGAGATCACCGGTGCCGCACCCGGAGGGCGTGGCACCGAGCGCCTGAAGTAGCTTCGTGAGTAAGGAATTATGTAATAGTGTTGTAAGCATCCCACATTGGAAACATGGTAGAGGTGGAAGCCTTCCTTCTCTATAAATAGGAGGCTTCCCCCTTAGTATTAAGTAAGATTGCACCCTTACTCGGGAACTTGGGGGACTTGTTGGTGGCACATATGGTACACCGCCAAGCATGTTCGGCGACCTCGTGGACCGTGCAACCGATGTCATGGGTCCGAGTTCCGGCATCCGGCGGGTAGACCGCAACCCCGGCTATATTCCCAATGTCAGAGATCATCGGTGCCGCACCCGGAGGGCGTGGCACCGAGCGCCTGAAGTAGCTTCGTGAGTAAGGAATTATGTAATAGTGTTGTAAACATCCCACATTGGAAACATGGTAGAGGTGGAAGCCTTCCTTCTCTATAAATAGGAGGCTTCCCCCTTAGTATTAAGGATCTTGGATACTTGCTATTCTAGGCATGTAACCACCACCGATGGCTTATTAGCCGGCTATAGTGAATTCCAAGTGGACGTAGCCGTGCCCTCCGATGGCACGGTGAACCACTATATATCGCTGTGTCTATGTTCTATCTTTATTGTCCTGTATCTACTAGACCCCCGGGTTTAGGCAGAAACACAGTTAGTGTTGTGAGCCAGTTTATGCATAATCTTAGTGAGGCTCATATGGATGCCGTGTTTCGTATTTTACAGTATTTGAAGTCAGCTCTTGGAAAGGGATTGGTATTTTCTAAAAATGGTCATTTGGATGTCTTTGGTTATACAGATGCAGACTGGGCAGGTAATATCACAGATCGCAGGTCTACCTTGGGCTACTTTACATTTGTTGGTGGTAATTTGGTTACTTAGAAGAGTAAGAAACAGAAGGTGGTGGCTCGTTCTAGTGCAGAAGTAGAGTATAGAGGAATGACTCGGGGTTTGTGTGAGATGTTATGGTCGAGGAACTTACTAAAAGGCTGGAGGTTCAAGCAGAAAAAGGCTATGCCGCTCTATTGTGATAATATAGTTGCTATTGAGATTGCTCATAATCTTGTTCAACATGATCGTACAAAACATGTTGAGGTAGATCGACATTTCATTAAAGAGAAGCTGGATGAACAAGTCATTTATTTCCCATTTGTCCATATAGAAGAGCAGTTGGCTGATATTCTTACGAAGACTCTTTTGAGTAAAGTTTTTCATAACTCACTTGGCAAGTTGGGCATTGGTGATTTGTATGGACCAACTTGAGGGGGAGTGTTAGCGTAAGTCATACCGTATGGTATTAGGAATTGTGAATATTGTATATTATTTAGGTGTAATTAGTTTCCTTGTAGGTTAAGATTTGTTTTGTATATATACGTCGTTGGAGAAGATGAAATAGAAATTCATATTGTGCCTTTTTTATTTTTTTTTTGACTAGATTTGACATTTAGCCAAACAATCCCAATTAAGTTGCTGGAGTCTGCGTTCTTCCTTCGCGTGCGTTCTTCCTTCCCTGCGTTCTTCCTTCGCTGGAGACCTGGAGTCTTCCTTCGCTGCGTTCTTCCTTCGCTTCCCTCTCCAAATCGTTGTATCCGAAACAAAAGAAAGGTTCGAGTTTTGTTTCCCTCTCCAAATCTTTGCTAGGTTTTCGTTTTTGATCTTCTTTTTTTGGCTCATCGCTAATTTCGTCATCCTATAATCTGCACCTTTTCGTTTTCTTTCTAATTTCTGGAGTTTCAGGGAGGTTATTATACGAATCGGAGCTCAATTCGAGAAGCGGTGGAGTTGGTTAACCGGAAAATCACAATCGGCCGGTCTAGGTTTTGATAATCTGAGAGCTTTCTTCACTTGAAACGAGTTTGGGACCGAATTCCGATTGTCGTTCAGGTATGGTTTGGTCTACTAGTGTGATTCGAAGCTTTCATTTGCCTATTTGGTTGCTCAGAAAACGTTATAGAATTGAACGAACTTGAAATTTGAGATGCTGATTGTTTATAGTTGAGAATCACCTCTGATTGTTTATAGTTAGTAGAATGTTTTGTGCTTGGTGAAGTTAGTTGCATTGTGGTATGAATAGTTCTGTTGTACTTTTACCTAAACTATTGAATTTCGAAGTTGAAACTACATCTTGGAGTGATGAACAGTTTTGCTGAATTTCTGTAAACTGCTGACATGCTCACTTTGTGCGTTCCTTTACCCTACTTCCAGAACTTCAAATTTTCTGAATTTTTGAAATGTCCTTCATCTATTAGCTATGTATGGGCCTGATAAGTTTCAATAGTTTTCAGTGAAAAATGAATGCTCAGTGTTTTTTTTTCAAATCAGTCTGCCTTTGAGACAGTTTCCAGAATTTTCAGTGTACGTCTTTGGTTTCTGCTCAGTTTTGAGTTCTCACTTGATCCATTTAACCTCTGTTCTTTTTATTTAAGTAATTAGACTCCCTAAAGGACATTCTAGAACTGATTTCAAGTCATTTGGATTTAAATTGAATATTTGGTGGATTTTCTAAGTTGTCCTTGCTCTGCTTAGTTCTGCAGAAAACTGATCATATCATGCATATATATAATATTTAAAATAAAATTTAGTTAACGTGTCCACCACACGTCCGTATTCAAAAAAAAAAATTGAGGCGTGTCCGCGTATCGTATTGTGTCGAATACGGACACACGTACTCGTATCCGTGCTTCATAGGGGGGTTTTGTATTCAAGGCTGAGACAGGAGATGTAATCCAAGTTATTCTCAAACTTGGCAGTATTCAAATCCTCTGTGACACCAAGATATGAGTTTAGTCACATTCTTCTCCACCCAACTCTGTAACATCAGTTTGATTAATATATGTTGAATGAAAAAAAGATGCTTTTACTGAAAGTATCTCATATGTGTTTGTTAATTCAGTTTGTCTCATTCAGGTGTTTTGGAATTTCGACGTAGAAGAGAAGAAACATGTTTTTCCACATTGTCTTGGAGAGGAACATGCAGCTTCATCCTCGCCACTTTGGACGGAATCTCCGGGAAAATCTGGTGGCCAAGCTCATGAAAGATGTTGAAGGGACTTGCAGTGGCCAACACGGGTTTGTGGTTGCCATCACGGGAATTGAGAACATTGGGAAAGGGCTGATTCGGGATGGTACAGGATTTGTTTCTTTTCCAGTTAAGTATCAGTGTGTTGTTTTCAGACCATTTAAAGGAGAGATCTTAGAAGCTGTGGTTACCATGGTGAACAAGATGGGATTTTTCGCTGAGGCTGGTCCGGTACAAATCTTTGTGTCCAACCATTTGATACCTGATGATATGGAGTTTCAGTCTGGTGATATGCCAAACTATACGACATCAGATGGATCTGTTAAGATTCAGAAAGATAGTGAAGTGCGGTTGAAGATAATTGGAACCCGAGTGGACGCCACAGAGATTTTCTGTATTGGTACCATCAAAGATGATTTCTTGGGTGTCATTAACGATCCTGCAAATGTTTAGGAGATGCTTGCACAGGGCCAACAAAAGAGAGGAGTGATTAAGTATCTATGTCCAGGTTCAAACACCATGTAAACCGTGTGATAGACCGGCAAATGTAATGCAGTGAATGATGACCTGAGGAACTTATTAAGAGTGAGAGTTAGCACACCAAGTATTGACATTAAGTCCAGTTTGTTTATGTTGAACTTTATTGGATAGTCATTGTAATGGTATGATGATTGGATACCTCTTGAACGTTTGGTTGAATTTGATGAAGTGGGAAATTTATGTAGAGTTGTCTCATCATAGAATTTTGTGATAAAATCGTTGTTTTTGAAGCTTTTGTTTCTGGATAATAATAGTTCAGCATTGGTTTAAACTGTTGGAGATCTACTCTAGGATAGCCGCAATTTTAATTTTTTTTGTAATATATATTTCTGTGACGAGTTTGAAGAACTTATGTTATATTCCAGATTGCTGTTTTTTCTCTATTGTTTCTGTGTGTCACCGGTGAACATTTACATGCTAGCTACCAGTGTAGACTTTTAATATAGCAAATTAACAGTGTTCCAAGTTTCTGTACATATTTAACATCAGAAAACTCTCTCTAGGCCGGTAAGCATACAAAGGAGCTTTTCTGATGACAACCATATGCTTCATATTTTAAAGTACTACAGTACAGTTATAGATGTCAGCATGGTGATAACTGAAACCATTCTCAGATATGGTTCACTGTTGTGTGCACGTACAACATTGTAACAGTATTTCTTGTGTGCCAAGTTGTTCTATTTCAACAAAAAAATGCTCTTCTATACCCATTTTCTTGCTGATTTTAGAGATAATTTGTATTTTCTTTGGAAGCCTCAAGTTGTTTAGACGGACTTGGTGTATTATATAAATGCGCTGTTGGTTAAGAATTGTGGAAGTGTGCAATCAATTTAATTCGCATACTATATGATCAGAGGATGGAAAATCTGCTCTGCCTGAAGTTTTCTTTGAGTGGGTTGTAATGAATATGAAGAAGAGTCACAGAATGTATGGTATGGTTGGCATTGGAATGGATCACAATCCTAAGAACAGTTATCATTTTTGCATAGGAAAAAATTCACCATTGGTACCCAAACTTACCTCGCTATATAAGAAAGGTACCCGAACTTGAAAAACGATCACCATAGTACCCAAAGTTTTAAATCCTATTATAGAGGTACCTAGCGCGTTTTGACCGGCTGGCTTCCCGGTTTTGGATGACGTAGCAGTTCGCAAAAAGATTCCGAGGGGCAAATGTCCATTATAACCCCGAGAGTATGCCAGTCAACACAACCCACCCTCGAGTAATCGCTGTGCTCAACGCATACCTCTATTCGATTCAATCGAGGGTTCTATTCAATCAGTTTCTATCAAAATGGCTGTGGCATCGGCTTTGGTGGAGATTATGGGGAGACCCACGATTGTACAAGTGATGGGGGAGCTTGTCAAGTTGATAACTCCTCTATGGATTGCTGTGATTGTTGGGGTCTTGGTTGGGTGGTCGTGGAGGCCCAAATGGGTGTCTGTGGTTGGTAGAGAATTATTCGATAGCTCCACACACAAGGACTCAGCTTCTTCTTCTTCCTCATCTTCTTCACAGCCAAAGGATACACAGCTTCCTATATCAATCTCAACCTTTCCACACTACAAATTCGTCGGCTTTTTATGCTGCCGGGTTTCCTGTCCAGGCTGATACATTTTGCTTTCATTTATCGTGTTTTCTGTTCGTTTAGATTTTGTGTTTCTATTTTTTATCAACGATTTTCTGCTTCTTTTCAAATCGGATGAATTCGGATTTTGATTCGAGTGGTAATTCAGGCAACCCTTTTGCGATGACAATGGCAAGAGAGGTGTTTAGCTGCTCGTAAATTAAATCTTTTGCTCTTCAGACTTGCTGAGATGACTCTTTGAAGCTGGTCTAGTAAGCATTAGAACATATATTCTTTATAAGTTTTAATTTCTGGAAACAAATTGTTTTGGTATACAAATCTGCCATGGACTTTGCAAATCTATTGGGCCGTATGAACTTTGCAATCCAGATCAATACATGGAAAATCAATGATATTTCTGATGCCATTCATGACCAGTTGACATCTGATTTGTTAAAGTTCTGAAAACAGAACACTTAAAACAGCTTCTTGTAATCTCACCAACAACATAACAAATAATCACGAACCGGTGAACTGGTAGAGTCTTCTGATTATAAATCTACCAGAAAAAGCAGTACCCTTCAACATGTTGCAACACTACTACCAAGTGATGGGAGTGTAAGTGTTACTTGGCAGCAGAGTGTGCATATAATGGGGTGGTTGTTGTTGCCAGCGTTGTAATTCAGAAGGTTTATCATCTGTGTCCATCATTTCAACTTCTTCAGCTTGCATTGGCTCTGAGGGACTGGCTGCCTGTGTCTCTCTTCTAGGTGATTGAGGCCAATTAGATTCGACCCAAGGAACAATAGCCATACAGCCATTTGCATCTTCTCTGTCACTTTGCTCAGCCTCTACTGGTTTGCCCCACTTTGACCTTCCTTGTGCAAAGATACGGTCTGCAAGAGATAAATTGATAAGCGTTTTATTTACATTGAAATCAACACAGAAATGCAAGGATAACAAAACAGAAACCTAAGCAATCATAAAAAAAAGTTGATTAATGATGCACAGCTCAACATGACTTGGCTAAATGTACACAACATGATTTAGAGTCTCACCTCTTAAACCCGGAATCAAGTTGGAATTCACAACGATAGAGAAATCGGTGGAAGCAGGGGTTTTGTAAAACGTATCGGTAGGGTTGTAGAGCACAAATGCCTTGTCATTTTCCTCAGGCAATGCTACCGGCTCCATTTCACTGGAGATTGCCAAAGCCTGTTCCTGTGCTAGCCTTTGCTCCAAGGCCTCAATTCCATTACTTTGATTATCCGCCATAGTCGAATATAAATCAACATCCTACATTTCCGTCAACACTAATTACAACTTGCCCATCAAAAACAATAACAACAATTCAACTTCAGAAAAAAAAGGGGAATTTATTTTTACCAGTCGCCGGGATTTGGAGAAATTATACGACATGTCGTCGAATGCTTCCTCAAGGTCTTTTCGCTTCAGAGATGGCCTTTGATCAAACACCTGGAATGCACTAGCACTACTCGGATCTCCGATCAAGTTAGCATCCTGACATCCACGTGTGGGATTTCGATTCCGAGTTTGAGTTCGTTGCTGCCAAATTGTATTCCTTGGGCTGCTGACGTTACCCACCATGACCAGGCTGCTCTAGCTCCACACACATGGACTTGAACCGCTGCAAAACAGAGGAAGATCTAACCAAGCCTTGGTGTTGGGGGTGGTGCTGTTGTTGTTGTTGGTCTTGGTCGTGGTGCTTCTGGGTGCTTAAGTTGGAAGCAATGGCGATGGTGCCAATCATGAGGTTGAGGAGGAGGAAGAGAACAGTAGGGGTTAGCCAGCTGTTCATGGAGGCCCAAATTGAGGGCAGGGCGGACACATATTCCTCAAACATGTCTTGATCACATCCACCGGGTTCGACGCAACCGAGGCCACGAACCCCGCCGCGAAACTCGCAGTCACGTGAGTTCCCAGCCCGTCGGCCATCACGTGCCTCTCCAGAATCGCCTCCTTGATCTGGTCGTATGACGCCAGCTGCGACGCAGTAACAATCATGGCCCGGTTCACTGTAAGACCCGACCCGCGCCACAGGCTAGTAACCCCTTCCTGCTTCGCCATCCTCGTTATAGCATCAACGACGTTCTTGTAGTTCCGGCACTGCGCCTCCGGGAGCCGGCCGTCGGCCTGCATCCTCACCATGGCGAGGAGCTTCTGCCCCAGAGGAAGGTTCCCGGATTCCGGGTCGGACCACTTGGTCTTGAGAATGTCATAAAGCCCCATACGGGTGGTGGAGTAGAGAGTCTGGCGGAGCACGGTGGCGGAGACGCCGGAGAACAAGGCCTTGACGCCTTCGGTCTGGAAGATCTTGACCCCTACCGAGATCGGACTCGCACGTGGCGGAGCGACCACCGCGTGCGGCGGAGGAGCCATGATGGTTGCGGCGGATCCGTGGTGAGAATGGTAGGCAAAAGCGGGGCGGAGCTGAAGGGCCGGGGCGGGTCGGTTTTCGCCCTGAAGTTGCATTCGGACCTTGATGAGATCCAATGGGTGGGTGGAGCAGCCGGCGACGATGGAAGCTATGCCTCCCTCAACGAAACCCTTGACACCTATTTCAATCGAAGCTGTTTTGAGTTTTGACCAAGTTAGAAAAAGAATGAAACAATGGTTGTTTAGAGTTAGAGAGACAAAATTGGGGGAGTGTGTTAGGGGAATTGAGGATGATTGGTGTTGAGAATTAAGCTTAGGTGGAGATTACAGATTTGCCCTTCGGAATCTTTTTGCGAACTGCCACGTCATCCAAAACCGGGAAGCCAGCCGGTCAAAACGCGCTAGGTACCTCTATAATAGGATTTAAAACTTTGGGTACTATGGTGATCGTTTTTCAAGTTCGGGTACCTTTCTTATATAGCGAGGTAAGTTTGGGTACCAATGGTGAATTTTTTCCTTTTGCATATTGGGATGTGTTGAAACTAATTAGCTAGTCATTTGCCAATTCAAATAGTAATTCTGTTTTGCCATCTCCAAAAGGTAAACAAGATGACTACACAATACTCGTTGTGGCTCTTAGTTCCATTTGAGATGCACCATCTTTTGTCTACCTATATTTACTTGGTTCTTTGATGCAGCAAATACATCTGGCTAGTAATAGGCAACTGCTGCACATCCAATCAGCAAGAGAAAATGCTGTTTATTGGTCACAGCCGTGGACTGAATAGCAAGGTAAATAATTATTGTAAATAGTATACTAAGAATAATTTTTAACATACCATATGCCAAATTGTTATTATGGTTTGTGATGACTAAAAGCGTCAGTAGAGGAAAGAAACAAGAGACTCCTCAAATGGTAGTTACATTACTGTAATTAGCTTTGGCTAGTACCTTGTATTCACATCAAATTCTATCAAAAGGTAATATGTCATATCAGGACATTTTATGGTGCACAAATATTGCAGACAAACTTTAGGGTCACGAGAGATAACGTAGCAAGGCTATTGTTTTCTTCATACAAACTCAGCAGTCTTCCATTTCATTGTATACCTGCTCATTATTCATCTACTTCATCATATACTAACCTATAATTGAGTCCATTAACCACTGGAAATGAATCTGTTTGGCCTTGATCTTCATGCTGGGTGCTTGGTCTTCTGAAGCTACTTCTCGCAGTCTCCAAGATGTAATAATGTATGGGAAATACGAGCAATGGATGGCTCATTATGGACGTGTATACATCAACAGTGACGAGAAGGAGAAGCGCTTCCAGATATTCAAGGAAATTGTAGCTTTTATTGAATCTTCCAATGTGGAAGCAAACAAACCTTACAAGTTAGGTGTCAACAGATTTGCAGACCTTCCGAATTTTTTTTTTTTTTTTTGCTGTATTGAAAAAGAAAAAAAATTGAATTGTTATAGAAAGTAGATCAGCCACAGTACGTATTCAAGAAGGAATCAATTGATGATTCAGTTTCCCATCACACCCAAAACGAATAGACGATGAAAAAAAAAACCATCGACTTCAATAGCGACCCTCCTCCCGCACGAATTGATGAGTGACTCTCGATCAAAATCTCCTCATATAGCTTCATACTTCATAGCCTGATAGCCTCATTCAGTCATTCCTCAGGTTTGATACACAGAATCCCAGATACTATGATTATTGGTTAAACTTATATATGAATTTTCAATTGTTTATGAAGATTTTAGATTTGTTCGAATCTTTAAGATTTGTTGAAACATGGTGATATTTTAGACATAGATGGGAGTGATTTGTTTTCAGAGTTAGATCACTTGAGAGAAGTTTTGCCACAAGAAACAGCAAGAGTAGTCGAAGTACTGGAATATTTGAAAGATTACAGTGTTTGTTATCCAAATGCTTGGGTTGTCTATAGAATTCTCTTAACAATTCCTGTCACTGTTGCCTCCGCTGAAAGGACATTCTCAAAGTTGAAGTTGATCAAGTCTTACCTTCGTTCAACCATGTCACAAGAAAGATTAAATGGTTTGGCTTTGTTATCGATTGAAAAAGATCTCGTTGACAAGCTCGACTATGAAAGGCTAATTAGTACTTTTGCTTCAAAAAATGCAAGAAGAGTAGTTTTTTAAAAGCATCAATCTGATGACTTTTGTATTACATTAGTGATTATGATCATCTTATACATGTGGTTGAACATCAAAGCATATATAAATTGAAAGAGATTTTGAACATAGGCCCTATTTTTTTTTTTCGGCCTAAGGCCCCCAAAAAGTCAGGGCCGGCCCTGACAAACGAAGCCCTAAATATAAATTCACAGCTATCCCCATTTCACAGCAACAGCGTACAAGATATTTACAGATAGAGAACAAATTCGATCGCTCTTATATACGACTTTTTAAAATAGAAGAACAAATCGTTAAAATTGGAAGTAGGAGATGCGGCAGAACAACGAAATTGAAAAGTGTAAAAAACGTGGGAGACTTACCCAAACAAGAGATTTGCTTTTATGTCAAATGCAGAGAGACGCTGGAGAAGAGAGGACTCGGAGACAACACTGGACAAAGTTTCAAGTACGAATTAGGGATTTAGGTTTATAAAAAAGGGGGGTCGAGTCGAGTAGAAGCCGACATAGCTTAAAGAGCCACGTGTCGACAACAAATAGAATTCCTTGAAAAAAAAAACAAATAGAATTCTTTTTGAGGAAGCTGCATTTGAGTTACATAATCAACAGGGCCGGCCCTGGGTATAGGCCCAGTAGGCACAGGCCTAGAGCCCCAAATTTGAGAGGCCCCAAATTTTTTTTTTTTTTTGCTGTATTGAAAAAGAAAAAAAAATTGAATTGTTATAGAAAGTAGATCAGCCACAGTACGTATTCAAGAAGGAATCAATTGATGATTCAGTTTCCCATCACACCCAAAACGAATAGACGATGAAAAAAAAAAAACCATCGACTTCAATAGCGACCCTCCTCCCGCACGAATTGATGAGTGACTCTCGATCAAAATCTCCTCATATAGCTTCATACTTCATAGCCTGATAGCCTCATTCAGTCATTCCTCAGGTTTGATACACAGAATCCCAGATACTATGATTATTGGTTAAACTTATATATGAATTTTCAATTGTTTATGAAGATTTTAGATTTGTTCGAATCTTTAAGATTTCACTACTACAAAAAACTCAATACACAACGGTGCTGCACCGTTGTGTAAGCTTGTGTGATGAAACGTCCAACAACCAACTTATAATTTCTGTTGTACAACTTATATGCCATGCCATGGCTGGCTTGGCATTCGCTGCACTGACATGTCTAGTTCATACAACAGAATATACATACTTTTATGTTGTGTGATTTTTAAACATACAACAGAATATTGTATTTTTTTTCAGTTGTCTGATTAACACAACAGATTTAATTTCCTATTTATTGAGTTGTCTGATTTAGACAACAGATTTTATTTCCTATCCGTTGAATTGTCTGATTCAGAAAACAATTTGATTTCATACAACATATTCTTTTTGTCAACCATTTGTGTGAGCAATTTTAGGTTGTCTGAACTTTAATTGATAGTCACCTGTTGTTTGTTCATTATGTAATGCAAACCTGGAATATTTTTCTAAAAATAATGCTTCATATTACCACATAAAACCACACTTGAATCCATTCCATCAAAACAGTACCAGGTAGACATTACCATTAAAACATTGCTTAAAGCTTACATATCATTCGAGTAGCCTAAGCTGAAAGCATACACAGATGAGATTGCAACACAAACATAAGTTCAAAGTGCTAGCAATATTTCTACCTAGCTGTTGCATTCCTAGCTACAATTTAAAGCTGAAATATTGTTCTAAAAACCTACAAAGTTGCACGAATTATCCTGCAAAATCACCGGGAAACTATCAGTAATTAAAAGCAACTCAAAAGGTTGCATCAGTAACTCCACCAAACAAGAAGTGCCCCAATACATCTAGTCTAGAACTACAAACCTCTCTCTCACAGCTCCACCAGAAAGAACACCACCATAGGCACGATTCACAGTCCTTCTGTTCCTTGATAATCTGGACCTCTTATATTCAGCAGGTCTCGAGTGAGGAATCTGCAATAGCAGTAAGTAAGAATAAGAAGTAACAAAAGGTAGGGTCTGGCAAAACACTGTGAATACAACTTTGCATAGAGTTTCTCATGACATGACAGCAAGACTAAGACATAAATGGCACAACAACCACCAAATGAAGATCAAACATCACAGAACTATAAATAAATGGACCCTAGAATGGGCAGCAACACCTGCATCTTCATTGTCTGGGTGAGATTATATTACCATCGTAGAATTAGACTCAATTACAACCACAATCTAAATCACAAATTAAATGAACTCAATCACGAAACCCCGGCAGTCCGGCACATTTAGGAATTCATGATTTATCAAAATAACATGGGAAGATTATTAATGGGATGATTAGAAAATGGTAATTCATATCAGCATGGTTGAATATATGGTCCTATAAACGAACACTTTAGGCCAACCTCATGTGGTAGACCTTCTAAGATAATCTGTGAATGTCATCTAACATACACTACTACTTGTGGGTCTGAATGCTCACATTAAACAAAAGAGTTGGTCCTAAATCTCAAAGCCATGAAAATAGAAGGCAATAAGTGTGATGGAATGACTCCTTGAAGTTCAAATTCACTATGAAAAATCAGCACATAAATAGTACAATATTAAAAGAATGGCTGCACAGATACTCCGTTTGAGCTAGTTTGTTCATCTACAGGGTTTTGAAGCAATCACTCTACCTCACACAAACTAATAATGCGCCATTGTCCACACATCAAGTTTGAAAATCATGCATCATAAACCGGCAGGAGTTCTCACAAGACCAAAAGACCAGCACCCATTTTCCTGATAAGCCATGACATACTTTTCGAAGTATAAAATTTACCAACCTAATGTGAGCTACCCCGAAGTTCAAGAACCCAGATTGGAGAAAGCAAACACATAATTCACATGCCAAAGCAGAGAAATCACGGATCTCAGTTCTTAAACCCACCAAAAATGAGCAAAAACTTAATCAACAAAAACAACTTTAAGAGAGGAATGCTTACAAGAGGAGTGTAGAGGCCGATCACAATATACTGGAAAATCTTCTTCCCCACAAAAGGAGCAAATAACACATAAAAAGCAAAGGCCAAAGCCAGAAACACAGCTACAGCCACCACCTTCACATATAAACAAAGCCAAAACTCAGTCTTTAATCTACTGAGCTACACATATTTCAAAACAATGCTAAGATTTCTGAAAGTACAACCTGAAGAGGATGATAAGGGAGCTGCCATCCATGCTTCCTCATTTTCTGGTTTGAATTCCCAACACCAACACAAGCAACAAGACAATGAGATACAAAAATAATGACTTGGGTATGTCTGTACTTAATAAATTAACCTCCACTTTCCCTCATTTTCAGGGAAAATTAAAGCTAATAACTTTCACTATGAGCCAACCCAGAACAGATTTGAGGGACAGTTTTCCAGGGAGGTGTTGCTAATAAAAAAGAAGGAAAAACTAAAGGAGCTTTGAAGATATGACAGGTAGGAGGTAGTGGGTTTTGAATGGGTCTCAATGAGGAGGCTTTGTCTGCATCATTTTTGACCTCTCTCTCTCTCTCTCTCTCTCTCTCCTACTCTGTTATGGCGGTGGAGTGAGGAAGATGAAGCCCTAGATTGCTAGATAGAGGAGGAGGCTTAGTTAACCTAAAATCCAACGGCTGTCACTTTTACTCAATTATCAATAGCTTAAGTAAACAAGAACTATGCAAAACTAACATAATGTCGATAAACCAAATACTCAAACTTCATATGCATCTTTCAATCATATAAAAACAAGAACTTGCAGTTGGTGTCATTCACTTCTAAGATTGAAAGCAAAACACATAGGTACCTTGATATCATAAAGTACATAACAAAAGTTAAGAATAGAAATTACTTTTCAGTTGAGTCACTTCCATGAAATCAGGAAATAGAAACACATAGGTTTAAAAAAAGCAGAAAGCATAACTGTAATCTTGAAAAAAACCCAAGGTTGAAAGCAAAGTTAGCTTTGGTTTCTGATTCACAACTGTGAAACAAGATTCTGATTCAGTACTAATGAACCCTTACTGGAATCTGTCTACAAAGCTGAAACTTTTGAATAGGTTCAGTATTCCTAAACGTTTGTGTATTAGTAAAACTCTTGTGTGCTTCTATCTGTATTACTTGTCAAGATAGGTTCAGTAGAAACATGTCTTACCACATGTTGGACTAACAACTCGCTAACCTATATATTTTCGGTCTAACACTTAACAAATTGCAAACACAGAGCCAAGTAATACAGAAACAAGTTGATAAACTCACTTTTCTGCAACTCCTGCGGTGTCAAATTCTGCAATTCCAATGAAGAAACATCAGACGACAATAAAACAAACAATATGGTTAGCAAGCAAAGAGCTCAAGTGTATAGATACCGCAACTTTGGGATTGACCATAATACACTTAGCCATAAAATCAGCAACCCCATCCACCACATGCTCCTCACTAACAACCACATAACTATGATTGTCAGGTCCAGACCTGCAGAGCTCGCTGCTTGAATAGGCATCTCCACCTCACTGTTATCCTATTCAATCAAAAAACAACTAGTCAGAACCCATTTTGATAGGCTTCTCTTTCTTCCGCTGCAACTAAAAACCACTATTAATACAAAAACCAGAAAACCCCAAAATCAAAAGCAAATGGAACCCCATAATTCAGAACAATAAAAAATTTAAAACCAAACCAATCTCTGTTTGACCACTCACAAATTCATCTCAGAATCCAAATTGACCAAACCATAAATACACAAAAGACACAATTTTGAAGTCACTGACCTGCTTCAAGCTGCAGAAACCTTCATAAGCAGAGAGCACATAATCGAATGTCTTCACCAGCGAGAGCAAACTCGAAGTCTCCTCTGCAAAAACCCAACTCCCAAACTCAACAAAAACCCAAAAAGCTCAAAACTTGGCCCTCAAATCACAAAAAAAAAAACAATGACCAAACAATCAAGAGAGCAAACCAGAAATGGAGTCGAGGACATGAACAGCAATGACATGGTCACCAGGCTCGGCCACCTTGACGAGGGCCCACGTCAGCAGCTCCTTGCTGTGGGAGTCCAGCTTGACGCCGACGACCACCGTCTTGGCTTGAGCTCCAGTCATCTGGGTCTTCAATCCGGCGTCGTTTTTTGGCAAAAGGTTCAAAACATGGGGAGGAGGGAGTGAAGCGTGGGGAGGGGCCGACGAAGGAGTGGGAGCGGTTGTGGATGACGAGTAACAGCGGCAGCACGGAGGAGTCGGTGGAGGCGGTTGGGGGGTCGAAAACGTCGTTGAAGTCGAAGTCTTGAGGCGGAGATGAGGAGGAGGAGGAGGAGGAGGGGATGGTGAGCTTAGAGGCGAGGAGGGAATGGAGGCTTTTGTTATTGGAGCTTTCTTTCTCTCGGGGCGAAGGGGACTTCAGCTTTGAGGCGAAGGGGACTTCATCGGTGGGGTGGGGTGGGGTGGGGTGGGGAGAGAGAGAGTTCAGATCTGGAGATTTTGATGAAATTCTAGGTCGAGAGAGGTGTGGGGGGAAGAGAGGTGGTGTGGAGCGGAGGTCGAGGAGGTGGAGCGGAGGTGGGTTTGTGAGGGAGGTTTCGAGCAGGCGAGGTTTTGCTAATTAAGAGTTTGTGAGAAGAGAGCTTTTTTTTTCTTCTCTGTTTAAATCCAAGTCAGGAGAGAGTTGCACTTGAAAATTTGCCTAACATCAGAACACAACAGAAAAAATAAAAATCAAACGGTTATTTGGCTCAAATGTTTCGACTAAAGAGGGAAACGAGGGAAATTTGCCGCCGGTCTAAAATTTGGCAAGACATTAGGTTTACATTCACACAACTAAACACTTTTAAACAGTTGTATCAACTTACTTTGCTTTATACTAGGTATTCCATAAGAGTGTTCTTGTAGAAGCAGCAAAACAATTGCACAACAGAATCAAAATACACTGTTGTGAGAATTGTAACACATGTATGTTTTTCAAAACCAAAAAACCATGGAGGCAACTTTCCCGCTTTCAGAAATGCTACCTCTGCCATTGGAGCCAAAATGAAAATGGGGCAATGACAAGCAAACCAACTCATACAACAAAACTACGATATTCGGTTGTACAAGTATTTGTCACTTTGCACTTGGTGACACCTAGTGCAGGATGTGACATTATCACACAACACAACACAATAACTATGTTGTCTATCCATCTAGACCTTGCCCAAATTTGAGTTTCAATGTCGGAGGGAATTCTGCCGCCAAGATTTTCATTAATCATACAATAGAAAATGTGTCTCAGAGTTGTGTGACAAAATCTGGAATTTTTTTTTTCAGAATATGAAAAATGTGTACCATCATACAACACAAATTATTCACTTTAGGTCGTCTGAAACAGTTAAGTGATTCACACAACATGTAACTTTCAAAGTGTTGTCTGATTTGTGTTGTGTATTGAGTTTTTTGTAGTAGTGTTTGTTGAAACATGGTGATATTTTAGACATAGATGGGAGTGATTTGTTTTCAGAGTTAGATCACTTGAGAGAAGTTTTGCCACAAGAAACAGCAAGAGTAGTCGAAGTACTGGAATATTTGAAAGATTACAGTGTTTGTTATCCAAATGCTTGGGTTGTCTATAGAATTCTCTTAACAATTCCTGTCACTGTTGCCTCCGCTGAAAGGACATTCTCAAAGTTGAAGTTGATCAAGTCTTACCTTCGTTCAACCATGTCACAAGAAAGATTAAATGGTTTGGCTTTGTTATCGATTGAAAAAGATCTCGTTGACAAGCTCGACTATGAAAGGCTAATTAGTACTTTTGCTTCAAAAAATGCAAGAAGAGTAGTTTTTTAAAAGCATCAATGTGATGACTTTTGTATTACATTAGTGATTATGATCATCTTATTCATGTGGTTGAACATCAAAGCACATATAAATTGAAAGAGATTTTGAACATAGGCCCCATTTTTTTTTTTCGCCTAAGGCCCCCAAAAAGTCAGGGCCGGCCCTGACAAACGAAGCCCTAAATATAAATTCACAGCTATCCCCATTTCACAGCAACAGCGTACAAGATATTTACAGATAGAGAACAAATTCGATCGCTCTTATATACGACTTTTTAAAATAGAAGAACAAATCGTTAAAATTGGAAGTAGGAGATGTGGCAGAACAACGAAATTGAAAAGTGTAAAAAGCGTGGGAGACTTACCCAAACAAGAGATTTGCTTTTATGTCAAATGCAGAGAGACGCTGGAGAAGAGAGGACTCGGAGACAACACTGGACAAAGTTTCAAGTACGAATTAGGGATTTAGGTTTATAAAAAAGGGGGGTCGAGTCGAGTAGAAGCCGACATAGCTTAAAGAGCCACGTGTCGACAACAAATAGAATTCCTTAAAAAAAAAACAAATAGAATTCTTTTTGAGGAAGCTACATTTGAGTTACATAATCAACAGGGCCGGCCCTGGATATAGGTAGGCACAGGCCTAGAGCCCCAAATTTGAGAGGCCCCAAATTTTTTTTTTTTTTGCTGTATCGAAAAAGAAAAAAAAATTGAATTGTTATAGAAAGTAGATCAGCCACAGTACGTATTCAAGAAGGAATCAATTGATGATTCAGTTTCCCATCACACCCAAAACGAATAGACGATGAACACACTCTGCAAAATTACTTCCAAATCTTTGAAGTCTTCAAAAATCAAAACCCTTGAAGGACTACCAAACTGCTAAATAGCAAGTTCTTTGCCAGTATTAAACCCTAATTTTCAAAATCAAGCGTTGATCGCCCTTGAGTCATATACACATTCGGAGATAGAATTCGAAGAGCTCACAAAAATTGTAACATGCACATGATTACCAGTAAAATTATATTTTATTTGTACACGTTTATGTATTATTTTTACTTTCAGATTTTCCTGTTTACAAATTGGCACACGCAGTGAGACTATATTTGCATCTCAACTCATTTGTTTACAATCTCGTCGTCCTCACCATATGGCTTCAATATTGATGCAAATCAAATCGATAAAAAGAGCATCAAGGTAACATCTCTGAAAATTAGTGGAAACAACAGCCGTCTTGGTGCTCATCGTGAGTTATCTCAACTAGAAACATTGAAAATTCGTTCATCTAAGTTGAGTCGGTCGATTGCCACTTTGACAACAAAGTGACTACTCTAAATAATCTGAGTCTTTATTCTAATGTTAGCAACAAATTTTGAGGTTTATGAACACACTCTGAGGCGGCGTTTGGTACATGGACTGTGATAACCTGGCTTAATTTCTAAAGCAAAGCTAACATCCACTAACCTGGCTTATTCCAAATTAATACATGACCCATGTTTGGTACTACTTGAGACTAAACAACATAATAGTGACAACAGTATAATCTCATGTTTGGTGAAGTTTGGTACTATATGGGACTAATCAGCATAAGTTTGGATACCACAATATTTTGGGGCTGCAATTTTCTTTTTCTTTTTAGCAAACTATTACCCACTGAGACTTCAACCATTTAACAAAAAAGATTTATGTAATTGTAGAAAACACGAACACTGAAAAGCTATAAACTCACTTAAACTGGAATAATATCGTACTTCTAATTGAACACAACCTGGTGACATATATATGACCTTACAAGATCAGGAATTCAAAAACATTGCAGCGCATGTCTTCTAACTAAAAACATGTTATTAGTTACTGAAAAGAGTCGATCCATCTACTGGTTCCTAACTAATAGGAATAACAGAACTTTGACAAACTACAACCTTAAACCAAACTGGGTGACTTGCAGCTAAATCAAAGGCAGGTGAGAAACAACAGTCATAGCAGCTTCAAACTGGGAATAGGTTGCTTTTGTATACATCATTCCACGGTGTAACTAAAACCTCAACCTATATGTATGATTCTAAATTTAATACAGACATTAACAGATTTAGAATAACTGGATGACATGAGAACAGTAAAAATATTACTGCCATTAACTTGAACTATGTTATAAGAGCAACATAATTTGTCTTCGATCAACACCAGCCAAACACAATTCCACCAATAAGAGCAACATAAAAAGAGCAACATTCACGTGTTCAACCTTCTAATAAACTAACAGCTCTAGATGCAATATCAGTGGCCAACTCTTGAATCTTCCAAGGAACATTAGTAGGTGCTTTGACAATGTGACAAATGTTTTACCTGCAAAACAAGATCACCAGACATTCATGAAACATTTTTATGTGCCAATTACTTATTACATGAATCTTATACTGTTACAAGCATACATGGTTTGCAGACAAAATGACGGCTAATGACAAACGATTTAGAACAGAATCTACAGCTTACTTGTGTATAGTTTCAACAACAGGATAGCATACTATAGAATTGTCTCTTCCTCTAGCAACAATGACTACCAACTCCTGCATTTAAATTTCCCAACATGTATAAATATTTAATGTTGACAAACACTACACAATGTAACGAAAATGTGGATAATAAATTCACAAACTAAGTCATTGCTAATGATGAAAACTAGACACTAACCTTTACAAAATGAGCCCACTTCTCAACATATAAACCGCGATCAAACCCTCCAAGAGCTGCTACAAAGTTAGAGAGTAAAGGAAGGGCATAGGTTCTACTTCTTGAATTCAACAGCAGTAGAATAACAGATTAAAATCATGACAAAAGAAACAAGAGATCATCAAAGAGACTTTTACATGTTATAGCAGATGTAAGATCCTCCTCACTCTTAGCAACAGCATTTCCACGCTCGTCATAAGCTAACCTTTTACTCTTTATCATTAGAGGATAGTCAAAGAGGTTGCCTGCCCTCTTGACACCATCCAGATCATCTATCTGCGTTTGCCATATGTTACAAGAAGCAATATATCATGACTGGTTATTGAAAGCTACATTTGAAAATCACTGGCGAAAATCCACGAATCAGATGCATAGAGAATAACAAGAACAAGAACCCAACCAAGAACCCATAAACAATCAAATCGACAAAATATCAGAAACAAATTAAGCACAACGATACAAGAACAAGAACAAAAACCCAATCATAAAATTGATCAATTCCTAGCATACCCATACACCAAATCTTTAATCAATCCGCAAAAAAACTACAACCCATAAACAGGAAAAATAGAGGCAAAGAAGAGGTTTGTAGACGAGAGTGGTGAAGATTAAACTCAAGAGAGAGTATGAGAAAGACTCGAGATTGCACCCGGATTCAACAATTTGGAGCAAAACGGAGGAGGAGTTTCAGCCTTTGGAGCAAAACGGAGGAGAGGGTTGCAGAGCCCGTCTTTCTCTTCGATAAGACGTGCTTATGGAAACCCAAGTGTTTTGGTGTATCTATGTAAGACTGCCTCCAGCCCCCTTTTGGGCTTCCATAGTCCATTAAATTTAGTCCTAGCTCCTGCCAAACATGGGAAAAGTCTTATGCAAGAAAATAGGACAGTCCCATTCCAGCCAATCGCATGTACCAAACAGGCCCTAGTAGTTCACTGAAAAAACATATCTCAGAAAATAATGTCTTAAAACGCGCATCATACATCAAAGGGCAAGTGCAAACATACGAAAACCCCTTTTCGCACATTTCCAAGAGGACCTCGAAATTTTTCATACGCTGTTAAGAACAAAAACATGGATGAGAACACTGTAACCAAAGAAAATAACAGTACAGGAAAATGCAACACCCCATCTGATAATCTCCACATCCTAGATAAGATTCCAGAAGGGGAGATTTGAAACTGTTATCACATTTGAGCCAGCATGAGTTTAACAATTTCACATCTCAAAGGTTCACACAAGAGAAATATAAATAGTTTGTTATAATTAATCAGATGAAAATATCGGTATGCTTCTAGAGTATAATATTACATATGCATGATTATGCACAGATTTAAAGTTTCAAACACACATGCCATTATATAAGATAGGGTAATAGACCTGGAGAGCTACCCTTTTAAACTTACGAAACAAAATCAAAATGAGGGACAGATTCATGAAGGAGAACCAAAATAACAAGCAAGTGAGGGGAAAGATATGAGGAATATCATACTTAAGAAAGCACGATGCATAAACCCAGTTCCACGTGTGGCACTGCTAACACTTCTATAACCAACTAGTCCCCTGAAATTACCACAAAAAGAAACTGATTATATTATCAAGTCTTAATATTATCGCGAGAAACAACTTGGAATTAGTAATGTCATGTAAAACAGATGAACTCGTCTTTAAGAGGGGGCAGGGCACAAGATGGTAAATGCAAGCAGGAAATAAAACTAATTGACCATACTCGGAAATGAGAGAAGATATCTCTTTTTCATTGAACCCAGAAACATTTAAGGTATAGCCCCAAGGAATATGAAACATAATGTTGACTGTGCCACAATAGTAAGAGGTATCATACACCCAACAATCAAGCTGGGCATGGTGATCTTTGTTCTGACACAATGGCCCAATATATACATGTATCAATTTTATCACAAAGTCATCCAAAATGACCTCAATATGTTTGGGGGAGTGGGTCCAGGAGGCTTGGCTGCTAGTTTGGGGGACTGGGTAGCCTCTCTATGGCTACTGTCAACAAGTCCCCCAAATTCCCGGTCAAGTGTCATCTTGAATAAGGACTTAAATCTGTCTTGCTTTACAGGCCCGCAGACCCGCAGGGATGCGAACCCAACAGTGTCGTAGCCCCCAAGTCCGCGTTTAAGATTGGGTTTGACCGGGTGTTCGAATAAACTTGTTATGATGATGCATACTGTGATGAGTGCATGGTTATGATGTTGATGGTGACAGTTGCATATAGGTATAATATGTAGTGCATGAGATGAGGAATGTGGCGTTGAAATCTGTCATGCCATGCTATATCCCGGGGAATCTTGGTGAATATATTGCATGAGGATAATGTGGCGTTGAAATCCGCCATGCCATGCTATGTCCCGGGGAATCCCGGTGAATATAGTGCATGAGAATAAACGAGTCCCCCAAGTTTAGATCCGTAGCCGCCTAGGGCATCGATTGCCTTGAGCAGTTGTGTGATGTGGTGACTCGGTACCAGAGGGAAACGTGCCCTATGTTAGAGGAGTTCCCAGTAGGTTGGCGTGGCCCAGAGTACGCCTTGGGCACCGCCCCCATGTTTCACTGCCATTGTTCCTGCATGCGTGAAGTATGTGCAGGGTTTTTAGCCTGCGGGAAGATTGTCCTGCATGAGAGGAACAAATCTCCCGGTAGGGTGAAGCGGCCCTGAGTTCGTATCGACCAACATCCCCGATTGTGTCTCAGCCTTTGTTCTTATAAGCATGAGGTATATGCAGGGTTTCTAGCCTGCGGGAAGATTCGTCATGTATGAGAGGAACAAATCTCCCGGGTTTATAAAGCCCGGTGGTACCTGGAGCCCGTAGGTTGTACGAGGCTGTCCGTAGGAATGTTTCGGTTCGCACGATCGGTTATTCCGTAGGAGGGAGAGAGGAGCTAGTGAAGACCTGGCCGGTGGAAGTCCGCAGCTAATAGTTCAAGTTGGATGTACCGGCGAATAGGGTAGCCTTTAGTTGGAGCAGGTACTACAGTTGGAATATGGTCGCCTGTTCATAATATTCCTACAGGGTTTTGAACCTGCGGGAAGAATTCTCCTGTGCTAGAGGAAGAGTTCTTCTGGTGGGATACCTGGCTGTTGTTTCTTGCCTTTGGTCAACCGCCCGGCGGTGAGAGAAAAACATGCGCATGGTTTTTTAGCCTGCTGGAAGATTCGTCCTGTATGAGAGAATCAAATCTCCCGGTTTTAGCCGTTGCTGCTGGCCGTAGAGGTGGAATAAGCTCGATAGGTGGAATGCCTTGTACCGTAGGATTTATGTGTTAGGATACTGCGAACTTGTTGGAATAGAAGTTCGAATGCCCGTACCGTTGGGAGATTGCAGCCATAGGTTGGAATAGGCTGTAGGTTCAACTACCCTCTGCATGCGAGCAAGTGTCTGACATACATTGAAGGGGGTATTTCATCAGTCCCATAAGTTATGATGGCATGGGAAGTTACCAATACTGGGACACGTGCCGCGAGGGGACGGTCAGGGATGGATGGCCCGGATCCGGGGGCGTTTTACTTGCCCTACTTCAGTTTGGGGGGGGGGGGGGAGGGGAGGGAAATCAAGGGGTTCTTAGGATACTGGACCTGTATATAAACCCCTGCTACTTCGTGCATTGTTGCTTTTGGCTGAGAACTGTTCCCCTATTCAGCGTGTTCAACAAAATTGCTCGGTGTTTTCTAGCTGTTGAGTTTTCGTCGTCGTGCATACCAATCGGTGACTTCTGCCCTTGTGATTCTGAAATTTTTTTTTTCTTCTTATTTGTGGGTTGATCCGACAGGCACCTGGTTGTATCTCTGTTTGCCCTTTGGATGTGATCCCGCTGGTACCGAATCTCATCGAGATCTGGAGATTTTCGGCTGAAAAGCCCAGTCGTCGCTGTGGGGCTGTGCTGAGGCGTTACATGCTTCGTGCGGCCCTGCGGCAGTTGTTTGGGTTGTATTTCTGACCGGCCATATGGTTTTTATTTTTTTTTCTTTCCCCTAGGTTACATGGATTCTAGGAGCTCGAGTGAAACCTCCGAATCGGCCGCCCAGCGACCGGTGACGGACGACCACGAGAGGATGGAGGACTGGCTTGCCTCCTCGTCCTCAGGGCCAGATGCCACACTACAAGAAAAAAGGGCTTTGCCGACGAAAAAAAAAAAAACAGCCGACGAAACACTTTTTTCGTCGGCTATTCCCAAGAATGGCCGACGAAAATTTTTGTCGTCGGTAAAAAAAAAATTTCGTCGGCCATTCCCATAGAATGGCCGACGATTTTTTTTTTCGTCGGTAAAAATGAAAAATCGTCGGCTATACTCCTATAATGGCCGACGATTTAAAGTTTTCGTCGGCTATAAACTTTTGGAAGAATGGCCGACGAAAATTTTTTATTTCGTCGGCCATAAGTTTTTTTAAAAATAATTATTTTACGAATAATGGCCGACGAAAA
Source organism: Potentilla sterilis (assembly GCA_963682095.1). Lineage (NCBI taxonomy): Eukaryota > Viridiplantae > Streptophyta > Magnoliopsida > Rosales > Rosaceae > Potentilla > Potentilla sterilis. The sequence continues at coordinate 24,039,235 of OY821764.1, forward strand.
TTAATTATTTCGTCGGCCATAAATTATTTAAAAATAATTATTTTACGAACAATGGCCGACGAAAATTAATTATTTCGTCGGCCATACGTTTTTTAAAAATAATTATTTTACTAACAATGGCCGACGAAAATTAAGTATTTCGTCGGCCATAAGTTTTTAAAAAAATAATTATACGATTATTTTTGACAGAAAACGACAAAAGAATAGCCGACGAATACTAGGTTTGATTTCGTCGGCTATGATTAAAAAAAAAACAAAAAAAGAGCAGTTTCCATTTTCTATCACTATCGACAAACCATTGCTTCATCCTTCAAATGCAAATGTGTCGTGAAATAAGACATGACCAAAATATTGAAATACGGCTACGGTTGAAAAATGGGAAGATTCCGACAAAATCTGTGTGCCGAATGTTGCGGTTAACTGTTTTTTACTTCCGTTTTCCTATGGGTAGCCTGACGGTCGGTAAATATTTTGAGGAAAATTTTTATACGATTAGTTGCGTCTCATCGATTTGAAACTATTATCTGTTGAAGGTCAGGCCAAAAAACGTCATTTAGACAGGCCAATTACCATTTCTAAGCGTTTAAAGGGTTGACTCACCTGGTTGACCGTCCCGATCGAGCCTTTAACGTTGTCAGATGTAGTTGGATTTTTTTTCATACATGTATTTAATCTTAACGGTGATATCTGACGGTTGGAATAGATTTTCCAAACTTTTAGATTCAAAATCGGAACATATGTACTAATGTTCCTTAACTTGTTTACTAAGTGTTTAAGTGAATGTATAGTTTCAAATAGTTACTATACGTACACTCTTCAAATGCAAATATGTCGTCAAATAAGATATGACCGAAATAATGAAATACGTCTACGGTTGAAAAATGACAAGATTCCGATAAAATCCGTGTGCCGAAATAATGAAATCAGTCAAAACTCGGTTTACTGCAGATTTGGCGTCCGGCGTCCGAATGACGATTGTGATACCATTCCGGAAAGGGAACGACGCCAGGAACAAAACTCGTAGCTTTGCCACAACGTGTGGGCTTTTTCGGGCTTTCGAGTTCGTTTAGGGCCTCAAAACCGCAGTTTAGTAAGTTTTCATAGAATAGCCGACGAAACATTCAAATTTCGTCGGCTATTCTCTAAAAATAGCCGACGAATTCAAATATTTCGTCGGCTAAACTCTTGATCCGCGCCTTTTTATTGTCCGCCGTTGGATGGCTCAGATCCAACGGCTGTTGATTTTCCAAAGTATAGCCGACGAAATATATTAATTTCGTCGGCTATTCTCCTTCTAAATCTTTTAAATCTTCCTCCCGCCTTTTTTCTCTCATCCTTCCCCCCCTCCTCCGACCTCCTCCTCCTCCTCCTCCGGCCTCCTCCGGCCTCCTCCTCCTCCGGCCTCCTCCTCCTCCTCCTTCCCCTCCTCCTCCCCCTACTCCGGCCTCCTCCTCCTTCCCCTCCTCCTTCTCCTCCTCCTCCGGCCTCCTCCTCCTCCTCCTTCCCCTCCTCCTCCTCCTCCTCCTTCCCCTCCTCCTCCCCCTACTCCGGCCTCCTCCTCCTTCCCCTCCTCCTTCTCCTCCTCCTCCGGCCTCCTCCTCCTCCTCCTTCCCCTCCTCCTCCCCCTACTCCGGCCTCCTCCTCCTTCCCCTCCTCCGGCCTCCTCCTCCTCCTTCCCCTCCTCCTCCTCCTCCTCCTTCCCCTCCTCCGGCCTCCTCCTCCTTCTCCTCCTCCTCCGGCCTCCTCCTCCTTCCCCTCCTCCGGCCACCTCCTTCTCCTCCTCCGGCCACCTCCTTCCCCTCCTCCTTCTCCTCCTCCTCCGGCCTCCTCCTCCGGCCTCCTCCTCCTCCTCCTCCTCCGGCCTCCTCCTTCTCCTCCTCCTCCTCCTCCGGCCTCCTTCTCCTCCTCCTCCTCCTCCGGCCTCCTCCTTCTCCTCCTCCTCCTCCTCCTCCGGCCTCCTCCTTCTCCTCCTCCTCCTCCTCCGGCCTCCTCCTCCTCCTCCTCCTCCTTCTCCTCCTCCGATCCGGTATTTTTTTTTGCCCAAAATGCAGTTATAGCCGACGAAATTGACATTATTTCGTCGGCTATAACTTTAAAATATTAATATATTCTGACGAAATAGCCGACGAAATAGCCCAATTCGTCGGCTATACTTCAGAACAAATAGCCGACGAAACCATTTTCGTCGGCCATAATTCGTCGGCCAAGGTTGGAATGGCCGACGAAATTTTTTTTTTCGTCGGCCATTGGTATTACCGACGGCGTATTACCGACGACTTATGGCCGACGAAATTTTCGTCGGCAGAGGGTATAGCCGACGAAAAAATGGAATGGCCGACGAAAAGTTTTTCGTCGGCTATTCTTCCGTATCTGGTAGTGCCATCGCCCGTTCGATTGGTGAGGCGTCAACGTCTGGGTCTCTAGGACAGGAGGATGCTCCCTATGAAGTGTCCGTGGGCACGACCTATCTAGCGGGAGCCTCGCGCTACACACTTGTGGACGGGAATAGGACCATAGGTTGTGATGAGCTTGAGGGCTCTTTAAGTCCCGGGGAGATTGCCGCGTTTCGGGCCAGGTGAAGTATTCCCGGAGAGATAGATATTCGGTCGCTGTATGCCGGAGAGTCGGCCTGCAACCCGGAGGAAGGCTGGGTTGCGACTCACGAGGACCAGTTTTGGCATGGGTTCTCTCTCCCGCTGCCGAACCTTGTGCAGTACCTGCTTAGTGCCATTAAGATATCACCGGCACAGCTTACCCGGGAACCAGTGGAGGCAACTACTAGGTCTAGGACGTCTCTACTGGATCTGTGATATGAGCTTCCCTACGGTGAACGAGTTCCGGACACTGTACAGGCTGACTTACTCGAAGAAGAGTAAGGCCTAGGGGTGTGTAAGTTTTTCCACCCGGGACTATAAGTCTGTGATAATTTGCCTGCCGTCCTGGCTTAATAATAATTGGAGGAAGAAGGTGGTGATGGCCGAGGGTAATTGGCAGAAGAACAGTAGGAAGTATCGCGTTCTCAGGGCCTTTCAGCCGATTGGCGATCAGTAGTATGAGCTGTCTGACGTGGAGAGGGACAGAATCGCCCGGGTATTTGGGTGCTGGTCCGACCAGGAGCGTAGTTCCTACAAGTTCATCCGTCGGGAGGTGCTGGAATTGTGTAGCCTGGGGGGGGGGGGGGGGGGGGGGGGGGGGTGAATCCCGGTGGGTGGTGGGTGGTGGAATGTGGAGTGGTTGTACCTGTTCCTGTTGAATTAATTGGTGTTTTGTCTAACCCCTTTGCTTGGTGTTCTGTAGGTGTATCTGTCCGGACAACCATTAAAGCCCACGAAACGTTGTCGATGGACAACCAGGATCTTGTCTCCAAACTGAAGGAGAAGAGAGACGCCGCCGTGCGAGCCACGGTTAACCGGAAAACCGGCGAGTTGACCATACAAGATGAACCCGTGGCCCTGGATGTTGCGGACGAGGATTACTTCTTAAAACGCGTAAAGACTCATGCAGCCAGACCCACGGTGGGCCGTCCAAGCCCCCGTGGTGCTGGAACGATTCCCCGATGATTGGGACCGGTGCCTACTGTCGCCTGGTCCCCATTGTCTGTCGTCCGATCTTCTTCCTTACAGGTTGATCTGGGGGAAAAGAGGAGGAGGACTCGGGAGATGCCGGCCTCCGCGCTTGTTACTTTCACCGGCCGGCCGGCTGGTGAGAGCTTGGCCAAGCGGTTGAAGCTGACGAGTGGTGGCACCACTACCGCCCAAGGCAACGTTCCTGCTGCCTCTAGCTCTGCTACTACCGGGCCAAGAGCATCGGGGGTGGAGAAGACTCATGCTGCGGAGCTGGGACTGGAGCATGGTTGCCCAGACGAGGCTTTCGTCCGGAGCCTGCTCATGGATATGAGGGGCATGGAGTTGGATAAGACTGGGTCTCCGGGAGGGCGGCCGGAGGGGCACCAGTTGAAAACCAAGGAGATGGCCCTCTAGGTAAGAATAGTTTGCCACTGGTATCCGTTCAATATTATTTTGTGCTTTGTTGCTTTCTAACCGGTGCCTGTTAAACTGTAGCTGTTGTACCACTTGTATCAGTCATATGCAAGTGAAGAGCTGCCGGAGCTGAAGAAGCAGGTGGCGTCGTTAACAAGCGCCCAGGACCTCCTGGAGATGGAGAATTCCAAGCTCCAAAGGGAGAAGGCCCGGTTGGAGGAGAGGGCCAGGAAGCATGTGGCTAAGCTGGAGGCCCAGGTAGAGGCTTTTGAAGAGGAGAAGAAGGGCCTGGAGGAGGAGAGAGTCGAGCTGGAGACCAAGGTCGAGGAGCTCCAGCGAGAGGTGGAGACGGTATCCGCTTCTGCCGCCGGGGTGGTCGATGAGAATGACCCAGAGCTGTAACGGCAGGCTGTCAAGAAGTATCAGGAAAGCGATGAGCTTCTTGATCTGCTGGAACGGGCCAGGGAGGCGGGGATAGCCGATGCCTTTGACTACTGGAAGGCTAAGGGCTATCTCGACACCTCAAAGCTACCGGAGCCGCAGGCAGATGCGGAAGAGGAGTTGGGGGGGGAGAGATCGAGCCTGCCGGTGAGGGGGCAGTGGGTGGGCCGGCGAATGAAGGAGAGGTTGTTGAAGAGGAGGAGAGGGCGGGAGTGCCGTAGCAGGCTCCATACTTTGTACAATTTCCTCCTTTTTTTTTTGCGCTCCCACTGAGTTACTTGCTAGTGGCGCAGTCCCCTGCAAGCATTGTCCTGAGTTTTAATGAATGGACATTTTGTCTGAGCCTGTGTTATGCCTGTTTCAATTTGCTCTTTAACTTGGCTACCAACGATTTGCCCTTTGTACTTAGTTGGAAACAAAGTTAGAATAGACTTCTAAAATTACATCGGTCGAACCGGTTGGAATGCCTAGCTAATTGTGTTGGAAAAATTAGCATTTTGTTCTCGGGCTGGTGAGTGGTTGGACCGCTGAGCTTCTCTGAGGGTTTCAACCGGGGGAGGCGGGGGGTTAGCCTTGGTGGGGTGGGATAGAAATCCCTGTCCCGCGCATTTCCTACATACCGGGTTCACCTTGATACCGCTGCAAGTCGCCGCGGCGGACTAGTCCTTCAACTGTTGTTTTCAAGGCAAGGCAGTCGTTTGTCCAGTGTGTGACTTCATCGTAGTAGGAGTAGTATTTACCGGTCTGCGCTCTGATCAGGTTCCCCTTTGGGTGTTTTCTCTTTGGCGGCGGAGGGATGTTGTTCCAGTTCTCATACAAGATATCCTCGTAAGAAGAGGTTAAGGTGGAGAATCCCTCTTGACTGCCAGGGGGTGGGTTTGCTGGTAGGACGAGGGCTTTCCACCTAGTTGGGGGGTGTCAAAATTGTCCGTCCAGCGCTGTTGGCTCCCCCAACTCCTAGGCCTTTGGTCAGATGAAGCTCCTCGGTCCTGGCCCTGCTGCCAGTTTCTGACTGCCTGCCGGATAGGCCCCGGCTCCTCCTACCTTCTCTTGTGCTGGCGACTCCCGTACGTTTCGTGGTCTGCCTGGGCGTGCCTAATAGCCATTGCCATCAGTTCATCGTAACCCTGCGGGACCTCCACCTGCACAGCGTACGAGAACTTTCCAGGCCTGAGGCCTTGCTTGAAAGCTTATTCGGCAATCCCCTTGTCCAGGTTCCTGACTCCGGCAGTGGCCACTTGCCAACGGTTAACGAAGGATCTCAGCTCTTCGCCGTCGGCTTGCTTGTAGTTAAAGAGAACTGTCGAGGTCCGGGCCCCTTCGACCCTTAAGATGAACCTACCTACGAATCTGTCGGGCAGCTGCTCGAATGCCTCTATAGAGTTCACCGGTAACTCGTAAAACTAGCTGAGTGCCACCCCGGATAGGGTCTCTTGGAATATGTTACAGCAAACGGCGTCGGAGTAACCCTTAGCACACGTTTGGGATCAGAAGCTTTCCAGGTGTTGGTATGGACAACCGGCCCCAGAGTACGTCAGCTTTAGTGGCTTTTGGGTGCCTGATTTTTCGGATTCTAGAACCCGGGGTGAGAAGGGTTCGGCTCGCTTATTGAACCGCGCGCTCTCCGGCGGTCTCGCTGCCTTCCTCTCGTTAGCCTCCATCTGGGCCTTCATATCTGACACTGAGTCAGATAGTATTTGGAATGCTCGTGCGGTCGGGCTTATGGTATCACCCTCGAATAAACCACTTGCCCGCCGATTTCCCGGGACAATCACCGGTGGCGCTGTGTTTGTCGGGAACTCCCCTCCCGCCACGTCGGTGCCTCTCTCTCCCCCTGATGACTGTCCCACCTCCTGGTGTGGGGACTTTCTTGGACGCGGCGCGAATGATTTTGTCAGAGCGACATTGCGCTGCTGTCCCCTTTCCAAGGCAGCCACTAGTGCGGCATTCACCGTTTCCATGTCTTGATACCGGGTATTGGCTTCTGCCCTGTCCCGGTCGCTCTCTGCTCGCAAGCGGTTGACTTCCTCTCTCATCTCTTCTATCGTACTGGCCGGGACTGGAAACATCGTCCTGGCTGTTGCTGGCAGCCAGCCTATCTTCCCCTCTGCTCGGGGCACCGGGGGACGCTGGTGTGGGTTCCAGGTCCCAGACTTGGTGGGATTCCTTCGGGCCTTTCCCGTGCGCATTGCGGTCGTATTCGCCGACCGTACCGCCCGGATCACTGTTGGTGGCAGCGTTCTGGCTGCAGCCGCCAACGGACTGCTCCTACCTCGCCCCCGGGATTTTGACTAGTACTGGCTCCAGAACCTGCCGATCCTCCTCTGGACTTCTTTCCCTCCTTTCTGCACTTACAGACATACTTGATGCGTAAACCTCTTTTTTTTTTTTTTTTTGCGATCCGTTGGCTGACCGATTCCCTTCCTGCTGGTGGGACAACACGTCGAATTTTTGAAAATCTTCCCACATACGGGGCCAATTGTTTCTGTCAGAATCCGTAGACTCACAGAGACCGATGGATCTTGGTGTGATTCCTTCTTGCAAATCCTGCTAACTAAGGGAACATCGGGCGGGGCCGGTCTATTCCACTCTGATGCCTAAGTCAGTATAGTTGGGATAAACCGATAACTTAAGCGGGAATAAGTAGTTGAAGTATTGCTTACCTATTAATGAGGGTAGTTGAGACTCATATATAAGCTGCCGGGTACGAGGACTGGCCTCACCCTTCGATGTGGGACTGTCCCCCTTCTGCACATATTCCAGGACTATTTCGGCCCCTGTTTGGGGAGTTGTCGTCCCCGGTTCTCGGGCCTCGATCACAAGTAAGACCTCTCCGGGCACGGGACCAGGTGTCCATGCTCTGCTCCCGGGCCCTGGGCCGGGTCCAGGAGGCTTGGTTGCGGGTTTGGGAGCCTGGGTAGCCTCTCTATGGCTACTGTCAACAAGGGTAATCTTGCACCTAAAGGATCGAAGCCGACCAAGGGTGATGCCAAACATGGCCATAATGACAGATGATCCTTAATGAACATGTACCATAATTGTGGGTCCGTCAACCAATATACCAACCAAAATAGTGGCAACTACCACCTAAATTGGTTGAAGATCCAGCAAACATTTGGGGTTTGGTCCCAGATCCAAGGTTTACCAGGATCCCAGGCCCGTATCCAAAGTCCACCCGGGTCCTAAACCCATACCCGACTCCATATCCGGAGCCAGATCCGACCCGGAACCCAAAAAGAACTCCACTCCCGATCTGCTTCCGAGCCGAAGCTCCGCCACCATTTGCCGGATTGCGGCAGCAAATTGAAAAGGATCCCCGCCTTATAGAAACACGACCACCTCTGCCGCCTCGCCACAACTTTCGGCTGACCCCCATCGCAGTTGTCGCCGATCCAGCCACGAATGCCGGAGTCCTAGAGTTTGGAGACCGAAAGTGGTCGTGCAAACGACACAAAACTCACAATCGTGTTGCATAACATGTAACATTGTACCATATAATTATCTTTTTTATAATAACATCATTTTAATATATTACGCTATGTCAAAACATATGAGATACTACGGCTCTTTACTAATTGGTGTTATTTTTACAAAAAATTTGTGGAGACTCCTAATATTATCTCACTATGTATTTATGAGGCTTATTGTATTTCACAGTTTCATTATTTCGAAGACTGAAAAAAAGCAGCAACCAGCTCGCTTCAAATAATTATTAAAAAGCAAAACTTGCATATCACTGCCGATCTGAACAAAATGAATCAATCAGAAGTCTCAACACTCCAAATCCACACACTAGCAACGAGTGCGTCTTCAACCTCAGATGGGTCGACCCTAAATCCAGAAACCCTCTCATTCCACCCCAAAAAAATAAAGCTCACTCGTCCACACCGTCCCATCCTAAACCCTCTCATTCACTCCAAACCCAGAAACCCCAGCACCTCGTCCAATCCAACCCCCATAGACAACGACGAAACCTCCAACGAAACCCACTTTATTTCCAACCTCTCCGACGTCGTTCGTGGAAAACAGAGCTGGAGAATCGCCCTCAGTGACCCCTTTATTTCAACCTCGCTAAAACCCCACCACGTCGAGAAGGTTCTAATCCAGAACGCAACCAGCAACCAATCCCAGGTTAGCCTTGCGCTTCTTTAACTTTCTGGGTTTGCACAAGTCCTTCAACCACTCAACGGCGTCGTTTTGTATTCTGATTCACGCATTGCTTCAGTCTAGTCTCTTCTGGCCGGCGACCTCGGTCTTGCAAACGCTATTGCTTCGTGGGTTAAACCCAGATGAGGTTTTTCTCTCGCTTTTGAATTCGTATAGGAAATTTAAGTTTGGGTCGAGTTTGGGTTTTGATTTGTTGGTGCAGAACTATGTAATGAATAAGAGAGTGTTGGATGGTGTAAAGGTATGATCTCAAATCCATCAAAGCCTCTGAATCCATTGACGCCGCCACCCCCAAAAGGTTTGTCGTCTGCTTCGCTCTCCATAACCATACCACAACCCGTTCTCCCTTCAGCTGCCCCTGATTGGACGAAGCCCTTCAACCCACGGGGCAGCCCTTAACCACAAAGGTCGCGCATTAGCTCTAGGGCCTTCGTCCCGAGTAGACAACAGGAGGGAAAGAGCGCCCTCCCAACCCTAGCAGAGCGCTAGGTATTTTCCTCATCTAGTCAAGGGTTTGTATTGTCACTTGGAATATAAATAACCCGAGTCTAGCTTCTAATGTTAGCAACAAATTTTGAGGTTTATGAACACACTCTGAGGAACTTCTCATAAACCTAACAACTTAGTAGTAGTGGAAGAAGAACAACAAACGCTTATCCATACTTAAAAGTGAAACTGCGATGACGTTATCAAAACCCATGCTTTATGTAGGGAGGAGGAAACAAGCGAGACGATTAATAGCTTTAGTTTGACAGCTCGGTAGGCCCCGGGTGGTGCCCCTCTTTCCACATCTCTGTTAGATTCCTCACCCTTCTCCTCAGTTCTCCTTTTTTCTTTTTCTCTCTAATCTCAATTAACTAATCTCTTAATCAGCTTAATCCAACCCTTAATCACCCGACAAGATTCCTCATTACCACCTCAAACCTCTCTGTCTTCCCAACCCAGTCTAGTCTATTTCACTTAGATTTCCTATTTCTTTTTAATCAATATTAATAACCCCATTAGTTTTCAGTAATAATACAACTAACACCAGAGCACAAGCTATATATATTTATTACTTCCAAATCAGTAAAACCTCCCCTTTTGATCTTCTTCCTCTTCTTCTTCTTCTTCTTCTTGCTGTTTTACTCAGAAATGCTCAACCTTTTTAGGGTTTAGCTCTCCCACTCTCCCTCTCTCTCGTTATCTGGTACATCACAAAGCTCAGTGCTTTTGTCTTCAATTGAATCAATCAATCTCAAAGTTTTCACCTTTATGTATTTCATTCGTTTGGGTTTATTGGATTGGTCCTTATCATTTGGGTTTATTATGTGTGCTTGTAGAGTAGCTGATCATTTGAGGTGTTGTCAATTGTGAAGCTGCTGCTGATTCCAATTATCTTTCTCAGGTTGGTTTGTCTATAATTCCCATCTCTTTGTATTTACTGTACTTTTGGATATGAATTCAAACTCATAATAGATATAGATATAGATATAGATATAGATGTATGATTTTAGTTATCTGTAACAAGGATTTGTGTGTGCATAGTTGCTTATTCTTATATGTTCTTCACCAGGATTTGGTGTTTGTATGTTTATGATAGTATCAGAGAGTGATTTGGGTTGATGGGAATACCAAAGATGGCTCTTTCAACCTAACAGACATACCAAGGCATTGATCTTTCATAGTTAACGTACATCAACGTTTTAGATTCCATTACCCTATCTAAACTTTTATTTTCCGTTTTGAAGCTAATAATGAGAAATCAAAAGTAGCATTTTTATGGACTGAAATAGGATTCCTTAAATTTCTTGTGCTCGTTCTCTGGTTAGTGCAATAAGAAGCCATTTTATAGTTCACATCTTAATACTTGGGGTGTCCCGTGCTTTGGACAGTCGGGTGGAATGAAATAGAAAAACTTTTCACAGTTTAAGGGACGAGGATATTAGGCATTTTGGGATAAGGTTTGTTTCGGACATCCTTAGGTTTTTGCAGCAAGTATCACTTTGCTGTTTTTGCAGATATGAGCACGTACTACTGAAAAGGAAGTCACTCATCATATTTCCACCATTTCCGGTTTATAAGCCTCAGTTTTCAATGGATGTCTTGCCCTCTACACCATTTTATGGCACTTGTTTATATTATTAACGAGATTATGTTTTCTAAAATTAACTGTCACTTATCTTATGTTGTTCTTAGGATGAAAGATAAAAACAAATAAACCGCATTCTTGTATGACTATATATATTAGGAGCTTACAATTAGTTTTCAGGATTATATAAGAAAGCTAATTATGGGAGATGCTGTTTCTTTTGAAAGAAGAATAATTGAATATAATAAGGTGCATGGCTATCTCCGAAAGATTTAGTGACACAGCTCAATGACCTTTTTGCACCTTGAGATAATGTGACTGAAATCATAACTCAAAGCTGTGACAAGTGTAGCACTACCTTGGTGGGTAAAGTTGCTGCCTTTACACCTGTGTGTATGGGGGTGAAAGCTTTGAACATATGCCCATAAAAACCACTGTTGAATTGATACCTAGAGCATTTTCTGGCTGAACTTGAGTTTTGCAAGATAAGGTTCTCTGTTCTGAAATAATGATTCCTTGTGTATATTGTATAATGAATTGTATTGTTTACTAAATTTATGTTATATAATGAAACTTTAGAAAACTATAAAAGGTATAGGTGCGGCAAAATAAACCATTCTGATAGCTTTACTTTGCAAGTAGGGTCACCACTGATGTATAGGAGCTTGTATTTGATCAGGTAGAACTTTTAAGTTCATATTCTTACTTTTTGATCACTTTTGGAAGTTCAGAGTTCACCAAAAGATGGCTGCTGAGCTTGTCAATTCTGCAACAAGTGAGAAACTGAGTGAGATGGATTGGACCAAGAATATTCAAATCTGTGAATTAGTAGCTCATGATAATAGGTATGTTGGTTAAACATTAACAACTCTCTCTCTCTCTCTCTCTCTCTCTCTCTCAAAGGATAGCATTATTTGTGTGATTATGTTGTCCTATGGTTTAACTATTGAGACAAATTTCCAATCATTTTGTACCCTTTGTAAAAGTTGAAAATGCTTTCAATTTTCATTTTCTACGTTTTCAAAAATATTGTAACGAACACGTTTTTACTCTCTCTCTCTCTCTCTCTCTCTCTCTCTCAAAGGATAGCATTATTTGTGTGATTATGTTGTCCTACGGTTTAACTATTCAGACAAATTTCCAATCATTTTGTACCCTTTGTAAAAGTTGAAAATGCTTTCAATTTTCATTTTCTACGTTTTCAAAAATATTGTAACGAACACGTTTTTACTCTATTTTCATTTTTGAAAATGAAAATATGGGTATGAAAACGTTACCGAATGCCACCTTAGTGACCGATTGTTTTCCGTTTTTGTTGTGATTTCCTTAAATTTGTAGTTGTTTTACACAGAAGGGATAGAAATTACCACATTATGATCTGCCTCAACTAATTCCTCCATTCTTTTTCATGAAATGGTGTCATTGTAAATATATAAATATTCTGATCAAATTGAGAAATTGGTTTATGTTTGCACTCTGCAAGACAACTTCGTTGGTCGGGGCATATTGCCCTTGGTAGATCTGTTGTTTTTAAGTTTTAAACACTATCCCTTGAAATTGCGTTTTTGACACGAGTAATCTATACTTAATAGACCTATATTCAATTTTTATGTATCCACACTTATATCTTGCATATGTACTCGTTCGGTTCTGGTATAGACAAGCTAGAGTTGTCATCAAAGCTATCAAGAAACGTCTGGGGAGTAAAAATGCAAATTCTCAACTTTACGCAGTCATGGTTAGTATGAGCCTGATTCCTTAATGAAAATACTACTTATATTAATTCTCCTGTAATCTGGTTTGATATAATATCATCCATGTATTTTGGCTTTGTAGTTGCTGGAGATGTTGATGAACAATATTGGAGAACAAGTCCATAAGCAAGTGATCGATGTTGGGATTCTTCATAGTCTAGTGAAGATAGTCAAGAAAAAGGTATGAACTTGTACTCATGTCGACAATAACTGATACTAGGCTACTTTCAAAAGTAATTCATTTACTTGCATTTTATGGTGGTTACAGTCAGACTTACCAGTGAGGGAGCGCATTTTTCTACTGCTAGATGCGACACAAACATCCCTTGGTGGTGCTTCTGGAAAATTCCCTCAGTATTATACTGCTTATTACGACTTGGTGGTAGGTACAAACTACCAATATAACACTAAGGTTCTCACTTAATGAAAATTTTTCGCTGGAATTATGGCATATGGTGCTTCTTTAGATTCATGGCATGTGGGGAGCAGAATTGGTTATATTAAGCATATCATGTGAATTTGGAAGTGCAGAGATAATATAGATCTCAGTTTTTTTTTGTTCTGCAGACTCAGTGTTTTACCCAGCATTTAGAGTGGTTATACTTGATAGTCTCTCTCTCTCTCTCTTTTTTATTTTATTTTTTTTTATTTTTTTTATTTTCTGAAAGGTCGTCAACAGATCTAAAAAAAATGACTATCTCAAGATTCTTATTACTTTCATGGTAGGGGACTGTCTTAACTCTTTTTGAATCATTTATTTATAGAGTGCTGGAATACAGTTCCCTCAAAGGCCTCCTCCGGTCCCTTCAAATTGCCAAGTACCAGAACCAGCTAAGAGTAATTTGCCTAACAGGGATGAAGGGGTTGCTCCACGAGTGGAGCCACGTGTTGCTCCTGAATCTAGGTACTTTCAGTTCAACTTTTAATGTAAACTTTTGCTGAGAAACCATATAATGATGCATGCTGATCCATCCTTACAAGAAATATAGATACACAAACATCTACTCACCTCCATGGATTCACACAAAATCCACCAAGAAGAAGAAATGCAAATATGAAGTGTTACCAAGCACCCAGAAAAAATTCTCATTTTCCTGTAGAGATTTAGCCACTCCATGCAAAATCTATTGTTCTTTTTATGTTTCTAATTATTCTTTAAAAAGTGATACATTAATGACAATCCTGATAGCAAATGTTTGGTGCTTATCTCTCTACATCGTGGGGTTGGAAAGTTACATATCTGTTCATCATTGATTTATTGGCATCTTTGTCTTTGTTCCTGTTGTACCTCCTGTCTCCGAAATATAGTTATTTTACTATTCTATACCTGTTTCATGCAGTATCATTCAGAAGGCTGCTAATGCACTGGAGGTTTTGAAAGAGGTCCTTGATGCAGTTGATAGTCAGCATCCAGAGGTATGATAATGAACTTTCTAAAAATGTTAAAACTGCTATCTTTACGATGCTTCTTGACAAATTGATATCTTCCATCCTTTTTTGGGTTTTGAGAGTGACAAACAAAAGTCCGAAATGGGACACATTCATATATACTCATTTAAGCTTAAGAAAGAATTAGAAAACCAATTTCTAAATACACAAATAAGAGTGAACAGCAGGTGCGTCCCAACTTTTGGCTAATTGGCTGATTACATACCGTACGTTTCATTCTTTCTGATGTGTAAATAAGGTCGCCAACCTTAAGCTGGTGCTGTATTATTAACACCATTCTCAGTTTGTGGAACTACAATATGTTTCAACAATTTTTTATGTACAAAATCTGACCCAAGGCCTCATCCAAAAGTGGTAGTTTAAGTTGATTTTTAGATTCTTAGGCATTCCTCAAGTATCATGAATCTCCTCGATGCATTGCGTTATCAATATGGTATTTATGGTACACAATCACAGAATGATATTCATGCCTACAGATCCGCTCCATATCGTAGCATATGGACTGGATCATTTCCTTCATCAGCATGGTGTCGTCATCATAACCATGTCCCTTGAGCCACATAAAGTCAATAGACACGGGTTAGGTTGTCACTAATACCATTTGTAGTACTAGTACCCAAGGCCCCCTCCAAACGTTGTTGCTGAAGTCCCTTCTCGTCTATCCTATATCTCTAATCTCTTTAACGCAGTATCATTGTGGGGTGGCTAGGGGCCACTTATGAGTTATCGCCATCATATGTCTGCACAGTGTACATGAGGCAGGTACTTGGACATTCTAGTCTGACAGAAGAAGCTTCTAGTAGATGTAGGGAGTAGTGATATCTATTCAAAATGAATATGATATGATAGGGAACCACATATTTTAAGTAATATAGTTCGTGTCTATTAAAAATAATTGCACTGTATAACCTTTGGGTCTCAATTTTTTTTAAGTTGTCTTAATTTTGATTGTTATACCTTTTCGGGTTTTGACTCTTAGATATGTTTCTTTAGGGGGCAAAAGATGAATTCACACTTGATCTTGTGGAGCAATGTTCATTCCAAAAGCAAAAAGTTATGCATCTTGTGATGACTTCTCGGTAAGGCGTCGACTGTCCTCTGAAGTGTATTAATTTTCCTCCTGTTGTTGGTTTCATAATATTGTTGAGTAAAATGCACTCTGGTAACTAAATGTTGTTGATGATGTGTTAAAATCTACACGGGGAGCAATAGAAATATAGGTCTCAATCAAATCAAGATATAATTAGTTGTATACAAAATTGGGGAAACAGGAGCATATATATATCTGGTAAACAGGAAGCAACAACCTTTTATCAATGCCGATAAAGGTCTTAAAAAGATGCATAAATGTTGAAACCCTGGCCAGTACAGAGACCTTAAACTACAGCTGCCTTTTAGTCAACCAGAGTAGAAGAACCTAGACATGTGTTGTGTTGGTCCAAATGGGGTATGCTTCTACAAGAGGGAGGAGGTCTGGGCCTTGAACAGATTGAATTTAAGTACCTTTTTCCAGAGAGTCTAGCACCAGTTTAATTTATATTTGTTTTCACTGGCGTGCACACATGCACACACCTATTATATGTACAGATGTTTGAAAAGTAATTAATAGAAAGGTATGTACAATTCTGTCAAAGAAGGAATGGTGGTACCAAACTAACTATTGGATCAGAAATTCCAAATTGTTTTCAGTTTTCCTTTTCACCTTTAAGGGATGGACTGTTGGAAATGTAACTTATAATAGTACGTGGCTCTGATGGCATCTGGGTTCCCTCTTAAAATGAGATCACTATAGTTGAGGAACAGGGTACTTGTATAGATGCTATGCATACATTAAAGCAAAAATGCGCATCTACAACTTATAGCACTTTGAAATTGAAGTGACCCTAGTGTTTAATTTTTTAGGAATGAGAAGGTGGTTTCTCAAGCTATCGAATTAAATGAGAAGCTCCAGAAGGTTCTTACAAGACATGATACCCTTCTTTCTTGCAAGCCTACATCAACCGTGAACCATCATATTGAAGAACAGGGAGAGGAGGAAGAAGAAGAGCCAGAACAGCTTGTTCGAAGGTACATCCAACTACATGGGAATAGAATTTTCGTGGAAACTCAATCATACACCTCCACATCGGCATTCATTATTCCTATAAATTTCTTTTGATCTGGGTGTGCTCTGCCAAACATCCTTTGAATGTAGATTGTAAGTGTTGGAATGTTCTCGTGATCTGATGTTAGTTGTCTATGGCTGAAAACCTTGACAGGCTACGGAAAGGAAAAGCATGTGTGAGGCCTGAGGATGAAGAGCAGTCAGCTGAGCGTCCCCATTTTGGATTATCCAACCCTGGAGAAAGGCTCAACCGTCCACTTATACGACCACTTAGCTTGGAGCCATCACCTGAATCAATTGGACATCGTCCACTTATACGACCTCTCAGCTTGGAGCCATCACCTGAATCAAATGGACATCATCCACCTGTTGCTATTCCACCCCCACCTGCAAAGCACATTGAGAGGGAAAGATACTTCCAGGAAACCAAGGTGGATGGCTCTACTTTGGCCGGCCACGTCAGAGGTCTCTCATTACATAGTCGCAATGCAAGTAGTTCTCTCAGTGGAAGCATGGATTTAAGTGATTGACTCTCTTACTAAAGGGTCTTCTCTTGTGTGCTTAGTCTGTTTCATTGTTCTTTAGCAATCAATATGGTGTCGGCTTCAGATTGGTAGTGCCATTGGTGTTGTGGAAATGTGGACAAGTTGGAAATATGCTGAAGCTTCTGTATTAGTCATATTTCATATGTGATTTTGTATCCTGACCTCAGGTTTTGTGCTTTTAAGCTTGACCCTTTTATATATGATAGAGGAGTTGTACAGAGAATATAAGAGGCTAATATTATTCAATTTATTTAACACAATGTCTTGTGTTTTGCATTTGGGCAAGGATTCCAAAAGTTGTATCAAGTGAGTTCTAGCCATCTGATATAAAGATCAAATAATAGTGCAAGAGCCAGCATTGAAGCCAATGATCCATCATTATTGTTTATAATATGCACAAAAAAGTTGGGGATCAAAGGGAACTTTATCCACCTTACCAGGTGATGACATCACCAGCTTCTACTCTATCTTCCTGCATTTTAGAGGGGTTGTTGTAGTGAGAGACACTCGGTCTAGCACTCAAACACAAAACCAAATCACCAGCTTGCAAAGCATTATCATCCCAGATATTACTGTTTCTTTCCTTCCAAAGATTCCTCAAGCAATACAAAAAAGTAGACCAATTATGTATTGCTACGATGGATTGTACGTTAAGCCGTGGGGGAGCCCCAAATTGAGGTAAACAACTTCGGACCTTAACATAATTCTAACTTCTTGGAAAATCTCATCATTAAGTTTTAGTTTTTGTTGTTTACAAATTTTTTGTTTCTTTCTTATAGTTTCCAAGTACTTCTGAGGAAGATGAATACTTGAGCTTTAATGGAGATGAAGATATAATTCAAGGTTTTTTCTTCTTATTAAAGATGAATACGCATTCAATCCAAGAAGAAACCACATCAAGGAGCATATAGTGTAATGGGGTTTCAACCCAGCAATAGCAGTTAGAAAGTGTAAAATGTGCAGGAATGGAAGGAATACTGGAAAGAAAATGTAGATAGAAAGGAAATTGCAGAATAAGTAAACAACGAGAGAAAAAAGAGTATGGTATTTCCTTGATAGCCCCAAAATGACAATACAGCAGAGCTCTTATACTAGATAAGAGTAACAGGTCACAACTGGCCTAAAGGACACGCGTCCGTTACTAACATTTGGGACCAGTAACAATGAGAGGAGGTTGTATCAATTCCCTCCCGCTTGAGAAGGCAGTCCACGGCCTGCAAATCCTGGAAACCTGGAGACAATAAATTGAGCATCATGCCAGGTTGCGTCGGCAGCAGGTAAGCCCTCCCATTCAATGAGCCACTGAGTGATTGTTCTTTTCTTCCTTCTGATTTCATGCATATCAAGCACTCTCTTAGGCAGCCAATCAATTACCCCAGCATCTGTGAATTGTGGCAATTGACTAGAGATGGTGAACTTGTCTCCCACCTTTTTCTTCAACAGGCTGACATGGAATACTGGGTACAGTTTTGAGTAACTCGGCAGCTTCAACCGATAGGCCACCTTCCCCATTCTCTCCACTATTTGAAATGGGCCATAGAACCGTGGTGATAGCTTATGTGATGGTCTTTTCACCAGGGACTGCTGACGATAGGGCTGTAATTTCAGATATACCCAGTCATGAACCTCGAATTCCTTGTCCTTTCTGTTGAGGTCAGCCTGTTGCTTCATTCTATTTTGAGCAATTGTCATGTTGGACTTGAGTAAATTGAGTAGCTCATCTCTCTTCCTCAAGTTGACATCCACCGAGTGCACAGAAGTAGTATCGGGTAAGTATGCTGTAATTGATGGAGGTGGATAGCCATACACTGCCTCAAATGGGGACATTCGAATGGTCGAGTGATATGAGGTATTGTACCAGTATTCAGCCCAGTGTATGATGTTGGCCCAAGATTCAAGTTTGTCTTGCACAAAACATCGCAAGTAGTGTTTAATGGATCTGTTTACTACCTCAGTTTGTCCATCCGACTGAGGATGGTAGGCCGAGCTCCGACATAACTTTGTTCCTTGTAGAAGGAAGAAGGTCTCCCAAAAATTGCTAAGGAAAATTGGGTCGCGATCGGACACAATTGACCTAGGCATGCCATGAAGCCTGCATATTTCCTTTGTGAAAGTCTCAGCCACAGAGGAAGCAGTATAGGGGTGAGAAATAGGTATAAAGTGGCCATATTTGGAGAGCCTATCTATCACCACCATTATACAATTCTTACCTTCAGATAATGGAAGCCCATCGCTTGGTTGTCTCATAGTTTTGTCTTTGACACTCCTCACAGTTGGCTACAAACTGCTTAACTGCTTTTCTCATACCTGGCCAGCAGAAATTGCGTTTCAACTGGACTAATGTGCGCAGGTATCCAGAGTGGCCTCCTTGGACAGAGGCATGGAACTCAGTTAGTAATTTCTCTCTCAATTCTGAAGAACTAGGTACAAATAGTCTGTCCTTGTACAGCAGCTTGTTGTTGACAATCGAGAACCCCTTTTTTTTACAAGTACCAGTTTGTAGGCTGTTGATGAGCTCCTTGACTTCCACATCCTTGTCGCTAATTTTTTGGAGGTCCTGTATGCAGTCAAAAATGGGGGAGCTGATGTTTTGAATTGCGCAAACCTCATGCTGTCAGGACAATGCATCAGCAACTGTGTTGAGCTTTCCCGGTTTGTAGACAATCTTGTAATCATACCCCAATAACTTGGACATCCATTTTTGTTGCAGTGGCGTTGTAATCCTTTGATCCATCATATTCTTCAAAGTTTGATGATCTGTCATAATAGTGAATTGATTGCCCAAGATGTATGGCCTCCATTTCTCCACTGCTAACATAATAGCAAGCATCTCGCGATCATACACAGAGAGAGATTGGTTTCTTGGAGAGAGTTTCTTACTCAGGAAAGCAATGGGGTGGTTTGATTGGGATAGTACAGCACCAATTCCAATTCCGCTTGCATCCGTCGATATGTCGAACGGTTTTGAGAAATCGGGCAAAGCCAGCACCGGGGCATGTGTGAGTGCCAATTTCAGCTGGTTGAAAGCATCTTCTGCTGCATCATTCCATACAAAGCTGTCCGTTTTCAGCATCTCTGTCAGGGGACCTGAGATAAGAGCATAGAAAGGGATGAATCGGCGATAATATCCAGTAAGACCAAGGTACCCTCTTTGTTTCTTAAGAGTGTTGGGCTTGGGCCAGTCAACACACTGGACTTTTTCTGGATCCACCTCAACTCCATTACCCTAAATTACATGGCCCAGATATTGTATTTTTTGTAATCCAAAGGCACACTTTTGGAGCTTGACTTTGAACTCATTTTCCTGCAAAATAGCAAACACCTCTTCAAGGTGAGCAATATGGGACTCTAAATCTTTACTATAGACGAGAATATCGTCAAAGAAAACCAAGACCGATTTCCGTAGCACTCTTTTAAATGCCTCATTTAGCGCGGCTTGGAATGTCGATGGAGCATTCGATAGTCCAAAGGGCATCACCACAAATTCATAATGACCCTCATGTGTGCGAAAGGCCGTTTTGTGGATGTCATCCGGGTGCATCCTAATTTGGTGATAGCCGGATCTCAAATCCAATTTGGAGAAATAAGATGCACCATGTAGTTCATCTAATAGCTCATCCACTATAGGTATTGGAAACCTATCCTTGACCGTAGCATTATTAAGCTCTCGGTAATCGACACAAAATCGCCATGTACCCTATTTTTTTCTCACCAAAAGAACCGGTGACGAAAAAGGACTAGTGCTTGGTCGAATGAGGCCTTGTTGGAGCATGTCACGCACTTGTGTTTCAAGCTCGGCTTTTTGGGAGTGTGCGTAACGATAGGGCCGCACGTTAATTGGGCTCGTGCCGGGTACAAGTGGTATGCGATGGTCAATGTTCCTTTGTGGGGGTAGGCCCAAAAAGGTTTTGAAAAGCTCATCAAACTTGCTGATAAGAGGCTGAAGAGCTGGGTGCTGAACTAGGCCTGTTTCTGCCGACAATTTGGTAGAGGTTGGGCTTTCCATGTGATCAGCTGGAAATAGGGCCAAGATATCTGCTGGCCCAACATTATGTGATGGTTTGAGCCCTTGTAGTACATGGCATTTACTCTGTGAACTGAGTATCATAAGTTTTTCTGCAAAATGCATGCCCACGAAACCCAAGGACTCAAGCCAGGGAGCCCCAAGCAGAAGGTTACAATTATCTACTTTGTACGGCAAGAATGAGTCACTCCAGGAATAATCTTGTATCTGGATTGGGACGTCCCTTGCTATCCCATCTGGTTGCACAATGTGCCCTGAAGCTGATTTCAGTTTGATGTTGGGAGTTGGTTCAATCTTGAGGTTCAGTTTGGATGCCAATTCCGGGTTGAGGCAATTGATTGCACTTCCACAATCAATGAATACTCGAATCGAAACCTTGTTGATAGTGCCTTCAAATTTCAACATGTCTGATAGCTTTGGATTGGTGATTGAATTTAGGGGTATGGTTGTCACTTCCCCTGTCTCACCTTCTAGCTCTGAAATTTCTGTGGAAACTGGGTCATGGTCTGAAGGTGGGATTGGACATTCGAGTATCGCCATTATTGGCTTTTTGCACACATGATTTTCAGAGTATTTCTCATCACAATGGAAACATAGCCCCTTTGCCCTACGTTCGCGCTGTGCGTTTGGCGGCCAGGTTCTGACAGTGGTTTCCGGCCGATTTGAATTATTCTGGGTTGGTGGTGTTTGAAAATTGGGGCGGTGGTTTTGGCCTGTAGCAGAGGGTGAGCTGGATGGGGGACCACTAGAGTAGCGTGAGTTGTATGACCACAAGTAGGGTTTGGTGGGACGCGCCTCTTTGAGTTCCCTCTCTCTGGCCTCAAACCGCCTTGCTAGGCGTTGTGCCATTGACAGAGATTGGGGTTCCAGTGCAGACACCATGAATTGGATTTCTGGCTCAAGTCCACCAATAAACATGGGTAAGAGCTGATTTTTCGGCCAGTCAGGGGCTCTACAAGATAATTTAGTGAACTCGGTTATGAATTCATCCACTGACCCCTTTTGCTGCAGGTGAGAAAGTGAGGCCTTGAAATCGGCCGCGCTGCCTCCACCAAAGTGTTCGAGACGCTGTAACGAACCTTTCCCACGTTGCAGTTGGGTTTCTCATCTCAAACGCATTCATCCAAATCGAAGCGTCTGGACCAAAATTGAAAGCCACGGCTGAGATTTTTTTGTTTGGAGGGACTTGTTGGGCTTTGACGTATCTCTCCGCCATGGCGAGCCACCCGATTGGGTCTTCGCCGGTGAAGCGTGGCAAATCCACCTTCGGGGGTCGGTATAGTTCATGGTGCGGGGGTTGTAAAGGTGGAATGCGGGTGAGGCTATAGTGGTTTGGGTATGATTGAGTTCCGGCTGGGTAGTCTGTATGTTGGGAAATTGTGGGTTGGGTTGCATATATGGGGGGGGGGGGGGGGGGGGGTTGGAGAAAAAAGTATTGGGTTGCATCTGTGAGTACTGGTTGTGGAAGGACTGAGGTGTGGTTGAAAATATTGGGATGGATGTTGTATATGGGTTTTGACCGGAGCCATTGATGGTGGTGCTTCGTTGTGTTGCTGCAGCGGATGGGTGGGTTGTTGTGATGGGGGTTGTGGGTTGTGGATTGGGCACTGAAGTGAAGCCAGGTGGTGTTATTGACGCCGAGCTGGGTGGGTTTGTGCTAGAGACAGTTGTAGCACTGTGATGGGTGGTGGTTTGTGGAGAAGGAATGTCTTGCTGGTAGGTGGTGTTGGAGGAGGAGGCCCTGCCGACTAAACATTGTATCACAGTAGTTTTCAAGGCTTCGAAACTGGATGTCATTTGTTGGCGTAGCTCTGTTTGCTCTTGTTTCAATGATAGGATTGATAGGTGTAGATCTTCATTCTATGCTTGAAGGAGCTCCATGGTGAGTGGCGGGTGGGTGGGGATGGGTCAGTTTGATCTACTAATGGTGGATCTGGGGGAGAGGGAGGTGGTGGGTAGGGAGGGTCAACCAGCACAGAGGAGAAAGGAAGGAATGGAGTTTGATTTTGAAGGTTTCTTGGCATCGTAACCTGGCTTTGATACCAAATAATGGGGTTTCAACCCAGCAATAGCAGTTAGAAAGTGTAAAATGTGCAGGAATGGAAGGAATACTGGAAAGAAAATGCAGGTAGAAAGGAAATTGCAGAATAAGTAAACAACGAGAGAAAAAAGAGTGGTATTTCCTTGATAGCCCCAAAATGACAATACAGCAGAGCTCTTATACTAGATAAGAGTAACAGGTCACAACTGGCCTAAAGGACACGCGTTCGTTACTAACATTTGGGACCAGTAACAATGAGAGGAGGTTGTATCATAGTGGTCTTTTATTATTTTAGAAAATGCCCATTTAGTGCTAATTTGACCCCCTCATTGCCCATTCCAATGACCATCTTATTTTCGTCCCCTATTCAACATAAGGTAACAACTCTATTGCCCATTTGAACAAATCTTTTTCAACCCTAGTACAATTTTAATTTTTTTTCTTCCTTTTTTGTCATTCTGTCTTATCTAACATATTTTTGAATTATAATGTGCTGAGAAAGTGGAAGATAAAAAAACTTTGCCGAAAGGTCACCCAACTCCGCCGGCCTCCCATGACCGATATCCGGAGTCGCCGGATTCCGGTCACCCAATTTTTGTGCCGGATTTTTTTTTTGCCTGAATATTATTTTTTCAATATTAAATTACTGACTCTGACTTAAGCATGTTACTGACCCTCAGTAATCAGGTTACAGATTTCATATTTTCCAGTAACCATGTTACTGACCCCCAGTAATCGATTACTGACCCCCAGTAATCAGGTTACTGACCCCCAGTAATCAGGTTACAGATTCCATATCTTCCAGTAACCATGTTACTGACCCCCAATAATCGATTACTGACCCCCAGTAATCAGGTTACTGACTTCCAGTAATCAGGTTACATATTCCATATTTTCCAGTAATGATAGGAGCACAATGTGCGACGTTATTAATGTGTTATTATCTCTTATTTATGCTTTGTTAAGTCTATTTAGAGTAAGATAGAGTCATAATATAGTTTAGTGTCCCTTTGGTAGAGTTTTGAAGAAAATGTGCTTAATTGTCAGAAAAACGACTAAGTATAGAAATCTGAGGAAAAAGTGCAAAATATGTTGTTTTCGTGATTTTGAGGCCTGTGTTTGACTGACCTATACGTTTCCAAATTTGATGCAATTTGGTATGCATATAATTGGCAAGCTAAAGTGTATTGTGTCAAAATTTCAGATCAATCGGAGTTCGGGAAGTCACCCAAACGATGGCTGCAACTTGGCAGTTTGAGCAAAGATCACCAGGGACTACCAGGATTTTCCTGGGACTGTGTCCTGACTTCCGAAATTTCTGTGGGATACATCGCTTGGAACTAGAGAACGTGCTATACGCCGTTGGAAAGCTCTACGAGTCTAGTTTCTTTGTGACTTAGAATCGCATTAATTGGAGCTCTGAGAAGGAAGTTATGCAAGATTTACTGGAGTAAGGTCATTATGTCGGGAAAACAACAATTTTCCCGGTTGCATCAGGATAACTCTCCATTGGATTTTTGAAAGCATGGATCGGATATTATGGACCTAAAGACATGTCTATACTAACTTAATGAGAAGATTCAAGTCCAAGATAAAGCCAAGAAGAGTCTAGAAGAAAAGAATTCGGATAACAAGAGAAAGAAAAAGAATCCTGATTAATTTCGGGAAAATTCCTGTACACGTCTCTCAACTTCCACGGACTCTCCCGGATAGCTCACAATGAATCGGAGTTCGAGCCTTATATGGATAGAAAGCTATGGGAGTCTAATTTCCAACCCAACTAAAATCACCTCAATATCTATTTTCTAGAGAAAGATATTTCGTAATCTTCACTCGAAGGTCAAATCTGCCAGCAGGATAAGTTTGAGAAAAACTAGGTTTTGTGAACCCTAGTTGCAGCCAACCTTTTGCCTCTATATATTGGACGATTTTTACACAGAAAATCATCTTTTCTCTCTCACTTTTCAAAGCCGAAATTCTGTCCATTTAGCACCACAAATCCAAAGAAAATTCAAGCCAATTCCATAGTTCATCACCACTTCCGATCGCAAGTTTCATCTCCACCGAATCTCTCTTTGCCGATTCCTCTACAAGGTTTCTTTTAAAGTGTGATTCACTCATCTCTCATGGCTTGTAATTTTCTGTATAATTACTTAAGTTTGTCTATGAAGTTTGTAAGGATTTGTGGTTTGTTATTTGGTTTTATTAATTTTACATTGGATTTCCGAAATTATGTTATGTGTTTTGGTTTTCTTTTTGTTTAATTGATAAACATGTATGTGACGAATTGATTGTATGGCAATAGGGCAGTACGTTTGCTGCATGATTTGATGATTTTATTTGGTTTATTTTCTGAATTCGTATGTACAACAAGTTATAGGGTTAAAGGTAGCTTTAGCTAGGCGATCCTTAGGTTTATTTCTTTATGTTGCCGAACTACAAATATGGGGTAAATTATACACGAAGTTAATTGATCTTGTATTGGTTCTAAGGGGTAGAGTAATTCAGAAAATATGCATGTTGAAGTAAGGTGAGGTGACGCCATACTTGTTGCATGTTTCCAATTCGACTCATTGCGCTTATGTGTTCTTTGGTTTAATTTCTACACGAAGTGTCTTTAAACTGATTAGCACTATGTTTAGGGTTATGCACGAAGCTAATTCTAAATAATTGAGGAGTTTTGAATGATTAGATGAACCACGAAGGGCTCTAGTTATAATTGGAACCAAATTGTATGAAATCGGTGATAAATGTTTCTGTCATATTGTTGTTTCGTGATCGGTTTGTTATTTGACATGGGAGTTTTGTGTGATGTGTTTTGTTTGAAAGATGTTGATCACATGTAAATATATAATTTAGGATTTAATTTCGTAAAAATCAGTAGAATATATAATCAAATTTCAAATCCCCAATACGATTTTGTAATGCTTTATGTGATTGAACACCCTTGATTTCCCCGGATTGAACGATCCCTACTTGCTCTATACTAACGGTAATATTTGTATGGAGTTGTTTTGCAGGTACAATGTGCTTGGATAAATAGCTCCATCAAGTAACCATATTACTGACCCCTAGTAATCAGGTTACATATTCCATATTTTCTAGTAACCATATTACTGACCCCCAGTAATCAGGTTACAGATTCCATATTTTCCAGTAACCATTTTACTGACCCCCAGTAATCGATTACTGACCCCCAGTAATCGATTACTGACCCCCAGTAACCAGGTTACTGACCCCCAGTAATCAGATTACTGACCCCCAGTAATCCAGGCATGAAGTTGCAAAACTTTAATAACCAAACATCCACATTATCCCAGAAATTGAAATTTAATCACCAAACATCCACTTTAATCACCAAACATCCAAATTTGGGAAACTCGAATCTATGAAATTGAAATTGCGGAAGCATAGAATCTCAGAAGCACACAGCCACAAGAACATGACCATGCCTACGTAGTACTGACCCCCAGTAATAGTATTACTGACCCCCAGTAATAGTTTTACTGACCCCCAGTAATAGTTTTACTGATTAGGGTAAATGTTAAAGAAGAATAACTAAAACATGTGCTGACTCCGTTTCCTACCCTCACCTCCCCTCCCATGCATAGCCTTACATTTTCAATCGCGTCTTCAATTCCAACCATTATAATCAACTATAATCAAACCTAGCTTCTCTTCCTCTTAATCGTGAAACCCTAGATCGCCCATCGAACACCTAATCCCGGATGGGCTGGGCTGGGCTTTCATTCCCCGATCGATTTGAACGTCATATCCAACAACCACGTTCAATTCCCGACTCGCGAATTTGCTGGGCTGAGGGCTGTGTCGTCGGCGCTCGGCTGGGCTCGACATCAACGATGTGGGACTGTTGGGTCGACGCGGCGGAGGTCCGATTTGGGTTGAGCACAGGCAGTGGCTTCAATCTGGGCTCGATGTGGTGATGTCACGGGTGCAGGAATCGGGTGCAGGTGTTGATCCGAGATCGGGAGGGGCTGCTGCGGCGGTGGAGGCCGAGTTGGTGGAGCAGATGAAGTTGGAGGTTGTGGTTTCCGGCGGTGAGGTGGCGGTGGAGGAGAGGAGGAGGAGGGTGAGGGTAGTGAGGAACGGAGAGTGATTGAGAAAAGTGAAACCCCCCTAGCTTGAGAGATATATATGGTTTTAATATAGAGTAATTATGTATTTTTGCCAATATTCATTGGAATGGGCAATAAACATTAGAATGGTCAATTTTTAACTCATTTTTGTGTAAATGGTCATTATCTCTTAAAATAACCCGAAAGCAAGTTGGAAAGATTACCACTCTATTAAAGAACAACACCAATAGCGCTACCACACTCTTTCACATTTGCAGCCTTATTATAACCCCACCCAAAATACCAAAGGGAAGTAGTAAAAGTAAAAACAACAGGTAAAAAAAAATAGTAATTAGTAAAGCAGTAAAATAGTAAAACAAAAACAAAAACTTAGGCCTGGCAATTAGGCCCGTAAGCCCGAGACCCGCACGAAACCCGCCCGCAAAAAGCCCGCACGAGCCCGCACGTTTACTAAACGTGCCTAGAAAAACCCGGCACGCGAAAAGGCCGAGTACTCACAGGCCGTGCCGTGCTTTGACGGGCCGACCCATTGGAACCCGCCTGAATAGGAGAAGACCACGAAATCGGAGGCAGCAGAGCAACCGGAGCCCCAAATTGAAGAAGAGGAAGCCGGAGACGACGAGGAACCTGCTAAGAAGAAGGAAATGGAGAAGAAGAGGAAGAAGATGAAGAAATTGAAGGCTGAAAACCCTAGCGAGACCAAAGAGGAAGAAAAAATTGAAGAAGAAGAAGAAGCAGATGAGGTGAAAGAGAAGAAAGAGAAGAAGGTGAGGACTGAGGAGTAGGGCAACACCTCACCTTCGAGTCGGAATCCCTCTCCATCGAGCCGGACTCCAACATCTCCTACGGCCTCAACGTCCGTAAGACGGAAAACTCCTCCGCAAGCGCAGGAGTACGAGGGTATGCCGGTGGAGGGATTCGGTGCGGCGCTGCTCTCCTGCTACGGGTGGGTCCCAAGGAGAGGAATTGGCCACGGGCTGGGGAGGCTGGGCGACCCAGAAGGAGGTGAGATTGGAGTTGCTCATGAAGGCCTCCATCGAGGACGGCGGGATCGGAGAAGACGACGAGCCGAAGCCGAGGCGGAGGAGAGAGAAGTTTGAGAGAAACGGGTTAACGGGTCTCAACGGGTAGCCCGTAAACCAGTCGGGCTGAGCCCGCGAAACCTGTTAACGAAAACGGGCTCTTAACGTGCCGACCCGTTAAGAGCACGGCCCGTTAAGGACCCGCACGAGCCCGTACGATTGCCAGGCCTACAAAAACTTATATAAAGTCCCAAAAACTTAGAATTTACAAAGGAAGGCTCTCTCTGTGACTCTCCTCCTCGCATGTTTGGCTTCCTCACATTTCACCACTGTAAGACTCCATCTCTCTCTCTCTCTCTCAAAGCCTCATGCTTTGCTATTATTGATTACTACTGAAAGCTCCGAGCTTTTTGCATGTGCTCTGGCTCTCACATTGTTTTCGATTACCGTTGCTTCTGATTTGTTTTGATTTCATTGATTACTATTGAAAGCTTCGTCTTTTGATTTTTTTTTCTGTGATTACGGATTACGTTTCAATGCCCATTTCACTGAAATGTGAGGTCTTGTGGTTTTTGTCCCCCAAAAAGCAATCTTGGGTTTCTAGGATTTGCCTATTAACTGGACCTGTTTGTTTTACAGAGTTGTGAATAGACGTTCAAGAATCAGTACATGAGTATAATGGAATTAAGATTCTTGTAGCTTGTATATTTTTTCCATGGGGTTTTGTTTTGTTGATCAATGATAATGAGATGTATGCTTACTGAATGCTCAAGTTGTATTAGTGAGGTGTGAATTGGATTAAGATAATAAGAGGATATGGATGGATTTTCTTCAGGTTTTCCATATGTTAGTTCATGTGTGTAGTTGGGATTTTGGATTGATTTTCTTTATGCTCGTGTAATATGTTTTCTGAAAATTGAGGGAATCTCGAGCCATGTGTTTATTTTCTTTGCTCAAGTTGATTTTGCTTACTGAATCAAACTGTTTCCTACATTGCATATGTTTAAGACCTCTTACATTGTTTATGCTTCAGTTTTCTTCTTTTTTCTTTTAATCTCTTAAGGCAGCTAGCTTTTCCTCTTTTGATGAACTGTAATCCAGTACCTCATCACATTACCCGCTTCCTACAGGTTTCGGCGGCTACTGGATTTACCTACATCACATTACACTGACAGTAGGTGGTTACTGATTGATTCTTGTCTTCCTTGCCACTGCTACTGTTGAGCTGTCCTCCCTGGATTCTCTTCACTATAAGAAGCTCAGTGCGAGAGAGAGAGAGAGAGATCAGGCCATTTTTATAGTGAGGGAAAGCTGCTGGATTTCTAGAGAGAGCAAACAAAAAAAAAAATTACCGACTCAGTGAACGTCGTGTCGCCGACGCCACCTCCTCTTCCGCCCCAGGCGTTGCTGGAACGGCTCAAGGATTATGGCCAAGAAGACGCTTTTGCCCTCTGGGACGAGCTCTCCCCCGGTGACGTCAGCTTCTTGTCAAGGACATCGAGGTCATTTCAACCACTAGATCATAGAGCATGCACTGATTAAGAAATTATTTGAATCAAATATTGATTGCGTTCTTGCTGATTGAGCTTGCGAAATTGAAATTGATGTAATTTTCGTTTGTATTGTGCAACAGAGCTTGGATCTTTCGAGAATTGATCGGATCATTCGGTGCTCGCTTCGATCTCACGGTTAGTTATATTTGTTGGTAGCGCACATTGCGATATTGTGTAGTATAAAATATGATGGATTTTAATTTGATTTGGTATCAGCAGGGCTACCGACGGCGGCAATTGAGCCAGTGCCGGAGAGTAGTGTGTCGAGTGTGGAGGAGCGGAGTCTTGAAGACAGAGAGAGGTGGTGGAAAATGGGATTGAAAGCAATCTATGATGAAAAGCTGGCTGTGTTGCTCTTATCCGGTGGACAGGTCAGAGAAGTCTTCGTTTTTTTTTTTTTTTTTTTTTTTTTAAGGTTATAGCTTTCTGGAGTGCTTAATGTTGGTTTTCTCATTGCTTTTTACTTAATGTTGAACTTTATCACTGCACCAAAACATAGCTATTAGATTACTAATGCCTCACTCTCTCTCTCCTCTTTTGCAAACACTAACTTTTGTGGTATGATGTCACTTTTCTGGGTTATGTGCACATAAAGACAACTCAATAAAGATGTGATGTGTTAATTATGAATGAAGGATCGAACTTTATGAGTGTATAATGGACTTAAGTTAGGGGTTTTTGGTATGATATTGCTTATAGTCTTATACCAATAACTTTTTTCTTCTCTCTCTGGTTGATATGATGTTCTTTTCTTGATGTGCATTTGGTATAATTGTGGATGGCACATAGTCTTGGTGTTAGAAAAAGCTTAGAATATGGTTTATCCCTTGAGTAATGATTATTTACATCAAAGTTGCTTTATGGGATTCCAAGACTTTATTTAATATATTTTTTTTCTTTCTTAGGCAAGAGGCTGGTGGGGTATTTTCAAGCTTAAAATGGTCTTTATACTGTAGCTCATTGCCTGGTAGCATTTGAAACCTCATAATGAATTCTACATAGTTGAGTATCAATATATGTGAGCTGTTTACAGTCCTTATCTAGGCCGATGCTTTTGAGAAAGACCTTAAAGCCCATGAAGATCATGTAGAGGGCCATTTTGCCAGCTTCATGACTCAAATAATCATGTGTTTTCAAACATTCAGTTTGTGCTAAGTGTTACATAGTAATGTTACATTTACTGGTAATATTAAGCCACTACCAATTTTCCTTGTGAATAAAGTGATCAAACATATCTTTTCTCGGCTCTTCTTTATTCACTGCAAGAAACCAAGTATTCTTAGATTCTATGTTTAGGGCTCGGAATGCTTGAGAAACTGAATCAGATAGCTGTCAGACATATCTTTCTTAATGTTGCAGAGTTCACATTGTTTGATTGAAAACTTTTGTAGGATTGCTGAGACAGTTCACTTTAGTATAAAGGTTTATAGACATGATCCTAACCTTACTCATAAATAGTAAATTCTCTTGATCCCTCTTTACATAGAATAACCACCTGACCATGTTTCTGGTTCGGGGCTTATGAAGATATCTTAATTGATCCTCCATTTTCATTTTTATTTCTTTCTTATTCCTCAAGTCAGGGTGACCAAGGTATTCATAAAATAAAATTACTCCGCTTCTTGCATGTTTTCTTCTGCACATTTTCTACATACCTCATTTAGTCAAATGTGTGTTTGGCTTTTTATGCAGGGAACTCGACTTGGAAGTTCAGACCCGAAGGGATGTTTCAGTGAGTATTACTTCTTTTTCTTCCCCCACCCGGTTTAGACCATGATACATTTATACTGAGTTTTAAATGGAATGATTATCTTATTGTTCTTTTTTGTATTTGAATGTGAGATATCGGGCTTCCATCTGGCAAGTCACTCTTTCAACTTCAAGCTGAGCGGATTTTGTGCGTTCAGAGACTAGCTTCTCAGTCTACAAATGATGGTGGGGTTTATTTCTTTTCTTTACCTATCTTTGCAGTCCATAGGCAGCGCCACAAAAAAAAATAGCCTCCCACTAAGTTAGAACCCTTAGTCTTGGTGAAGCTGAAATTTGAGCCAGGTCTTCTGCAGTTGTAGTATAAGCCCCTAACTATTAATAGTTGAGCTGCTTAGACTCTAGTTCTAGCTGCTCTCATTAGCTTCTTCAGAGGACTCCTTGTCCTCATCCTTGTATTGCTTTTCTTTCTAATAAAAGCTGTTTCTTTTTCAAAAAGAAAAAAAAACAGCTGGATTAGAACTTTTGTCATTCATTGCAAACTGTAAATAATTTAAGGTACTAATTACTATATTATTTAGGTTCTACTGCACCAGTGCAAATACATTGGTATATTATGACCAGTCCATTTACTGATGAAGCCACTAGAAGATTTTTCGGAAGTCACAAATACTTTGGTCTTGAAGCTGAACAGGTAAGAAGATTTCAGTCCTTTTTTTTTTGTTTGTTTGTTTTGCTAATTAATTTTTTGTTCTTCTGTCATTTTTCATCTTCTGAATGTAAAGGGGCTTTTCTTACGTTTTGAGGTCACACTCCGTGATGCAGGTTACTTTCTTTCAGCAAGGCACCATACCTTGTGTTTCAGGGGATGGTAGATATATCATGGAAACTCCATACAGAGTATGATTTTCATTTGTACTGGACTGTTTATGCTCAGGGTTTATAGAGTATAAGTAGTTGCTGACTTAGATATGGATTAAAAATTGAATAATTGCCACTTACACACTCTAGCTGTCAAACTATAACTTATGCAAAAAGCTTCTTAGGTAGGGTTTGGAGAGGTGGTTTTTCAGATTCATTTTGGAAATCCTTGATATAAGATCACTTATTTCTGAACCCTAGTGTTTTTCTTTAGCTGGTCAACCTCTGAAAGTATGATAATTGCTAGTAGATGTTGGAGCGTATTTATGCCCAGGGATCTGTCAAGTGGCAAATCCCGCTACAACTTCACTAACGTTTATTGACAATTGTCACCGTACTTAAAAAATAAAAATAAAACAAACAGAGAGAGAGAGAGAGAGAGAGAGAGAGAGAGAGTGTATTCAGGTACTTTTCTATAACATTTAGTTGGACATGTCGAACACTGCAGATGAGCTCAATTTCCTTAATTTTATCTTACTGTCAATAATCTATTCATTAGTTAATTGGAGCCCTCTTTGTTAATAGCTTTGAAGTCTTCGAGATTATTAGAAGATATGGCTACGAGAGGAGTTAAATATGTGGATTGCTATGGAGTTGACAATGCACTGGTGAGCTTTTTCTGCATAAAGTTTGCTTTCCAAAAAAAAAAAATAATAATAATAAAAAAAAATCTTCAGTTGGGATATAAAATTTCTCTCTTCTTCTCCCTCCCACCAGAAAGTTCACCTGCACATTGGTGATGGGGGATAAGGGTGGGTAAACAAAACCAGAAATTTCCTATATTAAAATTTGGAAGTTCTTTCTGGTATATTGATTAGGTTCTTGCAGGTTCGTGTAGCTGACCCGACTTTCTTGGGCTATTTCATTGATAAAGGTGTTGCATCCGCCGCAAAAGTTGTCCGTAAGGTAACCAATATCCAAACATTATGGCATTATATGAAATTAAAATTTTAGAGTTAGAGAAAGCAAATGAAGTTGATTGCAGTATAGTTTCCATGGCGTTGTTAATCCATTTGAATCCAAATTCATTCGTATGATAAATTTCACTAGTGTATTTTCTCTTCCCTTTCTGTTTATGATTGTGCACATGCCCACTAATATGGAATTCTTTTTAAAGCTTTATCATATATTTTTTGTTGGCTCACACCCACTAATCTGGGGTAACCCTAACCACGTATTCAAACAAGTTTGACCTATATGGATATCTTTATAATGTTAGACATAATGGAGGTTTTAGACCCCATATCCGTCTCAGCATACGTAAACGGATGATATACATATGACTTCTAAATTTTTTACTATGCGTACTTATTGGACTTTAGATGTATTCAATAGTAACTTGGCTTTTATTATTATTATTTTTTATTACAGGCTTATCCCCAAGAAAAGGTTGGTGTGTTTGTACGACGTGGAAAAGGTGGACCTCTTGCTGTGGTGGAATACAGTGAGATGGATACGTCTCTGTCATCTGCAATCAATCAGCAAACGGGACGTCTTCGTCGCTGTTGGAGTAATGTAATGCCTTTCATCACCTTCTTTAATCTACTATTTCTTTCTGTTGAGAAAACAGTCTTGTAACCTCTATTTTCCTGCTTTAGCGTTTAATGTTTAGATGCATGGATACCGCTGTTTCTTGTTGTGCATTTTCACTTGGCATGTGTCTTAGGATTAACAATTCCGCAATGATAGTTGTGTACTTTTTGATTGATGTCTCAGCAACTCTTTCTCATGTTATGTTTAATCAGGTGTGCTTGCACATGTTTACGCTGGATTTTCTAAACCAAGTTGCAAATGGCCTTGAGAGAGATAGCATGTTAGTCTCATTCTCTTTCTCTCTCTGTCTCTCTCTGTTGGTTTTTTTTTTTAAATAATGGAAGATCTAAGTTTTATTATTAAATTTCAAGTTGGTGTCAAATAAATAAATAACCAAGGAATGAAACAAAATCAAAATGTATGTATTTTATTTATGTCTCATATGAACAAATACTTCGTCTGTCACTGTACATGTATCTTGTACCGTATCTGCATGCTTTCTTGTCTGAACCCTGTCATATTTTCAATCTGCTCCTCCAAAACATAAATGTTCAAACTGACATTTGATCATATCTAGATTGTTAGAAATCACAAAGGTGGCGTCAACTTGGTTCTGTTGTTGTTGTCAAATTGTCATTGCTATGTATTTTGTATAAAGAGGTTCCATGGTTTTTAAAAGAAGGAGAGGAAACCTAAGCTAGCTTTCCAGAGCCTTTTGTCTGGGGCATTCGTTAGCCTTTGGGGTCATACACTAAAGAATACAAATGCAGATTGCAGAGTAGCTGATATTGAATGACTTTGCCTTTTGGTTTCTACATCATGGCACCCTGCATTTTGATTTCCTCATTCACAGTCTTAGGTTTTAAGGATGCTGTTATAACCATGTTTTTGTGAATGCAGTTACCATCTTGCTGAGAAGAAGATTCCTTCAATCCATGGACAGACAGTTGGATTAAAACTAGAGCAGTTTATTTTTGATGCATTTCCGTATGCACCATCAACTGCACTTTATGAGGTAATTCAATGTCCTCCTCTTTGTAACTCAAACCCAAGAACTCTTTCCTTAACTTTGTAGTACTAAGAGCTGTTTATGTTTGCCAAAACTCAGGTATTGCGTGAAGAAGAGTTTGCACCAGTAAAAAATGCAAACAGGTCAAATTTTGACACTCCGGACAGTGCCAGGCTTCTTGTTCTCCGACTTCACACTCGTTGGGTAGTCTCTGCTGGTGGACTCTTAACACATTCAGTGCCCTTATACGCAACTGGTAGTTCATTCATTTTTGCTTTACAACATGTAGCCGATTAATTTTTCCCCAGGCCATGGTGCAATTGTTAGTATTTTGACACAATCGATCTTGAAACCAGGTGTGGAGGTGTCACTTCTTTGTTCTTATGCCGGAGAAGACCTAGAAGCTATTTTCCGTGGAAGAACGTTCCATGCCTCTTGTGAGATTACGTTCTAAAAGAGTTACAAGTATTGCTTTGTTCTTAATCTGTGCGGCTCCTTTGTTTACATGAAACGACTAAAGGTGAGTTAGGTCCACCTATCTCTTTGATCTGTTAAGATAGATTAGTGGGTATTTGGTGTCGGTTCAACAGTATTCAACTACAAGGGAATATAATTTTCATGGAAACTTGATCTTACACCTCTACATGGGCATTCATTATTCCTATAAATTTCTTTTGATCTGCTTGTGCGCTGCCAAATATCCTTTGAATGTAGATTATAAGTGTTAGAATAATCTCGTGATCTGACGTGAGTTGTCTATGGCTGAAAACCTTGACAGGCTACGGAAAGGAAAAGCTTGTGTGAGGCCTGAGGATGAAGAGCAGTCAGCTGAGCTTGCCCATTTCGGTTTGCTTGGATCATCCAACCCTGGAGAACGGCTCAACCGTCCACTTTTACGACCACTAAGCTTGGAGCCATCACCTGAATCAAATGGATTTCATCCACCTGTTGCTGTTCCACCCCCCACCTACAAAGCACATTGAGAGGGAAATATATTTCCAGGAAACCAAGGTGGATGGCTCTAGTTTGGCTGGCCACGTCAGAGGTCTCTCATTACATAGTCGCAAATCGCAATGCAAGTAGCTCTCTCAGTGGAAGCATGGATTTTAGTGATTGACTGTCTAGTCTGTCTTACTAAAGGGTCCTCTCTCCCCCTTTCAGGAAAAAAAAAGAAAAAAGAAGGGGTCCTCTCTGGTGTGCTTAGTCTGTTTCATTCTTCTTTAGCAATCGATATGATGTTGGCTTCAGATTTAGTAGTGCCATTGGTGCTGTGGAGATGTTGGAAATGCGCTGAAGCTTCTGTATTAGAGTCATGTTTTCATATGGTGATGTATCCTGACCTCAGGTTTTGTGCTTTTCAAGGACTAAAATATCCTCGATAACCTCGATATTTCTTCGAAATTTCCGTTTTTTTTCAAACATAGATATTAATACTCATATCTTTCCGATATTTTACTTTTAGTCTATTTTTATCTAAATATACAATTTTTATATAAATTTTTGGTAAAATTTCCATCGATATTCGATATTTTCTTGAAATTTCCATCGAAATTTCTTTTTTTTCAAACCATCGATATTTCCGTAATCGTCGATATTTAATACCTTGGTGCTTTTAACCTTGACCCTTATATATAGGATAGAGGAGTTGTACAGAGAATTTAAGAGGCTAACATTATTCAATTTATCCAACACAATGTCTGTGTTATGGATTTGGGCAAGGCCTCCAATAATTGTATCAAGTGATCAGAAATCATCTGATATAAAATCCAAATCAAGTGTGTTTTAACTTTTAAATCTCCAAGAGCCAACATTGAAGCCAATGATCCATCATCGTTAATAATAGGTCAAAAACTGAAAAAGTCTGGAGATCAAAGACAACTTCGTCCATCTGGTACCTTACCAGAGGATAACATCATCAGCTTCTTTTATCTCTTCCTGCATTTTAAGAATCGACTACCCATCTTACCAGGCAACTTCGTCTACCTTACGACATCACACTCGTTGGGTAGTCGCTGCTGGTGGGTGGTTTTGGGTGAAATGTAGAAAAAATTCATTACTAAGTTTTCATTCGTTTTGTTTCCAAATACTTCTGATGAAGATGAATGAATTGTTTTTATTATCAAACATAAATATACATTCAATCGAAGAAGAATCTACATCAAGAAGCATTTAGTGGTATCACTAAACCCAACCACAAGCTAGTTGGGAATGGTATCATGCCATATAACTAACTCGTATCATCTACCATTCGAGGCTGAACTGCTACCAATAGGTCGGAAAAGACATAGATATACCCAAGGTTTTAAAAGGCGCTAGGCGACACTAATCGGTAGAGGCACCTTCTAGCGCCTAGGCGACTAGGCGTGGATTAATCGGAATTAGACATTTTCTAGGCGATATTAATTAAATATATATATAAATATTTATATATGTGAAATAATGAATATTTAAAATATTTCTATAATTTAATTAGTAAAAATATAGACTAAAATTAATAAAATATGGTTTAAAATTTAGTTTTTTATTTTTTTTAATTTTTTTTCCCGCCCAGGCCCGCCCAGAGTCGCCTAATTCGCCCAGAAGCCCAAAAAGTGGAATATCTCAATTATAGGCAAAATTCCCTCATTTTGGCTCGCCTAGGCGCTCGCCTAGCTCGCCTTTTAGAACACTAGATATACCTGCTCGCGTTACCACATGTGCATCCTATTTATACTAGAGCTCTAATGAATTAAACATAAGCATTTCATTTTTTGTCTGTACTCAAATTGCACCAACTTCTTTAGCGCACGGCATGTAAATACACGACTCATTATAAATGATTAAATTTTTTTATTTTAATATAGATGCACAGTGGACCGTGCATAGAAGAATTTCTAGTAAGTAGTAAAAGTAAAAACAACTACTCCAAAACACAGGTAAAAGAAAAATCATTGGTAAGCAGTAAAATAGTAAATGAAAAAAGGAGAGTGTGTTATAAGCCCCAAGAGGCGAGGAGGAGTGACATATTAGAAAGGAGAACCGCCTTCTTCCTTCTTTGCTTCTCTGTTGGAGTCCCTCCTCGCATGTCTCTCTTCCCCACATTTCACCATTGTAAGACTCTCTCTCTCTCTCTCTCTCTCACCCACCACACTCAAAGCTCGTAGCTTTGCTTTCATTGATTACTACTCAAAGCTCTGAGCTTTTTGCATGTGGCGGGAACGCTCTCTTGCTCTTACATTGTTTTCGATTCCGTTGCTTTTGATCGCTTCGTGTTTGATTCGTTTAGGGTTTGATTAGGGACTAGGCCTCAATGCCCATTTCCCTGATTGCTCAGCTAAATTTGAGGTCTTTAATTTTCGGGTGTTGTGGTGTTTGTGTCACTAAAACGCTGCGTTCTGGGAATCTAGGGTTTCTAGGGTTGAGATTATCAACTGGGCCCGTCTATGCTAAATGAAATGGATTATTTACTGATTATGTACTGGTTATTGAGGAGTATCATGGAATTAAGATTCTTTTAGTTTGTGTAATTTTGCAATGGGGGATTGTTGATCAATGCTGATGAGATGTGTGCTTACTGAAGCTGATGGAGTTTTTTATTTGGGCTGTTTAGACGGCTATGATTATGTCGTGTTAGTGAGATGTGAATTGGATTATGATGACTTGGGTTGATTTGATTGAACTGAAATCAAGTTTTGCTTTTGTTAGGTCTTGTGTGTAGTTGGGATTTTAGTTACAAGAAAGCAGCTTGATTTATTTTATATGGTTTTCTTAAATCGAGGGAAGTAAATGTAGTGGAAATTC
Organism: Potentilla sterilis; assembly: GCA_963682095.1. Lineage (NCBI taxonomy): Eukaryota > Viridiplantae > Streptophyta > Magnoliopsida > Rosales > Rosaceae > Potentilla > Potentilla sterilis. Next base: position 24,077,433 of record OY821764.1, read on the forward strand.
GGGCCACAAGTTTAGTTTCTTCGCTGAAGTTGATTTTTGTTTCTAAATGGAACTGGTTCCTAAAATTGCATAAGAATAATGCTAATTGGGCTTAGTCTTACTTCCAAAAACTCTTATATTGTTTATAGTTCTTCTTTCTTCTTTTGTTCATTGTAAGCTCTTGGTGCAGCTAGCTTTTCCTCTTTTAATCAACTGAATTTTCCATATGCAGGATTCTCGTGGCCGTTATTGTTGCATCTTCATTGAGTCATGAGGATGCCCCTATTGAAAAGAAAGCCTTTTCCCTTTGCTGAACTGCCTAATGACTTGGATCCAAATGAGCTCGTATACCAAATTCGATTTACAGGAGAGATTTTTCGGGATTATGAGTATCCTTTCTCTGTGTGGCTTTTTTCAACTGTATTTCTGTTTCCCATTTTTATTAGTTATACTGCATTCTGTGTGTCTGCTAAGACAATAAAGAAAAATAAAGAAAAATGATGTTGATTAAAGTTATGTCCCTTTAGGCATCTAAAAGATAGAATGGGGAGGGGAAAAAGTTTAACCTTTTCCAGTTTTCATGCATGTTCAAGTTACCATTTTATCTTGTCTTACTTAACATGGACCAGTGAATACTTGAACCGGTTAAAGTTGTATCGCCGAAGAGTTTGGATGTGCAAGGTTTCTGGAAAGACTAACTTGACCTATGAAGAGGCTTTGCTATCAGAAGAACATGCTACAGAGAAGACTCATATGTTCCCTAAAGAGCTTATGGCACCTGCTCTGCAGATTATTCAATACAGTAAGAACTAATTTCTGCAGTATATTATGCATTGACATAATATAATTTTTTTTTTCCTTGGTGCATGAATTCCATACTGCATAGCAGAGATTTGCTTAGATCATCAAAACATAGTTATCTCTCTTCCTTCCCCTCCCCTTATATTTGAGCACATTTTTGGTACACTATAAGTAGTGTGCTATTCCCATGTGAACTTCAATACTGGAATACAGGCTTCTTTTTTTTGTTGTTGTTGTTGTTGAAATAAAGGCGTATTCTAACATACAGGACTCACATAAGCATTCCACTGAACTTCTTAAATATCAATTCATCAATTATGTGCTGTCATTAGATGTAAATGCAAGCTGAAACCTTCCAATATTTTGATTGGGGCTCGAATTGGAACCTTTTGAAAGAAACTTCATAGGGCATCAGTTCTTTGTCTGCTTGCTGCAAATTTGTGGTTGGTAGTGGGGAAAGGATGAGCTTTTGTGAGGAAAGATGGATTGGGGAAACAACTTACCAATACGTTCTATATATTATAGATAATCACATCATCATCCCTTTTTTATTTCTAAGGAGTTTACTAATTCCTTTATTCTTTTGTCGGTTGAGATTTTGGTTTTCTGGGGAACTTAAGAGATCCTAAAGTAGGAGCACTTATGTCTTCTAGAGAATGTTCTACTGATATAATCTAGACTAGAAAAACTCAATAAAGTCTGGCTGCTGGGTGATCTGGTAGTTCATGATAGGAGACATTCTCATTCAATATATTCCGTCATCGGCGATATCGGTTATAGTTTCTTTTGTGGTAAGGGCGTTAGCTTGGATCATTGCTCATGGAAATTTCAATACCTACTATATGTTTCGGAGGAGAGACTGCTGATGGTCCCCTCAATTGGTGTGTAACGTGTGTAGATGGATCCAAGTGTGTAAACTGTTTGGTTTCACGATATCTGGTTACATTATCTTTGTGGAAAAGGTTCATTCTGGATCATTTGGATGTAGAGAGATGAGATATTTTTGCGAACATTAAGAGGAAGTGCTGGATCTTTGTGGGCAACAGCTCCATTTTGTCATGTATAAGGGCATTAGCTTAGTGATTCTTTAGCATTGGAATGCTTCAGTAGTTACCTGTTATGTTGTTCAATGTTATCTTTCAGACGCAGAGTTGGGTACCACCTGTGCTACTTTGTTTAATCTTATCATAGATAATTTATTATTATTATTATTATTATTATTATTATTATTATTATTATTATTATTTTATCAAAAAAGTACTAATCTTAGTCCTGCTTGTGGTGGATTACTTTTAGGTATATGGCGGTGCATGCCTGATAATAGTCTGTAACATTCTCAAAAATGAATTGATATAGTCTTGCCAGATTTTAGTGAATGATCTTTCCCTTACTGGATATACGGGTTTATGTTTCATTCATAAAATTCTTCTGAAAAGAGATCAAGGTTCCATTTATAGAATTAACAACATCTAGCTATTTTTTTGTTTATGTTCTTCAATTGACCACATTTCTGATATCAAATATAAGGATCTAGATTGAAAGGCTTAGTTTGTAGCCTATTCTAGAGGCTAAATGTACCTTGATCTAATTGTCAACTAATTTACAAACCATACCTGTTGGATTTCAATTATAATGTTGCAAATTTCTATCAAGCTGCTACCGATTTGGGGTTGCAACAGTCACACAGTACATAATTTGTTAAATTTTTTGTCGTGGCAGGTATGCTTCCATTGAAAGATCTTGCTGACATGATAGCTGCAAAGTTGAATGAGCGCTTATATGTGGGTACTGAGTTGTATGCAAAGAAGGATGCTGGTACATATTCTTGCAAAATATCAAAAGTTCTTGAGGATGGGACTGGACCAATCAAATATGAAGTGGCCTGGTTGGACAGGAATAAGGAAGTTACGGGGACTTCCATCGTCAATGAGGAAGATCTGATACAGAAGAAGCCTCAATTTAGTAGAAACTTTGTGAAATTGTTTATTCGGGAATCTACCTACCGAAATGCTCCTTGGGTGCTTCATGATAAACTTGCACAAAGCCATGGAATCTCCAAAAATGTTCCACAGAACTTAAAAGGCAAGGTTTCCTTCAAGGATGGAATACTAGTTTTCAAGAAAAGGAAGGAAATGGAGGAGGTAGTCGAATAAACTCATTTGTCGATTTGTTGAGAAATGTTGACATTGTTCCCCTATCTTATATTTTATCACATGCAGGAAGCCGAAGATGAACCAGGAAATTGTAAAAGGAAAAAGTTTGATGGTTCAGGTACGTTAAAGTAACTTTTTTTATTAGTATAAATAGTTGTTTTTGGTGGATTACTGTATGGGTATTTGATCTAAAGTAGTTTATTGTCAATCTATCTAATAGTTTGTATCTGTTGTCTTGAATTTGCAGAAAGTGATATGTCAGCAGAAGAATCTATCAAATATCCAATTGATGACCTCTTGGTGCAGCCACATCCAGATGATCCAGTTTTTACAGATCGCCCTTCTCCATCTAGGGACTTTAATGTTCCGATGGAATGTTTTGGTGATCTGTTAATGGTTTGGGATTTTGTTTCATCTTTCGCTAGGCTATTGCACTTATGGCCATTTTCTCTTGAAGATTTTGAAAAAACTATCTGCCACAAGATAGGCAATTTGACTCTTCTTGTTGAAACTCATGCGGCTCTACTTCGGGTGCTCCTAAAGGACAATGGTGAATATGTCGTAGCTGTACAGAAACGAAGACCAAAGGTTAAACACCAACTTGTTGTTTTTGTTTCCAGTTGTTTCATGCCCCACTTGTGTTTTGGTGTTGATGGCCTGATAAAATTTCCCCGTTTGGTTCATCTTATTTGTCTTTCAGATTACATTAGTCACTTGGACGGACTATTTGTGTGATTTCTTAGAAATGGTGAACATTCCTGAATTACGTGAGCACACAGCAACTATCAAGCGGGGCCACTATGGTCTTTTAGATGCTAATGCTAAATTGGCAATCTTCCGAGAATTGATTAATCAAGCAGTTGAATCAAATTTTGTTAGGGAGAAGTTGGATGAAATTGTTGAACAGAGGCAAGCACTTGGGGCCTCAAGGAGGGAGGAAGCATTGGAGGAAGCCAGAAAAAAAAGAGCAAAGAAAGAGCAGTTGAAGGCTGAACCTGATGTCAATCGAGAAGTTGATCTCAAGGGTGTGGGAACTGCTTCAGTAAATGGTAATCATGTAAGACAGAACGGAAATATAGTAAAGAAAAGAAATGGTGAGATCCAGTCATATAGAGAGGACCGTGAATCGGATAAAAGGTAGTGATTTCTTTATCTTCTTTATATACGTGTATATACATTTCTCATTGCAGAAATGTCCTGGTGACCAAGTGACCAGTGATTCACAGTTGGTCACCATACCTTGGATTTAATATCACAGGTTGAGATTAAAGGAATACATTTTTGTTGTTTAATTCTTAACCGTTAGCACTAGATATAAAGGTATGACCAGGAGATCACTACTCTTATCGATCTTCCTTTAGATTTTGGTTTAACAATCTGTTTTCATTTCATATAGTGAGAGCAAGCAATTGGACACCGTGTCAAAACAGAATGTGGATGGGAAAGCTCCAATGAGTAATGGGAAAGATTTATCTGACAAGGAAGCAATGAAATTGGCAAGGGATGATGGAAAGGAAGTCAGGGGAAAGAGTAGCAAAGAACGGGTTTGGTCTATCTCCTTATTCAGCTCTTTTCTGTGTCTGTCTTTTCCTGTCATACCATTTTATGAAATGCCTTGCTTAACAGAGAGAATATTATGAGCGGGAGATGGAGAAGCGATTTGTACGCACTGACTCCTTGGGTAAAGACAGAGATCATAACAGATATTGGTGGTTCCAGCGAGATGGTAGAGTATTTGTTGAGAGTTCCGATTCCAAGCAGTGGGGATACTATAGTAGCAAGGAAGAGGTATTAAGTTGCTTATTCTGTCATAATTACGTTTCTTTTGTTTTAGCAAATATTTATGATATATTTTCTTACTTGGATTTGAACAGCTTAATTTGTTGATGGGGTCACTGAATTGCAAGGGTGAGAGAGAGAGGGAACTCAAGAAGCAGCTGGAAAATTTTTATAGCAGAATAAGGTTAGTCAATTCAACAATAGATTTATTTTTGTCACACCTGGTGAACTTTTCTATCTCTATGGATAATTTTGGATTAATTGCATAAGCTTGTATGTCTTAGCATGTTTATTATGGACACTTAGCAGGGTGAATTCTGATTTAAGACTTGATTACAATTGATAATGTAGCAAGTGAAAATTGGGTTCACAATTTGTTATCACCTGGGGTCGTGCTCTTAAGATATTTGAGTTAGGCTGTAGAAGAGATTAGTTCTACTGTTAATTTGAATGGGATTGATAAGATATTTTATTGAAGGCTTGAGCTGGTTAGCAGCATGTAAAATGGATCGTGTCTAGAATTGATGAGTTCTCCGGGTCTCCTAGGAATTTTGAAAATTTGAATTTTTATCATTGCCTCCTTTTTTTTTATCAAATTGGTGTAATAATTTGCACTTTGTAAATGCCTGCTCATGTATATTACGTGTTAACCAACTTCATTTTGACAGCGAGGCTCTCGAAAAGAGATCAAAGGACTTGGCTCAAAAGATTGCATTGGAGGATGAGTCTGTGGTTCGAAGGTCTACTCGTGTGCGTGCTCCACCAAGCAAAAATAGTGCCAATGCTTTCCTTGAGTACGTTAACAAGTGGAAGGAGGAATAACTGGGCTTCGGTTTTGCATTAAGAGGCCAAAGTTCCAATTAATTTAGACTATTGGCTCCTTCTCTACATTGAACTTGGCATTAGGCCAAATTAGAGTAGGATTTTTCCGATGGGCTCCAGTAGTTTTTGATATATCTCTGGTGGGTATGGAATGTTTGGAGTCCCGGACCGAGGAAGTAAGGACATAAAAGTAGGAGAAGAATAGGGAATGAGCAGGCATGTATTTGTGCTCTGCCATTCAATTCTTTGTAAATGAGCTTGGCTCCCATTGATTCTCATGATTAACCCTGAGGCATAACATGATATGACGCTTTCATCATTTTCCTTTTAATTTTTGAATATGTCTGATGCCAATAGCTCACATAGCGCAACTCTCAGCTTCAGCCAGGCCTTTATCACCATGCTTCCCCTCTTTATTTTTAATTCCTATGTGACTCCTAGATATTGTGGTTTTGTGAAGCGTCGAGTCTAATTGCTCTTTAACATACACCTTGCATAGTTCTCTCACGTTGTTCAACTACAAGTTCTGCTCCGGAGCTCCAAATTTCAACAGTAACGAAGCAGTTACAAGAATTGTGTTGAACACTAAATGGTTGGAGTGAATTTCACAGTAGAAAATGTAGCTTGTAATTCTAGAAAAATGATCAATATGAGAGATTCAAAAACTTGAGCCTTCCTTCACATTAATTAACTTAGGAAAGATTATACAGTAAAATCCCTATAAAGTGATACTCTTGGGACCGGGTCCAAATATCACTTTAGAGAGGTTATCACATAACAGGGGTTTATATTTTTTTTGCTCCAAAATGATTAAAATTGTGTTTTTAGCCACTAAATACATATACATATTTCTTTGTCTATATTCAACTCATCAAAATTTCAATAGTTTCTTAGATTTCCAAAACATTTACTAACATTCATGTATGTTAACACTTTCACCCCAATAAATTACTTATAAATTAGATAACATTCTCTAAGTTTATCAACATTTTCCATAGGTATGGCTTCGAAACAATCTCCCCATGTTACAATGACTAACAAGATTCGCAAAGAACTATGTCAATACAAAAAAGACAACCTGGTGTTACTCAAAATTCGTAAAGTATATAAAAAAAATGTATTTAATCGAAAATATCACTTTATGCGAAAGTTGGGACCGAGATTTAGCACTACGATTTTCTGAAAAAATATTAATTATCACGATAGAGGGGTTATTAAATTTTAACACTGGTCCCGACTTGGGACCGAGACTTTTTATCAGTTTAGAGAGGTTATCAATTTAGAGGGGATCACTTTAGAGGGGTTTTACTGTAATCTTCAATATACAAGTAAACTAAAAAAAGAAAATAATAGACTAAGTCCATACATAAGTAGAGTAACATGATTTGATCTAAAAAATTATAATCTACCTCTCTACATCCAGCTAGTCTACCTTTATCAAATTAGTCTAATTTAACACATTAATGTATCTTTGACGAAGTCTTGATTAAGAATTCGTTTAAGTTGAACTTGTGAACTACTTTACAATTTTTATGCCCAAATTAAAAAAAAAAACACTAAAAAACTTTTTTTTAAATTAAAGTGCTTAAAGCGGCAGTTTGCTGTTTTTAGCGGGTTAATTCAAAATTTCCAAGGTATAAACCCGCGAAACCTATCATCGAGATTCAGAACACACATCACTTTTTCTATTGCGATACCTAGAATCCGAAACTGGGTCTCTAAACCCATTAATCATTTTCCTCAGTCTCCTCAAAGTCTCCACCTTTTCGTGAGTCTTTAATCCCCTTCGCCAATTCCGGCTTCTTTATGGGTTCCAGTTTTATACCCACCACCTGTTTGATGAAATGTCTCAATGAATTAATTGCAGGTCTGAAGATGTACGGGAGAAAAGCCTGCCAATTGGTCAAAGAAATCGCAACCAGCGAAAAGGACCAGCTCACCCTTTTCAATGTAAGACACAACACATTGCCTCATTTCTCGGTTTGTTTGATTCAGTTGTGTAACTGAATTGTTTGACTTGATATGTTGGATTTTGTAGGGTGAACTATTTGATGAAGTGATTGACGAATGTAAACAGCACTACAATGAGCTTGAAGGCTTGATCAGGTAAACCCAATTTTGCGTGATTTGATATATTTGTTCTGTAAGGAAGCAAACTGCATGCTCCATGTAATGGGAAATGATGTTTGATGTTGGCAAATGATGAAATTGCTATTCTTACTGTGAGTGCCTTTTGTTATGATGAAGTCAAGGGTTTAGATCCAAATCAGTCTCGACACTCATCTAGTATTCCATACAAGTCTGCTTAGAAGTTTCAAACTTTTGGTTGAGTTTAATTTTAGTGGGAGTACTTGTTACTGCTGAGACTTCAGAATCATGATTATATACTTTTGGAGACAACTTTTGATTCTGCGAATTTGCGGAAAGTTTAGCTATAGCACAGATAATGCATGCACAGTCCTACTTTTACATCCATCTATGCCTAAGTGGTAGCCTGGTAGGCCACAGCATCAGCCTAAATATTGACCAATATTACCATTGGATAGTTTTGAAAAGCTTTTTCTGTTGTTATATTGGTGCTTTAATGAAGGGGACTTTTCTGCTTTTTCTTCTTTTCTGTAGTTACTTGATCGTGCAAATCATATAGACCCATTTTCAGTCTTCGTTCGGTTGCAGTTGGAATCAGCTATTAATTACTTCATTTATATTGCCTGTCTAGAGGAGTTCTAATTGACGTAATATATACTTGCAAACTTTACGAGGTTTTGTCTTTAATCACACTTGTAACTCGGCCTTTGTCGCCTCCATACTCGATTTAAGGAGATTACTTTTTTTTTTTGGTTTCCTAACTTAACAGATCATAGAAAAAGGACTTGTGCCATTTAAGACATCAGACTAATATAGTCTCTCTACCCATTACCAGATCCTTGCAACTCTTTATTATCATTATTATTATTTTTTTGTCCTTTTTGAACTCCCATTTCACTTATTGCCGAAAAGTGTTGATCTCTTGTTCTTTCTGTTTACATTTTTATCTGCTATGATTGTATACTCAAGAAAATCATTTGACTTTGTAACAGGAGGATGGAAGAACAAGGATTAAATGTTGAAACAGCTAAAAATGAGGAGCACTATGGAGCACTCATCCACCACCTCTCTCTAGTTCGCAACAAGCGCTGTTTAATGGCATATCTGTAATGCTTTTCTTTTCTTTCATTATAGGATTAAACTGCTAGCTGGTTTTTATATGTATTAGGTTTATCATATTCACTAGCTATTGTTGTATTGGTAATAACTATGCAGGTACAACCGAGCAGAAATTTTACGAACTCTGATATGGAAGGTAGGGTCTGTAATTCCTGAAGAAATTCTAGAGAAACTCAGTTACTCTGAGAAAGAGTACATTAAAAAACATTCAGCATCTTTGAAAAACTATATGTCAACCGTGGAACTCGACTTGGAAGTGGTACTCTCTCTCTCTCTCTCTCTCTCTCTCTCTCTGTGTGTGTGTGTGTGTGTGTGTAAAAATAGACATAAATACAGAAACTTTGACCTTGATAATGACCAGGAGAGGAACTTATGAGTTATCAAGAGTCTTTCACTTTTATTAATATGGTAATTACTTCAGCATGATGACTGGGGTTGGTACAGGTGAAGTTCCTGTAAATTTAACTGAGTGGTACATGACATGCTATTGATGAAAATGATTTGAGAAAACTGAATGATTCTAAGTTAGATAACTTGAGTAATATATTCCTGAATGTGAAGATTTTCAGTCTTCAGAGGAGTTGGCTGTAAGTCTGTGACCAAGTTCACTGCATACTGATCTGTGTTAATCATTGTTGTGATTATAATGATGCCCAATGCAATTATCCCTATTTAATGGCAGTCATCAACTTTTCTCTAGGTGTATCAAGTTGTGAGATCGATACTTTTTTATAGTTAGTATGACAGGAAATTGTGGAGAAAAGGGTTGGTGTTAGGGGAGTAATCACATATGACAAGAAAAAGCAAAGAAAATTGTTTTCGTTTAGATTAGGTGATCATATTATCCAAACACCTATGATGCAGTACATTTAGTAGCTACTGCAAGGAGACCAAAATCACATAGAAAGATCTTTGCTTCAACTGCTGAGGTGCATATAATCCATTGGTTTGAATGAATATGTGTGTGATGAGATGCAAGCGAAGCTTCCAAATGATTTCTCTCTGTGAGTTGTGTTGCAGTAGCCAGTATATGCATGTCAACAGACTTGACATTACATGGCTGCGGGTTTTGCAATATGCCTATTATTTAGTAAATGCCTATCAGATTACGAATAAGGATTATTATGCGTGTACACCTGTTTATGTAGTGGTGACTATGACTCATTAGTGTCTTGGATTATCATTTTGAGTTGTTGTCCGCCAGGATATGGTACCACCGAAAGATCCCTACATCAAGGTGAGAGTCCTCGATGACTTGGGTGGAGGTATAATACTCAGCGATAATAAGACAGCAAATTTTACTCGTCACTCGATGCATTTTCTTAAACGAACTGACGCCGAGCAGCTCATCTCACAGGTATGTTCATGAACCGGGTGCTTGAATACTCCACTTGGATTTACAGTTGTCTAACTACAATACTCAACTAACAGGGCAAGATGGAGGAGCTCAAAGACTAATGGGAACAACCTGCTAAGCTGTTGTTCCTTGGACTCAATATATTCCTTTATATGATAATGGTATGCTCAGGTTACTTAGTAATGCAGTTCTCTGGCTAGACGAGGTTCCCTGCAGAAAACATGATGGTGAAGTTGAAAGGTGTGTATGTGTACTTCCCTTATGAGGCGTGATGAGCTTAAGACAGAGTGAAGTAAAACTCATATTGTACATGGTTCGTGTTTGTTACGAGATCAACTGAGACACTTCAATGATTGTGTCCCTAGTAATTCCAATTTGTTTCCTAACAATCTGTTTCCTTTTTTAACACTTCTATTTTATGATTGTGTCCTAGTTGCATTTCTCTTACACTTAATTCCCTTGGGATGTAAGCTGTTTCTCCCAACATAAACAGATTCCATCAAAGTCAAAAATGCTGATTGCAAGTCTACATGTCCAAGTAATATTTTACATATTGCTAAAAAGTTTTCAGATTGAAGAGTGGCGATGTCTTGGTCACCTAGTGACCCCCAAGAGTTCACGGTCACCTATCATTGAAATCAAAATAAAGGCTTGAGATTAAAAAGCTGAAAATGCAGTCATTAATCTCAATCCTTGATATTTAGATTCAGCGGTATGTGTGACCATGAATTCTTTGGTCACGGGAAGAATACCAATCAAGCTTTGTGTTCATGATAAAGGAGCCATGACTTGACATACTGAATGCAGAGTTCATCTGTTGCTTGTGATTTGCATCAAATATACACTTCAAAGTTGTTGGAGCAGGTTTTAATAGAATTGTCACTGTTGTGTAAATCATATTGTAAATTGAAAACCAAGTAATATTACTTCCTGATTTGGAGCCCTCAAATACTTAAGCATCAGGTCCTAAAGTCAAATTCTGTGGCCTCTAAAGGAAGCCCTAATAATCTTCCTCAACAACTGTTGTTACATCCCTCTTCGCTCTGCCTCTAAAGCTCGTCTATTTTCATGTGCATTTCAAGCACTATCAACAGTGGCGGACGCAAGATTATTTGTGAGAGGGGGCCAAAAAAATTTCCAAAACACAATGAATCTTCAAAAAATGTTAGTATATTAATAAGCATATCTCAATACCATGTTTTATGAAATTTCTTATAAGAAACTAACATTTTGACATACTCATATAACAAATTAATAAAATTATCAGGAAAAATAAAAAATAAGTCATCTAGAAATGACATTTAATCAATTAACCTACATATCCTTATAAATAAAATAGCAAATACTTGGAAAAGCATATTATTTCAACATTTATAATTGCCCTCTACGGGGTGCCATCTTTTGAAAGCGTTGGATAATATACTCATTGTCAATGGAACTGAATATATCTTTCTCAAGATATACAACTAAGCTATCATTCATCCATTGGTCTCCCATTCGATTGCGAACTCGATTCTTTATAATATTCATGGCAGAAAAAGCTCTTTCAACAGATGCCGTTGCAACAGGAAGTGTAAGGGCCAAAGTAATCAGCAAATAAACATAAGGATATGTCTTATGCTTTCTTGTCTCAACTAGTTTCTTTCCAAGATCTGCAATCCCATGCAATTCCTGAAACTTGTCATTAGATCGCATATCCTCAATATAAGTTTCCAACTGACTCTCTAGCATTAACAACTCTGAGGCAGAAAAATCTTGAGGATAAAGCTCAGCAAGACGCATCAAACTTTGCTTGTCATAGGCTGCAAATGAATAATTAGGACTTAGACATGCCAAACAAATAAGAAGCTCAATACTAGTCTCATTGAAACGATTGTCTAACTCTTGAAGTTGGAAATCAATCACTGCACAAAAGAAATCAAAGCGGTAGTAATGCAAATTTGTTATTTCTGGAGCTTTACGTCTTGATTTTCCTGGACATACATATTGTTCATCCATGTCTGGAATACTGATATTGACTTTTCCACAAAAGAGAACAACTTCCTCTAATAAAGAAGATCATCCAATCTCCCTCATAGTCTGCAATTTGCTCTTGCAAACTCTCACTAAATCCATAGCATTCACTATGTCCTGATCATCTTTTTGTAAAGCTTGAGACAACTCATGAGTGATCCCAAGTATAATTTTCATCAAATGCAAATTGAATATAAAATCAAATGATTGGAGCAACTTTAAAGTAATATATGCATCATGCTTCTGATCAGAACTGACTTTATCATATGTTATTTCATCCAACACATCAATTATGGAAGAGAACATGACAGTAAAGTTTATAAGAGTACCATAATGTGAGCTCCAACGCGTATCACTTGGACGCTTAATTTCAGTTTCTTGATTAAGTCCGTGTCCACTTGTAAGTTCTCCACTTTTAAGTGCTTCAACCACTTTGAGAGATTGCATTTCTCGAAGAATATCTCTGCGTTTAGAAGACGCTCCAACAATGTTTACAACACTAGCCACTAGTCTAAAAAATGAGCCAACAATATCATGTTTTTTTTGCTACACCAACAAGAGCCAATTGAAGTTTATGCGCGAAACAATGAACATAATAGGCACTAGAGTTCTCCTTCAAAATAAGTGTCTTCAAACGATTACATTATCCACACATATTACTCGCGCCATCGTAACCTTGACCATGTAGCCTAAATATGCTTAATCCATGTTTAGAAAGTAATGCATCTATAGCTTTCTTAAGTGACATAGCAGTGGTACTCTCTACATGTTCAATCCCTATGAAAGACTCAATCACACAACCATTTGTATCCACATAATGAAAAATAACAGCCATTTGCTCATTTACAGATACATCCCTGGATTCATCAACTAGGATAGAGAAGAAAGCGTCACCCATATCTCTAATAATAGCTCTTGTAGTTTCAACAGCTGCAGCATTCACTATTTCCTTTTGAATCTTAGGTGATGTCAATTTAAGATTCTCAGGAGCATTTTTCAATACAACTGCTCTGACTTCATCATTGTGATCAGCAAGAAATTGTAAAAGCTCAAGAAAGTTACCTTGATTGCTTGAGTTCTCTGATTCGTCATGACCACGAAAAGCAAGGCCTTGTTTTAGGAGAAAGTGAATGCAATCAACTGATGCTTCTAGTCGAATTTGATAATCTACTCGACATTGATGTACATTATGATTAACAATGTTCCGAATATGTTGGTTTTCATTCATCAAATCTTCACATTGTCGCACTGCTTGATTGTGGACACTATTGTGCGTCTTCCCTACATGAGCATACAATCTGTCCTTTTTCTTAAAGTTTCGGAAGCCAATACCAGTAAAACAATCACCTCCTCCTTGCTCACCAACATTTGGTTTGAACAAATAACAACATAAGCAAAATGCAGCATCTTTAGATATGCTATATTCTAACCAATTTGAAAAATCATCATACCAGTTTTCGCAAAACCTTCGCTTCCGCGTTCCACGTTGTGTTTGAACAAACTGGTGTCTAGGCTGAGAAGGACCTCTTAACAAGTACTCTCTTCGAATTTTATCCTGAAGATTAGGATGATAATCTGAAATTTTGGTCCTTAATCCAGGATCAGAAGGAAGTTCACTTAAATTAATCTCTACACAGCTCTGTTTTTATCTTTTATTCTGTATAATAGAAGATGTCTCGCCCGGTGTTCTTTTAAAGTATCTCTCCATGTTTCACAAACTCACAACTGCGATTTTAAATAAAACAGTAAATTTATCTAATCAACAAGTCATAAATCCAAAAAAGTACAAAACTAAATTGAGAAGAAGAATCATGACAAACCTGCAATGTGCATATAACAAAGGTTTAATTGCAAAAGAATGGAGGTTAAAGGCTGAAGAATCGGAGAGACTCCAAGACAATTAGAGAAAGAAAAAAAGTGAAAAGACGAAAGAAAGACCAGAAGATTAGGAATTTAAGGTAATAGAGTAATATATATATATATATGTTGGGTAGTTCGACTGCACTAATAGGTTATATAATATATTAATACTAATATATATATATATATATATGTTGTATATTGGGCTGCATATTCAATCGGGTTTAGGAAAAAAGAAAAAAAAATCTGCTGTCAAAATCTCAGTAGGGGCACTGGCCCCGCTGGTCCCCAACGTGGGTCCGCCATTGACTGTCAATACAAATATTGGTAATAGAAGTACATGGTGGCATGGTACCCCAATGTAACCGGCCTTCAGTTGCCTGACCATCATCCGCAGCATCAGTTTCTTTACTTTCTTCAATGTTATTCAGTGAGCTACAGCACACAGGAACTGGCTAGTGAAGGGCATGTTTACTTAAAATAAGAGGGAATGGTTCTGGGGTAAAATAATTCATGTGTTTACTAACACATGATATAATCGGAATGGATATAGGTCCCATCTCATACTATAAATATTCAAGAATTATATAAAGTTAAGGCCTCGTTTGGTTCGTGGAAAGTAAGTTTTAGGAAAGAAAAGTTTTTTTTTTTATTTTTTTTTTATGTGTTTAGAAATGCAAATGGAAAGGAAACACTTTCTTGACAATAGGGAAAATAGGTGGAAAAGTGGTTCCTTCCAAAATCCAATGGAGCCACTTTCAATTCTTCTTTACTTGCATTTATTACACACAATATAATATTTTATTATTTTAATCACAATTTTTTTAATAACTTTCTCGATTATTTTCCTTACATCACCAAACATTAGAATGAAAAACTCTTGGAAAATTCCATTCCCCTTCTCTTTCCTTTCATACGGGAAACACAAAGGAACCACTTTCTTTTCCGTGTACCAAATGAGGCCTAAGGGTAACCAAGAGTGGACATGGGTCTAGGAATCATCTTCAAACCAATGATTTTCTTCTCCATTCCAATTGTCTCATATTCATGACTTCTCTCATTTTGTCTCTTTTGAATCCTTTCATAGTAATTTTCATTTTAAGTAAGTAAATGTGCCTTCAAGTTAAATGTATATGGTTCTCTAGCACTCAAACTTCTACAAGATGTTTCGGATAAAACCCAACACACAATTTCTTTTATTGTAAACCTAAGTGTCAACAAGAATACAAGATTAATATTATGTCTTACTGATTTTGAAATTTACTCAAATTACTAAATTTAAACAATTAGCTTTGTGAGTATCTCTTTCAGTTCTAAAACTTGCTCATTTCACCTACTTCCAAAACAAATTGTGGGATGCTTGAGAATTGCATCACCAAGTACCTAAGGATTGCATGATGTGTCGGCTGCTTCCTTTCGGCATAGTTAAGAAAATGCGCTAGTCTTGTACAAACTGTCGTCAAATTACTTTGAAACTTAAAAATACATAATTACACACACACACACACACACACGTATATACAGGGGCTTTCCACTAGGGATCCCTTTCTTTGGTCTTTTATAGGAATATGTCATTTGACAAATTTTTCGATCATAAAATCGTATCTCCACCGTGCAATTTGTAGGTCTTTATGAGTAGATCACTAATGTATATTTTTTGAAAATTTGGTGACCTTTGAACAGTTTAGGTTTCCCAAAAAGAGTTGAGCTTTCTATAGATTTTTAGGGACGAACACGAAGGTAAAACAGAAAAAGAAAATAGGTGGTTAGGAACCAAATGAGAAGAGTATAAAATAATCAACATTTAATATAAAACTGTCAAATCAAATTAAAGGGACCACTTTGTGGCTCTTTTTCTCAAAAAAAAACAAACTTTGATGGTGTGTTGTCGACTCTAGAGAGTCGAATGAGATGGATACCGCAACCGTAGAGACTGTAAATGCCTAACTAAACCTTAAATCACAACACAGAAGTGGTATTGAGTTTTTAATAAGGTACTTGCCATTAATTGGGTTCAAAAAACTTAATAATGATTAGAGGGCCCGTGTCTTGAAATTGGCATATGTCTTGAAGACCAATGGAAATGATATTCAAATTTCCGTTGTAGCAGATTTCGTAGAGACCTACCTCAAAGGACCCACCAATGATGATAAGAAGGTTTATAAATTTGGAACCCTTATCTAAGGATATGATGAGATTAAGGGATTACAAATTTATCGAGTTTTTATAGGGAAGAAAGACATATAGAATAATCAAGTTTGCATACTTGTATCATTTTGTACTGGTTCCACGTATGCTAGTTATTCGAAAACACAACTCCATATATGAAGATGTCAAAAAGTTTGCATAAAATATTTTACTGGATGCCGCATTTCATGACAAAAACACTTAAGGAAATAATGACGTATATTTGGTAGAAGAAAATGAATGGGTACAGAATGAGAGTGTGGAAACTTTGAAGGCGCACATGTTAAACCTATTATGAACAATATGAACAATATGGCGGAGGGTATATCATTTTCATGATACATAATTCTAAATAAGTTATTCCGACTGATAATCTGATAACACTATTTAGGCAATATGAAGACATATATAGTTGTATCACACTGCGTAAACCACCGTCGTAGAATAGGAAAAAAAGAAGAAGGTTTTATTTCCATCGCCACATGTTCGTGTCAAAGTAGGAAGCTTAAAAGACATTGACCTCTTTGAAGAATCATTCTCTTGAAAAATACAAGAATTCAATAATTTTTATCACAGTTTGACTATCAACTGGATTGGAGCATCAACATATTGTTTGTGTAAAATGGCTTAAAACAATTGTCGGATCGGACTACATCATCCCTCCAATTCTATAGTGCAGTTGGACTGTTGTCCAACTTTATAAAATCCAACTCGATGACAAATTTGGCATTGGTAGCTTCAATACTTCGAAATATGTACTTAAATTTTTAGATTGTTAATGTAATTAGTGATTTACAGATTTTCTTAAAGTTTGAACTCTTTGTCGGATGCATTTTGAAAAACGTTTCCTAATCATTATATTACACTTTCAAGGCCTTGATTAAAAAAAACATAAAATAACTTTAACAATCATGAAGTGTCACCTTAGTTTACAGAAAAGGAAAAACAAACACTTACAAAAGAGCGAAAACCTCATGTCTTTTAAGCTCTAACATTCTAGATAAAGTAGATGAGTACACTCTAGATTTTCCTTGTCGCAGCATTCTTGATCGGATAATCATTGATAAAATACTCCACAGTCTCATTTTCAAGCCTTACTAATTCTTATTATCATTTTCTGATATTATCACATGTTAAGGATCATTGTGCATGCAAAGTATAAAAAAATAAGGGATAAGATGTCTTAGCATTATATACCTATTAACCTTCAAACAATGAAGCACTTTCTCAGGCTTCTTTTGAGAAGTGAATACAATGCGATGAAAGAAAACACATGATATATGCTCATCAACACGATGATTAACTACGATATCTCTATCCAACCAAAAGAGATTTATAAAATCATTGTTACCAAGAAACGTTAAGGTTAGTATTCTTGACATTGTAGATCAAGAAAAGCATTCTACTTCGTGACATCAAGACATATATTGTAGATCATATTGCTCAAAATTATCCCAATACATAGTCAAATATTCACAAGGAGACATATCAAGACATCTCTCCTTGGTGATCCGAAAAGTATGTATAACTCCTCCATTGTTTTTTTTTCCAAAGAACAAACAATTTAACACCATTTTAATGGAAATATTCCTCCCATCATGCACCAATAATTCAAGATGAGGTATGGACAATGGAATAAGATGTGAATAGCATAACCTAATCCAGATCTCATTGAACCAATTATATCATCATCTATTTCTCTCACCACTATCTTGCCTTTTATAAAAGGCGATAAACTTGATCGAAAACTATTTGTTTCATATATATGTTTTATTATAACCACCATAAACTTTATATTCATGTTATACACTTTAATATTTTGTATATGTTTTATTCCCAGCTACAAATATTAGACAAGCATAACATTTCAGGCTACTATCCCCATCCATTTTGTGGTTGATAACAATCTGAACCGCGAAGACCTATATATAATTGAGAGCATTAGTGGAAGACAATAATAGTATTTAGAAGCAAAATTTTCTAACAAGGTCGTGCATTTGAAATACATATTTGCTTGGTTTAAACAGTACAACAACTTCGCATGTCTTGATATATTAATTCCACCTATCACGTTTTTTTTTTCTTTCTAAATTTGAATTCAAAGGAATACTTGATTTTCTCTTCCATACCTCTGGACTTCTTGACATCCAGCCACCACCATTTTCCTCGACCACCTTGTCGGCCGCCGGAGTTTTATTGCCGTTGATTGGTCGATTTCGTCTTTCAGCGACTTTTTCGCATTTGCTCCTTTGACATGGATTCTTCACCCGATTTTCGGAGTAAATGCTTAACACTACCAGGAAAGGCATCATAGCCGACGAATTTAAGTCGTCGGCTATAATAGTTATAGCCTACGATATCGTCGGCTATAATTATTATAGCCGACGATATCGTAGGCTATAACCATTACCCGATGACATATCGTCGGTTATAACATCGTCGGAAATACGCCGTCGGCAAAACTATACCCGACGACGATATCGTCGGCTATAACCATTTTAGCCGACGAAATACCACTACAAACGACGAATTTCGTCGGCTATAATGGTTATAGCCGACGAATAAATAGTTCGTCGGCCGTTTTTTGCAATTTCGTCGGCTATAATGCCTTTTCTGGTAGTGTAATCTACTCTTTTTATGCGTTTTTGCTCCTTTGCTCATTTTCCTAACATGAATAGGAAACTTTCTAAGAAACAGATAATAAATGATATAGCAAATGAGTAAGAATGAGATAATAATTACTACGTACATATTGACCTAACAAATGGTGTAGTGTGACGTCACTATTCATGCTCTATTATGTAATTTCTAATGGTTCACTTAAGGGTGGATAATATGGTACAAAAAGTCCAGCAAGTTACGTTGACGAGATAATTGGATTGTGACTGAAAAGTAAGTCAAATAAAAGAATCGTCTTATTAAGGTTTTAGTAGTTAATTGTTTAACTCTAGTACTACAGTTTAACGAGAACCATCACTACGCTATTAATACACTTAAGCGACGGACAGAAACCGTCTTAAGTGACGGTAAATCTGTCGCTTAAGTCTTAAGCGACGGATGTCGCTTAAGTGTCGTTGCTTAAGTACTTAAGCGACGCGAATACTAACGTCCATCGCTTAACCTGTACCTTAAGCGATGACATTAAATATCCGTCGCTTAAAGGCATCACACTTGAGCGACAAACAAATGTCGTCACCTAACACATTCTTTGCGACGGTTGTTGATGTTTATCCGTCGCTTAAGCTGGAACTTAAGTGAAGAGTTCTACTCTTTATCCGTCGCTTAAGGTATACTTAAGCGATAGACAAATTAGTTAATACATCGCTTACGTATCACCTTAAGCGACGTATTAACTCATGTATCTGTTGCTTAAGTTAGTCTGTACTATTCATCAGAGAATACTTAAGCGACACGCTTTTATTTTTATCTGTCGCATAAGGTAAGATTTAAGTGACGGGTTTTGATTTTTATCTGTCGCGTAAGGTAGTACTTAAGCGACGGACAAAAAAGTTAATCCATTGCTTAAGTGAATATGTACTGTAGATCACAGAACCTGGCCCTGATGAACCTCACTCTGTGAGCTACAGTGTATATTCACTTAAGCGACAGATTAACATCTTTGTATGTCGCTTAAGTGTCTATGTACTGTAGCGCACAGAACCTAGTTCTGTAATGCCTGACCTGAAATCAAACCAAAAACAACACAAATTTCAAACCAACACACACCAATATATTCATACCAACACAAGCACCAAAATAGTCAAACCAACACATTAATACACATAAATTGTTTTGAGTTTACAAAAGCTAATATACACAAAATGGGGAGATGATTTAATGGAGAACTCATGGAGGAGGAGGAGTTGAACTACTTGCAGATCCAATTTGTTGTGCGGCCAAGATCCTTGCAATTTGTTCCTCCATCTGGCGCATACGCTTTGCGGCTGCTGCTCGTTCCTCCCTGTACTCCGCCCTCAGTTCTTCCTTTATCTCACTAACTCGAGCTTGCACTATTGCGTCCAAATCTATATGCCGTGCGCCCCTCTCTTCTTGGGTTCCCACTGCATGCATCTGCCCACGCCTCGGATGTTCGTCCCTCTTCTTTCACAAACTTGAGAGACTATGACATCGATTTGGTCGGCAATGGAGAGAGGATCTTCAGGTGCAATATCTGGGTATTTCTCCCTCCTTTCCTGTAGTCGTTGGTTCACAGTTTCGTTCATCGCTTCCAACAATAATAGACAACCAATCTTAATAAGCAATTTAAGAGACAGTAGAAACTATGTAGAGCTAAACCCTAAAAAACATAAATTTTACCACGTATGGAGCGCCGAAATCATCTTTAGCATATGCGTCCTCAAAGACAGCGACGAAAGGGGCTGGATGTCCTTCATTCTCATGCTTCTCCGCCCTGTAACTGAAGGCGGTTGTCCCAGAATGGTGGTCCATTATTTTCGGCCCCTTTCGGATCTCCTTCATTTTCTCACACAAGGCCTGCAATAACAATCAACACTTTTAAGATTAGAAACAAATTAATTTTTTATCTACAGAGAGAGACAGAGACATAGTGATTACCGCATGGTCAGGGTCCTTGAAGTGCACCAGCAACCACTCCCACTGAGCCGGACGGTGGAGAAACTCGTTTGGAACGTCGTCCCCAAATTTCAGCCAATCTCGTCTAACGTCCGATTTCCAATCCTTGAAGCGATCAGCTACAGTTGTTTGGATGAAATTCCACCAGTCATCATGATCCGGTGTGATATCATGTAGTGCCTACATATACAAAATGGTTAAACATTAGTAACAAAATAGAAGAAAAAAAAATTAATCTCAATTTAACAAAACATTTTAAACATTAATCTTACCGATATGTAGTTGTACACAATCCCTTTTTGCTCTATAGCAAGGTCTCTGTAGGTGGGGGCTATCATTGGCACATTATCCTTCACACAGCTGCCAATGTCCGTTGTCATCAGGCTACGGACCGCCGGATCTACAGGGCCGTTGTGGAATTCAGAATACTCCGCAACGATCTTCCTTCCCTTTTTCCGGACTATTTGTCGGGTCTTCGCACCAACCACGACATCGCACTTCCTTTTGGGTGTTGTATCTGATAGACAAGCAACAATAACTAACCAATAAATCCCTACAATTTTAACCAATCACATTTAAATAACAGTACTCAGGTAACAAAAAGACAGACAATACAATAGTTGAAACATTCAAAAGTCGAAAATTACCTGCTGTTTCCAAGTTGTTGCAGCGAATGCTGCGCGCAATCGTGGACGTCGTAGATGCAACTGAACTGGGGTCCGTACTGGTGCCGGTAGACAGTGGCGGAACTATTGGGAGTGGGGAAGCCGTCAGTGCTGGTGAAGGAGCAGAATGAGAAGGAGGAGCAGAAGGTGACCCTACTAAGTCAGGAGCAGAACCCGCCGCATTCGCCGTAGCTGGTGGAGGCACTGGTGGTTGTGATCGTCTGATGAGCTCCTGTCGTAGCTGAAGGTCCTCGATCTCGACGACCTTCTTCATCTTTCCTCCACGGCTTGGAGGCATCTTTGATAGAGACGATTTTAGGGGTGGTGGTGGTGGTGGTGGTGGTTTGGTGGTTTAGCCGGGAGAATGAGGAGAAGGCGGAATGGAATCTGCAAAAGAAAATAAATATGGTGAAACTTTATATAGAACCAATACACTATTCTATGATCTCACTCCTTGGGAGCTTTATAGTAGTAATCACATGGCTAGTGCAGCAACCTCAATTCATTTTAGTAGGCACCGACTTAATAATGGTTCTATACAATTTCAGTTCCATCCAAACACTACTGTGCAAACAAAAACAGTTTGACCAGTCCAGCACCAAATAGTAGAAGAATCTTGATAGCTTAATTACTCAAAATTAACTTATAGTGATGCATGATTCATGTAGATGTGAGAAAAAGGGAAATCCTTTTTTTGAACTCAATTGCTTTTTTTGAAAAAGCAAATCATGTAGATGATTCATGCTGGTGAAGGTGAGAGCTGGACTCGGCGACAATGATTCGAAATTAGGGTTAGCACTTGTAACTCTACTAAATTAGAAACTTGCTTTAGGTTCGAAATTTAGGATTTTACTGTCCGGGTCTTTCACACAGATAATGGACATCTCAGCAAACCTTATCATTCAAATCCAGTATTTGACACTATGAATGCAGTTCATTCTTAGCTTGTGTGCATTTTGCCAAATCCTGTAGCTGACACTATGAAGGCAGTCATTAGCTTCTGTGCAATCCTTGTCCATTATTTTACTAACAGCATATACAGAATTCTTAACTATAAGGATCTCCTCGCTATGTACAAATGAAAGTCAGGATTACTCAATAATTGAGCTAAAATCACTTTATATAATCTGCTAGCTCGTATCAGACGATGATGAACAACTTCCTATATAGGTTGAGGCCTCTAGACAACACAATAACTATGCGAAAATAGCACGTCTTAAGTCATAATTCAGTGTCCCCCCCTCTACATTCATAAGCCTAGAAACATTCAGTTGAATTTGAAGGTAACCTATGATATGCCATACTGAGTTAATTGATAGATAAATGATGCCAGGCAAGTCAGACATGTTATGCCTCAATTTGTTTGAGTTCAAAAAAAGGATTTCCCTTTTTCTCACATCTTAAACCAAAATTCCTAAACCCTAAACCAAAATTCCACTTTCTAAACCAAAATTCACCAGAAAACTAAACCAAAATTCCACTTTCTAGTTCCTTTCTAATAGAGCACATATCCAGGGAAGCATGTTTTAGTCCAATAAGAAAGAGAGATATAATTGAGTAGAAATGTAAAGGCATGGAAAGAAATAAGCAACATTAATGTGCCTGGAAGTGTCCTAAGCCGGAGGCGGAGGCAGAGGACACAGAAGCCGGAGGCGAGGCTGCTCTGTAGGTGGAGGTTCTGGTGTGGAGGCAGAGGAAGATGTCTGACTAGGTTCTGGTGTGTACCAATCGAAGATGAAGATGATGAATCAATTGAGTTCGAAGGATTTGGGAAATTTTAGTGGACTTTAAGCGACGGAAGTAGGCTAACCCCATCGCTTAAGAAGTTTTAAAATTTCCCTGAAATATTTGGCGGAAAATTATTGGCACCCTAATTTTGCTCTTAAGCGACGAAATTTGTGTTATCTCGTCGCTTAGAAGGGTACTTAAGCGACAAGATAATACAAATTCCGTCGCTTAAGATGATAAATTAATTTTGACATCGAACGTTAATATGATTGACCGCTTCGATCGAGCATCGAAAGTTCACAAAACGAGTTGATTTTTCTACTCTACTCATATTTAACTATAGCAATCACATTAGACGGTCAAAAATTCAATTTTGTGAATTTAGCCATTATAATGACAACATGCTTACTAATGGGGTATAACTTGATTATTAGATTGTACTCAAGTGTTCAACTTTTCTAAACAACTATATAAACGAAGTCAAATTTTAGAAAACACTGTGAAATAGCATTTGATTGTTATCACGAAATACAGTAATGGTCAAAAAATCACTTAAATCCGACAAAGTTAGGGTCCCGATCGATGCAGTCAATGTTATTTAAACTTATCCCTCTCTATGGGGATGCATAGTATCGGGAGGTAAACGTTCTCAAATTTTTACATGGCTGATTAGGTCTCATCTATTTGAGAGTTTAATGTTTGAAAGAGTCGACGAAACGAGGTCATCTAAAGGTACGTAATAGCGTTTTCATGTGATGTGATTAGTAGAAAATATGATTGACCGCTTCGATCGAGCATCGAACGTTCACGAAACGAGTTGATTTTTTTACTCTACTCATATTTAACTATAACGATCACATCAGACAGTCAAAATTTTCATTTTGTGAATTCAGCCATTATAATGACAACATGCTTACTAATGCGATATAACTTGATTAATCAATTATACTCAGGTGTACAATTTTTCTTGCAAGTGTATAAAAGAAATCAAATTTTGAAAATCGCTATGAAATAGCATTTGATCGTTATGACAAAATACGGTGATGGACAAAAAATCACTTAAATCCGACAAAGTTAGAGGCCCGATCGATGCGGTCAACCTAATTTAAACGTATCTCTCTCTATGGAGAGTCATAGTATCGGGAGGTAAACGTTTCCAAATTTTTACATGGATGATTACGTCTCATCTATGTGAGAGTTTAATGTTTGGAATAGTCGACGAAACGAGGTCATCTAAAGGTACGTAATAGCGTTTTCGTGTGGTATGAATTTTTATATGAAATTCACTTAAGCGACGTATATTTAGAATATGCGTCGCTTAAGCGCTCTAAAGCGACTGTATTTGTCAATATTCGTAGCATAAATTAATCTCTACTATTCACCACAGATCCATAAAACTGTAAAAAGACATTTAAACAAGACTCTGTGGTGAATAGTAGAGATTCACTTATGCGACGAATATTGACAAATACAGTCGCTTTAGAGAGCTTAAGCGACGTATATGCTAAATATACATCGCTTAAGTGAATTTTATATGCACTACCAGAAAAGGGGTTATAGCCGACGAGGCCATCTCGTCGGCCGTTTCCATTAATTCGTCGGCTATAGTCATAGCCGACGAAGTATCGTCGGCTATAGTCATAGCCGACGAAGTATCGTCGGCTATACTGTCGTCGGGAATACTCCGTCGGCTATAGTATAGCCGACGACACAAAGGGTAAGTCGTCGGCTTATAAACCACGAGTTATAGCCGACGAATAAAGCGTCGTCGGCTATACTTCGAACATTGCCGACGACAAAATCGTCGGCTTCAACAATTACGTAATTGCCCCTAACCCGGAAGTATAGCCGACGACAGTGTCGTCGGCTATACATCAGGCATAGCCGACGAATTAGTCGTCGGCCATCAGGTTCGCCGGTGCCGGGAACGGCTTTTTTTTTGCCGGAAGCCGGGAGGGTATAGCCGACGAAATAGTGTCATTTCGTCGGCTATAACCCCTAAATATTTAAAAAAATTTAAAAATTTTACTCGGGCCCAATTTCACTTCGTCTTCGGTTTGGCTGAAGAAAATCCACAAACAAACATCCAAATATCCAACAAATATCCAACAAATATCAACATCAATTCATCCCTAATATCCTACCTACTGTACAAATGATCCCCCTAACTAGTCATCTACGTACTCATCATCACCCCCTAAACGCGTAGCGTCGTCGACGGGATCGTTCGAGTTCCGGTGGCTATGGCTAGCCTGATCGCCTGGCATACTCCGATGCGGGGGGGGGGGGGGGGGGGGGTGGGGACGACGAACTGGGGCATCTGTGGCGGAGGCGGGGGCTGGAGTCCAACCTGCTGGGCCTCCCAAGACTGCTGCATCCATCGGTACATCTCCGTCACAGATGCGTCTCTGGCCTGCTGCGCTGAAGCCTCCGCGGCCCTCGCCAACTCCGCCTGCTGGAGCGCCTCCATCGCCCTCGCCAACTCCGCCTGCGTCCTCTGCAGCTGTGTTTGCAAGTCTCCTCTCGTCGAAGCCGCACGCTGCGTGCTGGGATTGGCCGGCGTGTACTTGAGAACCCCATCTCCCGCCGCGCCTAGGCCTCTCTGGTAGAAGTAGTTGTTGCCCGTCCCAACCGCCGCGTGCATGATCTGAGAGGCCAAGCGCGGCTCAAGGGTGTCAATCGTGGAGGCATACTTCGCGATCGCATCGTCGGACGCCCCTTCCCCCAGGGTGTCTCGCGCGATCCCGAAGGTGATCGCGTCGGTCTCCGCATCTATTTCCGCCTAATTGACAAGAAAATATAATAAACGAATTAATAAAAAAAATATATAAATTAATTTAATGAAACACTTTTATTGAAAATGGGAGAATACTTACCACTTGGTCGGGACGCCCCGGATACATCTGCGCATGAATCCACGACAACGGTCTCAGCGGTCCTTCCCTCCTTGCGCGCTCTGCCCACTGCCTCCAGGAGCGGGCGCCGCCGTGGTGGGGGTGCTCGTTCTTCTTGCGGTTGTCGCTGTTCGTCTTCGAGATTTTCTGTATTATAAGAACGAACATATAAACGCAAATATAAATTAGTAACTAAATTAAAATATTAGGAACTAACCAAAACAAAATTATTAACTAATTTAGTTACTAACTAATTTAATTTAATTAGTAACTACCTAACTAACTAATTTAATTTAGTAACTAACTAACTTACTAACTACCTAATTTAATTTAATTTAATTTAATTTAGTAACGAACTAACTAACTATGTAACTAACTAACTAACTTAATTTAATAACTAATAACTAATTAACTAATTAATTTAATTAAGTAACTACATAATTTAATTATTAAATAACATAAAAAAGTTACATACTAGCAGGCTAAATTTTCTTACCGAGACCCTGTCGCTCCCAAAGTATGCTATCAGCCATAGCCACTCATACTCCCTGTACCGGAACTCGTGGGGGGTTGCACCTCGCCCCAAGCGCTGCTCCACATGGTACGTCTTGTAGTGCGTCGACAGCTCGTTCTTCCACTCGGAGTACCTATATTAACAAAACACAATTGTTAGATATATTCGTTCTTTGGCCAATAAATATATTTATACAAAAAAAAGCGAAACACATAACCTGTTCTTCAGCTGCTCGTCTCTCCACCAGTCCAAGTTAGGATGGACTCTAAACCATTGCTGCAATATTATAAATTAATTAGAAAATATTTTTATATAGTTATAAGGACTGAATTCATAAATGTTTATTTTCTATAAAAAATTTCGATTTAACTCACCGACAGTGCATTGTACACTCGCGCCTTGATGTCATCGTGCACAGAGCCCCAGTCGGGCCACAACATTGGGACCCTGTCCCTCACGATCATGCCCGTCGCGTTGATGTACTTCGTCGTGGTGTCTCTCCTCTCGACCGGGCGTCCATCCGCACCGGGACCGGGCAGGATCTCCCTGATCCCACCGGCGAGCTCCCTCTCCAGGGTCGACATGTTCGCGGGCCCTCTGGTCCTCCTCGTCCCCGCGGGTTTATTGACGACGACGCCTGTTTCATAATTAAAATGAATACATAGTTAAATAATTATTTAAACTAACTAATTAAAAAAATTAATTAAACAATCTAAATAATTAATTAAACTAACCAATTACCTGCGTCGTTGTACTGCTTGTCCTTCTCACGAACACACCACAGTCCGCGGCAGTCCTCTGAGTCGAAAGGCCTGTAGACGTAGGTCTCCTCCCAGGGAATCTCCTGCGGCAGGTCGTGCCGCCAAATCTGCCTCCCCCTATCGTCATACTCGGGGATGGCAGGGAGGAACTGGACCATGTACATCCCCGATGGCGGAGACATACGGGGCGTGGACCCTGAGGGGCCTGATCCCCCTGACGGTGGGCCCTGTCGCTGTGGGGGGACAGGGAGCATCTCTGGAGGGGCCAGATCGGCGCGCGGTGGGGTCGGCTGCCGATCCTGGAACAGTGCTGAAGTGCACTGGGGTCTGGAGGATGCGGCTCTGCGTCCTCCTCCGACACTCGAGGTCGGGCCCGCTCCCGTCGACTCATACGAGGAGCCCCCACGTGGATCGCTCGGGGTCAATCCCATCAAGGTCTCCTCTCGTCGACTCATAGGCCGGCGTAGGCCCCGACGACCGCTGGATCCGCTCCCCCCACGACTGGATCCTGCCTGAGCGTCGGGGTCGCTCTCGGTCGGTCTGGTAAGCCATCGGTCAATAAAGCGGCGGTTTCCTGCACAATTAATTAGTATATAGATTCCATAAATTTCACAAAAATTCCACAAAATCATTAAAAACTTCATTAAATATATTTATACCTAATTATATATATATATATATATATATATATATATATATATATCCTCCTAAAAATTCTTATTAATTCCACAAAATTAAACAAAATTTCACACAATTCCATAAATTTCACACAAAAATAAAAAACTTCATTAAATATATATATACCTAATTATATATATACCTAAATATATTTATACCTAATTATATATATATTCCGATATATATATATATATATATATATATATATATATATCCTCCTAAAAATTCCACAAAATTCCACAAAATTAACAAAAATTCCACAACATTAAAAAAATTTCCACAAAATTCAATAAATTTCACAAAAAAAATAAAAAACTTCATTAAATTTATATATACCTAATTATATATATACATAAATATATTTATACCTAATTATATATATATATATATATATATATATATCCTCCACAAAATTCCACAAAATTAACAAAAATTTCACAACATTCCATAAATTGCACAACAACCCTAAATTTCACAAATTTCACAAAATTTCACAAATTCCACATAATTTCACAAATTCCACATAATTTCACAAAATTTCCAAAAACCATAAATGAGGGAGAGCGGGACTACCTGACATGGTGGTGCGGCTAGGGGAGGTGGTGCGGTGCGGCGGCGACGGCGGCTAGGGGCGGCGGCGAGAGGCAGAGCCGTTCGGTTCGATTTCGGATCGGGGAGGGCTCGGGAAGGCCGGGGACGGGGTGGGGAGGGGTGGGGTAGGGCCGGAGAGGCTTGGTCGGCGTCGGGGAGGCTTGGGGAGGGGTGGGCGGCGATTTGAAGATTTAGGTTTTGTGCAGAAAATGGGGGAGAGGCGCCTCTGTCCGGTTTAAATCGAAGGACTATAGCCGACGATGTCATTTTAATTCGTCGGCTATGACTATAGCGGACGATTTCGTTGGCTATACTCTGTAAATAAATCCGGGCCGGGCCTAAGTTGGGCTTTGCGGGCCGGTTATAGCCGACGAAGTATGCATTTCGTCGCCTATAGTATGAATCTCGTCGGCTATAGTCAAGGACCTCAGCAGCCGTCAGATCTCCCCCATCCAACGGCGGATAATGAAACGGCGCGGATCGCAACACTTTAGCCGACGAAGTGATGTATGTCGTCGGCTATTCTTTGGTCAAACTACAAAGTCAAACCTCTAAACACTTTAAAACGGCAATTGGCCCATCTAAATGACGTTTTTTGGCCTGACCTTCAACAGAGAATAGTTTCAAATCGATGAGACGCAACTAACCGTATAAAAATTTCCCTCAAAATATTTACCGACCGTCAGGCTACCCATAGGAAAACGGAAGTAAAAAACAGCTAACCGCAACATTCGGCACCCAGATTTTGTCGGAATATTCCCATTTTTCAACCGTAGACGTATTTCAATATTTCGGTCGTATCTTATTTCACGAGACATTTGCATTTGAAGGGTCTACGTATAGTAAGTATTTGAAACTATACATTCACTTAAACACTTAGTAAACAAGTTAAAGAACATTAGTGCATATGTTCCGATTTCGAATCTAAAAGTTTGGAAAATCGATTCCAACCGTCAGATATCACCGTTAAGATGAAATACATGTATGAAAAAAAATCCAACTACATCTGACAACGTTGAAGGCTCGATCGGGACGGTCAAACTGCAAAGTCAAACCTCTAAACGCTGTAAAACGGAAATTGGCCCCTCTAAATGACGTTTTTTGGCCTGACCTTCAACAGAGAATAGTTCCAGATCGATGAGACGCAACTAACCGTATAAAAATTTCCCTCAAAATATTTACCGACCGTCAGGCTACCCATAGGAAAACGGAAGTAAAAAACAGCTAACTGCAACATTCGGCACCCAGATTTTGTCGGAATATTCCCATTTTTCAACCGTAGACGTATTTCAATATTTCGGTCGTATCTTATTTCACGAGACATTTGCATTTGAAGGGTCTACGTATAGTAAGTATTTGAAACTATACATTCACTTAAACACTTAGTAAACAAGTTAAAGAACATTAGTGCATATGTTCCGATTTCGAATCTAAAAGTTTGGAAAATCGATTCCAACCGTCAGATATCACCGTTAAGATGAAATACATGTATGAAAAAAAATCCAACTACATCTGACAACGTTGAAGGCTCGATCGGGACGGTCAAACTGCAAAGTCAAACCTCTAAACGCTGTAAAACGGAAATTGGCCCCTCTAAATGACGTTTTTTGGCCTGACCTTCAACAGAGAATAGTTCCAGATCGATGAGACGCAACTAACCGTATAAAAATTTCCCTCAAAATATTTACCGACCGTCAGGCTACCCATAGGAAAACAGAAGTAAAAAACAGCTAACCGCAACATTCGGCACCCAGATTTTGTCGGAATATTCCCATTTTTCAACCGTAGACGTATTTCAATATTTCGGTCGTATCTTATTTCACGAGACATTTGCATTTGAAGGGTCTACGTATAGTAAGTATTTGAAACTATACATTCACTTAAACACTTAGTAAACAAGTTAAGGAACATTAGTGCATATGTTCCGATTTCGAATCTAAAAGTTTGGAAAATCGATTCCAACCGTCAGATATCACCGGTAAGATGAAATACATGTATGAAAAAAAATCCAACTACATCTGACAACGTTAAAGGCTCGATCGGGACGGTCAAACTGCAAAGTCAAACCTCTAAACGCTTTAAAACGGAAATTGGCCCCTCTAAATGACGATTTTTGGCCTGACCTCCAACAGAGAATAGTTCCAGATCGATGAGACGCAACTAACCATATAAAAATTTCCCTCAAAATATTTGCACATTTGCATTTGAAGGATCAAGCAATGGTTTCGGTCAACATCCGGGCCAGGGGTTATAGTCGACGAATTACAGGTCGTCGGCTATACTTTAGCCGACGACCTTCTTGCATATTAATTAATTACCCAGAATGGGCATTATAGCCGACGAAGTATGGTCCATTTCGTCGGCTATAATGCTTTCTCTCTGAAAATTTGCCATTTAGGGCCTGAAAATTGCCTATTTCACCTGATAAATTCCTGAACATTGCACAAACAATTCAACACAATTTCCCATAAACTCGGAAAACGGTAATTAAGGACGAAAACATGTATTCATACATGCATGCACCATCGTACACAAATACATACATAAACAGTATACTAAGGATGATAATCAGAATCATCCTCATTACTTGAGTCAGACGTAGTATAGTAGTTAATATCTGGCAACCGGTGCTCGTACTTGTCGTCTGAGTCATCGTCTGCCTGATATAGACGATTCGGATTAACATCATACATGGGCACCTGACCCCTAGGAAGTCGAACCACTCTGCCCGGCGTCACATTATTATCGCGGATGGTGGAGGATTCCGGAATGTCACCGGCGTCCGGCTCTTGGTATGCGGTCGCTTCTTGACACTTTGTGCTCACACCAAGTGTGGTAGCACTGTATATGTCTCGCTGAGACACATGGTTAACTACCTTCCACGTGTCTTTGTTCAATGGATCGTCAAGATAAAAGACCTTTTTGGCCGCTGTGGCGAAAACAAAGGGGTCATCTTCATACACACTAGTGGCAGTATTCACCGAAAGTATGCCGTACTGATCGATCCGTATGCGGTGCGGCCTAGTATCAAACCATCGACACTTGAACAAGTGGACTTTCATGCGGTTCCCATGAATGAGTTCAACAACTGACTGTAGGAAACCGTAAAAATCCACGCCCCCCTCTGCACCATCGACCATCACCCCACAATTCTGTGTTTTGCGTTCCCCGTCTCTAGCTTCACATATATACTTAACGCCGTTGACATCACACATTGGGCGGACTGTGGAAGATATCGGCTTCATCGACAACAGCCTCAATTCCTCTGAGTAATTTGTATGACCACCCCTCGCAGCCACTTGCATCAGCTGAAAAATATAACTCAAATCACTCGGTGTGTTTATAATTAAAGAATAGGGAACTGTAAAAGAAAGCCATCTAATATATATATTTATACACTTACCCATTGTGGAAAATAGTCTGCAAACGTCGTGTTGTGGTACTCGACATCACCGCGAACTTCCTTGCAGTGAAGATGGTGACGTTTCCAATATTGTACCTTCGAACAGTTTATTAGAACCCACCAGTGGGCAATCCCTACCTCATGGTCAGGCAACTTGTCCACACCCTTTTTCTTGAAGCTTCCGTATGGTACAACAGAGTTGGCGACGATAGATAGGTTGAACTCGGGGCCATCTCGACTTGGATGTTGTTGGGGGTCCTCCATCGCTCCCAAGTACAACTTGGCGTACGTTACACACTCATGCGCAATGTAAGCTTCAGCAATACACCCCTCAGGCGCAGATTTATTGTGCACATATTTCTTGTAGTCTCCAAGTTGTCTGCAAGGTTAACAAGTGCATGTTAAGAGCATGCAACTTTTATTTAAAAACATGTATAAATCAAATTTATGAATAACATGTACCTTTCGATGGGATACATCCAAGTGTAGTGTACGGGACCGGTAAGCAACAATTATTGGGGAAGATGGATCATCAGGTGAGGCATGATGTCAAAGAAGTTTGGGGGAAATATCCTCTCGAACTTGCACAAGATAAAAACGATTTCCTCATGCATTCTCATGAGGTCTGATTTTCTAACTTCTCTAGCGCATAACTTCTGGAAGAATCTTGACAACGCCACCAACGGCTCAACCACTTCATCCTCCAAGTACGCTCGAATGAAAATAGGGAAGAGGCGTTGAAGCAGTACATGGCAGTCGTGACTCTTCAATCCATACATCTTGTTGTCTCGGTAGTTAACACACTTGCTTATGTTACCCGCATAGCCATAAGGATACCTGCATAGCCATTAACAACAATTAGATTTCATGCATATATAGTCGTCCAACAATAGATGGATTCTTTAGGGAATACATGCCTAATAAAAAGTTACCTGACATTACTCAGCCATCCAAAGATTTCATGTTTCTGGTCCCTGGTGACGGTGTAAGGAGCTTGGGGCATTTTGCTCCTGCCCTCTCTCAACCACAAATGGTCCCGCAGTCCCATATTTCTCAGATCAACGCGTGCCTTGGGGGTGTCTTTTGTTTTCTTCTCCCAATTCAAAACTGTGCCAACCACGGCTTCACCCACGTTCTTCTCTATATGCATGACATCCAGGTAGTATCTGGTAGCCAACCTGGCCCAATAAGGAAGTTCCCATAAGATGCTCTTGTGTGACCAGAACCTATACCGATCCAGCCTCTCTGGAATCGTGCGCAACACATCGGGATGATTGCTAAGCGGACCAAAGTCATACTCATTCAACACTGCCAATATTTCCTCCCCTGTCCATTGCTCCGGTGCCCAGCCCCTTTCTTCAGTCCCATCAAAAGCCTGTGCATCGTCCCTAAATGGATGGTCATGCGGAAGCCAACGACGGTGACGCATCTGGACAATCTTGCTGTAATGAGGCCTGGAGCAATCAACAGTCATGCACTCTGAACAAGCCCTGTAACCCCTGGTGACGCTGCCCGACAACATACCCCTCCCAGGAAAGTCACTGATCGTGCCAACAAGCATGGCATGCATCCGGAACATCTCATTTTTGAACCGGTCGTAGACCAGGTGGCCGTTCAGACTCAAGTACTGAAGCTCCTCAATTACGGGTCTCAAATACACATCGAGACACTTTCCCGGATAACCTGGGCCTGGAATCAACAATGTGAGCATGTTATATTCCTTCTTCATGCACATCCACGGTGGAAAGTTGTACGGAATCAAAATAACTGGCCACACACTGTACTGAAGCTCTTTCTTGCCAAAAGGGTTGAAACCGTCGGATGATAGCCCTAGCCAAACATTTCGAACCTCTGATGCAAATTCAGGAAACTCCAACACATTCTTCTTCCAAGCCTCTCCGTCGGTGGGATGTCTAAGGGTGTCATCGTCAGGCACATTCCTCTCAGCCCACCATCTCATAGCTTCGGCCGTGAAAGCACACATGAACAATCGCTCAAGCCTATCAATCAGCGGGAAGTACCGAAGTATCTTCACAGCTTTCTTGTTCCCTTTAGGAGTGAACTTATACCGCTCTGTATTGCATACTGGGCAGTATTCAAGATCTGCAAGTCCTTCCCCGTAAAACAGAACGCAATCGTATCTGCATGCATGAATCTTGATGTAGGAAAGGCCGAGATCTTTAAGGATATGTCGCACCTTATGATGACTGGTAGGAAGCCGATGTCCGGGGGGCATCGCCCCACCCCATATCTTCAGCCAATCATCAACCGATTTGACAGTGCCTTTGTTCTCCGTTTTGATCTTCATCACTCCCATGACAGATTCAAGGACAGTCTTACTGCATCCGGGGTACAACGGAGTCTGTTGCAATGCGATCAGGTTGTTGTACTTTTCCATACCACTTGTGTTGACCGGTGATCGGGGTAATGGCTCGAGTGGCTCAATATCAGGGAAACACTCCATCTCCGGAGGAGGGAGTTGCACATCTGGTGCTTCATCAAAGACACCGCTCTCACGAGGAAACATATCGTTGATCCAGTTCGTTGTTGGATCATTGGACGAACTCCCTCTCTCGGCAAATTGTCCATGATCATGAAGACCCGCAAACTCTGGTTCACCGTGATAAATCCAATTAGTGTATAGGACCCAAAATCCATATCTAGCCAGGTGTTGCTCCACTGTCTCTATGGAAAACCGGTGTCGTGGGGTGGCACACTTGCACTTTTTACACGGACAATAATGAAGTGTAGTGTCTCCACAGTTAGCCATCACAAAATCCAGGAAACTCCTAACTCCATCATGATACGCCTGATCCCATCTTCCAAGGGTAATCCAACTCTTGTCCATCCTGTAAATTCAAGAAATAAATATAGCTATATATAGATATGTATTATGCACGTACTACGTACGTACGTACGTACTAATTAATTAAAAAATACATCATTACACACACACACACACACACACACACACACACACACACACACACACACACACACATATATATATATATATATATATATACGTACACACACATATATATGCATCCCTAAATTAATTAAAACATCGTCAATCTCCCTAATTAATTAAACACAATGTATTTTTGATATATACCAACATTATATTTTTAATTACAATTAAATTAATTAATATATATATACATTTTTTCATCAAATTCATCTAAAATCACTTCTAAATCAACAATCAATCACTGATCTTTAACAAAACTTCAATTCTATCTAACCAACATATCAACCCCCATTAATAATCTCATCTCAACACACACACACACACACACACACACACACACACACACACA
This sequence comes from Potentilla sterilis, assembly GCA_963682095.1. Lineage (NCBI taxonomy): Eukaryota > Viridiplantae > Streptophyta > Magnoliopsida > Rosales > Rosaceae > Potentilla > Potentilla sterilis. The sequence goes on from OY821764.1 coordinate 24,112,738, forward strand.
CATATATATATATATATATATATCAAATTAATCACACATTTATTCTAATTAAACTCTAAATTAACACACGTCTAGCATATAACCAACTAAATCAACACATACAGTAATATACGTACCTTTCAAGCTTATGGCCGAGGTTTTGGACGATTTCAGAGCGTTTTCGAAATGTTTTCGACGAATGAGCTCGCTACTGCGGAATGGATCTGATATAAGAGTTATAGCCGACGAATACCCTCCTCGTCGGCTATAACCAAAAACTTTTCGTCGGCTATAGTTATAGCCGACGACGGACGACGACTCGTCGGCTATAATATTATAGCCGACGATGTGGCCGACGAAATAGTAATTCGTCGGCTATGACCCATTATAGCCGACGAAGTACTATTTCGTCGGCCGTTTTTTCCCATATCGTCGGCTATAACCCCTTTTCTGGTAGTGATGATATATTCTAAGGGGGAAGCCTTCTATTTATAGGGAAGGAAGGCTCCCTCCTTTACAACTTCTCCAATGTGGGATGCAAACACACTATTACATATTTCCCTACTCACGAAGCTACTTCAGGCGCCCGGTGGCACGCCCTCCGGGTGCGGCACCGGCGATCTCTGATATTGGGAATGTAGCCGGGGTGGCGGTCTACCAGCTGGATGCCGGAAGTAGGACCTATGACGCCTGTTGCAAGGTCCACGAGGTCGCCGGATGTGCTTGGCGGTGCACTATATCTACTGTCAACAAGTCCCCCAAGTTCCCGAGTAAAAGTGCAATCTTACTTGGGGAGTTACCATCATGTGCCGCCAAGCGTAGGTGGTGACCGAGTCACCCCTACTACCACCAGTCCCCCAAGTCCCTAAGTGAGATTGGGCTCTTACCGGGCGTTCGAATGCCGAGTCCCACTCCTCCGCTCGAGTGCTATTGATGTGCTCCCAGTAGTAGTCCCCCAAGTCCGTGTTGGAGATTTGACTTGGCCGGGAGTGATGAGGTGGCGGGTTCTGATCCGCACCGTCTGTGCCGGGTTCTAGAGCGGCGGTGGGTGCCCAAGGAGGGTCCGGGTTTGACCGGTCCTGACTCGCTGAAGCTTGATCGGGCGGAGCCGCTGCTGAACAAAGCCGGGCCTGCTGAATCTGGGGTAACCCGCTGGACAGGACCGGGCCTGCTGAATCTGGGGTGACCCGCTGGACAGGACTGGGTGGTGAGCTGATAGACTGAGCGGCCGAGCTCACGAGGCTGGAGGGTGAGCTGATAGACTGAGCGGCCGAGGTCACGAGGCTGGAGGTGAGCTGATAGACTGAGTGGCCGAGCTCACGAGGCCGGAGGTGAGCTGATAGACTGAGCTGTGGTGCAGGGGTCGAGGCAGCCGGTAACCGGAGAGATGTCATGGAGCCGGTAACCGGAGAGATGACGTGGAGCCGGTAACTGGTGAGATGCCATGGAGCTGGAACCGGGGTGCCCATGCAATAAATGTGGAGCGGGGTGAAACCCGGACGAGTGCATGGGATGGTGATGTGAGGACTCGACCGGTGGACTGTCATGTCGGAACGAGTCCCCCAGTACAATTGCTGCCAAAGGCGGGGCAGGCCAGGGAGTAGCCTGGGGTAATGTGCAGGTTTGCTAGCCTGCGGGGAGACTTGTTCTGTGTTAGAGAAACAATCTGCCCGGTGGGGTGGCGTTGAGATAACGAGTCTCGCCATGTATCCCCAAATGTATCACAGTTCAGTGTGATGCAGGGTTTTTATCCTGCTGGAAAAGTTTACATGTGTTAGATGTAAACTCTCCCGAGTTTATAAAGCCCATGCGTTTTCCATGGAGCCGGTTGAATGTTACCTAACCGGTGGAGATGCCATGGAGCCGGTAACCGGAGAGATGCCCCGGAGCCGGTAACCGGAGAGATGCCCCGGAGCCGGTAACCGGAGTGATGCCATGGAGCCGGTACCCAGAGAGATGCCATGGAGCCGGTAACCGGAGAGATGGCGTTACCGTAACGCGATGCATACTGATGCGCGCACTGAGATGTGATGCATTGGAATGCGTGCACCGTAGTGCGATGCATACTGATGCGATGGCGATGCATACTGATGCGATGCATTGATGCATAATGATGGCGATGCATACCGATGCGATGCATTGCAATGCTGAAATGATCGACCGATGCATAATGATATGCGCAGCACTGATAAGCGCATAATGATATGCGTGCAACGATGCATACTGATATGCGATGCATTGCAATGCTGAAATGATCGACCGATGCATAATGATATGCGCAGCACTGATAAGCGCATAATGATATGCGTGCAACGATGCATACTGAACCATGATCGTGCTTTTATCACATGTCTAGTTATCAATACTCTCAAACAGATTATGCACAGGTGAAGCATGCGTTGAGTAATAATGAATAAGTCGGAATACTTAGCTTTGGAGAAAGCTGCCGGGTGTTGGAATAGCGTGCGGGAATGATTCCCGGGTTGCCCGGTGAATGTCTACGGGTGTGGAGAGCAGCTTGGGTGTCCAAAGAAACCTAGTGGGTGGCCAAAGGAAATTGCCTTCTGCCCAAACTACTGCTCAACCCAGGCCCGGCCCAAGATGTCGACCCTCTTGTCCCGTTGACCAGGAAGTTGACTTTCCCCTCTTTTTTTGAATTCTCTTTCCCGCCATTTTTCGTTTGCCTCTGTTTTCTTTGCTTTTCCTCTCGTCTGGTTTCTCTGTCTCTGTTCTGCTTTGTTGTTTTCTTCTCTACCTCTCTCTTCTCCCAGCTTCTCTCTCGGTGGGTGCCTAAAGAGGGCAGCCGGGTGCCGTGAGTAAATGTGGGACGACCCACGTCGGAGGAGACGAGCTGCACCGGAGGAGACGAGGTATACCGGAGGAGACGAGCCGTCGCTCGGACCCGGAGAGAAGGATGTCCCGCACGGGAGGAGTGCACCGTCGACCGAAGGCGGAGACCGAGCCTTGCCCAGTGGGGTGGCGAGTTGCCCGAACCGGAGAGGGCAGCCTGAGGCTGAATGACCTGGCGGGGAGGGGGGCGTGGAATGGGTTACCGGGAGGCGACTTCGGAACCCGGACCGGGCAGAGGGGAAGACGCCGCAGAGCCGAACCGTCGCCGACGTGGCCTTCGCGGGTTGGTCGAGTGCGAGGCAAGATTGGTGGACAGAATGAAGAGGGGTCAGACGCCAGTGACTCGAGGAACTCACCGGTGCCCGGAAAGACTCATTTCCCGGATGAGGAGCTGCGGTGGGTGCCCAAAGAAGATTTTGGGTGTCCAGAGAAGATTGGTGCTCATACCCATTGTTGTAGCCCGACCCGACCCGGCCCATCTGCTGACCCGCTGACTTTTTGAATTGGGCGGGGTCCATTTTTCCCGCTCTTTCTTCGCTCTCTGCTGCTTTCTTCCTCTCGCCATGCCGGAGAGGAGGTCAGCGGCGTAGGCGCCTAGACCTGAGGGGGACGACCGGGGGATTGGGAACCGGAGAGGGGAGCCACGGGTCCCGGAGAGGTGTGCCACCTAACCCGCACCCGGAGAGGCAAGCCATCGGTGACCGTACCCGGAGAGGAGAGCAAGGCCCGCACTGCACAGGAGGGGCGACCCACACCGGAGGAGACGATGCCATCGGTTCGCTGGAGAGAAAGCCACCGGAGGTAATGGGGGCTGATCCGGGGTGCTAGTTTCGGGCGGTGTCATGGGTGTCGGGGTCGAGGCTGCGGGTCACTGGAGGCGTCGCAGGTGATTCGCCGGACTGCCGACCGGGCCGTCTCAGGCGAGTTACTGGCCTGCCGACCGGGGGCTGCAGCTGTGCGAGGCGGAGGGAGATGGCGGTGGCGGGAGAGTATTCGTCTGGGTTGACCGGGACTGACCTGCTGGACTTTGACCCGGAGAATAGTTGACCCGCTACTTGCTGACCTGCTGGGCTTTGACCCGCTGACTTGCTGGGCTGCCCGTTGGCCCATTGACCGGGCTGATGGCAGCAGGGTCACTTTTTTCTAGCCGGGTACCTGCCCCGGTAGAGCAACACAACCTTTAGAACTGGTTCCCACAGACGACGCCAATTGTTTCTGCACAAACCCGTAGGCCTGGCAGAAGCACAATAATAAAGCTGTAAAAATAAAGGCAAGTATAGTGGTTCACCGTGCCATCGGAGGGCACGGCTATGCTCACTTGGAATATAGTATGATCGGGCGAAAACCATCGGATGGTGGTTACATGCCAAGAGTGGCAAGTATCCAAGAGGCCTAACTCTAAGGGGGAAGCCTTCTATTTATAGGGAAGGAAGGCTCCCTCCTTTACAACTTCTCCATGTGGGATGCAAACACACGATTACATATTTCCCTACTCACGAAGCTACTTCAGGCGCCCGGTGGCACGCCATCCGGGTGAGGCACCGGTGATCTCTGACATTGGGAATGTAGCCGGGGTGGCGGTCTACCCGCTGGATGCCGGAAGTATGACATATGACGCCGGTTGCACGGTCCACGAGGTCGCCGGATGTGCTTGGCGGTGCACTATATCTACTGTCAACAAGTCCCCCAAGTTCCCGAGTAAGAGTGCAATCTTACTTGGGGAGTTAACCATCATGTGCCGCCAAGCGTAGGTGGTGACCGAGTCACCCCTACTACCACCAGTCCCCCAAGTCCCTAAGTATGGAAGAAAGTTCTGAATACGTTGTTCATCATTCATCCATGGATAGGTTTTAGTTACTTCATTCTGATGAAGCTCAATGAAGTGAGCCGCTTCTGTACAGTGCTCCATTACATTTTAGTGAGCCTCATACAGTTCTTCCCTACTTAAGCGAGCATTTTCTACGAAACCTGCGGGATTCACGAGTTCGGAAACAACAGAGATATTGAATCGAGATGCATTGGCGACGTTTGCATCTCCTGTAGCATCATCCATATAAAAACTACAGTGTGTCACACACTCATGTGTAATGTATTGCTCAGCAATACACCCCTCAGGGAAATGCGTGTTTATAACAGTCTTTTTATATTCCCCGAGTTGCTTGTCAAATATTATAGTTGTACAATATATATATATATATATATATATATATATATATATATAGAGGATCATGTAGTTAAAATGACAAAAATAACGCAGCACCTTTCTATGGAAAACATCCAGGTAAAATGTACTGGGCCGGTAAGCAGAACCTGTTCGGGAAGGTGAATAATCATGAGATGAACATGATGGTGAAGAAAGCGGGAGGAAAAATCATTTCCAATTTACAAAGAATCATGACTATTTTTTCCTTCATGTGACGGACGACCTCTTTCTTCATCTCTCTAGCACATAGTTTCTGAAACCATCTTGACAACGCTATTAACGGCTCAATGACATGATATGGCAGATATAGTCGGATAACCACTGGAAGAAGACGTTGGAGCAGTACATGACATTCATGCGTTTTCAATCCATAAAACTATTTATCATTCACATTGACCTTATTCTTCAAACTTCCCGCATAACCATAAGGAAACTGTGCATCTTTAATCCATTCAAAAATCTCGCTCTTTGCCTCAGGAAGAACTGTATACGGTGCTTGAGATACTTTTTCTTTCTTTTTACTTGACCCGGGTTTCATTTTTTTCCACAGCATCTTCTGTATCCCTAATTATTCCAGACCTTCACGAGCTTTTGGATCGTCTTTGGTCTTTCCTTCGAGACCGAATATGGTTCCACTGATGTTGTCGTACACATTCTTCTCAATGTGAATGACATCTAAGGTATACCTTATTCTCGATGTGGTCCAGTACGGCAGCTCCCAAAATATACTCACATGAGTCCAACATAGTTTTTCTCTAGTTGCTTTGGGCTTGAACTTGGGATGCAAACTCAATTCAGGGTAGTCATGAGAGAGGATACTGCTATAAATCTCATCCCCAGACCGGGTGCTTCCCTTAACTCAACCTTCCCATTAAACTTATCTGTTGCTCGACGCCATGGATGCCTCCGGGGTAGCCATCTGCGGTGACCCTGGTATGCCATTCTCCCTATCAAGTTGCTTGAATCAACATCTTCCAAAGAAATGGGACACGCTTTGTACCCTTTTGTCTAGATGCCTCCCAACATCCTTAATCCGGGAAAGTCGCTAATGGTCCACATCACTGCTGCTCTCATTATGAATGACTTTTGCTCATGTCGGTCATAAGTCTGAACTCCAATACTCTACAACATCTTTAGCTCATCGATCATTGGTCTCATAAACACATTCAAACACTTTCCTGGAGACTTTGGACCGGATATTAACAATACAAGCATGTTAAACTCCTTTTTCATACACATTGAAGGAGGCAAATTGTAAGGCATTGGCACAACAGGCCAAGTGCTGTGAGAAAGACCCGTTGCACCAAAAGGATTGAACCCGTCTATAGCTAGTCTGAGGCGCACATTCCTAATGTCGTTGGCAAAATCTGGAAAGTCCTTATCAAACTCTTGCTATGCTTCCCCCATCTGCCGGGTGTTTAAAAATTTTTTGATCTAAAATCCTTTCCCCGTGCCACCGCATTTCCTTTGCTGTGTGCAGTGACATATATAGGCGTTGCAACTTGGGTGTTAGAGGGAAGTAACAAACCTTTCTTACAGGAACTTTTATACCATATTCAGAATATATCCATCTCGACTCCTTGCATATGGAACAGTTGTTTAGGTCTGCATTCTCTTTGTAAAACAACGCACAACCATACTCGCATGCGTGGATGATCTTATAACCCAGACTCATGTTCTTTAGGATCTTTCTTACAGTTCGGTATGAATCAGGATACTTGTTTCATAGAGGAAGCGCGCTCTTGATCAACGCACAGTTATCATCAAAACTTTTGTCTGACCATCTATTTAGCGTTTTTATCTTAATTGTTTTAAGGATGATGGCTAAAACAGTCTCCTCACTACCATCATACAACGGAGTCTGGGCCTCTAATAAAAACCTTTTATACTTCTCATAAGCATCTCTGGCAATAGGATCTAAATCATTTACATCATTTCCATGATTTAAACCATCAACATTCTCTACCTCATAAAATCTATTAATATATGGAAAAACATTGTTTCTGCCTAAACCCGGGGGTCTAGTAGATACAGGACAATAAAGATAGAATAAGGACACAACGATATATAGTGGTTCACCGTGCCATCGGAGGGCACGGCTACGTCCACTTGGAATTCACTATAGCCGGCTAATAAGCCATCGGTGGTACAAGGGTTCCAAGAGATCCTAATACTAAGGGGGAAGCCTCCTATTTATAGAGAAGGAAGACTTCCTCCTACACCATGTTTCCAATGTGGGACACAAGCCCACATTACTACACATTTGCCTACCCATGAAGCTACTTCGGGAGCCCGGTGCCACGCCCTCCGGGTGCGGCACCGGTGATCTCTGACATTGGGAATATAGTCGGGTTTGCGGTCTACCCGCCTGATGCCGGAACTAGGACCCATGACACCGGTTGCACGGTCCACGAGGTCGCCGAACATGCTTGGCGGTGTACCATATATGCCACCAACAAGTCCCCCAAGTTCCCGAGTAAGGGTGCAATCTTACTTGGGGACTTAATCATCTTGCGCCTCCAAGCATAGGCGGTGACCGAGTCACCCCTACTACCTCCAGTCCCCCAGTGAGATTGGGCCCTTCTCGAGGTTATCGCCTTTTGCCTCTGGATGATATGTACCTTATAAAACAAATAAGAATAAAAAAAGTGATTAAAATTTAAGCCACTTACAAGAATCAAGCACCGGGTTGTTATTCGTTACCGCTCGGTGATACGAATACTGCCCGGGGTTACCAATGATATGCACACAGATATCAATGGAACACATAAATCATGATCACGTATAAAATGAAGGCATGTGTAGCTTGAAGATGTCATGCAAAGTCTTTCGTTAGTGTTGGCTTAGCCGTTGGAATGCCCAGAGCCGGTTGAATGGTACATAACCGGTGGAATGCCTCAGCCGTTGTTACTGGCTTACCGTTTCCCGGAGGAAAAGATCCCGGAGGATAGAACTCGGCCAGCCACACATGAAAGACTATATGCTATGCACCACAAAGCTAAAATTACCGATGTAGCAGGTAATCATGCACATTCATTATCATGCGGGAAAAACAATTCACATGCTCGCCAAATATATAGCACAGTACTCGCATAGAAGTGGAGTAAATATAATTGTAAGAATTAAAGAACTTAGCTTTGCTGGAGATTGCTGCAGGTTGATTTGCTGTTTGAAGCAGTGAGTGCCCAGAGAAAATTTCTGGGTGTCCAAGCTGCTGAAAACTGAGCAGTTGGAATGGCCCAGGGTTGAAGACCCGGACTGCTGCTGAATGGACCTGGATGCTGCTGAAGACCCGGACCGCTGGATGGACCCGGACCGGCCCAAGGTGAGGATCGGTTGACCTTGACCGGATGGGGCTGATTTGAACTTCAAAATTTCCCGCCATTTTCTCTCCTCTGCTTCGGGCCTCTGACTTCGCGCTTCTGCTTCCTCGGCCGGACACGCTCGGCCGGTGGACTCTTGGCCGGCACCTTCCTCGGCCGGCATCTCCACCCGGCCGGCATCCTCCTCGGCCGGGGGCTCTCGTCCGGCTGACTCGACCTTGGCTCTCCCTCGATCCTCGTCCGACCCGGACCATGCACCGGAACTGCTGGAAGATGCTGCACCGGAGACGTGCTGCACCGGGGACGCCGCACCGGAGAATGAAACAGGGCCGGGGATGCCGCACCGGACGACGAAGCAGGGCCGGGGATGCCGCACCGGACGACGAAGCAGGGGCTGCTGCTGCACCGGACCTGCTGTCCGGTTGACTCGCTGGCGGGGAGACTCACTCGGGAGACGGGGCTGCATGCCGGGCTGCATGCCGGACCGGGAGATGCCGCACCGGAGGGGTGCTCGGGGATGCTGGCCGGCACACTTGCTACACCGGGAGACGCTGGCCGGGAGAAACAATTGGCGCACCCAAGTCCGAACCGGAGAACCGCACCGGAGACGCTGGTCGGGAGAAACAATTGGCGCACCCAAGTCCGAACCGGAGAACCGCACCGGAGCCTGGCGCGTGGATCATGCAGGGTGGACCGGGCGGGCCTGGTCCTGTTGACCGGGCTGGGTTGCCAACTGGGCCGGGTGCCAACATGAGCTGGGCTGCAGCAGCAGGGCTTCTCTCTCCACTTTTTTCTTTTTTTTCTTCTTCTTCCCGATGGAATAAATAAGAGCATGACTAACCGATCTCTACCCAGCTGGTAGAGCAACACAACTTTTTGAACTGATTCCCACAGACGGCGCCAATTGTTTCTGCCTAAACCCGGGGGTCTAGTAGATACAGGACAATAAAGATAGAATAAGGACACAACGATATATAGTGGTTCACCGTGCCATCGAAGGGCACGGCTACGTCCACTTGGAATTCACTATAGCCGGCTAATAAGCCATCGGTGGTACAAGGGTTCCAAGAGATCCTAATACTAAGGGGGAAGCCTCCTATTTATAGAGAAGGAAGGCTTCCTCCTACACCATGTTTCCAATGTGGGACACAAGCCCACATTACTACACATTTGCCTACCCACGAAGCTACTTCGGGAGCCCGGTGCCACGCCCTCCGGGTGCGGCACCGGTGATCTCTGACATTGGGAATATAGCCGGGGTTGCGGTCTACCCGCCGGATGCCGGAACTAGGACCCATGACACCGGTTGCACGGTCCACGAGGTCGCCGAACATGCTTGGCGGTGTACCATATATGCCACCAACAAGCATTATACATAATATCCATACTGGGGTTTATCTGAGGACCCACACTACCACTAGAAGAGGTCATCTGCTTATACAATGAAGGAATTTTTGACACCTCACCGTGACATGTCCATGTAGTATAATCATTAATCATACCGTTCCTCCTCAAGTGCCCAAACATCTCATCTACTGTTAGCCTCCGCTTTTGCAACAGACAACGCTTGCACGGGCACCTGTGCAATTCCGTCTCATTACTGCTATTCTGTGTGACAAACGCACATAAATCTATTATCCCCTGAACGAACTTCAGATCACCTCTAGATAAGCTGATCCAACTCTTGCCCATGCTGCCTGTCATAACATAAACAGACAATATGCATAAGGGTAGTACACAACATTTATGATACAATCAAAACATGTCCCAACACGTCTTCTCCTTATGCCTCCAGGTTGGGTCCTATCCCCTTTAGGACAACACGACTTTTGTTAACCCTCTTGCACCCATGTGGTTTCTGCTACAGTTTTGAAAAATTTCGGCAGCATCCCCATCCCTACAGTTCCTCAAGTGCACAAAAATCTAAACAACCTAATTTACTCGAGGAACATTGTAGAGAGACATTGTCGAAACTATATCCCAAAACTGAAACTGAAACCACATGAATAGCTAAAGGATCAACAAAGTCGTGTTCGCCTAAAATGTCCAAAAATGGGACAATTCGAGAATCAACAACTCATCTGGATCAACTAGATGAGTTGTTGATTCTCAAACGGGAGTTCTAAGCTGATAAACACCACAATTATATATAATATGAAACCATAAATTTACACACGGCACCACACTCCCTCACTAAGCCACTCGCATGTTTCAGAAACTCTAACTACCACAATCCACACAAAACACAAACCAATTACATCATTAATTAATGATTTCAACCTAATCTACCATAAAATTCTAATTTCACTAAATTTCACTATTTCACAAAATTTCATTTTCACAAAATTTGGATTTAACTAAATTTCACAATTTCACTAAATTACACTAAAATTCAATTTCACTAAATTTCACAATTTCACTAAATTCAATTTCACAATTTCACAAACTAACCTAATCTCAAAACTAACCTGTTGACAGTAGCCATAAGAGAGGCTACCCAGGCCCTCAGACCCACAGCAAGGGCTCCTGGACCCGGCCCAAGGCCCGGAAGTTCAGCACCAGCACCTGGTCCGGCACCCGGGCGGACCTTACTGGTGAGCGGGACCTGGGGACAGGGGACAGCAGCTCCCCAAGTAAGGGGCCGAAACAGTCCAGTAGTATATGCAGAAGGGGGTCAGTCCCACATCGAAGGGTGAGGCCAGCCCTCACGCCCGACAGCGTATATATGAGTCTCAACTACCGTCATTAATAGGTAATCAATACTTCAACTACTCATTCCAGCTAAGGTTATCAGTTTATCCTATTTATACTGACTTACGCATCGGAGCAGAATAGACCGGCCCGCCCAGTATTCCCTTAGTTAGCAGGATTTGCAGGAAGGAATTGCACCAAGATCCACCGGTCTCTGTTAGTCTACGGATTCAGACAGAAACAATTGGCGCCGTCTTTGGGAAGAGTTCAAAAAGTTTATGTTGTCCTACTAGCAGGAAGGGTATCTGTCAGCCCGGGAAAAACCCCCCAAAGGGTTACGAAGTAACTATGTCCGGAAGTATAGGAAACAGGAAGGGAATAAGTCTAGAGGACCAAGGGGTTCTAGAGCCGGTGCTAGTCTAAATCCCGGGGGCGAGGCAGGAGCAGCCCGCTGGGGATGGCAGTCAGAACGATGTTACCAACCGTGATTCGGGGGGTACGTCTGTTGAACGCGACAGAGATCTACGAGGGAAGGGCCCGGCGGACGATCGCCAAGTCTTGGGCCTGGAACCTGCACCGACGTCCCCCTCAGCCCCAAAAGAAGGGAAGATCGGCTGCCCAGCAGCGACAGCCCGGATGATGTCTCCGATCCCGGCAAGTACGATATGGCGGGAGAGGTAGAAGAGATGCGAGCGGAAGTAAACCGCTTGCGGGCAGAGAGCGACCGGGACAGGGCAGAAGCCACCACCAAGTATCAAGACATGGAAGCGGTTATGCCGCATTGGTGGTCGCCTTGGAAAGAAGCCAGCAGCGCAATGTCGCTCTGGCAAAATCATTCGCGCCACACCCAAGAGAGCCTCCCCACTAAGAAGTGGGTCAGTCATCGGGAGGGGAGAGGGACACCGGCGTGGCGGGAGACGTGTTCCCAACGGACACGGTGCCACCAAAGATAGTCCCAGCCATTCGGAGGAACAGCGGCTTGATCGAGGAAGATACCATCAGCTCGACCGCACGGGCATTGTAGATACTATCTGACTTGGTGTCAGATATGAAGGCCCAGATAGAGGCCAACGAGAGAAAGGCTGCGAGACCGCCGAAGAGAGCACGATTCAACGAGCGGGCTGGACCCTTCTCACTCCGGGTTCTGGAATCCGGAAGATCTGGCACCCAAAAGTAGCTAAAGCTTAGATACTCCGGGGTCGGCTGCCCGTACCAACACCTGGACAGCTTCCAGTCCCAAACGTGTGCTAAGGGCTACTCCGACGCCGTTTGCTGCAACATATTCCAGGAGACCCTATCCGGAGAGGCGCTCAACTGGTTTTACGAACTACTGGCAAACTCTATAGAGGCATTCGAGCAACTGGTCGATAGATTCGTGGGCCGGTTCATATTAAGGGTCGAAGGGGCCCAGACCTCGATGGTCTTCTTTAACTGCAGGTAGACAGACGGCGAAGTGCTGAGAGCTTTTGTTAACCGATGACAAACGGCCACCGCCGGGGTCAGGGACCTGGACAAAGGGATTGCCGAATCAGCTTTCATGCAAGGTCTCTGGCCCGGAAAGTTCTCGTATGCTCTGCGAGTAGAGATCCGCAGGGTTACGACGAACTGATGGCGATGGCTATCAGGCACGCCCAAGCAGACAACGAAACTTACGAGATTTGTCAACACAAGAGAAGGCAGGAAGAGCCCGAACCCGCCTGACAGGAAGCCAGAAACTAGCAGCAGGGCCAAGACCGAGGAGCCTCGACAGACAAAAGACCAAGAGGTTGGGGGAACCAGTAGCGCCGGAGGGACTATGTCGACATTCCCCAACGAGCAGGGAACCTCCCATCCTACCAGAAGCAAACCCGCCCCCTAGCGGTCATGCCAGCAGGACGACAAGAGGTATTCTCTACTTTGACCTCTTCCTACGAGGATATCTTGTACGAGAACGGGAACGACATCCCTCCGCCGCCAAAGAGAAAGCACTTGAAGGGAAACCTGACCAGGGCCCAGACCGGTAAGTACTGCTCCTACCTCAATGAAGCCACGCACAGGACAAATGATTGTCTTGCCCTAAGAACGACGATAGTGGGACTGCTCCGCCGCGGCAAACTACGGCAGTATCAAGGATAACCCGGCTCCAAAGGACTGCGCGAAACCGCGCCTTCTGCTCCGGAAAAATTCTTCCCGTGTAACCTGGCGTAATCTTAAACGGGTGTAATTTCACAAGTCTACTCCAACTTTGTTTCAACTAAGTACAAAGGTAAATCGTTGGCAACTAGATCAAAAGAGCAAATTGAAACAGGCGTAACACAGGCTCAGGCAAAATCTCCATTCATTAAAACTCAGATCAATGTCTACAATGGACTACGCCTCCGGAAGCAAACCCGATGGCTAAGAAAAATAAAAAAATAATAATATATGTACGCTAGGGGACTTCCGCCTGCTCCTCCTCTTCAGCAGGAACTCCTTCAGCGGCGGTATCACCGTGGCATGTTCACCGAGCGGCACGGTATCTCCTTCATGGGCCTTTTCTTCATCCGCCTGTGACGGCGGTAGCTTTGAAATATCAAGATAGCCCTTAGCCTTCCAGTCGTCAAAAGCGTCGGTTATCCCCGCCTCCCGGGCCCGTTCCAGCAGGTCAAGAAGCTCATCACTTTCTTGATACTTCTTAACCGCCCGCTGATAAACCTACGGGTCATTCTCATCGACCGGCCCGCCGGCAGAAGCAGAGCCCGTCACCACCTGCCGCTGGAGTTCCTCGACCTTGGTCTCCAACTCGGCCCTCTCCTCCTCCATGCCCTTCTTCTCCTCTTCAAGAGCCTCGACTTGGGCATCCAGCTTGTCCATCTGCTTCTTGGCCCTCTCCTCCAACCGGGTTTTCTCCTGTTGGAGCTTGGACTTCTCTGCCTCCAAGAGTTCCCGGGCGCTAGTCAACTCCGCCACCTGCTTCTTCAGGTCAAGCTACTCCTCACTTGCATCTGACCGATACAAGTGGTACAGCAGCTGCAGTTTGACAGGCACCGGTTAGAAAATAACCAAGTACCAACTAATGCTAACGGATACCAGTGGCAAATTATTCTTACCTGGAGGGCCATCTCCCGGCTCTTTAATCGATGATCCTCCAAACACCCCTCCGGAGCCCCAGTCTTGTCCAACTTCATACCCTTCATATCCCTGAGCAGGCTCCGAACAAAAGGTTCGTCCGGACAGCCGTGCTCCTGTCCTAGCTCCATAGCCGGAGACTTCTCCACACCCGATGCTTCTGTGCCGGCAGTGGAAGAGCTACCGACCGCAGGAACCCTGCCTCGGGTGGAAGTGGTCCCACCACTCGTCAGCTTTAGCCCCTTGGCCAAACTCTCACCAGCCGACCGGCCGGTAACAGTAACGAGCGCGGAGGCCGGCAGCTCCCGAGACCTCTTCCTCCTCTCACCCAGATCAACCTGTAAAGAAGAAGGTTGGGTGGCAGACAGTGGGGACCAGGTGACAGTTGTCACCGGCCCCAAACGGTGTGGAATCCTTGCAACACCACCTGGGGGCTTGGACGGCCCACCAACTGTCTTCCCCGATCCAAACGCCGCCTGGGGTCCCGTAGCGTGAGTCTTTACGCGCTTTAAGATGTAGTCCTCGTCTGCAATAGCCAGCGAAATGTGTTTATCATGTACGGTCAACTCCTCGGTTCCCCGGTCAACCGTGGACCGCGCGGAGGCATCTCCCTTCTCCTTCAGCTTCGAGACAAGCTTATGATTGTCCATCGATAGAGTTTCGTGGGCTTTAATGGTCGTCCGAGAAGATACACCTGCAGAACATAAGGCAAAGAGGTTAGACAACACTAATTCACTCAACGGAATCAGAGACAGTCAACCTACATTCTACCACCCACAGGGATTCCCCCCCCCCCCCCCAGGTTACGCAGTTCTAGCACCTCCTGTCGGATGAAATTGTAGGAACTCCGCTCCAGGTCCGACCAGCACCCAAATACCCGGGCGATCCTATGCCTCTCCAGGTCAGACAACTTATACGATTGATCGCCGATCTGCTAAAAGGCCTCGGGAACCATGTAAGTCCTACTCCTCTTATGCCAGCTCCAAGCCCCCCCCCCCCCCCCCCCCCCCCCATCACCTTCTTCCTCCAATTATTGTTGAGCCAGCAGGGCAAGCGGGTTATCACCGGCTTAAAGTGCCGAGTGGAAAAACTGACACACCCCCGGGCCTTCCTCTTCTTCGAATATGTTAACCGGTACAAGGCCTGAAACTCGTTTACCGTTGGGCAACTCATATCACTCAGCCAATAGAGACAGCCTAGGCTCAGTAGCTGCCTCCACTGGTTCCCGGGAAGCTATGCCGGTGATATCCTAATGGCATTAAGCAGGTATTGCACAAAGTTGGGTAGCGGGAGCGATAACCCATGCCGGAATCGGTCCTCATGCACAGAAACCCAACCCTCATCCGGGTTGCAGGCCGACTCTCCGGAATGCAGAGGTTGCAAATCTACCTCTCCGGGAATATTCCACCTCGCCCGAAAGGCAGCAATCTCCCCTGGAGATAAAGAGCCCTCCGGCTCATCACAGCTTATGGTTCTATCCCCGTTAACAAGCATATAGTACGTGGCGCCTGCTGGCTGAGCAGGGTCCAAGGACACTCCATAGGGAACATCCTCCTATCCTAGAGACCCGGACGTCGACGCCTCACCGGTCGAATGAGCGATGGTGTCTGGCCCTGAGGATGAGGAGGCAAGCCAGTCCTCCATCCTCTCTTGGTCGTCCGTCACCGGTCGCCTGGCGGCCGATTCGGAGGCCTCACGGGAACTTCCAAAATCCATGTGACTTAGGGGAAAGAAAAAAAAACCCTAGGACCGGTCAGCAATACAACCTAAACAACGACTGCAGCGCAGCGTGAAACATGTGACGCCTCGGCACAACCCCGCAGCAACCACTGGGCTTGTCAGCCGAAAAATCCCAGGTCTTGCAGAGATTCGATCCCAGCGGGGTCCCATCCAAAGGGCAAACAATAATACAACTAGGTGCCAATTGGATCGACCCACGGACAAGACAAAAGGAATTTTTTAAAAAATACAAAGGCAGAACTGACCGATTAGTATGCACGAGGATGGCAACTCAAGAGGAAAACACCGAACAATTGTGTTCAGTAGACTAAGCAGGGGAACACTTCTTAAACCAAAGGCAAAATGCACGACGTAGCAGGGGCTTATATACAGGTCCAGTATCCTAAGCGCTCCTCAAGTTTCCCCCAAGCTACCCAGTAGGGCAAGTAAAACGCCCACGGATCCGGGTCATCCATCCCTCACCGTCTCCTGGCGACACGTGTCCCAGTATTGGTAACTGCCCAGGCCATAATAACTGACGCGACTGATGGAAAACCCTCATTCAATGCATGTCAGACACTTGCCTCGCATGCAAAGGATAGTGGAAAGAACAGGGAACATCACCGAACCATCCTGCCTACGAGCCTACAACCCAAGAACCATATATTCCAACGGTACGGGGCATTCCACCATATATTCCAAAGGTAGGAGGCATTCCACCAGTCGAACCTATTCCACCATTACAACCAAACAACAACGGCTCGGTATAAACCTGGGATAACTCTTCCTTCAACACAGGAAAATTCAACCGCAGGCTAAAAACCATGCTGCAATATTATGTACATGCTACGATATTCCAACCATAGTGCCTGCTCCAGTTCAAGGCTATCCAAGCCGTCGGTCCATCCATCTTCAACTATTGGATGCGGTTTCACACCGGCAATAATTGCACTTGCTTATCGCTATCCAACGGAATAATCGGTTGTCCAAACCGAGAAATTCCTACAGACAGCCTTGTACGACCTAAGGGATTCATGTACCACCGGGCTTTATAAACCAGGGAGACTTGATCCTCTCATACATGACAACTCTTCCCGCAGACTAAAAACCCTGCACAATACCTCAGGCCTGTAAGAACAAAGGTTGGGAAACCATCGGAAATGTTGACCGGTACCAACACAGGACCGCTTCACCCCGGGAGACTTGATCCTCTCATACATGACAACTCTTCCCACATGCTAAAAACCATGCACATCCTATATGCCTGCAGGAACAAAGGCAGCAGGACACGTGGAGATGGCGGCCGAGACTCTCTTGGCCACGCCACCTCGCCAGGAACTCCTCTAACACAGCGCACGTTTCCCGCTGATACCGTGTCACCTCGTCAACCACTGTTTAAATCAACCGTTGCCCTCTGCGGCTACGGTTCTAAAACATGGGGGCCTCGTCCATCTTGTGCACAATATCCACCGGGCTTTCCCGGAACATAGCACGGCACGGCGGATTTTTAACGCCACATTATCATAACCATGCAACAATTCTCATACTCGTATGCATCTGTCAGCATTAACATCATAACCATGCACGCATCGCATTACACATCACCATAACAGGTCCATTCGAACGCCCGGCCAAGCCAGTCTTAAACGCGGACTTGGGGGGCTAGGGCACAGTAGGGTAAGCATCCCTGCGGGTATGCAGGCCTATAAAGCAAGACAGATTTAAGTCCCCATTCAAGATAGCACTTGACCAAGAACTTGGGGGACCTGTTGACAGTAGTCATAAAAGAGGCTACCCAGGCCCTCAGACCCGCAGCAAGGGCTCTTGGACCCGGCCCAAGGCCCAAAAGTTCAGCACCAGCACCTGGTCCGGGCGGACCTTACTGGTGAGCGGGACCCGGGGACAGGGGACAGCAGCTCACCAAGTAAGGGCCGAAACAGTCCAGTAGTATATGCAAAAGGAGGCTAGTCCCACATTGAAGGGTGAGGCCAGTCCTCACGCCCAGCAGCCTATATATAAGTTCCAACTACCCTCATTAATAGGTAATCAATACTTCAACTACTCATTCCCGCTAAGGTTATCAGTTTATCCTATCTATACTGACTTAAGCATCGAAGCGGAATAGACCAGCCCGCCCGGTATTCCCTTAGTTAGCAGGATTTGCAGGAAGGAATCGCACCAAGATCCACCGATCTCTGTGAGTCTACGGATTCAGACAGAAACATAACCTAATCTCAATTTCACCAAAATCCACACTAACTCCATCATATATTCAAACACCCAACACTAAAAACAACACAAAACACATTATAAATCAAATCCAACTCAAGATATCAAACACTAAATTCAACCAATCAAACCCAAATATGGTGATTACAATGAAGAGGAGAGATTATACTAACCTACAAAGCAATTGGAAAAGAAGACCCAAGCTTTTGGAACCCGAAATTGACGAAATCAGCACTTTTCCTCATTTTCCGCAGCTCCCGATCTGTTTTCTCCCCGTTTCTTCAGTTTCTGGGTTTTGTTTAAGTCAAGGGCTTTATAACAGATTTTATAATTTTATGCGACGAACATGTTCTTTGTCCGTCGCTTAAGAACCTCTTAAGCGACGAACATATATCCTCGCCTAAGTGTCGTCGCATTAGAGGTTCTTAAGCGACGGACCGACTTTTCTATGCGACAAAAACTTTGTCCGTCGCATAAGTGCCTCTTAATCGACGGACGTATTCAATGTTCGTCGCTTCACCCCATATATGGCGTAGTGCATATTATATCCTAGTTCAAGTTTCAAAATTCTACACTTTAATTTTAAAGCGAAGGTATATGTTATTCAAGATTTACATTTGAATTTTTTTTTATTTTATATTTTATATTTGAAGGTATATGTTATTGAAGCTTTACATTTCCTTCCCTAATTCTCTGTGGAGGA
Organism: Potentilla sterilis; assembly: GCA_963682095.1. Taxonomy (NCBI): domain Eukaryota; kingdom Viridiplantae; phylum Streptophyta; class Magnoliopsida; order Rosales; family Rosaceae; genus Potentilla; species Potentilla sterilis. Next base: position 24,131,522 of record OY821764.1, read on the forward strand.
GGAACGACGTAAGATTCTTGAGGGAGGTTCGTGGTTTTATGGCAAGGCGATCATGGCTTTGGCTGAATATAATTAACGGTATTCAGGATTTGCAGGATGTACGTACCGATCCCTACAATTCCTGTTACTGTTGAGATTTTTGGTTTACCTCCAAAACTGCTGACAGAGGATGCGGTGGCGTATATTGGCGCGACCCTAGGAACAGAGGGACATGTCGATCGTGCAAGCTTGCGCGAAGGTAGGGCTAGGGTTAGGGTTTTACACCGTATTGCTGCTCGGGTCCAATCAGTGTATCACCCACAAGTCTTTGATTTTGATGGAATTGAGGCTAGGATTCGCTAGAAGTATGAGAGGCTGGTTGGTTTTTGCCGAACGTGTGGTTTGTTTGAACACGTTGGGGGACAATATGGTGGTGCACCTCCAGATCCGGCGGCGACGTCTCTTAATCCACCAACGGTTGGTACTGCTGCAGTGCCAGAGGTGACTCTCTTTCGGGGTGTACCAGAAACTTCAAGAGAAGTGAGTAAGGAGAAGTCTAAGTCTCCTATGTTCACAATTCCTGGGAAGACGGCTGCTGATATGGAAGCACAGGGTCAGAAATTTCGGACACCGGTGGTTCCTGTACCGGCGCAGGGACCTATGATTGCCGGGGAGGCTTCTTCCTCGGTTGTTGGAGTGAAGCGGAAAGCTGCAACTCCCATTCTCACTTTATGGGAAGCGTAGTAAGGTTACTACCAAACTTCTCGTTTCTGCCATCGAGTTTGAGGGTGAGCTTGCCCTCAAAAATGTTAACGAAGTGTTGGTGGTCTCTCCAACAAAGAAGACTAAGGGTAGAGGTTGACCTGCTGGTCGCAGAAACAACCCGAAGTCTGATCTAGAGCCCAAGAAGCTGGAGACAGTTCCTAGATTTAAAATAACAAGCAAGAAGAAAGGGCAGCATGCTTCTGCAGTTGGGGTTTCTGAGGTATTAGAGAAGGTGGCTGTTCCAAGCGATGCAAGTCCGGGTTCTGCAGTTGTTGAGAAACTTATGGTTGGTAGTTCTGGGGTTCCACCCCAGATTGAGTAAGTCTTAGTTTTAATTTTAGGAATAAATTGAGATTAATGCTTGGCTGCGTCCGGTGTCTTCTTCGATAGTGTCGTTGATGCACTTGTGGCCATTGTTGTCGACCTTAAAGCAAGTATCTAAAAGTCGCTAGTCGCTAGTCGGGCGGAAGACCGGTGACTAGCGACTAGCCGACTAGTCGGGTGACTAGTCGGTTTTTAATTTTTATATTTATTTTTATTTTTATAAGAATTAAATTAAAATAAAACAATTCTAAAACTCAATATTATGACTAAAAATAATCAAAATACTCAAAATACTCAAAATAACCATTACAATGTTCAACAACAATGAGATCATAATGTCTAAGAGTAGTGAACAAACTCAAAATAACCATTACAATCTCAAATTTGATCTTATACGGCTATGCCTCAAGTTCTTCTTCTCCATATCCCTCTAGTACCCCTTCTGTATCGGACTCAAACTCAAAATCTATCTCATCTTCTTCCTCTTCATCATCGGATACAAAATCCTCCTCAAGTTCTCTAACTTCTTGAATTCTAATACTTCTCCTAGGCTCTAAGCCACTATCCACTCTCATTCCCTCTTCAACCATTTCACTAGTAAGATCCGAGACAACATCATCACCACCACCATCAACAATCCAACATTGTGCTATAGTAGAGAGAGTTGGAGCCGAGAGGAGAGAGAGGTTGGGAGATTTGAGAAAGTACGGCTTACTGCGACCTAATCCAGCTCATCTGCGTTTTTATATTAAGTTTTTTTTTTTTTTGCCCGAACCGCCTAGGATTGACTAGTCGCCGCCTAGGACCGACTAGTCGGCTGATTTTTTCCTGACCGACTAGGAGCACTGATTTCCCTAAAATCACGGCGGTAAGGTATCGACTAGCGACTAATCGTCGACTAGTCGGTCCTAGGCGGTGATTTTTAGAACACTGCCTTAAAGATATATGTTTGGAAAACTATCACACAAGAAGGCAACTTTGATGCTTCTTGTTGAAACTGATGTCAAGGGCAATGTTTTAGATGCACAGAAACGAAAACTACCAAAGGTTAAACACCAACTAGCAAATCCACTATCCATTACATTTATCAAAATATCTTATGTGTGATCGGAATCTTTTAAGTTGGCTGGGGACCAAGAAAAAAGGGGGCATATGAAAGAGGGAATATATCATATATTGATATCTATACCAGGCATGTATTTGTGCTTTGACATCTGATTTCTGATGGTCCATCTCGTTTTGATAGTGAATTTGACATATCACAACTCTCAAATAAAAAGATTGCTACTGCATTTTCAAAAGTTCCCAGCCTCATATGAGGCTAGCTATAATACATAGTCTACACCATTTGTCTTGTGAAGGGAAATAGTGAAAACCCCATTTGTCTAAAAGTCGACCAAAACTAAATGCAACACCGGACGCAGAAGATGGCCAACATTTCAACATGTTAAGGAAAGCAATGGCTACCATCACTACGCCATTTTTCACCTTAAGCGACGGACATATACTACGTCCGTCGCTGTCAAAGTTATAAAAGCGACGGATACATATGTCCGTCCCATAAAAGCAAGTTCGTCGCTACAGGTACCTTATGTGACAGACCTTATGCGACCACTTATATCAGTCGGTTAAAGAACATCTAATGCGACTAATATGATTCGAAGGTGTGAGTCAGTCGCTTAAAACCTCTTAAGCGACGGATATTGAAATCCGTCGCTTAAACGTTTAAGATCTGCTATATAACCCTTGGCTTCGACAGATTACAGAGGAAGAAGAAAATGGGAAAAATCACTGTAGCAGTGGCGAAACATCTCCCCAACGGCTGATTTCGTCAATTTCGGGATTCAAAAGCTTGGGTTTTCTCTTCCAATTGCTTTGTAGGTTAGTATAATCTCTTATCTTCATTGTAATCACCATACTTCGATTAGATTGGTTGATTTTAGTTTTTGATATCTTTAGTTGGATTTTGTTTATAATGTGCTTTGTGTTGTTTTTAATATTGGGTGTTTGAATATATGATTGAGTTTGTGTTGATTTTGGTGAATTTGAGATTATTTAGTTTAGTTTGTGAAATTTAGTGCACTTGAATGAATGTGAAATTAAGTGCAATTGAATTTTAGTGAAATTTAGTGAAATTGGATTTTAATGTAATTTGATGAAATTTAGTGAGTGAAATTTTGTGACTTTTATGGTAGAGTAAATTCACATTATTAATTAATGATATAATTGGTTTGTGCTGTGTGTGGATTGTGGTAGTTAGGGTTTCTGAAACATGCGAGTGGCTTAGTGAGGAAGTGTGGTGCCGTGTGTAAATTTATTGTTTGGTATTATGTATAATTGTGGTGTTTATCAGCTTAGAACTCCCGTTTGAGAATCAACAACGCATCTAGTTGATCGAGATGGGTTGTTGATTCTCGAATTGTCCCATTTTGGACACTTTAGGCGAACACGAGTTTGTTGATCATTTTGGTACTCATGTGGTTTAAGTTTCAGTTTTGGGATATAGTTTCGACAGTGTCTCTCTACAATGTTCCTCGAGTGCAAATTAGGTTGTTTAGATTTTTGTGCACTTGAGGAACTGTAGGCAGATGCTGCCGAAATTTCCCAAAACTGTAGCTGAAACCACATGAATACCAAAAGGATCAACAAACTCGTGTTCGCCTGAAGGGGATAGGACCCAACCCGGAGGCATAAGGAGAAGAAGTGTTGGGACAGGTTTTGATTGTATCATAAACGTTGTGTGCTAACCTTATGCATATTGTATGTTTATGTTATGACAGGAAACATGGACAAGAGTTGGATCGGCTTATCTAGAGGTGATCCGAAGTTCATTCAGGGGATAATTGATTTTTCTGCGTTTGTTCTTCAAAATAGCAGTAGTCACACAGAAGTGCATAAGTGCCCGTGCAAGCGTTGTCGGTTGCATAAGCGGAGGATTGTAGTGGATGAGATGTTTACGCATTTGAGGGAAAACGGTATGATGCCTAACTACACTACATGGATACATCACGGTGAGGTGGCAAGCGGTCCTTCATTTTATGAGTAGAGGGAACAATATCTTCGGCAGAGAACCTCTTCTAGTGGTAGTGCGGGTCCTCATATGAACCCCAGTATGGACATTTTGTATGATGCTTTCCCATTCATGGATAGATTTCATGAGGCAGAGAATGCTGGTGGTTTAAATGATTTTTATCATGTAAATGATTTAGATTCTATTGCCAGAGATGCTTATGAGAAGTATAGCAGGCTTTTATCGGAAGGGCAGACTCCGTTGTATGATGGTAGTGAGGAGACTGTGTTAACCATCATCCTTAACCTAATTAAGATAAAAACGGAAAATAGATGGTCAGACAAAAGTTTTGATGACAACATAGAGTTGATCAAGAGAGCGCTTCCTCCAGGAAACAAGTGTCCTGATTCATACAGAACTGTAAGAAAGATCCTAAAGAACATGGGTCTGGGTTATGAGATCATTCACACATGCGAGCATGGTTGTGCGTTGTTTTACAAAGAGAATGCAGAACTAGACAACTGCCCCATATGCCATGAGTCAAGGTGGATATCTTCTGCACAGGGTATAAAAGTTGTTGTACGAAAGGTTCGTTATTTCCCTCTTACACCCAGGTTGCAACGCCTATATATGTCACCGCACACAGCAAAGGAAATGCGGTGGCACGAGGAAAGGATTTCAGATCCAGATTTTCTTTAACACCCGGCAGATGGGGAAGCATGGCAAGAGTTTGATAAGGATTTTCCAGATTTTGCCAACGACATTAGGAACGTGCGCCTCGGACTAGCAACCGACGGGTTCAATCCTTATGGTGCATCCTGCAGTCCTCACAGCACTTGGCCTGTTGTGGCGATGCCTTACAATTTGCCTCCTTCAATGTGTATGAAAAAAGAGTTTAACATGCTTGTATTGTTAATATCCGGTCCAAAGTCTCCTGGAAAGTGTTTGAATGTGTTTATGAGACCAGTTATCGATGAGCTAAAGATGTTGTGGACTATTGGAGTTCAGACTTATGACCGACATGAGCAAAAGTCATTCATAATGAGAGCAGCAGTGATGTGGACCATCAGCGACTTTCCCGGATTAGGGATGTTGGGAGGCATCCAGACAAAAGGGTACAAAGCATGTCCCATTTGTTTGGAAGATATTGACTCAAGCAACTTGACAGGGAGAATGGCATACCAGGGCCACCGCAGATGGCTAGACCGGCGTCATCCATGGCGTCGAGCAGCAGATAAGTTTAATGGGAATGTTGAGTTAAGGGGAGAACCACGCTCATGGACTGGGGATGAGATTTATAGCAGTATCCTCTGTCATGACTACCCTGTTCAGAGTTTGCATCCCAAGTTCAAGCCCAGAGCAACTAGAGAGAAACTGTGTTGGACTCACGTGAGTATATTTTGGGAGCTGCCGTACTGGACCACATCGAGAATAAGGTATACCTTAGATGTCATGCATATTGAGAAGAATGTGTACGACAACATCAGCGGAACCATTTTCGGTCTCGAAGGAAAGACTAAGGACGATCCAAAAGCTCGTGAAGGTCTGGAACAACTAGGGATACGAAAGAGGCTGTGGAAAAAATCGAAACCCAGTTCAAGTAAAAATAAAGAGAAAGTATCTCAAGCACCGTATACAGTTGTTCCTGAGGCAAAAACCGAGATTTTCGAATGGATTAGAAATGCACAGTTTCCTCATGGTTATGCGGGAAGTTTGAAGAATAAGGTCAATCTGAATGATAAAAAGTTTTATGGATTGAAGACGCATGACTGCCATGTACTCCTGCAACGTCTTCTTCCAGTGGTTATCCGACCATATCTGCCATATTACGTGGTTGAGCCGTTAATAGCGTTGTCCAGATGGTTTCAGAAACTCTGTGCTAGAGAGCTGAAGAGCCAGGAGGTCCGTGACATGAAGCAAGAAATAGTCATGATTCTTTGTAAATTAGAAAGGATCTTTCCTCCCGCTTTCTTCACCATCATGGTTCATCTCATGATTCACCTTCCCGAACAGGTTCTGCTTACCGGACCAGTACATTTTACCTGGATGTTTCCTATGGAAAGGTGATGCGTTATTTTATTTATTTTCACTACACGGTCAGGATCATATGTATTGTACTAACTATAAAATTGGACAGGCAACTCGGGGACTACAAAAAGACTGTTAGAAACACACGTTTCCCAGAGGGGTATATTGCTGAGCAATACCTTACAAATGAGTGTGTGACATACTGCAGTTTTTATATGGATGATGGAACAGGAGATGCTAACGTTGCCAGTGCGCCTCAATTCAATATCTCTGTTGTTTCCGAACTCGTGAAGCCCAAAAGTTTCATAGCAAAGGCTCGTTTAAGTAAAGAAGAACTATATGCGGCTCACTGGAATGTAATGGAGCACTGTACAGAAGCGGCTGACTTCATTCAGATTTACAATAATCAAGTAACTCAAATCTATCCACATATGACTGATGAAGAGCGTATTCAGAACTTTCTTCCATACTTTAAAACTTGGGTATACAATCACTATAATTTGCTCATTATATAAACCACCAGAGATGTCATAGGGCACTAATGGTTTGTATTATTGTTACAGATCACACGACTGCAAGCAGAAGGAAGTTCGGATTATACGCCTGAACTACACATTTTAGCATGCCGCCCTCAAGCACACCGTATTTATTCACAATGTTCTGTGAACGGAGTTAAGTTTGTCACGTGGCAGCGAGACCAACGGTTGAAGACTCAAAACAGTGGGGTCATGGTAGAGACGGAAGGCATCTCATACTACGGGATTCTTGAAGCCGTAGTCGAACTTGTATATTCAGAAGGCATGCAGGTTGTTTTGTTCAAGTGTAAATGGTACGATACTGACACTGCCGAGCCTGGGTCCGTAAAGTTAGATCACGGTCTTTTATCAGTGGACACATCTACTAGCTGGTTTGAGGATAGACCATTTATTCTTGCCGCCACGGCAAGACAAGTGTTTTATCTGGATGACCCGAAGGCTGGTGAACCTTGGAAAGTGGTTAATGTGATGTCACACAGAGGTACGTACAGTGCTACCACAGTTGCAAGGGAACCTAACATACCTCCTAGGATGAATGAAATTGATGAACCCTATCAAGAACCTACCGCAGACTCGATCCCAACTTACACTCCTATATTTGGTTTCACCATGGACTTCGGTTCGCTCCCACACATAGATGTTCCCATTCAATGTCACAATGATGAAGAGGACGACGATGGTGACGAGGATGACGACGAAAGTGAGGAAGATGAGGGCGGAAGTGAGGAAGATGAAGGCGGAAGTGATAGAGAGGATGATTATGCTGATTATGAGGAAGATCTATCTGATTAATATTAATCGTTTTATTCAGTGTTTTATGTAAACTGTAATTTGTAAACCCTTGTTAGGCAACTGTGTTTTATCCGGACATTAAATTGATCGTTTTATTCAGTGTTTTATGTAAACTGTAATTTGTAAACTATTTTTTTTTGTCTGACCTTCAACAGATAATAGTTTCAGATCGATGAGACGCAACTAATCGTATAAAAATTTTACGATTTAGATTTAAGGAACGGCAGGCTACCCATAAGAAAACGGAAGTAAAAACCAGCTAACCGCAACGTTCGGCACACAAATTTTACCGGAATCTTCCCGTTTTTCAACCGTAGACGAATTTCATTATTTCGGTCATATCTTATTTCACGACATATTTGCATTCGAAGAGTCTACGTATAGTAACTGTTTGAAACTATACATTCACTTAAACACTTAGTAAACAAGTTAAGGAACATTAGTGCATATGTTCTGATTTTGAATCTAAAAGTTTAGAAAATCTATTCCGACCGTCAGATATCACCGTTAACATGAAATACATGTATGGAAAAAAATCCAACTCCGTCTGACAACGTCAAGGGCTCGATCGGAACGGGCAACCGGGCCGGTCAAACCTCTAAACGCTTAGAAATGGTAATTGGACCGTCTAAATGACGTTTTCTGGCCTGACCTTCAACAGATAATAGTTTCAGATCGATGAGACGCAACTAATTGTATAAAAATTTTACGATTTAGATTTAAGGAACGGCAGGCTACCCATAGGAAAACGGAAGTAAAAACCAGCTAACCGCAACGTTCGGCACACAAATTTTACCGGAATCTTCCCGTTTTTCAACCGTAGATGAATTTCATTATTTCGGTCATATCTTATTTCACGACATATTTGCATTCGAAGAGTCTACGTATAGTAACTGTTTGAAACTATACATTCACTTAAACACTTAGTAAACAAGTTAAGGAACATTAGTGCATATGTTCTGATTTTGAATCTAAAAGTTTAGAAAATCTATTCCGACCGTCAGATATCACCGTTAACATGAAATACATGTATGGAAAAAAATCCAACTCCGTCTGACAACGTCAAGGGCTCGATCGGAACGGGCAACCGGGCCGGTCAAACCTCTAAACGCTTAGAAATGGTAATTGGACCGTCTAAATGACGTTTTCTGGCCTGACCTTCAACAGATAATAGTTTCAGATCGATGAGACGCAACTAATCGTATAAAAATTTTACGATTTAGATTTAAGGAACGGCAGGCTACCCATAGGAAAACGGAAGTAAAAACCAGCTAACCGCAACGTTCGGCACACAAATTTTACCGGAATCTTCCCGTTTTTCAACCGTAGATGAATTTCATTATTTCGGTCATATCTTATTTCACGACATATTTGCATTTGAAGAGTCTACGTATAGTAACTACTTGAAACAAAAATTTTGGAAAGTTAATTTTATTTTTGTAAATGCAACGGATATGGAAGGTTCCGTCGCTTAATTAGTTTTGGAAATTTAATTTTTTTTAGAAAATGCGACGGTTATAGAGTGTTCCGTCGCTTAATTATTTTTGGAAATATAATTTTTTTTGTATATGCGACGGATATGGAATGTTCCGTCGCTTAATTAGTTTTGGAAATGGCGCGTGTCCCTTACGCCAAAAATTTGGCCCGAAAATTGAAACGTTCTTAAGCGACGGACTAGATCAATATACGTCGCTTAAGCGTGGATATACAGCCCGAAAATCGCCCTTACTCGACCAGACTTGGGAGTTAATTCAGTAGCCCTACTCCGATCCGGCCCCAATTGCCACCACCCTACCACCACTGTCCCTCTCCACCCCTCCTCCCAATCTGACATCGACGAGATCGAAAACCTAATCAACGCCTCCGTCCAATCGGGCCCCACCACCGTCCTCCCCGCCAAGCCCCCAAGCCCCACCTCCAATCGTGCCTCCATCCCCGTCTCCTCCTCCCCCTTCATCCAATCCAACCTCCCCCCTCTTCCCTCCAAGCCCAATCCCAAGCCACCATCTGTCCCCGCCCCTCCATCCCCGTCTCCTCCTCCCCCTTCATCCAATCCAACCTCCCCCCTCTTCCCTCCAAGCCCAATCCCAAGCCGCCATCTGTCCCCGGCCCTCCTCCCCCAGTCTCCTCCTCCGCTGGGCCCACCGGGTTCGGGTCCCCGCCCACTGTCCCTCTTCATTGTCTTCTTGGGCCTCACTCTCTCTTGGTCTGCCTCTGTCAAAAAGGTCATGATCCATTCTTGCCTGATATTTTGTTTTTTGTTTTTTTTGTTGTGTGAAGCAATATAGCGTGGTATTTAGACTGTAAATTTGTAGAATCAGGATCATTGTGCATGTATGCGTAAAGTGAGCAGATTGATGAGTGTAGGATCTAGTTAGTAAAGTGAGCAAATTGATCACCACAGAGGTAAAAACAAACTAGAAACTAGCTTGGGACAATTTGCAGTCATCCCGGGTTTAACAGAAAATGCAATGTAAAGATGTAATGTAAATATATAGTGCATACTTGTGGCTTGAGAGCATCGAAATACAGAAATGTATACTTCAAACTGATATCAGTAACTTGATATAAAGCAATTTAGCACATAAGACTACATTTCTGAATCTTGAGGATTAGAAAGTCGTTTCTTTATTGAGTTCAGTTGAGAGTCTATCTGAAAGCTGAGTTCTAATGTTATGCTTGCTTCGTCCCTTGAGTCTATACTTTATATAGTTGAAAAAGTTGAAGAAATTGTGCATTCTAGTTAAACAGCTATGGTTGTTCAAAGAAGATAAAGTACATATCATTGTAGACTCGATAGTGATGTTTCTTGCTTTTTAATCTTTGTTCACGGCATTGGCATGGATTTTGGTCTAGGGTTTGCATTCTAGATAAAGTACATGCATGACACACTTGTACGTACATATATAGTCGTATTGAAATACACTTGCTTGTCATGCACCGAAACTTTGAGACAAGTCTGCAACTCTAGGAAATTGAAAATTGCTAACGGAAACTCTCAACTTAGGAAATTGAAAATTGCTAATCTACATGGAATACGAGAAGAAATTGGATGGGGAGAGAGTGAATAGTAGAAACTTCAGGAACAATGCATGCCCTTGTGCCCTGTGGTATTTTTTGTTCTGGTTAATTTCAGTTTCTTGGTCTTTTTTTTTTCTCTTGCAAAACTGAAACAAGCTAGGAATGCCAAGTTTATTCGATTTACTTGACAGTTCGAACGTAGAAATAACAACATACATATATTATACATCATTTAGCTTAAGAACTACTCATTTTCCAATTCCTGACTAATATGCTAGATTCTAATTGATAGAAGCCACACGCGGATTTTCTGAGTGTAGATCTAAAATCAGAAAGAATGTAAATTTTGTCAAAACTTTATAAGTGATATAGATACATGTAGATTGTGCTATTAATTTTCATCTATGTATTGACACTTGTGCGGTTTTGATTACATTGGTACTAAGGTAACACAAATCTGGTCTGTGCTATGTTGCACCATGGTTCATGGCAATGTGTCTCTTGGCTTTATGTTGCAGTTATAAAAGGATAGGGCATTTTGTGTTTTATTGGATTTAAGGATATATCATCTGAATTCATGCTTTCTGTTCATACAAAACATGGTTTTAAGTTTTTACCTTGTGTCCAAAGCAATGTTTGATACAAAACACCACCCTAAATCCTGAAGATTGTTGAAGTCCTTCATTACAATTTGGCTCTATGGTCCTGTGTAATTGGTTCAAATTATTATTTATGTGTTTTATGTGTTTTAATTTCCAAGCATATGTTCTAGAGCAAGACAAGCTGAAATTGAACTTCACATATTGTCCAACAAATACTTTATATATAGTAGGATTCTCAATTAGTTTTTTTGTGTCTCATATTGTGGTAATCAGGTTCTAGCTTACACTGATTGATATATCACAACGTAGATGTAATGGAAAATGCAATGTTCTACACTAAAATTAAAGGAATACTCTCTAGTGAATATAATCAGAACTAGTTGGTTCTGTGGTTCTTTATACTTTAGGGTACTAATTGAGCACAATTTGGTGGTGCTAGACATAATTTCTTTATTGTCTTTTTCGTCAAGGTTAGCATAGTTTCTATTTGATGTACTTTGATGACTTTATTATATTGATCAATGTTTTTATTTTAATATCCAATTTTTTTTAATTTTATTTTATTACCTCTTATATCAGCAATGCCTCCAAAACCTCGATATTCGAAGACGAAGAAGACGGTCGAGCTTGAGGACCGTGAGCTTCGGCAGGAGTTGATCAGACGATCACTACGAGCCCCACCACTATCGACGTCGCAGTCTGATTCATCAGGGCTCTCACCGACTTCTCATGCACAGTTTCCTGCAACTCCATCGCTTCCATCTCCCTCAGCTCCTCGCCCTGCTGTTTCAGCTCCTGCTCATGGTCCTGCTCCTGGTGCTGCGTCTTTACATGCGCCATCGTCCTTGCAGCTCAGCGCTCCCTCACTCCCATCAATGACGCCAATGACGTCGAGCAGCCCCAGTACCGGTTCTGCATCAACCGGGTCTTCGACGACTGCACGCAGCATTCGTTGCAAGAACTTGGAGACGAGCGGTATATTTCGGCAACTCTCTTGTTTCATTTCATTACGGATAGAAATAGATAATATGAAAGCTTAGAATATCGGCGCTAATTAAGGATTTAACGTTTATAACCTTATTTCCCCTTTTCTGTGTAGATACACCACTCACAAGGAGGAGAGGTGTGGTGGTCGGACTGAAGACACAGGAGCTGGTCCGGACCACGGGGGGGAAGATTGTGGTAGAGTACGATGAGTACCACAAAGGCCCCAAGGATCCCAAGGTCCGCAGCCTTCTTTCTCGGGACATTGGAAGTTGTGTGAAGGACAGTGTCCCTATGGTACAGCCCACGTACAGAGAGTTGAGCGTCAGTGACCGAGGGATCATTACCGACTACCTCTCGGTAATATTTCCGTTCTTTGGTTTTTGCTTTTCTTACTAATTTGATTTTTGTTATGATTTGTTACTAATGTGGGTCCATTGTGTCTATGTAGCCACACTACTGGATCCCCCCAAATCATGATGGCCTGTGGAAGTATGTTCAAACAACGGCAGCCGATCGGTATAAGGATTGGAAATCCGATTGCCGCCAACATTGGCTGGAGTGGGGGGATGACGTTCCTCTTGAGTTCCTGCATCGTCCGGCGCAGTGGGAGTGGTTGGTGGTCCACTTCAAGGACCCAGATCATGCGGTAATCAACTCTCTCTCTCGGCTCTAACAATATGTTAATACTCTATTGGTGCGTTGTTTAACCTCTACATATAATGCTTGTAAATGATGTGGTGCAGGCCTTATGTGCGAGAATGAAGGAGATCTGATCGCGTCCACAAAAGATGAACCACCACTCTGGGACGACTGCCTTCAGTTATCGGGCGAAGTTGCATCAGGAGCGAGGACATCCAGCTCTGTTTGTCCGTGCCTTCGAGGATGCATATGCAAAAGACCCGGTGGGCGGTCCACACGTGGTGAGAGATCCGAAGTCCTTTTTTGTTCCATTTCTTGTGTTACAATAGCGTAATTATGTATTTCTTATTAACATTGATTATGTGTGTTATTGTAGGAGGCGATGAAGGCACATGTGGACAGACTAGTACAAGAAAGGGATATTGCCCCCGAAGAACCTCTCCCCGTTGAGGAACAAATTGAAGTGCTATCCTCTCAACTTGGGGTCAAGAGAGGCACCGAGGTCTGAGGGGTGGGACGGTGCATGCAGCGGTCGCCGAAGAAGAGGGGAGGGGCCCGGCAAGTGGATGTTGATAGCATCGTGGAGGACCGAGTTCGTGTAGTTGAAGAGCGAGTGGCGGCGCAATTGGAGGAGCGTGATGAGCGCCTGCGTCAAATGGAAGCCATGATTGCGATGCTCGTAGCGCAACAAAAGCAAGGGGATGCGGGTGCAGGTAGTTCTTCTCAGAACCCGTGACTTCACGACTTCGAGGCTACATATGTTTAGTATATATAGTTTGTGCTTAAAAAACAGTTTTATGTACTAGCACAATTGAGTTTGTATTGAATTTGTTGGTTTCGGATATTTGAATGAATGTGTTGGTTTTGGATATTTGAATGAATGTGTTGGTTTCGGATATGTGAATTCAATGTGTTGGTTTGATATGTTTTGGATGTACAGGTTTGAATTGTTTGAATGAATGAATGTGTTGGTTTTGTAAAAGGGCAACATACAGAATTGCATTCTGTGTTCAATCAGACACTCCACTTAAGCGACGTATTTTGCTGTTTATCCGTCGCATAAAACCAACTAAAGGGACGGACAACTTACCAAATCAGTCGCTTAAAAACACTAAAGCGACGGATAATACAACACTAGTCAGTCGCTCTAAAAAACAAGCGACGAAATTTGACTAATTGAGTCCGTATCAGAAAACTCACTTAGCGACGGATGTTGACTATTACCGTCGCGTAAAACGAATTTAAGCGACGGATATTGTATATTTCCGTCGCTTCAAACACACTAAAGCGACTAAAGCAGGTTGGCCATGCAAGTCGCTCACATATAGCGACGGATAAGGGTCTAAAGGGCTAGTCGCTTTAGTGTGTTTAGCGACGGAGAATTGATTGCAAAAATACGTCGCTTTAGTATGTGCTTATAGCGACGGATTGTTGCACTCTATTCTCCGTCGCTTAAGATAAAAATTATGCGACTATCCAAACACGAATGTCAGTCGCCATAACTTTATTGCGACGAATAAATATCTGAAAATATGTCAGTCGCTTAAAGGGTTTTAAGAGACGGAGTTTGTAATGTCAGTTGCCATAACTTTATAGCGACGATACTTAACCGACCTCGGACACACGACGGCGTGTCCGTCTCTTTAAGGGGTTGGCGACGGACTTAACTACGGAAGCGACGGACATTGTCCGTCGCTTAACGTGACAAATGGCGTAGTGCATGGATTAAATGACCAATTCTGAAACGTAGGCTAGCAAACCTACCACAAAGCCGCTCGATCTTTAAACTCTAAACCCTAAATTCTAAAGTCGACCCCCTCAAACCCTAAACCCTATAGGCGCCCTACATGCCTACACCAAAGCAAACCTAGCTAACTAGTAACTAGCTACATTTCTTGTGCAGGAAGTTCTTCCTCATGAAGTCTCTCTATTCCTATTTCAATTAATATTCAGTGCATGATCGATCAATAACGTAAGACCCTGAGGATATATATTAATTTCAGAAACTTGTGTGTAGGATATCAAGTGTTGATGTAAGTCCAATCGATGGTAAAGGAAGAAGATTCCCAGACATGTGAACTTGCTAAGAAGCTAGCTTAGTTTGTTATGGCATGGAAAACAAGGACCACCATGGTACGTTGATGAATTTAACAGACCAAGAAGAATGGCCTAGATCCCAGAGTTACTACCTGTTTTTGAGAATACATCCAAACTCAAACGCGCGCAGATGAACTAATTGACGTATCAGATCGAGAGTCCCATTTAGAATCAGATCTAACATATTACTAGATAACATATTACTAGAGTACTAATTAATTAAGATAGTGGAGTCGGGATAATTCATAATTGATGACCAATTTCATACGTAGAAAAATGCATGATATATAACGTACAATATATATAGTTTTATGTCTAACACACACTAAAAAAAAAAACATATATACAATGCAAGCATATCGATCAATATTAATAATTTGTTGAATTTTGACTCAGACTAATCAAATAGAAGGGTTAAGCAGGTTATAGCAATTCAAGTTGGACTCTAATCCATGATTAACAGGTGTCTTGCAAAGTAATGACCATTGTACTCATATGTGCTTAACGTACTCATCTTATGCTATGTACTGTACGTGTACCTTGTAATCGTGTTATTTATTGGGTCATGTTAGAATTGACAACGCCGTGCATGTGCTATCGGATAGTGTTAGAATTGATAGTGCTGTGTTATCTGATAGTGTCATTGATAGCGCTAACACGAACGTAACCCATCTTCTATCCTAATTTTGTTTTATAATACCTTCATTATATTCTAGATTCTTACAGAATGCTATATGTAAATCATCAAATTTTTTAATGCATCAAGATCTTAACACATTTCTTGAAAACCAAGCTACTTGACATCTAATCTTATAATATCGATTTTATGAGAGCAAACGTGTTCAAATCATCTAAATGGAGAAAAAAGAATGTGAGAGATCAATAGTTATGAGAAAGCATCCGAGTGAACCACATGTTAGGAGCGCCAAAAACTTCATCTGGACTTACACTGGAGGTCACTATCCGTATTGGAACGTTTAATAAGTCTTAATATGTCTTCTGCTTCAGGTTGCTATCAAGCTTTTACATAACGGGACCATAATACACCATTTTCTCCCTCATTTATCGAATCGAAAGCTAGCAGCTGGTGTTTCATTTTCGATAGTGGAGCTAGATGAGAGACAGAGATATGAGGGCTGCTTGTAACTACAGACCAGCTTTTTCATTATCCTCATTTCTAGTGGTGTTGCTGGTAATACCTTTGTTGGTGTTGCTGCTGTTAACCATTCTGATACAGTCACTGAGTTCAAGGTCTTCATCATCATCTGAAACTTGGGCAGTTGGTAATTCTAGTAATAGTTCTAAGAATTTTAGCCTATTTGCAGCTCAAGAATATCCCCAATCCCCAGCTGAAGCTCCACTTACTAGTTTTATATCTGGTAGTCCAAGTCCAAGTCCTGCTCCAGCTCCAGGTCCTGCACCTCAAATATCAACTGTAAGAACACCTCTCTCTCTCTCTCTCTCTCTCTCTCTCTCTCTCTCTCTCTCTCTCTCTCTCTCTCTCTCCCTCTCTCATGCTAATACATATTTTTACACTAGGATACTATACAAGTTGGTGGTAATAGAAGAATAAAAACATGGAGGACCATGAAGCTAGATAAGCTAGAAGCAAGTTTAAGCAAAGCAAGGTCATCCATAAGAGAAGCTGCTGCTACAACAGTACTAGTACTAAGGAACAAGACCAATTCTACATCAAACACAGTACGAGTACATGACGATGATCCCGACTATGTTCCTCACGGCCGCATATATCGGAACCCCCACGCCTTTCATAGGTAATTCAATCTCTTGAAAATTAATTTCCGGCACCAACTCGATCTATATGATCAAATCCATAAGCACCTCTTTAGTATTCAGTGTGTTTATTGATAAGAAAGCATTTTCAACTAATTATGCAAAACAGTACTAATTAATTGTACATTCGGCTTTCTAAAACTATTATTGTGTACCACAATGAATGAATATCCCACTTGGTTATTAGTGTCGTCTCTTTTAGGGCATGGCATGGACTTGCTAAAGAGAAGTTCAGGACTTTTCTGAAAACTGAAAACCGAAAGCGATCGATGCAAAATGATAAAATATACCATATGCATATTGTAAATATCTGGACTTGGATATTTCTTCATATATAGCTTGAGTATCTTTCTCAAAAAAAAAGAAAAAAAAAAGCTGGAGTATATCCTGAGATATATATATATATATATATATATATATATATATATATATATATAATCAAATTATATATGTACTTAAAATCTTAATTACTTCTCGGGATAATATTATTAGGAGCTACCTATTAATGGAGAAGCTGTTCAAAATATACGTATATGAAGAAGGGGAGGTCCCTCTCTTTCATGCTGGTCCATGCAAGAGCATATATTCCTCAGAAGGAAGGTTCATCAATGAAATGGAGAGAGGCAAATTGTACAGAACAAAAGACCCCGATGAAGCTCATGTTTACTTCATTCCGGTGAGTGTGACCAATCTGGTGGAGTACCTCTACGTCCGCGGTACTATAGATCGAGATCCGATAAAGCGAGCCTTCGTCGACTACGTTAAGGTCATTGCCGATAGGCATCCTTTCTGGAATAGAAGCCTTGGTGCTGATCATTTCATGCTTTCATGTCATGACTGGGTAAGCAGCTCCTCCACATCCTCTTCCATCCTCATAGCTATAGCTGGTCATCTATTTCTTCTTTTCGTTGTCTTTCTATCTGTGTGTTTGTTTTCTATCAAGTTGAGTGAGAACTAGGTTATTTTGTGGCTTGCTGTGTGCATGTTCTCTCTCTCCTTGGATAAAACCAAATATGTATGGTGGAATCCAATGATAAAATATTTGTGTACATGCAATTTTCTTTTTTGGAAGGACTTTGGAACATAATCTGGCTGTATGTTTACTTTGAAACTATTTTCTTCCTACATGTGTGTAGAGAGTCTAATTTTGTCTCTGACCGACGAGCATCTTATGCTCATGAGTCATGACCATTTTTCCCCTTCGACTTGGTATGACTGCATCCGTTACAATGTCTCAGCGTTCCATTTGAATCAGTTGTGAGGAGGTGTTCTAAAATGTTTTGTGTTTTAATTTTTTTTTTTTTATATTTTCCATTAAATTATAAAAAAAAAAACATCTGACCGGATGGTTCAGCCCTACGCCCACCCAACTACTGTCGGCACAGTGTCACCTCATGTCTTGTGGTATTTGCCACCCTTTATTTGTTTCATTTTTATTATCAGTTACAAATTACCTTCACGGCTTCACCCCTCCCTCCCGAATTATAGGATATTTCTAATTTCCTAATGGCTACACTCAAATTTAGACATTTCTGCTCCTCTTCTTGTCTTTGACAGGTTTCCTGGACCCAGATTTTGTACTTTCTCACGTTTGTTTTCTCTAATTTCCGGAGATATGACAAGCACACAATTATTACATCATGCCAAAAGAATGTGTGAAGCATTAGGACTGCTATAAATTGCAATACCAATCAAGTCTAAATCTTAAATTCATAGAACACATTTTCTTGTTAAGCTTTTATTGTCTTGCTGCGATTATTATTGCAAACAAAATAGATAATTTATTCCTTCAACACTTTGCTGTATCACTCACATCTTTTAGTCCTTCTCATCATTCTGTACCATATTATTAATGGGTTGATTGTTTTACAGGGGCCCCTCACATCATCCTTTGTCCCCGATTTGTTCCACAAGTCCATTAGGGTTCTTTGCAATGCCAACACTTCCGAAGGATTCAATCCATCAAAAGATGCTTCATTTCCGGAAATAAATCTTGTAACAGGTGAAATCTCGAGTCTAGGCGGTCCGCCTCCATCGACTCGGACCGTCCTCGCCTTTTTCGCCGGCCGTCTTCACGGCCACATTAGGTCTCTCCTTCTAAACGAATGGAAAGGCAGAGACGAAGATGTCCAAGTCTATGAAGCTCTCCCAAAGGGACTCTCCTATGAAAGTAAGTTGAAGAGTAGCAAGTTTTGCTTGTGCCCTAGTGGTTATGAAGTTGCAAGCCCTAGAGTGGTGGAAGCAATCTATGCCGAGTGCGTTCCGGTGTTGATTTCCGATGCCTATGTTCCACCTTTCAGTGATGTTCTAAATTGGAAGTCATTTTCTGTTCAAATACCTGTGAAGAATATATCGGACATCAAGAACATATTGATGGGGATATCTCATAGGCAGTACCTCAGAATGCAAAGGAATGTGAAACTTGTGCAACGACATTTTGTGGTGAATGGACCTCCTAAAAGATACGATGTTTTTCATATGATTGTTCACTCTATTTGGCTTAGGAGGTTAAATATTCGCGTTCAGGATTTTTGACGTACATAGCTATACCAGGCTTGTTTCATTCTTATATTAGTCATCAATTAATAAAGAGCCACACATAGCTATTTACATATTTTCACTTAGAATTTTCTCAAGAATATGATTCCATTTCTTTCCAAGTATAGGAAAGGGCTAAGGGAGGTTACATATTACTACATATATATGTGGCATTGCATAACCAAGGCGCGCAGTGCGTATAAGAAGATTTATCCAATTGAACGGATTAATGATTTTTTTTTAGTATTGGATAAGGAACTCAAATGCTACAACTTAATTGAAGTGGAAGAAAATTTTTAGGTTAGTAATTGAGGTAGTAAATGATCAAATAGATCCATCCTAGAGATTGATCAAACTGGTTTAAGACATTAGAGAGTTGATCACTAGTTGAATCGATTAGTTTTAATTTTTAAACATGTTTTTTGTGAAGCCAATTTTATGAAGAATGTAATTACTAATTTAATTTTGTCATTCTAGTGAGTCCCCTTCGTATTTGAATGATGTGATTCCTATTTTCTAGTCATGGACAAAACCACGAATTAAACTTGGGTGGGCTAAAGCTAGGGCTGCGTTCGGGTCGGTCAAGGGCCGAAAAAAATTAAAACCGAACCAGAACCCGAAACTTTCGGCCCGGGCCGGGTCGGGTTTTCCGGGTTTTCAGATCTATTTCTGACAGAAACTTTCTAAGTTAAAAACTTGAAATTTGAAAAATTCCTGCAAACTTTAACTACAACACAACATGCCATTTCCGACAATCAAACTGGTAGTAAATACCCATATTATTACCGACCAAATAAAATTCGTCGGAAGCGGTCGGTAGTATTGTGGTCACAAATACTCTTTTTCCGACCAGTCCTCGGAAATACTTGTCATTCTCGACCAAATAAGCAGTCGGAAAAATGAATTTCATTTGGTCAGTAATAATTTCATTTCCGACGTATTAGTTCCGACGACTTTGTTTTGTCGGAAACATTCAAATGCCATTTTCGACTAAAACAATCGTCGGAACTACTATTTTATGTGAGATTTTCCATTTTTAGAATTGAATTATAATTATTATAAATTTTCTCATAATTGAAATATTTAGTTTGCAAAACCTGAAGAACAAAATAAATGGTAATGAAGATTCAACGATATCAACTACGTAACTTTAATACATGTTAAAATACATCATCCATAACATCCAAATCCAACTTAGTAGAAATAGTTCAAAAACTAAATAGTTCAAGTCCTTATAAGTAGCAGCTACGAAGAACGGATCAAAGACCACGACCTTCAGAATCTCCATCAATAGGTCAGTTTGGGGAAACAACCTGTCACATCTTCACGCACACAAACAAATTATTAAAAAAAAAAACATCAACACATAACTGAGAGATTTAGTAAAAGAAACTGTGGTAGAGAAGATGGTATGGATGATGACAACAGAGCCAAAGCAAAGTAGACTGTACAGAATTGAGGAACAGAATAATCCTTTGAAACAAACAGCAACACAAAAGTTATATGCATTATATGCAATCACTTACCAAAGATGGTGATACTCTAGCAATCAAAGCTTCCACCACTTGTTTTAAATCTCCCACCTCAGCCTTCAGACTTCCAACTTCTTATTTCAACTCTCCATACTCCTTTTCGCGTTCCAAGCATGAGGGTTGGTTGCAAGTTTGGCTACTAGATTCAGAAGCATGTTTCACTGGTTCCATAGCGTCACCGAAGCCGCGAATTGACTGTTTACTTTTAGCCCTAACAACCACCTTTTCATATATGTCCCAATCATCCAATTCTTCTTCTCCATCACCACCACCAGCCTCTTGTAGTTTTTTTTTAGTTCCATAGATTCCTTCAATGAATCCATAACCAACATAAATGCTCACTTTAATTTGAAAGGAATTATATATAAAATACTAAACATACATAATATTCCTTTGCCTTTTGACTACGCCAATGTTCTGGTTTTCCCTCTTTAGCATCTGAAACGTGAAACCTTCTGAACATCTCTATTGGGCTTGGTTCAACTCCCGTCTTATCAATCTGTTAGATTCAAAAAATACAGTACAACCAGCTAGGTATAATTAGAATAGCTGCTGCAAAATAAAAATCTCAACAGGAAAATGACTCAATGATGAAGGCATAATTATAGTTACCATAAAATTTAATAATCAATGTACAACTAAATTGCATAGGATGACTAGAAAGGGAGCACAGATAGTTCACACACCTAGATACAGAATATTCATGTTTGAAGAATCAACTCTTGAATAATTAAAACATGCAAAAATAGATTGACTTGACTAGTCGAGCCTCCCATCCAATTATGTGTGAAAAGCTTGAAAAGTTTTGGTCTTGAATTATGGGGTTTGGTTTCCATTAATATGTTCTGGTAACTAGTTTTGAATTATGGTTTCTGTAACTTTCTTTTGTCTCTATTTGATTCAGTCTAGTAATTAATCCCATCGATCTCTTTTGTCATTTGCGGCCAGAACTTTCATCTCTTTTGCAACGTGAAGAAGACAGTGGCTGAAAAGGATCCCAACAAGAAGCTCACTGAACTTATCAGCTCCTTGCAAGACCAGGTCAGCTAAGTAGACCACTACATATATATGTGTTATAATGTTTCCATTATTACAAATTCAAGAACAACAAGACAATTTTGTATGTAATTGAGTTTATTACGAATCAAGCTCATCAATCTAAACGTTGGTTTGTCTCTGGCAGGGAATTCTGGATGACTACTTTGATGAACTGAAAGGGTTACAAGATGAAGAAAGTCCCTAGTCTGTTAAGAATACCATAGCTACTTACCTTGATGGAGCAGGGACTACCTTGGCAGAACTCACCAAACATCTGTAAATAATTTTGGTTTATCCAATAATGGTTCAAGTACCTAATCAATAATTAACATGATGATAACTGATCTCTTTGCTTTCAATAATTCTAGGGATGAGCCTGCAGTGAACTATCCAAGGGTGACGTATCTTGCAGATAAACTGAAGGGAAGTAGCATGAGGTAGTCTTTATACCCCTTGTTTTATTTTTTGCAACTGCATTCTATACATTTTCTTTTCATTTTGAAGATAAGCATCATCTATAGAAAATTATCAGCTCATTGTTGATCATGAATAACAAAAGAAAGTTGATATTGCAGTATCGGTGGCTCTCGGATGGCAAATGTTTGTGCTGAGGCTTGTGGTCTTATTTTTTAGGGAAAATGGCTGGTTTGCTCACTAAAGTATGCCCCATTCTAAACTTTGCTCACTGAAGTTTGTCCAATATCACTTTGCTCACTATCGAATTACACTTGTATTCACTTTGATCACTCCGTCTAAATCAGACGTTAAAATTCAAAAAACTTTGTAAACGATCGTTAGCAGTAGGGGTATTTTAGTCACATAATATTTGGCGCCATCTTTTACTACGTGGGGGTATTTTGGCGCCAATAATCTCATAGTGCTCATAACCCGCATCAGAAAGCGTCCGAGATGCCATTCTATAGAACTCAGCTGACTGCGTTTCAGACGACAATGGAAACTCCCCTGGTGTATACCTGCAAACATTCCAATCTTTCAGTTTTCCATATCACAGTCATCAAAAAAGCTAAACTCGAGACTTCATCAATCAATCACTTACAATCTCCCAAATTTGGTGCCTTGTTCCACTTGTAAATCATAAACTGACACATGAGGAGGACGAGCTTCGACTGTTAGCCTCAAGCTCTCTTCCCACATTTCCGGGGTCTGGTGAGGCAGTGAAGAGATAAGATCCACACTCCAATTCTCAACCCCACAAGACTCAACAATCTCAATAGCCTCATACACCTCCTTAACACCATGAGCTCTCCCACATGACTTCAACAACTCATCTTGAAATGCCTGAACTCCCAATGACACCCTATTCACAGCTAACTCCATCATTCCCTTCATTTTCTCACCATCAAAAGTCCCCGGGTCCATTTCCATAGATATCTCAGCATCCAAACTCATCCCAAACTTCAGCCTCAATGCCTCCAAAACGGAAGAAACAAGCTTTGGGGGCACAAGAGACGGTGTGCCGCCTCCGAAAAAGACCGTTTGGAGAGGCGGGTGGGTGTTGTGTTGTGCTTTTGTGGCGTTGATTTCACGGCAGAGGAGTTGAACATAGTTCACCATTCGCGGGTCGTCGTCTTGGGGTTGGTTGGGAGAAGAAGAGCCGAGAGCGATGATGGTGAAGTCACAGTAGTGGCAGCGTTTCCGACAGAAGGGGAGGTGGACGTAGGCGGACGTAGGAGGTGGATGAATGGCGAGTGAGGCATTTTGTCGAACAAGTGGTGGGCGTTGTGTGAAGGCTCTGAGAATGATGGAAGGGAATGGTTTTGGGAATTTTGGTTTGGCGGGAATGGTTGAGAATAACGGTGTGAAGGTTGACTTGAGCATGACTAATGGCTGGGGATAAGAATGAGTGTGACCAAAGCTCATTATATGGAAGAAAACAAAACTGAGGAACTAATCCAACAAAACGACGCCTATTATTTTGTTATTCTTCTCAATTTAAAAATGGACAACAATGAGCGAGTAAAAAACACACTGAATATTACTGCAGCCAAACCCATACAAAACTGATTGTGTTATCTGAAATCAGAATTCATTTCGGCTAATGTTACACTGATTGAGCACTATGAGATTATTGGCGCCAAAATACCCTCACGCAGTAAAAGATGGCGCCAAATATTATGTGACTAAAATACCCCTACTGCTAACGATCGTTTACAAAGTTTTTTGAATTTTAACGTCTGATTTAGACGGAGTGATCAAAGTGAATACAAGTGTAATTCGATAGTGAGCAAAGTGATATTGGACAAACTTCAGTGAGCAAAGTTTAGAATGGGGCATACTTTAGTGAGCAAACCAGCCATTTTCCCTATTTTTTATTTTGACAATGTTGTGGTTTGTTTCTGTAGCATTCATTAGTGATTACTTATGTATTTCAAATAAATCTAAGGCTCTGGTTGTTGGAAAACATTTGTTTATAACAGATTCCATTTAAAAAGACTAAATTTTCTATTTATGCTGCTGAAAAGAAGACACTACATGTATTTACTTAAATTAAATGTACCTCTTTCGAAAAATCTGTGCTTTTGTGCCATAGCCTTTGGAACCTTTGGCAGGGCCTCTACCCTTCCTTTTGGTAGCCTCGGATACCAACCTTTCTTCCTCTCTGTCATCATCTGTTGTCATTGGGAATGTCTTCAGCCATGGTACGTGTAGAAGACTCCGGATGTAAAGTGGTTGCTGCTAATTTTTGTCGCCTGCCCTTCCTTGCCAGGACTACAATATTATATGACAATTCGTAAGAAAAAATTAAACGATTAAAATGTTTCAAATGGATTAAAAACAGCAACTTTTAAAAACGATCGAGTTATTCTAGTTCCATTTCATCAATAGTTATATGTAGATGTAGTTAAGTAGATATCAAATGATTAATCAAACTAATCTTAAACACATATGACAATGCGTAAGAAGATATTAAAAGATTAAAATACTGTCATCGTTTGTTAAGATTCTAATGAGCAAGCCTTTAAAATACAACTAAATGAGGAGAGCAGGGAAGAAGAAAATGCAAATCTTCAATTTTATTCACCAAGTAAAGATCTTTACATCTTATTTATAATCTGCTGAATTCTCTTTTGATTGTCAAAACTCAATGTAATTGTTGTTATATGGTGGTGACTCAATATAACGACAAAAGGATAGAAATCAAAACCTATTGCTTGTTGATTGGTCTCGACCATACGTGGAGAACACCTGCAAACAAACAAGAAAGATTGGAATATGTGAAGTAAGGTATACAGATGGTGAGGGTCGGTGGAGTGTTGGAGATTACTTACTTTGGGCGTTTGGTTGAGGCAGAGGGTCGGTCGAACAAGGATGGGAGGTTCAGCGAAGCTAATCTCTCCTTGTTTCGTCGAATTTTCTCGAGCCTTATAAGCTCGTAATCTGTGAGTTGTGGGGCTGCCACGAGAGAGCGATTCAGAGAAGAGAGTGACTGATCTGAGGGAGATAAGTTGCTAAACCGCTTATGAGTGAAACACCCACAAAGTAATTGAGGGCGCGCAAACGAAATCTTGAGCGGGCGATGAAACCATATTTTGAGGTAGTCGAATCGTTACTGAAACCGTTTTTGTAGACTTTTTAATATTATCCAAACAAAACACAAAAGGAACCAAACCTTGAATATGACTTTTATTCATGTGGAAGAAGTGCTCCGGCCGGAAGGGATCTGAGTTGAGCGGGCCCAAAATATTAACTTAAATCTGAACAAAAGAAAACCAATCGAAAAAGGACAATTAAAAGGGTTTATGGATTAACAACCATAAAAACTCTTTGACAAATTCCCTCTTTTTCAATTAAAGAGGCAAAGAATGAACCTTCCATATTTTATGCAGCTACAAAAGGTAAAATTTGAATGACTATTGAACAAAAACAAGGGAGTTAGACCAACAACAAATGATTTATTAAATATCAAAGAAAAATTCGAAGAATCACAAATGAAATAGAGGACAATACCTTATTAGTAACGCACAAATGATATCATTATAAAGGGGAGTGCCTAGCCACCAGTGGCGAATCCATTCAATACGCTATCTTATGTAATATGTGCCTTAGTTCGATTAGTTAAGTTTCTTGGCATGATTATTTAAAACCGAAGTTTGATTATTGGGTTTCAGACCATTGTTTCTTTTATTTTACTTATTTTTGAAATAGGTCACTGCCAACACCAGATCTGAGAGATGTTTACTTTTTAAAACCAAGAAAAAAAGAGTTTGTACTTTTTATTTTCTAAAAGGGTCTTGATTCCAGACTAGTTACGATTCCTCCTACGTAAAAGGTTAAATGTCAAACCCGCAGAATTGTCAATATACCAAATTTCTCTCTAACTTATAGTAAAAAGAGTCATAGGCGGATAGTTTCAACAAATGATCAAATTTTCTCACTATAAAATGTACTTATTTTGTGTAACACATCCTAAAACAAGCTCCTTATTTAAATTCGTTCGTGTTGCTGGTGTACGTCTTTATATTCATTCATATTAATTATATCAGCCAATTATAGATATGCTAGACGTCAACATTTACGTAAAGTTCGCGGACCGGCTCGTCTTCGTTCCTCATCTCCGCCGCCAGTTGAGTACAGAAGCTCCAGCAACTCTGAGAGTGTTAAAGTGTCTTCTATTCACTCGTCTGTTGGATTATAATTTACTAATGTTGAAACAAATGTTGCACTCCATTCCGACAATGAATGTGTTTTGGAACTAAAATCTATTTTTTCCGACGACTTTCCGACGAAATATAATTATGTCTGAAATAAAAATTATTTCCGACCACATTCTAAGTATTTCCGACACATCGATCGCCCATCGGAAATAATTATTATATTTCCGACGGAATTCCGACAGCCAAACGTTTTTAGTCGGAAATAGTGTTATTTCCGACCAAAAATAGATGTTGTCGGAAAAACTTGGTCGAAAAAGGGCATATGTGTTGTAGTGTCTGGGTTCCCTTAACAAATCTGTCAACTTCTCAAAATCAAATCACAAGTTCACAACAATACATTCAATACAACAAGCAAATAAGCCAACAATTGAAACTCAAAGTCTCAAACTCAATGCAAAATTGCAATTACAATCCAACAACAAATCAGCTATAAAGTTCAACAGCAATTCAGCAAATTCAATTATTCAACAGCAACAAGCCAACAAATTCAAAGTTCAAACTTCAAACAAGTGAACAGAAAGTCAGAAACAACCTAACCAACAACAAAGTTCAACACTTCAACAGGCCAACTCCCAACTCCCAAGTCCCAATCACTCCAGCACCTCACCAGCAAGTCTGAAAATGCAACAACTAAGGTTTTAAGTAAATGAAGTTGTTTAAAAAAACAGTAAAACAATAACATACACCAACATTTACAAAGTAAGAGACTGACCTTGAAATCTCTATTCATTTTATTGTCTTCTTTGAAGATCCAACACTCCCAGCAGCAGTGTTCATTTTCTTTTTTGAAGATGTGGCAGATGATCCAATTGGCTTTGTTGCCTGATCTGCTCTTTTGAGTTTCTTCCCTTTCTTGACTTGTTTCTATTTGGTTTTCCCGTGTTGACTATCAGCTGTGTCCTTTAGAGTATCTACGAATGATAAAAAATCACAAAGTAAATTAATTTATTAAAAAAATTAAAGATAGAAAGGCATTGATCATAAATCTATATACCTCTTTCAGCTTGTTCATAGAACGTACATGATGTCTTCAATGGTTGGAAGATATTCTAAGTTTTGAATACTCTCAGACCTCAACTAATTTTGGAAGGAGATCAATGCTTCAACTGTCCTTGGAGACAATGAGCTCCTGAATGGATCAATTACCCTCTTCGATGTGCTGAAGCAGCTTTCACTATCCATTGTACTCACTTGAATGGCAAGCACATCCTTGGCAACCAGTTGAAGATTTGGGTACTTCGAACCATTTAGCTTCCACCATTCGAGAAGCTTCCAATCTTCTTCTTCTGGAGGGTCTTCAATAGGATCCAACAAGTATCGGTCCACCTCATGTGAGACAACTGTTTGAGAGGAATCTTCTAGTGCTCGTAACCAATTAGCCTGCATTGTTGCCCTCTTCCCACTAAGCCTTGAAGAAGTTTTTGATCCACAACTACTGCTCTTGGAAGTAGTTGAAGATTTCTCTGCATCATTGTCACTTGACTTTCCCTTTTTGGTGCCCATTGAGGTTGCATACAAGTCTGTGAGCTTGAAGACCAAGTCCCTCAACTCATCAGACTTCTGCTTGACTCTAGTACTGTCATAGTGCAGCTCAGTTTCACATATATGCTGAAAGTAGCGCAGCTTATAGTGAGAGTTAAGAACCAGAGCCACCAAAAACAGTTGATTAATGTCATCGATTCTTCCAAAATATTTATGAAACTTAGTCTTCATCTTATTTGCCATCTCTAACAAGAACTTCTGTGTTTGGCTCCCAGCTTCAAGGTGTCCCTGATTGAACATGTCCTCAATCTCTTGCTGAATAATCACGATATCATGGAATGCCTTCTGAGCTGTGGGAGTATTAGTTGCACAAACTCGAAGGGTCACATCATAAAATTGCTGCATCAAGTAAAAAACTAAAAATATTAGGCAGCAGGTATTAGAATTTTTAATAGATGGAGTTAGAAAATACCTGAAGGAAGTTGACAAACACAGTAGATCTCTCCCAATCACTTTGATTTGGTGGCCCTACTCGTTTTTTCTCTAACTTTTCCCTTGTTTTGAGCATCTATTTCTGCTATGTCTGCCTCATCATCAGTAAATTCATCTTTATCATCAAAATAACTTCTATACTTTGAATCCTCTTCTTCAGCCATACGATCAAAGGCTTTTCGAAGCTGAAGAGCTGTATCCAACATGAGGAAGGTGGAATTCCAACGTGTTGGCACATCCAATATGCAGACCTTCTTGTTGTCCAACTTAAGGATCTCTACACACTGCCTAAACATATCAAGCCTAGCTGGAGAACTCCTAACATAACGGACTGCATTTCTAATCGAAGCCACAGATTTATCCATCATCCTTAAGCCACTTTTCACAATAAGGTTAAGAGTGTGAGGAAAACACCTCACATGTAGCCATTTACCACCTAAAACAGGTGGTTTATCCCAAGCCATCATTTTTTCACGAATGAACTCGATGGCTACCTTGTTAGCTGATGCATTGTCCACTGAAATAGTGAAAACCCTCTCTATATCCCAATCAAGCAAGCATGCTTCCAAAAGCTTCCCTATGGTGTTCCCTTGATGATTAGGAATTACACAAAAGTTAAGGATCCTTTTGTGTAAATTCCAACCACAATCTATGAAATGTGTCGTAACCACCATAAGTTAATATTTTGAACTGATGTCCATGTATCAGTGGTTATATT
The DNA here is from genome assembly GCA_963682095.1 of Potentilla sterilis. Classification (NCBI taxonomy): domain Eukaryota; kingdom Viridiplantae; phylum Streptophyta; class Magnoliopsida; order Rosales; family Rosaceae; genus Potentilla; species Potentilla sterilis. Next base: position 24,160,572 of record OY821764.1, read on the forward strand.
CACACAGTGACTAGCAAGCTCTTCCCTAAGTTTTCTTTTTTGATTAGGATACATCTCCCAAAATGTTTTGACAACCAAGCCTCTACCAGGAACCTTGAACCTAGGACATGCAGCTTTACAAAATCTCTTAAACCCTAGTTTCTCTGTTGAGTTAAATGGCATCTCATCTAGTACTATCATCTCAACACATGCTTTTAGGATGCTATCCTCATCAAATGTTGTCATTGCTAAGGTAGGTTCACTCAATTTTCCACCAGCAACAAACACTTTCTGGTGTTGTTCTAAATCTACCCTACTCGGATATCTCTGACACACATTCTCAATATGTCTTTTCAGACTACTTGTACTATTATCATAATTATTGGAAGCAAGGTCTTTTGCGCGCATCTCATTACGAACCCAGATCTTCTTCCCATCTTTGTACTCATACACCGGCCGCTCAAACTTCTCGTAATGCTCCCATACCATTGAACGCTCTCTTGACCCTGATGAAAACGTAGCAGACGAACTCTTCCTCGATCTCTTTTGGGGTTTGGTGGCAAGGATGTCATGGTACATGGAGATGGAGTTTTTGTTGCATGGATGAGGGCATTTTCAGCTGGAGCCTCCACTAGCTCCACATCTTGATCCTCCATATTAGAACCAGAATCAACCTCCACATCTTCATCCTCTGAATCCGAATTCGAATTGGATTCGAGTTTGAAGCTTCTTGTTTCTGTTTCGACTGTGTTTCCCAAAGACGAATCCATGGGACTGGGTTTTGATTTATGGATTCGAGATTGAGAGATTAAGACTGGAGACTGGAGACTAGAGACAGGAGAGAGGGACTGAGGGCTGAGGAGTGAGGGAGGCGTCGACGAAAAGAGCTGAGGGACTGAGGTCTGAGAGTGAGAGGCGTCGAAAAGACCAAAAGGGCTGAGAGACTGAGAGGGTTTCAAGGTTTAATGAGAGGGATATAACTGGAAAAACCTTTAAAAAATCTAGTTTTTGGGTTTTCAGGTCGGGTCGGTCCTTTACTTATGGAACTCGGACCGATCCGGAAGTATTAAAATCGGTCCGGTTTTAGCCCGACTCGGACATTTCAGAGTTAAAACCCAGCTCGATCAGGTCGGTTTCGGGCCAAACCGGTCCGGATTTTCGGGTTTCGGTCTTAAAATCGCAGCCCTAGCTAAAGCTAGCTTATGTAGGATGAATTTTTCAGCGCTACAGGAGAACCACGTGGTAGTGTCTAGTGGTCCTCCCTATCAATGAAATTTTGACATGTGGGAATTTGTGACAGAAAATTATTTAAGTTAGCTTGTTATATACAATTTTAGATTTATTATTATATTTCTAAACCCTACACCCTAAACCCTAAACCCTTAAACCTTAAACCATAAACCCTAAACCCTAAAACCCTAAGTGCACGTTTGGTATTCAGTATAATTGTGGAACTCCTTAAATTTAGTACTTGTCCTACTCTCACTTGAATAGGCTTACTCAATACTAATTTACACTATGTTTGGTGAGACAACACTGCTTAAGGTAGGACAATCACTTTTAGTCTTCATCACTACCTTCTCTTCGTATTTTCTTCTCCTCCATATATGCATTTGATGAACAAATGCTTGAGAACCCAGAACAAATGTTTGAGAACCCAGAACAAATGCTTGAAATCTAACGCAATATGAAACCCAGAACACAACCAAATAATGGACTTCCCAAATTACAAAAAAAAAAAAAAAAGGAAAAGGAATTAAACCCATATGAATTCAGTTTATGAAGAGACAATAAAACAATAAGCTAATTAAAATGAATGAAATCTAATGTTGAGAAAAGATCAAACCCACGTATCTCTTCTGATAGGAGGAACAATTCAATTGAATATAGATTATAATTGAAAGCCTACAAACATAAACCCAAAGAAGCAAATCTGAACTAGAGAATTGATAAGTAGATTATAATTGAAAGCCTACAAACATAAACATAAACCCTTGTGTTTTTTCTTGGTCACTCGAGCAGTCATGGAGTTGGAGAGAACAAATTTTTTTGCTTTGAATCAAAGCCAGCTCTCCTATTGCTGATAATCAATCACAGTCTTCACATATCTCCTTGATCTGGGCTCCTCCTCCGAATGGTATTTTCTCTATTTGTTGTGATGCCTCTTGGAAACAAAGTCAAGAATCTGGTCTGGGTGTGGTTATTAGGATGAGAAAGTGACTGACCTTGCTGAATCTTCAAGAGTTGAGATCAGTTTCCTTGAGAAAGAAAGTGACAAACGAAGAGAAAGGGAGGAGAGAGGTGGTGTTAACTTGGGAACTCCAGAATGAGTACCCACAATAACACTTGCTAAGGAGGTTGAGAGGGAAAACAGGTGTTAAGTTGTCCCATTTATTTTAGTACTCTCTCACACCAAACACAACTCACACTAATTAGTACCTCTTATTTAGTGCAATACCACTTAGTCCCTTATACCAAACATGCACTAAAACTCTAAAACCCTAGTCCCTAGTCCAAACTCATCAAAGATTGATTAGTCATTTTACAAAAAGAAAAATATAGAAATTTATAATTTATGTGATAAAATTTCACGTGTTGAAATTTAATTGGGAGGGCGGAATTGCCACGTGGTCCTCCTGACATATTTACAAATTTCTCCTTATGTAGCTGAAATCAGGGTTTTTTTAAAAAAAAAAAATTTTAAATTTAAATCTTACATATTGATGTGATAGACAACAGTTGACAAGTTGTTAGTACACTACAACACTGAAGACCTTAGGCGACGAAAATTTTTCGTCACCTAAGAAGGATTTTCGTCGTCTAAGTTGTTAGGTGACGAAAATTTTGTCGCCTAAGTTTCGTCGTCTAAAGTTTGTGGTCTAAGTAAGTAGGCGACGAAAATAAAATAATTTTGTCGCCTAAGATAATTCTTAGACGACGAACAAATTTCGTCGTCTAAGAAAAATGGTGACGAAAAAAAACTCTGAGAGGACGAATTTTTTCGTCGGCTAAATTCTAGCTTAGACGACGAAACAAAATATTTCGTGGCCTAAGATAATTACTTAGACCACGAAACACAACATTTTCGTGGTCTAAGTAGTTATCTTAGGCGACGACAAATTAACTTTCGTGGCCTAAGATGGATGCTTAGTCGACGAAAATAAATGTTTTCGTCGCCTAAGGTGGAGACTAAGGCGACGAAATAAATTATTTCGTGGTCTAAGATAGTTTCTTAGGCCACGAAACAATATATTTTCGTGGCATAAGAGGTGCTCTTAGGCGACGAAATTATTAATTTTCGTGGCCTAAGTAGATAGCTTAGACCATGAAACAATTTTTTCGTCGACTTAGTATCTATCTTAGGCCACGAAAACATTCTGTTTCGTCGACTAAGTATGTATTAAATTTAAAAAAAATAAAAAAAAATTCGAATATTGAATATTCATATAAATTAAAAAAATTATCCATAAAAATTAAATACCGAATATTAATAAGTTTATTCATACATTTGTTCAATAAAAATATTAAACCGAACAATATCGTAGGGAGAGAGAGGAGCCTGCAAGCTACTGTGGTCGGTTCCTAAACAACTGGAATTGTTCCTCCAACCAGCTAAGACGGTTTTCACTATTCTGGTACTTCTCATTTGCCAATCGTGTCTGCTCCTTTGCAAGTCTGATACGCTCTCGGGCCTCCTCCTCTGCAAGTGTGATACCTTGTCGGGCCTCCTCCTCTGCAAGTGTTATACGTTGTCGGGCCTCCTCCTCCAGTCGTCTCATACGCTCCGCATTTGACGACCGACTGCCTCCAATGGAATTTTCTCCTTGCGATGATTGGGAGCCGACACCGAAAGTGACTCCTCCTAACCCCCGGATCTCACCGCTGTTTCGCGGTCCCAGTGCGTTGACAAGCACTTGGGCTTGAGTCGGCTCGTCAAAATAGTGAACGATCTGATCTTCCGGAACGTCGGGGTGGTCATTCCTCACAGTGGTCATCACCCTCTCGAGCTCGACGTTGATACGGTCTGCATTTGAAAATGAAGTACGTTAGTGCATTAATAACTTATGTCGCTGTTATCAGATTTGGCCAAAATTTGTGTTCATTATCAATACAAAGACCAAGTAAGTAACATGCATATGAATAATGCATTCTAAATAATCCAAACATAATCGGCAGATACTCTTCATCAAACCACAACGGTTAAACATAATCCAAACATAATGCATTCACTAGGAGTTTTGAGATCGCATGATTAGAATGGTTTTAACTTGAGTAAATACACAAAGTTAGATAACTACGTAGTTCGACTATCCCTTTGTAATATCGATCATAAAGAAGAAATCATATAGGAAGAGTACGTAGAACTACTTCAAAAGGACTGGTATAAGAACTGTATATCAGTTCCTATCCAGAGCGAACATTCGCACTAAAGTTAACGTGTGAATTTTTTTTTTGACACATTTTTCAGTAATATTTTCACATCTCTACCGTTCAGATGTTAGAACATAATGTATACATTATCTCTACAAAATTTCATCCAACTTGATAATCGTTTGACCTTTCGTTATGGTGATTTACACGAACAATTCAGGTTGAACATATTCGATTTGTTTATTGATTTAGTATAGTTTCGATACCTTAACGGTAACCAAATTAGATGACATTTTGCAGGAATGATCTAAATATTAGGTTATGACATCTGAACGGTGGAGATGTGAAAATTTTACCGAAAAGTATGTTAAAAAAATAACTTCGCATCTTAATTTCATAGCGAAGGTTCACTCTGTATAGGATATATAGTTCCTATCCAGAGCGAACCTTCGCTTTGAACTTATCGTGCGAAGTTTAGTTTTTGGCACACTTTTCGATCATAGTTTAACATCTCCACCGTTCAGATTTTAGAACCATATGTGTAGATCGTCTCTGTCAAATTTTATTCAATTTGGTGATCGTTAAGGTACCGAAACTATATTAAACCAATGAACAAACCGAATTTGTTCAACCTGAACTGTTCATCTAAATCACCATAAAGAAATGCCAAATGATTATCAAGTTTGATGAAATTTTGTAGAGACGATCTACACATTAGGTTCTAACATCTGAACGGCGGAGATGTTAAAATATGACCGAAAAGTGTGCCAAAAACTAAACTTCGCACGGTAGATTCAAAGCGAATGTTCGCTTTGGATAGGAAATGTATATATATATATATATATATATATATATATATATATATATATATATATATATATATATATAGAGGCCTTCTTGGCTAAGGACCTCCGCACAATCCTTACAGTGCGGATTTTATATTTTGACTAACTTTTCGATTGAATTTTTACATCTCCACCGTCTAGTCTTTAGGTACTCATGTATAAATCATCTCTGCAAATTTTCAGCCAATTTGATAACCATTAGCATATCAAACTAGATTAAAACAAATGGCCAGACTGCATTTTGTCAAAACTGAATTGTTCATGTTTATGATAGGAAATCGCACTTTTGAATGCTTTAACAATTATCAAATTGGCTGAACTTTTGCAGACATGATCTATATATGAGTACCTAAAGACTAGACGGTGGAGATGTACAAATTCAATCGAAAAGTTAGTCAAAATATAAAATCCGCACCATAAGAATTGTTGCGGAGGTCCTTAGCCAAAAAAGCTTTTATATATATATCAGCCCCCTTCCAATGAGGGATCCCTCATTTTATTCATTTTGAGAGATCTCTCATTTAACATACTTTTTGATTACATATTAACATCTCTACCGTTCAACATTCATGTTTATATGGGTAGATCATATCTGTAAATTTTCATTTCATTTAATAATCGTTAGAGCATTCAAAATTGTAATTTACATCTAAAAACTTGAACGGTTCAAGTTTGACAGATTTCATTTGTCCATTGATTTAATCTGATTAGAAGCCTTAACAATCACCATTTTGGCTAAAAATTTACATGCGTGATGTACACATATAGACTTAGTAATTGAACTGTGGAGATGTAAAAATGTGATTAAAAAGTTGGTATAATGATCGATCCCTCATATAAACCAAAATAAGGGATCCCTTAATGGAAGGGCATTAATATATAGATAGTACAAGTGCTATTGTATACAAGAATAAATTTTTTGCAAGTGCAAGAGTTGGGGAGGGCCGCAGGCTGCAGCACACCTCAGCCCTCTCTTAGTTCCGTGCCTGCTTCTAGAACTCTTATCCTTTGACATTGTAAACTTTCGTGACTCTAGATACATTAGTTAATACTAGCATTTGTCAACACATGCGATGCATGTGTGTGTAGATTTAATTTATAAAAAAAAAATTCTGATAAGAAAAATATATGAAGTATGGGAAGTTATCTGCAAAACGTGGGTGGCTATATCCGTAGATAGTGGGATGAGAAGTAGTTTGAGATTTTTTCCTTTTCTTTTTTAATTCAATTTAATATTTGTTATTTACAGTAATATTCTTTACAGATTAAAATTTATTTTAATTTAACGTATATTCTAAGAATAGTTATGTTATTTCACGTCTGTTTTGACTAACAGATAAGTATTAAATTAATCTGATTTTTTCATTATAGCTGAAGTAGGGAAGGAAGATTAAAATTGAGTTTCTAACCCAAGTAGGAGTACAATTCGTCGACGATTTTGCTCCCGTGTCAAAAAAAAGTAAATAGAAAAAGTAAATGAAGAAGTACTGGACAAGCAGAGTAAAAGTGTAAAACGGTGATGGCACTCATTGCATCTTCTAAAAAAAAAACTGTGATGGCAGAGAGGCGCTTGAATCCTCTCCTGTCGTGCCATATTCTCTCTCTCTCAACCCAAACCCTACTATTCTGCTCCTTTTTCTTTCTCACAATCTGAATCCTCATTTCAATCACTTATTTTATGGCGTCTGATTATCTGAATTGAAATGGAAGACGATAACCTCGACTATCTTCCCTTGATACGACGCCGTAACCTCTTACTCGATACCAAGCCTAAACCGCCGTGAGCTCCTTCCCCCTTTTCCTTGTTTGAAATTTCGAATCCTAAGCTTTCTAATTGGTGCTTTTATGTGCAGGTCTCTCATACACCAAGACGACGCAGTCTCCGATTCTCGAGTAATTCCTCATCCTCCATAAGCCTGTGTTTTATTTTCATTTTATATTTTGTGAGTATTGGATGCAATAATAGTTGATTACAGTATAGTTAGAGGTCACTATTGTGTTGTTGTCGAAGAGTTTCATGGTGAGTTACGGTTAGGCAAAATGATTTGTAATTAGGCAATAACAAATAGCTCTATGTTCTTGATAGTGAAATTTGTTTGCAGTTATTGATGTTAAAAGTTTGCAGCCGATTTTTCGTTCGTTTTATTTTAGTGCTTGATTCGCGCTTGTCCTTTTTATACATTTTTTGTGTCGCTTGCAGGATGGAGAAGTGGGAGTTCAGTTAGTGGAACAAGAAGAGCATCGGGATTTTGCAGCTCTGGGAGGAACTATATCTGAACTTCTGTGCAGTAAATCGGAAGTAGATTCTTCAGTCGATCAGTGCTTGCGAAATGACGCTTGCAGCGGGGACGTGGAAATGACTGCTATATGTGACTCCAATGGGACAAAGATAAACACTTTTGCTTCTTCTGATCAGATTGACTGTACTACACCCAGCATTGGTGTTGCTCAACTAGAGAAAATGGATGTTGATAGTTCCATTCTACTGGAAAATCCTACACTATCAGAAGTTTCTGATGACGTTAAGGTTGCTTACTGTGACAACTTGTCAAGCTCATCTGGAGATGGGATGAATGGTTTTGCTGGATCTCTTGTGCCGGCTGTAATGGTTAAAAATGATATCTCTGAGCACTCTACTTTTGATCATCTGGACCACATTACCTTGACAGAGAGGCAAAGGATGCTACTATCAAGGTTCCATCATTAATACAGTGATTTTTATGTCTTGGCACACTTTTTTTTTTGTCTCATTTGCATAAGCACAAAATATTTTACTTCACCTGAAGTTTATACAAAGATTATCCACACTTTGCATAATGTGAAATCTATACTTACACACATGACACAAGTCTGAACTATAAGTGATTAATGTTTCTTTTCTATGGCACAAGTAGAGCACATTCCTCGGTCAAAATAAAGGATGAACCTTTGGACAGTACTGACTTTCCCGGTCTAGGCGGACGTGTTAGGGATGACTTCTCTCTTAACATAATTCCTGTAAAGCAAGAGCTTAGAGCTCCCAATGAATTTAGTGATGAAGAGATAGACAATATGCTGCTGCGAGATCGAATGAATCTGCTGGTATCGCGAAAGGACTCTGAAGTGAGTATGCCTAGGAACTATGGATGCTTGGTTGAAGTTGTGCCTTCTGCCATTAACTGTAACCCTATTTCCATGGAATCTGCTAAGCCTGTAAGCATTAGTCGTCCAAGGAAGAGGAAAAAGACTGCCACGTAAGATGTTGCGTTTGTCCGGATTATTTTTTCCACATACTTCTGTGCCCACTTTACTTAGGGATCGATCTTCAAACTCAATTGCAGGGATTCTGTTAAAACAGCTTTGGAGGAGGATGCTCCAGGACTCTTGCAGGTACTCCCGAGTTTTTTATTTGTTCCACTTCCAGTGTCATGTGGATCAAGGCTCTTGAAATGCAAACTTGCAGGTATTAATTGACAAGGGAGTATTGGTTGATGAAATCAAGCTTTATGGTGAGATGGAGAGTGATGAAGCTTTAGATGAGTCGTTTTGTGAGGATGGCTTTTCTCAGCTTGAAGCTGTAATATCAAAGGTCTGTAACTGTATTAATATTATAATGTTTTTTTTTTGACTTAGCCTTGTTACTACGATTTCATGGATTGATCTAGCGACTATTGTGTGGCATGAAATTTTGAATCATTTTGATGTGAAACTGTTGAAAGCACTGTACTGGAAGATTAATGTGAATTTTTTTTTTCCACTGTGTTCTTTAAGATGCTTTATTACTTGTTCACCACAGTCTGTACTATACACACACACACACACACACACACACACACAGAAGATGTGCTTCCCTCTTTAGGACATTTGATGTGCTTTCCCCTTTTTGTTTCTTTAAAAAAGAAGTCTATTTTGATTAGGCCAATCTAATGGGCTTCTAGTGGAAAGGGGTCTTGAATTCATAAAACAGTATTTAAGTTGATTGGTGTATCTAATGTTAGCTTCTTTATTGTTTGTCAGCTTTTCTCGCAGCGCCAGTCATTAATAAAGCTTGCTCCAATAAGATGCACGAAGGAGTCGAGGGCTAGTTATTGCTTGGCTTCTCTAATTTCACTAGTAGAGCAGGTAATAGGCTTATAACCAATCCATTAGCAGGTATCTGCTTTCAAGCTCTTTATTTTTCTGGTAGGAATCATAGGATAAATGCACTTTCAATTGTTTTTTCTTCTACAGGCCCGATATTTGCAGTTTAGAAATTGGCCTGCTGAATGGGGATGGTGTCGAGACCTTCAATCATTTATATTTGTCTTTGCAAGGCATAATAGGTGCATGATTTGATAATATATTTTTTTCAAGGTCCATATTCTCTGTAATTGAAAGGATTTTGACATTTTAGTATCACTTGAGTGCAGAATTGTGCTTGAACGACCGGAATATGGCTATGCAACATACTTCTTTGAGCTAGTGGATTCACTACCAGTTGAATGGCAGATCAAGCGCCTGGTCACTGCAATGAAGCTTACCAGCTGTAGCAGGCTTTCTCTAATTGAGAATAAAGCATTAATGGTAAAAACATAGAAACATATTCAAGATCATTGCTGGTATATGGGTCAAACAATTTAGTCACTTCTTGCATGGCTTCATTTCTGTGTGAGTTCCTGTTATCCAGCCAGTGAAGCTGGCACTACAAAAACATGGGATGCACCTACTGCAAGGATGAGGTGTTCTCTCATAGATAATGCTTAAAACATGGTATATTTGCTAGCTTACAATAGATATGCGCATGTGGGTATCTAAGGATTATTTTGGCCAATCTATTTGCCTCTTCTTTCTGAGTGGTTTGGTTTGAAGTTACTTGAAAGATATTTATTCCTTTTCTGTGTTTGAAAATAATACCACTTAAACCCTGGTACATCTTAGTTCGCCAAAGGCACACTGTCTAGTTTTGTCCACCCTTGTTATGTTACTGTACAAGTATGCCACGTCAATTGTGTTTTTACACATGTTACTTTTGTTTGTAAACACACACATCACACGCTTTACTGTTTGCCACTTTATTTGCATTTTTTACGGCTTTCTTTCTTCTATCTCATAAACACACAAATAAGCATGGGCGCGTTCAAGGTTTTCTATTGTGGAATTCTTTATGTTCCTAAAGTAAACTCACACACATACACAGGGAGTTTGTTCTCATGTTCAACTTTCTAGATTTCTGTTTATAATACAAAAGTGACAAGTATTGATTAATACCAGTGGGTGCAATCATTCTTAGTTTCTGATGTATGTGTTTTGGCTGAGTTTATTTTTGGCAACTGTTTGTTGGAATTTAAGCATAGTTTATCCAGACAATATGTATATCAATCTAGAAGGTGAAATGTGTTCTATTTTGTATATGTACCTCATTCCTGTGCTGAAGGTTGGAGACGATTTAAGTGAAGGCGAGGGCAAGGTTCTATTGGAATATGGTTGGGAACCCAACACTGGTCTGGGAACTATGCTAAAGTACCGCGACAGAGTTGTGCATGACAGGAAGAATGAAGGCGATGGCTCAGAGTGGAGATCAAAAATAGGGAAGATGCTGATGGACGGTTATAATGGCGGAACCCTGGTTTTAACCAACATCCCAAAGAAGGTTATAGAGTGTAGAGAGGTTCAATGCCCAGAAATCAAGCTGGAGTTCTAATTATTAGCGAGCTTCTATACTTGTAGGGGTTAGGTTTTATTTCTCAGTTGCTAGATACATACAAAAGAGAGATGTGTACAAAGGGCAAAGTCATTATTAGATGTGAATTAGATGTCTTTTGATGAATGTCATGAAGCTTTTTATTTCATTATTTGGGTTTTTTTTTTTAATTTCATTATTTGGGGTTTATTTCTTTTGTTTTTCGAAAAAGAAGTATTCAAAATTCGGTGTCTTAGAGTACTTTTCCGGATGCCATTTACAGTATATACCTCTATAATGCACGTCTTATGATCTGTTTACCTCCGGCCACCAAGAGGAGTGGTCTTAAGTTTAACCTCCAAGTAATTCCGGTCGTCTATTGGTGTACTATGAAAAAAATGAACCTCTAATATTAGGCAATTACTCGACACCCTTGGCTTTTATGTTTCCAAATTATGTCGAACCAATGTTCTAAAAGACGTTAGGCGCTAGGCGGGCGGTGACCCATAGCCTAGCGTCTGGACGGACTAGGCAATTTACATTTTTCACATTTAATTAATAAATATTATATTTAAAAATAATTTAATATGAGTAACTTGGAAAAATTTAACATGACCATTCTCTAAAAATGAGCAAGTCAACATGTAAATTTACAAACAAGTATGATTTGCAAATCAAAACACTATTTATTCTTGGAGGATCATTATAATAATCAGCACATCACATGTTCAAAATATTCAAATGATCAAATGTAAACCAGTAAACGATTAGGTTTTCTTGTTGTTTTCGGGTTTTTTCACACCCTGGTGACACGGCTCGCCCGCCTCGACCCGCCTCGGCCAGCCTAGGCGGTCACTGGGCGGCTTGGCGCCTAAATTGAAGCGCATCCCCTCATATCCGGGCGGCTTGGCTCTGCCTAGAGCCTAAGGGGCGCCTGGGCTGGGCTAGGCGGTGCCTTTTAGAATAGTGTGTCAAATCCAATTCATAACATGCACTTGAACATATAACCTGTTTCGATGACAATTAATCATCCATGCCACAACTTGGCGACAATGATCATTTCTCTCTTTTGATCAAAAGATGCATAAAAAATTGATTGATTTTTTTATTTTTGGGGGAAATTTTATATAACTACAACACTTCTTATTCATGAAATAGTTATAGTTTGGAACCCTGTTCCAAACACCATATGAGATCCAGTTTTCTTCTAGTAAGCAACATATAAGACTACTTCAAAAACATTAAAATGAAAAAACAAAAAAAAAACACATAACTTCTGCTATTTGTACCACAATTGCGTGCAACATATTTAGTAAAACATAATTCTTACGTAGTTAGGCTTGATGTTCACCGAACATTCTTTAGAGTTTAGTAGTGACTATATCTGGTCATGTAATTTTCTACTTTTCCGATGAAGATATGTAAGTATTTTTGTTTTTTTTTTATATTTATTTATTTATTTAAAGTCCGTCAAAATATAATATAATTTTAAAAAGACACATAAATTTGTTAGGGGAAGTAACCCCAAGGGGTTTGGGACTTTGGGGTACACAGCGTAACACATAACTAAAACCCAAAAGTAAAATAGCCCCCTCCACACTAATTTCTAAGCTGCTTACAGAAAGAGAGCTCCTATTATCAGCTCCGACGCGGCGGCGATGGATTTCCAAGTGGTCGTCCTAGCCGGCGGAACTTCCAAGAAACTCGTCCCTCTCGTCTCTAAGGTATCCATCCCCCCGCCGCCTCTCTTTTTTCCAGTCAATTCCGTTTTCTCATCTATCGCTAAACCAATGGCAGGAGGTTCCCAAAGCTCTGCTTCCGGTGGCTAACCGGCCGGTCATCTCCTACGTTCTGGAGCTTCTAGAACTCAGTAACCTCAAGGACATCATTGTTGTACGATTTCTTCTCTCTTCTTTTGATCTCTATGCCTGCGCTTACTTGTATGATTGTTCATGATTGCTATAGCTTTGATTGATTTTGTTTTATACTGACATTTTCAGGCGGTTGAAGGCAAAGAAGCGCATGATTGCGTTGAGCACTGGATTCTGGAAGCTTATATGGATCGGTTACGTATCAAGGTACGTTGCTAGGCTCTCCTTTAGTATATTGTTTCGTGTCGAAAAATCGGATAGTAATTTTGCCAATGAGTACACATGTTAGTGTAGTGAACACTTGGATTTATAACAAGAAGGAAATAACAGAATTTAAGAGAGCAGCTTATAATGGAATTGTAGAAATTGATATATAAGTGCACCTTGAATCACTAGGCATATAATTGAGTAGATACTGGGAGGGACTTTGAATGAAATTATCGGAGGGTGTTTTAATGACCATGTAGGGGCATGGTTATTCACAAATTGTGGCAGGTGCTTTTTTGTGGAAAGACATAAGAAGTTAAAACATTTGGAATTTCCAAACTAATATGACCTAGCTATGATGCATTCGTTTCTTTTCTCCCGAATGATACTGAAACTCTACATCTTCATGTATGGAGGACGACAACCGGCTACATAATAAGCCAATCCAAGTCCAATCTCTTGAGTAATTTGAAGCATGATATGCTAACATATGAGCTACTGTGTTACGTTCCTCTGGGGGCACAAGTCTCTAATTGATCAGCTATAAGAATAATGTCATCCACCTGACCTTCTAAGCCTCCATTTAGGTTTAGGTCTTTAAGGGATCTATATGAAGCTTGGCATTGGATTCAAGCACTACGCTTCTCCAACCTCTTTGCATGCACACGTCTGGCTGATTAAGTGCTTCAGTCTTTTCCATCACATTTTTTATGAGAACTCCCACTACAACATGGGGTGGATATTGTTTCCCCCACACTTTAGTATATGACTACACTTCCAAAATGGAACATACTCGGCCCATACTCAATGCATTCCTCTGTTGTATTTTCTGCTTTGGTTAATATAGTTTGTTTCTTATCATGAACAGAAAAACATGAAAAAAAAAAAAAAAAGTCTGCTGTTAGGATTATTGTGGTAATGGTTTTTTTTTAAGACTTGAGGAATAGCTCTTATTTTGTCTTTTTTTCTTTCTTTTCCAGATTGGTGTGTAGATGTTAGTTTAGTTTCATTGTAATTGAAATTGCTGTTTGTGTTTGTAATGTGGTTTAAATAGCTGGTGAAGTCAGGTCTATTTACTGCTGGATATCTTGTCCACTGGTATCTTTTTCTTTATGAAAATTATGAACAAAGGAAAAGTTAGAAGATAAATGAGTGTATATATAAAAGCTGTTTCTTTTCATAGGCCCATCCAAGATTATCAAGGAATGGTGGTTGAACTGAGACCAATAAAGGAAATCTAGGGATTTTAAATCTACTCAGATCTAGGGACTTGACTTAAGTAGATGGAAAAGGATGATCCATAGGAATGGTACTGACTCATGTAAAACTCTTGTGGTTGGGAATTGTGTGTAGAGTTAATTTTGGCATACCTCTGGTTGCTCGTGTCTTTAGCATGCTAGGCCATTGGAGTCCTACCGTGCTTTAACCAATTATGTTTTGTTGGCATCCCTTGGTTTATGGTTTATTTAGGAAAATTTTTGCCAGGTCATTTTTAGTGATTGAATAGATATCATGGATTAGCCTATTTCTAAGTTATTGTTCTAACCATAGGACACTGAATTTGTGTAGTGCGTTTACTTGATGCTACGGAACTAGTGATTGTGGTTGCAGAGAATGGTGTTCTATGCTCCGCTTTCTTCTTTGCATGAAAGCCTCCGTTTAAATGTGATTCCCTCTATTTCTCTAGTTCTATCGACTGCTTCAATTGTCAAAAGATGGATGCATTCTCTTAGGCGTGGATTGTAATTGTAAACAAAATCTTTTATAAGTATATAACTGATATGATACTGAGCAACCTGTTTATAACAGGTTGAAAGAGTCCCTGATGATGTAGGAACAGCTGGTGCACTTCGTGCCGTCTCAGACCTCCTGACTGCAAAGGACATTTTGGTTAGCATCTATGTCCTTTATAGTGTTTTAACTTACCAAGGTTCTCTTAGTAAAGATTAGTAAGTCTTGTTGTTCGTCCAGGTTATCAGTGGTGATATTGTCTCCGATGTATCTCCTGGCGCAGTAGCTGCTGCTCATAGACGTCATGATGCAGTAGTAACAACGATGCTTTGCTCTGCTCCTGTAAGTGGACCTTCAGATTCTGGGTTCTCTGTTGCAAAAGACAAAGCCAAGAAACCCGGATATTACAATAGAATTGGGCTGGATCCCACTAAACAGTTTTTGCTGTATATCTCAACTGGTTAGATACTTTTTATTTTATTTTTTTCTGTTGTTTTTCATTTTTACTTTTTTTTTTTTGGTTTTGGTTTTGTTTAGCAGTTCACATGATTTGTCCCAATATGTTATCAGGAGCGGAACTTGAGAAAGATATGCGAATTCAGAAGAGCATACTCTGTGCGGTTGGTCAGGTAATTGATTGTCATATTTGGACTGTCTTAATGTTTTGGACCCTTTCCAGCTGTAAATGGATTGATTAATAATACACTTAATG
Organism: Potentilla sterilis; assembly: GCA_963682095.1. Classification (NCBI taxonomy): domain Eukaryota; kingdom Viridiplantae; phylum Streptophyta; class Magnoliopsida; order Rosales; family Rosaceae; genus Potentilla; species Potentilla sterilis. The sequence continues at coordinate 24,175,926 of OY821764.1, forward strand.
TCACTGCACTCAGAATCGCAAGTTAAAATGACTTTCTGAAACTATACTTTTGGTCTTAGCCTCTTTGGTATCATTCTGATGCCCTCCTAAGCAAGTTTCAAAAGTTTTAGTTGATTTCTATACTTTAATCACACAACTGCTGATTCTTGAAACTTTAATTGCTGATACATTTTAAGGATAGCATTTCAGCATGAACAAATATGGGTGTGTAACAACTTTGCCATCTCTCTTTTTTCCTATTATGTTGTCTAGAAAACTTTTACGTATCTCATCTATTCTTTATATTAGTTTATTTGTTTTTTTTTTTTTGAAAAGATAAGTTTACTTGTTCTTTATTTTTGTTGGGAAAAGGACCAGTTAGTCAAAAACCAATGAATCTTGGCAAAAATACCTAACTACCCTATACTAAAACCACATATCTCTCTCTCTCTCTCTCTCTCTCTCTCTCTCTCTCTCTCAAATTCAATTCAATTCCTCGATGGGATCCAACCAAGCCGCCTTGTCGTTCCTCACCAACCTCGCCCGCGCCGCCTTCACCCTCAGTGCCGGCGTCACCATCGTCAACTCCGCCCTCTACATCGTTGATGGTGGCCAGCGCGCCGTCCTCTTCAACCGTTTTTGCGGCGTGATCGAAGACATCGTCGGCGAAGGGACTCACTTCCTGATCCCATGGCTCTAGAAGCCCTACATCTTCGACATCCGCACCAGGCCCCACACCTTCTCCTCCGTCTCCGGCATCAAGGATCTCCAGATGGTGAATCTCACCCCTTAGGGTTCTCTCCCGCCCTGAGGTCAGCCGTCTCCCTCAAATCTTCAAAACCCTAAGCCTCGAGTACGACGAGAAGGTCCTCCCTTCGATCGGCAACGAGGTCCTCAAGGCCGTCGTGGGTAGTTCAACGCCGACCAACTCCTCACTGAGTGCCCACACGTGTCTGATTTGATCATCCGAGAACGTCATCCTTCTCCAAATCTCATGTTTCCATCCTCTCTCTTCAACACCCCACCCGGGCCGATTGCGATTTGGGTCGGAGCCAATTGAGGGTTTGGGTCCGAATGAAAGGGTTTTGATCGAATTGGGAAATTGGGGTTTTTTTTTGGGTTGTGGGTTGAATTGAATTATTGAGTCAGTAACATGCTTACTGGGGGTCAGTAACATACTTACTGGGGGTCAGTAACATACTTACTGAGAGTCAGTAACATGTTACTGACTCTCAGTAATATTCCGGCGAAAAAAAAAAATTGCTGACTGGAATCCGGCGACCGGCCATTGGACGCCGGCGGAGTTTGGTGACCTTCCAGCAAAGACTTCTCTTTCTTCCACTTTCTCAGCTCGTTATAATTCAAAAATCTGTTAGATAGGGGAGAAAGGCAAAAAAAGAAGAAAAATATTAAAATTGTACTAGGGTTGAAAAGATTTGTTGAAATGGGCAATATGCGTTGTTACCTTATGTTTAATAGGGGAAGAAATTAGGGTGGTCATTGGAATGGGTAGTGAGGGGGCCAAATTTGAACTAAATGGACATTTTCTCATTTTTGTTTATCCTCCGTGTAGATGGAAATTCGATCGGATCTCATGGATGCTCATTTATATGCATTCAAAAGGTTTTACCCTCTTTCTTTTTTTCTCAATAGAAGTTTGTTTTATATGCAAAATGGATCGATTATATTCTAAAAATTACTTTCACATGCCTTCCCAGGTCAGTTCTGCAGGAAGTTGTGAACCAAAAGGATAAATTTCAAAGTTTAAAGCAGGATGTCTTACCTTACCTTGTTCGTACACAGCTGGTTAGTTTAGTGCTGTTGCTTAATATTGTCCTTCAAAAAAAAAAAAAATTCTCTTTTCTGACTGTTAATTATTGATATATATATTTTTTTATTATGCATCCATAGAGTTCAGAGGTGTTGTTAAATGGCGTACAACAACCAGAAGAAAATGGAAATGAAAAGGCTAGTTACCAAAACAACCAAGAAATGCTATCCCAAATCCTGGCTAATTCATCGACTGCTAGTTTCCATGACCTCTATGCATTAGGTCCTAAGTGCTCACTTCCTGTTCGAAGAACCCATAAATGCTGTGTTTATATTGCCAGCAACAGCAAGTACTGTATGCGGTTGAATTCCATTCAGGCATTCAACGACATTAATCGAGATGTGAGTTTGTGTTTAAAGTTTTGTTGGGGGCTCGTTTTCAACAAAAATTATCTGATTTAATTCTCCACCATCGGTCTTCCAATTTGTGGATGTCATATTTTTTTCTCAGGTTATAGGAGATGCTAGTCATCTGTCTGGGTATTCTTTCTCTGCCCACAATAACATCATCCATCCATCAGCAGAACTTGGATCAAAAACAACTGTGAGTCTCGCTTCAAACTTAACAAAACTATATAATGCCGAATAGCATCAAATCTGGCTTGGTTGGCCACAGATTATTTGATTCCATGTTATGAGCCAATGCTATTATTGATCTGTTCTTGGATATCTTTAGATTGGACCACATTGTATGCTGGGGGAAGCTTCAATTATGGGTGACAAATGTAGTGTTAAACGGTCTGTTATTGGCCGTCACTGCCGGATAGGTTCCAATGTGAAGGTAAAATGATTTGTGAATTCTTGCGAGATTTGCAGTTTCAGGGGGTCATTTTCACTCACATATGTTTTTTGATTGTAGATATCTTGTCAATTCTGAAGTTTTTTATCGTCCACAGGTTGTAAATTCAGTTGTTATGAATCATGTTACTATTGCTGATGGTTGTACAGTCCAAAATTCAGTAGTCTGCAGCAATGTGCAGCTCCAAGATCGTGTAGTCCTTAAAGATTGCCAAGTAAGTAATCAGGAGTTTTTCACTCTTTTTCCCCTTCACCTTTTCTCATGTAGTTGGGTGGCATCTCATCTTATGCTTTGTATTACAGGTTGGTGCAAATTTTGTTGTTACTACCGGGAGTGAGTGCAAAGGGGAGGCATTGGCCAAGAAAGAGAAATGAGTAGGAGGGCTCCTTGCTCTGGAAATGACGACGACAATTTCACAAGTTCTCGTGTTTCAGTAGTTTGGAATAGATTTTGTTGCGACTGATGAGGCATACCCATGGTAAGAACTGAGCAGGATGATCTTTAATTAGGAGTAGCTTTTAGTCGCGATCTGTCTATTGATTTTTTGTCGTCATTATTATCTCATCAATATTTCCCTTTTACTGTCAATTGAGTGAGAGAACCATGTAGCCCGGTTAAACAGTTCAAAGTGACCATGTCAAAGACGTATTCGGATGGAACCCATTTCATGTTTTAGAATGCATAAGTAATACATATATCAATAGATTAGACCGTACATCAATCCCGAGTCTTGTTTAAGCAGTTGCAAACTATACAGAAACAAGGATTACAGATATACAACAAAGCCAGGGAGAAATCCTGAGACAAACGAGAACCAATTAAGCTACGCTAAAACTTCAGCCGAACTGAAACACTCGGACATTTTCTTTTGCCCCAGTCATGAAGCCTCAAGTGCAACTCAGCAGCAACAAATCGTACCGGTTGCTGGGATCACAGTCAGACATGAGTCTTGCGCGTTGCGAGTCGTTTCTCATCGTGCCTGCTGTAAACTTCTACCATACAGATTAAGCTATAGCAACTACATGTCTTGAGACTAAAAACTCCAGCAAAGAGAAGCAAAACTACTTCCAAGTCTACAACATTACAAACTAAACAAAGTTTCCAAACAAATATTGCAGTGTTCTCTGATGAGCTATCAAACGCATACCCAAAGCATAGTAATATTGTTGAATGGAACAATTGATCACAATTCCAGAGTCTGTTACTCTGTTAGTCTAAACGAAGAACTGGTCAGAAAAACAAAATGCTAAAAACGAATAACAATTAAAAGTGATGCAGTATTACGTTGAAAAAAAAAGAAAAAAAAAAAAAGAGGAACAACGAACTAAGATAGACGAAGAAAAAAAAAAGAACAAATGAATCATTTGATTATCAAGAGTTACAACATAGACAAGTTACAGCATAGACAAGCTAAACCTATTTTTTTGTCCTTTGGGAATGAAACTAATGGCACCTAAAAACTAGAAGAACTTAAAAACGAGAATTAAAGACCTAAAAACCACAAGAAAACTACTTAGGCTAGAAGACTACTTAGGTGCTGGTGAAGATAAAAACGAATCAACTCTTTGGTTGTCCTTGTACGAGAGGAACTTCATGCATATTGGTGCTTTGACGTTGGCAAGAGATAGGATCGCAGCCGGAACACCCCACACAGACTCGCCACAAATCAAGCCTGATGCAACCGCCGGTCCTAAATCCTTAGCCTGTTGTTTGTTCCTTAACTTCCACACGAAAAGGATTAAGCTTCCCAAACACATGTCAATGACGAAGTAGGAGCCGAGATAGAATGGGATAGCCATGGCCATTGCGTTTGGAACAAACCTATAGATCTTGTACTTGGTCTCGTAACGCTTCAAAAGCTCAGTTGCTATGTTGATGCCAATGGCAATTGCGAAGGCGGAGATTGCAAGTGCAAAGCAGTGTTTAGGGAGTGCGCTAATGCCCTCAACTCCGAGGAGTGCAATGCCACGGTACACTAGGCCATAGGGTGCAGGATATGGTCCTGTGGGATCGCCAACTTTGTAAGCACTGTAGAAGAACCAGAATATCAAAGGTGATATGACACATCCCATGGCTGTCCCGAGAACTTGGCTAATGAACATGGCGCGAGGAGACGAGAGAGTAAGGTATCCAGTCTTGAAGTCCTGCATGAGATCCGAGGCTGTCGAGACAATGTTCATCATTACACCACAAGAAGCGAGCCCAGCAATGACACCACCATTCTCAAGGCCAGACACATTACTGAAGCTTATGGTTGCGATTTTGCCATAGTTGGAAGCAAGGGACCAATCTGTGAGGCCACAGCCATAGGCATTGCAGAAGGCCAGAACAGGAGCGACGATGTATGCTATCACAACATAATACCATTTTACTTGGTGGAACATGAATGGGAGGCCAATAGTTGCTATGGCTGCACAACCTATATAACCAGCGGCAGCAAACCATGTCGGAATTTGGTCTTTCAAGAAGTACTCAGTTCTTCGTTTCTCGTCGTAGTTTGCACTCAGTTCAGTTTCTGATGATAATGGCAGTCCAGCTTCCATATTAGCTAACGATAGTGGCGACGGCGATGAATACTCCACTTTCTTTTCCTCTGGTTTATTGCCAAAGAGACCTTTCATGAGAATGAAAAGCATAGAACCAGCATGGTACACAACATGGTATAGACCATCACCAAGTATCATGCCTATGGAGATAAAGACCCTGTAACCTTGGATTCCATGAAGACTACTTGCAGAAAGATCAGCTCCATACCAAATACCTTTCTTTTTTTCAATCCAAGGCCACATGATTCCCCATGATATCACAGCTCCGACAAGCATGGATATGTTCACCATGTAAGAGGTGATCATTCCACAACCAACATATGTCATAGAGAAGTCGAAGTAAAACCTTTGCTTGTAAGCTTGGAGACCAAAAGTTGGAAAGCTAGAAAACCCACAGTCATCCGAAGCATTGAAAAACCACTGGAAACAAGACCAGAGAAAGCTGCCGCCGCAGCTCATGAAGAGAGCAGAAACCTGTCTCGCTGCCATCTTAGCTCCTTTTGGGGTGTGGAAGCTGTTGATGAGGTGCGCTGTTGCTGTTCCACTTGGATACGTTAGTTTCTTATCGAGGATCATCATCTTTCTCAAGGCTATTATCGAAAATAAACCAACGAAGCTGACTAAGAAGAGATATCCTGTCATCCATGGAATCGCAAGCTTCTTAATGTTGATTAGAGTGTTGCCTGCATCTGCCTGAGCTGCTACCAGAGGGCTCATTCCTAGCATATAACTCCCCATGCCACTGCTGAAGGCTATCCCTGACGAGGCCACAACGCATGTTTGAACCACTGTGTTTTCTTGACGAGTGAAAGGCTGCTTCAACAGGCCAAAATTTTGAAGCAAGGCAGTGTATCCTTTCAGCAGTGCGAATCCCAGCAGCCCCGCCGCGACGTTTAGAGACGGTATTATACCAGTGGTGAGGTTTAGCTTGCACACGATGAAGTTGAAGACGATGCTAAGAATAAAGCCTGTGACCATAGACCTCACAGTTATTTGCTTTGTCCATGGTGGTACCTCTGTGTCTTTGAAGGCCGTTTCGATCGAGTCCTTAGCCTGAGTCATCTGTTTTCCATCTTGATAATTGTCGAATTCGTCTGTCTCCATGATATCAATGGAGTCTCTCTCTCTTTCTGTATGATGTGAGCTTTTCAGATGTAGTGGAGAATGCTGTGATGAGGTCTTGTATTTATAATAGTAATATCCGACTGCATTCAGGAAGGATTTGGAGTCATGGTTAGAATTGGAGTAGGAGTAGCTTTAGAAACCTTTGGATTTTAAACCAAATCCAGGTAGTAATATTTTACTGCATTCTGGATAGATGTGGAGTCCTGGTTAGAATAGGAGTAGAAGTAGATTTAGAAACTCATTTGGGTTTTAAATCAGAACCAGGTAGTGTACGGCTAACAAAAATTTGTTTACACATTTCTGCATGCATTTTAATCCAACCTGGGGTTGGATTTTAAAGAAATATTTTTTTTTTGTTTGTTTGTTGCCCCAGCAACATCTATAGTAAAAAAATTCTCCAGAAAACATGAATTGGGAGGCAGCCTCTGGAGAATAGTTTTCTGCACATATACTCTCTTAGCAATTTGATAATGGGATTTATGATAAGGCAATAGTTTTGTGAATTTTTAATTAGAATGTCAGCTCAAGAACTAAAAATCAAAACTCATTCTGTTCAAGGCAAGTTAAATATACTTGGTGTTAACTACTGATCTGAATTTGATGTTTAGTTCTCTGATGATTTTGATATGAGGCTCATATAGTGAGCGCAAAAAACAAATAGTCAAACACTTGAGCAGTCCTCCATGGGAAACAACTGTCACTTGAGCAGTGACAAAATATGCAAGCTTTTTTTTTTTTTTTACTTCTCATATAATCTAATAAGCTTTTGTTTTCTCATTCTTCCTTTTATTTGTAGTTCAGGTTGTTTTGGCTACTTCAGGTGTAAACAAGTCCGGGAAGGTGAGTTCTGTGCATTCTTGCCCTTTTATTGTGTCTATTCATAGTTCACTAAAGGATTATTATTATTTTTTTTTATTATTATTATTTTTTTAAATTTTATATGTCTGACTATGCATAAAGCGCACTAGAGGACAGTTTCTTTTGTTTATTCTCTGCTGCTCAGTTTCTCACTGTTACAAGGGTTCATTCATTCAATCATGGGTTTAGGAATTGTAGATGAAAGGTAATGCTTACATAAAAGACCCATTTTAAGGTTTTCTGGTATGAACTTAGTGGCATAATTTGTTGAATGAGGAGTGATATGCTTTTATCTGTGATTCTACCTTTCTTATTATAATGATAAACTTGTTTATTTTGGTGTATAAGGACTAAAGGACACTGAAAAGGTTTTGATTACTTTTGGCCGCTTTGTTTGCACAGCCTTCAGCCTAGAATCAAGACTGCAGATGCTTTACAGTAGAGAAATGATATGACCAATGAGAAGGAGAACCTATATCTTTGAATCAGAGAACTAATACGACTAATGAGAAGTTGATACTTTCCCATGAAATCATTGCTCAGTGGAATATGCAGAACATGGTAATGGTTCTAATTGATACGGTATTCTGTTCTTTTCTTTCTGAGTATATTATTGAGTCAACGACTTGAATTTTGCTATATGGCCTGGTCCAATTTTCGCCGTAGTAAGATGCTAATCCTACTTTTCTGTTTCATTTGTGTGTAGTACTCCTTGATATACTAAGAGCTACTTCTATATAGCGCACCATTTTTCTATCAATAATAGAGTAAGCAACCTGCAAGCATTCCATCATTGTATTGAAGTAGTAGATTTATCATTGTCTTTTCTGTCTGAAGCAGTTAATTTCTCAAATCTACTTGATGGTATACTGTAATAATGTAGCAGTTGAAACACATGAATAGCAAAGAGAATCGAATTTGGGAAAACCTTACTGTCACGCACAGAGTATCTATTGTATTGCCTTATTTATATTACATCATATAGAGGTGACAGTGTAAGTATTAAACTTAAAGATCTACTAGAGTTTACAACAAACTAAACTTAGGTAGCAAGTAGACTTTACCTCCAAGACTGGAACCAACTCGAAGATATGGACAACATCTGCAACACTGTAAGGCTCAGAGATTATGTTCATCAGATCAGCAGGCACATTCACAAAACTAGATGATGGTAAGTTGAAGGAAAAACTGCAGCTACAGTTAACATTTGACAACTTAGGACAAGAAACAAGACTTTAAAGAATATGGTAGAGCTGCTGAAGGAACTCACTATACCTCAAATTTTTTTTTTTACCCAAGACATTGAATAAGAACAAAGAATTTAAACTGTGTGACTGAAGAAAATAGCAGAAAGAATGATACATGATGTTACACAAGCATCAATTGCTCACAGTTTTTCATAATCTGATAAAAAAATATAAGTTGAAAATTTGAAGTCACATATCTAGAAACAAAAACAAGTTCTTGAAGAGGAAAAATAAAATGACACAATCAAGCCTTTCAGCTAAAATTCCAAATAGAGCATGAAAACCTTCCAGGCCCTCAACTCTAAGCTAATGTATCACGAAAGCACATATATCAATTCAATACTAATTTACTCTCTTACTATTTACCTTCGACATTGACATTAGTTTCTTAAGGCCTCTTTCTTTTTGCCCCAGTCATGAACCCTCAAATGCAACTCTGCAGCAGCAATTAAGAAATGAGCGGCCTGGAGTGGACTCAGAATTTGTGTGATGTTCTTGAGTGTTCTCATCCTTAAATCATCAGCCATGTGCAACACCTTCTCCAAACCTTCCTCCTCAGAAGCTAGAGTGGACTCAACTCGCTCCATATGATCATCAGCTCCGCCTTCATCGACATTATTGTTACCCATCATCGTGGTGGCCATATGTGACAGCTCAACAAGTGTAGTGTCAGCCACAGTCTCCTGTAGTTTGGCCATCTTTTCTGATATGTGTCTCTCCTCCTTGATAGTCTTCCTTTGCAACTTGTCCACCATCCTAAGCTGGCACTCTGATAGATCACCCAAGTCACCAGTGCTCAAGTTCAACCCTCGCATCAACTCGGCAAAACATGACTCTAGCTGCAGCCCTGACTTTGAGTATAGCAAATGAAACGCCATGCTTGGTCGCCAGCCACCTATCCAAAGGAATGCAATTTCCAAAGGGCTCCTCCATGGTGGAGAAAACATTCCCAGCACGTCTTGCTTGGCCCATTGGAACTTTGCGTTGTAGTACTGTTCATAATGTTTCATTACTTCCTCTACCAATGAACTTAAGGACACGTGATCATCGTCATTATAGTCATCTGCAGCTCTGTTTTGGTTTTGTTTGGTGGCAGCGATGAGGTCCTGGAGGTGTTGGTTTTGTTCGGAAATCCAGCACTCAAAGAAGGCGTGAAAACCATCCATCTCAGGAGCAATGTTTTGTCTACTCATTACTCCAAAGCCAAGTATGCATGTAGTGTGACATATATATAGGTAGAGTTATGATGAGGACAAACCCGAGACAAAACAAAACCTTTTAGGATGGGATCAACTTATATTGGACATTTCTGATTCCATGGACCTCTCCAAGGCAAATATGAGAATGGTGGGTTAAGTTCATCATGATGTAAAAGCCAAGAACAAGATATTGAAGTTAATTCCATTTGGTGATCGATTTTAGAAGCAAAAGAAGCCAACATTCAAAGATTGAAGCGGCAGTGCTTGTCATTTTTCCTTCAACTGTCATACATATTCATGCAAGTAAGGGAAGGAGTTGGCTTATTTTCATGAACACAGAGCCAAACCAGTTCATGTCGGCGGTTTCTCAAGCATAATCATACAACGCACACAAGTTGGCAACTTGGAGTTGTGAATTCTGATGCTCATCTCGTATATATACTACTCTCTTATTTAACTTCTACTTGCTGCTGCTTCCCTTTATATATATATATATATATATATATATATATATATATATATATATATATAGCCTCATACCTCGTGCAATGTACGTGTGTTATGTGTTGTTAGTCAATGAAAGAAAAAAAAATTCTTTGTCTTTTCTTGTATTAGGTCCTTTTTTCTCTGTACTAATCATTTTATGTTATTTTTTGTAATATAAAAAGTAAATTAAACAAAACACAATTTGGTGAAACTTTTAAACGTTTGGCTTTCTACCAATATATATATATATATATATATATATATATATTGGTACTTGCACAATATTTCACATCCGCCGCTGAGTGTACGTATGAGTCATATAGAGATGATATAGATGGATATAAATGCATGCAGCGGATATGTAACTGGCTTAGTTTGCTTCTTTTATAATTGAACTTTGTTGTTTTTCTATGGATTTGCAACGGTGTGCTTTGTCTAGCTACTCCGACCATATTCTACACTGTATGTCACACCATTTGAGTTTGGTAGTATATGATATACAGTATTGATCAGTACATATGTGGTATCATTGAATTTGATCTGCGGGACTACAGAGTTTTGTTTGTGATCAATGTGTAGCTGTGACTTGAGGGTGCCTACAGATGTTAGATTACGACCTTGAAAGTGTGAAACCTATGCTTCATCTGTTTTGGAGTTCATGTAACTCTCCACAGCGCGCAGTCGCCAATATTTGTTTTGTTTTGGATAAGAGGGTCCCAAAAGATGATGATGCATGAGTACTCCTAGTCTTTTTTTTTTTTTTTTCTTTTTCTTGCTTTTGACCTTAATGATGATATTTTTACCTATATATTTTATTCTTTTATCGTGTGAACAACATAAATGGTACGACAGGTGAGTTCACCTATATGTATCCTTTATGTATTGGGGAAATTTTCAAAATACTAAAATATAATAAAGAAAATGACAAAATTCAGTTTAGTACCCTCAACTTTTGGGTAAAAATCAGAATGATCCATCTTTTTGAAAAAAAAAAATCAGAATGACCCCTAAACTTTTAAATATGATCTCCCGGGTCTAAAAATTTCAATTGACCTCGAAATGTGACGTAAGCTGCTGACTTGGAACTGACAACAAGCGCCCATACTCCAATATTGAAACCTTCACTGAAGATAAAATGGACCATTTGCATATTAAACCTTCTAAATTTGAAATGAAACCTAATTAACATACTTATAAGAAGCTGGTTGGATGCAAAATGTAATAATAAAAAACACATAATTCTGGTCTTAATCATAAATAAAGTGCTCATACAAAATATATGGTCTTAATCAGCCAAATGTGGGCTCTTGTTGCCAGTTCCAAAATAGCAGCCTACGTCACATTTCGAGGTCACTTGAAATTTTAGATCCGAGAGATCATATTTGAAAGTTTAGGGGTCATTCTGATTTTTTTTTCAAAAAGAAGAGTCATTTTGATTTTTACCCAAAAGTTGAGGGTACTAAACTAAAATTTGTCCTATAGAAAATCAGCTTGACACCAAGTTTAATTAGAAGCCGCACGCTAAGAACCTCCTTTTAGGGTTTCTCTGGAGTTTTCTCTCTTTTCTTGCTACTATTACACCTTCATTCCCTTCCATCTTACTATGACGGAAGAAGATTCAACACGTCTTGCTGCGGCCTTGGCCATCGAAGAGAAAGGTAAGGTTGTTTTTGGGGGAGTTGCTAGAGATGCGGTGATAAGACCCGTCCCGGATTTCCTTCTGAAATCCAAATGAGCCTTGCGGGGATCACCTTAAGATTTACTCTACCGATAAACCGATAAAGTCAACATTATGATGGACAATCCTGAAACCTGCAACAGACAAGAACACTTCTAAATCCAGTTCCAACCTCAACACCTGGAGTTATCTGCTCCTTAAATCACAACAACCGCCACAAACAAACACAAAATCAATCTTAACCAATATAGTCAATTGGCTCATAGATAATCAGAGTAATTTGATACAATGGACTGGAAATAATACGAAACAGACAGGTAAATGATCGACATATCCCTTGTTGCGGAAGCAACGACGATAACTATGCCTCAACTTTGAGTACTCTTGACCTCTAATAACTTAATCTACAAATTGGACAATTTAAAACGAAGGACCCATGACAAAGTAAAAATGTTAGCGTGAGTGAATAAAAAAAAAATTAATATAATTTAATTAAAAGTATCATATTACTTTTCTATTATTCTATAATTGAAAACCACGATGCATGCATTTTAATAAAACGTCCAACGTTTCAGAAAAATCGGGGTTTATAAATCAGCCTTGCTGATATATCAAATAAACAAATAATATTTATAAAAAAATATATATTTTAGAAAACTAAATAATAAAATATCATGACCAATCCCATAATAATATCGAGTAAAACAGGGAAAGGTTGACACTATATAATAGTAAACCTCTCAGGCTAAGGGCCGGTTAACATCCCACGCTACTCCTCAACACGTCGACCACTGAGGCGAGTCTGACCTATCTGGTCAAATCATCCCTCGCGTGGGCTCAAGGTATCCATCTGTATAAACTAGCTAGCTATAATATATCTGACCCTGATATGGTGAATAAAATCTGAAAACCGAAATCGAAATTAAACTTCCTCCAAATAAAACATAAACCGATACGTACCCTGACCGCACAAATGACGCTTATAAATATAATTAAATAAAAAAAAAATCCTCGAAAGTAAATTGTATGTCCGACATATCCAACATGTTTTAAAATAACCTCGAAGAAAATATATAAAACCTACATGGCTCACAAGCCGTAAAATTCCCGGAAATCTATTTCTGGTCTTTATATATATATAAATATACATCCATTTTTTTAAATGAACAAATAAAATTATTAAATCACATTATTCCTGGAAATCTCATTTTTGGATAATATTACGTACTATTCAAAAATAGTCGTAAATATATAATTCAAATTCAAATTTCACCTTAAACATTAAACAAATAACTATCAAAACTTTATATGAATTATCGACCATCGATAATTCATATCATGCTCGGAAAATTGTTTATTAAAAAAAAATGTATTTCATAAAATTTTTATGTATGCATTATTTAAAATAAAATCCACTTACAGTACGGCCATGCTTGCCGGTGTTCTGAGCTCCTCTTGGATAATATTACGTACTATTCAAAATAGTCGTAAATATATAATTCAAGTTCAAATTTCACCTTAAACATTAAACAAATAACTATCAAAACTTTATATGAATTATCGACCATCGATAATTCATATCATGCTCAGAAAATTGTTTATTAAAAAAAAAATGTATTTCATAAAATTTTTGGTATGCATTATTTAAAATAAAATCCACTTACAGTACGACCATGATTGCCGCTGTTCTGAGCTCCTCTCAAGTCTAGAACTTTCTCAGCTTGTATGAGAAACGTATTTAAGAATAATTTCAGAACTCAAAAATAAATAATGAACGTTTAATCTATCGACGTCTTGATTCGCACAAGCCCCTCAATTAAATTGTCCGTCAAACATCGATTCTAGATACGTCTAAAATTACTCAGTACACCCAATATTGTATTTTTCAATCTTTTACTGGTTATTTCGTCGTAACTTCCATTTAACTAGTGTTCTCCTTTTATCATAAGTCAACAATAACATTTTAGGGTCAAACAATAACTTTCAAAAGTCAAAATACTACTTACCACTTCACTTTTATTGTTTACCCTTTATTTTTACTACTATCATGTTTGATCGATTATTGTATTACCGAGTTACTGGTTACTGATTTATCAATTCACTATTTACCATTTATTTCACCTTTTATTGTTTCACCTTTCCTTCGTCGCCGGTAGCTCTGCTACAAAGGCCAAAACACAGGCCTCCAAATCATTCATACATGACCACCACAACCTTAGGACTTCATCCTAGTCGTTTCCACCGTCAAAAGATTGCGCCACCATCGTAGATGGCGGCCTAAACAACTTAACCCAAAATTCAAAAAAAACAAAAAATCAATCAATCAAACCTCAAAGCTCAAACCATACTTAATTGACTCCAAACAACAATCTGAGCTCAAATCCAACCTCCAAAACCACAAATTTCACTGTCTCTGCCACCCTCCGTCAACACCTGAAAACCCTTGAATTTCAATTCAAATATTCTCCTTACCTTGTTCGAATTGGATCAATTCCTACGGTAAAATTACCAGGCGGGTCAAGACCTTCAATTCCTGACTAAAATCGGGTCGAATGGTGGCCGGATGAGAGAGTTTCAAACCGTCGGTGGCGAAACTTCTCAGGCTTTAAGCGGCCAAACGGTGTCGCTTATCCTTGAACCACCACCACATATATGACAAGGGAGGCGAGACAAGTCGAACGAGACCGGTGGCGAGTTGAGTAGTGACTGGACGACAAAGATCAGAGGAGGCAGTGTATCGGTGGAGAGTCAAGCCGAGGTCGTGGAAGAGGAAGAAGAAAGGGAGAAAGAAAAAGAAAAGAAAAAAAAATAAAAAAAAAAAAGAGAAAAGAAAAGAGGTTTCAATTTCGGGAAAAATTTCCTCCAGACTATTTATACTTGACCAAAGATCGGAAAGTTACCGATTTTTAAATCGTAACTTCCAAATACGAACTCCAAAACGAGCGAGCTACGTGTCTTCAAACTCGTTTTAACGTCCTCTACTCTGGTAGGGGTCAGGTCGAGTTTACAATCCAGTGTGATCGAGCTCGTCTCTTCTCATGGGAAAATCTAACTTCATGTTCTCAATTCCTGGGGTTTCACCTACATATCTACCAGCCCAATTGAGGCGATGGAGGTCTCCCAGCACTCCTCTAATCTCTCCAACACGTATTGTGTATCCAACCTCAGGTGATTGATTTGATTGAACAGGAACAGCTGTCTAGTGTTAAGAGACAGGCGTTCATGAAAATTAGGTCTATGAGTAAGTGTTGCTAGAATGAGAATCAAATGGTGAAGACCCCTCCGTTGGGAATGCGTATTTCAGCGGAGCTGAGTCTACCACATGCTAACGACAAGCTGCAAGTTTCTCCTAATGTCAGAAGGAAGGTAGATAGACTGCTAGGATCGAAGAAAATTGAAAGTGGTAGAAGATGGTGGCTCATATTCAAGTTCAGGTCCGTAGAGAGCAAAAAAGTGAAGGTTTCGGGCTAAGAAGCTGGTTCTATCTCTGGAAGGAATGCCACGGTCCTGTTTGATGGTGCTCAAGGTGATTCTAGTGGTGGTTCTTCCTCCGGGGAAATCCCTACTGTGTAAGGTAGTTTGGAGATTTTAATAAGTTAGCAAGTTTAACAGTTTTTAGTTCCCTAGATTGTTCTTCATTCTAATGTTTTTCAGCAGAAAAACTGCTAGTTTTTTAGTAAGTTTTGCATGGTTCAATTATGTTGAAGCCTGCGAGGGCATTTTATGTTCATGTTGTGTACCTTTTTTAGATCAATGTAAGGATTTCGTCCTCTCTTCAAATTAAAAAAAAAAAACAAAAGATTTCATTTATATATACGGCTTTTGGATTTATTTGACTGAAGTAATATGACCATTTGAGTACAAATGTTATAAAAAAAAAAATAAAAAAAAAAAACAATAGTATAAGTGAAAAAGTATAGATTCTGAGTTTAACAAATGTGGTTTGGAAAGAAACTCATGAAACAAAAATTTATACCTTATCATTTTGAAGGGTAAGGTACCTTACAGCTGTCATATACTTATATATATGATATGATTCATTCTCTTCAAAATGAAATGAGTTCCAACATTCTATATAGAGTACCTAACAAGATCCAAGTCTCTAATATTCATCATTTCTATGTTTTCTTAAAAGTAAAACTAGCTAGGAACTAATAGTGCACAATTAGTTTCTAGTAATAACCTTGACCCATCTTGGTTTTTGTGGGTGCAAAATGAAGACCAACAAGAACATTATGTTGGGCTTCATAATATCTTAAAGACATTTTATTAATCCATGCGCACTTAATAATGGGCAAATAGTGTCTTAAAAAAAGTGTTGCTACAGGCACCCTGTCGGCTACAACATGTCTTAAAAGCACAAACTCTTTCATGATCTACAAATTTGTTCTAACAATCTTAAGATATCATCTTGACCAATGAAATATCTTCAATCTAGAGAGTTTATGCCCAATTATGAAAAGTGGTAGAAGCCACATTTCAAGAGAGGAGAAATGAAAGTATATAAGCATTTGTCGATCTGAACATAATGTAAGACCTTACATTTCCAGTTTCGAGCTTATAAAGTCACTAAAAGCTTCAGGTACACCGATTAACTTTTACATTATTTGTTATTTGTGAAATGTGAACTTTGATTAATTGTGCATGACGCATTATTTACTCTCATAACCATGTGAAGAAAGTTACAAACTTTGTATACAAACCAGGCTATATGTAAAAACCAAATTTTTTTCTTCATTTTTTTTTCTTCTCTTTTATGTGTGCGCATATGACAGTTTTGCTCGTAACACTGTTGTGTATCAAAATCACATGCATCCAAGGGAATCATACCTTGTGGAGATATGGATAGAGATCAAGAAACTAAAGGACGAGAAAAACAAACATGTATGCTAATTTTTTTGTTATATGAAAATCTATGCTAATTGTCGACCTTGATCATCTTTTTTAGACTAGGGAATGAGAGATAAACGTCTTTGCATCGAATATAAAATCTAAACAAGTTCAAAGTCGGTCTTTCATCCTGTATGAAGCAGAAAGATTTGGACGTCAAGAGGATGAGACAAGAATGAGACTTGGATTTCCTAAAAATTATGGCTGCAGTGACTATTATTGAACTAATTAAGAAGGCAAAGAAGGAGATGTAGAGTATAGGTTCTCTGTGCTTTGAGCTTCAAGGATCCAAACTAGAAGACTATTAGAAAAGTGATCTGAGAAATTTCTAAACTATGAAAGCTAGCTTTTGCTTAACTATTTTTTCTTCATTTAAAAATGTAATAGCAAAATCATCATTCCCGTATTTGTCTTTCTTCTAACATGTACCTAATACATTATAATTACTATTTAATGCTGCAAGCCACTTCAACGTATTATATGAAAGAGTCAAATAGTCACGTATCTATTCCCTTGTAGCAATCCCATCCCTGGATTGACCCTTAAGCTTCCACATAGGTGTATTCTTATAAACATAAATAATACGTACCTATATTTTAATGCACTCATCGCATACATGCCACTAGAGCCACAAATAGCACACTCATCAAGTCTGAAACATATAGGGGCGGCATTCCTGACATTCACCAAAATTATTTTTGGCCCCTCTGCGTCAACCGTGGCCAGAATGATACTTATCCTTTAAAATTTTTCTTTTTCTACAGCATCAACTTGAGGAGCGTTTGCTCTTCCCTGTAAATAGTTGAATGCAAATTTATAATGTTCTTCAATGGTTACATTTTGACCATTTTACTGATCTCCCTCTCAAACTGTCCACACACCGACACAGCCAGTTACTACCACATTTTGTCCCAACGATGTTGGGCAAAATGTGTCTTGGAATTCTATAAACTTATACGACCGATTCAGAGTAGTTTCATGGTCATAATCATCCGTGTATTTGGAATCCATAAACACAATAGTACATATAGCGTTTCTAAATGCAATATTGGTTGTCCTACTGTAATCGACTACATCCTGCACAGCACAATCTCCTCCTTATGAACATCTTCTTTTAGAACATACTCTTCTACTATAAAATTAAAATTTCCAGTAAATGCAACAATTCTTCCTACAATTTTTACTACCCCACTCTTTGGTAATAGATTGAAATTCGACATTTTTACTGGGTTCTACAGAGGGCTCCCAATACTGCTACGATAGTTAATAAGCCTCAAGAGGAACAAGAGAGATGATGCTGGCTTTGTTTGTTGTTCTAGTCTATAGAGTTGAGCTTCATAGAGTACCATTGTAGTAGGGCTAAGGCTTTCTCGGTGTATTGGCTCAAACGATTCAAATTTTTTACAAATTTAAGGCCTTTGTCAGAACCCACAAAGTCTTATATAAATTGTAAGACAAATAAATGTGTATCTAGTATAGAGATGTATTAATAAAATTTCTCCGACAAATTAAACATTTTTATTATAAAAAAAAAAAGTTTAATCCCTTGTTGTTCAAGGAAGAATAATTCTGTAACTTCCTACGTGTGTCTTGACCTAATTAGACTAGAATAGTAGTTACCTTAGTTGATAGGGAATCCCTGATTATTCGGGATACTTGATGTAATGCCTATATAAAGGCCTCCTTATCAATCAATAAAGACTACGCTTTGCATCTATATTGTTTCTCCTACAACACGTTATCAGCACGTGGCTCTAGCCTTCGTCTAATAGCCATGAAAAATTCATAAACCCTAGGGTTCCAATCTAAATTTTTTTTAGAAACCCTAGCTTTTTCTTCTGCCGGCAACTGCTTGTCGGCAAAGAAGGCCCTCCCCAGAAAGAACCCTCTGCCGGCAACTGCTTCGTCGGAAGAAAGAGAAAAAAATTCTCAGGCACCAAGCTCTGCCGACAACCATTTTGTCGGCAAAGAAAAGAAACCCCTCAATGCACTTCTGCCGACGGCAGCCTTGTCGGCAGAGACTGACGATTCTCAGGGCACCCAGTAATTCGCTCTGAGCACCCATGGTGCATCTGCTCGATGGTCGGACGATGCAGCTAGACCCCGCCCCAAAGCCGGCGAGCCCAGAACGACGTCTCCTTCTCCCAGTGTGATCCCAGCGCCGATGGCTGGTTCCCTACTCCGCCGTCGCCCTCGACTGGACTTTGAAGCTTGAAGTCGCAGCCCAGCGCCGCCTTCGCCTAGCAGCATCAACGAGGAGCATCGATAGATTATGCAGCCTCTGACGACGTCCCTGCCCAGCGCTGCCCTCAAATTCGGCAGCGACCTAGCGTTGCAGCATACGATTTTGCTCGACCCGATTCAGGCGACCCGACCCGTCTGCAAGTGGTGCAGACCAAGTCCGAACCGGTTTGCCAACCCGACCCGGTTCGGCTCAACACGGATTTTCTGATCCGAGCCAGGGGCAAAACGGTAATTGTACTTACCTCAGTTAAAAAGTTTTTACCATACGGGTTAAAAACAGTTACTGGTGTAATTCTTTTATTAGTTTTACTGCTCCATATATGGTGAATATGACTAACCATATGTTTTTCTTTTCCATGAAACTTATTGCACGACGCATCGCGATGTAATTGCGAGGATTATTTCGTTGCACGTACATGGAAGAGCATCTCAAATTTACACAAGGATCATAACCGAATCCTCAAGCGCAATTTACATTTCTATGTAGTTCATTTGGCGAACTAGCAAGTATGATTTTATAAAAGTTCTCGTTTTTCGCAATTTCAATTATTTGAACTTGTGTACATGTGTTGGAACTTGTGTGTTTTTCAGGACAATACAAAGGGGCCCCACCCACCCCTGCGTATCACAGTATTTAAGGGGTAACTGTGATGTTACCGTCCAAAGTTGTGCTTGTGGCTGTGATGTCACTGTGAACCACAACTCTTCGTGACTATTTTATCACGATTCCGACATAATATTGTCGATGCTTGTGGCGATCCTAAGAGAGTCACAAAGGGGACAAACTCATGATGTGCGACGGAAATTGTCGCTGTAACATCGATATGTGACGGAAATTGTCACAACAGATATTCAATTGAGTTACCATACTCTTGGTCTCGACCATTCAATACTTTCCCTCTTGTTCTTTTGAGAAAAAGAAAAATTGACCACAAAATGTGCCCAGAAAAAGAGGGGGAGGCTACGCCTCGAAACCCCCATGTCATACAGAAAAAAAAGGGTCATTGAAAAAAAAAGAAAAGAGAATTATGTCATTGATATGGTTCTACATCGGTTCAATAATTGCAAATAATGCAATCATATGGTCAATGTATACAAGAGATACATGGAAGAAGATGAAAGTATATTCTCATGATTACGGATTTCAAAAGCAAAAGATAATTTGCGATAAATATGAAGCATATGACTTCAATTTCATAGTCAAAGTGACTACAAATCTGTTGATTTTGTGCAGGCATAGACCTCACATGTGTGACTAATGCTACTTAGTCGATACACTCTTTATGGTCAAGATCTCGATGTAACCGTTGGCATTTTGATGCATACATGGTTCGATTCCCTAAAAAATTATACGTGAATGCAATGAATTGCATTACACATTTACATGGCATGTTGATTTGAGTTCACCAATCTAATTGGTGATGTTAACTCTGAAAATCACAAAGATAAATGAGCATATGCTCGTCAAGAAACAAATAGACATGCTTGCGTACATGCGCGGATGCATGCGCATTGCCCGGCCTCGGCTTCGGCACTCTTGCGCACACCAAAGCCCGCCTTGCCTAGCCTTGGTTTGGCTTGCGCGCTGCTTGGACGACATCTCCGCCACAACCATATGCTGCCGCCCCCTCGGTCTCCGGACCTTGGCACGCACACGGCCCACCTAGCCACGCCCCGGCCTCGGCCTCGGCGTTGGCATGCACACGGCCCGGCCCGCAGCCCTCTTGGCCCTATAAGCCCATGCACACGCCCCGACACGCCTTGGCTTCGGCCTCGGCATGCTTTCGGCCCCTTTGCATGGCATCGTCCTCGTCAGGTCCTTGCTTTATGCCTCAGTAAGCCTTAGCTTCGGCCTAGGCTAACCATCGGCAACTCGCATGACCTCGACTCCAACATCAAGCCTTGGCCCCATAAGCCTTTGCTTTTACCTCGACACGCCTTGGTTTCGTCCTTGACGTGCCTTGACATTTGCTCGGCCTCGGCCCGCTCGTGCACTACCTCGGCTTCGGCCTTGGCTAGCCTAGCACGCGCCTATGCTTGACCCCGGCCCACCCTTGCCTTGCTTCGGCTTGGCTTCCACTCTAGCTTGGCTTTGGCCTCGGATAGCTAGGTCATGGCCTCGGTCTTGGATATTGGATAGACATTTATGTCTCTATAGTATCGATGTTGGCTCATTTTGGTTCTTTTCCGGCTCTATTTTTGAGCGTTAACGGATGTGTCTAGTATGCCTTTAAGCATGCCTATGTTTTATCTTGTGATACTACACGCCATGTTGCACACTCTATAGGAATTGAGTATATATTCCGGTTTATATGTCTTGGCATAAAACCCTTGTCTCTACACTCTTATGAATGTATCATAGAGACATTGAGTGTGTAGTTAATCTTCATCGAACCCTGATCACCACTTAAATATATTGGTGCCAACGTTTATCACCTTGAAACTCATTGTGAAAATTGAAAAAATTTCTTATGTATCGCTTCTAATGAATGCGCACAACTTAAGAGTCAATATTGTGAATGTATTTCACGTATACTATGATTCGGATTCTTTGAATCGGCGACTCATGTAGACTCTTCTATACATCGTCTGAAATTTTGGACATGACTTGATGATCCATATATGCAAGAAAGCTATGGACATCGTTTCTTTTGAGCAAAGAAACTATTGGGATCAAAGATTACCAAAAGAATATTTGGTAGCGTCATGGACAATGCACAAGGCTCAAGGATGACAATAACGTCACCCAAGTCTTCCTCCAAGTCAATGGAAGCACCATCTATGCATTTAAACGTGTATATGATCCCCCTTATGATCCTTAATTAGCTATGCTCAACATATGGAAGCTTAATCTTTAGCAAAGTTTTGGAGTAACGCCCTCCTACGCTAAAGGCAATGATACATAAGATGATGGCATTGATGCCTTCTTATAGTTCAATTTAAGACACAATGATACTATGGTGATATACCTCATGGTTAAACTCAAGCCATAACACTTAGATGTTATGAAGCACCTTCACAATGATTGAAAAGTAGCAAAAACCTAAACTTTCTGGTTTTTCAGCTCGCGGACTTGTCATTGTGAGGACCGGTTTACCTACTTTTAGGCCGGTTCTTGAGGTGAAATTTGGTCCACCGATTCCTAACATCCATGGCTACCTGCTCATAAAATTTCAGAGCTATTGGACACCTGAAAGGTGCTGAACCACTCGACACAAACGTTCACTGACCTCCGGCGACTATTCCGACCGGTTCCGGCAATGAGGCTGGCGTTGGAACCCTAACACAAGTGTCTACCTGCTATTAAAATTTGGTAGCATTTGGTGTTCTGGAACTTAGTGAAATGTTCCAGGAAGCATACATGCATGTTACATTTTGTAACGGAATGCATCTTGTTAACGTATAAGTGTTAACGATCAATACCCTTTACCGTCCACATACTTTATGTGCCATATTGCGCCACCACAAGCGCTTAATGATGGGTATTTGTCTTTGAATAAGACATAAGCTTCCACCTATAGTCCGCTATACGAAAACCTTAACAGGCGATTTCGTTTATGTCACTTTTTGATGAGCCAGTCTCCCCGTCGTTAGGGGGAGAGAAGAACAAGTTTGTTCAAGTAGAACGACATGGCATTGCCGTGGTTTGTCCCCACTGTGCCTCATCATATTCCTCAAAGTCCCATGAATCAAAGTGACGAGATTTAATATACATGCTGCAAAGAGCAAAACTATTGGTCTTTCAAGGAAAAGATCGGAATAGAACTCTTGTATCAAACATGCCTGTAAGGATTGATGTCCAAATCAATGGACATATTGTCATTCATAAATGGTGACATGGTGACTCTACAAAAGTGGTAGATGGTGTTACTAGGCTGTGACTCTCACAAGAAGTGTAGAGAGGGCACTTTGTTCGATATACACTCGCCGAATGCGAGTATGGCACAACTTGATCCTTGGATCAATGACAACTCATTCGTCTCATGGATTTTCTGGATTAAGGTCATCATTGGGGGACGCCTCAATGAGAAGCCAATCCATATAGAGATCTCTACAGAAACGAATTACACTAGTGTACATGAGTACGTGGTCTATGAGTTAGATATCGAACACACTCACTTCGTTGAAGCAAATACCTATGTTGTGAATTGGCCTACACGGAAAGATATTCGATCCAGTTTATACAAAGAGATAGGTCCTTGGTCAGGTGATGCCGACACCGCAAGTGTAAACCCTATCGATAATCTTTGATGGAAAGCGTAGTGAGAAAAAGAGCCTCGACTCACCTTGTGGCGCAAAGTCTCTCACAAACGCCCTGGAATCGACTACGATGACATATGCTCTCGTAATGGAGTCATACACTACCAGATACGGAAGAATAGCCGACGAAATTTTTTTCGTCGGCCATTCTTTTTTTTCGTCGGCTATAACCTCTGCCGACGAAAATTTCGTCGGCCATAAGTCGTCGGTAATACGCCGTCGGTAATACCAATGGCCGACGAAAAAAAAAATTTCGTCGGCTATAGTTAAGTATGGCCGACGAGTCAAAAAATTCGTCGGGCAAAGGTGGGTGAAATAGCCGACGACTTTCGTCGGGTATTTTTGAGTATGGCCGACGAAATCCATTAAGTATGGCCGACGATTTAATAAAATTTCGTCGGCTATGGTGTTTTAACTATAGCCGACGATTTACCAAAATTTCGTCGGCTATGATGTTTTAACTATAGCCGACGATTTACTAAACTTTCGTCGGCTATGCTGTTTTAACTATAGCCGACGATTTAATAAAATTTCGTCGGCTATGGTGTTTTAACTATAGCCGACGATTTAATAAAATTTCGTCGGCTATGGTATTTTAACTATAGCCGACGATTTAATAAAATTTCGTCGGCTATTTCCTCGAAATATATTACTATTTTTATAGGTATTAATTAGTTATAGCCGACGAAATAAGGCACTTTTCGTCGGCTATACAAGTTATAGCCGACGAAAATTGGTAAAATTCGTCGGCTATACTTGTTATAGCCGACGAAATAATGCAAAAATCGTCGGCTATTCTTGCATTTGGAAAAAAAAAATTAAATTATTTTCTAAATTACCATTCCAAGCAAGCTGCAAATCACAAAAACAATTCATGCATTTGCACCAACAAGAAACACGTCTAAACACCATTTTTATTAAATTCGTTCCAATATACATAAAATATAATCCTAATTATCCCCTAAACTACTAAAGTCTAGGATATCATCTACAGCATCAGGCGCATCATCCTGCTGACCGAACTCGGGAGGTTGAGGCATTGGAGGCTCCACTAACTGCTGAAACGGGAGCGGGGGTGGACGGCCTTCTTGTTGTGCCGCGAACATCTCATAAATCCACTGTTGCTGGCCGTCGTTGTTGTATTGCCGAATTCTGGCGCACTCAGCATTCCAACGGACCATATCCAACTGATACTGTTGGGACTGATATTGTCTGCGGCGCAGCTCCTCTACTGTCTGGGACGAGGTCGCCAATTCTGCGGCCAATCGCTGCACTTCCCCCCTCATATGTTGGGTCTGGCCGCCTCCCTTCTTTTGACCTCCCTTAGTGGTCTTCATGAGCCCTTGTCCAGAACCTCCTAAACCCCGGCAGTAGTACTCGTTGGACTGGTGTGGGAAGGCTGCGTTGAACATCCTCGCCGCCGTTTGGATATTGGTGCGGTCGACCTGGCGCACGGCTTCCTCCAAATCTGCCTCTGAGATGTCCGGTTGTGTCTCCCGAACTATTTGCTGGAGCACCTCTTGTTCGGCCTGGGTCACCCGCTCCTAATTGGACGGGGAAAAAAAATTAATATTCTAACAAATGGATAGTTAAGTAAAATTAATAATTTAAATTTTAAAATCATAATGAACGACTTACGAGATCGTCTGTCGCTTGTGGATAAGCGATCTTGAACGTCTCCACGTAGGGGTTGCAATCAGGATGATCTCTTAGCGCCTCCTCCTGATATTGTGCAAACGGCCTTGAACCGCCGTGATGGAGGATTGTGTTACGGCGGCGGTTCTCCGAGTTTATCCGAGACCGTTCCTTCAAACAAATAATAAAATATTAGAAAAATGCATCAAAAAATATAACTGAAATAATTATAAAATATTTAAACTAATAATTAAAATTTTAATAAAATAAACATTTATAGTGAAGTTTAATATTTACCATCATAGCCGGGTTGTCGAAGACTACGGTCCTCAACCAACGCCACTCGTACTCCCTGAACATGAACTCTCTGGGAGTACCCATACGACCACGGTTGCCGTACTCGTTATAGTGGGAACGGAGCTCGTTCTTCCACTCTTTGAACCTACGAAAAAAACAAAAGTGCATTAGAAATATGATTAATATCATAAAATATTTCTAATTATCAAATAAGACATTCCCAACGTACCTCGAGCTCTGTTGAGAGTCCGCCCAACTCCGCTTGTGTTCCGCAACCACAAAGTATGTCTGAAAGATAATATTTTATTAGTTTTATAATTATAAAAATACCGAAAATTTTTAAATATTACGATAACTAAATTAAATTTTTTTATTTACTCACCGACGCGGCGTTGTTCAACTCCATCTTGATTTCTTCGGGCACATCAGCCCACCGAGCCCACAACATAGGGACTCTGTCCCTAATGAGTGCACCCACGCAACCCGAGTAGTCGCGTTTCTTTTTCGCCCCAACCTCCTGATTAGGAGCTTCGTCAATCTGGATCCTCCCGCTCCGTTCAACCGTTCTCCTGAGCGTCTCAAAACTGATGACACCTCTGGTATTCCTCTGGGTTGAACTGCTAGCGCCTGTCCCTATCACATAAACAACGATTGGTTAATAAAATTAAATATTAGTGCGTTAATTTTAATAAAATATTTAATTAATAAAATCGAATGTTACCTGAACCCGATGATTCGGTTGCCGTCGACTTTCCTTTTCTCCTCGCCGAAATCAGGAGGTCAGGGCTCTCCCATGGCTGCTGCTGGTATGCCTCCGCAGCACTCACGAACTGAGGCATATCAGGCCACTGGGGCCGACCCTGATAGTCGACCTCGGGTATCGCAGGAATGTTGTATGGGAGGAAGAGCTGGTTTGGGAGAGTAGGCCCCTCAGTCGAGTCACCAGCAGACTGAGTCGGACTCGGCATCGGCATCGGCTCCTGATGAACCTCAGGCATACGAACCTGAGGAACGTCGGCAGCTATCTCCTCGTGAAACAGCTGCCGACTAAACCTCGGCGCCACAGAGGGACCGACATTCGGAAGTGAAGTGCTCGACGGCCGCCCCGCCTGGAGAAGGGTCTGGTGCCGAGCACTCACACTCCACCGCGGCTGGGCTGCATCCACACTCCTCCGCGGCTGGCTGGTGGTCCTCTCAGGCTGGCTAGCCGTCCTCTCGGAGTCTGGGGAACCCGCGGCATTTCCAGAACCGGCGGCATTTCCAGAACCTCTAGATCTAGAACGACGACCTCCGAACAACTGCCTAAATGCATCGGCCATCTAAAGCCAGACGCATTAATACATTAATTAATATTAAATTATATTATATTAAATAACAAATTCTAATTAATATAATACCCAATAATACTAACATATTTTAATATTTACCGATTTATATAATAACCAATTTATACATATAAATTATACAATTACACCTAAATTATATACAATTAAAATAAATTTTACAAAAATTACCTAAATTAACATAAAAACCTAAAAATTACATACATTAATATAAAAACCTAAATTATAACTAAATTAACATAAATACATAAATTATACCTAAATTAACATAAATACATAAATTCTACCTAAATTAACATAAATACATAAATTATAACTAAATTAACATAAATACATAAATTATATCTAAATTAATATAAAAACATAAATTATACCTAAATTAACATAAATACATAAATTAACATAAATACATAAATTATACACAAATTAACATATAAATACATAAATTATACCTAAATTAACAATTATATCTAAATTAACAATTATATATAATTTATTAACCATAATTTAATTTATTAATAATTAAATAACAAAAAAAAAAAAAAAGGGGGGCCGGCCGGTACCGAATCGGGGAGGAGGAGGAGGGGGAGGCGGCCGGAACAGAGAGGAGGAGGAGGAGGGTCGGCCGGGGCTGCTGGAACAGGGAGGAGGAGGAGGAGGAGGGGCGGCGGATCGAACCAAGGAGGAGGATCGGAGTCGCCGGGCTGCCGAACCAAGGAGGAGGAGGAGGAGGCGCCGGGCCGCCGGAATAGGGATGAGGATCGACGGATGAAGGAGGGCCGGATTCGAGGAGGAAGATTGTTTAGGGAAAATCGGGCAAATGGAGGCTAGGGTTCGGCTGCATTTTACTTATACCCGATAGTATAGCCGACGAAATCGCTTTATTTCGTCGGCCATGATATAGTATAGCCGACGAAATAAAGCTATTTCGTCGGCCATGATATAGTATAGCCGACGAATACAGTGATTTCGTCGGGCATACTATGTCATAGCCGACGAAATAATTTTTCGTCGGCTATAGTCTTCGTCCCTCAGAATCCGTCCGATCTCCCCCATCCAACGGTGGATAATGGGAAGGCGCGGATCACCAGACTTTAGCCGACGAAATATAACTTCGTCGGCTATACTTTTGGTCAAACTACAAAGTCAAACCTCTAAACGCTGTAAAACGGAAATTGGGCCGTCTAAATGACGTTTTTTGGCCTGACCTTCAACAGAGAATAGTTTCAGATCGATGCGACGCATCTAATCGTATAAAAATTTCCCCCAAAATATTTACCGCCCGTCAGGCTACCCATAGGAAAACGGGAGTAAAAAACAGCAAACCGCAACATTCGGCACACAGATTTTGTCGGAATCTTCCCATTTTTCAACCGTAGCCGTATTTCAATATTTCGGTCATGTCTTATTTCACGACACATTTGCATTTGAAGGGTCTACGTATAGTAGGTATTTGAAACTATACATTCACTTAAACACTTAGTAAACAAGTTAAGGAACATTAGTGCATATATTCCGATTTTGAATCTCAAAGTTTGGAAAATCTATTCCAACCGTCAGATATCACCGTTAAGGTTATATACATGTATGAAAAAAAATCCAACTACATCTGACAACGTTGAAGGCTCGATCGGGACGGTCAAACCGCAAAGTCAAACCTCTAAACGCTGTAAAACGGAAATTGGGCCGTCTAAATGACGTTTTTTGGCCTGACATTCAACAGAGAATAGTTTCAGATCGATGCGACGCATCTAATCGTATAAAAATTTCCCCCAAAATATTTACCGACCGTCAGGCTACCCATAGGAAAACGGGAGTGAAAAACAGCAACCTGCAACATTCGGCACACAGATTTTGTCGGAATCTTCCCATTTTTCAACCGTAGCCGTATTTCAATATTTCGGTCATGTCTTATTTCACGACACATTTGCATTTGAAGGGTCTACGTATAGTAGGTATTTGAAACTATACATTTACTTAAACACTTAGTAAACAAGTTAAGGAACATTAGTGCATATATTACGATTTTGAATCTAAAAGTTTGGAAAATCTATTTCAACCGTCAGATATCACCGTTAAGATGAAATACATGTATGAAAAAAAATCCAAGGTTATCGGACAACGTTAAAGGCTCGATCGGGACGGTCAAACTGCAAAGTCAAACCTCTAAACGCTGTAAAACGGAAATTGGGCCGTCTAAATGACGTTTTTTGGCCTGACCTTCAACAGAGAATAGTTTCAGATCGATGCGACGCATCTAATCGTATAAAAATTTCCCCCAAAATATTTAATTTATGGCAGGCTACCCATAGGAAAACGGGAGTAAAAAACAGCAAACCGCAACATTCGGCACACAGATTTTCTCGGAATCTTCCCATTTTTCAACCGTAGCCGTATTTCAATATTTTGGTCATGTCTTATTTCACGACACATTTGCATTTGAAGGGTCTACGTAATGGTTTGTCGATAGTGATAGAAAATGGAAACAGCTCTTTTTTTGTTTTTTTTTTAATCATAGCCGACGAAATCAAACCTAGTATTCGTCGGCTATTGTTTTGTCGTTTTCTGTTAAAAACTTATGGCCGACGAAATATATAATGTTCGTCGGCCATTGTTCGTAATATTATTATTTTTTTAAAAAGTTATGGCCGACGAAATAGTTAGTTTTCGTCGGCCATTGTTCGTAAAATATTTTTTTTTAATAAATTATGGCCGACGAAATAATTAGTTTTCGTCGGCCATTGTTCGTAAAATATTTTTTTTAATACATTATGGCCGACGAAATAATGCATTTTTCGTCGGCCATTGTTCGTTTAGCCGACGAAATAATGCATTTTTCGTCGGCCATTCTCTGAAAAAAAAACCTAAAAAATCAGTGGTTTTACACCTCTCCTATTTCGATGTCCTGTTCACATATAACCAAAATTGAACATAAAAAATCAGAAACCCAACAGTCAACATATTTCAAATTTTTATTTAAGGGGTTTGGAACCCAGCCTAGCTGGGAGGCTCATTCCCACGCCCGGTCATTAGAAATGAGTTGATTACAAGTGAAAGGATTACATCATTTAAATTACTTAATCCGTCGGATTGTAATCGGAATCATCGGATGAGTCTTCTTCGGTTTCTGAATTGCTCGATAGGGGTAATCTATGTCTTTCCTCACCACTAGAGTCCTCGTTAGTTTCTTCAATATGATCAACATCAACAAGCAGTGGCTCTTCACGTCGAATTCGCACCGGCGTGTCTAGACGAATAAAAGAGGAGTCAGGAATACCGTTTGAGTTGGGCTCTTGATACGCGGTGCCCCCTTCCTCTTTCTCTTCGGCCACTCCAAGTGTAGACGCCCGGTAAATGTTGCGATGGTGGATAGTGTTGACTACTTTCCACGGGTCACCCTTGGCGAGATCATCAAGATAAAACACTTGTTTCACCCATGTGGCTAAAACGAACGGGTCGTCCTCATACCATGATGTACTAGTGTTCACAGAACTTACGCCGTATTGATCGGTTTTCATGCTCTGCGGCCGTGTGTCAAACCATCTACACTTGAAAAGGTGCACTTTCATGCCTTCCCCGTAATGCAGTTCCACAACCGAATGGAGAACACCGTAATAGTCAACTCCACCATCCCCACCATGTGCCATAACCCCTGAATTTTGTGTTTTCAGTCTGAGGTCTCTCTCTTCACATCGAAATAACACACCATTCACCTTGCACGTCGCATAAACTTTTGAATAGACCGGCCTCCTCGCTAAAAGTCTGAGTTCGTGCGACCAATTTGGGTGATTATCATTTGCAATAAGGTCCATCTGCAACCATCAGAATCAACTATAAATATGAATAAATATACACAATAATATATGAACACGTATAAAATAGTGTTAAAGGTACGTACCCAGCGGCCGAAATACTCTGCGAATGTCTGGTTGTGGTAATCGCGATCACGTGCTACTCCTTCACAGCGTAGATGTATGTCCTTCCAAAACTGAACTTCTGGACAGTTGATTAGTACCCACCAATGTGCAATGGCTACCTCATAATCTTTCAACTTATAGGAAACTGGCATGTTTCCACCGAGTACAACATCGTCGGAGAGTATGGAAAGATTGAACTGTGAAGGTACATCTTCCGGTATGCTTTCCTGTAACGCTCCGAAATACAGCTTCATGTAGGTAACGCACTCGTGCGCAATATATGCTTCAGCTATACATCCTTCAGGTGCGGATCTGTTTTGGACAAAACCACCGTATTGTCCAAGTTGCCTATAAATCAAGTTTTTAAAGTGTTATGATAATACATTAACACTATATCACATATATTGATGAGGAAATTAACATAAGGTGTAAAATGCGTACCTTTCCATCGGATACATCCAAGTGAAGTGCACAGGACCGGTAAGCAACAACTGCCGAGGAAGATGGATCATGAGGTGAGGCATGATGTCGAAAAAATTTGGAGGAAATATCATCTCAAATTTACACATGATATGAACGATGTCTTGTTGCATTTCCCGGAGGTCAGATTTTCTCACTTCCCGTGTGCATACCTTCTGGAAAAATCTTGCCAACGCTACTAACGGCTCCACAACGTGACGGGGAAGGAACGGTCGAATGAAAACAGGGAAGAGACGTTGTAGCAGGATATGATTGTCATGACTTTTCAACCCGTACAGATTGTTGCATTGTCTGTTGACACACTTGGCTATATTTCCAGCAAAGCCTGAAGGATACTTGGCCCGACTTATCCAATGCAAAATTTCTGATTTATGCTCAGGCTTGACGGTGTAAGGAGCTTGAGGCATTTTTCTCTTCCCTTGTTTCAACCATAGTGGTTTTCTGATATTCATGTTTTGCATATCAGTGCGAGCCTTAGGACCGTCTTTCGTCTTCCCCTCCAAGTTCAGCGTTGTGCCCACCACACTTTCAGAAACATTTTTTTCTATGTGCATAACGTCTAGGAAGTGACGGATCAGCAACTCACACCAGTACGGGAGTTCCCACAATATGCTCCTATGTGTCCAGAATTTGTACTCCTCAGGCCTTTCAGGTATTTCCGCTACAATATCGGGATGATTGCTGAGGGGCCCAAAATCGTACTGATTAAGTCTTGCTAAAATTTCTCTTCCTGTCCATCTTCTGGGAGCACGGCCGTGTTCTTCGGTTCCATCAAATGCGGCGGACTCGTAACGCCAGTGGTGATCCGCCGGAAGGAACACATGATGACCCATTCGGCATATCTTGTTGCAATGAGGGGTGCTCCCATAATCGCTGAGGCACTCTGGACAAGCCTTGTATCCCCTAACAACGCTGCCCGACAACATCCCATAAGCAGGAAAATCACTGATGGTACCAATAACCATGGCATGCATCTGGAACGTCTCCTGCTTGTACTTGTCAAAAGTGGGATGACCAACGTCCCACAATACCTTAAGCTCTTCAATCAATGGTCTCATATACACATCGAGACATTTCCCTTGGTAACCAGGCCCCGGAATCAACAACGTCAACATATTATATTCCTTCTTCATGCACATCCACGGAGGAAGGTTGTAAGGTACCAAAACCACCGGCCATATACTGTATGAAAGACTCATGGTGCCGAAAGGGTTGAACCCGTCGGTTGAGAGCCCGAGCCTGACGTTTCTGACATCTGACGCAAAATGAGGAAACTCATTGTTTATATGCTTCCAAGCCGCTCTGTCAGAGATGTGTGTCATGATATCTGCGTCTCCCGCGTCCCGCTCACCGTGCCACCTCATAGCTTTTGCGGTGGTTTCTGACATGTACAACCGCTCAAGCCTATCTCTCAACGGAAAATACCGAAGTACTTTCACAGGTTTCCTATTGCCTGCTCCCGTCAACTTATATCGGTCAGACTGACATATCGGACATGCGTCAAGGCTAGCAAGGTCATTCCCTTCAGCATCTTTACCCCAGAAGAGAACGCAGTCAAATGCGCATGCATGGATCTTAATGTAGGAAAGCCCTAGATCTTTGAGGATACTTCGGACCTGACGGTGATTGGTAGGATTACGATGACCCTCCTCCAACAACGAAGAAGTGTACTGTAGATATTCATCCACTTGCCTGATAGTCGATTTTGTCTCGACTTTAATCCTCATTACCTCCATCACACTTTCAAGAACTGTCTTCTCAGAACTTGAACACACAGGGGTCTGTTGCAATGCAATCAGTTTGTTGTACTTGTCAAAGGCAGCAGTGTTGACAACTTGTGGGAACGGCTGCACCGGGTCTTGCATATATTGTTCCCCACGTACACCGCTTTCAAAAGGAAACACGTCGTTGACGAATGTCATTGTTGGATCGTTGGATGTACTACTACTGCCCGCCTCAAAATACTGCCCATGATCATGCGATCCATCTAATGATGGCTCACCGTGATATATCCAACGTGTGTACTTCGGCCAAAACCCATTGCTCTTTAGGTGCTCCCATACTGTCCTAATCGGAAATCGACACATATCACTGCGACACTTACATTTCTTGCACGGGCAATAATGGTACGGTCCTTTTGCATTTTCTTCGACGAACTGCATAAAATCCACAACTCCTGTAGTGTATCGTCGGTCATGCCTTGGAAGCGAAATCCAACTCTTATCTCGATCCATATATAGCCTGATAATAATATATATGTATAACTTTAATTAATAATAAATTAATTAACACATATATATTACAATATATATTATTATCAACATCAACTCATATATATATATACCATTAATTAACAACCATTATTTAAGTTCATTACACTATCAACAACCATTAATTAACATATTTATATATATTTTAACACTAATTAAAATAACATTATTAAATTAAAACACATAATTATACTCTAACTGAAAATCAACTCAACTACAACTCAAAATCAACATATATACATACATTCTAACACTAAAATACAACAACAAAACAAAAAATCACTTACTATATCAAAATCACTAAAACTCAAAATCAACATATATATATATACACATATATATATATACATACCTATATATAGCTCCACAATGTAAGAGAGGACGGATTTCAATAATACCCACAGATTTTTCACTCTTTCTCCCGTTTTTTTTTGAAATGAGCAGCTTCTGTCCAGATCTGAAAATATAAAGACTTATAGCCGACGAAATTGCCCACTTCGTCGGCCATTCTTCCCAAAGTTATATAGCCGACGAAAACTTTAAATCGTCGGCCATTATAGAATTATAGGCGACGAATAAAGCTATGTCGTCGGCCATGATATAGTATAGCCGACGAAATAAAGCTATTTCGTCGGCCATAGGTTTATAGCCGACGAAAAACTTTAAATCGTCGGCCATTCTATGTGTATGGCCGACGAAATTTTTTCTTTGGCCGACGATTTTTAATTTTTACCGACGAACTAATTAATTTTCGTCGGCCATAAATGTAATATTTATTTTAAAAGAACTTATGGCCGACGAAATAATTAATTTTCGTCGGCCATTATTATTATAGCCGACGAAATGATGCATTGTTCGTCGGCTATTCTATGAAAAAAATAAAAAAATAATGATGATGTTAGTGACACTTCGGGTAGCATAAGTTATCTTTCTCGTGCTTCGATGAAAGGAAAACAGAATGCCAAGCTCTCTGGAGTTTTTATCAAAACAGAATGATGATCAGAAGGTGATCCAGGCTACTAAAATGTTCAAACCGAAAGATCCTTTTTTCGCAGTTATCTTGTAACCATTCGACTTCATTAACTACTTAATCCTCACCAGATAACAGTTAATGAAGTTGAATGGTTGCAAGATAACTGCGAAAAAAGGATCTTTCGGTATGACCAATTTAGTAGCCTGGATGACCTTCTGATCATCATTCTGTTTTGATAAAAGCTCCAGAAACCGTCAGATATTCTGTTTTCCTTTTATCGAAGCACGAGAAAGAGGACTTATGCTACCCGAACTGTCACTAACATCATCATTATTTTTTTAACACTAATTAAAATAACATCAAAACCGATTACTCTTTAGGATTAAAATAACATCAAAACATATATTAAAACTCAAAATCAACTCATGCAACTAAAACCCAAAATCAACATATATACACATGTACGTACCTATATATAGCTTCACAATGTAAGAGAGGACGGATTTCAACAATATCTACTGATTTTTCACTCTTTCTCCCGTTTTTTGCAAATGAGCAGCTGCTGGCTAGATCTGAAAATATAAAGACTTTTAGCCGACGAAATTGTAAAATTCGTCGGCCATACTCCAAAAGTTTTATAGCCGACGAAAATATTAATTCGTCGGCCATTATTGGAGTATAGCCGGCGAAAATAAAAATCGTCGGCCATTATTGGAGTATAGCCGACGATTTTTACTTTGTACCGACGAAATAAAAATCGTCGGCCATTCTATAGGAATGGCCGACGATTTTTTTTTTTTACCGACGAAAAAAAATTTTCGTCGGCCATTCCTGGGAATAGCCGACGAAAAATCATTTCGTCGGCCGTTGTTTTTTTTTTCGTCGGCACAACTTATTTTTCTAGTAGTGATATCACACTCCACTACCTTGTCAGTTAGGTAGTTCTGAAAAAAACTGAACATGCAGCTTATGAATCATCTCTATTGGGACTAAGTAAAGAGATGTAGATAAATATCATGAACGGATTAGTTTTCACCCAAGCCAAGTAAACAAAAACCACGATTGAGTGACTACTTGATTGGAGATGGGATGAAAGAAATCATGCCTATTTGCGTGTAAACTTTGGATGAATTGTGATTGAAGTATCACTAATCCAACGTTAAGAATGAAAAGATCTTGGGAATACTTGGTCTCAAATGTGAGAACCGTTAGTGATGAACTTATTCATCTATCGGCTTATGGCTATCTAATGGACGTTAAACCAAAGGCTATATGTATCCCATGATTAGTCGATGTCTTTAGAAGGCTCGTTTCGTCTATGTGACGAGAAGTCTTGGGAGATGAAATTCTCCATCTAAGTACCATGTGCGCAATCATGTACTTATCTTAACATGCTTGACTCGACATCTCATTCACTATAAACTTATATAGCCAAGGTAATAGCGAGATGCGCCCACGCAATGCCATGTTATATGGCGGTACTTTCTTTCAAGTGTGAAAGGTATATGCTCATTCGATCCCATCATGAAAGAGACATTAATAGGCAATTCCAGATTTTACCTAGTTCTGTACGTCAACTTCCCTGTGACCGACATGACAGATTACTCATCGGAAAATAGTAAACTTAGTACCGTTGGAAAGCTCTATGTGTCTACTTTCCAGGGACACTAACCATTTGATCATAGCTATCATATTGAGTGCGTTATGACTGTTTTAGCAAAGTAGGACGAATCTGTCCAGTAATTTGCAGATCAATCACCTTCGACAGAGCTTTGTGATCAGCTCAGGACGAGCCACGTTGTGTACTTTATATCACTGGAAAGATATGGGTGTCTAGTTTCCAGAACTCTTTACTGTTTGTTCATACCTATTAT
This sequence comes from Potentilla sterilis, assembly GCA_963682095.1. NCBI lineage: Eukaryota > Viridiplantae > Streptophyta > Magnoliopsida > Rosales > Rosaceae > Potentilla > Potentilla sterilis. The sequence continues at coordinate 24,211,856 of OY821764.1, forward strand.
ATCGAAAGAGTTATGACTATTTAAGTACACGAAGCTCATGTTGCGCGTGAATCTGATTTTCAACGCGAACTCTAGTTTTGAGTTGTTAAGCTACCTTCTTCCTTGAGACCAAGTAAAGCTGAGTATAGCTGGTCTAACATAAGGATAATGTGGCCGTATTCAATGACTAGATCATTGGCCACGCCTACTTTTGAAGCTTGTGAGGAGCGTTTGTATACGCCATTAATCTAAACTCCAAGATTGAGTTACCAATCAGGAGGAGTTGTCTTGTAGACATCAGGGGGAGTCTACCTCACATGTAATCTTCAATTGTAGTTGGTGCGTTGTGCTCTTTTCCCTTCGACCAAGTTTTTTATTTTTTACCCAATTGGTTTTATTTTGCTTGGCAAGGTTTTAGCGAGGCAACATGTTATGCACCGTGTCACATTAGGTACGCGACACAAGGGGGAGTGTTCAAGGAAGGATAATTCCGTAACTTCATATGTGTGTCTTGACCTAATTAGACTAGAATAGTAGTTACCTTAGTTGATAGGGAATCCCTGATTATTCGGGATACTTGATGTAGTGCCTATATAAAGGTCTCCTTATCAATCAATAAAGACTACGCTTTGCATCTATATTGTTTCTCCTACAACACTTGTATTTTTTTTATTGGGTAATCATTTGTATTTGAATGATTGTTTATCTGTTAAAATTATTACATTTAAAGTTTAACGAGAAACTAAAAAAAGTTGAAAGCGTGCATATAAGACTAAAGGATAAATTAGTGTATATAAGATTTCTAAGCAAAAGCAGCTAGTCTATGCGCAATAAAATTACAAGTTCTAGGCGCAAAAAGAAGTTTAATAGCTTGGTTTTTTGTTTTTTTTTTTTTCATGTTGAGCACCAAGTTGCTGAGTTCGGAAAAACCTTCCGTTCGATTGAGAATAGCTTGAACTGCAACCAAACAGTCCATCTCTATTTCAGCAGTAACAATACATGCTCTAAAAAGTGTAAGTATGTCCAAAGAGCACCAATCTCAACATGAAGAGCTAAACTTACATGAGACACTAATTGTGCAAATGTCGCCATAAACTGATTGTGTTGGTTGGATCTTAATTTGTGACTAACTGATTATATGAAATCAGATAATGCACGCTTATTGCATGACGACAGTCATCAAAATTTATATTAACAAACATTAAGCATTGATATGCTAGCTTGTGATCATAGGCATCATCATCAGCTGGAGGAGCAGCATCAACAGCTATTGAGCCATATTCGATGAAGAGATGAAGTTTCTCGACCTCACTCTGACTAGCACATTTCCAAGCCATATTGTTTTTTTATGATCAATATGTTTTTTTGGTTTTTTGTTTTTTGTTTTTTTTTATAATATAAACTATAAGAAAATGAAGATTAAATATCACAACAGCAATAACATTTGTTTCCGTCTTCGATTTTGTAACAGATATGGTTTCAATCTTTACTATAAGAAAGCGAGAGAGTACTATATATGGTGAAGTTGGTTTTAAATGTCCAAAATAGCTTTCATAGTCTTTTCTATCTTTTTCTTTTCTTTTTTTTTTGTCAAGGGAAGCTCGATAATGTTCGTTTTGCAGACTAAGATCATACTTGGTGTACATAACTAGAAATTGCCAGAAAGTGATCACCATGATCTTAGATGAAGTTGCAAATTTAGTTTTTTAATTTAAACGAAGATGAATCCAAGGTGTGTGTGTATATATATATAATTCATATTCAGAACGAATGTTCGTTTTGAAATTAACGTGTGAAGTTTTTTTTTTGACTCACTTTTTTACCGCATTTTCACATCTCCACTGTTTAGATGTTAGAACCTAATGTATAGATCATCTCTGCAAAATTTCATCCAATTTGATGATTGTTAAGGTATCCAAATTGAATTAAATCAATATATAGAGTAATTTAGAGTAATTTTCTCGCAGTAGTAGGATGCTAATTTTACATTTTTTTTGTTTCAATTATGTGCAGTACTCCTTGAAGTAGAGATGAATACAAGAACATATAATTATGTGCACTACTCAATTATGTGCAATTATGTGCAGTACTCAATTATGTGCACTGAGGTATATATTGAAGTAGAAGATGTGTCATTGTCTTTTCAGTTTCAAGCAATTATTTGCTAAAATCTTCTCTTGTCTATGGCCCAGTTTGGGATTGCTGTGCTGTGAGCAGAATTGCTTTTGAATCTGCTGTGAGTAGAATCAGCTGAGGTGTTTGGTAAACTGTTTTTAAAAGTGCTATGAGAAGCAAAAAGCAATTTCGTGTGTTTGGTGAGTTATAAGTAAAAATTGTTTTGGATGGTATAATGACAATAATATGAATTGTTATAAATTGATATTAAAATAAATAATTGTTTCTTTTGTATATAATTATAAAGTTAATCCACAATATTACATAAGATTTCTTAACGCCATAGTAAATGATTGATTATTATTTAATTAGATTAGTATATCACAATCTAAGAAAAAACAAATATTACCATTTGTTACAAAAATAACTGATTCCTGTAAAAACATCTCTTACCCTGCTTCTCCAAAATCCACTTTTAAGAGAATCAATTCTTCTAAAATCAGTTTTATGGGTTGTTACCAAACACTTAAAATTAGACCCAGAATCAGTTTTGACCCCAAAAGCAGCTTAGGAATCAATCCCAAACTGGGCCTATATCTGTAATGATGTAACAGTTGAAGAAATTTATAACAGAGAATTTGGAAATTAAACCTCACTCTGAAAACACACAAATAGCCATTGTATTGGCTTATTTATATTATTACGTACATCATACAGTACTAAGCATAATAGACTAAAGAACTAAGCATAATTCCATCTAGAAGAGATTTACGATGAACGAAACTTTGCCAGCAAGTAAACTTTGCCTCCAAGACTGGAACCAACCCGACGACAGCAGTTACATATGACGAACAGCCTCTTTCGGCTATCAGCTGAAACTTCAATGTCACACTCACATATCTTTAAACAAAAACCAGTTCTTAGAATGACATGCATATATATATATATATATATATATATATATATATATATATATATATTTTTAAGGCTTCAGCTATAATCCAAACAGACCACAAAAACCTTCCAGGACCTCATTAATTTTACTAGTATCGAACTCTCTTACTACGTACTTACCAGTGGCTGCGGATTAGTTGCTTAAGGCGTCTTTCTTTTTGCCCCAGTCATGAATCCTCAAGTGCAACTCCGCAGCAGCAATCAAGAAATGAACAGCCTGGAGTGGACTCAGAATTTGTGTGATGTTCTTGAGTGTTCTCAGCCTTAAATCATCAGCCTTGTGCAACATCTTCTCCAAACCTTCTTCCTTGGAAGCTAGAGTGGACTCAACTTGCTCCATATGATCATCACCTCCTTCTTCGTCGACATTATTGTTCCTCATCATCTCGGTGCACTACGCCATTTGTCAACTTAAGCGACGGACATACACTACGTCCGTCGCTGTCAAAGTCACCAAAGCGACATACTTATGTTTCCGTCCCATAAAGATAAATCCGTCGCGTAAAGGTATCTTATGCGACAGACCTTATGCGACCAATTATATAAGTCGGTTAAGAACATCTAATGCGACGAATATGATTCGAGGGTGTGAGTTTGTCGCTTAAAACCTCTTAAGCGACTGATATTGAGATCCGTCGCTTAAACTTTTAAGATCTGCTATATAACCCTTGGCTTAGACAGAATACAGAAGAAGAAGAAAATGCAGAAAATCACTGTAGCAACGGCGAAAAATCTCCCCAACTGCTGATTTCGTCAATTTCGGGATTCAAAAGCTTGGGTTTTCTCTTCCAATTGCTTTGTAGGTTAGTATAATCTCTTATCTTCATTGTAATCACCATATTTCGATTTGATTGGTTGATTTTAGTTTTTGATATCTTGAGTTGGATTTTGTTTATAATGTGCTTTGTGTTGTCTTTAATATTGGGTGTTTGAATATATGATCGAGTTTGTGTTGATTTTGGTGAATTTGAGATTATTTAGTTTAGTTTGTGAAATTTAGTGCAATTGAATGAATGTGAAATTAAGTGCAATTGAATTTTAGTGTAATTTAGTGAAATTGAATTTTAATGTAATTTGGTGAAATTTAGTGAGTGAAATTTTGTGAATTTTATGGTAGAGTAAATTCAAATTATTAATTAATGATATAATTGGTTTGTGCTGTGTGTGGATTGTGGTAGTTAGGGTTTCTGAAACATGCGAGTGGCTTAGTGAGGGAGTGTGGTGCCGTGTGTAAATTTATTGTTTCGTATTATGTATAATTGTGGTGTTTATCAGCTTAGAACTCCCGTTTGAGAATCAACAACGCATCTAGTTGATCGAGATGGGTTGTTGATTCTCGAATTGTCCCATTTTGGACACTTTAGGCGAACACGAGTTTGTTGATCCTTTTGGTATTCATGTGGTTTAAGTTTCAGTTTTGGGATATAGTTTCGACAATGTCTCTGTACAATATTCCTCGAGTGCAAATTAGGTTGTTTAGATTTTGGTGCACTTGAGGAACTGTAGGGAGATGCTGCCGAAATTTCCCAAAACTGTAGCTGAAACCACATGAATACCAAAAGGATCAACAAACTCGTGTTCGCCTGAAGGGGATAGGACCCAACCCGGAGGCATAAGGAGAAGAAGTGTTGGGACAGATTTTGATTGTTAAGTTGCATGTTGTGTGCTAACCTTATGCATATTGTATGTTTATGTTATGACAGGAAACATGGACAAGAGTTGGATTGGCTTATCTAGAGGTGATCCGAAGTTCATTCAGGGGATAATTGAATTTTGTGCGTTTGTTCTTCAAAATAGCAGTAGTCACACAGAAGTGCATAAGTGTCCGTGCAAGCGCTGTCGGTTGCATAAGCAGAGGATTACAGTGGATGAGATGTTTACGCATTTGAGGGAAAACGGTATGATGCCTAATTACACTACATGGATACATCACGGTGAGGTGGCAAGCGGTCCTTCATTGTATGAGCAGAGGGAACAATACCTTCGGCAGAAAACCTCTTCTAGTGGTAGTGCGGGTCCTCATATAAACCCCAGTATGGGCATTTTGTATGATGCTTTCCCATTCATGGATATATTTTATGAGCCAGAGAATGCTGGTGGTTTAAATGATTTTTATGATGTAAATGATTTAGATTCTATTGCCAGAGATGCTTATGAGAAGTATAGCAGGCTTTTATCGGAAGGGCGGACTCCGTTGTATGATGGTAGTGAGGAGACTGTGTTAACCATCATCCTTAACCTAATTAAGATAAAAACGGAAAATAGATGGTCAGACAAAAGTTTTGATGAGAACATAGAGTTGATCAAGAGAGCGCTTCCTCCAGGAAACAAGTGTCCTGATTCATACAGAACTGTAAGAAAGATCCTAAAGAACATGGGTCTGGGTTATGAGATCATTCATGCATGTGAGTATGGTTGTGCGTTGTTTTACAAAGAGAATGCAGAACTAGACAACTGTCCCAAATGCCATGAGTCAAGATGGATATATTCTGCACACGGTATAAAAGTTGCTGTACGAAAGGTTCGTTATTTCCCTCTAACACCCAGGTTGCAACGCCTATATATGTCACCGCACACAGCAAAGGAAATGCGGTGGCACGGGGAAAGGATTTCAGATCCAGATTTTCTTAAACACCCGGCAGATGGGGAAGCGTGGCAAGAGTTTGATAAGGATTTTCCAGATTTTGCCAACGACATTAGGAACGTGCGCTCGGACTAGCAACCGACGGGTTCAATCCTTATGGTGCATCCTGCAGTCCTCACAGCACTTGGCCTGTTGTGGCGATGCCTTACAATTTGCCTCCTTCAATGTGTATGAAAAAAGAGTTTAACATGCTTGTATTGTTAATATCCGGTCCAAAGTCTCCTGGAAAGTGTTTGAATGTGTTTATGAGACCAGTTATCAATGAGCTAAAGATGTTGTGGACTATTGGAGTTCAGACTTATGACCGACATGAGCAAAAGTCATTCATAATGAGAGCAGCAGTGATGTAGACCATCAACGACTTTTCCGGATTAGGGATGTTGGGAGGCATCCAGGCAAAAGGGTACAAAGCATGTCCCATTTGTTTGGAAGATATTGATTCAAGCAACTTGACAGGGAGAATGGCATACCAGGGCCACCGCAGATGGCTAGACCGGCGTCATCCATGGCGTCGAGCAGCAGATAAGTTTAATGGGAATGTTGAGTTAAGGGGAGAACCACGCTCATGGACTGGGGATGAGATTTATAGCAGTATCCTCTGTCATGACTACCCTGTTCAGAGTTTGCATCCCAAGTTCAAGCCCAAAGCAACTAGAGAGAAACTGTGTTGGACTCACGTGAGTATATTTTGGGAGCTGCTGTACTGGACCACATCGAGAATAAGGTATACCTTAGATGTCATGCATATTGAGAAGAATGTGTACGACAACATCAGCGGAACCATTTTCGGTCTCGAAGGAAAGACTAAGGACGATCCAAAAGCTCGTGAAGGTCTAGAATAACTAGGGATACGAAAGAGGCTGTGGAATAAAACGAAACCCGGTTCAAGTAAAAATAAAGAGAAAGTATCTCAAGCACCGTATACAGTTGTTCCTGAGGCAAAAATCGAGATTTTCGAATGGATTAGAGATGCACAGTTTCCTCATGGTTATGCGGGAAGTTTGAGAATAAGGTCAATCTGAATGATAAAAAGTTTTATGGATTGAAGACGCATGACTGCCATGGACTCCTGCAACGTCTTCTTCCAGTGGTTATCCGACCATATCTGCCATATTACGTGGTTGAGCCGTTAATAGCATTGTCCAGATGGTTTCAGAAACTATGTGCTAGAGAGCTAAAGAGCCAGGACGTCCGTGACATGAAGCAAGAAATAGTCATGATTCTTTGTAAATTAGAAAGGATCTTTCCTCCCGCTTTCTTCACCATCATGGTTCATCTCATGATTCACCTTCCCGAACAGGTTCTGCTTACCGGACTAGTACATTTTACCTGGATGTTTCCTATGGAAAGGTGATGCGTTATTTTATTTATTTTAACTACACGATCATGTTCATATGTATTGTACTAACTATAAAATTGGACAGGCAACTCGGGGACTACAAAAAGACTGTTAGAAACACACGTTTCCCAGAGGGGTGTATTGCTAAGCAATACCTTACAAATGAGTGTGTGACATACTGCAGTTTTTATATGGATGATGGAACAGGAGATGCTAACGTTGCCAGTGCGCCTCGATTCAATATCTCTGTTGTTTCCGAACTCGTGAAGCCCAAAAGTTTCATAGCAAAGACTCGTTTAAGTAGGGAAGAACTATATGCGGCTCACTGGAATGTAATGGAGCACTGTACAGAAGCGGCTGACTTCATTCAGATTTACAATAATCAAGTAACTGAAATCTATCCACATATGACTGATGAAGAGCGTATTCAGAACTTTCTTCCATACTTTAAAACTTGGGTATACAATCACTATAATTTGCTCATTATATAAACCACCATAGATGTCACAGGGCACTAATGGTTTGTATTATTGTTACAGATCACACGACTGCAAGCTGAAGGAAGTTCGGATTATACGCCTGAACTACACATTTTAGCATGCCGCCCTCAAGCACACCGTATTTATTCACAATGTTCTGTGAACGGAGTTAAGTTTGTCACGTGGCAGCGAGACCAACAGTTGAAGACTCAAAACAGTGGGGTCATGGTAGAGACGGAAGGCATCTCATACTACAGGATTCTTGAAGCCGTAGTCGAACTTGTATATTCAGAAGGCATGCAGGTTGTTTTGTTCAAGTGTAAATGGTACGATACTGACCCTACTGAGCCTGGGTCCGTAAAGTTAGATCACGGTCTTTTATCAGTGGACACATCTACTAGCTGGTTTGAGGATAGACTATTTATTCTTGCCGCCACGGCAAGACAAGTGTTTTATCTGGGTGACCCGAAGGCTGGTGAACCTTGGAAAGTGGTTAATGTGATGTCACACAGAGGTACGTACAGTGCTACCACAGTTGCAAGGGAACCTAACATACCTCTTAGGAGGAATGAAGTTGATGAACCCTATCAAGAACCTACCGCGGACTCGATCCCAACTTACACTCCTATATTTGGTTTCACCATGGACTTGGGTTCTCTTCCACACATAGATGTTCCCATTCAATGTCACAATGATGAAGAGGACGACGATGGTGACGAGGATGATGACGAGGATGATGACGAAATCTATGAAGGCGAAAGTGAGGAAGATGAAGGCGGAAGTGATAGAGAGGATGATTATGCTGATTATGAGGAAGATCTATCTGATGAAAATTGATCGTTTTATTTAGTGTTTTATGTAAACTGTAATTTGTAAACCCTAGTTAAGCAACTGTGTTTTATATGGACATTAAAAAGGCGCGGATCGCAAGAGTTTAGCCGACGAAATATAATTTTCGTCGGCGAAATATAATTTTCGTCGACGAAATATAATTGGTCAAACCGGGTCAGTCAAACCTCTAAACGCTTAGAAATGGTAATTGGACTGTCTAAATGACGTTTTTTTGCCTGACCTTCAACAGATAATAGTTTCAAATCGATGAGACGTAACTAATCATATAAAAATTTTACAAAATTGATTTAACGAACGTCAGGCTACCCATAGGAAAACGAAAGTAAAAAACAGTTAACCGCAACATTCGGCACACATATTTTATCAGAATCTTCCCATTTTTCAACCGTAGACGAATTTCATTATTTCAGTCATATCTTATTTCAAAAAATTTTTGCATTTGAAGAGTCTACGTATAGTAACTATTTGAAACTATACATTCACTTAAACACTTAGTAAACAAGTTAAGGAACATTAGTGCATATGTTCTGATTTTGAGTCTAAAAGTTTAGAAAATCTATTCCAACCGTCAGATATCACCGTTAAGATGAAATACATGTATGGAAAAAAATCCAACTACGTCTGACAACGTTAAAGGCTCGATCGGAACGGTCAACCGGGTCAGTCAAACCTCTAAACGCTTAGAAATGGTAATTGGACTATCTAAATGACGTTTTTTTGCCTGACCTTCAACAGATAATAGTTTCAAATCGATGAGATGCAACTAATCGTATAAAAATTTTGGAAATGTAATCGTTTTTTGGAAATGCGACGGATATACAAGGTTCTATCGCTTAATTAGTTTTGGAAATGGCGCGTGTCCTTTGCGCCAAAAATTGGCCCGAAAATTGAAACGTTCTTAAGCGACGGACTAGTTCAATATACGTCGCTTAATAGTACATATAGAACCCGAAAATCTGTCTAACTCACTTAAACGTTTAACTTCATTGCATCAAGGAGAATCCCTACTCCGGCCCCAATCGCCACCACCCTCACTCCTGCCCCAATCGCCACCACCCTCACTCCGGCCCCACTCGCCACCACCCACACTCCACCCCCAATCGCCACCACCCTCACTCCGGCCCCGAATCCCTAATTCCCTTATCTCCACTATCACCACCGGCCACCACCCTACCACCACTGTCTCCGTTCTGCACCACCACCGGCCACCACCCTTTCCCTCAATCCATTTATTCACAATTCCCCTCTCTTCATGATAAGAGCACAATGTGCGACGTTATTAATGTGTATTATCCCTTATTTATGCTTTGTTATGTCTATTTAGAGTAAGATTGAGTCATAATTTAGTTTAGTGTCATGTTGGTAGAGTTTTGGAGAAAGTGTGCTTAATAATCAGAAAAATGACTAAGTATAGAAATCTGGAAATAAAGTAAAATATGTCTTTTTCGTGATTTTGAGGCTCGTGCTAAACTGATCTATCCTTTTCCAAATTTGATGAAATTTGGTATGCATATAATTGGGAAGCTGAAGTATATTGTGTCAAAATTTCAGATCAATCGGAGTTCGGGAAGTTGCCCAAATGAAGGCTGCAACTTGGCAGTTTGAGCAAACCAATCCAGGGACTACCAGGATTTTCCTGGGACTGTGTCCTGACTTCCGGAATTTCTGTGGGACACATCGCTTGCAACCAGAGAACGTGCCATACGCCGTTGGAAAGCTCTACGAGTCTAGTTTCTCTGGGACTTGGAATCGCATCAATCGAAGCTCTGAGAAAAAAGTTATGCTAGTTTGAATGCACGAAGGTCAAGTCTGCCGAAAGTAGAAAACCTAAACCGAGTTCTACATGGATTTGGCTTACGAATGTGGACTGAATTCCATCCTTTGTGCAAGATTTTTGGCTGAATTAATTCATGGACAACCTAAAGAGATATTGCTCAATTATTCAGCCATTATCTTGGGAATTTTCGGCAGAAAATAGAGGAAGAAAATCGCAACAAATCCTGATCAAATTCGGCAGAATTCCTGTGCACGTCATCCAACTTCCACGGACTCTCCCGGACAGCTCACAATGAATCAGAATTCGAGCCTTATATGGATAGAAAGCTACGGGAGTCTAGTTTCCAACCCAGTTAGAATCACCTTAATATCTATTTTCTAGAGAAAGATATTCCATAATCTTCACTCGAAGGTCAAATCTGCCAGCAGGATAAGTTTTAGAAAAACTAGGTTTTGTAAACCCTAGCTGCCTCCCTTGCCTCTATAAATACAACACTTTGTATTCATAAAAAGCATCTTCTCTTCTCCTCAAAAACCTTGCCGAATCCCTGCCCATTTATTTTCCGAAATTGTACCAAGAATTCTTGCCGAATCCACCTACCATCTTTCACATAAATCCAACATCCACCAATGCTTGCCGAATCTTCATAAGGTTGTAACATGGATTCTACTTTATTGGTTTTTAATTCTTTGTATTTAAACATACTTTTGTCTATGAAATATGTTTTAATTTCTGGATTTGTTTTTGGTATTGATAATTATGTATGGGATCTTTGGATCTTTGTTATAAATGTTTGGGATTTTTGTATATAATTGCCGATTTATGCATGTGATATGATTAAATATGTTTTATGGGCAGTAGGATTTTGAATGTGTTCTTGATTTAATTAGGTTTATTTCCATAATTCGTGTGCAACCGAAGGAGATGTCTAGATGCAATCGTAGGCCATGGTTGTTATCTAGGTGTTGAATTCATATGCCGATTTAATATATGTTGGATCATACGCATGTTATGTTTTGATATGTATTTATCTAAGGGCTAGAGTAATTCTGGAAATTTACATGTCGATGTGAGATGAGTGACGCCATACTTGCTAACATGTTCCAATTCGACATATTGTGCTTATGTGCTATTTGTGTTTAATTTCTACGCATTGTGTTATTAAACCGACTAGTACCATGTTTAGGATTACACGCATGTTGGATTCTAAATACTTGTGATGTTTTGAATAATTAGAATAACCGCATTGGCTCTAATTAAATTGGAACTTAATTGATCTTGAATTCGATATTTGCTGCTGCCCCTATTACTTGTTTTAATTTTGTTGCATGTATAATGAGATTTGTGTTTGGTGATTGTGTGGAAGATGTTGATCATATGTAAATAATAATCTAGGATATAAAAATCGTAAAAATCAGTAGGTATTTTAGTTTAAAAATCGATACCCCCTTTTGTGCAATACTTTATGTAATTGAAAGCCCTTGATTTCCCCGGATAGAACGATCCCTACTTGTCAATACTACACTCGACACAAGAAGGGTATTATGTGTATGAAGTTGTTTTGCAGGTACTTTGTGCTTGGATTACACCTCCATCAGTTTTTGGCGCCGTTGCCGGGGAAATTATAATTTTTTGATTCATAAAGTGTTGTTTGTAATTATGTATATTGCAGGTTATTTTAATTTTTCAATAGTTTTTGGGATATGTATAATAGGATTTTTCGGAAGTGTAATAGTAAATAGGGAAGTTTTTCCGATTTTTGGTTGTTGGATTTTGGTTTTTATTTTGCTTAATTGCCGATGTGTGTGATGTATATTGTGAATGTTTGTACACTTAGATAATTTCTAGGAAGTTGATAGTTTTTGTGTATGCTTTGAGTTTATTGTAGTTTCTAAAGTGTAACATGTAGGTGAAGCCTCTTTTGTTGATCATAACCAAAACCCTTCATTTGAATGGTGCTTTGTTGGATCCGTTTTTATGTAGATTGGGAAACGCGGGATACTTCCCCCCCACGCATACAAGCGATCTTTTCAGCAATAGTATTACTTCGATGAGGTTGAGGGCGGTTTTAATCAACACTTGTAGACCGCTAGGACCCGAGTTTATTTTACTAAGTATAGGGCAAGTTATTTTCATTGATGGGTTCGAGGTTTGTAAAACTGGTTTTCAAGACCCACAGACTGATGTTCATTCCCTGTGAGTGAGTCGATAGGGGACTTGTCCTCCGTGGTTAAAAACTTTGAGACCTACCTTGTTCCTAAAGAGAGTTTACTCTCCGTGAATTTTAACGACACCGCCTTAGAAAAGTAAAGTATCTTCGACCTAGACAACCGCTTGTGCCGAAGCATCACCTCACTTTAGACGCTAGAAAATAACTTGAGCATATGTGAATCTGTTTTTCTTCAAAAGATAAAATTCGTCTTTAATTTTTGAGGTATATCGGAATAAGCATGATACTACCTTGGACTGTTTCAGCCCATTGCACTGTTATCTCCTCTGCTCCACGTACCTCAAATTTTAAAGTTGTGTGAAAGACATCTAGAAACCCTAAGTTTCGGCAATTACAATACTCACATAATCGATGAACTCTAAAAACCGAACCAATGTAGATAAATGTAAAAATTTTCGTGTGATGTGTATAATTAGCTAAATTGTTAAGGAGTTTTAGAAGTCTATTTATGTTGAGTTTGTTTTTGATTTTGAGGGGAAGAGGAATAGGTAAGGTCACTAATGTTGATATTAGCCTTAACCCTTCATACTAGCGCTTGCGTTTTTATGAGGTTGAGGGCGGCTTTTATGCACTTTAGTGGTACTGACAACATAAGGTTCTCAACAGAGTAAGGGGCATTCATAGTTCGTTTGTTCTAATTTTGGTGTTGAGGTTTGTTTAACTAGATCTCAAGGCCCACAGACTGATGTTCATTCTCTGTGACTGAGTCGATAGGGAGTTCGCTCTCCGTGGTGTCCAACAATGAGTCTTGCCTCACTCCATTGTTAGTACTTTCGTTCTAGCCTTCTGAAACCACGGAATCTTGTGTCTAGTCGATAGACCTAGGCCGCACGTCCACCGAGCTTCAAAACCTTTAATGAGTTTGATATAAGTAAATTTTTAATCTCAAAAGAAAACATTTCTTGGTTTGAATTTTTGAGGTATATCGGAATAAGCATGATACTACCTTGGACTGTTTCAGCCCATTGCACTGTTATCTCCTCTGCTCCACGTACTTTGAAAATTCGAACAAATCATATAGCAATTTAACTAGGGATACATAAAACACATTCTTAATACTTCTGTCATACTTGTAAACTTATGTGAAATATACTTGAAATTTTTCGTGTGATACTTATACATTTTTGAATTTTTGTGTGATACATATGTTTATTTTTATTTTTCGTTAAATATTTACTTGTACGATACATACTTTTACCCAAATACTAACATATTTCTTGATACTTCTTACGTTTATACTTGTGAAATTGTGTTTGTGCTATACTTGTAAAATTTTCGTGTTATATATTTTTGTGTAATTTACTTGTAATTATTTTCGTGTGATACATATACATACACATTTGAATTTTCGTATAACACTTATACATATTGTTAGTTGAATTTTTCGTTGACTTATACATACTTTTGTGTGATATTTTTACCCTAACACTAACTTATACATTCTAACTATACAATACACGTTTGTTTTTCTTTTTAAAATTCATTGATTAAATACTTGATCTTTTAATAATTTCAGGTACATGAATGTCCAATTGGTCACGTGACATTAGAGGCCGTTTGTATCGAATTGGAGAGATATACGATCTAGAATTGCCAGCAACTCTAGGTCAAGCACGTTCACCATCACCAGAGCATCAGTTTGTATCTCCCTCCTCATCACTTTTTAACAGAGATTTCGTTGCACCACCATCACCATTTCCTTCAGAAGCTTCGTGCGAACTTAACCCTTTGTTTCACGAAGAACCAGAGTTTGAGCTACTTCAAAGTTCTATACCAATTTAGTTCTTGAATTTTGATTTACCTGATCCTACATTCAATATGACTTCATTGAGAGAGGAGAATGGACAGGTAGATGCGCCACAAGGAGGAATGGCGTTTCAACCAAGACCTCAAGGGCAATTCCAAGGATATGCAAGACCTCAGCAGCAACAATTCTACAACAACAATGCTCAAGCATCATCAAACCCTAACTATGATGCAATGCTGAAATCATTGAATGATGCAACTCACACGTTGTTGCAATCCACTACTTCCAACACTAAGGATATTTCTGAGCTGAAGAATCAGATGGGGAAGGTTGTGGATTTCATGGGGCAAATCCAAGAACAAGGGAGGTTACCTGGAGGAGTGATTAAGAACCCCAAGAATGAACAAGCAAATGCAATTACCACAAGGAGTGGTAAGGTTGTGGAGGGGCCGAGCATGAAGAGAGGTGACGAGATTTTAGGTGATGATGCCGAGAGTGGTGATGCCGAGCACAACAATGTGATACTCGGCAATGGCAACAAAGAGACACTCGGCAATGGGGACAAGGTGGCACACGGTCATGACAAGAGTGGTGAACCAAGCAAGGCTGAGCTTGATGTGATGAAAAAGAGGGACATGGAAAAAGATCCCGCAACCTCAGAGACACTTAAGGTAAAATCTGACTCAAGTGGTTTAATTAATACTAACCAATCTTCGAGTTTGCCTTTTCCTTCCAGATTTGCTAAATCGAAGAAGGAGAAATCAGATGAGGAGGTACTTGATATCTTCAGGCGTGTAGAGGTAAATATTCCATTGCTTGAGTGCATCAAGCAAATTCCCAAGTATGCAAAATTTCTTAAGGAGCTGTGCACAACAAGAAGGCATACTAGGGAGGAGCAGATGGTGAAGATGAGTGAGACGGTTTCAGCCGTTCTCCAGAGAAAGCTCCCACAAAAAATGAAAGACCCAGGCAACTTTACTATTCCTTGCATTATTGGACAATGTTTTTTTTCTAATGTTTTGCTAGACCTAGGAGCGTCAATTAATGTGATGCCCTATAATGTTTACAAGTCTCTAGGTCTAGGAGAATTGAAGAGAGACAATGTGATAATTCAGTTGGCTGATAGGTCTAACAAATATCCTGAGGGATATGTTGAAGATGTTCTTGTGCAGGTGAATAATCTGATATTTCCTGCAGACTTCTATGTGCTACATATGGAAGAGTCGCCCCTAAATTCAACTCAACTATTGTTGGGGCGACCATTTATGAGGACAGCAAGAACTAAGATAGATGTTGCTGAAGGCAACCTCACCATGGAGTTCAATGGTGAAGTGATTGGCTTCAATATCTTTGAAGCAATGAGGTATCCAGTTTCTGATCTTAAACCTTGCTATAATATTGATGTGGTTGATTCTCTTGCACAGGTTTTATCAGAAACTTTGGATCAATAGCAACTAGCTATTGAGCAAGGGGCAGGAATTGATGTAAATGGGGAGGAAGTTTCGGCAGAGGCTCGGCTTGACCTTGAGCCGAGCATAATGAGTGTTGTTGCCGAGCTAGAGGCAACACCCCACGCGATGAGAACATGTAAATTCTTGTCAATTCCCATTTCCACTAATAAAATTTTACCATCTGTGGAACAGGCCCCTATTTTAGAACTGAAGGTGCTTTCCAATCATTTGAAGTATGCATACTTGGGAGACGATGACACACTACCAGTTATTGTGTCATCACAGCTGAGTGAGCAGCAGGAAGCACGTTTGACTAGCATGCTGAAAAGGAACAAGACCGCCATTGGATGGACGTTGGCGGATATCAAGGGAATCAGCCCTACAATTTGTGTCCATAGGATCTTGCTTGAGGAAGGAGCCAAGCCTACTAGGGAGGGTCAAAGACGATTACACCCCCCTATGATGAAGATTGTGAAGGACGAGGTGATCAAATTGCTAGATTGTGGAGTCATATATCCCATTTCAGATAGCCAGTGGATTGCACCTGTCCAAGTTGTACCTAAGAAGAGTGGAGTCACGGTTGTGAAGAATGACAAGGATGAACTCGTGCCCCAACGATTGGTGACAGGTCATAGGATGTGCATCGACTACAGAAAGCTGAATGCTACAACTCGAAAGGATCACATGCCTTTGCCTTTCATGGACCAGATGTTGGAGAGACTAGCTGGGCACGAATTCTATTGCTTCTTGGATGGGTACAGCGGTTACAATCAGATATGCATTCACCCAGATGATCAGGAAAAGACAACGTTCACATGTCCCTTTGGTACGTTTGCCTATCGACGCATGCCTTTTGGTTTATGCAACGCACCAGGTACATTTCAACGTTGTATGTATTCCATTTTTAGTGATTATATTGAAAATATCATTGAAGTCTTTATGGATGATTTTAGTGTTTATGGAAAAGACTTTGATGCATGCTTTTAGAATTAATCCTGAAGAGATGTGTAGAAACTAACCTTGTGCTTAATTGGGAAAAATGTCATTTTATGGTAAAACAAGGGATAGTTCTAGGACACATTATTTCTGTAAAGAGTATTGAGGTAGATAGGGCCAAGATTGATATTATGCTTCACTTACCCTCCCTTACAACTGTAAGGGAGGTACGTTCGTTTCTTGGCCATGCAGGATTTTATAGGAGGTTCATCAAGGATTTTTCGTTGGTGGCGAAGCCTATTTGTGCCCTTTTGCAGAAGGATGTTCCATTCATATGGGACAAAGGGTGTGAAGATGCATTTGTGAAGTTGAAGGAATTGTTGACATCAGCACCAATAATGGCGCCACCTGACTGGTGCCTACCATTTGAGATCATGTGTAATGCTTCAGACTATGCAGTTGGAGCAGTGCTTGGACAGAGAAAAGAGAAGAAGCCGAATGCTATTTATTATGCTTCTCGCACACTTAATGATGCTCAATTAAATTACTCTACAACTGAAAAAGAACTGTTGGCTGTTATATTTGCTTTAGAAAAATTTCGTTCATATCTTTTGAATTCTAAAGTGATTGTGTATTCTGATCATGCAGCCCTTAGATATCTGATGAAAAAGAAAGATGTTAAGCCACACTTGATTCGATGGATTCTCTTACTCCAAGAGTTTGACATCGAGATCAAGGACAAGAAGGGGAGCGAAAATGTTGTGGCGGATCACTTGAGCAGAATTGTGAGAGAGGAGGAAACGTTGCCACTACAGGAAACTTTCCCAGATGAGCAGCTTTTTCAAGTGGACACAAAAGAACCTTGGTATGCAGACATTATCAATTATTTAGTTACTAAAACTTTTCCAAGCACATGTTTGCAGGCAACCAAGACAAGGATTAAAAGAATGCAAGACACTACATATGGGACGATCCATATCTGTGGAGGACTTGTAGTGATCAAGTTATAAGACGTTGTGTGCCACAAGAAGAGCATAGGCCGATCCTAGCATTTTGCCACAATGAGGCGTGTGGAGGACACTTTGGAGCTAAGAGGACAGCCCTCAAGGTATTAGAATGTGGATTTTATTGGCCCACGATTTTCAAGGATGCATACACATTTTGTATGACATGTGACAGGTGCCAAAGGACAGGTAACATTGGTAAGAGAGACCAAATGCCCCTAATTCCTATAGTCTTTGTCGAAATTTTTGATGTATGGGGTATAGATTTTATGGGACCTTTTCCTTCATCTAAGGGCTTTCTTTATATCTTGTTTGCTGTTGATTATGTGTCTAAATGGGTGGAGGCGAAAGCCACAAGGACTAATGATTCTAAAGTTGTTGCAGGTTTCTTGAGAACTAACATATTTTCCAGGTTTGGAGTACCTCGTGTGCTTATAAGCGATGGAGGTTCTCATTTCTGCAACAGAACAATAGAGGCTTTACTCAGAAGATATGGAGTCACCCATAAGGTATCCACACCTTATCACCCTCAGACGAGCGGAATGGCGGAAGTGTCCAACAGAGAGATTAAGAGCATATTGGAGAAAACTGTGGGCCCATCAAGGAAAGATTGGAGTGACAGACTTGATTATGCACTTTGGGCTTACAGAACGGCATACAAGACACCCATTGGGATGTCTCCATTTCGGCTTACATATGGCAAGGCGTGCCATCTTCCAGTAGAGTTGGAGCATAGAGCATGGTGGGCGGTCAAGCAATTCAACATGGAGCTTGACAAGGCTGGACTTCACAGGAAATTGCAGTTGAGCGAGCTTGAGGAAATTAGGAATGAAGCATATGATGCTGCGTGGATTTACAAGGAGAAGACGAAATTGTATCATGACAAGATGATAAGAGGCAAAACGTTTCATATTGGCCAAAAAGTCTTGTTATTTCATTCTCGTCTTAGATTATTTCCTGGAAAATTGCGTTCTCGTTGGGTTGGACCATATATTGTTACTAATGTGTTTTCTCATGGTGCTATAGAAATTCAGAGTATTGAAACAGGAAAAGCGTTCAAGGTGAATGGTCATCGACTTAAACCTTACTACGAACCTTTTGAGGAGCACACCATTGAGGAGATACAATTTAGAGACGCACCAAGATCCTGATGATATGGAGAAGAGTCTAGGCTGAGTAGACTATAAACATTAAGCGCTGCATGGGAGGCAACCCATTTCAACCAAAATTGTGAAGGAGCCGTCTACGAGAGTTTGAATTTCTAAACCCTAAACTCTTTTTGGTTGAATTGTATGAATGTGGAACTTGTGAAATATCAAATGCTTGGAAATTACTACATGATTTTTGTGTACATTGAGGACAATGTAATTTTCTAAGTGTGGGGTAGGGATACATGTTTCACATGTTTGTTTTTATTTTGAGTCTTTGTTTAGAGTCAGAAAAGAAAAAAAAATTAAAAAAATCAGAAAAATTTTAAAAAAAAAATCAGAAAAATTTCGTTGCTTTTTGTCTTTAAATTTCGTTGCTTTTTAATTTTTGGTTTAATTTTAGAGTCTTAGGTGCCCCTAAATAGTCTATGATGATTATATCTTTAATACATAGATGATGGTTTTGCATAATCATAAGAATTAATTGTGAGTTTCATGGACTTTGTGATTGGTATGAACATTTGAGACTTGGACTTATTTGTGTAATAAGCATGCATGTTTGTGTTGATTTTGTTCCATAATAACCTTTGTGAGCTTTGATTGCCATATACTTTCCTTCTTGAGTGATAAAAATGGGCAGAATTTTTCAAAACTTCATCATTCTTTGAACATTCAATGACTATGTGCCATAGATTTTAATGAACTCTAGAATGCTAGAACTCACTTTTGACGATTTTTGAGACTATTATTCATGAAATGCCTTGATTTCGAATATGATTGAGATGATCTTGTTAGGATTACCACCATGCCAAATAAAGCATATGCCTAATTTGTGCCCATCGTGGGACTCCTTAGTTTTAACCCCCTTGAGCCGACATTGAGCCATTTATTTCATCACCATGATACACATTCCTTGAGCTTAGAACAGTTTATCCTAACCATTGTTGTCAAGACTTGGTAAAGTTTAATTGGAATTTGTTGTTTGAAGTGATGATTTGAAGTAAGTGTGGGGTGATCCAATCCAAAAGCATGAAAAGCCATGAGTGCCGAAAATAAAGAGAAAATTTCGGACAGAAAATAAAAGAAAAAAAATAAAAATTTTGTGCCGATTAAACCAAGAAAATTGAAAAGTTTCGGCAAAAGAAAAAAAAAAATGAAATGCTTGGATTGGGATCTTGTGGTGAATTTGGAGTTTGTTTTACAATTGAAGGTCTATTATTATCATACTTGACATTTGTTCACATTCACTATGTTATGGGGAAGAAAATAATGA
This sequence comes from Potentilla sterilis, assembly GCA_963682095.1. Classification (NCBI taxonomy): domain Eukaryota; kingdom Viridiplantae; phylum Streptophyta; class Magnoliopsida; order Rosales; family Rosaceae; genus Potentilla; species Potentilla sterilis. Next base: position 24,231,784 of record OY821764.1, read on the forward strand.
AGTTTGGGTCCAACAAGTTTAAACTTGGCCCTTTTGAAGTGAAGTCATAAGGAGTATTGAGCTTTGCTAAGTCTTGGTGACATTTTCTCACCACTATTCTAAAATGCGAATTCCTTATGCCTAGCCCCACTATTTTCCCATATAAGATCTCTCATGATTCGAATAATAGGTGAACTTTGTATGTGGAGATTTTTGTCAAGAGTGAGCATATGGCTTTGGTTCATTGGTGCACATAGTTGTTATATGAAGTTTTTCCTGAAAGATCTATTCACAAAGTGCCTTTATTTGATGAAATATGCAAGTTACTCTTTGTAACTCTTAATCTATTTTCTTGCATATACTTTGAGTGAATATTGCCATATCATGAGTGAAAAGAAGAGAGTATGCCTAGTGAGGAGGATGAATCAACATAACATGTCATTGCTTGTGATTTTCGTTTCTTACTTGTTCATGCTATGATACATGTCTATGACGCTTGAGATTATTGTGCTTACATTGAATGCTTAACTTGAAAGCTATGTGTGTAAAGATCCTGAGACAATTATTTAGGGGCAGTAGTGTTGAGTCTTTTTATTTTGTTTTGCTAGGGACTAGCAAATGATAAGTGTGGGGTAGTTGATAAGAGCACAATGTGCGACGTTATTAATGTGTATTATCCCTTATTTATGCTTTGTTATGTCTATTTAGAGTAAGATTGAGTCATAATTTAGTTTAGTGTCATGTTGGTAGAGTTTTGGAGAAAGTGTGCTTAATAATCAGAAAAATGAATCAGAATTCGAGCCTTATATGGATAGAAAGCTACGGGAGTCTAGTTTCCAACCCAACTAGAATCACCTTAATATCTATTTTCTAGAGAAAGATATTCTATAATCTTCACTCGAAGGTCAAATCTGCCAGCAGGATAAGTTTTAGAAAAACTAGGTTTTGTAAACCCTAGCTGCCTCCCTTGCCTCTATAAATACAACACTTTGTATTCATAAAAAGCATCTTCTCTTCTCCTCAAAAACCTTGCCAAATCCCTGCCCATTTATTTTCAGAAATTGTACCAAGAATTCTTGCCGAATCCACCTACCATCTTTCACATAAATCCAACCTCCACCAATCCTTGCCGAATCTTCATAAGGTTGTAACATGGATTGTACTTTATTGGTTTTTAATTCTTTGTATTTAAACATACTTTTGTCTATGAAATATGTTTTAATTTCTGGATTTACTTTTGGTATTGATAATTATGTATGGGATCTTTGGATCTTTGTTATAAATGTTTGGGATTTTTGTATATAATTGCCGATTTATGCATGTGATATGATTAAATATGTTTTATGGGCAGTAGGATTTTGAATGTGTTCTTGATTTAATTAGGTTTATTTCCATAATTCGTGTGCAACCGAAGGAGATGTCTAGATGCAATCGTAGGCCATGGTTGTTATCTAGGTGTTGAATTCATATGCCGATTTAATATATGTTGGATCATACGCATGTTATGTTTTGATATGTATTTATCTAAGGGCTAGAGTAATTCTGGAAATTTACATGTCGATGTGAGATGAGTGACGCCATACTTGCTAACATGTTCCAATTCGACATATTGTGCTTATGTGCTATTTGTGTTTAATTTCTACGCATTGTGTTATTAAACCGACTAGTACCATGTTTAGGATTACACGCATGTTGGATTCTAAATACTTGTGATGTTTTGAATAATTAGAATTACCGCATTGGCTCTAATTAAATTGGAACTTAATTGATCTTGAATTCGATATTTGCTGCTGCCCCTATTACTTGTTTTAATTTTGTTACATGTATAATGAGATTTGTGTTTGGTGATTGTGTGGAAGATGTTGATCATATGTAAATAATAATTTAGGATATAAAAATCGTAAAAATCAGTAGGTATTTTAGTTTAAAAATCGATACCCCCTTTTGTGCAATACTTTATGTAATTGAAGGCCCTTGATTTCCCCGGATAGAACGATCCCTACTTGTCAATACTACACTCGACACAAGAAGGGTATTATGTGTATGAAGTTGTTTTGCAGGTACTTTGTGCTTGGATTACACCTCCATCACTTCACCCCAAATCCGTAATCGACTTCGGTACCCTCACTCTCTCTGTGTCTATCTCTCCCCTCCGCTCGGCCCTAAAAGCTACCGGACCCCGTGAAGCGCCTCTGTCCTCTCCCTCCCAACTCCGCCGCAGTCCACGCCTCCATCTCTGCCACCCTTGACGACTCCCTCCGTAAAGGTACCTCTCTCTCTCCCCTTCTCCCCTTCTCTCTTTCACTGCAACAGCATTTAAACATGTTTTGTGGGTTTGGAATAGTGAAAATGGCTTTGTGGGTGTTGAAATATATAGCTTGGATTGGAAAGATTTAATTTTTACATGTTTTGAAGTTATCAAGTTTCAATTTTTATTAACCATTTGAAGCTGTAGATTATCATTCATGTTGAAATTGCGTGATCCAATGGTATTGTATTAATTTAGTCTATTCTTTTAAGGTTGGTTTTGGATTGTTTCTATTAGATCATTCTCTTCAGTTGGAAGCATATTAAACTGTTTGTGTTGTTAGTTGGACGGCAGATGTGGGTTTGTCAAATAGATAACAGTGGGATTATTCTTGAGATGTTTTTTATGATTCTGATCAGATTAATTAGTCTTATCCTCATCTTACTTTGGAGATTGCGAGAGAGCTAGGGATGTAGTATCTCTAACTATGATTTTGAAATGCTTAACGTCATCATAACATGGCTGCTCTAGAATGATGTTACCTGGAATTATTGGTTCATCAGAAAATAGTGAACAACTGAGATGTCCCAATAACTCGAGATAACGAATCCTACCATGATTACCTATATCCTTTTTGATTAAATTTCCTCCTTTAGCTTTTGTGTATTCAAGGAAAAAAAACAATGATCTCTGATCACTATACATGGTACTTGATTAAAGCGCAAAACTACATGATTTCTAATACTTTCTTGTTGGTTACATCTTCTTCTGTGATTACTTATGTTGCATTAGTCTACTTTTCAATTTTCATTTGTGAATTTGCAACTGTATTTCTCTAGGACAAGCCAGACATTTGCAATACCTTGCAAAGTGCAATATCTTCAATTGTTTAATTTTTTTTTTGCTTTTTTTTTCTAGTACAGTACATTTTACATTTTTTGCTATTAATGTAAGTACTAGATACTTTTTTTGGTAGGTATAATTTCTTGAATGTGCCTTGGCAGACTTGATTCTTGTAGGTTTCTCTGTGATTTATTTCTAAACCATGAATGCTGACCAGCATTTGCTTTCTTCTTCTTTTGTCGTATGCTGAAACCCACGATAATATTCTGCCCAGGAGAAAGTGGTGAATGATGCCGGCCAAATCTAAAGTGGTGAATGATGCAGGCCAAACCTGACTTGCACCCTACCAGTCTTTCTCTACAAGTCTACAACTATTTGTTTTAGTAGCATGAAGTCATTTTTATACAAAGTTTAATTAGAATCTCATGGACTACAATAACCATAACAGATCTGCACCACTAGACGTGGGCACTAGATATTTCATACAAATTGGCAAAGTTACAGCATGCTATAAAAAGCTTCATCATTATAAACTGTAGTGCCTATGTTAAGAAGCTTTACATTTGTCTTGGTTTATAACATGTTTTTTTTTGAAGATTTTTTTTTTTAAAATTCACTATTTTTTTTTAATATACCTCTTATATCAACAATGCCTCGAAACCTCGATATTCAAAGACGAAGAAGATGGTCGAATTTGAGGACCGTGATCTTCGGCAGGACTTGATGAGACGATCAGTACGAGCACCACCACTATCGACGCCACATGCTGATTCTTCTGGGCTCACACCGGCTTCTTTTGCTGCTCCTTCAACTCCATCTCTTCCTCCTTCAGCTCCTCGCCCTGCTGTTTCAGCTCCTGCTCCTGGTCCTGCTCTTTCAGCTGTTACTGTAGTACCTGCTCCTGCTTCTTTAGATGCGTCACCGGGCTTGCTGCTAAGCGCTCCCCCACTCCCATCAATGACGTCGAGCGGCCCCAGTACCGGTTCTGCATCTACCGGGTCTTCGACGACTGCACGCAACATTCGTTGCAAGAACTTGGAGACGAGAGGCATATTTCGGCAACTCGGGTGTTTCATATCATTAAGGATAGATATAGATGATATGAAAGCTTAGAATATCTCCGGCAATTAAGGATTTAACGGTTATAAGCTTATTTCCCCTTTTCTGTGTAGATACACCACCAACAAGGAGGAGAGGTGTGGTGGTTGGATTGAAGACACAGGAGCTGGTCCGGACAGCGGGGGGGAAGATCGTGGTGGAGTACGATGAGTACCACAAAGGCCCCAAGGATCCCAAGGTCCGAAGCCTCATTTCTAGGGACATTGGAAGTTGTGTCAAGGACAGTGTCCCCACGATAAAGCCCACCTACAGGGAATTGAGCGTCAATGACCGAGGGATCGTGTCCGACTACCTCTCGGTAAGTTTGTTGTTTAATATGTTTTTTACTTTTCTTACTAATTTTATTTTTGTTATGCTTTGTTACTAATGTGGGTCCATTGTGTCTATGTAGCCACACTACCTGCTCCCCCCAGATCATGATGGCCTGTGGGATTATGTTCAGAAAACGGCAGCCGATCGGTATAAGGATTGGAAATCCGATTGCCGCCAACATTGGCTGGAGTGGGGAGATGACGTTCCTCTTGAGTTCCTGCATCGTCCGGCGCAGTGGCAGTGGTTGGTGGTACACTTCAAGGACCCTACTCATGTGGTAATCAACTCTCTCTCTCGGCTCTACCAATATGTTAATACTCTATTGGTGCGTTGTTTTAACCTCTACATGTAATGCTTGTAAATGATGTGGTACAGGCCTTATGTGCGAGAATGAAGGACATCCGATCGCATCCACAAAAGATGAACCACCACTCTGGGACAACTGCCTTCAGTTACCGGGCAAAGGTGCATCAGGTTCGAGGACATCCAGCTCCGTTTGTCCGTGCATTCGAGGATGCATATGCAAAAGACCCTGTGGACGGTACACACGTGGTGAGACTTCCGTTGTTTTTGTTCCATTTCTTGTGTTACAATTGCGTAATTATGTATTTCTTATTAACATTGGTTATGTGTGTTATTGTAGGAGGCGATGAAGGAACATATGGACAGACTAGTACAAGAAAGGACGACCCTACACCCGGATATTACCCCCGAAGAACCTCTCCCCGTTGAGGAACAAATCGAAGTGATATCCACTCGACTTGGGGTCAAGAGAGGCACCGAGGTCCGAGGGGTGGGACGGTGCATGCAGCGGTCGCCGAAGAAGAGGGGAGGGGCCCGGCAAGTGGATGTTGATAGCATCGTGGAGGAACGAGTTCGTGTAGTTGAAGAAAAATTGTCGGCGCAAATGGAAGAGCGATTGTCGGCGCAAATGGAAGAGCGTGATGAGCGCCTGCGTCAAATGGAAGCCATGATTGCGATGCTCATAGTGCAACAAAAGCAAAGGGATGCGGGTGCAGGTAGTTCTTCTCAGAACCCGTGACTTCACGACTTGGAGGCTCTTGACCACTGCTACATATGTTTAGTATATACAGTTTATGCTTAAAAAACAGTTTTATGTACTAGCACAATTGAGTTTGGATTGAATGTGTTGGTTTCGGATATTTGAATGAATGTGTTGGTTTCGGATATGTGAATTGAATGTGTTGGTTTGATATGTTTTGGATGTGCAGGTTTGATTTGTTTGGTTCTGTAAAAGGGCAACATACAGAAGCAAATTCTGGGCTAAATCAGACATCCCACTTAAGCGACGGATTTTGATCTTTATCCGTCGCATAAACATGGCGACGACATTCAAAGTAAGTCGCTTAAAACCCACTAAAGCGACTACAGTAGGCAGACTTTGCAAGTCGCTCCACCTAAAGCGACTATTTAAGTCCGTCGCTTTAGTGTAACTTATAGCGACGGAGAATCGACTACAAGGGTCTGTCGCTTAAGATCACATTTACAGCGACGAACCAAAAACGAATGTCAGTCGCTCTCCCTTTACAGCGACTAAGAAACATCCGAATCTAGGTCAATCGCTTAAAGTCACTTAAGAGACGGATTTTGGAATGTTAGTCGCTCAAAGTGTAAAGCGACTAAACTTAAACGACCTCGGAGATGCGACGGCGTGTCTGTCTCTTTAAGATGATGGCGACGGACTTGACCATTTAAGCGACTGATCTTGTCCGTCGCTTTAAGTGGTAAATGGCATAGTGGTGACCACATGCGACAGCTGAACAAGTGTAGTGTCAGCCACACTCTCTTGCAGTTTGGCCATCTTTTCTGATACGTGTTTCTCCTCTTGAATAGTTCTGCTCTGCAACTTGTCCACCATGTTAAGCTGGCCATGTGAGAGATCACCCAGGTCACCAGGGCTCAATCTCAACCCTCGCATCAACTCGGCAAAACCAGCCTCTATTTGCAGCCCGGACTTTGCGTATAACAAATGAAAAGCCATGCTTGGTCGCCAACCACCTATCCAAAGGAATGCATCTTCCAACGGGGTCCTCCATGGCGGAGACAACATTTGTAGCACGTCTTGATGGGCCCATTGCGACTTCGTGTTGTAATATTGCTCATAATATTTCATCACTCTCTCTACCAACGAACTTAAGATCACCTGATCATCGTCACCTTTGCTTTGGTTCTGACGTCTGGATGCAACGACGAGGTCCTCGAGGTGTTGGTTTTGTTCAGAAAGCCAGCAATCGAAGAAGGAATGAAAACCATTCATCCCAGGAGCCATGTTGTCTCCAGTTATTACTGATATATGCAAAGCCAAGTATGCATGTAGAGTTGATACGTATTGATATATGTATATAAGGTTGAGTTATGATGTGGACAAACCCAGCCGAACACAGGTTTTGTTATAAAATGAGATCAGGAAAGACATTTCTGATTCAGTGTACCTCTCCAAAGCAGTTCTGAGAATGGTCAGTTCAGTTCGTCATAATGCAGAAGTCAAGAACAAGATATTGAAGTTAATTCCATTTGGTGATCGATTTCGGAAGCAAGAAAAGTCCACATTCAAAGACATAACTGGCGGTGCTTGTCTCTTTCCTTCAACTGTCAATAAAGAAAGACACTAGGTGTCATATATATATATTCATGCATACAAGTAGGGAAAGAGCTCACTTTCATGGATAGAGGCGCAAATTGATGTTTAATCAAAATCAGTTCATCATGTGGGCGGCTTTCAAACACAAACCGACGCACACAAGTTGGCAACTTCTAGTTCTGATTTTGATGCTCATCTCATATATATTTCATATTAGAATAAGTAAATTAATTACCAAAATCTACTAACTTTTGCTAGTTGATTTACCAATCTCATTCTCCGTTGTCATGAAATTTTTTCTTAGAGTCAGGAAATCGTTAGTAGAAGTTGGAAACCTGTGTGGTTTTTTTCCTTGAATTATCGAAGAAAATTATCTCAAATTTAAAGAACAGGCTATATTAAGGGTCGGAATCGCTTAATAGGTGGTGGATGATCACTGGCACACGGTTAGTTGTTAGTGCATATAGCACGATTTTTTGACAAATTAAAACTATTTGGGAAATTTAGTGGTAAAATGAATAGTAGTATTGTACCAGAAAAAGAGTAACATTGTAGTTTAAATGTTGATTGTAGTATCTGATGTATTTTGTGGCAAAGACGTACTTGTGTGTCCCCTAGAATCCTTCTTGCTGCTGATTTCCTTTATACACTTGCATAAAATTTCACATCCACCGTGCCGCTGTGTGTTTGCAGAGAGTCGTATACAGATGATATATAGATGGATTTGAATGAATATGCATGCAGCTGCGATGTAACTGGCTTAGCTAGATTGATACGCCAACTTTCTTCAATGAATGAATCTTTTTCTGTGTTTTTGCAAGTTGCAACGGTTAGTGTTGTCTTCTTCTTCCATATTCTATATATTCAACACTTACGTACGAATCGAACGTAAAGACAGATCGAGACAAGTTTTAAGAGGCTCAGACTTCGGTGGATATAATATTGAGGCTCAGACTTGCTAACAAACTTGTATACACTACTCCACTGACTTCGAATTCCAAGCAATGTTTTAAAAGGCTAAGGCGTAGCCAAGGCGTTGTCGGGAGAGCCTCACCAAGGCGTAAGCCTTGAGGCAAAATGCGTAAGCCTTGAGAATAAAAGCCATGTATTTATGCATTTATCAGTGTTATACATAAAACATGCATTATATAATTGACATTCAAAATAAATATGATAAATTGTCATTTATTCTTAACAAGTACACACTTAAACCATACAATTTAACCAAATCCCCTTACATAAACTAAATCCATAGATCAAAGTACTAGTTAATGCTTTAAAGATCAAAGAACACAAACAATAATTGGACTAACTTCATGCTTCAAAATCATCATCATCATCATTGTGTGACTCTGAAAGTTATAGATGATGAATTTCATACAATGAAAAGTCTGTTGCTCTTAAATTTCAAATACATTTTTCAACAATGGCATGGATTCTGCATACTCATTATAATTTGTTACTGATAGATGTCAATGTTTAATATTTACAGAAATCATATATTGGCTCATGTGTGTCATTGCAATTGCAAATTTGCAACTGCTGTAGTTGCAAGTCAATCCACTATAACAATAACTTTTTCATTAATCAAGCAGGCCTTATCACTTGGCTGCTTCCCAAGAGTCAAAGATATATATACATCAAGGCACCGCCACCAAATATATATTCCAAAAACTCAGAAGGATTGAGTTCACTACCAGATATGGGAGAATAGCCGACGAAAAAAATTTCGTCGGCTATGCCAATTTTTCGTCGGCTATACCCTCTACCGACGAAATTTTCGTCGGCTATAAGTCGTCGGGAAAACCCCGTCGGTAATACAATGGCCGACGAAAAAATCAAATTCGTCGGCTATAGTAGAGTATGGCCGACGAATTTACCGACGAAAATATTTTCGTCGGCCAAACCTGGGAGAAATTACCGACGAATTTCGTCGGGTATTTTCGAGTATGGCCGACGAAATTCAGTAACTATAGCCGACGAAATTCGTCGGCTATTGTGTTTTAACTATAGCCGACGATTTATTAAACTTTCGTCGGCTATTTCCTCGAAATATATTAATATTTTAATAGGCATTAATTAGTTATAGCCGACGAAATACTAGAATTTTCGTCGGCTATACAACTTATAGCCGACGAAAATTGGTAAAATTCGTCGGCTATTCTTAAATTTTAGGGAAAAATAAATAAATTATGCTTTGGATGGAGGAGGGGAAGGAGGAGGAGGAGGAGGAGGAGGAGGAGGAGGAGGAGGAGGTCGGAGGAGGACACTACCAGAAAAGGGGTTATAGCCGACGATATGGGAAAAAACGGCCGACGAAATAGTACCTCGTCGGCTATAACCCCTTATAGCCGACGAACTACTATTTCGTCGGCCACATCGTCGGCTATAATATTATAGCCGACGACTGCCGACGACTGCCGGAGGAGAAGGAGGAGGGGAAGGGGAAGGAGGAGGAGGAGGAGGAGGAGGAGGAGGGGAAGAAGGAGGAGGAGGAGGAGGGGAAGGAGGAGGAGGAGGAGGAGGAGGAGGGGAAGGAGGAGGAGGAGGCCGGAGGAGGAGGAGGAGGGGAAGGAGGAGGAGGAGGCCGGAGGAGGAGGGGAAGGAGGAGGCCGGAGGAGGAGGAGAAGGAGGAGGAGGGGAAGGAGGAGGCCGAGGAGGAGGCCGGAGGAGGAGGAGGAGGAGGAGGGGAAGGAGGGGAAGGAGGAGGAGGAGGAGGCCGGAGGAGGGGGGGGAAGGAGGAGAGAAAAAAGGCGGGAGGAAGAGATTTAAAAGATTTAGAAGGAGAATAGCCGACGAAAATAAAAAATTTCGTCGGCTATACTTAGAGAATAGCCGACGATTTAAAAGATTTCGTCGGCTATACTTTGGAAGATCAACAGCCGTCAGATCTGAGCCATCCAACGGCGGACAATAAAAAGGCGCGGATCAAGAGTTTAGCCGACGAAATACAATATTTCGTCGGCTATACTTAGAGAATAGCCGACGAAATACAATGTTTCGTCGGCTATTCTATGAAAACATACTAAACTGCCGTTTTGAGGCCCTAAACGAACTCGAAAGCCCGAAAAAGCCCACACGTCGTGGCAAAGCTATGAGTTTGATTCCTGGTGTCGTTCCCTTTCCGGAATGGTATCACAATCATAATTCGGACGCCGGACGCCAAATCTGCAGTAAACCGGGTTTTGACTGATTTCATTATTTCGGCACACGGATTTTATCGGAATCTTGTCATTTTTCAACCGTAGACGTATTTCATTATTTTGGTCATATCTTATTTGACGACATATTTGCATTTGAAGAGTGTACGTATAGTAACTATTTGAAACTATACATTCACTTAAACACTTAGTAAACAAGTTAAGGAACATTAGTGCATATGTTCCGATTTTGAATCTAAAAGTTTGGAAAATCTATTCCAACCGTCAGATATCACCGTTAAGATTAAATACATGTATGAAAAAAAATCCAACTACATCTGACAACGTTAAAGGCTCGATCGGGACGGTCAACCGGGTGAGTCAACCCTTTAAACGCTTAGAAATGGTAATTGGCCTGTCTAAATGACGTTTTTCGGCCTGACCTTCAACAGATAATAGTTTCAAATCGATGAGACGCAACTAATCGTATAAAAATTTTCCTCAAAATATTTACCGACCGTCAGGCTACCCATAGGAAAACGGAAGTAAAAAACAGTTAACCGCAACATTCGGCACACAGATTTTGTCGGAATCTTGTCATTTTTCAACCGTAGACGTATTTCATTATTTCGGTCATATCTTATTTCACGACACATTTGCATTTGAAGGACGAAGCAATGGTTTGTCGATAGTGATAGAAAATGGAAGCTGTTTTTTTTTTTTTTTTTTTTTTAATCATAGCCGACGAAATCAAACCTAGTACTCGTCGGCCATACTTCCAAAAATTTTCGTCGGCTAAAGTTTCAGAGAAAGGCCGACGAAAATTCAAATCGTCGGCCATTCTAGGAGAATAGCCGACGATTTTTTTTTTTTACCGACGAAAAAAAAAATTCGTCGGCCATTCTAGGGGAATAGCCGACGAATTTTTTTTTTACCGACGAAAAAAAAATTCGTCGGCCATTCTTGGGAATAGCCGACGAAAATTTTATTTCGTCGGCCGTTTTTTTTTATTTCGTCGGGAAAAACTTTTTTTCTGGTAGTGGTTGGGAATCTTATAACATATCCAATCACAAACAAACAATGAATCAACATAAAGAAATAGCATCCAATGACATAATCAAAGAAACAATAGGAAACCCAGAATTAGAAACAAAGACCCAAAAGCCTTAAACCACATAATCAAATCAAAAGATGAAGATTTGACATACCTGGTTCACCTCCAGCAAAAGCTTGATTTGAGCCCTCAACTAAACAAAACGGCGATTGATTAATCAACCTCCAGCTGTTCTTAAATCCGGTGAAGCTTTTGGATTCGCGGGTTTTAAGATTTTTTAGAGAAGCAAAGATGAGTAATAAGAAAAAGAGAAAGTATGGGATAGAGGAGCTCGGGAGAAGGCTGAGATAATGAAAGGGCGGAGGCTTTCGACCTATACTAAAACGTCGTCGTTTTATTACGTAAAAAAAAAAAAAAAAAAAAAACGGAAGCGTACGCCTTAAGCGCCTTAAGGCGCGCCTTTAATGCCTTAAGGTGCGCCTTGGGCGCCTAGACAGCCAAGGCTCAGGCTTTTTATGCTACACCTTGCGCCTTTTGAGCCTTGAGGCGCGCCTCAGGCGCGTTTTTTAAAACCTTGATTCCAAGTTCTAAATTAATTGATGAAGTAACTGATTGTCGACGACCTCCACCAAAACTGGGTTTTGCTACTTACAATCACATGCAATACAACTACTCGTCCACCAAAATCAAATGCTTCTTACTGCAACACAGCTACCATTGCAGAGATGAATTTTTTTTTTTTTTTGTATATTTTTCTATCTTCAGAGATGAAGATATTTAAGATGAAGTACTCGTCCACCAAACTCTAAACTCTAATAGAAAGTTATATAAAATTTATATTGTACCGACTTCATCTTTTGCAAGTTAATCTTATGGTTGAAATCATTCCTCATCATCTTTCTTCTTCTTCATGCTCTCTCCTCATTCTTTTTTTTGGGTGAATACCTGTTCTCTTTCTTCTCTCCCATCATCAGAGATTCCAGATATCAATCTAAAAAAACAAATTGCAACGACCTTCATGGATATCAGATTTAGCAAAAGACTTTCTTAGAATTTGCTGCCAAAATGCTTGATCAATTTGTGAAAAAGAGTTTTCCAATAAAATGTTTATAAAGAGGGCCTGCCTGCTAATGGGATTAACCAATGAAGAACTTAGGTAGTTCAGGTAAAAACGAGCTCAAGAGAGGATCCTCTCCCAGATGGAATCATCAAACCAAACTCATTCAAACCAGAGCTGGACAAAAATCCAGTCTATCGACAGTCTACGCTCCTAGTGTGACACTGGGTCTACCCCCCTAAGACACAAGAATCATCAAAGCTTGGGATAGACGTGGATGAGAAAGAAGCAACTGCCGAAGCAACTGCTGGGACTAATAAACAGAAATGAGATGCGAGAGATAATAAAACCAAACCGAATCATAAATTATCCGCCAACCACAGAAGACTGCTAAGTATGTCTGAAATAAATTAAGAAGGATACATCTATATAATGACCAGAAACACTCTTGTTTGATCCAAATTACAATTCTATTCTACTAACCCAATCTGCAAAAGTTCAACCATGTAAGGCTCCCATGTATCCTCTGCAGAAAAGCTGGTCGAATAAACAGAGGTGATGGTGGCAGTACCAGCAGCCGCGGCTTTTCAAACACTTGCCTGGCGGACAGTGCCATCAGCTATCCTCTGTGCAGCTTCGGGGTTACCTAACATACATGAAGTCTTGAGAACAGCTTTTTGTTAAAGTTAATGCTTTCCTGGGTGAACTAGAACTTAGACTGAAAAACTGATATGCTTTCCAGCAACTATCTACTATTCATTCTACTGAGATTTTCTGCTAGATATTTGTAGTATCATAATACTATAATTTGTCAAGTTGATCTCTAGCTTACCTAGCTTAAGATATTTTGTAGGTTACTGTGTATCCCTATAAAAGGAAAATGTTTTCACTGTAATCATTAAGAATTTTAAATCAAAGAAAAGACTACATAAGTTCAGTTCATCTACTCTTCTTCAAACACTATTCACCAAGTGAACAGTGTGATATACTTCACTCGCCACGAGTAATTAGTTTCCACTCGCCACGTCGAATTGGTTGCTGATCACACTCGCCAGTGCGAAAGTAGAAGTATTGTGAATTCTAACATGAATTCCAACATGGTATCAGAGCTCCGTTGATCAATATCAACTGGGGTGTACCATCTGTTGATTCAGAAACAAAAAAAACAAACACAAGTCTTTATTTTTCTGTTACTGGAATGGCTACATCAGGAAGTAGTTCAGAAAACAGAGTTCCGATCTTCAATGGAGAGAACTTTGATTTCTGGATAATCAAGATGGAGACCATGTTCATCTCACGAGATCTATGAAGTTTCGTAGAAGAAGGATAAAGAAGACCAGGTGCAGCAGAAGATGTGACAATTCCACAAATGGTAGAACTGAAGTCGAATATCAAGAAGGATGCTAGAGCACTCAACATCTTGCAGACTTCGGTCACAAATGAGATTTTTCCCAGAATCTCAAATGAGAAAACAGCCAAAGCAGCATGGGATGCACTCAGCCTTGAGTACAGAGGATCTGCAAAAGTCAGAGTTGTCAAGGTATAATCTATTAGAAGAGATTTTGAGTATACAAAAATGAATGATACTGAGTTATTAGGTGATTATAGCACTAGATTGACTAATATTGTTAAACAAATGAGAACCTACAAGGAACCAATACCTGAGAAGAGAGTAGTACAGAAAATCCTTATGAGCTTGAATAGGAAGTATGATGCTATAGTTAGTATTATAGAGGAGACTAGGGATCTGGAAACTCTAGGTATATAGGATCTGATGGGGACTCTGAAAGCTTTCGATCATAGGTTGTCTAGTCATGATGAAGAAACTGAAAAAGCTTTCCAAACACTCAACCTTAACTCAAATAGGAGTGAGCCATCTAGTTCAAATTCTAAGTAGAAAAATAACTGGAAAGGTAAAGGAAAGAAGTGGGAGGGAGGAACAAATCAGCGGATGAAGAGCAACAATGAGGAGAGTAGCAACTCAGGGTATTATAAATGCACTGTCTGTAATAAGCTTCATGCAGGCGAGTGTTGGCTCAAAGGGAAACCTAAATGCTCAAACTGTGAAAAGTTTGGTCATGTCAAGAAGGATTGTAACTACAAGGGAAATCAACAGGCAAACAGCATAGAGGCGAGTGATACAAACATGTTCTGTGTTACTCATACTGCAAGTGTTGCAGTAGAGGAGAATGTGTGGCTTGTTGATAGTGCTTGCAGTAATCATATGACGGCGAATGCCAACCTTCTACATGATATTGACTACAACAGCATTACAAGAGTGAAGATGGGAAATAGAATGTTGGTGGATACAAAAGGTAAAGGAAGCATTACTGTTGAAACCAAGTCTGGAAAAATGTACATCAGAGATGTGATGTTGGTTCCAACTCTGGATTCCAATCTGCTAAGTGTTGGTCAGCTCATTGAGCACAAATATCACCTGTATTTTGGTGATGACACTTGCAAGATATATCAGAGAGGGAGCAGCAAGAACCTGATGGTAGAAATCCAGATGAAGAGGAACAGAAGTTTTCCTCTAACTCTCAAATATGCAACTGAGAGTGCAAGAAGAATGGAGCTGAAGGATGATCCCTGGCTCTGGCACAAGAGACTTGGACATTTGAATTTCCAGAGTCTCAAGTTGCTACATCAAAAGGAGATGGTGCTGGGACTGCCAAAAATAAATGACGTAAAAGAAGTGTGTGAAGGATGTGCATTAGGGAAGCAACACACACTCCTATTCCCGAAAGGGAAAGCCTGGAGAGCAAAAGTACCTCTGGAGCTGGTACATTCTGATGTTTGTGGTCTAATGAAAACCACAATTGATGGAGGAAACAAATACTTTCTGACCTTCATAGATGATTTCACAAGAATGACTTGGGTTTATTTCCTAAGGCAAAAGTCTGATGTGTTCGCCGTGTTCAGAAAGTTTCAAGCAATGGTGGAGAGACAATCTAGCCTCAAGCTGAAGAAGTTAAGAACAGATAGAGGTGGCGAGTACACATCAAATGAATTCAAGAAGTTATGTGAATACATTGGGCTGGAAAGGCAGCTCACTGTTAGCTACACACCTCAGCAGAATGGTGTAGCTGAAAGAAAAAAACAGAACAATCATAGAGATGGCCAAGTCCATGCTCCATGATAAATCAGTACCTCAAGAATATTAGGGAGAAGCAGTGAATACTTCTGTGTATTTAATGAACAAACATCCAACAGTTGCTATCCAAGGAAAGACTCTGTTTGAAGCATGGAGTGGCAGAAAGCCAAGTGTAAATCACTTGAGGGTGTTTGGATCAATCTTTTATGCACACATCCCAGAGGAGCTAAGATATAAACTGGACGAAACCAGTGAGAAGTGTGTATTCATGGGATACAGCTCTCAATCAAAGGGCTATAGGCTCTACAATCTGCAGAAGAAGAAAATGATAGTCTGCAAAGATGTTCTCTTCAGTGAGAATTCATCTTGGGATTGGAACCAAGGTTCAGCCCAAGAGAAATGAGTAAAAGAAGTAAGAGTTTAAAATGAACAAGAGGATCCAGAAATTCTGGAACTCAATCCGCCAGCAACTCACTCGCCAGAAACTCACTTGCCAACAAATCACTCGCCAGCGACTCAATCGCCAGCGACTCACCCGCCAGCGACACACTTGCCAGCACCTCACTCGCCAGGATCTTCAGAAGCTCAATCAACACCAAGCTCTCCACCAGTAAGGATGAGAAGCTTGAATGAAGTGTATGAAAGTTGCAATGCATGCTTGTTCGAGCCAGAAAGATTTGAAGAAGCAGTGAAGGAAAATGAATGGAGGTCTACAATGCAAGAGGAGATCAATGTGATTGTGAAGAAATACACATGAGAGCTAGTTGACAAACCAGACAACAAGAATGTCATAGGTTTGAAGTGGATATACAAGACCAAGCTGAACTCAGATGGTTCTGTGCAAACAAATAAAGCAAGATTGGTGGCGAAGGGATACTCGCAGATACCTGGAGTGGATTTCAATGAGACCTTTGCACCAGTGGCGAGGCATGAGACCATAAGAGATCTGATTTCCATTGCTGCAAAAAAGGGTTGGTATCTACACCAACTTGATGTCAAATCGGCATTTCTAAATGGAGTGTTGAAAGAAGAAGTGTTTGTGGAACAACCACAAGGTTTCATCATCAAAGGCAAAGAGCAGAAAGTTTACAAGCTGAAGAAAGCTCTATATGGCCTGAAACAAGCCCCAAGAGCTTGGTATGGTGAGATCGATTCCTATTTCACAGAAAGGGGTTTTCAAAGGAGTGAAAACGAACCTGCCTTTTACACAAAGACTGAAGGTAAATCAAGCATTCTTATTGTCTCCTTATATGTTGATGATTTGGTATTTACTGGAAGCTGTGAAAAAATGATTTCAAATTTCAAGTCTGATATGATGATGAAATATGAAATGAGTGATTTGGGAATCCTGCATTACTTTCTGGGAATTGAAATAATTCAAGAAGTGGAGGGAATCTTCATTACCCAGAAGAGATATGTAAAGACTATACTAGAGAAGTTTAAAATGCTAGGTTGCAATCCAGTTACAATTCCTCTAGTGGTCAGTGAGAAATTCTCCAAGGAAGATGGAAGTGGTTCTGCGGATGAGAATTTATACAGAAGCTTAATGGGAAGCTTGCTATACTTGACTGCAACAAGACCAAATATTATGTATGCAGCAAGCTTGATGTCCAGATTTTTGCACAACCCCACCAAGATACACTATGGAGCTGCAAAGAGAATCCTGAGATACATCCAAGGAACAATGGACTTTGGAATCCTGTATGAAAGGAATGTAGAACCAAAACTCTTTGGGTTCTGTGACAGTGACTGGGGAGGCAGTGTAGATGACTTGAAGAGCACATCTGGATACACTTTCACACTAGGAACAAGAGTGTTCTCCTGGGCTTCAAAGAAGCAGAAATCAGTGGCATTGTCCACAGCTGAAGCTGAATATGTCGCAGCTTCACTCGCCACTTCACAAGCAATATGGCTAAGAAGAGTCATAGAAGACTTTGGTGAGAAAAACAGATCAGCAACAACCATTCTCAGTGATAACAAGTCTACAATCGCCATGAGCAAGAACCCTGTCTATCACAGTAGGGCCAAGCACATCGCCTTGAAGTTTCATTACATTAGGGATGCAGTAGAGGAGAATGAGATTGATCTGGTGTACTGTAATACAGATGACCAAGTTGCTGATATCTTCACCAAGGCACTCGTCAGAGATAGGTTTGAATACCTCAGAGGCCTGCTCGGAATGATAAGCACTACCAGATCCGAGGGAATAGCCGACGAAAAAAATTTCGTCGACTATGCCGAATTTTCGTCGGCTATTCCTTCTGCCGACGAAATTTTCGTCGGCTATAATTCGTCGGAAAAACG
Source organism: Potentilla sterilis (assembly GCA_963682095.1). Lineage (NCBI taxonomy): Eukaryota > Viridiplantae > Streptophyta > Magnoliopsida > Rosales > Rosaceae > Potentilla > Potentilla sterilis. The sequence continues at coordinate 24,249,536 of OY821764.1, forward strand.
CCGTCGGTAATACCAATGGCCGACGAAAATAACGAAATCGTCGGCTATATTCGAGTATGGCCGACGACTTTACCGACGAAAATTAATTTCGTCGACCAAATCTGGGCAAAATATCCGACGAAATTCGTCGGATATTTTCGAGTATGGCCGACGATATCGTAAACTATAGCCGACGAAATTCGTCGGCTATTTGTTCTGAAATATAGCCGACGATTCCATCTATTTCGTCGGAATATATTAATATTTTAATAGGTATTAATTAGTTATAGCCGACGAAATAATGTCATTTTCGTCGGCTATAGAAGTTATAGCCGACGAAAATTGGTAAAAATCGCCGGCTATAGTGCTTATAGCCGACGAAATAATGCCAATATCGTCGGCTATTCTTACATTTGGGGGAAAAAAAATTAAATTAATTTCTAAATTACCATTCCAAGCAACCTGCAAATCACAAAGACAATCCATGCATTTGCACCAACAAGAAACACGTCTAAATGATTTATTATTTAATTTGTTCCAATATACATAAAATATAAGGAAAAAGACCATTTGAACAAAATGGGTTTAAAAATTGCCCATTCCAAAGTTTATATCTCACTCCAATGAATCTTATTAAAAATACCTAAATACCCTATACTAAACCATAATATCTTCTTTCTCCTTTTCCTCTCTCTCTCTCTCTCTCTCTCTCTCTCTCTCTCTAGCCGACGATCTCCAGAGCATAAGCTTCACCTCCACAACCACAACCGCGGCCACCATATCCAAACGCAGCACAAGCTCCAGCTCTGAAGCTACCACCCTCACCGCCTCTTGCTCCTCCTCTGCCAGCATCACCTCTCTCGTCTCCTCTAAGCCCTCACACGCCTCCTCCGACCCCTTGTGGTCCGCCATCCACAAAATCCTATATGAGTCCCTGACCCGCAATCTTCCTCTTGGATCTCTGTTGAAGCACTAAGAAATCGATTACTGGGGGTCAGTAATACTATTGACGGCGGGTCCTCCTCCTCCAACATTAGGGTTTTGATCGAATTGGGAATACTATTACTGGGGGTCAGTAATCGATTACTGGGAGTCAATAATCGATTACTGGGAATCAGTAATACTATTGACGGCGGGTCCTCCTCCTCCTCCAACATTAGGGTTTTGATCGAATTGAGAATCGATTACTGGGGGTCAGTGATCGATTACTGGGGGTCAGTAACGGGGTCAGTAACATGGTTACTGAAAAATATGGAATCTGTAACCTGATTACTGGGGGTCAGTAATCGATTACTGGGGGAAGTAACTTGATTACTATGGATCAGTAACTCCAGTAACCTGATTACTGGGAGTCAATAATCGATTATTGGGGGTCAGTAACATGATTACTGGAAAATATGAAATCTGTAACCTGATTACTGGGGGTCAGTAATCGATTACTGGGGGTCAGTAATCGATTACTGGAAATCTGTAATCTGTAAATTATTTACTGAGGGTCAGTAACCATCGTCCAATAACCTGATTATAAAAAAAAAAAAAAAAAATTAAAAATCTGGCGAAAAAAAAAACTCCGGCGAAAAAAAAATTTGGTGACCGGAATCCGGCGACTCCGGCGACCGGCCATGGGAGGCCGGAGGAGTTGAGTGATATTTCGGCAAAGTTCGTTTTTTTATCTTCCACTTTCTCAGCACATTATAATTCAAAAATATGTTAGATAAGACAAAAGGACAAAAAAGGAAGAAAAAAAATTAAATTTGTACTAGAATTGAAAAAGATTTGTTCAAATGGGCAATAGAGTTGTTACCTTATGTTGAATAAGGGAGAAAAATAAGATGGTCATTGAAATGGGTAATGAGGGGGCCTTTTTTATACTAAATGGGCATTTTCCCTAAAATATAACCCTAATCATCACCTAAAGCACTAAAGTCCACCACGTCATCCCCAGCATTCAGCTCGTCATCATCGGGAGGTTAAGGCATTGGAGGTTTAACTAACTGCTGAAACGGGGGCGGGGGTTCAAGGGCGTGTTGTTGTGCCGCGAACATATCACACCACCAGTTTTGTTGGGCGGCGTAGTTGTGTTGCCGAACTCTGTCGCATTCAGCATGCCAACTGGCCAGATCCAAATGATACTGCTGTGTTCTGCGGCGTAGCTCCTGTGATCTCTGGGACTCGGCCTCCAATCTTGCGGTCAATCTCTGCACTTCCCCCCTCATATGTTGGCTGTCCCCGCCTCCCTTCTTTTGACCTCCCTTAGTGGTCTTCAGGAGCCATATTCCAGAACTTTCCAAGCCCCGGCAGTAGTATTGGTTTGAGCGGTGTGGGAAGGCTGCGTCGAACATCCTCGCTGTCGTTTGGACATTCGATCAGTCGACCTGGCGCAGGGCTTCTTCCAGATCTGCCTTTGAGATGTTCAGTTGTGTCTCCCGAACTACTTGCTGGAACACCTCTTCTTCGGCCCGGTTCACCCTCTCCTAATTGAACGGGAAAAAAATTATTAATATTCTAACAAATATATAATTAAGTAAAATTAATAATTAAAATTTTAAAATCGTAATCAACGACTTACGAGCTGTTCTGTCGCTTGTGGATAAGCGATCTTGAACGTCTCCACGTACGGGTTGCTATCAGGATGATCTTTAAGCGCCTCCTCCTGATATTGTGCAAACGGCCTAGAACCACCATGATGGGGGGTTGTGTTACGGCGGCGGTTCGCAGAGTTTACCCGAGACCGTTGCTTCAAACAAATAATAAAATATTAGAAAAATACATCAAAAAATTTTAGTGTAATAATTATAAAATAATTAAACTAATAATTAAAATTTTAACAAAATAAACATTTATAGTTAAGTTTAGTATTTACCTGCATAAGTGGGTTGTTGAAGTCTACTGTCTTCAACCAACGCCACTCGTACTCCCTGAACATGAACTCTTTGGGAGTACCCATACGACCACGGTTGTCGTACGTATTGGTTAAAGTGGGAACGGAGCTCGTTCTTCCACTCTTTGAACCTACGGAAAAAATAAAAGTGCATTAGAAATATTATTAATATCATAAAATATTTCGAATTATAAGATAAGGAATTCCCAATGTACCTCAACGACTGCATCGCGTCCGCCCAATGCTGCTTATGTTCTGCAATCTCGAAGTATGTCTGAAAGATAATATTTTATTAGTTTTACAATTATTACAATACCGAAAATTATTAAATATTACGTAAAATAAATTAAATTTTTTAAATTACTCACCGACGCAGCGTTGTTCACCTCTCTCTTGATCGCTTCGGGCACATCAGCCCACCGCGTCCACAACATAGGGACTATGTCCCTAATCAGTGCCCCCACGCAACCCGTGTAGTCGCGGCGTTTTTTCCCCTGAACCTCCTGATTAGGAGGTTCGTTGATCCGGATCCTCCCGCTGCTCTCAACAGTTCTCCTGAGCGTGTCAAAACATATGACACCTCTCGTATTCCTCGTTGAACTGCTAGCGGCTGTCCCTATCACATAAACGACGATTGGTTAATAAAATTAAATATTAGTGCGTTAATTTTAATAAAACATTTAATTAATAAAATCAAATGTTACCTGAACTGGATGACTCGTCTGTCGACTTTCCTTTTCTCCTCGCCGAAATCAGGAGGTCAGGGTTCTCAAATGGCTGCTGCTGGTATGCCTCCGCAGCACTCACGTACTGAGGCATATCAGGCCATATGGGCACACCTCGAAAGTCAACCTCGGGTATCGCAGGAATGTTGTACGGGAGGTAGAGCTGATTTGGGAGAGTAGGCCCCTTAGTCCCGATGAACCTCAGGCATACGGACCTGAGGAACGTCTGCAGCTATCTCGTCCTGAAATAGCTGCCTACTGAACCTCGGAGCATCTGGCCCGACAGGGGGACGTGAACTGCTCGACGGTAGCCCCGCCTGGAGAAGGATCTGGTGCCGAGAACTCACACTCCTCCGCGGCAGGGATGAATCCACAGGCCTCCGCGGCTGGGATGAATCCACAGGCCTCAGCGGCTGGGATGAATCCACACTCCTCCGCGGCTGGGTGGTGGTCCTCTCAGGCTGGCTAAGGGTCCTGTCGGACTCTACGGAACCGGCGGAACTTCCAGAACCCCTAGATCTGGAACGACGGCCTCCGAAGAACTGTCTGAATGCATCGGCCATCTGCAGCTTGAGGCATTAATACATTAATTAATATTAAATTATATTACATTAAATAACAAATTCTAATTAATATAATAACCACTAATACTAACATATTTCAAAACATACTAACAAATTAATATTTAAATTTATACTAATTCAAATAATACTAACCATTAACCTAAATATAACTATTTATATACAATATAACTATATTTCATTATTAACATATATATAAATACAAATAACCATTTATATATTAACAAAAATATATAACAATTTATATAATTAAAATTAAATATATAACAATTTATATAATTAAAATTAAATATATAACAATTTCTATACCTAAATTATAACAAATATATAACAATTAAATTTATTAACAAATTTATAACAATTTATATAATTAAAATTAAATATATAACAAATATATAACAATTTATTATAATACAATTTATATAATTAAAATTAAATATATAACAAATATATAACAATATGTTAAAATTAAATTTATTAACAAATATATAACAATTTATATAATTAAAATTAAATATATAACAATTTATAAAATTAAAGTAAATTGAAAAAAAAAAATTTAACCGGATCGGAGGAGGAGGCCGGAGGAGGAGGGGAAGGCGGAGGGGGAGGAGGAGGAGGAGGCCGACAGGAATTGCTTGAGGAAGGAGGAGAATCGGAGGAGGATCGGAGGAGGCCGGAATTGGAGGAGAGATTAGGCGCCGATTTGAGGAGGAGGAGGAGTAGCGCGGCGGAAACGAAATCTTTGCTGCAGATTGGAGCAGCAGCAGGAGGAAGAGAGGAAAAAGTTGGCTAGGGTTCGACAGTTTCTGATTTATACCCGAAAGAACAGCCGACGATTAAAAAAGATTTCGTCGGCTATTCTTTACTATAGCCGACGAAAACTTTAACATCGTCGGCTATAGTTTGGATGTCGTCGGCTATTCTTTGAATGTCGTCGGCTATACTTTAGGAGATCAGCAGCCGTCTGATCTGAGCCATCCAACGACAGACAATGAAAAAGCGCGGATCGCAAGAGTTTAGCCGACGAATTCGAATATTTCGTCGGCTATACTTTGGAAAATTAGCAGCCGTTGGATCTGAGCCATCCAACGGCGGACAATAAGCGGATCGCAAGAGTTTAGCCGACGACATATAATTTTCGTCGGCTAAACTATTGGTCAAACCACTAAGTCAAACCTCTAAACGCATTAAAACGGAAATTAGTCTAGTTAGCCGACGGTTTTTGGTCTGACCTTCAACAGATAATAGTTTCAAATCGATGAGACACAACTAATCGTATAAAAATTTTCCTCAAAATATATACCGAACGTCAGGCTACCCATAGGAAAACAGAACTAAAAAATAGTTAACCGCAACATTCGGCACATAGATTTTGTCGGAATCTTGTCATTTTTCAGCCGTAGACGTATTTCATTATTTCGGTCATATCTTATTTGACGACATATTTGCATTTGAAGAGTGTACGTATAGTAACTATTTGAAACTATACATTCACTTAAACACTTAGTAAACAAGTTAAGGAACATTAGTGCATATGTTCCGATTTTAAATGTAAAAGTTTGGAAAATCTATTCCAACCGTCAGATATCACCGTTAAGATTAAATACATGTATGAAAAAAAATCCAACTACATCTGACAACGTTAAAGGCTCGATCGGGAAGGTCAACCGGGTGAGTCAACCCTTTAAACGCTTAGAAATGGAAATTGGCCTGTCTAAATGATGTTTTTTGGCCTGACCTTCAACAGATAATAGTTTCAAATCGATGAGACGCAACTAATCGTATAAAAATTTTCCTCACAATATTTACCGAACGTCAGGCTACCCATAAGAAAACGGAAGTAAAACACAGTTAACCGCAACATTCGGCACACAGATTTTGTCGGAATTTTGTCATTTTTCAACCGTAGACGTATTTCATTATTTCAGTCATATCTTATTTGACGACATATTTTCATTTGAAGGATGAAGCAATGGTTTGTCGATAGTGATAGAAAATGGAAGGTGGTCTTTTTTTGTTTTTTTTTTTTAAATCATAGTCGACGAAATCAAACATAGTACTCGTCGGCTATTCTTTAGTCGTTTTCTGTCTAAAATAAAATATGTATTTTTCAATATAGTTTTGGCCGACGAAATCACGCATTTTTCGTCGGCTATAATTAGTATAGCCGACGAAAGAATGCATTTTTCGTCCGCTATTCTTTGAAAAAAATAAAAAAATCAGTGGTGTTACACCTCTCATATTCCTATGTCCTGTTCATATATAACCAAAATTGAACATAAAAAAAACAGAAACACAACAGTCAACATATTTCAAATTTTTTTTAAAGGGGTTTGGAGCCCAACCTATGCTGGGAGGTTCATCCCCACGCCCGTTCATTAGAAAAGAGTGGATTTCAAATGAAAGGATTACATCATCTAAATTACTTAATCCGTCGGATTGTAATCGGAATCATCGGATGAGTCTTCTTCGGTTTCTGAATTGCTCGATAGGGGTAATCTATGTCGTTCCTCACCACTAGAGTCCTCGTTAGTTTCTTCATTTGGATCAACATCAACAAGCAGTGGCTCTTCACGTCGAATTCGTACCGGCGTGTCTACGCGGTGCCTCCTTCCTCGTTCTCTTCAGCCACTCCAAGTGTAGGCGCCCGGTAAATGTTGCGATGGTGGATAGTGTTGACTACTTTCCACGGATCACCCTTGGCGAGATCATCAAGATAAAACACTTGTTTCACCCATGTGGCTAAAACGAACGGGTCGTCCTCATACCATGATGTACTAGTGTTCACAGAAGTTATGCCGTATTGATCGGTTTTCATGCTCTGCGGCCGTGTGTCAAACCATCTACACTTGAAAAGGTGCACTTTCATGCCTTCCCCATAATACAGTTCCACAACTGAATGGAGAACACCGTAATAGTCAACTCCATCATCCCCACCATGTGCCATAACCCCTGAATTTTGTGTTTTCAGTCTGAGGTCTCTCTCTTCACATCGAAATAACACACCATTCACCTTGCACGTCGCATAAACTTTTGAATAGACCGGCATCATCGCCAGAAGTCTGAGTTCGTGCGACCAATTTGGGTGATTATCATTTTTAATAAGGTCCATCTGCAACCATCAGAATCAACTATAAATATGAATAAATATACACAATAATATATGAACACGTATAAAATAGTGTTAAAGGTACGTACCCAGCGGCCGAAATACTCTGCGAATGTCTGGTTGTGGTAATCGCGATCACGTGCTACTCCTTCACAGCGTAGATGTATGTCCTTCCAAAACTGAACTTCTGGACAGTTGATTAGTACCCACCAATGTGCAATGGCTACCTCATAATCTTTCAACTTATAGGAAACTGGCATGTTTCCACCGAGTACAACATCGTCGGAGAGTATGGAAAGATTGAACTGTGAAGGTACATCTTCCGGTATGCTTTCCTGTAACGCTCCGAAATACAGCTTCATGTAGGTAACGCACTCGTGCGCAATATATGCTTCAGCTATACATCCTTCAGGTGCGGATCTGTTTTGGACAAAACCACCGTATTGTCCAAGTTGCCTATAAATCAAGTTTTTAAAGTGTTATGATAATACATTAACACTATATCACATATATTGATGAGGAAATTAACATAAGGTGTAAAATGCGTACCTTTCCATCGGATACATCCAAGTGAAGTGCACAGGACCGGTAAGCAACAACTGCCGAGGAAGATGGATCATGAGGTGAGGCATGATGTCGAAAAAATTTGGAGGAAATATCATCTCAAATTTACACATGATATGAACGATGTCTTGTTGCATTTCCCGGAGGTCAGATTTTCTCACTTCCCGTGTGCATACCTTCTGGAAAAATCTTGCCAACGCTACTAACGGCTCCACAACGTGACGGGGAAGGAACGGTTTTATGAAAACAGGGAAGAGACGTTGTAGCAGGATATGATTGTCATGACTTTTCAACCCGTACAGATTGTTGCATTGTCTGTTGACACACTTGGCTATATTTCCAGCAAAGCCTGAAGGATACTTGGCCCGACTTATCCAATGCAAAATTTCTGATTTATGCTCAGGCTTGACGGTGTAAGGAGCTTGAGGCATTTTTCTCTTCCCTTGTTTCAACCATAGTGGTTTTCTGATATTCATGTTTTGCATATCAGTGCGAGCCTTAGGACCGTCTTTCGCCTTCCCCTCCAAGTTCAGCGTTGTGCCCACCACACTTTCAGAAACATTTTTTTCTATGTGCATAACGTCTAGGAAGTGACGGATCAGCAACTCACACCAGTACGGGAGTTCCCACAATATGCTCCTATGTGTCCAGAATTTGTACTCCTCAGGCCTTTCAGGTATTTCCGCTACAATATCGGGATGATTGCTGAGGGGCCCAAAATCGTACTGATTAAGTCTTGCTAAAATTTCTCTTCCTGTCCATCTTCTGGGAGCACGGCCGTGTTCTTCGGTTCCATCAAATGCGGCGGACTCGTAACGCCAGTGGTGATCCGCCGGAAGGAACACACGATGACCCATTCGGCATATCTTGTTGCAATGAGGGGTGCTCCCATAATCGCTGAGGCACTCTGGACAAGCCTTGTATCCCCTAACAACGCTGCCCGACAACATCCCATAAGCAGGAAAATCACTGATGGTACCAATAACCATGGCATGCATCTGGAACGTCTCCTGCTTGTACTTGTCAAAAGTGGGATGACCAACGTCCCACAATACCTTAAGCTCTTCAATCAATGGTCTCATATACACATCGAGACATTTCCCTTGGTAACCAGGCCCCGGAATCAACAACGTCAACATATTATATTCCTTCTTCATGCACATCCACGGAGGAAGGTTGTAAGGTACCAAAACCACCGGCCATATACTGTATGAAAGACTCATGGTGCCGAAAGGGTTGAACCCGTCGGTTGAGAGCCCGAGCCTGACGTTTCTGACATCTGATGCAAAATGAGGAAACTCATTATTTATATGCTTCCAAGCCGCTCCGTCAGAGATGTGTGTCATGATATCTGCGTCTCCCGCGTCCCGCTCACCGTGCCATCTCATAGCTTTTGCGGTGGTTTCTGACATGTACAACCGCTCAAGCCTATCTCTCAACGGAAAATACCGAAGCACTTTCACAAGTTTCCTATTGCCTGCTCCCGTCAACTTATATCGGTCAGACTGACATAGCGGACATGCGTCAAGGCTAGCAAGGTCATTCCCTTCTGCATCTTTACCCCAGAAGAGAACGCAGTCAAATGCGCATGCATGGATCTTAATGTAGGAAAGCCCTAGATCTTTGAGGATACTTCGGACCTTACGTTGATTGTTAGGATTACGATGACCCTCCTCCAACAACGAAGAAGTGTACTGTAGATATTCATCCACTAGCCTGATAGTCGATTTTGTCTCGACTTTAATTCTCATTACCTCCATCACACTTTGAAGAACTGTCTTCTCAGAACTTGAAGACACAGGGGTCTGTTGCAATGCAATCAGTTTGTTGTACTTGTCAAAGGCAGCAGCGTTGACAACTTGTGGGAAGGACAGCACCGGGTCATGCATATATTGTTCCCCACGTACACCGCTTTCAAAAGGAAACACGTCGTTGACGAATGCCATTGTTGGATCGTTGGATGTACTACTACTGCCCTCCTCAAAAAACTGCCCATGATCATGTGATCCATCTAATGATGGCTCACCGTGATATATCCAACGTTTGTACTTCGGCTAAAACCCAGTACTCTTTAGGTGCTCATATACTGTCCTAATCGGAAATCGACACATATCACTGCGACACTTACATTTCTTGCACGGGCAATAATGGTAATCATTCCCGTTTGCATTTTCCTCGACGAACTGCAAAAAATTCACAACTCCTGTAGTGTATCGTCGGTCATGCCTTAGAAGCGAAATCCAACTCTTATCCAGATCCATATATAGCCTGATAATAATATATATGTATAACTTTAATTAATAAGAAATTAATTAACACATACATATATATATATATATATATATAAATCCTTAATAATTAATTACATTACAATATATATTATTATCAACATCAACTCATATATATATACCATTAATTAACAACCATTATTTAAGTTACACTATATATCAACCATTATTTAAGTTAATTAATTACACTATATATCAACAACTATTAATTACACTATATATCAACAGCTATTAATTAATATATATATATATATATGTATTTTAACACTAATTAAAATAACATCAAATTAAAACACATATATAATTAAACTAAAACTCAAAATCAACATATATACATACATTCTAACACTAAAACAACAACAAAACAAAAAATCACTTACTAAATCAAAATCACTAAAACTCAAAATCAACTCAACAAAAACTCAAAATCAACATATATACACATGTACGTACCTATATATAGCTCCACAATGTAAGAGAGGACGGATTTCAACAATACCCACAGATTTTTCACTCTTTCTCCCGTTTTTCCTTTTTTTTTTGAAATAAGCAGCTGCTGCCCAGATCTGAAAATATATAGACTTATAGCCGACGAAAATGTCAACTTCGTCGGTCATACTTCCAAAAATTTTCGTCGGCTAATGTTTCGGAGAAAGGCCGACGAAAATACAAATCGTCGGCTGAAATATGAATATAGCCGACGATTTTTTGAAAATACCAATGAAAAAATGTTTCGTAGGCTATGGTTAAACTATGGCCGACGATTTTTTTTTTTTACCGACGAAAAATAAAATCGTCGGCTATTCCTTAGAATTACCGACGAAAATTTTAATTCGTCGGCCGTTTTTTTTTTTTCGTCGGGAAAACCCTTTTTTCTGATAGTGAAGGCAAAGCATTAAGGGGGAGTGTTAAAGTTAATGCTTTCCTGGGTGAACTAGAAGTTAGACTGAAAAACTGATATGCTTTCCAGCAACTATCTACTGTTCATTCCACTGAGATTTTCTGTTAGATATTTGTAGTATCATAATACTATAATTTGTCAAGTTGATCTCTAGCATACCTAGCTTAAGATATTTTGTAGGTTACTGTGTATCCCTATAAAAGGGAAGTGTTTTCACTGTAATCATTAAGAATTTTAGATCAAAGAAAAGACTGCATAAGTTCAGTTCATCTACTCTTCTTCAAACACTATTCACTAAGTGAACAATGTGATATACTTCACTCGCCACGAGTAATTAGTTTCCTCTCGCCACGTCGAATTGGTTGCTGATCACACTCGCCAGTGGGAAAGTAGAAGTATTGTGAATTCTAACATGAATTCCAACACTTTTGCTTTCCAGTCGAGACCAGGCTCACCTGGGTGCGGGCTACAACACATACAAACTATTTCAGTATGACTGCATGAGGTCCAATAGTTGCACCCCTCGGATACACAATCTGGTACTTGCATGCTGAAGACCAATGGTCTTTCGAGAAACAGATATGACAATACCGGTCATCAGGGTGGAAAGCCCTAAATGTGCCGCCCTTGAGTCTTGCTTCTTTTAGCCTTTCTTTGAGCTCTGCGATGAAACCAAAAACAATTAGTAGTGAGTACTGACCACATGAAAACAAACAATACCATACAGATTGATACGGGTGTATCTCATAGTTTGGAGGAACACAGGCCCAAGAGATCCACTCAAGGGCAACCTCCTGGTTATTTGCAAGACTATGTTAGGAAATAAGATTCCTAGTTTAATTAAAAATCTTTGTATTAAAGGACTCTTGTATCAATCCCTTTAGTGCCGTGTCTTTTATGATTTCCTTCTAAGTTGGCTAGGTTTTGGTTCTCTATTTATGTATTGTTTGTCAGCCTTGGAGGGGGAGTTGTTAATATAGAAAACGTGGCTTTTGCTACAAGTACTTGTGAGTTCTTTGATCATTCTTGTTTCTGGTGTCTCGTGGTTGAGTTGGAGGCCTGTGTTCGAGTTAATTTCCCATTAATTTGGTATCAGAGCTCAGTTTCTGTTTAGTGGAATTGGTGGACGGTTTGCATGGCTAACAGACGCGGTCGGGGAGGTTTTCGAATGGAGGGTCGTGACAATACCAACGACATGGAGGAAATCAGAGGACTGATTGAACAACTTAATGAACGTCTCGCTCGCATCGAAACTCAAAGTCATGATGATGGTGAGAGTTCCGACGGGGAGGAGAGCGCTCATTCTTCTCAGGGTGATAGGAGGCATGGTAATAACCATGGTCACCATTCCTTGAACTTGAGGGACCTCCCTGAATTTGAAGGAAGAATGCGACCAGATGAATTTATTGATTGGCTTAACACCATTGAAAGACTTTTTGATTACAAGTATATTCCCGATGACAAAAAGGTGAATATGGTGGCAGTTAAATTGACAAAGCAGGCCTCTGCTTGGTGGGAGTCCTTGCTATTTCGTCGTGAACGTCAAGGGAAGAAGAAGATCAAAACTTGGGAAAAGATGAAGAAACAATTGAGAAAAAGATTCTTACCAGAAAATTATGTTCAAAACAGCTTTATGAAACTTCACAGCTTAAGGCAAGGATCGAGGACAGTTGATGAGTTTACAGAGGAGTTTGATCTTTTGACTACAAGAAGTGGAGTGATAGAGGCAGAGGAGCAAACAATTGCAAGATATCTTAGAGGGTTGCGAAAAGATATTCATGATGTGGTGGTGTTACGACAATACAGGAGTTACAATGATGTTTACAAGTTGGCCAACGAAGTGGAGAAACAACTGAAGTCGAAGCAAAAACGGCATATCAACGAAGATCCTTAAAACAAGCAGTTTGCTGCAACAAAGTGGGTTGCGCCAGTTGATAATGAGAAGAAAGTGGAACAAAACCCCCAAATCCCAGAAAATCGCACCAATGTCAAGGAGGGTGGCAGGCCTAAAAGTGTTTTAAGTGCTCAGGGCTGGGTCATATAGCATCTGAATGTCCTAACCGGCGGGTGGTGAGCTTGGTTGAGGAATTAGGAGGAACAAGTGAAGCAAGGCATGGAGATTTAATGATGTTTGAAGAGTGTCATTATAGTGATGAGGAGATTACCTGGAGTGATCAAGGTGAGTCACTTGTGATAAGAAGAAGCATGAATGCATTAAAAGTAGAAGAGCAGCCAGATTGGAGAAGACATAGTATATTTCATACGAAGTGCACTTCAAATGGCAAGGTGTGTCAGGTTATCATAGACGGTGGTAGTTGTGAAAACATTGTTGCACAAGAGATGGTAGACAAGCTGAACTTACAAACGGAAAGGAAGCCGGTATCCTACAAACTGCAATGGTTCAAAAAAGGTAATGATGTAGTCGTGAATCAACGTTGTTTGGTGTCATTCTCTATTGGAAAGAACTATCAAGACTCACAATGGTGTGATGTAGCACCAATGGACGCTTGTCATCTTTTATTAGGCCGTCCTTGGTAGTTGGATAGGAGAGCTCACCATGACGGATATCAGAACACCTATTCTTTCTTGAAGGATGGAAAGAAAATTATCTTGGGTCCTTCAAGAGCAGATTTCAAGCCCAAACCGTCTAAGACAGAGAGTTGCAGTTTTCTCTCCACAAAGAAATTTCTTGCTGCATCCAAAGAGAGTGGGGAATTATATATGTTGATGGTGAAAGAAGCAGGCATTGAGGGTTTTAATTGTCCTAAAGCATTAGAACCTTTGTTGAAAGAATATAGTGAAGTCATTCCTGAGGAGTTACCTGCTGGATTACCGCCTATGCGTGACATACAACACTATATTTGACAAGACCCGAACCAGATTTCATCCTGAAATCCGGATAAGGTCCTGCGGGGACCACTTCAACACTAACTCTATCGATAAATCGGTAAAGCAAATCTTAAAATGGACAACCCTAAAACCTGTAACAAACAAAAACACTTCTAAAGCAATTTCCAACCTCTACGCCTGGAGCCATCTGCTCCCCAAATCACAACAACTCCCATAAAAACGATAAGAAATTCAACTTTAGAAATAGACATTTAAAAATTATAACAACACACGATTACCATATTTGGGTCGTAACCCATAAGTAAACAAACTTTATTTTACTATAACTCACAAACGTATCAGAGCGACTATACAAAAGAAATATACTACAAGTAGGTTAATTAAGTAACCTACGATTTCTGACAGCGGAAGAGGAACTATAAGTTTTGCGTCCTTCTAGTACCGAACGACTCTGCAAACTGGGCAGTTTAAAACAAAGAGCCCAGGGAAAGTAATTTAAAACATTAGTGTGAGTGGACAAAAATCAATAAATATAACTATATATTACTTTCCTTATTTTCATGAATAAAAACCATGATGCATGCTTCAACGAAACCCATTTATATCATATATCGATAAAATAAAAACCGCAGCCCTGCTGGTTAAGAAACATATATATCAGTGAGCCAATCCTATTGGCTGTTTAAAGAAATCACATAAAATATAGGGGAATGTCAACCACCATATTATACTGAGCCTCCAAGGCTAAGGGTCAGTCTCAAAGACTTTCTATACTCTGCTCGTACACGTCGACCACCGAGCGTGAATCTGACCTATATGGTCAAGTCGTCACCTCGCGTGGGCTCAGGCGACACTCTGCCCGTACACGTCGACCACCGAGCGTGAATCTGACCTATGTGGTCAAATCGTCACCTCGCTTGGGCTCAGGCGACTAAGCTAGCTAGCATCAATAAACATATCCGGACCCTTGTATGGTGAAAATCCGAAAACAAAATCAAAGTACAATTCTCCTAATAAATTGTACATCAGTATGGTCCCCGACCACACTTTGAGGCTTATAAAATATATTCAAACACAATTATAGCCTCGTAGAAAATAAATGAAATCCACATATCATGATATTCAAATTCAATAAAAAGGAAATCAGCAATTAAAATAGATTATCGACCTTCGACAATCTAAATCATTTTCAAAATAAACCAATGAATATATAATTCCCAACGATATTAAAAGATTTATGCATGCATCAGTTTAAAACAAAAGTCCACTCACTGTACGATTAGGTCTGTCGCTGATCCGAGCTCTCCTCTCGATCTGTAAATATATATATATATATATATATATATATATATATATATATATATATTTAGAATATTCCAGACTCGGAAATCGAATTATAAAAACTTAATTTACAGGACCTCACTCGTACGAAACTCTCGGTTAAACTTTATGCGTCCGCTTAAACCAGTTTACAACCGTTTAATCACTTACTGATCAAATCGTCGAAATGTTCATTTACTCGTAATTATTCTTCATTTAACGTGAGTTAAATAGTAAGTAATTTAGTTAAACAGTAACTCATAATCCTGACTGTAACTTTTGAATTTATAATTTACCTTTTTACTGTTACTGTCTTATTTTTACTATTTACTATTTACTGAGTTACCATTTACTAATTACCATTTACCATTTAACCTTTTTACCTTTCAGATTTACCATTTTAACCCTCCGCCGCCGCCACAGCAGCAGCGCCGCCGCCGCAGCAGCAGCTCCGCCACAGGGTCAAGTTCACCCCCATTTCGTCTAACACAACCGCCATAACCTCAGGAAGTCGTCTCGCATCGCCTCGGCCGCACAACACCCGTGCAGCCGCCACCAACGGCGGCCCAGAAATTCTCAAAACTCCAATTCATCAATTTCCACCAATTCGAACAACAATTTTCACAAATTCGGCTCCAAACAATATCCTAAACCTAATTCCAACCTTCAATTACACAAATTCCAACATCAAAATCACCCAAATCCGAAAACCCCAAAACCCTAGAAATTCCAATTCGAATTTCTCCTTACCTGTTCCAAATCGGGTTCAATCCCTTGGAGGGTTTGACACACGTTTCCTAGTCTTCAAGAAAAGGTAAGGGTCGCACCAGTTCGAGGCCGGATTGAGGTGTTCCGATCGGTCCCAGACAGAACTTTAGTAGCGCGTAGCGCTCTCCTCGGGTTGCGGCGCGTGCTACGGCTGGTATAGAGAGGTAGAGGAGGAAGAGACGAACTTGATGTGACGGGTCTCCTTCCCAAAAGTCACCGGACGGCGAAGTTAGGTGGGCGGTGGCGATGTCGGTGGTCACGAGTCGGGGGAGAAGAGAGAAGGAAGAGAGAGAAAAGAAAAAAAGAAAAGAAAAAGGAGAGAAAAGAAAAAATTTCCCGTTTTCGGAAATTCCTTTTCCGACTATTTATACTCGACCAAAATTGGAAAGTTACGGTTTTTACATCGTAACTTTTTCATCCGAACTCCGAATTCAGTGTGCTACGTGTCCATGAACTCGTTTTAACGTGTGCTATCCCAACGTAGCAAGAAAATTCTCGATAGACTCAAATTATAAAAAGTCAACTTTTAGAAATTTTGTAACTGTAAAACAACTCCCGGGAATGTAAAAATAAAATAAAATTACTGAAAAGTTAAACACGGTTCGGGGCGTATCAACATTGATCTCATGCCAAGTTCAAGCTTGCCAAACAGACCTCACTACCGTATGAGCCCACAGGAATATGAAGAGTTAAATAGACAAGTGACTGAGCTGCTCAAGAAGGGAGTGATCCGGGACAGTATGAGTCCATGCGCTGTACCTGCATTACTCACACCCAAGAAAGATGGGACATGGCGTATGTGTATTGACAGCCGAGCAATAAACAAAATAACAGTGAAGTACAGGTTTCCAATCCCTCGCTTGGCTAATTTGCTTGACCACTTATCTGGGGCAAAAATATTTTCAAAAATTGATTTACGCAGCGGGTACCATCAGATAAGGATACGAGTTGGAGATGAATGGAAGACTGCTTTCAAGACCTGTGATGGTTTATATGAGTGACTCGTAATGCTGTTCGGATTAACGAATGCTCCTAGTACATTCATGCGACTCATGAATCAGGTATTTCGCCCTTTTATCGGAAAGTTTGTGGTTGTTTATTTCGACGACATTCTTGTGTACAACCTTGATGAAGCAGATCATTTAGAGCACCTGAGAATTATTTTTGAAGTGTTGAGGGAACAGAAGCTATATGCTAATTTGAAGAAGTGTGAGTTTTTAACTAAAAGCTTAATTTTCTTAGGGTATGTTATTTCTTCTGAATGAGTCAAATTAAGTAGATAGAAACAAGGTTGCAGCAATCTTAGAGTGGCCGACACCAAAATCTATTCAGGAGATTAGAAGCTTCCATGGCCTAGCTTCTTTTTATCGACGGTTCATTCGAAATTTCAGTTCCATTATTGCTCCTATGACTGATTGTTTGCGTTCTACCTCATTTAAATGGACTGAAGAGGCCGATAAGAGTTTCCATGCAATTAAAGAAGCTATGACCAAAGCCCCCGTCTTAGCTTTACCTGATTATGATAAGGTTTTTGAGGTTGATTGTGATTCTTCCAAGGTTGGTATTGGAGCTGTCTTGAGCCAAGAAGGAAAAGCAATAGCCTTTTTCAGTGAGAAATTAAATGACACCAGACAGAGATATTCCACATATGATGTTGAGTTTTATGTCATTGTTCAATCTCTTCGGTATTGGAGGCAGTATCTTATTTACAAAGAATTTGTTCTTTATTCTGATCATGAAGCACTCAAGTTCCTCAGTGGACAACAAAACCTTAATAGACGCCATGCCAGGTGGGTCGAAGAGCTACAAGAATACAATTTTGTGATCAAACATAAAGCTGGGGCGCAAATTAGAGTGGTTGATGCATTGAGTAGGCGTGCAACACTTCTATCTGTGATGGAGGTACGCGTTGACGGGTTTGATTACTTAAAGACGTTATATCAAGAAGATGCAGATTTTAGTGAGACCTGGAAAGAGTGCATGGGGAAGAAATCTCTTAAAGACTTCCATATTCAAGATGGGTTCTTGTTTAAGGGCAGCCGGCTATGTGTTCCTAACTGCTCACTACGTCTCTGGATCATTGAAGAGATGCATGAAGGTGGTCTTGGTGGGCATTTTGGGAGGAATAAAACTTTATCATTAATTGATGACTGTTCAAGGAAGGTTAATTCTGTAACTTCCGTGGTGTGTCTTGTCCTAATAAGGCTAGTAGACTAGATATTCTATTAGATAGGGAATCCCTGATTACCAGGGATACTTGATGTAATGTCTATATAAAGGCCTCCTTATCAATCAATAAAGTGAGAGTTTTTATCAATCTATTTCTCCTAGAACACGTTATCAGCACGTTGCTCTAGCCTCCCGTCTAATAGCCCTAAAACCCTAATTCCGAAATTTTTTTTCGAAACCCTAACCTACAGTCGGCCGCCGATTCTTCCCTTCGGCACCGTCGGCCTCATCTCAGCAGCACCTGCGCTGCCCCCCCCCCCCTCCCTTGCGTGCCATAACTTGCACGCATACCCGAAGATTCAAGATTGCTCGCAAGCCAAGCAAGCGGCTTTTGAAGCCTAGTTCGTTGTTGAGAAGAAATAAAAAAGAATCGAAGAAAACAAGCTTCCCCAAGAGCCAAGTTTCATTTGATCAAGCTTCTCTTGAAGAGGTAAATATTTTATAAACGTTCCCACTTCTGAATTTTCAATAGTTGGGTTTTGTTTTTCTTCCGGGACATTTCCGTGTCCCTGCTTCTTCATCCCGATTCTATCTCTTCTCGGGACGGTATACGGGGATTTAATCACCCCGGTACCAACGTATTTTGGGGTAACTGTGATGTTACACTACCAGAAAAAAAACTTTTGCCGACAAAAAAAAAAAAAACGGCCGACGAAACCAATTTTCGTCGGCTATTCTCAATAATGGCCGACGAAAATTTTTTTCGTCGCTAAAAATTAAAAAATCGTCGGCTATTCCCCTAGAATGGCCGACGAAATTGTTTTTCGTCGCTAAAAAAAAAATTCGTCGGCTATTCCCCTAGAATGGCCGACGAATTTTTTTTTCGTCGGTCATTCTAGGGGAATAGCCGACGATTTGAATTTTCGTCGGCCTTTCTCTAAAACTTTAGCCGACGAAAATTTTTAGAAGTATGGCCGACGAGTACTAGGTTTGATTTCGTCGGCTATGATTTAAAAAAAAAAAAAAAAAAAAACAGCTTCCATTTTCTATCACTATCGACAAACCATTGCTTCGTCCTTCAAATGCAAATGTGTCGTGAAATAAGATATGACCGAAATAATGAAATACGTCTACGGTTGAAAAATGAGAAGATTCCGACAAAATCTGTGTGCCGAATGTTGCGGTTAGCTGTTTTTTACTTCCGTTTTCCTATGGGTAGCCTGACGGTCGGTAAATATTTTGAGGAAAATTTTTATATGATTGGTTGCGTCTCATCGATCTGAAACTATTCTCTGTTGAACGTCAGGCCAAAAAACGTCATTTAGACGGGCCAATTTCCATTTCTAAGCATTTGAAGGGTTGACTCACCCGGTTGACCCACCCGGTTGACCGTCCCGATCGAGCCTTTAACGTTGTCAGATGTAGTTGGATTTTTTTTCATACATGTATTTAATCTTAACGGTGATATCTGACGGTTGGAATAGATTTTCCAAACTTTTAGATTCAAAATCGGAACATATGCACTAATGTTCCTTAACTTGTTTACTAAGTGTTTAAGTGAATGTATAGTTTCAAATAGTTACTATACGTAGGCTCTTCAAATGCAAATATGTCGTCAAATAAGATATGACCGAAATAATGAAATACGTCTACGGTTGAAAAATGACAAGATTCCGATAAAATCCGCGTGCCGAAAGAATGAAATCAGTCAAAACCCGGTTTACTGTAGATTTGGCGTCCGGCGTTCGAATGATGATTGTGATACCATTCCGGAAAGGGAACGACGCCAGGAACAAATTTCGGGCTTTTTCGGGCTTTCGAGTTCGTTTAGGGCCTCAAAACGGCATTTTAGTATGTTTTCATAGAATAGCCGACGAAACATTCAAATTTCGTCGGCTATTCTCTAAGTATAGCCGACGAATTCAAATATTTCGTCGGCTAAACTCTTGATCCGCGCCTTTTTATTGTCCGCCGTTGGATGGCTCAGATCCGATGGCTGTTGATTTTCCAAAGTATAGCCGACGAAATATATTAATTTCGTCGGCTATTCTCTAAGTATAGCCGACGAAATTAAAATATTTCGTCGGCTATTCTCTAAGTATAGCCGACGAAATCTTTTATTTCGTCGGCTATACTCCTTCTAAATCTTTTAAATCCTCCCGCCTTTTTTCTCTCCTCCTTCCCCCCCTCCTCCGGCCTCCTCTTCCTCTTTCCCCTCCTCCGGCCTCCTCCTCCTCCTCCTTCCCCTCCTCCTTCCCCTCCTCCTCCTCCTCCTTCCCCTCCTCCGGCCTCCTCCTCCTCCTTCCCCTCCTCCGGCCTCCTCCTCCTCTTTCCCCTCCTCCTTCCCCTCCTCCTTCCCCTCCTCCTCCTCCTCCTTCCCCTCCTCCGGCCTCCTCCTCCTCCTTCCCCTCCTCCTCCTCCTTCTCCTCCTTCCCCTCCTCCTCCTCCTCCTCCTTCTCTAGCTTCCTTCCCCTCCTCCTCCTCCTTCTCCTCCTTCCCCTCCTCCTCCTTCTCCTCCTCCTCCGGCCTCCTCCTCCTCCTCCTCCTCCTCCGGCCTCCTCCTCCTCCTCCTTCCCCTCCTCCTTCCCCTCCTCCTCCTCCTCCAAAATGTAATTAATTTAATTTAATTTAATTTAATTTTTTTTTCCCAAAATTAAAGAATAGCCGACGAAATTGACCAAATTTCGTCGGCTATAACAGGTATAGCCGACGATTTTTACCAAATTTCGTCGGCTATTCTTTAAAATATTAATATATTCGGAGAAAATAACCGACGAAATTGACAAATCGTCGGGTATTTATGAAGTATAGCCGACGAAACAGACTAATTTCGTCGGCTATAGTTGGCAAAATCGTCGGCTAAACTCGAAAATTTCCGACGAATTTCGTCGGTTATTTTTCAAAGGTTTGGTCGACGAAATCAATTTTCGTCGGCTATACTTCAGAATGGCCGACGATTTCAAAAATTTCGTCGGCCATTGGTATTACCGACGGCGTTTTACCGACGAAGAATAGCCGACGAAAATTTCGTCGGTAGAGGGAATAGCCGACGAAATTTTGGAATAGCCGACGAAAAAAATTTCGTCGGCTATTCTGTCAAATTTGGTAGTGTTACCGGCCACCGTTATGCTTGTGACTGTGATGTCACTGTGAACCATAACGTATTCTTTTTTTAAAAAAAAGAAAACAAAGGGAAGACATCGATTGTGACTTAAAGTCACGTTAAGCATCGATTTATGTAACCATGATATATCTTGGCACTGTTCTAAAAGAACAATCAAACTTGATTAGTATTCAAATATACTAACGTCTCCCTGTTTGTGTTATGTAGATGGCTGACACTCAGCGTCCAGAATTTGACATCTTGGATGTCCAAGGCAAGGAATACAAGAGGTGGATCTCAGATGTAGAGAACACCTTCATTGGTAAAAGATTTACCGCCACCATCAACCCTCCTGAGGATGCAAGCTTACAAGCTTCTCCTGAACAAAAAGCACAAGCTCTGATGTTTCTCAGGCGCCATATCCATCCAACGCTCAAGAAGCAATACCTGTGGAAAACCGATCCCAAAGAGCTATGGGATATCCTCAAGGACTGCTTCGACAATGTGCATGACCTACAACTCCCAGACCTCATGTCCGATTGGGAGCAAATCCGCTTATTGGATTTTGATTCCGTCTAGGAATATCATCAGACTATGCTAAACTTGCAATCTGATTTGAGCTTTTGTGGGGTCGAAAAGACCGATGACGATATGATGGAGAAGACTTTCACGACGTTCCCAGAATCTGCATCCATGTTGTCGCATCAGTACCGCGATCTCCGTGAGAAAGGCACTATCAAAACCTTCAGTGATTTGATGAATGTGCTTCAAAGAAAGGAGAGGTACCATGAGTTGATTCTTACCACCAATAAGAGGCCTCGAGGACCGAAATTCATTACGGAATCTCATCAAGCCCGTGGTAAAGCTTCTAAGCAAAAGCATCAACCTCATGAACGTCAAGCACCACCACCACGTACGCCAAGAGCAACACGTGGCGGACGAGGAGGGAGAAGAGGCGCCGGCCGTGGCCGACAGCTTTCTTGGACAAGGGATGGTGGCGGCGCCACCGCTCCCAGAGGGAGGAACAGTTTTGGTTCCGGTCCCAGGCGTGGTGGCCATATGCCGAACAATGCTTCGGCTCCTTGCTTCAAATGTGGCTCTAAGAATCATCTTCAACGCGATTGCACAGCAAGTAGTGAGATTCAAGCCGCTTACAAAAAACACAAACAATACATAGAACAAGAAACGAACTATGTAGGAGACTTTGAGGAAGAAGAATACGATGAGGAAGATACCAACTTCATCATCGATGACTTCCAACCTACCAAGAAACGTAGGACTCAGGAGTATGATACTCCGGATTATGAATAAGTATTTGACTTAGGTCATAAGATACATATTCAAGTTTGATTTTGCTTGTTATTTTGACATAATATAGTCAATAAATCACGACTTTGTTCGATAAGTCGCTCTATTTTAGAACAACCTTGATGTACTTTTGAGTTGTCATCAATAATATTTCTCTTATTCTACGAATGATTTGAGATTTTTACATCCCTATGAAAGCATAAATGGTTCAATGCGTCCAATTCTCAATGGCATAATTATTTTGAGTTCACCACAGTTCTGGTGATGTTAACTCATATCCGAAATAAGATCACAAAGACAAAACGAGAGACTCGCGATACGCCAGGCCTCGCTCACCATGGCTACTCGCCAACTTGGCCGCGATCCGCCAACTTGACTGCGATCCGCCAACTTGGCCGCGATCCGCCAGGCCTCGCTCGCCATGGCTACTCGCCAACTTGACTGCGATCCGCCAACTTGACTGCGATCCGCCAACTTGGCAGCGATCCGCCAGGCCTCGCTCGCCATGGACCCTCGCCCACTTGGCCGCGATCCGCCAACTTGACTGCGATCCGCCAACTTGGCCGCGATCCGCCAGGCCTCGCTCGCCATGGCCACTCACCAAGCTTGGCTCAACACTGAATCCGGTTTTTTTTAAACCAACAATCGATAGCCTATCGACCAAATGCAACTTTTGCATCAATGGCTCGGCAACGACGTGTCTTCAGACTCGCCATGCTTCAGATTTAGCTCAACCGTCGCATCGCATTACCTCAATGCCTGACCGACCCTCACCACTCGCCTTGCATCGGCTCGGCCTCAGGGTAGCTTCGGCCTTACCACAGCTTCAGCTTTGGCTTGGCCCCGGCCTTTGCCTTGGCTAGGCCACGCCACCTACGACGGTGTCCGGTCTCAATCTCTGACCTAGGCTATGTTAACGCTCAATATTGGTATTCGGTGATTAAAATAAGGCTTCTCTCTTTCTCTCAAGTTATGTCGTTGCCATGGCTATGTTATTGGCCTTAATGCACTTCATTTTGTGATGATATATTGCTTCAGTACACTTACTTTCAAGTGTTCGCCAAAGTCTAAAGTAGACTATTGATTCAATTTACATTGTTTTTGTAGATGTATCAAGGCGAGATTGAGTGTTTGTTGGACTGCGCAACAACTCACACGATTCTGAGGAATCGGCAATTGTTTTCGGATTTTTCGCCAAGAGAATCGTCGTTATCTACGATGACAGGAACTGGACCCGTAATTAAGGGTCATGGCACTGCTCAATTCTTATTGCCAAATGGCACTGAAATTCGGGTAGAGGACGCCCTATATGCGCCTAAGGCGCCAAGAACATTGCTAGCTTTCAAGGATGTGCGTGACAACGACTATCACCTCAGCACTTACGTTGAAAATGGAACTAAATATCTGTTGATCACCTCCCCTGAGAATTTGCGTACTCGCGTTGTGGAGAAGTGTAAGCGTGTTCAAAATGGCATGTATTTCACAACCATTAGAGCCAATGAATCTCATGTTGTTGTCTTATGCGATTCAGATGCTTACAAGCTTTGGCATGAGAGACTCGGTCATCCGGGTCGTGATCTGATGATCCGTATTTTGAAATGCTCCCACGGTCATCCATTTTTCAGATCACAAAAGCACAGAGGGTGTCTCGGCCTCGGTTCGGCCGCCATGCCGTCAATAGCCGCCTCTCGGCTCCAAGGAGAGATTCGGCCTCCTCCTGCTTCTCATGCTTCTGTAGCGATGTCTAATGCTCATCGTTCGTTTTGCAAAGCCTGTTCACTAACAAAACTTCAAGCAAGACCATCTTTTGCTATTGATAATAAACAGAATATTCCGTTCCTACAACGAATACAAGGTGATATTTGTGGACCTGTAACACCAGAATGCGGACCATTTAGATATTTCATGGTTCTGGTTGATGCGTCAACCCGTTGGTCACACGTAGCGTTGTTGTCCACGAGGAATGCTGCATTTGCTAAACTCCTAGCTCAGATCATTAAGCTTCGGGCTCACCACCCGGACAATCCGATTAAGTCAATCAGACTGGATAATGCTGGAGAGTTTACGTCAAAGTGTTTTGATGACTATTGCATGTCAGTTGGGATTGAAGTTGAACATCCCGTGCCCCACGTTCATTCTCAGAACGGTCTTGCAGAAGTCGCTATTAAGAGACTACAGCTTGTTGCTATGTCCCTTGTCATGGCCACTAACTTGCCGGTTTCGGCATGGAGATATGCAATATTACATGCAGCTATGCTTATTCGTCTACGACCCACAGATAGCCAACCATTTAGTGCGTACCAGTTGGTAACTGGTTACGAGCCTGATATTTCGCATCTGCGTACTTTTGGTTGTGTCATATATGTGCCTATCACGCCTCCACTGCGTACCAAGATGGGTCCACAACGATGATTAGCTATTTATGTTGGATATGAAGCACCAACAATTGTCCGCTACATAGAGCCTATGACAGGTGATCTGTTTACTGCTAGATTTGCAGATTGTCACTTTAATGAGACATCCTTCCCGCCGTTAGGGGGAGATGGGGCCGCATCCGTCCCTAGTGAACGTCAGAAATTGACGTGGTTCTCTCCCACTATGTCTCATTATGATCCCCGTACGTCTCAGTGTGAGACCGAAATACAACACATATTGGAACTACAAAAGGTGGCGGATTCGATGCCCGACTCCTTTACTGATATTGCGAAAGTGACAAGATCAACCATACCTGCTGCGAATGTACCTGCAAGGCTCAACATTCCTCGCCATGCTCGAGCACGCGCCGCCGGTCTCGGACCCGCAGCCCCAGGTGCCGTCGGCAGCCTAGGCTCGGCACCTCCAAGTGGAGGGCCGGCGTCGACTTCGGATCCTCCTAGAAAGAGGGAGAGACCAATCGGTTCCAAGGACAATGTACCTAGAAAGAGGGCATGTGTCCAGGCACAAAGCGATCCGTTCATCATCGATACTGTGACGCTATCACACGAGATTGTCTCCGACTATACCTATGTCCAAGAATCAACTCTGAATCATCTGGGGGACGCCTCAGACTCACCGTTGATGTTGGAGAACAAGGAAATCTCACTAAACTACTTATGCATGCACAATCTTATGGAAAGGAATTCCATGTATATCGATGATGCATTCGCCTACGCCGTTGCTCAAGAAGTCATTGACGACGACGATATGGAACCCCACACTGTTGATGAGTGTCAACGTAGGGCGGATTGGCCGAAGTGGGAAGAAGCAATCCAGGCTGAACTAGATTCTCTAAAGAAAAGGCAAGTATTCGGACCGGTTGTGCCTACACCGCCGAATGTAAAGCCTGTTGGACATAAATGGGTCTTTGTCAGAAAGCGCAATGAGAATGGTGAAGTCCAGCGATATAAAGCTCGACTCGTGGCGCAAGGTTTTTCTCAACGCCCTGGAATTGATTATGAGGAGACGTATTCTCCTGTCATGGATACTATTACCTTCCGATACTTAATCAGTTTGGTAGTCTCAGAGAGACTCAATATGCAGCTTATGGATGTTGTAACAGCGTATCTTTATGGGGATCTAGATACGGAGATGTACATGAAAGTGCCAGAAGGACTTTCGTTACCCAAGTCAAGTGAGCAAAAACCATGAAGTTCATTTGCTATCAGGTTGAGACGATCTCTATATGGACTCCGACAATCTGGTAGGATGTGGTACACAAGGTTAAGTGATTACTTGATTGGGAAAGGATACAAGAATGATGAGTTGTGCCCTTGTGTGTTCATAAAGGGAACAAGTTCAGGATTTGCCATTATAGCTGTCTATGTTGACGATATGAACATCATTGGAACTCTAAATGAGATCAATGAGACCGCAAGCTACTTGAAATCCGAATTCGAGATGAAAGATCTGGGAAGGACTCGGTTTTGCCTAGGCTTAGAACTAGAGCACCGAAGTGGTGGAATCTTTATACACCAATCTGCATACGTCCGAAAGATGCTCAGGCGATTTAACATGGACAAAGTTATGCATCCTACAGGCACTCCCATGGTCGTTAGAAGTCTGGATATCAACAAAGATCCCTTTCGTCCGAAAGAAGATGACGAAAAGGTCTTGGGAGCTGAATATCCATATCTTAGTGCAATTGGAGCTTTGTTATACCTAGCTCAGTGTACTAGACCAGACATTGCTTTCTCAATGAACTTGTTAGCTAGATTTAGCTCTGCGCCAACACAACGTCATTGGGTTGGAGTCAAGAACATTTTTCGATACCTTAAAGGAACCCTTGACATGGGCTTGTACTATCGATACACTCATCAGGATTTGACACCTAGTCGATCTCTTGCATCCAACAGCACAAACCGTGGCTCGGATCGCCACCGATCAGCAACCAAGACTGGCTTTGGCTCAACCATCCGCCATCCTGCAGTCATATCCGCCAAGAATGGTTTTGGCTCGGCCATCCGCCATCCTGTAGCCATATCCGCCAACATATCCGAACCCGAGGATGCTAAGTCGTGGTCCCGATACAGCTTTGACGATACCCCCTCCTACTCAGATACACCAAATGATGTGATGGTAGGATTTGCTGATGCTGGATATTTGTCAGATCCACACAAAGGACGTTCCCAAACCGGTTATGTTTTTACCATTGGGAATACGGCGATATCTTGGAGATCAACCAAACAAATCCTTGTTGCTACCTCCTCGAACCATGCTGAGATTATTGTGCTACATGAAGCAGTCAAAGAATGTGTTTGGCTTCGCTCAGTTATATCTCACATTCGAGAGTCTAATGGACTTGAGTCTACTACGATGGGACCAACTTGCATATTTGAAGATAATGCAGCATGCATTGAGCAGATGAAGTTGTGATACATCAAGGGTGACAATACTAAACACATTTCGCCTAAGTTCTTCTACAATCAGCAGCAGCAAGAGACTTTGAATATCCAAGTGATGCAAGTCAGCTCAGAAGATAATGCAGCTGATCTATTCACCAAGTCTCTACCCAAATCTACATTTGTGAAGCATGTAAAGCGCATTGGTATGTGTCGCTTATCCGAACTGAAAGACTGATTGACTATCAGGGGGAGTTCTCATCTAGACTTCAGGGGGAGTCTAGTTATGCATGTCTCACATACTTGTAGTTGGTGCGTTGTACTCTTTTCCCTTAGACCATGCTTTTATTTTTGCCCAAGAGGTTTTTGTTTGCTGGCAAAGGTTTTAACGAGGCAACAATTCATGCACCATTGAGGACGCGACACAAGGGGGAGTGTTCAAGGAAAGTTAATTCCGTAACTTCCGTGGTGTGTCTTGTCCTAATAAGGCTAGTAGACTAGATACTCTATTAGATAGGGAATCCCTGATTATCAGAGATACTTAATGTAATGTCTATATAAAGGCCTCCTTATCAATCAATAAAGTGAGAGTTTTTATCAATCTATTTCTCCTAGAACAATGACAAGTTTGTTTGGCCTAGGTTGCAAAGAGATGTATTGAGGTATGTTCAACGTTGTCGTATATGCCACCTAGCTAAAAGTCGAAGTCAAAACACATTTTATTTTTGTTGTGGGGTTACCAAAGACCCCTTGGGAAGAACCAAAAACCCCTTGGGAAGAAGTCAACATGGATTTTGTTGTGGGGTTACCAAAGACAACAGGGTTCGATTTCATTTTTGTGGTTGTGGATAGATTTTCCAAAATGACACATTTTATACCTTGCAAAAAGACAATGGACGCTAGCAATATTGCCAATCTCTACTTCCGTGACATTGCTAGGCTGCATGGAATTTCTCACACAATCACGTCTGATCGGGATAGCAAGTTCGTCGGTCACTTTTGGCGAACGTTATGGAGAAAGTTGGGTACGAAGCTTCAGTTTAGTACGGCACATCATCCTCAAATCGACGGGCAAACAGAGGTGGTTAACCGAAGCTTGGGAAATCTGTTGAGAGCACTAGTTCGAACTAACAAGGCGAGTTGGAGTGACTCCATCCCACAAGCTGAATTTGCTTATAATAGTTCCAAGCACAGTACTACGGAAGTGAGTCCATTCGAAGTTGTCTACGGTCGTAATCCTAATGGCCCTTTGGATTTAGTTCCATTGCCTATCACTGATAAATTTAGTGGTGATGCCAAAGACATGGCAGAGCATATCAAGGTGTTGCATGAGCAAGTGCGACGAAAACTTGTTGACAGTAATCAGAAATATAAGGAAGTTGCTGTCGAGCATCGTCGTCATGTTGAATTCAAAGAGGGTAACCTGGTTTGGATTAACTTGAGCAAAGAGAGGTTTCCACGTGGGAAGTGTGGCAAACTACATGACAGAGGAGGGGGACCTTACAAGGTTCTCAAACGAGTTGGTAACAATGCTTATGTTCTCGAACTACCTGATGATATTGGAGTGTCTCCTACTTTCAATGTGGCTGATTTGCAAGTCTATCATGGTGAGAATGAACAAGCTGCTGTGGACTCGAGGTCGACTGATACGGGTGTATCTCATAGTTTGGAGGAACACAGGCCCAAGAGATCTACTCAAGGGCAACCTCCTGGTTATTTGCAAGACTATGTTAGGAAATAAGCTTCCTAGTTTAATTAAGAATCTTTGTATTAAGGGTTTTTTACCAAAAACTACAATTTTGTGATGTTATTTACCAATAACAAAACTTAAAATATCTTTACTATCTGCAGGGTTTTAACAGTAACAGTGATTTCTACTGTTTAAAATGTCATTTATAGCGCCCCTCAAAATTCCAAAAACCACAAAAATGCCATCCTTTATATGATAAACGCTGCACCTATTTCCAAAACCAGATCTAGAAACCGAAGCTCAATTCTCAACGGCGGTCCTCGATTTATTGAGGCTCAGTAGCCTTCGAAGCGCGGCGGAGCAAGGAGGAGGACGGCGATCCTCGATTTACTGAGGCTCAGTAGCCTTCGAAGCACGGCGGAGCAAGGAGGAGGACGGCAGACCACGATTTATTGAGGCTCAGTAGCCTTCGAAGCACGGCGGAGCAAGGAGGAGGACGGCGGACCACGATTTATTGAGGCTCAGTAGCCTTCGAAGCACGGCGGAGCAAGGAGGAGGACGGCGATCCTCGATTTATTGAGGCTCAGTAGCCTTCGAAGCACGGCGGAGCAAGGAGGAGGACGGCGATCCTCGATTTATTGAGGCTCAGTAGCCTTCGAAGCACGGCGGAGCAAGGAGGAGGACGGCGGACCACGATTCCTGAGGCTCAGTAGCCTTCGAAGCACGGCGGAGCAAGGAGGAGGACGGCGATCCTCGATTTATTGAGGCTCAGTAGCCTTCGAAGCACGGCGGAGCAAGGAGGAGGACGGCAGACCACGATTTATTGAGGCTCAGTAGCCTTCGAAGCACGGCGGAGCAAGGAGGAGGACGGCGGACCACGATTTATTGAGGCTCAGTAGCCTTCGAAGCACGGCGGAGCAAGGAGGAGGACGGCGGACCACGATTTATTGAGGCTCAGTAGCCTTCGAAGCACGGCGGAGCAAGGAGGAGGACGGCGGACCACGATTTATTGAGGCTCAGTAGCCTTCAAAGAACGGTGGTTAGTTTGTTATTGAGAGTCAGTTGCTTTAATTGATGGTTTATATTGAGGTTCCATTTTGTTTCCATTTTTGTTTGCTTTATATGATATCATTTACAGAGAAAAAAAACACTAAACTTATTGAGGTTCAGTAGCGTAATGAGCGTCAGTAGTTTACGATGCATTGCTCTATCTTGTATTCATGGTCTCTTGGCATTCAATTGATGGTTAGTAGGTTTAAATACATAATGTGGTTTAGATGGTTAGTATTTCCATTGTGTTTCAATTATAGAGAAACTTACTAAACTTATTGATTTTCAGTAACATATTAGTGTCAGTAGTTTTCAATGATCTGCATTGCTTTGTATTTCATACTGTCCTTGCTTTAATTGATGGTTAGTGTATTATTGTAACTGAGGGTCAGTAGTTAAATTCTGTTGAGGTCAATGGCTTTACAGATTGTTTTGGTTTTGTAATTGAGTGTAAAAAGCTTTAAAAGCACACTCATATATATGCATATCTTGTATGCAGATGACAAAGAGAAAGGCAGCTGCAGCTGTTGTAGCGGAAGAGCCATACAATATAAAGAAAACCAGACCACACAGACCAGATTACATTCAGTTCAAATGTAATTTGCATGGTTTCTGGAATTTCATGAACGAAAACAAGAAACAAATGGGAAAAGAAGTTTGGGCTAGAGTGAAGAAAACTCCGTTTTGGGGGTTTATCAAGCCTTTCTATGATGGGAAGATCACCAAGGATCAGATTACCAAGTCCGATGAGCTGATTGCGCATCTTGTAAACTTTTATGACTCGAAAGCAGCTTGTTTTGTGTTTGCACAAGGTCAATATCAAATCACAGCAGTGGATGTTCAAAATGCATTTGGTATTCCAAACATTGGGGAAAATATTGACATGGCAGGGAGACAGTCAAAGGGGAACACAGATTTGGTCACAAGGGCATTCAACACTTGTGATAAGTATATAAGAAAAAGTGACATTGATTTGGCATTAACCAAAGCTCTTAACCTGGGAGAAAAGGGAGCAGACGATGTGGCAAGATTGTTGATCATGACTGTCTTAGTATCTTTTCTGCTATGTGCATCAGGAACTGCACTGCCGTGGAATATAGTCAATCTTGTTACTTCTGATCTGGAGTTGCTGAATAAATACAACTGGGCCCAAGCAACTGCTGATTTTTTGGCGAGAGGCTTATCAAAGGTGGAGAAGGACAAGCCATGCGCATTATCCGGATGCCTGGTATTGATCATGGTAAGTGGTTATCAAAGGAGCATAATGTTATTGAGGTTCAGGAATGTTATCTTTTATCTAATCAATTTGTATTGTTTGATTAATGTAGTATTGGGTGTGTGAAAAAACTGGACTCATGACACCAATTCCTGGTAGAGAGGATGATGAGCCAACATTCGTTAAATGGGGACTTCCGAAGTTACATGCCTCGATGTTGGAAATCAGTAACGAGTATTTTGAGGTATCATAATACCTTTGAAATTAAATAAGTTTAATTTCAATTGAATAATGTGTTGACATTACTATCATGTTGTAATCAGGCCCTGTTCCAAGAACGTATAGAAGGTTTGCAACAAGGGCAAAAAATAGATGAGGTAGTTGAAGAAATCAATCATACGCCATCATTTGCTGAATGGGTAAGTTCAAAACATACTGTGGTTCAATACTTCTCTGAAAAATTATTGTTTGAGATGCGACTGATTCACTGACAAGAAAATTTCTATGTGGCTCAATATTTTTAGGCATTTCCTAGCAGCCAGGAAATGAAAAATGAACTACAAAAAACCGGAGAAGCAATGAAGAACATACTGAAGAACATTGAACCAGCTGCAAAGGAAATGGATAAGGATGGTGTAGAAGATGCTCAAGAAATGGTGGAACAGCTAAAAAGAATTAAAAAATAAATAAATAAAAGAATCAAGGCACTTCGGGATAAGATTGAGGACCTGGAGAGAGGAAAATTCCATCGATATGAGGATGATTCAAGTGAGAATGAAAGGGAGCAGGGGCATGGGCAGAATGATGAAGTGGAAAGAAAGGAAGGCCTGGATGATGATAATGCTACTGAGGAGCATAAGCAGTCACCGGAAAACTCTGTAGAAAAGGAGCAGAAACTGCCACACAAACAGGCTGTAGCACAGACGGGTAAAAGAGCCTTACCAAACTCTATGATTTCAGTATTTTATTTCCTATTATTGGAGTTGTATATGAATGTTACTAATGTTTGTTTGGTGCAGGAACGGACAATGCGACTGCTATGATTCAGGAATGCCTTAATGACATACAAAAGGGAGAAGGGGAAGGAGAAAAATATAAACAAAAAGCGGAGAATCGCACTGTAATGAATTTGAGGAGGGAAGAACAAAGAAAGGGTACAAAGGACAACATCAATTACTACTTCGATACTCCTCCAGAAATTAAAGGGAAAAATGCAAAGTATAAGCCTCCTCCAAAAGCTTCGTACAAACTGAAGGGAGTCAATTGCAGGGGGCAGCATTGGAAAAACTTGTCGCTGAAGGAGCAAGAAATGATGCAGACTTACTGGGAAAAAGCTGAAGAAGAGTAAGCACCTAATATTACCTAACTGAGGGTCAATATCATTGTATATCAGTGTTAGTATTCACTCTTAACTGACCACGTTCTTTCTTTTCTTTTTCAAATTACAGTGCCTGCTTTTGGGATGCAGGAAAAATAGGAAGTGTATCTAAAAAAGATGTCAAAGATCTGATTGAAGGAAACGCACTAAAGTCCAATGTATGTACTCGTATAACTTTCAGACAATTATTAGTAGTGCTAATACTATCGAATAAAAGATAATACATACATTAATGCATCTCTGTGGCAAACATATTTTTCTGAAGGTGGTAGATGCATACCTGGAGATCATTCAAGACGACTTGAGTAAAGGGAGCATGCAGAACCAGGGAATATTGTCGACATTCGTGTTGGTAAGTCTAGCAATCACTACTGACACTCAATATAATTACTTACAATGCCTAGAAAAAAAGCATTAATAAAAAATCTGTTTGTTTGTTTTTTTTTTTTTTTTTTATTCAGAGATTTGTGATAGGTGAAAATGTAAAGGCAGACTTAAGGGACAATTTTCTATTCAAACCAATTTTCGATATGGTAGGACGTTGTGAAAACATATTCATCCCATTGATTGTGAGTGAAGACTATCACTACACAATGTTGCGGTTTAACAAGAAGGCTTCCCAATGGGTTCATTACAACCCGATGCGGGGGAGAAGGCCTGAAACAAGCAAAGGATGCAAGAATGCAACAGCAGTGGTAAGTTTGAAAAATTATCTACGACTTATTCAGTGTATTGACCCTCAGTAGCTTTACTGGTTCAAGATTTTGATGGGTTTTATTGTACACAGGTAAAGGCAGTGAATGCATATATGCTTGAGTTAAAAAGTAACTATAAAAAGGTGGGAGGCTGGTACATGCATGTGGTCGAAACTGAGATCAAGGGAGAAAAGAGAATATTCCATGAAGTTCAACTCACTGAAAATGAAAAAAAGACTGTGGATTGGCTTCAAGAAAATACTGTGGAAAGTTTGGACCTTAATGAAGACTTAGATTGTGTCCAGCAACATTCTGACACGTAAGTGAAGACTTATTGGTAATGTGTATGAGTATTGTTGACTATATAAGAAAAATGCCTCTTTACAAGTTTCTTTTCTCATTTTGTAGATTGGATTGTGGACCATACATTGCAAACTACATTGAGAATATTGCAAAAAACAAGTTGCAAATAAACAAGGAGGATGGACTGGTTTCGGTTGAGGATATGTCCAAAATGCAGAAGTTCATCAAAAATAGCCTCAAGGACATGAGAAGAACAATGTTAGAAAGGTTTCTGAACCATGAAAATAGCTGGTATTCACTAGTTGCTGAAAATTAGAGACAGAATGTACCCCTTAAATTTAGCCAACTCATAGAATTGAGTTTTTATGTTGATGTGTTGCTAGCTTTTTAGATGAAAATGTGAACGTATCTTTTGTTTGTGTTGTTAAAGGTTAAAGGACTCTTGTGTCAAAGTTCAGTTCTTTTCTTGAAATTTACTTTGCTGTTGATTTACATTTTTCTAAAAAAAAAACTCCAGCATTTGATAAACTTATTGAACCACAGTAACATAGCTTAGTCGGGGATTGAACTTCTCTCTCTCAAAACTTTGCAGCGTGCCGCTCCACCGCTGCGGCAGCGTGCCGCTGCCCAACAAATAGAAAATTTGATAAACTTATTGAACCACAGTAACATAGCTTAGTCGGGGATTGAACTTCTCTCTCTCAAAACCTACTGAAGGACAGTAACATAGTTTAGTCAGACATTGAACTTCTTTCTCTCATACTGAACCACCCTAACATAGCTTACCCTAATATAGCTTACATAATCATACTGAACCAGACTAACATAGCTTACATAACAAAAAAAAAAAAAAAATTCAGAAATAAAAAGTGCTGAACAACAATTGCATATATCAACCCTCCTTTTCAAAATGAATCTGTAACCTTAATCACAAAGCTACTGAGAATTAGTAGCTAGCCAATCAAAATCCTATTGTGTATCAGAACGAAAGTTATTTTATAATAGTTCAATATTAGAACTATTTATCAGTAGCTACTCAACAACTGCTAATCATATTGGAACAATACAAGAGGTCCTGTTATGCCTCTCTGCTTTGCCGCAACGGTTGCAGGTTATCGCCCTCACAGCCACCTCACCTTTTGACTTTATCCGCTTAGACTTTGGCCTTCCAGATGGTCGTCTAGTTAAAGGAGGCTTAACCAACACAGTACTAGAAGATTCAACATACTTCCTCTCCATATCTGGGATGGGCTTAATACCAACTGAATAACTCTTCAAATACTCACTTTTAAAATAAAAAGGAGCAATGATTGAGTATACATCATAACCACTTTTCTGCATGGCGGCAAGAGCATGTGCGCACGGAAATGACTTGGTCTGCCACTGTCGACATGTGCAAGTATTGGCCCAGAGGTCAACTGATGATGAATAAGGTGAGTGAACCTCATAAACATATATATCTGACCTGGTAACAGTCCAATCCCTCCCTATATCCATATTTTTCACAAGTTCTTTTTTGCATCACGGGACACAGAGGAAGAGTCCACTTCTGAACCAACACCTTTCTTTCAGCCATCATTCCCATCATCTTCTTTCGAACCTTTTCCAGCATAGGGAAAACTGGCAAACCCCGAGCATCAAGAGTCCAGCTATTAAAAGCTTCTGCGGTGCTATTTGCCATCTCTCCAAATCTGCAACCTTTAAAGAATGCATTACACCATTTCTCAACAGGCAGGTCTTTAAGGAATTTTTGCGCAACATCCTGATCCTCATCAAGAAACTGCCTCAGAGCATAGTAATACTGACGCTCAGTACATGAGTATGCAACGCTATAAAACTTTTCAGCAAGCGTGTTGCGGAGTGCCTTGTTCTTATCACCCTTCAACATATCTTGGAGATTAAGCTTCAGGTGAAACAAGCAATAGGAATGAGGATTCTCTGGAAAAACTCTACCCAAGGAATTTATCAAACCCCTCCCACGATCAGTGACAAACGTAATCATTCTTCCTTGCGGATCCAAAATTGATTTCAGGTTTTCAAAAAACCAGTTCCAATTATCATCGGTTTCACCACTAAAAATTGCAATGGCAAAAGGAAAAAAACCTGAAGGAGAAGAACACAAATAAAAAAAAAAAAAAAAAGGAAGTCATAAACAGAAAACAACAATACTAAAACTCAGTAACACAGTAATTTTTCAACAGAAAAAAATGAAAAACAGAAAATTTAGCATCATACCTTGATTACCATCTTTTCCTGTGGCAGAAAGCATAGTGCCCTTAAACTTGCTTTTCACGTGTGCACCATCCACAAACAAAAGGGGAATGCAGGACTTGAACCCTTCAATTACACCACCAAAACACATGAAAAGCCTCTGAAAACGACCGTTGTGTTCATCCCACTCCAACACAAAACAAGACCCTGGATTAGTCTCCAAAACAGCATCACGGTACCAGCTTAACATCCCATATGACTCCTCATCTGAACCGTGCAACTCATTCAATGCCTTTTCTTTACTATTCCATGCCACACGATATGTAATATCAATACCATATGTGTTCCTTAACCTATCCATAATATCATGAGGCTTGAGAGATGGATTTGAACGGAACTCATCAATAATCAACATTTTGACAAGACCTGAACTCATGAGCTTATGCTTTTGCTGCCTCAATACACTAGAACATGTATGCACATTATTCAGCTTCCTGATATAAAAGAACTTATTCGCAGGACAACTTGAGGCATTAACATGCCACTCACAACCCTCAGATTCTTTGTTGGAACAATGCGCAACAACTCTCCATCGATCATTTCTAGTATACGTAAACATAAAACCAAGCTCAATTGCAAATAAACGTAGCTTTTCACGAAATTCTTTAGCCCCACCTAAAAATTTCTGGTCCACACTTTTGATGAAATCTTTCCACTGCCTAGACATAAAAACTTTAGGATCCTCCGGCCTAAAATCACCTAAGTAGTCTGCCCCTTCACAATAGCGAAACCCCAAACTATCATCAACATTGAAGGCCATCTCACCATCAACACATTTAGCAGTAGCAGTCCTCACCAAAACATCAACAGATTTTTTATTATACTCAGTCAAAGAGCGAAGCATCAGCTTCAAATCAACATCAGAACTAAGAGCGCATGACGGATGATCTGGAAGAGAATACTTGAGCTCAAACATGCCTGCCTTTAAATCAAAACGCATGCCAACCTCATTTGAAAAATCCAAGAAACTTGTGGTATTATCAATACTAAAAACCACAGTTTCGGATCCATATGTACCCCTTACAATCACCTCTGAAAACATATAACCTGACACATATAAAGTCTAACCATAAGAATCTCAAAAAGAACTTATGATTCTTGTATTCTAAAAGAGACAGAATATAAAGATACTGAACCTCAATAACACAGCCTTTATTAAGCAAAATCGATATATGTCAAAAACAAACAGCTTCTAACAGTAATCGAAGCAAAAAAAGATAATCAAAGCATAATTGAAACAAATCTGAAAATCATCGGAGAGCAACAACATGAAAATCAACATAAAGCACATCATCAAATCCATCGATGAAAACAAAGTAAACTCAACGATTTCTTATATCTAACAGTAATCGAAGACAAAAAAGAGAATCGAAGCCAAAAAAACAGAATCGAAGCATAATAGAACCAAATCAAAGTAAAAACATAACATAATTGAAGTAAAACGAAGCAAAAAATGAATCAAAATTGAAGTAAATCGATGCTAAGAAGAGAGAAACTTACCATAACTGAAGTTAGGGTTCATATTATCCATGAGGAGGACTTGAGCTTCGGAGAGAGAGAGAGAGCAATTGAAGCAAGCGAAAGCTTCAGACAGAATGAACAGTAAAAATACTGTTGATCAGCTGAAGGGTATTTTAGTAATATAACATGTAACGAAATAAAAGCCCACTAACAGATAAAACTAACGGCCCTGCTCAAGGGATAAATAGAGACAAGCCTTGCTATTGATAATTTTAGAGTGAAAAATGTAGTTTTTGGTAATTTTTTATTGTATTAAAGGACTCTTGTATCAATCCATTTAGTGCCGTGTCTTTTATGATTTCCTTCTAAGTTGGCTAGGTTTTGGTTCTCTATTTATGTATTGTTTGTCAGACTTGGAGGGAGAGTTGTTAATATAGAAAACGTGGCTTTTGCTACAAGTACTACTCGTGAGTTCTTTGATCATTCTTGTTTCTGGTGTCTCGTGGTTGAGTTGGAGGCTTGTGCATGTTCGAGTTAATTTCCCATTACAGATACCAATATATGTCCTTCATATATAAGAGCATGCTTCCCAGCCTATAGGCAAAACAAAACCAAGGGACTCAAAGCTTTGTAACAAAAATCTAAATGAGACATACCAGGAGTGAGGTTGGGGCACTGAAAAGTCGGGTGCCAATCTGGATATTAGGACACATCTTACAATCCTGATTAAACTCACAAATTTTGATGTAATTATCCAATGGTGGTCCGGCTTCCTTTTTCCCTTTCCCTTTCCCTTTGGGTTTCTCATTCTAGCTCTTTTCCTTTACCTTTCCCTAGCTCTCCCTGTCAAATAATCAACAAGACAAATATTAGTCGTAGAAAATCAAACCAAAGCTCCTACATGATGTAACTTCCTCAAAATCCTTAAAATCAAAGTGGAAATTATATACATACTTATTTCAAAAAAAAAAAAAAAAGGTACAAAATATTACATACCAGGAGCAGGCATACGGTCTTCGCGGGCCACAATAATCATCCCTCTGTCCGGATCGTCGTCACCCAGATCTTGCCATCGGAGGATGACCGGCGGCACCGCGCGCAGCTTCGTATGATCTCCCGGAAGCTTCAACTCTTTGGGCCTTCCCGGATGATCTCCCCATTGCTCCGTTCAGCTTGCTCTTCTGCAGTTTTAGGGTTTGGCTTGGCTCTGCGTTGCGGTAGACCCAATGATTTGGTTTCTATCTCGATCCTTTTCTCCTATTCCCAACATATATAGGACTTCTAATAGGCCTATTTGACATCAGCTCGGCCCACAATTTTGTAGCAACAATTTTTATTTTTTAGCAATACTTATAGATACAATATGAATTTAAAAGTTAACTAGGTAATAAAGTCAGTGAGAGTTTGCATGTAGGCACGTTATAATAAAGAGAAAAGACCAAGTAAAGTTTATGTTATGATTACAACGAATATGTAATAAGAGATAAACTTGACAATGAATTACAACGTCTTATTACGTACATATACGTAAGGTTTATATATACGAGATTCCAATTTCCATCCTCAATACGCGGTTAACGTAAAGATTGTGGCATCCTATAAATTACATATAGATAAACATAGCTAGTTAACGTAATTTGTTACATGCTAACAAAACTTGTATACACTACTCCACTGACTTCGAATTCCAAGTTCTAAATTAATTGATTAAGTAACTGATCGATGGTCCACGACCTCCACTAAACCTGCAGGGTTTGCTACTTACAATCTTCTAGCTGGAATTAATAAGGGTTCTTTTGATGCTACTTAAGATGGAATTGAAACTCGCTCTTTTTACAACTATGATATCATTATATCAAGCCAAATAGCTAATTGAATGAAGAAGTTAGCACCTACAAAACCACTTACTGAGGTGTGCAGAACTAATTAAAGTGTTACATCACGATAATAATTTCATTTTTTTTTTCGAGAATAAAAGAAAAATTTACACGATCTCTCTAAATGAGAGAAACTGAAACTATTTAAACAGAAACAATTTAGAATCTACGACCGTTTTACAAGCTAAAAAAATCTTTAAAACCACCTACAAAAATTATATTTGGTTTGAAACAACCTACAAAACTTAAATAACTTTTCCGGAACTTGGAGCTTAATTAGCTTAAGCCATGAATTAATCTACTAGCTTGAATCATAGCATACATGCACAATAACTATATCCGCTTAACCCTACAATATTAGTTGCATTTTATTTGAATTTGAAACCACTATCCCATATATGTCACCGTAATCGGTGAAGCAACATTGTGATTCCCATCTGACCATATCAGCTGGCCAAATGCTACATCCCCATGCCGCGGCGCTCCAACATCCTCATTCGCTCTGAACTTGACAACGTAACTCTGAACTTCTCCTTTCTTTGAAAACTTTAACTTCCGAGGAGTAACATCAATCTCGACCCCAAATGGATTGACGAAACTACGTACAATGTAAGTGGACGAATCCTCACCAACATTTGTAACACTTTTCCGAACAACTACGTCCTCCGATTTCGGCCACCGTGACACATCGAAAGCCGGCGAGATAGCCGGGTAGTTTAAATCCCACGGTCGAGTGAAGCCC
The DNA here is from genome assembly GCA_963682095.1 of Potentilla sterilis. Taxonomy (NCBI): domain Eukaryota; kingdom Viridiplantae; phylum Streptophyta; class Magnoliopsida; order Rosales; family Rosaceae; genus Potentilla; species Potentilla sterilis. The sequence continues at coordinate 24,289,585 of OY821764.1, forward strand.
TTCCTCCTCTTGCATGCATTACTCCTTTGTGTGATTGCCCTAACTTGTTCGTCACTGTAATTCGACACACACAAGAAGTTGATGTAGTCATCCGCCTTAAGATCATACACCAAACCAGGATCAAGCGCCTTCTCGGGATCCACATGTCCGGCACCGATCCCCCACGCCAGCTCGTGGCGGCCCAACGCATCCACCAGCTGCCCTCCGTCCGGGTACTTTGTGTAAGCTGTCGTCATCATCGCCGATTTGATCATTGCCGGGGACCAGCTAGGGCGTACCCCTTTCAACAATGCAGCTACTCCCGAGACGTGCGGGCAAGACATGGACGTCCCTGAGATTATACGAAACTCGGACGAGTCATCAAATTTCGGCCATGCAGCTAATATGTTCATTCCTGGCGCTATGACATCCGGCTTCACAACAAAGGAAGATAACTTATTGGGTCCTCGCGACGAAAAGTCTGCGACGACCGGCGCTGGCTTCACCCCTGTGACGGTCCCACGGAATCGCATTGCCGCCCGAGGAGTCTTCGTGGCGTTCATATACCGGATAAGTTCTTTGCCGACTGACTGTGTGATTGACATTGTGGGGATCAAATATGCATCAGATACCAATAGATCGTTTCGTTCAATCCCGATCATTCCGAGCACACCAGCATTTTTGATCCTGTCGAAATTAGCAGGGTTAAATGAGCTGATATAATGGCAAATCACGATGCTTCCTCTTACGTAGTCGGGGATTGGTCTCCCACTACCACCAAGCGCCATGCAATATGACTTTGTGTAAACCAAGGGTGCAGATGTGTTCTCCTGCCAAGTGCCGTGAAAGAGAGAAGCACCGGTGATGACGCGGCCATTGCTAAGCACTAAATCGGCGGGAAACTCACGGTCGATTGTGCTTGCACCGACGGTGGTGATCCACGGTGCCACGTTAGTAACGCTGCCATCATCCGGACCAGAATTGCCTGCGGAGGCCGAACAAACTATCCCTTTTTCGGTTGCGGCGAATGTGGCGATAGCAATAGGGTCCTCGTCGTAAGTCCAGGCGAAGTCGCCGCCGAGGGACATAGAGATGACGTCTACGCCATCCATTACAGCCTGTTCGATGCCGGCTAGTACGTCCGATAGGGAGCAGCCAGTTCCCTTCCCACACACTCTGTACACTGCAAGCCGTGCTTTCGGGGCGACTCCCGATGCAACACCTTTGGCGTAGCCGAGGAATGATGCGTTTCCGACTTGTCGTCCGGCTATAGTCGACGCCGTGTGTGTTCCATGACCAACGTCGTCTCTTGCAGTGTCACCATTTCTCTTGCTACCTTGGGTGAAGTATCTTGCTCCGATGAGCTTTTTGTTGCAAAAGGTGGCGGCGTTTTCGGAATCTCCAGGTAGGCAGCGGCCTTTCCATTTTGAAGGGACTGGTCCGAGGCCATTGTCGTCGAAGCTGCGGTGTTCGGGCCATACGCCGCTGTCGATGACGCCGATGATGATGTTGGCACCGGAATCAGACAGTCTTACAAGGTTGGCGCCTTTGGTTTCGAGGCCGAGGAATGCAGAAGACCTAGTGGTGTGAAGTTTGAGGAGTCTGTCACGGAAGACGCTTACTACTTCCGGACGTTGGCGTAGCTGGTCGGCTTGTTTTGTGGTGAGGTTGGCAGAGAAGCCATGAAAGACTTCGTTGTAGACGTAGTGGAGGGAGTTGTTTGTTGCAGACAAGGTCTGGAGGGTGGAAGCGTACCAGTCATGGACTCTGGAGTGTTGTAATGGCTTCAGGTCATTTTGGACTCGGACGATGAAGACGTCACTGCGTGAAAAAGTAGCCAAGTATGAGAACAAAAGGACGTAAATAAACCATGGAAAGAGACTCATTTAGGAAGATAGATGGGGTTTGATAGCTTCGATCTCAATTTGAAGGATTTTCCATTTTATAGAATAGCATGGAAGGTGGAAATAAAACGAAATTGATTAAGTCAGCAGTGCTTGAAACCACTTCCTTTCATATAGGTCAGTTTCTGACTCACTCCTTGCATGTAGACATGTAGTTTCTTTTTTCTTTGTTACATGTTAACGGGGGAATAGGTATGCGATACTTTGTTTGTTTGAGTACTTCCAGCTCCAATACAGCACCTCACCCCAAATCCTCTACTTCCTAACCACGTACTTTGATTGTCTTTGGATAGACCGGAGCAGAAGGGGTGAGAATGGAAAGATCCTCTAATTCCAGACTTTACAGATTCAAGCGATTAAGAAAGACTCTAATTTCAACATCTAAGAGTACATGGAAAGCAAAGCTAAGTTCAGCCATTTGTCAACTAGTTTAACAGAGAGAAGAGAACCCTTGAAAACACCATAACTAGTCGAAGTTACGTTTTAGTGCAGTTTAGTTCAACTCTCCATTATTGGGGCTCCAAGCCTGCAATTAACCTTCCGATTCGTACTTCCATAATATGTTGGTACATATAAAAATCACTAGTCTTTCTTATTTCCATACATGCTTCACTGGCGACTAGTTAGGCAAGGTTTAGAGAATTACATTGGTGTACATATCAATCCGTCCGCAGCTACCAGATTTACTTCTCAAGTATCAAGGCTCTTCTTGAGACAAAAGGTTAGGCAAAGGTTTTTCGATGTAGGCAGCCTCAACTTCGGAAGAGAATTATGTAGGGGTGACAGATTCGGGTAGGTAAATAAGGCTTTGGTAATGTGGCAAGGCAACCTTCTGTCCATAGCAAGAGAAAAATTCACCACTAGTCCCTCAACTCTTGTGCCTCGGTCAGATTGATACCCAAACTCATAAAACTATCAATGTGATAGCTGAAGTTATATTTTGATATCAACGAGGTACCTCCATCCAATTGCTCCGTTAAAAAACTAACGTGACATGTAGATAGACACCAAACAAGAAAAACTGATTTACCCCCTTGTTTTTTTTTAATTCATTATTTTTTGCCCGAAACCTTTCTAAACCCCCCCCCCCCCCCCTCAACTCTTGTGCCTCGATCAAATTAATACCCAAACTCATAAAACTATCAATCTGATGGCTGAAGTTATATTTTGATATCAACGAGGTACGTACCTCCATCCACCCCCCCCCCCCCCCCTCTCAACTCTTGTGCCTCGATCAAATTAATACCCAAACTCATAAAACTATCAATCTGATGGCTGAAGTTATATTTTGATATCAACGAGGTACGTACCTCCATCCAATTTTCTTAACAACTCCGTTAAAAAACTGACGTGACATGTAGATAGACACCAAACAAGAAAAACTAATTTACCCCCTTGTTTTTTTTTTAATTCATTATTTTTTTCCCTAAACCTTTCTAAACCATCCAATTTTCTTATCAATGCTTGTTGCCGACTCTAGCCTGTACTTCGACCACCTCCGCCCAAAACCTCCTCATCACCGGCACTGGCGGTGATCTCTTCTGCCATGTTCTTCATAAGCCACAAAGTGTTATGATTAAAAAAAAAATCATTTTGGCTGTTCTTCATAAAGCCACAAATTTATTCCCAGATAATAACCAACAATTTCATTTTATTGGAAGAAAGAGACATAGATTGATACAAAGGAGTAAGCATCAGATTGGGAAAAAGAGAGGAGGAAAAAGAGGATAGAAAATTTGGTCTTTTATAAAATAAAAAAAATAACTAGATAAAAAGACAATAATACCCTTGATAAAAAAACCACGTGTATAACATATGTTGGCCACATCATTAATTTAACAGAAGACAGAAGAGTTGAGAGATTAGTGGTAAATTTTCCTCCCATAACAATCATACTTTGGTAAACTTGGAGCTTCTTCATCAATTTTTTTTTAAAGAAAAAGAACTTTACTACTCTGAATCATCTTACAAATTTGTTGGTTCCAGATCGTAATGGCAACTGTGCAATACAGAACAAGGCATACAAATCCATAAAAACAAGTCAATTACTTGCCGATAATAACAACAAAAAAAACCAATAGAAAATAATAGTAATGTTCCCCCAAAGTCCAAATATATATTCTTGTATACATACACATCAATCAAATTCAACTCCCACTTAATGGGATTTTCATCAAACAAATCCGTCTACATTACCTTACAATCCTCCAATCTATTTTCTCTCTAATGGTGAGGATGCTAAAATACTAGGGTGTGGCAGTATTCCAATCTTGTCTGGCAACAATTCTTGGGCTTGCCAACCTACAAACTTGTACAGAAATCAAGTCATAATTAGTGTGCACATGCTGGCCTACAACAGCAGCCCGGGCTACATTGCAGTGTCTGGAAAACTTTGTCCCACTGCAATAACCAGAGGGCCAAGAATAACCAAATGTCTGCTACAACATTCTGCAGCTGACATAATAAGAAGAATCCCATTGTCCTTTCGTCTTCAATCTTTGAAGTTTGGAAGACATCAAATGGTACAAATAAGATCACATCGATCATGTCAACGGGGAGAAACTGGGTCCATAGATCGAGACATCCCACAAGTTCAGATATGTATATGATTCAACTGACGCCCTATGCATGACCCTCCCATAACCTACTGCACAAATAAAAAGGATGGAATGCATTATTTGATTGAACTCAAGTTACCACTATTCTTGCCTTTCAGAAAGGAAAAAAAAAACCTTAGGGTAAACAGATATTTAATAGGACAGTTAACTCAATTTTAACAAACACGAGTTGTAGTGCACATATAATGATAGGCATACAAATCATCTTTTTTTCAAAATAAATAAATAAATAAATAAATAAAAGGTATCTGGGTCTTTGACCAACTAATTCCTAGGCTTCCCCGTCTGACCCACCATTTGGGAAACTGGAAATCAGCGATGGTTGAACCCCAGACCAGTTGGGAGCAAACCAAGTGTTTGACTACTAGACCAACAACTCTTTGGTATAGACACACAAATCATTTACCAATTTGTCTAACCAACAAAGCATATGACATTGTAATTATAACCAAAAATAAGTTGGACTAGGGCCTTAAACCCTAACCCTCGAGTCTCCCAGAAGGCTTGCTATATCCAAGTAACAGCGGGTTATTGGTAATCCACTTCCCGCATAGATTTTCAAACAGGGTGTAGACTAGTCTTTTACTACTGTGGACATCCCTCTGAGTAAAAATGTTACTTTTTATTAAGGTATTTGTCTTGATACCATTGCAGTTTCAAATCGCTGCAACTACTACATTTTGGTAATGCTAAGTGTACATACACCTTTTCATGTAGGCACCTTATGTGGTAACTGATGTGGCATAGAATAAATTTATAAAATGATGTGTCAATTCCACATCAACTGCTACCTAAGGTTGTTTCTACAAGAAATCGTGGTACAGTTAGCATCATTCAAAGTTCAAACATATAGCTATACCTTGGATTCAAATTGCTATAACTCAAAATAAGACCCAAGTGAGCCTTGGTACTAAGAAAGACATAAACAACATACAAATTTATATTGAAAGGAAATGGATAAAAAAAATTATTTGATTTTCCTTTTTAGGATGAAGGAGAACCATTTTCTAGTACCCTAAAGCATCAGAAAGACTAACCTTCATCAGTTTCCAGAGATTTAATGCCAAAATAATAAACAGATGCAATGAACCTCAGAAACGTCTTGATTTCTGCTGTGGTGGGTATCCAGTCATCCCCATTCCTGTATCTTTCCTTCTCAACTGCATTGAAAGAAAAAAGATGTTAGCATACATCACAAAGACGCACAATTTACAACCAAATAATATAGGAGTCATTGCAATATACCTGTTGTTGGTGATGGGCCTGAGCACCAACACCACGTTGCATAGGGATACCACCAGGATTCATTCCACCACCCATCCCTGCCTGTGTTGCAAGATTATAAGCAGTCACACCCTGAGGCTGCATTCTTGGCATGTTAATTAATGGCCTGGGCATAGATCTGTTCATCCCTACATGAGCACCTGACATGCCTCCTGCATTTCCAGACGATACCTGGTCCAAATAATCAAATTATAACCACAGACATAAATTTAAAGGCTAAAGATTAGTAGGCAACATTTGCCATGTACTCTATATCCAAAGTATTTATTTTCTTGCAGTGCACTCAAAGTTGCAGAAGATAACTTAAAAGGTTTAAGAAAAAGTAAGGAAGGAAAAGCAAATGAAGTACAATGTGTCAAAGACGATTTCAAAACGGGACCAAACAAGAGATAATTTATTATGGATAATGTCCCTTGTGGCCACAGTAATAAATAACCATGGACAGATAACAGTTGCATTTAGCCAAAGAAAATTACGACAACCAACCAGCAACAGAAAAGAAATAATCCAAGGACAAAAGAGATTTGAGAGGACTCCAAGTTAAGACAGACAGGTTGCACTCCAAATGAAATTGCTTGCGTTATCTGCATGTCAAGAAACTAAAAAAACCTATGTATGTCCAAGAGTTCATTCAAATATTGCTAAGACTCTCAGTTTAACACACTGAAACAAAGATCTCAACACTATTACCTAAAAATAAATCAAAGACAAATCAACTTGACCTAGACCTTCCAAAACCAATGGAAGTAATTTACAAAATCCATCTCCCTGTATAAATACGTTTTGAATACATTCTTAATGTCCCAATGAACAACTTCTTAACTGACATTTATATCACAATTCAGAAGAGTGAACATGTATGAATGTCTAAGCTTCTTACAAAAGTAGACGTGCTAATAATTTTGGAGTTACAGACCTTCTATTTTTCACTCCAACTTTTAACATAGCAATTAGCAACATTATCATACTTCACAGTTCACACTATCCGATCTCGAGCCTCCTTAAAGTGTCCTTAAAATAGATAATCATTTCAAAATAATATTTCATTCTGAAGGAAACATATATGGATGAGAAGGAGTCAGTACACTTGTATCTTACATTCAAACTAAATTCTGCACAAAATCTAATTAGTTTATATGACAGATTTAACGTGCAGTAGACTACACATTTATCTTATTATCAACAGAGAAAAATGGTTAACAAGTAGATCTTCAGTTGGCAAGCTTTACAATACAATACTAATTTAGTTTCAAAACCACATAACCATACCGGTTGTTGAGGTTGCAGGCTAGTTGTTCCTTCAAAGTCTGTAGTTGTGTCAACCGGACGAGTAAGGTAATTCACTGGCTTTTCTCCTTGACTCGCTACCAATGCACTGATCATTTACATTACGAACAACATGTCAAAATGACGGGACTATGAGCGGAGTATCCTCCCAATGCCATCTAGTCAAATTTCCTCTTTAAAATTTTCATTTTTCACTTGTTCCCCACACTTTTCATTGGTATTCACACAAAGGTGGCCAAAGCAGTGGAAAATAAGAGAATTGCAAGGTCCAAAGCAAAAAAGAAGCATGAATGTATAGAGAACTTACTTGCGTCCTGGTAGAGGTTCCATACGGAAGTATCTGAAAGACAATAACATAAGCAACTTTAGAAAATTATACTGTCATGATGACCACCCCTACACCAGTACCGACTTTTAAAAAAATCCAAATGCAGCCCATCTAATGGGAGACGGAAAGGGTAGGAGGAAAAGTAAAAAATAAACACGATGCAAAATATGAAAAGACATGAAGCCATACTCATGTTCTAATGCTTGTGCTGCTGTTATACGCTTCCGAGGATCATATCTGCATATAAACTGGCTCAGCAAGAAAAATAATAATAATAATAATAATAATAAGAACCAAATACTGACATTACTACATCTGTTAACAACATTATCTAGTTTTGCTAAATATCAACTTCATTATCACCTCATCTACTCAAGACTACACTTAGAAGGCACCACTTACTCGAGCATCTTCGATAGGAGGTCATATGCAGGACTTTTTGGAGAGAGGTGAACTACACTATAAAGTGCAGTATTGTCACTGTCGGGAAAGAAAAAGGATATAGAATAAAACATGGTTAGTTTTGTTGACGAGAAAAGAAGGAAATAAAAGAAAAAGATAAGAAATGAAATGAAGACTCACAAAGGAGAAACAACAGTACATCTAAATATATATAAAAAAAAAAGTCTTCAAAGTGCAGACTTTTGTATACATAAAACAATCCAAGAGAAAACTTACTACTTGTGCCCTTGAATGTGTTGTACATCTTGTTGCCAGTGTGGAAGATGTGAAAGTGTTGGCCACTTTTCTAGCGTGGGATGGCCTGACAGAACAATGATAGATACTTAGATATATCCATGGAGTACATAAAAAGAACACTGATATGCCCAAAAAAAATATATATATATATATATATATATATTGAGTACCTAGAACCTTGAAAATCTTGTCAAGTTGATCAAGCTGCACCAGAAATGATACTTAGTCAAACATAGTAGGATCAAGGTCTAGAAACAAAGCTATTAATAAAAATGAGTAGTAAATAAAAACAAACAAGTTTAGAACAGAAATTTTGAAAAATGTATTTCCTACAACAATTTAAACCTGGAAAGGATTTGGTGTAGCTTTGACTTCTGCCCCTTGAAATAACGGCTTCAAAGTCAAAAGTTCAGCAAAAATGCACCCAACAGCCCACATATCTAGATTGCATATTAAGGAACCATTGGTTTTCTTAATGAAGTTGTTTACTCTGCTAAATATTTCAACTCATAAGAAATACATCAATATAAAAAGATGAGTATGTGGAGGTGTATACATGCATTACAGCTGAGCAATGGCCTGAATTAAATCTGTGTCATGAATTTCAAACTTTATAAGGAAACTACACTAACAAGAGTACAAAGGAATTTGAGTAAAACAAATAAAGAACAGATCTTAACATTCCATTGGATGGTTATATAAGCTTTACAGTTTACTTATATCATGGTATGGTGTGCGTTTACTGACTTCTATGCTTAAGCTCTTCCTTGTCATATACTCTAAATATGTTGACATCAAAATGGCAACAATGGATAGTTCAAAACTAACTGAAAAGTTCGAATTTATTCAAGTTCAGCAGTATTTTCTCATCCAAATATAGTTCACTTCTTGTCTTTCCAATATTAGCTTTGTGCAATTTCCACGTAGTTGAATACATAACCAAATGTAGGCTGGCATGCACTCTGGAAATAAGCTAAATATAATTAATATTAAAGAAAAAAAATAGGCACACATATGAACTACATGGTGCCGTAGGTGTTTGTAGCCCTTTGGCTGTAGGTGTTTGTTTGCTTCTCATCTGTTATGGTGCCGTTTGGTGCTTTTGAATATCATGTTCTATTGACCAAAAAAAAAAATATGAACTACATGGAACTGGTTATAATAGAAATTCAATCACAGTGGATACCAACAGCACTTGTGTAGTGCTTTGCCCCAAGGAGCAATTCTGGTGCACGATACCATATGGTTACCACAACCTGCAGATAAAATAGTTGACATATTAAACACAGAGTCTCTGTTATTATTTATTAATCGAGTGTACGTAAGTTGATCATAATATTCAAGTGCCTGTTTGGGACAAAGTTTATTACTACAAAAGATAAGAAAAGGCATTCCCTAGTACACAAATATAACCAAAACGAAGAGACATGAACAATTAAATCCAACAAAAAATGTTGGGAGAAATAGAGAAGAATTATTCGCCTATACTGGAAGTAAACTGAAAGAAGTATCTTCCAAAGAATCACTGTATGCTCATTATCTTTGAGGAAACCTAGCGATTTACTCAAAGACGCACACCATCACCAATAAAATAGTATTTGATATCAACTAAACACAATTTATCATCCTGCCCAAAGCAGTTTTTACACCAAGCCAAAACCGCACTGACAGAGTATTCTCTGAACATGAAAAACCATTTTAGATGCTTTAGGAATTCTAAGAAAATAGTCATGAGATTTGAAACTGAAAAGGTGAAAATGATGCTTATAACACCATATATATGACTCTAAAACCAAAAACTAAGCAGACTTGAAATGTGTGTGTAAACTGCACTAATTACACAATCAACTACAAAGAACCTCAACCATATGGTGATACATGGATGAAATAATTTTGAGATTATAATAAATTGTTTAAACCTTATAATTCATATTCTAAGCACACCACTATTCAGCTATTAACTAACATAAATGTTACAAAAATATATGAGATCAAGCATAACAATCCAGGCAGCAAAAAAATCATTGACACAAACATACCCCGTTTTCAGACAACGACTTCAAGGGAGCCTGATATATTCTTGCAAGTCCAAAATCCGCAATTTTGACCACTCCTTGTTCCTCTCCGTCACCCATAACCTAGCGACAAAATATTCAGGTTTACATGACAGCATTTTACATTAGTACATAGTCACACATGCCGCAAGATAGCGACTTAAAATAAAATAAAATAAAATATTCAATTAGTCATACCAAGATATTAGACGGCTTTAAATCGCGATGAATTATCCAATTGCTGCATGAAGACATCCACAGAAGTAGTCAAATTACAGTACACAGCAATCGAACTAACCATCAATACCACAAAAACAAAACAAGAGCAATGTCGTACCTATGAAGATAATTTAGTCCATTGAGCAGCTGATAGAGCAACGACTTAACAGTATACTGATTGATTGCGTGATTAACTTTGTCTCTATGATGTCTAATGATTTCCTGACACCAAATAAACCCAAATTTCCGCCTTCTACTCAGTAAAAAGCTCAATCAACCAACCTCTATCGAAATCGAAAAAGTAAAGCTTACACCATTTCCACACTCACATAAAGGTCATGTTCAGCGTAATCAAACGCCAGGTAGAGCGACATGTCGGAGTGATTGATGTGAACGTTCACAAGCTTCACAACATTCTCGTGCGAAATTTCCCTCAGTAACTGAAACCACACAAAATAAATAGAAAAAAATTAATGTGTTTGGTTTAGGGGAAACCAGAAGAGAGCAGAAAAGGAAAGAATCCAATTCTAATGTTTAAAATTTTCATTAATAATAAAATAAAGACGAGAGAGAATCAGAGACCATGATTTCGCGGATGGCGGTGGGCGAGACGCCGTCGCCGTCTTTCGACTGCTTGAATTTCTTGATGGCAATCGACTTGCCGCGGTTGTTAGGCGACTTAGTCCTGGCGAGGAAAACGAGGCCGTAGGTGCCCTCGCCGATCTTGCCGATTAGATCGTACTGCTGGAGCCATTCCGGCTTGTTGCTACCGCCGCCGTGGTTGGAATTCGTATTCGAATTCGCCGACAGGCCTCGGCTGCCGCCGTCGCCCATGCTCTCTCGCTCTCTTTACTGTTGAACCAAATCAAACCACCGCCGTCCGATCTTCTTCTTCTCGCATCAATCAATCGGAGTATGAGAATCAGAGAATAACGGCAGCTCTTTGCTCTATTTTTCGTCGTCTTCTTTGTTTCTTTCTTTCTTTCTCTGCTGCTCTGGTCTCTCTCTCTGGGCTCCTCGCGTTTCGAAATTTCTATTTATCAGGACAGAGAAGATTTATTCCAACGTTTCCGGCCGGGCCCACTGTTTTTTTTTTATTTCGTTTGCAAGGCTAGCGACTTTTCTTTTTAGTAAATTACAAAATAGCACGACTAAATTACAAAGTAGCACCGATCAAATTTACAAATACAAACAACTCATTCCTAATAATTTTTAAATAAAAAATAAAATAAGTCTGGCCCAAAATCAAGTGGACCCAAAACTGATCAAATAATTAAGGTTGAAATACCTAAAATGCCACTAATTTCGCTAAAATTACCATGATGTCACTCCACTAACTCACAAGTTTCTCTTTTTTTTTTTTTTAATTATTTCCAGCAATTTCAAATTTTCCAACCAAACCGTTGACAACTTGGAGAAGATTCAAACTACAAAATTGTTCTTCATCTCATGGGCTTTCATTTGAGTATAGTGTTACATATATTTTGAGAAATTTTGAGATTTCGAATTTCAACCACTACAAGCCACAGTAGCAAGATAGCAGAGTTGACAGTAGCAGCTTGCCTCAGAGTTGACAGTAGCAACAATCTTTAAGATGACATCTAACTTCACAGTCGACAGTAGCAGTTAGTGTCTTTATCGACAGTAGTATTTAGTTTCTCTATCAATAATAGAGGTTGAGTTTTACCCTTACACGTTGTAATTGCAGTTTTTACAGCAGAGGTTGAGTTTTACGGCACGACTCCAATACTTAATTATTACAATTATATATTTATTTATTTATTTATTTATTTATGATTTAGTTGGTAAGACAGACCGAACAAACCGACTGAACCGACCAAAGTTTGTAATTTCCATGATGCAGCTCACATGACCACCCGAGACTCCTCTTCCGGGCTCGACTCTTCCAGTATGGACGACCAACCCTCCTCCCCTAAACGCACTGTTTCACTAGATCCGTCACCCGAACCCGGTGCCGAGGAATGGGTCCAAAACTTCAACCGCAGCTTCCGTAAAGTCCAGGCCGTCCTCGACCGCAACCGCACCCTCATCCAACGAGTCAACGACAACCACCAGTCCCGCCTTCTAGCCAACATGGTCAAAAACGTCGCCCTCATCCAGGAAATCAACGGCAACATCTCCAAGGCCTATGTCTAGATATCGATTCAAAATGAGCCTTCTCCTAGAAGCCACTGTAGTGGTGGAGACGTGGCTGGCTAAATACTGCAATCTCAGAGCGGAGACGTGGCTGTGTCTCCGCCAGGTGCACTATTCACCCTCCTCCTTTCACCCTGTCGGAAATACCTCAAAACCCCCCATCTTTTAACCAAACGCCGTCTAAAACCCCGTCATCTGTGTAATGACATCACAGGCCCTCGAAAAGAATCTTGACGGCTGGTAACGAGCCATGTGTCAAAGCCCCATAGAGGCGTGCCTCTACGCCAGCGTAGTCCAGCCCCTTTCGTGACCTATTTGTTAATTAAATTATTGTCATGTACTTTTGTGTAGTTTGTTATTTTCTTTTTTCTTCTATTGTCAAATTATTTGAAGGGACGACTCTTGCCCCAATTTCTTCTTCTTCTTCTTTTGGTGAAAAAACTTTATTAATAAAACGCAACGCAAGGATACAAAGCCTGAAAAAAGCATAAGTAAAAGAATAACACGTAAAAACTACTAAATTAAGAGCTACAGGCGAAACTTCGAGGAGGGGGGGGGGGGGGGGGGCTACATAAAATAATAGATTACGCATTAGGGAGGAAGGAGGGTTAGAGAACCTATCCAAAGGACACACCCTAAGCATGGCTAAAGAAGCTACCCAGTTTGCAGCTTCATTCGTCTTTCTACTGGTCCAAAGCTAGTTAACTCGCCGAAATTGAGAGGCCCGATTGTGAATTCTTGTTAACAGAGTCACAGCCGTCCAGTCAACCAGTGACAGAGGATTAACCAAACCTGAAATAAGAGGCAGAGAGTCTAATTCCAGCGAGAAAGAAGAAAGAGAGGTGGATGAGGCAAGAGAGAGCCCCAAGTTTATAGCCATAGCTTCTGCTATCAGAGCAGAAGATGCCACATCCATAGTAGAAACCCCGTTCACAACCGTGCCATTTGAATCGTGAATGATAGCTGCAAGGCCACAAGAGAGGGTTGCAGGGTCCCAAGATGCATTAGTGTTGAGCTTCAGCGTCCTATGTTTCGGAGCTTTCCATAGTTGTGACCGAGCTTCTTCCTGGTTTTTGAAACTATGCTTGGGGTTTTTGTAATATCCTGATTTTTGAAGTTGGCCAAATTCTATTTTTATTGTGAGAAATAGAAAATAGATGTCGTCACGAGTTTGTCACATTTTTCGGTGAATTATTTGAGTTCCCGAGCTATTTTTAACGATTTTTCGAAGTTTAATCGGATGATGATTATGTGACGACGGGGCAAACTCGGATTGGAGGAGAGGCTGACACGTGGCAGTGGAGGGAAGAGACCAGCTGATTACTGACCTCGCTGATGACGTCAGCATCAGCATTAGTCATAAGCCATGTGTCAAGTGGGGACATAAGGTGGGTGTGTGTGTTGTGGTGTTGACACATGGCACCAATCTTTGGCGGACACATGGCAACTTGAAGGCTATAAATAAGGATCAGCCCAGCACCCCCCAATTCAGTCCGTACCTTTCTCTCTTTCCTCTTTCTCTCTACATATTATTATTTTATTATATTTATGACGAAACTTCGGCGGATCATATCTTTTGATCCGTAACTCTGATTCTGAATCCGCAAGTGGCTACAGATTCGTAACTACGCGATCTTTCTATCCATGGTGGTTGGAGCTATATCCAACGGTGATTCTAGAAGGCTCGTTCTAGGTTACTCAATTTACGATCTAGGTGTCGATTTGGTTCGTCTAGGTGAGTGGTTTGTGTAACGTGTTTCAAATATTCTTATATGCTTTTAAAATAGTCCAAAAAACATGTTTTTGATCTATTTATGAAATATCTCTCTATTTTAAAGTGAAGCATGTCTATTTGTGAAATGTGTGGTGATTATATATATTATGATGTTACATCCATTGTTTGACATTGTTTGTTATGAATGTTGGTGATATATGTTTGGTGATATTTAGATTCTGGATTGGTTGTTACGTATCTACAATGTTGGAAAACATGTGTTTTTGTTTTGAATTATATTACCTGATCATACATTTCATGATGAGAAAATGGTGAGATTGGAAGTTGAAGGGAACATGAGTGTTTGGGAACTATTATTGGAAATAAAACATTTCGTGTAATTGAGTTAACTCATGGGGACATCCAGTAGTTATGATAGGCCCACATGTGCACGAGTTCAGGGAAAGTATGCCCCTTCGACGCCAGAAGTCGATAAAATGATCTATTTTGGGTTTCAGGACTGGGGACCATGAGTATAACAAGAAGACTAACAAAGGAAGAAAAAATATATATTTGGGGAAAGTGTGAGGAGGAACATTACATGCATGCATTGTTATTATGTTATATGCTTTGGTTCGCTTGTGTTGTATGTTATACGTATTTTGTAGCGTGCGTAAAGTGACATGGCTTTGCTGACATATTACATAGGGCACTCACTGAGCGCGTGGTTTTGCTCACCCACCCATTTACTTGTTGTTTTGCAGACAAGTACTTAGTGTTTGTCGAGTCGAAGTGTCGGACGAGCCTAGGATCAAGAACCTAAAGAGAAGTTTTAATTTTTATTTACATTCCGCTTTGTAACATTTAACTCACACCTCGGGATCGGCGCCGGGTGCCTAAACCACACCGAAGCCGGAACCGGGGCGTGACAATTTTGGAGGTTTGTGGGCAGCGCTATGAATTCGAGGGCCGCTGAGTTTGCTCTCATAGCTACTTGAATCGGGTCTGGTTCCTTGTGCTCAAAGAATAGAGAGCATCTGTGTTCGTGGCGGATTTAGCACCCGGCGAACAGTCAGCACTTGGGGGTGGCGGACGTAAAGTCCTTCGTGTGTCTTCTGTGTGCTTAGGCGTGCCAGCACCTTTTGGAGTGGTGCAACTCGACTGCGGACGACCCCTGGCGAGTCCTCTCGTCTGCTCCCAATAGACTCTGACTTCTTGATCAAGCAACTGTTACGCGGGCGCTGACTAAGCCGGCCTACAGGGCTCGAACAAGACCTGAATAGAACTGGCTAACAGGATTTTCTTCTCAACCCCCTACGGATTGAGGATCTTACTTTGATCCGGAGAAGCAAAGCAGAGCTAAACCAAGATCACGGGTGTTTGTTACCGGGGTAACGACTCGATTGCTAACGGACTAGCGGACTGACTCGATAGGCTCAGCAACCGCTCGACATGAATGCGAGATATGATCGATCGCAGGTGGAGGCAAATTGCTTGAGTTGGTCCGGAGAGACTTTGCAAGTTAGCGGTGCGCTAGAACTTGTGTTTGTTTGTGGATGATTGTGAACCCCTTCTCAGTTACAAAAGAGCTATATTTATATGATTTATGAAACCCTAATGCTCGAAGATCCAGCCTGGCGGATTCCGAGATTGACTAGGACTGTCCTTCTTTAAACCACCTCTAATCAGATCGGTTAAGAATAAATTGAGATCAGAATTTCCCTTAACTTAGGGAACTCATCCAACACCGTATATTGTCCAGATTAACACTTAATTAACCCCAAGATAAGCCAAACCGGCTCCAAAGAAGATCATTTCCTGATTTGGCTAAGATATCCTTACAAATGGATTGCTATATGTAACAACCCCTAATTACCTCAATCAGCATTTATGCATTATTATCCCTCAAGGTAATTCATATATTGTGCAATTGGATTACCACCAAATAACCCCCATCTGATCAGCTAAAAAATCAATACTCTCTCTCCAAGCATTCTTTCCAAAGAAAGAGTTAGGACGTGGCATATTGGATTTGGTTTAACCTAAACCCCTCTGGGCCCCGGGGTAAAGCCCAATTGAAGGAAGCTCCAATTGCGGCCCAAACATTGCCCCCCAGTCTCTGAGATTGAGAGCCCAACGAAATTGAAGAGAGACTGAGCCCCAAAAGTCGGCCCATCCGCAGCATTTAAAATATGTGGACTGTTGCGACGTTCCCTCAGCAATCACAACTTCCCCAAATCGAAACGGTGTCACTGTTCACCATAAACCCTTGATTGCCGCAAAAACCTACCGTTCCAAAATCTTCAGAATCCCTTTCGGATCCTCTATAAATCTAGTTGAGACCCTTCGATTTCTCATTCAGACCATTCGCTTTCCTTCCTCAAATCAATCTAGAAAAACCCAAGCCCTAACCCAATGACCTCAACAATGAATTTCGTTGTCTGCTGCTCTAAGGCGAACGACGCTAAAAATCAACTCCTCCCCCTCATCACCTGCTCCAGAGCTGATGACCAGACCTGCCTTGTGCTTCCCCACGAGCAACAGGCCTCTTTGGTTCCCTACGTGAAGGGCTATAACGCTGACGACGACGGCGGAGCACACCAAATTCTCGACGGCCCAGCTCGCCCGCTGCCGGTAATTTTCCGCTCTGAAGACCCAGTAGAATGCCCCAACTTCCAATCAAACCACCACCAAGTCGCCGTTAATCACGCCGCCGTTAATCACGCCGCCTGGCCTCTGGTTAAGCCTTGGATGAAGGAATGGTACTTGGCAAGGCTCCCTCTTGACGAGGAAATCTGGAAAAAAGCTGGAGTTGCTGACGTGATCAAGCTCTGCCTCAGCCTCAACCCAAAAGGGGGAAACAGATGTGCTCTCGTTCCGCTTATCAGCCTCTGGAACCCCTCAGTCAATGCCTTCGAGTTTAGATTTGGTCACGCTACCGTCACGTTGCTGGACCTCTATGCCGGAATTGGTTTTCCTCTCGGCACCAAGCCCTATGACGAGAGCGACTACTCTGAGAAGGCGTTCCCCCGGTACCCTTTTAGCACCGCTGAAACTTCTGGGTTCGAGAGCTGGGTGAGAACTTTCTCCAAGGCAGACAGTGCAATTGGTGGAGTAGCTTTTCTGGCCTTCTGGCTCAACAAGTTCGTGTTTTGCTCCACCACTAACAAGATGACCAAGATCTACCATCGCATGGCGGAGGTGATCTATGCTGGTCAGGAGATTGGCCTTGGCCAAATTGTTCTAGCATACCTCTACCGCTGCCTCCATCAGATATCCGCCCAACACATGCACTGCTCCCAGTCTGGCCCACTTTGGATACTGGATATCTGGTGCCAAATGCACTTTCCCCAGCTCATTCCATCCATGAAGAGGAAATTCAAGCCTGATCAGGTTGTAGGGCAAGAGTATGTTGGATGCGCTCCCAATCCTGACCTCAGCTATGCCATCTGCCTTGACATCTTCTTCAACACCACCGCCAATGAGTTCTTTCTAGAGGCACAGCAGCTGATCCATCAAAGGTACCCGAGAGGGTTGTCTCGAGGCTTCCTCCCATCCAGGGAGCTAGCGGGAGCAGGTCGAAGGATCTTCGTTCACTGCACCTCGATGGCAGATCTGCCCCTCTTCTCTAGCAACAAGAGGCAGCCCAGCTATGAGGTCTATGCACCTCACTTCTTTGCCAGGCAGTTTGGACTCACTCAACTTCTGCCATATCCGCCGTTGAAGAGTGTGAACCGTTTCTCGGCGTGGCGGAACAGCAAAGAATTTCCTCCAGTGTCCGCTATCTGCCATGCATCACGCCTGCAACCCCTCGACATTCCCGGCTGGGAGAAATACACAGATCTGCAGGCCTCCAAGGATGCTACTGGTCCCTACCAGTGTTGGTGGGCGCATCTGAGAGGCACGCTCTTTGATCAGCCTTCTGTCTACTACTTTCGGAGACTCTTCAGACACCAAGGCAGCATCTCCCCCAACCCGACCAGAAGGTGCTGGGGGGCGATCTGCTGTACCTCAATCTGCCCCCAGGAAAGGTAACAATCTTCTGCATTCGACTGCTGTCTTGGTTTGCCAAAATTCCCTATAATGCCTTTTAACTGTTTAATGGAAACAGGCATCTGGCCAAACCTCAGCGGATAGAGGGAAACGTAAGGCTGAATGTGAACTCCATCCACGCCCAAAGAGGGGCAAAAACATCATCGAGGCGGACGAGGATCTTGACGAGGTGGAGGAGGATACCCCTGTAAGGAATTTTATCCTTCCTTTGTCTCTTTGTAGTCTTTAATTACCGGCTTATAAGTGTATATGTGATGTAGATATCCAAACTCTATCCATCCTTGCAGAGCCTCATAACTCGAAGGAGGAGCTCCTCATCTGCGGCAGCCGCCAGCCGAGGCCCTGAAGTAATTGAACTTTCCTCCGGTGAGTCATCTGACTTCTCTGAAGATTCCACAAGTTCTTCTAGTCTCGAGCAGGATTATCTGGACCTCTTCCAAAATCTTCAAGAGACTTTTGGCGATTGCTTTCCTCAACCTGTTCCTCTGCGCTATCTTGATTCTAATGCAGGTACATCCTCCAGCCTTCCTCTAGCAGTTGGTCAGAGTTCAATTAAGCCAGCACTTACCTCCTCTACCGCTGCAGAAACTGGGCCTGAGATGAGGGAAGGCCCTGAATTCAATTTGGCTGAGGCCACAGCAGATGACCCTCTACCACTGTCCAGTGGTGGGCATTGCAGCTTTTCAACTCCCAATCCCCTGGCTTCTAGCACATCTCCTGGATTGGAGCTAGAAGAAGAAGAGCCTATCATTGGGGCTGAATTCCCAGCTGCCAACGAGCCTTCCTCCTCTCAAACTGATCAAGCACCGGTAGAAGCGGCAGATGTCACTAGTGGAGCACCCTTGGCGGATGCTGCCCCCCGGGTTGAACAAACTCCAACCCCAGCGGATGACCAGCCTGGACCTGATCAGGAAGAGCGACAAAGGCTTCCCCTGGACAAACCAGAGGTACTCCCCCAGCCAGAGACTGTTGAGGTATGTTGTATATCCGCTTGAATTACCACCCTCTTTGGTCAGAACTGTTCCTAACCCTCCTTCCTCATGAACAGGTGGATGATGATGCTGTGGCAACTATCAGTGCCACCCTATTGGTGGCAGACCCTGGTCCAGTGGAGTCAGCCATTGTGCCGATTTCCTTGCCACAGAATCAAGCCCCCACGGGCTTGGTCGTTGCTTCTCCATCCGCCCAGTCCTCTGCAACCCCTGGCGGATTTGGCTCTGGAGTCCGGAACAGGCCTGTATCTTCCCCGACCTCGGCCGAAGACCTCTTTCCCCCTCCATTCAGCCTTGAAGAGGAACCCGTGGAAGTACAGGAAGCATGTAGCTTCCTGGAATGCCTGGGAGAAAAGGATCCAGCTGATGCCCAAGTAGCGGATGAACTCTTCTCCGCCCTACAAGTTCTTAAGGACCAGTTCCAGCAGCTGCCTCCCGAACTCTAGTCTGAAGTCAACTCCTTCTTCCTTCGCCTCCCAGCAGAGCTAAAGAGTCTGCAGAAAGATCTGGATGCACGGTTCCCCCAGGATGCCAGACACCAAGAAGCCGAAATGGCCTTTGCCAACGCTGCCAGTGCATATTCAGACTTGGTCGTTGTGGCCAATAACGATACGGAGGCGGCTGAAATAGCCAAGCTTGAGGATATGAAGGCGACTTTAGAGCAGAAAATCTCCCTCCTCCGCCAGAAGCAAGCATACCGCAAGGATCAAGTGAACCAGCAGAAGCTCTTGGCAACCAGATTGCAAGAGGAAAGGCACCAAGCGAAAAAGGCTAGGATAGAACTAGACCGCCGGAACTAAGGCCACAATCAAAAGGTTGGGCCTGCATCTGTATGAATTTAGGCCCAACCCATAATGGGACTGGTTTGGTATATATATATATATTGTGTTTATTCGATTAACAACTAAGCCCAAAAAACCAAACCCAACTCCGTCTGGCCCAAAAATCAGACCCTCTGCACCCTTGTCACGTCGTTGAAACTGACAAAGCTGCAGAACCGTTTCTCAAGAATTTGAAATTCAAATGCAACGGTTCCCGCACTTAAATGCCCAATGACTGTGCAATTCGAACGCAACCCTTAGACTGTTTCCTACCGAGGCTATAAAAGCAACCTCTTTTGGCTGACACTGAGAACCCCAAATTGCCCCAAATGTTATTCATCATTTCGCTCCTTTGGTTCCTTCATCAACCGCTATGGCTTCCTCAGTCCTTTCCACCAGATCTAATTCGGATGCTCCTCAAAACACCCCTGAACCATAACACCCCATGTTAAGTAAATCCTGAAACATAACATCCCATGTTACGTCCCGTGCGGATGTGGTCGTAGATTGGTAGCTGCTGACTGGGCGCCATTCTACTTGCCTCTGCCGGGGGCCTAGCGTGGATGCAGTTTTGGGTACCATCCCCCTGCCTCATGAGACCATTTGTCTCCACCTGAGTTGAGGCCACGCCGGTGTGGGGGTGGTTATGCCTCAATAGACCCGTTGTCTTCTTCGTTAAGAAGAGAATTCTACCTCAGTGATCTTTTTCCGGATCTGAGACTGGCCACTCTTCGGCGAAAATAGATGGCGTTCGTCTATTGGGCTCTTGAAGCGACAAGAGATTCAGGGAAGCAAGTGTTCGTTTACCATCTTCATGTTCTTCCCTCACACCTTGTCAATCTTATTCGCCACTCTGCTCCGCAAGGAATCTTAACCCATACTGACTCTGCCAAACAAACTTCATGCTCCATCACAAATGCCCTTGGAATTTCCCTCATCTATCTGCTCGGAGGAATTCCCGATTGAAGGACTGGCGGATGTCCCCTACGCATCGGGATGGTATCAGAGATAGTTGGTGGATCTGTTTCCTTATGTTTATTTAGTCTCTGTCTTTGTAATAGCCCCGGCCGCAAAGCCTGTTATTTTGCAAATAAAATATCACCTGAGATTCACGCCTTGCACTGAATGTTCTATTACCAAAAATGAGAATTAGGGCGCACCCCAAGCGGATGCCCCTGAAAACCATAATTCAGGGAAAGAAAGGGCTTAACCATACGAAGTGTTCAAAGATGAAATTAAAGTTTGAAAAAAAAAATTGCCCTCCGAAATCTAAACGGATGTTGCCCTTAGGTTACCCCCCTAGTTCACTTTGCTGCGCGGATGGGTGGAAGACAAAGCTAAGCCAAGGAAACTAAATAGCAAATATAAATGGTGTTCCCCTCCAAGTAGGCTAAGAGTAAACGGATGGGCAGAAACCCATTCGCCGCGAGGATAATTGGGCCTGCAAGAAAGAGAGAACAAGCCCAACGGCAGGCGGCCCACCTTGGAGGTTGGAATAGTCAGACTGTAATGAATACATGATTTGACCACCGTAAAAACCTAAGGAGGGGAGGAAACTCAAAAATCTGGCAGTCAAACCCCCTTTATCACCCTTACCGGTTCCCAATTGAACGGTCGCTCAGAGCGACCAACCTCATAAATATGGTCGAACCACAGTAATAAAGTCATGGCAGATCCCAACCGCTGTATTCCCCCTAACTGCAGTATAAAAGGAACCCCTTGTTGAAGAGAAAATGCATTCGCCCAACCCTTATCTTGAAGTAACATGGCGGCTATATTGTCGTCTGCATACTGTGTCCAAACCCTATGGCTGCCACAAGCCGTTCCACCAGATGGGCCGACGGGCCGCTAAACACTTTATAACCTCAGTCACCTAGCGTTAAGCAAACCCTAACCCCGATCACCTAGCGTTACGCGTCCTGGGCAAGCGCTTCGAGGCGGTCAGGTAAAAGCTGGCCACTCTTGGTTGTTCCCCAAGGCCAGTAACACTGGTGACCTGGTTAGGTACCACTCCCAGTGGCGGAAGAGAATCCCGAATCCTAATTTGGCAGCTACAGAAGGGCAAATGGAAACGATGAGGGTAGTGCGTCAATCGCCACTGTCACCAACAGGTGGTTGGGTGTTACCCCATTGCCATTTGTCCCTACATCCGCCGCACCTTCGTTCTCCAAAGCGGGTTGTTACAAGTCTCCCAGTACGGGCTCGTCATTGGCGATGGCTACACTGGTGTGTTGGAGTTCCGCCTCTAAACCTCCTCTAGCGGATCGGGAACGGGCTAGAGATATGCACCAGATGTGGGAATTCCGAACTCGTAGACATGGTTTCAGAGCTAGCTAGTAGCTCTTTGTGTTTTCCATTCCCTGTAATGCCTTTGGCTGCAAAGCCATATATGAATATAGCAACTTTCAATCCCAATATCACTTGTAGCCAATCTTTAGCAAAGATGATAATATATTGATAATCAAAAAGTACAAACACCCCAAGCGGATGTCGAAATAAAGCAGGGAAAACACAAAATCCGCTAGCGTCCAATGATTGGGTTCCTGTGAACCGCTCCCTCCAAGTCTCTGAGCTGGTAGGCTCCCTTGCCCACAATACGATCGATGACAAATGGACCCTCCCAACGAGCAACCCATTTGCCCCGACCTGGCTCATCAAGAGGTAACGCCACCTTCCAGACCAAGTCACCTTCGCTGTAGGACTTACCCCTGGTCCGTTTATCATACGCCTTGGCAATCTTCTGCTTTTCCATGATGATATTATCCAAGGCCTCTAGTCGCTTCTCGTCAAGGTCCTCATGTTCCTGGAACATGGCCTGCACATAATCCTCACCAAGCAGTTGGTGTTGTTCACGGACTCTTAAAGAAGCAACGTTGATTTCCAGTGGTAAAACGACATCATGGCCCTACATCGACGAATAAGGAGTAGTACCAGTAGGAGTCCTTTTGGAAGTCCTATAGGCCCATAATGTGTTATCAAGTTGAGTGTGCCATGACCTTGGGTTATCCGTGAGCATCTTCTTCATGATAGATATAACCACCTTGTTAGTAGCTTCTGCCTGACCATTGGATTGAGCATAATAAGGAGAAGAATACAGGAACTGAATACCATAATCTGCTAGCCAAGTTTGGGTTTTCTCGGCCATGAAGGCTGCCCCTCTGTCCGCTACTATGCATTCTGGGATACCATATTTGCAAATAATGTTCTGGAACACAAAGCGGATGACGGTGTCAGCATCACAGTTCCTTGTCGGGATAGCCTCTACCCACTTGGTAAAGAAATCAGTACCCAACAAAAGAAACTTGTGCTGTAAGGACGAATGGGGGTTAATCTCTCCTACGAAATCCAATGCCCAACCCCTGCCAGGCCAAGGTTTGATAATAGGCTGTAAAGGAATGTTTGGAATCCGCTGAACTGGTCCATGCTTTTGACATTCCTGACAACCCTGAGCAAAACTATGACAGTCTTTCAAAACAGATGGCCAGTAGTATCCATATCTTCTAATAAGCCACCTCATTTTAGGTCCGGATTGATGAGAACCACAGACCCCTAAGTGTACCTCCCTCATGATCCGCTTGGCCTCTGTGCCAAAGATACACCTTAATAAGACTCCATCTTCCCCTCTCCGGAACAGTTCCTCTCCCCTGAGAAGGTAATTGGTAGCAAGGTATCTGATTCTTCTTTCAGATGGTGCGGATGGGTCTTTCAAATATGCGATGATTGGTATCCGCCAGTCATTGTCAATAGGCTCGACTGTAGCAACCAACCACTCTCCGCGGTCCTCCCGGCGGATGGCAAAAGATGGTAAAGTCCTGCGCTCTACCTTAAGGATTCTTTCCTTCACTCCATGGGCTAAGTTGATTCCTATGGCCAACTGCGCCATTTCATTAGCTGCAAAATTCATCTCCCTGGGAATGTAGTCTAAAGAAACATCAATGAACCGGTCTAGCAACTCAATAGCCCGCTCATAATAATACAGCAAATGAAAAGAAACACATTTGTAGACCCCTGTAAGCTGGTTAATAACTAGCATCGAGTCTCCAAGCACTTCAACCTCTTGTGCTCCCAGGTCTATCAGTAACTCCAGCCCAATGAGCAGTGCCTCATATTCCGCCTGGTTATTGGTGCACGTCCATTCCAGCTGAAAAGAGTAAAGATATTTGGTACCTGCCGGATTTTGGATACAAATCCCTGCACCCGCCAGTTTACTGTTACTGCTACCGTCAAAGTGTAAAATCCAAGGCTGGTACCGGATTATGCTAGCAAACCTTGGCGGTTCCGAGAATTCCTCCTCAATAGGATGGTGCAAAAGAAAATCCGCTATCGCCTGACCAGTCATAGCCTTCAGTGGCGCATATTGCAAGGAAAACTCTGAAAGGGCTAACACCCACTTGTCAATTCTACCCCTTAGGATAGGTCTCGTTAGCATGTACTTCACCAAATCCGTCTGTGCCACCACTATTGTCGTGAAGGAAAGCATATAGTGGCGGAGCTTGACGCCAACAAAATATAGAGCTAAACACAGCCGCTCAATTGGTGAATACCTGGTTTCTGCGTCCAACAGTGTCCTGCTAATGTAAGACACTGCATATTCAATCTTCTTTCCATCCGCCAGAGTCTCATCTTGGGCCAGCAGGCCTGCAATGGAAATATCAGACGCAGAAATATATAAGTTGAGGGGAATACCAGGAGTGGGCGGCCGAAGGACTGGCGGACTAGCCAAGTATTCTTTGATCCTGTCAAAAGCAGCTTGGTGCTAAGGACCCCATTTAAACTCTTCTCTTGGTTTGAGTTTGAGCAGAGGAGAGAGAGGCGCAACCTTGCCTGCTGAGTTGGATATAAACCTTCTGAGGAAATTGATTTTTCCCAACAAGCTCTGTAACTCCTTCTTGTTCCTTGGCGCTGGTGCATCTAACACAGCCTGTACTTTGTCGCCAGCCACCTCGATGCCTCTCTCATGCACCACAAACCCTAGAAAGTCACCAGCACAAACCCCAAAAACGCACTTGGCTGGATTCATTTTAAGCTGGTGCTTTCTCATGATAGTGAACACCCCACGGAGATGATCAATGTGGTTTCCCCTTTTCTTTGATTTTACCACCACATCGTCAATGTAAACTTCCAAGATGTCCCCCAATATCTTACTAAAAATGACGTTCATTGCAAGTTGGTACGTAGCTCCTGCATTGGTTAAGCCAAATGGCATACTAAGATATTCGAATGCTCCTGTGAACCCTGGGCAGCGGAAAGCCGTTTTAGGGATGTCTGGCTCATATATAGGAATCTGGTGATAGCCCGCCGTACCGTCCATAAAGGACAACATCTCATGCCCCGCTACTACATCCACCATCATATCCGCTATAGGCATAGGATAAACATCCTTAGGTGATGCAGCATTCAAATCTCTGTAATCCACACAGACTCTAATCTTGCCATTCTTCTTCCTAACAGGAACAATGTTGGATAACCATTCCGGATAAAGAGTCGGTCTGATTATCCCAGCCTCAACCATGCTCTGAACCTCCTGTTTGACCGCCATTGCAATTTCAGCATTCATCCGCCGTTGCTCTTGTTTAACTAGCCGGCATCCCTCCTTGATGGGGAGGCGATGGCAAGCCAGCTCCTTTGACAAACCCGGCATATCTTGGTATTTCTCTACAAAGCAATCCTTAAACTCCCGCAGCAACCCTATCAGTCGCTGTCTCAAATCTGGTTCAAGGTACTGACTAATCCCCACTTCCATGGGCTCTGTTTCTGTCCCCAAGTTAACTTTCTCTACAGGATCACGTACCTTGGGTGGAGTATCATCCAAAGCTGCCGGAGCAGGCTGAATTACTTCCACCCCCGTAAAAGCGTCAATATCTTCTTCCTCAATGCACTCAACCATTGCAACCCCCTCCCAGGCCATCTGCTCTAATCTATAGATAGATAATTGTTGTAGTAATAGAGCCAGGGCCTCCGACTCCTCACAGGAGAGGACGTCACTCATTGGATACGTTGGGAAGAAGCTCAATGGAAATTGGCCGGCTATAGTCCGCCATAGCCTGAGCAATTCCCCATTGCGACAATTCGTTATGGGTCACCCCAATTGGATGCCCCTTATGATCAATATCCTCTACTCTGAGAGGTCGCATGTTTCTTGTATAATAGCTGGCCTCCAACTGGCAGGCCGCTATCGAATAAGGACGCTCATCCGCCTTGATGAGCACCGGTAAATCTGTGACCGGATCCCACATAATCAACTCTTGATGAAGAGACGAGGGAACTGCTAGTGCTTTGTGGATCTAGTCTCTCCCTAAAATCATGTGATAGGGAGCGTCCGCCTTAGCAACAAAAAACCCTTGGTAAGCGTCCGAAGGTCCTATCTTCACCTTGAGCATGACCACCCCAGAAGTAGGAGTAACATTCCCCGAAAACCCCTTAACCTTGGAGACAGTACTAATGAGTTTCTCCTTTGGAATTTTGAGCTGTTCCTTGGTTGTGGTGGTGATAATGCTCACGGCAGCTCCAGTGTCTATCAAAACCTTGTGGACCTTGATTCCTTCCACCTCTGCTGTGACATACAAATGCTTCATATGCTGGGACATATCAAACGTTGGCTTAGCGAACATCACGCATTGCTTCAACAGATCTCCAACCCCCTCAGGATACTTGTGGTTGGATTGGAAAACCCCAGGCTTTGCCGCTGCCTCATTATCATCCTCAAGCTCCTGCACCAAATATACTGGTTTGGCCGATTCTTCATCATCGATAAAGTGTGCAGTGGGCATAGGCTTTGGCAGAGCATAGGCTGACGAGAGTATAAAAGCCATGTTACAATCCACGTCTCCAATATCCAAAGACACTGTGTTACAGTGATGGACCATAGCTTCATCCTCAACATGCTCCTCTTCCATTGGCACTTCATCCTCATCCGCCAACTCTGGTTCATCCTCATAGTCAACCATTTCGTCCTCCTTGTCGAGGTCTGCATTTCCTACTTCAGAATCGACCTTCAGGCTAGAGGTGACCGATGATGGTTTTGTTGGCACATGCATCTGCAGTTTCTTAGCTGCATACTCCACAAAGCTGGTAGGCGCCTTTGGCTCCTTTGGCTTGGCCTGAGATAGGATAGAGAGTGGCATGCTCGGCTCTGCCAATGCTAAACTGGATTCCTTGGAAGCAACAGCCCCCGTAGGAACCCCCACGATACTCGTGCTTGTGGCCAATGACGCGCTGCTTTCCTTAGGCACCCACCTCATAACAGTGGAATCTTTCTTGGTGTCGATCACCATCACGTCATCTTGAGGCTCTGGCACCAACTGTCTCCCAACAGCCTCCGGCTGTGCCTTCCTTGGGGAAGATGGTATCGCCTTTGATCGTTCAGGAGAGAAAGCCAGTCTCCTCCTTGGCCTTGACTGAGGTGCTCCAGTGGCCCTTGGCAGATCTGCCAGCCTGTCATGAACATTCCTCCGGGAAACTGGTGGAGCTTCCACGGAGCGCTTTTGCCTGGAATCCACATATGACTTAGTCCTGACTCTGTATCGCCTGTGAATCTGCTCCACATGCTCTATTGGTACTGACAGCTCCTCCTCAGTAACCCTTCCTGCAGCCAGATCCGCCAATGTTTGTTTGGCCTTGCCAAAACGCTTCCTTTCATTCCTGGTGGTCACTGCAGCAAGCTCAACAGCCTTACCGGCCCGCTGTGTATACCATCTGTCCGCCTTAGGATCATTCCTAGAAGCTGGCGGAATGTAAACTTTCACAGATGGCTCTGGATTCGCACCTTTGTGCGAACCCCCAGCCGTGGCTGACTTCACTCCAGAAAGTCCTGGGTCCTGCCTGGGCTTCGCCCTGCTAGCATGACTATCCTCAGACCCATGGTGATATTTCACCCGCTTGAAGTTCTCCCTTCCTGACCTTTCAGGAGGCGGATGTTCTAACTTAGCCTTTTCTAAGGCTCTCTTCTCAGCCCTGTCCTCTGCCTCCTTCAAAGCTGTTTGAAATTCATCAAAGGTGATAGGCTGCCCTGTATTCAACTTGCAAGTTAGGCAAAGCTTAGACTGAGGAACTAACACCATGTCCTCTTCTTCGATAGCCCCAACCCACAACTCTGGGCAAGGACTAGCCTTATTCTCCGCAAATTCCAACTTCCCCTCGTCCAACCACTCCTGCAGCTGATCCCTCAGACCTACACATTGAGAGGTACAATGATCAGACGATCGATGGAAAACGCATGTGTGTCCGCCATCCGCGCTATTAGGATGGCACTGGTAAAACTTCTTAACCTCCGGTGCCCCTTGGCGCACCATAGCTTCCCAGATTTCCTCAGCTTTGCTTGCATCATATGTATATTCCTGAAACCGAGAAACCTGCTTCCTGAGCTGCTTTGTTGGACCCAAACCAGCACTGATTTCAATCGCTTTCACCCGCGGGCCAGTCTTAGAAGCTGCCCATTGAGGTTCCTTGGGTACCTCCAACTGCAAGGTTTTATCATTAATCCAGGTCTGCAGCTGATCCTTCAACTTCACACAATCCTTGGTATTGTGGTTATTCATATTGTGAAAGCTACAGTACGTCTTTCCAACCATGTAATCAGACTTGGGAATGAATCCGCCCTCATGCTGCAGACGCCCCTAGTTGAACAACTCCTGCAGAATCTCTGGAGCCTT
Organism: Potentilla sterilis; assembly: GCA_963682095.1. NCBI lineage: Eukaryota > Viridiplantae > Streptophyta > Magnoliopsida > Rosales > Rosaceae > Potentilla > Potentilla sterilis. The sequence goes on from OY821764.1 coordinate 24,318,345, forward strand.
GTGAGCATTGTAGGTATATGAATCAAAAGTTGACTTGGTTGGAAGCGGGGTCACTATTTTGACCGTCTCCCTGACCAACCTCGCGGTTTTGGACTGTAATGGTCTCTGGTCAGTCCTCTCTATGGCCGCTACTTCGTGTTCCAAGTCTTCATCATCAACCCATGTCAGGATTGGTCTAGGCACTGCATCCGCCTGGATAGTCGCCACTGTCTTAGAAACAGCAGGAAGTGGAGTCTTGGGCTTCAGAGTCCCAGGATAATAGGACAAAGGAGTCCCCTTCCTCCTTTCCTTCCTTTCCTTAGACTGATCAACATAATGCTGTTCCTGACCTAGCCTATTGGTCAGATCCGCCATAGTGGTCACATGAACCTGCCTGAATCCTTGGCAGATCTCATCCACCAGACCATCAATCATCATCCTCACTGCATGTTCCTCTGGAATATCCATCTCACAACGAGTTAATTCCAACTTAAACCTTCTCAAATAGTCAGTGGCGGATTCGCCAGGCCTCTGCTCTGTTTCAGCTAGGTCTTTGACCCCAATCTTTGTCTCAACAACACCAAACATAGTTCTGAAAAGAACCTCCATAGTCTTCCAGTCTGGTATTGTTCTAGGCTTGAGCCGCTTGTACCAAATAGCTGCCTCCCCCGCCAGAGATGTGGGAAAGAGCTTCAACTTCATGATTGGATCCTCAGCATATTGACCAGATTCATTAGTGAAACGCATAATGTGCGCTTTAGCATCCTCCGACGTCTGGCCAGTAAATGGAGTGAAGCGGATTGGTTTAAATCCAGCAGGAAAAGGTACTGCATTGATCTCTCGAGTTAATGGATTCTCATACGTCTTGTCGACGTCGGGTAACCCCTGCAGCTCTCTAAACTTCTCAACAAAAACCCTGCCAATATCTTCCATGGTCAACTGGGCCACGACATCCGCTGGTGGCTCTGGCGGATTGTTGCCACCCGGTCCATTGGGAGGAACATTGCCACCTGCATGGTTGTTGGCAGCCCCGACATTAGCTCCAGGTCCGCCGTTAGCACCTACTCCACCAGTCCCGCCACGACCAGCTATCCGTCCACGCCTGTCTCTCGGCGGATTCGTACGGTCAAACCCCTCGAACTGATCAAACCAATCATAAAGCTGCCCCATCATGGTGGTCATGTTCTCGAGCATGGCATTGGTAGCCGCCAACTGCTCCTGTTGCTGTCGCCAACAATTGTCGGAGTTCCTGACATGGGTAGCCATGCTATCCGCCAGCAACCTCTGCTGTCCGGCCAGATAATTGAAATTGGAAGTGAACCCCGTTTGCTCTGTTTCCATTCACTTAACAGATTCACATAAATCAATGACCACATTGTTGGCCTTCTTTAGAATCTCGTCTGTACGACAAGATTTGTCGATCAACATCCTCAACGTGTCCGTCACCTCAGTGGGAGATGCAGTCTCCCCAGTAAATGGTGCAACAGGTGACGCAGGCGGATCCGCGGACTCGTCCGCGAACCCCTCTTCTAAAAAACCAAATGAGGCTGCCCGGTTTGTAATGCCCAGAGAATTGTTGTCAACCTGGGAAGCATCTGTCATCTCCAATATCTCCCCCTCAGCCGCGACAACTGGTGCAACGGCCGCTGGGATCAGATTTCTTCTGTCTCGCACGGCCTTAAGGGCTGCAGCAATAGTTGCTTCATCCCCAAGGGCCCCGCCAAACACTTCTCTAACTTCAGCGTCAGTTAATCCCCTACAATCAGCTGTTCCGTGCTTGAGCAGCTCCTTATGGGAATTCTTCAAACAATTCATGGTTATCCTTCTATAAGGATCACCCTTCGTAGATCCCGCAATCTTGACACTGGTCCCACTGGGCATGCTAAAATGTTCGTGGCGGATTTAGCACCCGGTGAACAGTCAGCACTTGGGGGTGGCGGACGTAAAGTCGTGTGTCTTATGTGTGCTTAGGCGTGCCAGCACCTTTTGGAGTGGTGCAACTCTACTGCGGACGACCCCTAGCGAGTCCTCTCGTCTGCTCCCAATAGACTCTGACTTCTTGATCAAGCAACTGTTACGCGGGCGCTGACTAAGCCGGCGTACAGGGCTCGAACAAGACCTGAATAGAACTGGCTAACAGGATTTTCTTCTCAACCCCCTACGGATTGAGGATCTTACTTTGATCCGGAGAAGCAAAACAGAGCTAAACCAAGATCACGGGTGTTTGTTATCGGGGTAACGACTCGATTTCTACCAGAGTAGCGGACTGACTCGATAGGCTCAGCAACCGCTCGACATGAATGCGAGATATGATCGATCGCAGGTGGAGGCAAATTGCGTGAGTTGCTCCGGAGAGGCTTTGCAAGTTAGCGGTGCGCTAGAACTTGTGTTTGTTTGTGGATGGTTGTGAACCCATTCTCAGTTACAAAAGAGCTATATTTATATGATTTACGAAACCCTAATGCTCGAAGATCCAGCCTGGCGGATTCCGAGATTGACTAGGACTGTCCTTCCTTAAACCACCTCTAATCAGATCGGTTAAGAATAAATTGAGATCAGAATTTCCCTTAACTTAGGGAACTCATCCAACACTGTATATTGTCCAGATTAACACTCAATTAACCCCAAGATAAGCCAAACTGGCTCCAAAGAAGATCATTTCCTGATTTGGCTAAGATATCCTTACAAATGGGTTGCTATATGTAACAACCCATAATTACCTCAATCAGCATTTATGCATTATTATCCCTCAAGGTAATTCATATGTGCAATTGGATTACCACTAAATAACCCCCATCTGATCAGCTAAAAAATCAATACTCTCTCTCCAAGTATTTTTTCCAAAGAAAGAGTTAGGACGTGACATATTGAATTTGGTTTAACCTAAACCCCTCTGGGCCCGGGGGTAAAGCCCAATTGAAGGAAGCTCCAATTGCGGCCCAAACAATCTGCTTTTCCAAATGTACCACATTTGGTAGGCCACTAGAGATGCAGCCTGAGATTTTTCCTTGAAAGCACCGTCTTGAAAGCTGATGAGAGAGTCCAACCATCTTGAAAGCGAGGTAAAAGCCTGGTTATTTACTTTGAAAGTCAGAGGGTGAACAAACTAGGATTTCGCTGCCCGGGAACAGAGAAAAAGTGTTAAATTGATTTGAGACAGGTGTCCCTGGTGGCGGTTCAAGTTGGTCGCTAGGGCATTTGAGACAGCTCTCCACATGAAGTTCCTGATTCGAGGAGGGACGTTGAGATCCCAAATCCGTTTCCACACACAACTAGGAATATTTTGAGAATGGTTTGGGTGAGTGGTGATAGAGGCCGAGACCGGTTTAGTCAGAGATCTGTAGCCAGACTTTAATGAATAGGAACCTATTGTGGAGTGTTTCCATATGATTTGGTCATTGACATGACTTTCTCCAAAAGAAGTTGCCCTAATCGCATTCACAACCTCATGGGGTAGGAGGGTAGTCAGCAAATTCAAGTCCCATGAATCATTGACTCTGTCAATGGTTGAGGAGACTGACATTTCCATTGCAGTTGGAGGTTTGAGGTTTCTGAGATTTCCCGGAGTGAGGAAAGGGATCCAGTTGTCCCTCCAAAAGTCCACATTAGAGCCATTTCCAATTTTCCACATCAGGCCTTCTTTCATCAGAGTCATTCTTTCGAGTAAACTTGACCAAGCCCGGGATGGAGAGGGTTCTCTTGAAGCACTCAGAAGATCAACGTTGGGGAAGTAGCAATCCTTCAAGACACGTGCCCATAGAGAATTCGGGTTGCACAGATTCTCCAGCATTGCTTTGCAAGTATGGCGATGTTGAAATCTGATATGCAACGAAAGTTCATCCCACCGATCCCTCAGCTTCGGGAAGGCCGAAAGTCTTCCATTTTTGCCAATGAATTCCGGAAGAGGAAGAAGAGCCCCACCAAAAGTTACTACAGCCGAGTTGATTTGCTTGCATGTGGTTTTTGGGAATTTAAAGATAGACATGGGATAGGCTGGAACCGCAAGAGCGACCAAATTAATCATGACCTCCTTAATTCATTCTTTGACATAGCTTAGGGCTTTTACCTTGGATCTACCCCAGATGGTACGAAGCCCAAGATAGATCCCCGGGTTCGGAACAACTGTAAAAAATGGTGCTGATGAGGTCCACAATTTCAGCTATGGTATTTGGGCTGAAGTATAAAGATGATTTCTCAGAGTTTATGAGTTGACCAGATAGCGAACAAAAATGGTATAGAGTATCTGACAGGGTCTCACAGTTGTAAATATTGGCTTTCAGAAAAAATAAGGAGTCATCCGCAAAAAAGAGATGGCTTATAGCAGGGCGATTTTGGCTAATCTTTACATCATTCAAGAGCTGATTAGAACAGAGCTTGCGGATCATGAGAGAAATGACATCATTAACAAAAAGGAAAAGGAAAGGGGAGAGGGGGTCACCTTGGCGAAACCGTTTACTATTTGCACATTTAGTTTTTTTTTTTTCGATGATGAAAAAGAACACAACAAAAACTAAAAAACAAATACAAATTAGCCCCTAGTACAACCTAATCCATGAAAATCAAAATTAAAGCAGTGACTGAGGTTCATTCTGCCATCCAGCAACAGGGGTAGAGTGACCAATGTCGGCAATTGAGTCCACTAACAAGTTTGCTTCACGCCAAATGTGAGTAAAAGTAAGGGAGGTGAACTTTTTGTCAAGGGCTCGAATATCTTTGATTTTTGTTCTGATACGCCAAGGAGTATTGATGAAGTTACTAATAGAGTCGATGAGAATCTTTGCATCACCCTCGACTTGAACTCTGGTAAAACTATGCATATAGGAACCAAGAAGACCATCTCTTAAACCCAAAGCTTCAGCCAAAAGGATATGTGAGGACCTAAAAATTTAGCAAAAGCCACTAAAGGACAACCTTGGCCATCCCGTATAACAAAGCCAGCAGTAGCATTGCATTTAATAAAACAGAACTATTGCACATGTTTAGTTTAATTTTCTCTTTTTGAAACAAAGAAAAACAGTCTACAGTTTATTAAAAAATTTAAGCATGAGTATCAAAAATTGTAAGCATGAGCGACGCTGAGTGGAAAGAGAGTATCTCCAAGTCGTCACCACTATATTGTTTGTTTCTTTGTAAATGTTTCTTTTCGCCATTAACAGTAACCAGTTAAGCAGTAGAAAAAGTAAAGTTCTATATAAATTGTGTTAACAGTAGCCATAGAAAGGCTACCCAGGCCCCCAAACCCGCAGCCAAGCCTCCTGGACCCAGCCCAGGGCCCAGGAGCAGAGCATGGGCACCTGGTCCCGCGCCCGGGGAGGTCTTACTTGTGATCGGGGCCCGGGAACCGGGGACGACAGCTCCCCAAACAGAGGCCAAAATAGCCCAGCAATATGTGCAGAAGGGGGCCAGTCTCACATCGAAGGGTGAGGCCAGTCCTCGTACCTGGCAGCCTATATATGAGTCTCAACTACCCTCATTAATAGGTAATCAATACTTCAACTACTTATTTCCACTTAAGTTATCGGTTTATCCCAATTATACTGACTTAGGCATCGGAGCGGAATAGACCGGCCCCGCCCGGTATTCCCTTAGTTAGCAGGATTTGCAGGAAGGAATCACACCAAGATCCATCAGTCTCTGTGAGTCTACGGATTCTGACAGAAACAATTGGCTCCGTCTGTGGGAACATTTTTAAAAATTCGACGTGTTGTCCCCCCAGCAGGAAGGGAATCAGTCAGCCAACCGATCGCAAAAAAAAAAAAGGGTTTACGCGGCAAGTATGTTTGTAAGTGTAGAAAGAATGGAAAGAAGTCCAGAGGAGGATCGGCAGGTTCTTGAGCCAGTACCGGTCAAAATCCCGGGGGCGAGGCAGGAGCAGTCCGTTTGCGGCTGCGGCCAGAACGCTGCCACCAACCGTGATCCGGGCGGTACGGTCGGCGAATACGACCGCAATGCGCACGGGAAAGGCCGGGAGGAATCCCACCAAGTCTGGGACCTCGAACCCGCACCAGCGTCCCCCGGTGCTCCTAGCAGAGAGGAAGATAGGCTGGCCGCCTGCAACAGCCAGGATGATGTCTCCAGTCCCGGCCAGTACGATATGGCGGGAGAGATAGAAGAGATGAGAGCAGAAGTCAACCGCTTGCAAGCAGAGAGCGACCGGGATAGGGCAGAAGCCAATACCAGGTATCAAGACATGGAAGCGATGAATTTCGCACTGGTGGCTGCCTTGGAAAGGGGACAGCAACGTAAGGCCCCAAGAAAGTCCCCACAATAGGAGGTGGGACAGTCATCAGGGGGAAAGAGAGGCGTCGACGTGGCGGGAGATGAGTTCCCGACAAACACAGCACCACCGGAGATCGTCCCTGGAAATCGGCGGACAAGTGGTTCATTTGAGGGTGATACCATAAGCCCGACCGCACGAGCACTCCAAATACTATCTGATTCAGTGTCAGATATGAAGGCCCAGATAGAGACCAACGAGAGGAAGGCAGCAAGACCGCCGAAGAGCGTGCAGTTCAATGAGCTAGCCAGACCCTTCTCACTCCGGGTTCTGAAATCCGAAAAATCAGGCACCCAAAAGGTTTGCTCCGACGCCGTCTGCTGTAACATATTCCAAGATACCCTGTCCGGGGAGGCACTCAACTGGTTTTACGAGTAACCAGTGACTCTATAGAGGCATTCGAGCAGCTGGCCGACAGATTTGTAGGCAGGTTCATCTTAAGGGTCGAAGGGGCCCAGACCTCGACAGGTCTCTTTAACTGCAAGCAAGCCGACGGCAAAGAGCTGAGAGACTTCGTTAACCGTTGGCAAACGGCCACTGCCGGGGGCAGGAACCTGGACAAGGGGATTGCTGAATCAGCTTTCAAGTAAGGTCTCAGGCCCGGAAAGTTCTCGTATGCTGTGCGGGTGGAGGTCCTGCAAGGTTACGATGAACTGATGGAAATGGCTATTAGGCATGCCCAGGCAAACCACGAAACGTAAGGGAGTCGCCAGTATAAGAGAAGGCAGGAGGAGCCGGGGCCTACCCGGCAGGCAGTCAGAAACTGGCAGTAGGGCCAGGATCGAGGAGCTTCATCCAACCAAAGGCCTAGAAGTTGGGGGAACCTGCAGCGCCTGACGGACAATTTTGACACCCCCCAACGAGGTGGAAAGCCCTCATCCTACTAGCAAACCCGCCCCCTGGCATTCATGCCCGCAAGCCGACAAGATGTATTCTCCACCTTAACCTCTTCTTACGAGGATATCCTGTATGAGAACTGGAACAACATCCCTCTGCCGCCAAAGAGAAAGCACCCAAAGGGGAACTTGACCAGAGCGCAGATCGGTAAATACTGCTCCTACCACGATGAAGTCACACACCAGACCAACGACTACCTTGCCTTGAAAATAGCAGTTGAAGGACTAGTCCGCCGCGGCGACTTGCAGCTGTATTAAGGTGAACCCGGCATGTAGGAGCTGCGCGAGACATGGATTTTTATCCCGCCCCACCAAGGCTAACCCCCCGCCTCCCCCGGTTCAAAACCGTAGAGAAGCTCAGCGGTCCAACCACTGACCAGCCCGAGAACAAAACGCTAATTTTTTACAACACAATTAGCTAGGCATTCCAACTGGTTCGACCGATGTAATTTCAGAAAGCTATTCCAACTTTGTTTCCAACTAAGTACAAAGAGCAAATCGTTGGTAGCCAAGTCAAAGAGCAAATTGAAACAAGCATAACACAGGCTCAGGCAAAATGTCCATTCATTAAAACTCAAGGCAATGCTTACAGGGGACTACGCCACCGGCAAGCAACCCGGTGGGAGTGCAAAAAAAAAGAGAAAAAATGGGAGGGAATTGTACAAAGTATGAAGCCTGCTACGGCTAGGCCTGGGCATGGGCCGGGATGGGCCGGGTGTTGGCTAATCCCGGTCCTAAACCCGTAAATTAAAATTGGGACGGGACAGGCCGGGATTAGCCTTTTTCAGAAGTAATCCCGACATGCCCGAATCCCGTTAGGGATTGGGCATGGATTGGGACCAAAACGGACCCAAAACAGAATTGCTGATGTAAACCAATAAGGCAGTAAGACAGTAAATCAATAAGGCAGTATGCCAGTAAACCAAACACAAATAAGTACAACTGATGTATTTGCATCTGATCCTCAAATCCTGCAACTTGATAAAATACACAGTAGTACTGATATAACATAGAAACTGAAATAACATAGTACATCCTCAAATAACTGAAATAAGGCAGCAAGGCAGTTTATGTGTTTTACCGAAATAACATACACAAACGCCAGAACTTGATAAAATACTCTACTAGTCTGAGACATAGCAGCAGGCAAAAATACTAGTTCTATAATCCATATTTTATAGCTTTGTAGAACAACCTCGTTCCTTTCTAATATCACACCTGCAATAAAAGAATGAAAAAAGTTAGGATTCAATCTTCATGAGATAGATTAGATAACATCGATCATAAATTCTGCAACACATGCATTCCTTCTTGAAATCAGTTTTCAAGTTACCTTTGCATATTATGCACATGAATGAATGTCTCAAGGTTGAGCATATCAGGTCCTTTCCCAAAATCATGTACTACTAACGCTAAGCCTCATATACAACATTAGATAGACAAAATGGAAACTATATCTATTAGTTTGTTTACCTCGCATTTGAACTTCAGCTTGTGAATTGGCTTAAATCCCCGAACATCCAAAATAGTGAATTCATTGTTCTACATTTCACAGAGCAAATTCACAAAGACCATCAACACAACAATCATAACTAATCAAAACTCAAACAAATATATTAGTACAAAAATTCTCCAACTCACGCAACTACGCATACCGTATCATCAACTGCTATCTGCTTGCCATTAGGTCTAAATGCAATTTTAATGTATGGGCCACTAAGTTCCGCTCGCCGCACACACTTCCCAGCTGCATCACCAAATTACACAACAACTTATATCATCATCATACAACCGAAATCCCTACCCTTACATTGAACAAATCTATTGATCAAATGACTCACTCTGATCATCCCAGAGACGAACAGTTTTGTCCAAAGAGGTAGTAGCAACCAAATCACCATGATTCAGACACCAACACAGCTGCTCCACACTCCCCCTATGCCCCCTCAGATCAACACATCTTCCCTCTAGCCATTGATTAGTCGATCTCTCTCTCTCTCTCTCTCGCAGATGCGACAGAGTCGTACGATGAAGTCGATGTCTCTCTCTCGTTGTTGATGAATTGGGATTTAGAAGGAAAGAAAGAGAGAATTGGGAATGGAATGAATTAGGGATTCTGGGTTTCTCTGGCCTGGGAGGCTAGGTTAGTCTTCAACCCCCGATGGATCCAACGGCACAGATGAAGCCATTCAATCCAACGACACAGATTAAGCCATATTTATATATATATATATATATATTAATATTAATATTAATTTAATTTTACGGGACGGGTCCGGATTTAACGGGCCCAAATTGGGCTAATCCCGATCCTGTCCCATTACTTTAAAACAGGATCGGGACGGGAATGGATCTGAGTTTTTAACATGCAATCCCGTCTCGTCCCGGCAAAATTAGGGACGGGATCGGGATTATGGGACTAAAAGCCCAGGCCTAGCTACGGCACTCCCGCCTGCTCCTCCTCTTCAGCAACCTCTCCTTCAGTCACCGGTCCACCCGCTGCCCCCTCAACGGCCGGCTCGATCTCTCCCTCCAACTCCTCTTCCGCATCTGCCTGCGGCTCCGATAACTTTGAGGTGTCGAGATAGCCCTTAGCCTTCGAGTCGTCAAAGGCATCGGTAATCGCCGCCTCTTGGGCCCGTTCCAGCAGATCAAGAAGCTCATCGCTTTCCTGATACTTCTTGACAACCCGCCGGTACAGCTCCAGGTCATTCTCATCGACCACCCCGTCGGCAGAAGCGGATACCGTCGCCACCTCCCGCTGGAGCTCCTCGACCTTGGTCTCCAGCTCGGTTTTCTCCTCCTCCAGGCCCTTCTTCTCCTCTTCAAGAGCCTCGACCTGGGCCTCCAGCTTGGCCACCTGCTTCCTGGCCCTCTCCTTCAACCGGGCCTTCTCCCATTGGGGCTTGTATTTCTCTACCTCCAGGAGGTCCCGGGCACTTGTCAACACCGCCACCTGCTTTTTCAGCTCTGGCAGTTCTTCACTTGCATCTGACTGATACAAGTGGTACAGCAGCTATAGTTTGGCAGGCACCGGTTAGAAAGCAACAAAGCACAAAACAATGTTGAACGGATACCAGTGGCAAACTATCCTTACCTGGAGGGCCATCTCCTTGGTTTTCAGCCGGTGCCCCTCCGGCCGCCCTCCCGGAACCCCAGTCTTATCCAGCTCCATGCCCCTCACATCCATGAGCAGGCTCCGGACGAAAGGCTTGTCCGGGAAGCCATGCTCCAGTCCCAGCACCGTAGCAGGAGTCTTCTCCACCCCCGATGCTCCTGTGCCTGCAGCGGCAGAGCTAGAGGCCGCAGGAACCTTGCCTTGGGCGGCAGTGGTGCCACCACTCGTCAGCTTCTGCCGCTTGGCCAAGCTCTCACCAGCCGACCGGCCGGTGAACGTAACAAATGCGGAGACCGGCATCTCCCGAGTCCTCCTCCTCTTTTTCCCCAGATCAACCCGTAAGGAAGAAGATCGGGCGGCAGACAACGGGGACCGGGCGACAGTAGGCACCGGTCCCAATTGTTGGGGAATCGTTCCAGCACCACCCGGGGGCTTGGACGGCCCACCGGGGGTCGTCCCCGATCCAGACGTTTTAAGACGTAATCCTCGTCCACAACATCCAAGGCCACGGGTTCATCGTGTATGGTCAACTCGCCGGTTTCCCGGTTAACCGTGGCTCGCGCGACGGCGTCTCCTTTCTTCTTCAGTTTGGAGACAAGATCCCGGTTGTCCATCGACAACATTTCGTGGGCTTTAATGGCCGTCCGGGCATATACACATACATAACACCAAGTAAAGGGGTTAGACAAAACACCAACTAATTCAACAGAAACAGGTACAACCACTCCACATTTCACCACCCACCGAGATTCCCTCCCAGGCTACATAGTTCCAGCACCTCCCGACAGATAAAGTTGTAGGAACTACGCTCCTGGTCGGACCAGCACCCAAATACCCGGGCGATTCTATCCCTCTCCAGGTCAGACAGCTCGTACGACTGATCCCCAATCAGCTGAAAGGCCCTGGGAACGCAGTACTTCCTACTCCTCTTCTGCCAATTAGCCATCACCACCTTCTTCCTCTAATTATTATTAAGCTAGGAGGGCAGGCAGGTTATCCCTGGCTTATATTCTTAGGCGGAAAAACTCACACATCCCTGGGCCTTACTCTTCTTCGAGTACGTCAGCCTGTACAGGGCCCGGAACTCGTTCACCGTAGGGAAGCTCATATCACAGAGCCAGTAGAGACATCCTAGACCCAGTAGTTGCCTCCACTGATTCCCGGGAAGCTGTGCCGGTGATATCTTAATGGCACGAAGCAGGTACTGCACAAAGTTCAGCAGCGAGAGAGAGAACCCATGCCGGAACTGGTCCTCTTGAATCGCAACCCCGCCTTCCTCTGGGTTGCAGGCCGACTCTCCGGCATACAGCGGCCGAAGATCTATCTCTTCAGGAATACTCCACCTGGCCCGAAAAGCGACAATCTCCCCGGGACTTAAAGAGCCCTCAGGCTCGTCACAGCCTATTGTCCTATTCCCGTTCATAAGTGTGTAGCGAGGGGCCCCTGCTGGCTGGGTCGTGCCCACGGACACTCCATAGGGAGCATCCTCCTGTCCTAGAGACCCAGACGTTGACGCCTCACCAGTCGAATGGGTGATGGCATCTGGCCCCGAGGACGAGGAGGCAAGCCAGTCCTCCATCCTCTTTTGGTCGTCCGTCACCGGTCGCCGGGCGGCCGATTTGGAGGTTTCACTAGAGCTCCTAGAATCCATGTAACCTAGGGGAAAGAAAAAAAAAATTTAAAAACCATACGGTCGGTCAGAAATACAACCCAAACAACGGCCGCGGGGCCGCACGAAGCATGTAACGCCTCAGCACAGCCCCACAGCGACCACTGGGCTTATCAGCCGAAAATCTCCAGATCTCGATGAGATTCGATACCAGCGGGATCACATCCAAAGGGCAAACCGAGATACAACCAGGTGCCAGTAGGATCAACCCACAAACAAGAAAAAAAAGAAGTTTCAGAATCACAAGGGCAGAACTCACCAATTGGTATGCACGACGACGGAAACGCAACAGCTGGAAAATACCGAGTAATTTTGTTGAACACGCTGAACAGGGGAACAGTTCTCAGCCAAAACCAACAATGCATGAAGCAGCAGGGGTTTATATATAGGTCCAGTATCCTAAGCACCCCTTGAGTCCCCCCCCCCCCCCCCCCCCCCCCCCCAAAACTGAAGTAGGGCAAGTAAAATGCCCCCGGATCCGGGGCCATCCATCCCTGACCGTCCCCTCGCGGCACGTGTCTCAGTATTGGTAACTTTCCATGCCATCATAATTGATGGAACTGATGAAATACCCCCTTCAATGCATGTCAAACACTTGTCTCGCATGCAGAGGGTAGTTGAATCTACAACCTATTCCAACCTATGGCTGCGATCTCCCAACAGTACGGGCATTCGAACTTCTATTCCAACAAGTTCGCAGTATCCTAACACATAAACCCTATGGTGCAAGGCATTCTACTGGTCGAGCTTATTCCACCTCTACGGTCAGCAGCAACGGCTAAAACCGGGAGATCTGTTCCTCTCATACATGACGAATCTTCCAGCAAGCTAAAAACTCTGCGCATGTTCTCTTTCACCGCCGGGCGGTTGACAAAAGCCAAGAAACAAAGGCTAGGTATCCCACCGGAAGAACTCTTCCTCTAGCACTGGAGAATTTTTCCCGCAGGGTCAAAACCCTGCAGGAATATCATGTACAGGCTACCATATTCCAACTGTAGTACCTTCTCCAACTAAAGGCTACCCTATTCATCGGCACATCCAGCTTGAACTATTGCCTGCGGACTTCCACCGCCCAGGTCTTCACTAGCTCCTCTCTCCCTCCTACGGAATAACTGGGCTTGCAAACTGAAACATTCCTACGGACAGCCTCGTACTACCTACGGGCTCCACGTACCACTAGGCTTTATAAACCCGGGAGATTTGATCCTCTCACACAGGACGAATCTTCCCGCAGGCTAGAAACCCTACATATACCTCACGCCTGTAAGAACAAAGGCTGAGACACAATCGGGGATGTTGGTCAATACGAACACAAGACCACTTCACCCCGGGAGATTTGATCCTCTCATACAGGACAATTTTCCCGCAGGCTAAAAACCCTGCACATGTACCTCCGAGCTTTATAAACCCGGGAGATTTGTTGCTCTCATACAGGACGAATCTTCCCGTAGGCTAGCAACCCTGCATATACCTCATGCTTGTAAGAACAAAGGCTAAGAAACAATCGAGGATGTTGGTCGATACGAACACAGGGCCGCTTCACCCCACCGGGAGATTTGTTCCTCTCATACATGACGAATCTTCCCGCAGGCTAGAAATCCTGCATATACCTCATGCTTGTAAGAACAAAGGCTGAGAAACAATCGGGGATGTTGGTTGATACGAACATAGGGTCGCTTCACCCCACCGGGAGATTTGATCCTCTCATATAGGACAATCTTCCCGCAGGCAAAAAGCCCTGTACATTATTCACGCCCGCAGGAACAATGGCAGTGAAATGTGGGGACGGCGCCCAAGGCGTACTCTGGGCCACGCCACCGCACCGAGAACTCCTCTAACACAGGGTACGTTTTCCTCTAGTACCGAGTCAGCTCATCACACAACTGCTCAAGGCAACCGATGCCCTAGGAGTCTACGGTTCTAAAATTGGGGGACTCGTTTATCCTCATGCACTATATTCACCGGGATTCCCTGGGACATAGCATGGCATGGCGGATTTCAACGCCACATTATCCTCATGCACTATATTCACCGGGATTCCCCGGGACATAGCATGGCATGACGGATTTCAATGCCACATTATCCTCATGCACTATATTCACCGGGATTCCCCGGGATATATCATGGCATGGCGGATTTCAACGCCACATTATCCTCATGCACTATATTCACCGGAATTCCCCGGGACATAGTATGGCATGGCGGATTTCAACGCCACATTATCCTCATGCACTATATTCACCGGGATTCCCCGGGACATAGCATGGCATGGCGGATTTCAACGCCACATTATCCTCATGCACTATATTCACCGGGATTCCCCGGGGCGGATTTCAACGCCACATTATCCTCATGCACTATATTCACCGGGATTCCCCGGGACATAGCAGGGCATGGTGGATTTCAACGCCACATATTCATCATCTCATGCCCTACATCTTATACCCGTATGCAACTGTCACCATCAACATCATAACCATGCACTCATCACAGTATGCATCATCATAACAGGTTTATCCGAACGCCCGGCCAAGTCCAATCTTAAACGCGGACATGGGGGGCTACGACACTGTTGGGTTCGTATCTCTGCGGGTCTGTAGGCCTTATAAGCAAGAAATATTTAAGTCCCCATTCAAGATGACACTTTATCGGGAACTTGGGGGACTTGTTGACAGTAGCCATAGAGAGGCTACCCAGGCCCCCAAACCCGCAGCCAAGCCTCCTAGACCTGGCCCAGGGCCCGGGAGCAGAGCATGGGCACCTGGTCCCTCGCCCGGGGAGGTCTTACTTGTGATCGGGGTCCAGAAACCAGGGACGGCAGCTCCCCAAACAGGGGCCAAAATAGCCCAGCAATATGTGCAGAAGGGGGCCAGTCCCACATCGAAGGGTGAGGCCAGTCCTCGTACCCGGCAGCCTATATATGAGTCCCAACTACCCTCATTAATAAGTAATCAATACTTCAACTACTTATTTCCGCTTAAGTTATCGGTTTATCCCAACTATACTGACTTAGGCATCGGAGCGGAATAAACCTGCCCCGCCCGGTATTCCCTTAGTTAGCAGGATTTGCAGGAAGGAATCACACCAAGATCCATCGGTCTCTGTGAGTCTACGGATTCTGACAGAAACAAATTGCATGTAGAGAATTTTGTAAAGCAGAAAAATGTGTCCTAAATTGTGTTTTTTGCTAGAGTTCAGAGTAGAGATCCTGTTGGAAATGCTCTAAAGGAGCAATCAAGATATAAATGATCAACTGATTCAATATCATTAAGAGTAAGATCTGTGTCATTTTCTTGTATTCGTGATAGGAGCATAAAATGCTACGTTGTTAATATATTATTCCCTTCATTTATACTTTGTTTAACCTTTATTATCTTAGAATCGAGTCATAATATCAAGTCATGAGTATTTGGTAGAGTTACAAAGAAATCGTGCTAAGTATAGATAAACATGTACAAAAAAAATAAGTAGCCGATTTAGAGTTGTAGTGATGTTTCAATGGATTTGTTAAAGCCTCAACTATACTTTTGATGGATTTTTCTTCTCTTATATGCAGGAGACATGTTAATAATTGAGTAATAGAAGGAGTTTTACCAATCGGAGCAAAGAAAAGATGCCAAGAAATTACAAAGTGCAAAATCGGAGAAAATCCAGTATTTTGTTGGAAACCTAAATTAAATTCCAAAATTTCTCCAGGACGAACCACAAGGAACTAAAAGACGTGCCATATATGCACAGAACACTCTACAAGTCTAGTTTCTATAGAACTTGGAATCGCATCAATAGCTACCTGAGGAGAAAGTTATACCAGTTGCAAGCACACAAGGTCACTGCCCTGCCGATAAAAGGAACCTACTACCCGTTTTCTTGACTTTGTGAATTTGTACATCAAAGTGGTTTCTAAATTCATCGAAAGATAGTTATTGAGCTACATGGACCATATGGAAGTCATACATACCAAATTGAAATAAAGAATATGGAAATAAAACTTTCCCTAGTTCGGCCAGGAAAAGCCAAGTTTTATGCCGGTTCTCGGAGAAGTTTTCCTGGTTGAGTTAGGGAGGTTAGCAGCCGATCCATTGGATTTAATCCATGATACTGATCCATTGGGGAGTCCAAGAAGGTGTTAATCCATGAAGAAATCGGAAAAGAAGACTAGAAGATTCAAGGATTGGCCGGCAAGAAACCTAAACCAAATCGGTTCAGGATTTGCAATTCCTAGTAGCAGCCTGACTTTTGCAATTCTTCTCCTATAAATAGCCACCGATTTCCCACAGAAAAATTTGTCACATCTCAATCATAAACACTAGCCATAAACTCTATCAAAAGCTCTCTATAGTTCTAGACAGAAAATACAAAGCCAACCCGAAACACCACCACCTTTCATAAAACCGTACCCTCACCTTAACCTTCAGCCAAATTCATTCACCACATCAACCAAAGCTCTTCAAGATTTCTAAAGTATGATCCATTCCTTATGGCTTGTATTATTTTTTTTAGTTTAGTCACATTAGTTATAAAAATACTTGGTTTTTCATTTGGTATTGTATGATGAACATGATTTTCGATTTCTATTGGATTTTATGTAACAAATTTTACAAGCAATAACATGTATGAATTTTGTGCATTAGATATAGGGCAGTAATATGTTCATGTATTTTTAGGTTTTTTTTTTATTAGTTTCATGGATTCATGCATAAAAATCAATGCTTACATGAAGCCTCGGCCATGACTCTTGTGTAGGTTGCGATTTCATCTACTAAAATAACCTAGGATCGAGTTATGCGATTGTAAATTCGTTCTAAAGTTGTTTAAAAAGGGCAGGTCCAATTCATAGAAACTTGCATGCTAATAGGATGAGTGACGCCATACCTTGCACATGTTTCCGATTTAAAGACTTTCGTGCATAATTACTTCTCGTGTTTGTCTTCTACGATTGTGTTTTCAAATATGATTAGTATAATTTTATGTTTCTACGATTGTGTTCTCTAAAATACTTAAGAAGTCTAGTAACGATTAGATGTCTGATGAGCTTTAATTGAAAATTGGAATTGAGTAAAGTCTAGCAAACTTGAACAATGTTGCCGTGTGTCTTGCATGTTATTTATGTGTATTCTTGTGAGTCTTTCGTGCTATGCTTTGTGTGGAAAGATGTCGACCGACTTGTACATAGTAATTTAGGTTTATTTTCGTGTTTTAGGAACATTAGGGCAGCTTGCTGCCGATCCCTTTTTCATCCCCCATTCGTGTATTTTATGTTTGTGTAAATATGTGAATATGTGTTTCTAACATTTTTCATGTCAGGTAACCTTAATCCCCGGCTAGAACGATCCCTACTTATTTCTATACTACTAACGATTGTAGAGTTATTATTGAAGATGTGCTTAGCAACTCGTCAATTTTTGGCGCCGTTGCTGGGGATTATAAATGCTTGATATGTTTAAATGTTAATTGTTTTGTAAATTTTTGTGTTATGCAAAGTTTGTGTTGTAATTATTTTGTTGGAAAGTAGAAATATTCTTCGGCATGTAGAGTTTAAGTTTATGAAAATTATATGATGTATGCCGAATGTGCCATGATGTAATAACTTAGTTAAATTGCTAGGAGGCTTAGAGGTTTATTTGTGTTGAGTTTGCTTTGAGTTTTGAGGGGAAGAAGAATAGGTAAGGTCACTTTTGTTGATATTAGCCTTAACCCTTCATGTTATCTTTCAAGGTCTCATGAGGTTGAGGGCGGCTTTTATTAAACACTTGTGTTACTGTCAACACGAGGTTCTTAACTGAGTAAAGGGCAAAAGGTTCGCCTATTAGTGTGTGTTGTCCCGACTTAGACTCAAAGGTTTTGTCAAATTAGATCTCAGAGGCCCACAAATTGTTTTCTCTTCTTTTTTTGAAGAGGGGCGATAGGGGACTTGTCTTCTGTGGTTACCAACAAATGAGTCTTGCCTTGAGCTATTTTCGGATGGCACGCCTAGCCTTCTGAAACCACGGAACTTTGTGTCTAGACGATAGCACATAGGCCACATGTCCACCGAGCTTCAAAACTTAGAATGAATTCGGCATGAGTTAGCCTTGAGACTTGAAACAAAATGTTTTGTAAGGTTCAAACTCTCGAGGTACATCGGATAAAACATGATACTACCGAGGTATGTATCAGTCCATTACACCGTTATCTCCTCTACTTCACGTACTTTGCGAGTTTGAACAAACTTAAAAGCAATTAGACTTAGAAATTTCGACACCACCATATTTATTTTCGTGTGTTTTTGCCCTTCTTGCCGTGCATAGCTCTTCTTGCCGTGTGTTTATAGTTTGTAAATATTTGAAACTTGTTTGTATTGCCAATGTCGTGGCTTGTATTGTTCTTGTATATTCTTGTTTTCTATTTGTCTTCAATGATTCTAACTTGCTTCTCGTTGAACTACTCAGGATAATGCATGTCCGAACCTAATCTTTGGACAAGAGATAACGGAGGACGCTTGCAACAAATCAACAAAGACCTCACGCTCGCCATAGCAACGCCATTACCCCACCCGAACCATCATCTAGCTCGGCATCACCATCTCCTCCCTCTAGCTCGAACTCACCCTCCATTGTTACTTTATCAAGTCTTCGATCGTCTTGTGAGTTAGAGGAACTGGAGTTTTTAGCTATCACTTACCCTCACAACGAGTTTGATTTTAACTTTGCCGAGCCACCAATCATAACTTCGATCCGTGCTAAAAATGGTTATGTCACCGGAGGAGGAACAGCGCCCGCGAACATTCGGCATAGAGAGGGGCTACTTCTTTAGTATTTCTATGAGGGCTTGCGTCTCATAGAGAGGGAGTTCCTAGATTCGACAGCTCAAGGTTCTTTCCTTGAGCTTGATCCTACATCGGCCAAGAACTTGTTGGAGATTCGAGCATTGAATAGTCAACAATTTGGCATATCGCGAGACAATGCCTTGAAGCACAAAGTGAATGAGACTAATAGTTCAGTGTTGGAGAACAAGGTTGATAAGCTATCAGATATGGTAGCGAGTCTGATGCGAGGAAAGAGAGCACAAGTGTGTGGCGTTTGTGCCGAGAATCATGAAACCGACAATGCCCTCAATTTGGATTGAGGAGGAGGTGAATGCCGTTGGATTTCAAGGAGGACAAAGGTTCGGAAACTTCAATCCGAGGTTCAACGATCATCCGAACTTTAGATGGTCAAATAATAACAACGTCCAAAGGCCACCGAATGCAGCTCCATACCAACCGAGAGCACCATTTGTGCCGGGGCAGCATTTTCAGCCGAACCAAGGGCCGAGCCAAGCTATGCAACCGAACAACCAAGTCATGCCGTTTCAACCTATGCCGAACCAAGCTCAAACTGCACCAAGCAACCCCAACTATGATGCATTGATCCAATCTCTTTCGAGTGCAACTCAAGTATTGCTCGCAGGACAACAAACGCACTCGAAAGACATAGCCGAGTTGAAAACTCAAATGGGGCAAGTCGTGGACTTTATGGGAAAGATCACCGAGCAAGGGAAGCTACCGGGTGGAGTTATTAAAAATCCGGGGCATGTGCATGCTAAAGTTATCACATCGTGTAGTGGAAGAGTGTTGAACGAGCCACGAGCAAGAATTCCAAAGAAGGTGACATTCGACACAATGTTAGAGGAAGAAGATGAAACCGGCACCAATTCTGCCGATGCTACCGAGCAGGCTGGCCTGCAGCCTGCCACTGCCGAGCGCAGCGCTGTCGGCAGCCTCCCTGCCGATACCAATACTGCTGCGCGCAACACTGCCGATAGGGCTGCAGCCGAGCGTGCTGCTGCCGAGAAAGAGAAGAAAGTTGCTGAGAAAGAAGCCATGCGCAACGAGCTAGAGAAAGATCCCGCAACTTTGTTGAAGGAGAGTGTACCGATCCAAGCACACAAGGGAGGGGTGCCGAACTCTTGCATACCTTTCCCTTCTCGATTTGTAAAGTCCAAGAAGGACAAATCCGACGAGGAAGTGTTGGACATTTTCCGGAAAGTGGAAGTGAACATCCCTTTGTTGGAGTGTATAAGGCAAGTGCCTAAGTATGCAAAGTTCCTCAAGGAGCTTTGCACGACAAGGCGAAATACAAGGGAGACTCGTGTGGTGACTATGAGCGAAATGGTGTCGGCCATTATTCAAAGAAAGTTGCCACCAAAGATGAAAGATCCGGGGAGCTTCAATGTGCCTTGTGTGATCGACAACACACGTTTTGATGATGTCACTTGGGAGCATCGATTAATGTCATGTCACTCAATGTGTATCAAACGTTGAGTATAGGGACTTTCAAGAAGGACAATGTCATCATTCAACTTGCAGATCGATCAAGTAAGTATCCGGAGGGTTATGTCGAGGATGTGCTTGTGCAAGTGAACCACCTAATCTTTCCGGCCGATTTCTATGTTGTGGAGATGGAAGACTCGCCGGTCAATAGCACTCAACTATTGCTTGGCTGACCCTTCATGAGGACGGCACGCACGAAGATTGATGTTGCGGAAGGCAACTTGACATTGGTGTTTGATGGTGAGGTGATTAAGTTCAATGTTTTTGACGCCATGAAGTATCCGGTTGTCATGGAAGAAGAATGCCAAGCTATTGAAGTTATTGAGGAGGTCGAGCGAGTCATGTCGACCTCGCTCGATGCATAGCAACGAACCATAGAGCAAGGGGTCGGATTTGACAAGGAAGGAGCACGAATAAGTGAACAAGAAAGAGAATGGTGGCCGTACTTGAGGCTGCCCCACGATTCAAGAAACATAATTCATTCTTGTCAATTCCAAGTGCCACAACAAAGTTTCATCCAAATGTGGAAGACCCCAAAGTTAGAACTAAAAAAGCTCCTTAGTCATTTGAAGTATGTTTATCTCAGAGAAGATGACACTTTACCGGTTATTGTGTCTTCAAAGCTTAGTAAGAAGCAAGAGGAGGAATTAGTGAATGTGCTTAAGAAGTATAAAACCGCTATAGGTTGGACCTTGGCGGACATCAAGGGAATAAGCCCTACGACGTGTGTTCATCGAATATTGCTTGAAGAAGGAGCGAAGCCAACAAGGGAAGGACAATGTCGACTTCACCCTCCAATGATGAAGGTGGTGAAGGACGAAATTATTAAGCTTCTTGATTGTGGAGTCATATACCCTATTTCTGATAGAAAGTGGGTCTCACCGGTGTAAGTAGTGCCAAAGAAGAGTGGTGTAACGGTTGTGAAGAATGAGAAAAACGAGCTTGTGCCTCAAAGACTTGTGACCGACCATCGCATGTGCATCGACTATAGGAAGCTCAACGCAACTACAAGGAAGGATCACATGCCCTTGCCGTTTATGGATCAAATGCTCGAAAGGTTAGCCGGTCATGAGTTTTATTATTTTCTTGATGGATATAACGGCTACAACTAAATCATGATACACCCGGATGATCAAGAGAAGACTACTTTCACTTGTCCATTCGGTACCTTTGCATACCGAAGGATGCCGTTCGGCCTATGCAACGCACACGGCACGTTTCAACGATGCATGTACAACATCTTCTCCGACTTTATTTAAAATAAGATCGAAGTCTTCATGGATGACTTTAGCGTATATGGACGCGACTTCGACTCATGTTTAGGGAACTTTGAGGAGATACTAGAAAGGTGTGTAGAGACCAACCTTGTGCTTAATTGGGAGAAGTGTCACTTTATGGTAATGCAAGGCATTGTGCTTGGTCACATAATTTCGGCAAAGGGCATTGAGGTAGACAAAGCCAAAGTGGAGCTCATTCAACACTTGCCTTTGCCAAAGAATATGAGAGGCGTGAGAAGCTTCCTTGGCCATGCCGGATTTTATCGAAGATTTATCAAAGACTTCTCCAAGGATGCAAAGCCATTAAGTAACTTGTTGCAAAAGGATGTGCCGTTTGAGTAGAATAAAGCACGCGAGAAAGCCTTCAATCGGTTGAAGGAAGCCTTGTGTTCGGCACCAATCTTGTCTACACCGAATTGGGAGCTACCATTTGAGCTCATGTGTGATGCCTCAGACTATGCATTGGGAGCCGTGCTCGGCCAAAGATTGGACAAGAAACCGAACGCCATTTACTATGCTTTAAGGACTCTCAACGATGCTCAACTCAATTACTCCACAACCGAGAAAGAACTCTTAGAGGTAATTTTTGCTTTAGAAAAGTTTAGATCATATCTATTAAACTCTAAAGTTATTGTGTATAGTAATCATGCCGCTTTGAGATATCTCATGACAAAGATGAATGCGAAGCCAAGACTCATTCGTTGGATTCTCTTACTTCAAGAATTCGACATAGAGATTAAAGACAAGAAAGGAAGTGAGAATGTTATAGCCGACCATTTGAGCCGAATTGTGAAAGAAGAAGACGAGCTACAACTTCTTGAGACATTCCCGGATGAGCAACTATTTCGGCTTGATGCGACACAAGAACCTTGGTATGCCGACATTTCCAACTACCTTGCAATTCGTCACTTTCCAGAAGATATGCCGAGCCATGTCAAGAACAAGATAAAAAAGCAAGCTCGACACTACTTATGGGATGAGCCGTACTTATGGAAGTAATGTAGTGACCAAGTTATTCGACGGTGTGTATCGGAAGAAGAGCATTGCTCCATCCTTGCCTTTTGTCAAGGCGAAGCGTGTGGAGAACACTTTGGGCCAAAGAGGACGGCTTTAAAGGTACTAAATTGTGGATTCTATTGGCCTACGCTATTCAAAGATGTATATACAACATGCATAACATGTGATCGGTGCCAAAGAACGGGAAACATAGGTAATCGAGATCAAATGCCTCTTAATCCAATAATTGTTGTTAAAATTTTCGATGTTTGGGGCATAGATTTCATGGGACCGTTCCCTTTAAGCAAAGGCTTCCTCTACATCTTGCTCGCGGTTGATTATGTGTCAAAGTGGATCGAGACAAAGGATACATGCACCAATGACTCAAAGGTAGTTGCCGAATTTCTCAAGACAAATATCTTCTCACGTTTTGGAGTTCCAAGAGTCTTGATAAGTGATGGAGGATCCCACTTTTGCAACCGCACCATTGAAGCTTTGTTGAAAAAGTATGGAGTCAAACACAAAGGATCTACACCTTATCATCCTCAAACAAGTGACATGACCGAGGTGAGCAATCGCGAGATAAAGCAAATATTGGAAAAATCTGTAGGTCCAACAAGGAAGGATTGGAGTGATCGACTTGACGACGCTTTGTGGGCCTATCGAACCGCGTATAAGACGCCAATAGGTATGTCTCCGTTTCGACTAGTCTATGGAAAAGCTTGTCACTTACCCGTGGAGCTAGAGCACAAAGCATGGTGAGCCGTCAAAGCCTTCAACATGGAGTTAGATTCGGCCGGCCTTCATAGGAAGCTTCAACTCAACGAACTTGAAGAAATCCGCAATGAAGCTTATGATGCCGCATGGATATACAAGGAGAAGACTCGAGCCTACCATGACAACATGATTCGAGGGAAGAAGTTCGAAGTTTGACAAAAAGTTCTCTTATTTAACTCTCGACTTAGACTTTTTATAGGAAAGCTACGCTCTCGATGGGTAGGACCATTCATTGTCACTAAAGTATTTGCTCATGGGGCCGTGTAAATTCAAGATGCCTCCACAAGTAATGTTTTCAAAGTAAATGGACATCGACTCAAACTTTATTACGAGCCATTCGAAGCAATGGATGAGGGAGCAAGCTTAAGAGATGCGCCAAACATGACTTTGGCCGAAACGGCCCGTATCGATGCAGTCCCTGCTGATCTGCTACAATGCCAGGCTGCCGACACTGCAACCTTTGCCACTGCGCAGCACACACACACACCCGCCGAGCAGCCCTGCAATGTCACACTGCCGATGCAGCAGCGCAAGCCCTGCAGCCTGACACTCGCACTGTCGAGTCGTGTCCTAGCATGCCACCGATACGTATCCAAGCCAAATTGACGTATCCGATACTCTTTCAGATACGCCTGCTCTTCACATTATCGTGTCCGATACGGACACGGATACGATGCCCGATACGTTGTCACGTAGCGCTGCGCTGCAGCCTTGCACACTGCCGATGCCACCAACGCATGCGGCCCCGCACGCTGCCGATATTGACACTACTGAGGCTGATACTACCCTATGTGCTGCCAATGCAGCTCTACATGCAGCCAACGCTGCGCAGATCCTGTTGATACAGCCTTTGATACTGCTGATGCGCTGCGCTGTTGTCGATGTTGCGCCTGCGCACATACGCATCAAAGACTCCGACACTGAGGAGAAGCCAAATGCGCAGCATACACATGTTGGCGAGAAGACTGCCGACCAAGTTGCCACCACTGCCGATAATGCCGATAGCGAGTACCAAGCACCCGCGACGGACAAAAATTTCCAAACACACCTTTGTGCTATCCTAGCAGCCGAGTTGAGTTATTTCACCAACGGATGAACACACGATGTAAAGTTTAGGCTAAACGACTATAAACACTTAAGCGCTACATGGGAGGCAACCCATGTCGACTATGAAAAACGAAGGAGTCATCGAAAAGCGTTTGAATTCTCTAACCCTTCTCTTTTTCATTAGTTTGTGATGATATGTTGAAATATGCTAGCTTATTACATGCTTAGAAATTACTTGCCATAGTTTATGCTTACATTGATGACAATGTAATTTTCTAAGTGTGGGGTGAGTTTACATATTTCGTTTATTTTTTGTGTGCCTAATTTAGAAAAGAAAATTTCAGAAAATTAAAAGACAAAAATAGAGTGTTTATTTCGAGTCTTAGGATGCCCCTAAAGTAGTCAATGATGTTTTTGTCATTTTTGCATACATAGTTGATAGTTGTGCATACCTTTAAAATTGTGAGTTTCATGGATAATGTGCATTGGTAGGAGTATGTAGAACTTGTTGGTTAATAAGCATGCATGTTTTAGCTAGTTTGTTTCGATATAACCTTGTAAGCTTTAGAACCAAATTGCTTTCTTCATGAGTGCAAAAATTAACAATTTTCGAGCATGCTTACTAATGAACCTCGTTATTCTTTGCATATTCAACGATTATGTACCATAGCTTTTTAATGAACTCTAGAATGCTAGAACTTACTCTTGTTGATTTTCAAAACGTTTTTATCATAAAAAGGACCTTGATTTTGAAAGTGATTGCAAAAGATCTTTTAGGTTTACCACCATATATAGCCAAATAAAACATGTGCCCTATTTGAGCCCATCGTGGGACACCTCAGTAAACCCCCTTGAGCCAACATTTAGCCTTTTCTTTCATCGCCCTTAAACACTTTCCATGAGCTTAGTATAGTTATGCCTCTACCTTGTCTCAAAGTTTTAGCAAACCTTGATCTTTTGAAGGAGTTTTCTCGTGAAGTGATGAAGAACAAGTGTGGGGTGGACTTAGCCAATATTATGTGAAAAATTTGTATGATGCCATGCCTATGAGAAAAAGAAAAGAAAAGTTTGAAACGGACAGAAGAATAAAAAGAAAGAAAAATCAAGTCCGAGAAAAATAAGGCATGGTTTCAAATATTGAAAAATTGCTAAGTCTAGTCTTGAAAAGTAATATGATTTTGGAGTTTGTATACATGTGAAGGCTTATCATTGTTATATTTAGCCTTTGTTCGATTTCACATTGTCTTTGGGAAGTTAAGAGTGAAATTGTCTTTGGGAAGTTAAGAGTGAAGGAAAGGTCCAACAAGATGAAATTTGGCCCTCGGCGAGGAGACATAAGGCGAGATGAGATTTGCTATGTTAAAGAGACGTCTTTAGCACCACTTATCCTAAATTTCGAACCTCTTAGCCAAGCCCCATTACATCCATTTTCATTGATCTTTTCATGATTGTTAAGATGGTTAAATTTGATTTGTGGAGTCTTTCTCAAGACTAAGCATATAGTTTTGGTTCATTGGTGCACATAGTTGTTACATGAGGTTTTTCATATTATATTCACAAAGTGCTTTCGATTCCTATGAATTATGCAAGATATTTTTCGTATCATATATCTTTCTTTTGCATATACTTATGTGTGAATAACCATGTTTTGAGTGAAAAGAAGAGAGTATGCCTAGTGAGGAGGATCAAATTAGCTATACATGTTTTCATGCTTATGTGTTGTTCTTACATGTTCATATTGATGTTGCATGTTCATGAAACTTGGAATTTTCGTGCTCAGCATTCTCACGCATAAAATTGAAAGCTGTGTGTTCATACGAGCCTGAGACGAATTACTAGGGGCAATAGTTTGTTTAGAGTCTTAATTTAATTTAGTTTTGCTAAGGGACTAGCAAAAGATAAGTGTGGGGTAGTTGATAGGAACATAAAATGCTACATTCTTAATGTATTATTCCCTTCATTTATACTTTATTTAACCCTTATTATCTTAGAATCAAGTCATAATATCAAGTCATGAGTATTTGGTAGAGTTACAAAGAAATCGTGCTAAGTATAGATAAAAATGTACAAAAATATCAAGTAGCCGATTTAGAGTTGTAGAGATGTTTCGATGGATTTGTTAAAGCCTCAACTATACTTTTGATGAATTTTTCTTCTCTTATATGCAGAAGACATGTTAATAATTGAGCAATGGAAGCAGTTTTACCAATCAGAGCAAAGAAAAGATGCCAGGAAATTACAAAGTGCAAAATCGGAGAAAATCCAGTATTTGCAGTATTTTCTTGGAAACTTAAATCAACTTCTAGAATTTCTCTAGGACGAACCATAAGGAACTAGAAAATGTGTCATATACGCACGGAAAGCTTTACGAGTCTAGTTTCAATAAAACTTAGAATCGCATCAATAGCTTCCCTGAGGAGAAAGTTATGCCAGTTGCAAGTACACAAGGTCACTGCCCTGTTGATAAAAGGAACCTACTGCCCGTTTTCTTGACTTTGTGAATTTGTACCTCAAAGTGGTTTCGAAATTCATCGAAGGATAGTTGCTGAGCTACATGGACCATGTGGGAGTCATACATGCCGAATTGAAGTGAAGAATATGGAAAGAAAACTTTCCCTAGTTCGGCCAGGAAAAGCCAAGTTTTATGCCGGTTCTAGGAGAAGTTTTCCTGGTTGAGTTAGGGAGGTTAGCAGCTGATCTATTGGATTTAATCCATGATACTGGTCCATTGGGGAGTCCAAGAAGGTGTTAATCCATGAAGAAATCGGAAAAGAAGACTAGAAGATTCAAGGATTGGTCGGCAAGAAACCTAAACCAGCAGCCGACCTTGTGCAATTCTTCTCCTATAAATAGCCACCGATTTCCCACAGAAAAATTTGTCACATCTCAAGCATAAACACTAGCCAGAAACTCTATCAAAATCTCTCCATAGTTCTAGACAGAAAATACAAAGCGAACCCGAAACACCACCACCTTTCATAAAACCGTACCCTCACCTTAGCCTTCTGCTGAATTCCTTCACCACATCAACCGAAGCTCTTCAAGATTTCTAAAGTGTGATTCATTCGTTATGGCTTGTATTATTTTCTGTTTAGTCACATTAGTTGTTATAAAAATACTTGGTTTTCGTTTGGTATTGTATGATGAACATGATTTTCGATATCTATTGGATTTTATGTAACAAGTTTACAAGCAATAACATGTATGAATTTCGTGCATTAGATATAGGGCAGTAATATGTTCATCTATTTTTAGGTTTTATTTGATTAGTTTCATGGATTCATGCATAAAAATCAATGCTTACAGGAAGCCTCGTCCATGCCTTTTGTGTAGGTTGTGATTTCATCTACCAAAATAACCTAGGATCGAGTTATGCGATTGTAAATTCATTCTAAAGTTGTTTAAAAAGGGCAGGTCCAATTCATAGAAACTTGCATGATAATAGGATGAGTGACGCCATACCTTGCACATGTTTCTGATTTAAAGACTTTCGTGCATAATTACTTCTCGTGTTTGTCTTCTACGATTGTGTTTTCAAATATGATTAGTCTAATTTTAGGTTTCTACGATTGTGTTCTCTAAAATACTTAAGAAGTCTAGTAACGATTAGATGTCCGATGAGCTCTAATTCAAAATTGGAATTGAGTAAAGTCTAGGAAAGTTGAACAATGCTGCCGTGTGTCTTGCATGTTATTTTTGTGTGTTCTTGTGAGTCTTTCGTGCTATGGTTTGTGTGGAAAGATGTCGACCAACTTGTACATAGTAATTTAGGTTTAATTTCGTGTTTTATGAATATTAGTGCAGCTTGCTGCCGATCCCTTTTTCACCCCCCATTCGTGTATTTTATGTTTGTGTAAATATGTGTTTCTAACCTTTTTCATGTCAGGTACCCTTAATCCCTGGCTAGAACGATCCCTACTTATTTCTTTACTACTAACGATTGTAGGGTTATTATTGAATATGTGCTTAGGTCATCAATTTGATACTTTGATGATTACCAAATGATTGAGCTAAGCCACACTAACCCTTAATTAACAAAAAATAGCTTCAACGATGATTTCATTATTACTGATTTGACCTCTATTTCAAAATCTACTACTATTAAGAGTAACTTCAATAGCTGTTGTAAAGCAAGATTTACCTCTAATTTATAGACAAAACACCATTTTTCACTCCAACAGCTCATGTAAAGCATTCTCTATCATACAAAAAGTGGAAAAAGAGAAAGAAAGTAAGGGCACGTTTGTTATTATTTTGCAAAACCAGTTGTTTTCTAAAATTAAAAACTATGTAATCTGCGTTCGGTGGGGGTGATTCACAAAATATGCAAAACAAGTTCTAAGGTAAAACTCAGAAATTGTGGATAAATATAGGAAACTGTTCTAGGAGAAATAGATGAAAATAAACTGTATCTTTATTGATTGATAAGGAGGCCTTTATATAGGCATTACATCAAGTATCCCTGGTAATCAGGGATTCCCTATCTAATAAAGAATCTAGACTACTAGCCTTATTAGGACAAGACACACCACGGAAGTTACGGAATTAACCTTCCTTGAACACTCCCCCTTGTGTCGCGTCCTCAATGGTGCATGAACGGTTGCCTCGTTAAAACCTTTGCCAGCAAACAAAAACCTCTTGGGCAAAAATAAAAGCATGGTCTAAGGGAAAAGAGTACAACGCACCAACTACAAGTATGTGAGACATGCATAACTAGACTCCCCCTGAAGTCTAGACGAGA
This sequence comes from Potentilla sterilis, assembly GCA_963682095.1. NCBI lineage: Eukaryota > Viridiplantae > Streptophyta > Magnoliopsida > Rosales > Rosaceae > Potentilla > Potentilla sterilis. Next base: position 24,347,412 of record OY821764.1, read on the forward strand.
ACTCCCCCTGATAGTCAATCAGTCTTTGAGTTCGGATAAGCGACACATACCAATGCGCTTTACAAGCTTCATAAATGTAGATTTGGGTAGAGACTTGGTGAACAGATCAGCTGCATTATCTTCTGAACTTGGATATTCAAAGTCTCTTGCTGCTGCTGATTGTAGAAGAACTTAGGCGAAATGTGTTTAGTATTGTCACCCTTGATGTATCCCAACTTCATCTGCTCAATACATGCTGCATTATCTTCAAATATGCAAGTTGGTCCCATCGTAGTAGACTCAAGTCCAATAGACTCTCGAATGTGAGATATAACTGAGGGAAGCCAAACACATTCTTTGACTGCTTCATGTAGTGCAATAATCTCAGCATGGTTCGAGGAGGTAGCAATAAGGGTTTGCTTGGTTGATCTCCAAGATATCGCCGTATTCCTAATGGTAAAAACATAACCGGTTTGGGAACGTCCTTTGTGTAGATCTGACAAATATCCAGCATTAGCAAATCCTACCATCACATCATTTGGTGTATCTGAGTAGGAGGGGGTATCGCCAAAGCCGTATCGGGACCACGACTTAGCATCCTCGGGTCCGGATATGTTGGCGGATATGGCTGCAGGATGGCGGATGGATGAGCCGCGGCTTGTTGTGGCGAGGCAGGGTGCTGTTGAGCCAAAGCCAGTCTTGGCGGCTGACCGGTGGCGATCCGAGCCACGGTTTGTGCTGTTGGATGCAAGAGATCGACTAGGTGTCGAATCCTGATGAGTGTATCGATAGTACAAGCCCATGTCAAGGGTTCCTTTAAGGCATCGAAAGATGTTCTTGATTCCAACCCAATGACGTTGTGTTGGCGCAGAGCTAAATCTAGCTAACAAGTTCACTGAGAAAGCAATGTCTGGTCTAGTACACTGAGCTAGGTATAACAAAGCTCCAATTGCACTAAGATATGGATATTCAACTCCTAAGACCTCTTCGTCATCTTCTTTCGGACGAAAGGGATCTTTGTTGATATCCAGACTTCTAACGACCATGGGAGTGCCTGTAGGATGCATAACTTTGTCCATGTTAAATCGCCTGAGCATCTTTCGGACATATGCAGATTGGTGTATAAAGATTCCACCACTTCGGTGCTCTAGTTCTAAGCCTAGGCAAAACCGAGTCCTTCCCAGATCTTTCATCTCGAATTCGGATTTCAAGTAGCTTGCGGTCTCATTGATCTCATTTAGAGTTCCAATGAAGTTCATATCGTCAACATAGATGGCTACAATGGCAAATCCTGAACTTTTTCTCTTTATGAACACACAAGGGCACAACTCATCATTCTTGTATCCTTTTCCAATCAAGTAATCACTTAACCGTGTGTACCACATCCTACCAGATTGTCGGAGTCCATATAGAGATCGTCTCAACCTGATAGCAAATGAACTTCGTGGTTTTTGTTCACTTGACTTGGGTAATGAAAGTCCTTCTGGCACTTTCATGTACATCTCCGTATCTAGATCCCCATAAAGATACGCTGTTACAACATCCATAAGCTGCATATTGAGTCTCTCTGAGACTACCAAACTGATTAAGTATCGGAAGGTAATAGTATCCATGATAGGAGAATACGTCTCGTCATAATCAATTCCAGGGCGTTGAGAAAAACCTTGCGCCACGAGTCGAGCTTTATATCGCTGGACTTTACCATTCTCATTGCGCTTTCTGACAAAGACCCATTTATGTCCAACAGGCTTCACGTTCGGCGGTGTAGGCACAACCGGTCCGAATACTTGCCTTTTCTTTAGAGAGTCTAGTTCAGCCTGGATTGCTTCTTCCCACTTCGGCCAATCTGCCCTACGTTGACACTCATCAACAGTGCGGGGTTCCATATCGTCATAGTCAATGACTTCTTGAGCAACGGCGTAGGCGAATGCATTATCGATATACATGGAATTCATTTCCATAAGATTGTGCATGCATAAGTAGTTTAGTGAGATTTCCTTGTTCTCCAACATCAACGGTGAGTCTGAGGCGTCCCCCAGATGATTCAGAGTTGATTCTTGGACATAGGTATAGTCGGAGACAATCTCGTGTGACGGCGTTACAGTATCGATGATGAACAGATCGCTTTGTGCCTGGACACATGCCCTCTTTCTAGGTACATTGTCCTTGGAACCGATTGGTCTCCCCCTCTTTCTAGAAGGATCCGAAGTCGACGCCGGCCCTCCACTTGGAGGTGCCGAGCCTAGGCTGCCGACGGCACCTAGGGCTGCGGGTCTGAGACCGGTGGCACGTGCTCGCGCGTGGCGAGGAATGTTGAGCCTTGCAGGTACATTCGCAGTAGGTATGGTTGATCTTGTCACTTTCGCAATATCAGTAAAGGAGTCGGGCATCGAATCCGCCACCTTTTGTAGTTCCAATATGCGTTGTATTTCGGTCTCACACTGAGACGTACGGGGATCATAATGAGACATAGTGGGAGAGAACCACGTCAATTCCTGACGTTCACTAGGGACGGATGCGGCCCTATCTCCCCCTAACGGCGGGAAGGATGTCTCATTAAAGTGACAATCTGCAAATCTTACAGTAAACAGATCACCTGTCATAGGCTCTATGTAGCGGACAATTGTTGGTGCTTCATATCCAACATAAATAGCTAATCGTCGTTGTGGACCCATCTTGGTACGTAGTGGAGGTGTGATAGGCACATATACGGCACAACCAAAAGTACGCAGATGTGAAATATCAGGCTCGTAACCAGTTACCAACTGGTACGCACTAAATAGTTGGCTATCTGTGGGTCGTAGACGAATAAGCATAGCTACATATATTGCATATCCCCATGCTGAAACCGGCAAGTTAGTGGCCATGACAAGGGACCTAGCAACAAGCTGTAGTCTCTTAATAGCGGCTTCTGCAAGACCGTTCTGAGAATGAACGTGGGGCACGAGATGTTCAACTTCAATCCCAACTGACATGCAATAGTCATCAAAACACTTTGACGTAAACTCTCCAGCATTATCCAGTCTGATTGACTTAATCGGATTGTCCGGGTGGTGAGCCCGAAGCTTAATGATCTGAGCTAGGAGTTTAGCAAATGCAGCATTCCTCGTAGACAACAACGCTACGTGTGACCAACGCGTTGACGCATCAACCAGAACCATGAAATATCTAAATGGTCCGCATTCTGGTGTTATAGGTCCACAAATATCACCTTGTATTCGTTGTAGGAACGGAATATTCTGTTTATTATCAATAGCAAAAGATGGTCTTGCTTGAAGTTTTGCTAGTGAACAAGCTTTGCAAAACGAATGATGAGCTTTAGACATCGCTACAGAAGCATGAGAAGCAGGAGGAGGCCGAACCTTTCCTTGGAGCCGAGAGGTGGCTATCGACGGCATGGCGGCCGAACCGAGGCCGAGGCGCCCTATGTGCTTTTGTGATCTGAAAAACGGATGACCGTGGGAGCATTTCAGAGTACGAATCATCAGATCACGACCCGGATGACCGAGTCTCTCATGCCAAAGCTTGTAAGCATCTGAATCGCATAAGACAACAACATGAGATTCATTGGCTCTAATGGTTGTGAAATACATGCCATTTCGAACACGCTTACACTTCTCCACAATGCGAGTACGCAAATTCTCAGTGGAGGTGATCAACAGATATTCAGTTCCATTTTCAACATAAGTGCTGAGGTGATAGTCGTTGTCACGCACATCCTTGAAAGCTAGCAAGGTTCTTGGCGCCTTAGGCGCATATAGGGCGTCCTCTACCCGAATTTCAGTGCCATTTGGCATTAAGAATTGAGCAGTGCCACGACCCTTAATGACTGGTCCGGTTCCTGTCATCGTAGATAACGACGATTCTCTTGGCAAAAAATCCGAAAATAATTGCCGATTCCTCAGAATCGTGTGAGTTGTTACACAATCCAACAAACACTCAATCTCGCCTTGATACATCTACAAAAACAATGTAAATTGAATCAATAGTCTACTTTAGACTTTGACGAACACTTGAAAGTAAGTGTACTGAAGCAATATATCATCACAAAATGAAGTGCATTAAGGCCAATAACATAGCCATGGCATCGACATAACTTGAGAGAAAAAGATAAGCCTTATTTTAATCACTGAATACCAACATTGAGAGATATCATAGCCTAGGTCAGAGATTGAGACCGGACACCATCGTAGGTGGCGTGGCCGAGCCAAGGCCGAGGCCAAGGCAAAGGCCGGGGCAAGCCAAAGTCGAAGCTGTGGTAAGGCCGAAGCTACCCTAACGCCGAGCCGAAGCAAGGCGAGTGGTGAGTGCCGGTCTGGCATGGAGGCAATACGATGCGACGGTTGAGCTAAATCCGAAGCATGGCGAGTCCGAAGGCACGTCGTTACCGAGCCATTGATGCAAAAGTTGCATTTGTTCGATAGGCTATCGATGTTGGTTTCAAAAACTAGATTCGGTGTTGAGCCAAGCTGGCGAGTGGCCATAATGAGCCAGGCCTGGCAGATCGCGGCCAAGTTGGCGAGTAGCCATGGCGAGCGAGGCCTGGCGGATCGCATCCAAGTTGGCGAGTAGCCATGGCGAGCGAGGCCTGGCGAATCGCAGCCAAGTTGGCGAGTAGTCATGGCGAGCGAGGCCTGGCGGATCACAGCCAAGTTGGCCAGTAGCCATGGAGAGCGAGGCCTGGCGGATCGCAGCCAAGTTGGCCAGTAGACATGGCAAGCGAGGCTTGGCAGATCGCAGCCAAGTTGGCGAGTAGCCATGGCGAGCGAGGCCTGGCGGTTCGCAGTCAAGTTGGCCAGTAGCCATGGCGAGCGAGGCTTGGCGAATCGCAGCCTTGGCTGCCGATAGACTAGCCTAATGTGCAACGCGATTTCTCGCAAGTCTCTCATTTGTCTTTGTGATTTTATTTCGGATATGAGTTAACATCACCAGAATTGTGGTGAACTCAAAATAATTATGCCATTGTAATTTGGACGCATTGAACCATTTATGCTTTCATAGGGATGTAAAAATCTCAAATCATTCTCATAATAAGAGAAATATTATTGATGACAACTCAAAAGTACATCAAGGTTGTTCTAAATAGAACGACTTATCGAACAAAGTCGTGATTTATTGACTATATTATGTCAAAATAACAATCAAAATCAAACTTGAACATGTATCTCATGACCTAAGTCAAATACTTATTCATAATCCGGAGTGTCATACTCCTGAGTCCTACGCTTCTTGGTAGGTTGGAAGTCATCAACGGTGAAGTTGGTATCTTCCTCAACGTATTCTTCTTCCTCAAAGTCTCCTACATAGTTCGTTTCTTGTTCTATGTATTGTTTGTGTTTCTTGTAAGGGGCTTGAATCTCTCTACTTGCTGTGCAATCGCGTTGAAGATGATTCTTAGAGCCACATTTGAAGCAAGGAGCCAAAGCATTGTTCGGCGTATGGCCACCACGCCTGGGACCGGAACCAAAACTGTTCCTCCCTCTGGGAGCGGCGGCGCCGCCACCATCCCTTGTCCAAGAAAGCTGTCGGCCACGGCCGGCGCCACTTCTCCCTCCTCGTCCGCCACGTGTTGCTCTTGGCGTATGTGGTGATGGTGCTTGACGTTCATGAGGTTGATGCTTTTGCTTAGAAGCTTTACCACGGGCTTGATGAGATTCCGCAATGAATTTCGGTCCTCGAGGCCTCTTATTGGTGGTAAGAATCAACTCATGGTACCTCTCCTTTCTTTGAAGCACATTCATCAAATCACTGAAGGTTTTGATAGTGCATTTCTCACGGAGATCGCGGTACTGATGCGACAACATGGACGCAGATTCTGGGAACGTCGTGAAAGTCTTCTCCATCATATCGTCATCGGTCTTTTCGACCCCACAAAAGCTCAAATCAGATTGCAAGTTTAGCGTAGTCTGATGATATTCCTGGACGGAATCAAAATCCAATAAGCAGATTTGCTCCCAATCGGACATGAGGTCTGGGAGTTGTGCGTCATGCACATTGTCGAAGCGGTCCTTGAGGATATCCCATAGCTCTTTGGGATCGGTTTTCCTCAGGTATTGCTTCTTGAGCGTTGGATGGATATGGCGCCTGAGAAACATCAGGGCTTGTGCTTTCTGTTCAGGAGAAGCTTGTAAGCTTGCATCCTCAGGAGGGTTGATGGTGGCGGTAAATCTTTTACCAATGAAGGTGTTCTCTACATCTAAGATCCACTTCTTGTATTCCTTGCCTTGGACATCCAAGATGTCAAATTCTGGACGCTGAGTGTCAGCCATCTACAGAACACAAACAGGGAGACGTTAGTATATTTGAATACTAATCAAGTTTGATTGTTCTTTTAGAACAGTGCCAAGATATATCATGGTCACATAAATCGATGCTTAACGTGACTTTAAGTCACAATCGATATCTTCCCTTTGTTTTCTTTTAAAAAGAATACGTTATGGTTCACAGTGACATCACAGTCACAAGCATAACGGTGGCCGGTAACATCACAGTTACCCCAAAATACGTTGGTACCGGGGTGATTAAATCCCCGTATACCGTCTCGAGAAGAGATAGAATCGGGATGAAGAAGCAGGGACACGGAAAGTTCCCGGAAGAAAAACAAAACCCAACTATTGAAAATTCAGAAGCGGGAACGTTTCTAAAATATTTACCTCTTCAAGTGAAGCTTGATCAAACGAAACTTGACTTTTGGGAAAGCTTGTTTTCTTCGATTCTTCTTGATTTCTTCTCAGCAACGAACTAGGCTTCAAAAGCCGCTTGCTTGGCTTGCGAGCAATCTTGAATCTTCGGGTATGCGTGCAAGTTATGGCACGCAAGGGAGGGGGGGCAGGCGGGCAGCGCAGGTGCTGCTGAGAAGAGGCCGACGGTGCCGAAGGGAAGAATCGGCGGCCGACGGTAGGTTAGGGTTTCGAAAAAAAATTTCGGAATCAGGGTTTTAAGGTTTTAGGGCTATTAGACGAGAGGCTAGAGCAACGTGCTGATAACGTGTTCTAGGAGAAATAGATGATAATAAACTGTATCTTTATTGATTGATAAGGAGGCCTTTATATAGGCATTACATCAAGTATCCCTGGTAATCAGGGATTCCCTATCTAATAAAGAATCTAGACTACTAGCCTTATTCGGACAAGACACACCACGGAAGTTACGGAATTAACCTTCCTTGAACAGAAACGACTTTTCGTCATTTTTCTTATTTCTTGAAAGCAACCTTAGCTTAATCACGCCGAAAAAAAAAACAACCTCAGCAATCGTGACTATCCTCCCCCCTCTCTTTCGTCTTTCTCACAGTGCCATAACTTCTATTGCAACTCGTCTTTTTTGTTAATTAATCTACTTATGTGGTGGAGCTTACAATTCAAAGCAACAACACACTTGATCCTTTGAACGGAAGAAAGTGAAAATTTCTCATGTTTTTTGATCAAACGAAATTTGCAAATCATAATCTAGAGACGAATGAAGAATTTATAGGGTAAAAGCTTGAATGATCAAAATACAAAATTATTACTTGATCCATGGTGGAAGCTTCAGTATTATTTGCTTCAATATAATTGGATTCTCTCATGGGCTTAGATGAATTAATAACAAAATTGGCAGATCTGATTTGATAGAGTTTCAAGAGCTTGCAATTTCATACTAATATATATGGTGTGGGAAATCCACACACGCATTTTTACAATCCACACTCCTCTTTTAACTTTTTCCTATATGAAAAGACCAAACTGTCCTTTCTCATTAATTTAGCAAATTTTCTGGTAATTTTTGTTATTTTACATTTCAACGGAGCATGGTGGGCCCATGAATTTGTTTATTTAACATATTACAAATATATAATATATCCTCTATACTCGATTACAAAACAGTTAATTTAATCATTAAAAATTTCTTCTCAGCGATTAATTTATTTAGAAAATATTAGAAAAACTGAAAAAGAATTAAAAGAAAAAAAAATTGAGAAAATTAAAAACATTAGAGAAAAACTTAATAGAAATAGGCTGGGTTATTAGAATATAATTTTTAGATTTATACAAGGTATCTATATTCTAGAAAAACAGATTGCAGATCTTAAACAATTACATCTTTTGCAACAAGAACCACTTGAGATTTTGAGGAGAGGTTAGATCCGCCCTGGTTGGTATCAGAGCCTGTTTTGCTCAAAAAAAGGTACAAGAAAAGGCTTATGCCACAAAGTTAGCTTCTCTTAGCTAACAAAAGAGAGCCAAAACTCAAGAATTATCAAACGTTTTACATTGAAAAGGAGAGTAACAAGTGGAATTTGTGTTTTCACACAAGACACATCCAAGAAAATCAATACTTCATTGAATACGTCTGTAGAGTTCTAAACACTCTATACGACGAGCATATTCATCTCCAAAAGGAGATAGGAGTAGAAGAACTTGATCATTGCAGACCAAACATAGTTGAATTTCTTGATCATATATCTAGAGATAAAACTTCTAAGAAGGTACAGAACAACTCGAGAGATTTAATCTTAGGATTAATCAACTCGGAGAAATGCAAGCAAGGCTATCAAAGCTTGAAGTCAAGCTAGACTACCTTAAAGAAAAACAATATCTTTAAGATATTGAAAAGAAATTAGTAAGAACAGAGAATCTTGCTAACAACATTCATCAGCAAGCAGCTGAATTAAGAGAAACTCAAGAAAACTTGAGAAAAATTTTAGAAACTCTTATCTCAAGAATAGGATGAATAAAGAGTAGAACTAAAAGTAAAACAAGAAGACGTAAAGACTCTAAGTCTTTACCTTCCTACAGAAAAACTTGCTGAAAACGTAGAAGCAATAATACATTAGCAAAATTACAGCAATACCTATCTTCAAGAGATAGGAAAAGATATAGAAGAACAATTCCAAGATATAAAGGCAAGAATTGCAAATCTACAAAAAAGTGTAGATAAAATGAAAAAAATACTAACGTTGAAAGAATCAATGAAGAAATAGTAGCGCAAAATGTAGCTAGCAAGATTATCATACCTTCACCAAAGGTGGAAAGCGAGTTCAAATTTAGTAAACCTAAATTAGTCGAATAAAAAGCATCCAAAACTCCTGCATCCAAAACACCTAAAAGGGATATAAAAATGCTGAGTAGAATATTCAGTAAAAGACATGATGTACCAGTACAGCTCATAAATGCTCAAGAATTTCAGTATAATGAAATTGAATCTAGTGTGAGAGAAGCATCCGCACCGAGATTTAAATTCAATGAGATCTATAAGAAATGATCTTTTATATTGGATTCTCATAGATTCAAGATATTAGAATTAACAGTCCCAGCAACAGGTGGAGAAACAGATATCAGATTAATCACTCCAAAAGAAGTGAGTGACGCCTTCAGAAAAAAATATTCCTACATGCATATTCATGCAGTCCAAGTATCAATAAAACTCTTAGCAAGAGATGAAATAGATTGTTCAGTCCTGTGCATCTTACAAGATGACAGAATAACAGATTTCAAGAAGAGTCTGTTAGGGACAGTTGAAGCCTTACTATACAACCATGTTGCATATTTTAATGTCTTCCCAAATTTCACCACTCATCTAAGTGACGCAGCCCACTGTTTGAGATTAAGAATCAAAACATATGAGATTTCCATGAAGAAAAGCATGATGGAACTAGCTGTTGATTATAGAATTTATTACAAGATGATGAGTTCCAATGTGACACCAAACACCAGGTTCTTAAATAGCCCTGGAATCACTACATTTGTTCTCACCAACCCAAAAAACAATTATCAACATAAACATGTCACCAAATGACATGAAGTAACATTCTCAAGGGAATGAAATTTAGCACCTCCTGAGAGACAAATACAAAATTCGAATGCATCTATATATGAAGATATGGGAGGAAAAATAAGTCTTCAGTTCCATAGACATTCATTTGCTAATTACGAGCAAGCAAGCACTTCAGGAGTAGTTCCTGAAGAGTCTTTCGAAGAAGAAGACTAAAAAAGGCCTATAAGAATGCTTAAGATAGAGGGATTAAAAGAACTATATAAGCACAAGTAGAGACTTGTGATTCCGTAGAAGGATTAGAAGAAATCATGAAGAATTTTTTTTTAATCCAAACTGGAAGAAATAAAAGAAAAATATTGTCGTATCAGGCTGCCACAGAAGAATCAGGTACAACGTCCATGGATGCTGAAACAAGCCAATCGGTACCCCAAGAAGGGCATACTATAATCCATAACATCACCAATAATCCTACTAAGATCATTAGAGAAGAAAATATCAAACTTCCTAAAGGGAAAGCGCCAACTGGGAAGAATGGAGAGCAGAGCTCTCAGAAGTACATTCCTACAGAAGCAAGACGGGGACAAGCAGTCTCGGAAAGAGGTGGCTATCTAGATCTAGATAGAGTAGGAGACAAAAGAAAAGCAATAGACGACTGGGTTGCAAGCTTGAAGCTAACCCAAGCGTTAATTTTGTCCAAATACGCCTATGAGGATGCTCATGCATACTGTGAGTCTACCTTAACAAGAATAGTCCAGAAATGATACAGTTCCTTTAAGAGAAGCTCTAATTGGGCTGATTGGGCAACTAAGTTAGCTCAGACTAATAATCCGTTGGATTTTGCTATCCCTATATATGTACAATTTTGTGGAGATATAACAGGGCATAGCGAGCAGTCTATAGAAAGAGCTAGAGCAAACATTCAAAAACAGAGTATCTGCAATATGAGATACTTTGAAGAATATACAAACGAATTCCAGAATTATTTATGCACGATAGAAGATTTAGAAAATGACGATATTGTCAGAACATATTACAGAAAGTTACCAGGACCCTGGAATAATGCAGTAGCACAATCCCTTGAAGAAAATTCCCTCCAGTATTTTACAGTTGGAGGAATAGCAGAAAGAGTGAGAGATCTCTTAAGGAAACAATGCACAGAAAATCAAAAATCAAGAACTGCCAAAAAGCAACTCAGAGGAGTTGAGAACATTTGTCTTAAAATATTAGATACTCCGACACAGTGGGAATGTCATCTCTACACTGATCGGAAGAACAAGAGCAAGTTCAGAAACAAAAAATACAACCGCAATTTTACTTCTAAAAAGATGTAAATGTTCAGAAAAAGTTCTGAACGGAACAAAGAAAAAGCATCTCCTAGAAAGAGAGCTTTTAAGAAAAGATCACCAAGGCAGAATTCTTCAACAGAAACAAAGCCCTGCAGATGTTGGCTTTGTAAAGCTGAAAGACATTATGCGAACGAATGTCCTAAAAGAGAAAAAAAAAATCTTCTAAAGCTCTCATAGCAAAATATGATAAAGCTATAGAATACACGAACCTAAAAGGTTTCGAAGTCGCTTATTTTGATGAAGAGAATGAATCATTATACTCTCTTGAATATTCATCAGAAAGTGATACAGAAAGCACTTCAGACAGTTCTGAAGAAGAATATGAATATCGTCCTATATTCATGTTAGTTCAGAATTGGAAACAAGAAATAACTGATAGCATCAGTGAATTCCTACCTAGGCCAGGAATCTTCACTTATGACTATTGTAAATGCTACGATAGCAACACAATACCCATGTACTGTGAAGAAATAAGAGAAACATATCTTAGAGAATGCTTCATAGCAGAGCTACGAAGAAAAACAAGAGAAAATGATGCACATACATTGATAGATCAAGAATATGAGATATTCCATGATCAAGACCAAAAGTAAAATCTCAAGGATGACCTCAAGAAAATGAAGTTAGTAACTTCATTAAGCCGGAAAACACTCGAAGAATCAGAAAATGATTCTCTTTAAAAGAATGAAAGGAGTGTCAATCTTTTCATAGAAGTTACAGAGAATAGAATCCAACCAGTAAAATAAGTTCAGACGAGTATATAGAAAAACTACATCACTATTGGCCTGAAATTTCTCAATTATAATAAATATCATCTACATGCATTTGTAGATACAGTTCAGGATACAGTTTAGCCAAATTAAAAGATATGCTATTCCTGAAGAATATTTGGAAAAGTATGAAAAAAATGTTATTGGAATTAGGATGAGAGATAACGAAATCTTTATGAATCATTTTGCTAAAAATGTCCGAATTTTTTTAGGAGGAGGAACCTTTATCTTTCAAAGAATCTGGCAATGTGAAGCCCAATGTGCTGATATGCTAATAGAAAATGATTTCCTACTTCAGTAAAAAATAGTGCAAATCTTCGAAATGATCGGGTTTGAAAAGAACAACAAGTTCTACTGGGAATCCAGACTTATTGATGATGTTAGCATTGCACGTAAAAGATTCACATAACAATATCAGAAGTCGCGAGCCAAGTGTGGTGATCATAAACCACCTTTTGAACCAATTTTACAACCTGTACTGGCATTAAAAGAATACCAAGAAATCATACCAAATGAAACAATGAGTTTAGAAGACTCAGAATCTGAGGTAGAACCTCAAGATTCAGATTCAGAAAGCTCAAATGATGAGGTAGAGTTCATCAGAGAGCACAATCTAAATCTGGTTGAGATAGAAAACCTACTGAAACCTATAATCAGTGAGGATCCCCAGCTATACTGGGAAAAAGACCTGGTATATTGTTAGTTAAAAATGCATGATGCGAATACAATATGCCATGTCAAAGCCATTCGTCATTACAAGGATGAGGATAGGAAAGAGATGGAAAGTCAGATTCAAGAATTGCTTGAAAAGAGACTGATTAGACCTTCAGATAGCCCTCATCACGCTCCAGCATTCTTAGTTAGAAACCATGCAGAGCAATTAAGAGGAAAAGCAAGAATGATAATAGATTACAGAGATGTCAATAAGAAAACAGTCAAAGATGGCTATCAAATTGCACAGGTAAGAGTCCTCATCAACAGACTGAAAGGAGCCAAAATCTTCTCAAAGTTTGACGCAAAGTCAGGCTTCTGGCAAGTTAGAATGCACCCTCATTCTATTGCCTTGACAGCCTTGGAAACTCCTCAAGGACACTACGAATTGCTGGTAATGCCATTTGGACTTAAACAAACACCATATATTTTTCAAAGAAAGATGGATAACATTTTTAAGCCATACTCCGACTTCTGCATAGTTTACATTGATGATATTCTTGTCTTCTCTAAAACTATGAATGAGCATCTGAGACATCTTGAGCAAATTTGTAAAATTATGGTCCAGAAAGGGATCATCATATCCTTGGACAAAAGAAGATTCATCTCATAAAAGGAGAAATAGATTTTCGAAGAATACATGTCAAAGATGGAGAAATTCGTCTTCAAGAACATATTGTGAAGAAAATTAGCCAGTTTCCTGACAATATCCCATATGCAAAATCTCTGCAGAGATTTTTGGGAGTTGTTAACTTTGCGAGAGATTTTATTCCTCAACTGAGTGGACTCACTGCTCTTCTCTCTCCAAAGACAAGCTCAAAAAGGAAATAGTCATTTACAACGGATGATAGCAACACCGTTAAGAAAATTAAAGAACTCACAAAGTGCCTCCCTCCTTTACGGTTACCAGAAGAAGGAGATTTGATTGTTTTGCAAACTGATACAAATGATTATTACTAGGCAGGAGTAGTTTTGGCGATCACGCCAGATACAAATCAAGAAAAGATTTGTAAATTCTTGTCAGGAAAGTTCAATCCTACAGAATTAAATTACTCCACAGGAAATAAAGAAGTACTAGCCCTGATAACATCCATTAAGGGTGAAAAAACTTTTTTAGAAAATAAGTTTCTGGTTAAAACTGATAATAAAAGAGTAAAAAACTTCAAGAATTATAAATTTACAAATGCAGCTGATAGAGGAAGAGTTCTTAGATGAAAGATGTTTTTAGCTCAATATATTTTTAGCTCAATATGAATATGATGTTGAAATGGTCACAGGAGATAAGAATTATATGTCTGACGCTCTTACAAGAGAAATGGCGATGTTTGAAAGAAGTGAATGTCGTAATCCAAGAAGTAGGAGACAAGAGCCAGAACCTGAAGAAAGGAGAAGACCAGAACTTGAAGAAGGAAAAAGATTGATGCCTGCAGAAAAGGGATCGAAGAAGGAAGAAAAAACTATGTGGGAAAGATACAAAAGTGGAGATAAAACTGTAGGACCTCTACACGATGGACCGTGTTACCTATACATAGTGTCATATTCCCCTGCAGAATCAAGCAAGCTTCAGAAAAAGTTCAGCCAGATCCAGCAGGTTGGAATGATAAACCCATAACTTCTTCACAAGATGAAACTCCTTCAGTTAAATCTGAAGACGAAAGAGAACTCTTAAATGAGTTTTTACAACATCTTAGAACTACGGTCATGAGTGATCGATTTCAAAGAAAATCTGCAAGAACCCCTCAAACAGCGGACAGAAAAGAAAAATCTGATAGGCTAGCAGCCTTAAAGGGTAAACAACCGGTTGTAACCGGAATCAAGAAGATCTTCAACCATCCAATGAGAATTTATGAAAAACTAGTGTTCAGGACAAGCAGAATTTTACAATTTAACTAAAAAGTTATTATGGATAACATCCTGATTGCATCCCGTGAAAAGAATGAAGCAATTGTGCTTCAAGCCCTTGAAACATTAACTGAAGAACTCTACAGTTACAATCAGGAAGAAAAGAAATAAATTAGTGAGAAAAACCTCAAGATACCATGTCTTGAGAATCCTGAAAGTGCAAAGATCCCTATTGCAGCCTTATCATAAGCTGAATAGTTCAGTTTTAATAATCTCTTAGGAGATTTTGAGAATAGGAAAGCTCTCCAGCCAACCTTATCGGTCATAATAGGTCCATATTATGGAAGATATCTAGTCGATGTTCAAGCAGAGCATCCTCAGAAATACAAGCTTTGGTTATTAGAAAATGGTTTTGTCCATAATCTTTGGACAAAAATTAACGAGGACTTGAAAGGCCTCCCGGAGATAATTTATGAAGTAGTTAAAAATGTTAGACTAGAAGGATGTATTCTAAGGTTGAAGTTCATCTCAACTCCTCCGTAATGGACGACCGAAGAAGGACGAGTAAGTTATATCTCTATTTATCATTATGTCAGAATAATTCAAGGTCGTACATATAGAAATGGTTCAGCATCAAGAAATGGTTAGCCAAACCAGAGCATCCCTTGGATGAAAGCAATGACGATAATCAGTATACAAAAACAGGTTACGAAAGATATTTCAGCCACTCCTCTTGCAAGTGGAGAAAAAATAATGGTTACTAGCAATAACCATCCCTCTTCAGAAAATTGTGATTTCTACAGAGCCTTAGAAAGACGTGAAATAAATGGGACTTTGATCACCACCACTTGGATAGAGAAGTTGGAAAATGAGCAAAAGTACAAAATTCCTTATGACTCAGATATGGAATATGACGATGATAGTGTGGTACCAGATGGTGAATACACGGACTCGGGTGCCTCTTTTTGTGATGAGGAACTGCACAACCTTTTTAGCAGAATGGAGTACTGAGTGGTTGCCGATGCATAGCGACAAAGCAACTTTATGTAAGATAAGAAATAAGTGGTTGCCGATGCATAGCGACAAGAAAATTTTTAAAAGATAAGAAATAAGTGGTTACCGACAGAAGTCGATAAGCCTTCAAAAAGAGGAAAATGTTGAAATCTTATCAACAATAAGATTCCACCTGTCTCCACTTTTTTAAAGGGAATTTAATTGCAGTTTAGAGTCCGGCCCCTATAAAAGAGAAGGAAGCCCTCAAAAGGATTCATTCGAGGAGAGAGCGAGCAAAGCATACTTAGTATTGAAGTGAGAATTTCAGAAGTCTTTAGAAGTTTAGTTCTTGTGAGTGTATAGTAGAATAAAAGTAAGTAGTGAGAGAGTGTCTGAAAGCACTGTATCTTGTTAGTCACCTGGTGTGGTGTGCTTTAATTTCAAGTAAGTTTGTATTTTAATTTTCAATTATGAGTAGCTAAATAGTTTTTAGCTGTTTACCCAAGAGTGAAGTTCTGGGTTATGTATTTGTATTTATGTTTGAATAAATAATTTTCATTTGGTGCCCCCATATCCGTCAAAATTTTAGTTTTAAACTTTCTCAAACCCTAGGTGGCGGACTACCGCCTAAGAGTGGTCTTTGAGATTGCTTAGTTTTTTAACCTCTTAAACCCCAGGTGGAGGACTACCTCCTAGGAGTGGTATTTGAGATATTTTTTATTTTTTTTTTCCTCTTCTTCTTGCTTGACTAGAACTTAAAAAACTCTCCATACTAGGACATTAGTGATCCCACCAGAATAGTAACCGCTTAGACATAAAGTCGTTAAGTGAAAAAATTGGCATGTTGAAGGCTAGTTCTTAGAATTAGAAAGTAGTTAGGTTTTAGTAAGTAAGTAAGTAAATGAGTAAATATATATATATATTTCAAAATCAGAATTTTTGAAAAGGGGTATTTTCGGAAGTTTGTAGAATAAGGAGTGTAGTTTACAATTTTGGGAGTGTAAGTTTCAACTTCCATATATATATATATATATATATATATATATATATACACACACACATATAGTTTTTAAGAAAGGGCTGGTGCGACTGCCCTTAAGATTTCATTAATGAAACTGTCGAACACAAGGGAGGGGTACATGAATCCTAAACCCCTGATCACAAATAACCTCTAGAAGAAGTCCTGAAATAATACCAAGACTCTCTACAAAATACATGTACTCTAACTTGCACCAACTAGCAAAGAGTACTGCTCCAATGGCGTCTCTATTTGGTTTAATGTGACAGTGACATAATGGAGGGATCGATATGTATGTAACACGATTAAATAGCCTAATGTCTAATTATACAGCTCTCCAACTATGTTGCCGCAGGAAAATAGATTTGACGACACTTAGTTTTATAGTGATATATTTTAAAAACAAACTTGAGAGATTTTTTTTCTTATCGTTCAGTTTTCTTCACAATACTCTTTCTTTCTTAATCATTATTTCAAACAGTTTAGTAAATTATTCAAAAACACTATAAGACTGACCAATGATTTTTCTTGTCGAATAAAAAGAAGAGTTTTAGATTGTATAGAAAACCAAGTGCTAGACATGTAATTAATATTTTATTTTAGGGTAAACGTTTGTTTAGTCTCTGTACTTCTGGTCGTTCATCTATTCAGTCCATGAAGTTTCAATTTCATCTAAATAGTCTTTAAACTTTAAACTTTTAATCTGAAAAGCCCATTCCGTCAATTCCTCCGTTAGTATGATGAGGTGACAGTTAAAGACCCTCAAAATGAAAATTACCAAAATACCCTTGTATCAATTTTCCTTTTTTATTTTCTTCAATATTTTCTTTCTTTATTGTTTTCATTTTACTTTAAGAAGAAGTGAATGTCTTTACTCGCCAAAGTCTCTTTCCATTTATTTCTTTATGTCTAAAATTTAAAATAAAAATTGTAAATTTATTTTAAATAATTAAAGAAAATCAAACTGAATATTGTTCTAGGAGTATTTTGGTCATTTTACAAATTTTTGAAGGGTCTTTAACAGAGGAATTGACGGAATGGACTTTGCAAATTAAAAGTTTGAACTTTAAGGACTATTTAGACGAAACTGAAACTTTAGGGACTGAATAGACGACCGACCATAACTATAGGGACTAAACAAATGTTAGCCCTTTATTTTATTTTGGGTAAGCGATTAAGGGACTAACTCATTGTCCATTATCAAAAATTTATTGATAAGATAAAAGAAACGTACAAGCTGTACGACTAAGCCAAAGCCAACCAAATAAAACAATACAAGAGGCAACAGAACTAGATAAAACAACAAAAACAATCAGGAATAGCAATACGAAACTGCAGATGTGACGTCTCGAGCTAAAGAGCTAGAGATGAACTCAGGAGCTTCATCTTACCAATGTGCACCATCGTGTGTTGAACAAAATCGTGTCAGACTATCAGCTATTGTATTCACTTATCTATAAATATGAGAAATCTTAAAATTCAATAAACCAGCAGTATGTAAACAATTCAGCCAAGGAATCTTAAACCTCTAATGGACTAATTGAGGTTTGTGAAAATAATGAATCGCCAGAGAAGAATCAGCCTCCAGCCAAACATGTGTCCAGTGACGCACTAAGGCAATATTCAATGCCTCAATAACAGCTAGAACTTCTACATCTACAGCACTAGGAACCACGGCTCTAAATGCAAAAGCTCCCTGAAACACACCATATATTGAAGTCCCTAAAAACTCCACCAAAGCCTGCAAGCCGACCATTCGAACCATCACTAAACCATCCGTCAGTATTTACTTTTATCCAGGGGGAGGGACAAATCCATTAAACTGGGATGAATTTTGGAGCTCTAGTATTCAATGCAGATAAACCAAATAGAGAAAAGATAGGGCGTACCGACGTAGAACTGATAGAGGGTTTGAAGCACAAGAACGCTGAGTCTTTAATAGAATGAAAAATGAACTGCTTGAAACGTATTATGCAAAATTTGGCATTATCAAAGCGAATCTCATTTTTATGTTTCCATATGCACCAAATCATATTACAAAAAGTAAGTTTCCAAAGTTACGCACCTAAATAACTGAGTTGGGTAAAAAAAGGAGCAACACCTAAATAACCTAACTAACCTTTCATCCCATTAATTTTTTTTTTTTAATTTATATTTTGATAAATACTTTTATATCCTTTATCTATACTATTATTAAAGAAACCCACTTTGTTAGCCAAAAGGCCTGTAAAAATATGACTAAACCCTTCAACTATAGGTTATGTTAAAATATATTTTAATAAATAAAAAACAAAATAGTAAAAAATAAAATAATATTCAGAAATATTCTAATTTATTTTCCATACAATCTCTCTGCAACCTTTCATAACTTCTCACTTATCTCTCTGCAACTTCCAACTCTATGTTTTGTTTTACCTTTTTATTCTTTTTTCAAATCAATTTCCATACACTACAGTGTCTGGGGTGTGTCTAGTACTGTATATTAAAACTTATTTTAAATTAATCTATAGTCTAACCATAGATTCATATTTCCACACGTTTTTTGACTAACAAAGCCGGCATGTTTGCTTAATAATAGTATAGATTTGTACTCTAAATATGTCTAGTCCATTTCTCCCAAAAAAAAATTATCTAATTTCTATAGTAATTAGTAATATTAGTACAATTATCTTTTTGTTATGTCACCCTTTTGTTAAAGCAAATAAAGTAGCTAGTGAAGTACTCATAGCTAACTAATGCATGTTAAAATACGTTATTTATGGTAATTTGGGGTTTAGGTCCATCCCTTTTTCTTTTTTTTTGAAAATGATGGATATATTCCAACGGCAAAAGCCATACGACCGAATTATGCCTGGTCAAACAGAAGTCGGGCTCCACTACAAACTAAAAGTTCCAAAATAAAATGCAACGAAACGAAATAAACGAACCAAAATCCGAATAAAGAAAACGTCCAAACAAACTAACAACAAACTACGAAAGCAAATAACCATCATGATAGTAGAGATGACTCCACCAAAACCCTCAAGCCTAGAGACCGCACGATGTATCTTTCAAGTGAAGGTAGAGCGACCCTCCCTACCCTCATGATGGGATCTTGTTGTAGCTACTGCTCGGGATCACTCCTCATTGGTTCCATCTCAAACCTCAGAGGCCGTCCCTCAATTTATTTCTGAAGAACTAAAACAAACGGACTATCCGCTCTAGGCCCAAACCAGCCCAGCAAAGGAGGAAAGAAATAAAGAAATTAGGCTAAAAGAAGATTGGGCCCAGAAGGCCCAGCCCAAAACCTCTAACATCTCCCTCACTCTAACTGACCTAGTTGGTCGTCAGCGACATAGTCGCACCTTCAACACTCCAGCGGCCAACCGCGGGCCTCCGCCATTGTTGGGATCCTTGGAAGCTAACCTGATCCTCCTTCCTCGAAGACCTCTTGATGCCGTCGAGACCCCCGCCGCAATAGAAACAAAGCTGCCTTCAGGAACCTCAGTATCAACCTTCACCGCAACACCGCCGTCAGATCAAACCTTCACCACAGCTCTTCTTACTTGGACCAGAACAACGTCAATCCACTGCACTCGATCCGCCGCCTCCCACGCACAGTCCAGACAAGACTAGATCGAAGAACCACCAACCCAGGAACCGTCACAAGTCGAGGCGTCCTTCATCGTCGTCGCCCTACACCGCCATGAGCCTGCCACTGCTATAGTCTACTACACTTTCCTCCACACACGTTGATCAACCCATATCAGGAATCCACCACCCAAGAATTAAACCCAAATGATCAGATCTCAGCGTCCTTGTGGAGATTGTCGCAAGCCTTGCACCTCATTGAAGCGTTGGCGCCTTGAGAATCCTGAGGCCTGATAAGAGCATAATATGTGACGTTCTTAATGAGTTTTACCCCCATTTATGCAATGCTTAACCTTTATTGTTGTATTATAGAGTCGTTTAGTCGAATCAGGAGTCTTTGGTAGAGTTGGTTTGTGAAATAAGCTTAAATGTCAAAAAATACAGAATTTATGAAGAGTTTGATTCAAAGTAGGATTCCTTATTAAAGTAGGAATCCTAATCGGTTTAGGAGTCTACAATGTCTCGACGTTTCTCAAAACGTCGAAGGTTTTAAGAGTTTCAATCAAAGTAGAACTCCTTGTTGAACCAGGAAATCCTGACTAAATCAGGAATCATACTCTCACATAATATTCTTGTCTTTCTAATATATATTTCTCTCACTTATTTTCAGAAAATTAAAAGATGATTTTCGGTTGGAATAAAAGAAGAGAAATCAGATTTAAATGAGAAGCATACCGAACACATGTCATGAAGCTTGTGCATCAAGGAACAAAGAAAACATGCCGAGCACATGGAGACGACTTGCACGGCAAGATAAGCAAAGGCACGGCTAGGAAAGGAAGAAGCCGAGCCAAAGAAGGAGTATCAAAGCTTCAAGGAGAAGGATTGCCGAATTACTAGAAGGAATCAAAGACGAATGTGGACTGAATTTTATCCACAATTCATAGAGGAAATTCGGCTGAATAGAGGAAAGAAATACTAGAAGAATATTCAGCTATTATCCCAAGATTAATTCGGCAAACAAAGAAAGGAAAATAAAAGACTGGCCTTGTAAGAAAAGAGAAGAGTTTCGGCCACAACTCTTTATGCCAAAACCCTAGCACCTTTGTGCTCCTATATAAGGCACACGACTGCCTCAAAAGAATCATCTCTTCTCTCACGGATACTTTGCCGAAGTTCTGCCGAAACCTCACCATAAAATTCTATACAGAAAACCTTGTTGCCGAACCACCACCACCATTCCAAATCGCCAACTTCTCACCATCGTTTCATCTCTTGCCGAAGTCTCTTCAAGGTTCTTCTAAAGTGTGATTCGTACACCTCATGGCTTTCAATATTTTCTGTATAATTTACGATTTAACATTGTATGGTTTTATGGATTATAGTTTTCAGTTTTGTATGTTATACTATGATTTTCGAATTTTATTCAGGGTTTCTATTTGATTTCCGAAATTTCATTCAGGGTTTCTATGTGATTTCGTACTAAGTTGTTCATGTTGATTTCGTAATTTGTTGGTTAAGGGCAGTATGTTTCGCATGCATTCTTGATTATATTTGATTAATTTTTATGAGTTCGAGCACCACAAATCGTGTGCTTGAGGGCTGACTTTGTGGCAGTTCCTTAGGTACTGATTTTATCTACCAAAGTAGTTTAGATTGCATCATACGCTGAGTTGTTGTGATTTAGGTTGTTTAATTAGGGCTGTATAATCATGAAAATTTACATGTTAAAGCAAGGTGAGGTGACGTCATACTTGTTGCATGTCTCTAATTCGACTTATTGTGCTTATGTGTTCTTCATGTTTAATTTCTACGTTGAGTGTCTTTAAACTGATTAGCACTATATTTAGGGTTATACGCTGAGTTAATTCTAAATAATTAAGAAGTCTTAACGATTAGATGAACCGTTGAGGGCTCTAATTAGAATTGGATTTAAATTTGTGTAAGTGTTATGTGAAAACTACTTGCTGCCGTGAGTCTTTAAATTCGTGTCATACATGTGTAAGTGATTTCGTGTTTTGTAATTGTGTGGAGAAGATGATCATGTGTATATATTAATTTAGATTTTATTTTCGTAATTTTCAGTAGATATTAGATACAACTTTTAACCCCCCCCCCCCCCCCCCCCCCAAATTATTATGTGATACTTCATGAGATTAAATGCCCTTAATTTTCCCGGATAGAACGATCCCTACTTGTCTTATACTGCTTTCGACACAAGAAGGGTAATATATGTATAAAGTTGTTTTGCAGATACAAATGTGCTTGAAAATAATTTCATCAAGGCCAGTCGAGGAAATCTCCCGCCGTCTCCCTGCTGTTGAAACTCTAGGGTTTCAGTATAGGCAGCTCCGAAAAATATGGAACGCTTCACCCTTCTCTACTATGTCTTACTTAGGTTTCTGATTACAATGAACCATGTTGGTTTAGGTCCATCCCTTGTATCATCGGCCCTCCTTAAAATAAATAAATAAATGTTTTCATTGTGAAGAAACTCAATTGTGTAGGTTATGCATTTGATATCCAAATAGAGTGTTACAATTAGAATCTCTCAATTCGCTCAATTGGCCTCCAAGGCTCCAACGCTTCTCAATTATTGAATTACATAAACACCCGTTTAGAAAAATATGATTTTTTTTTTTCTATATTCTTTTGCAAACCATCTGGAGTTAATTTCCACGATACAAAACCTAAACATGTGATCCTACACTCATCCATGTGAATTAATTACGGAACCAGACGAGTGATGCATATAGTCTCCAAATCTAATTAAGATCGTCATCGATGGATAGCACTTTAATGTTTCAATGCCTCCAAACAAGATTTTCTTCTCTTTTTTTCTTTTTAATCTTTCTGGTTTTCATTTTTCTATGCTAGTGTTCTATATATATGTATATATATGAGAGATATATTGAGCAAATTTGAAAGTCCCAATAGCAACACTCATCCAAATAACATTTAGAACATTATGAAAAAGGTTTTCCCACCCAAGGGTACCTCAACTTTGCCATCTTGTAAACATTGGCACCTCACGTTTATCAATTTTCACATTAGTACTTCACGTTTAGATCTAGACCTAATTTTGGTACCTACTATTAAACACACAGTATATTATGTTAGAATATTCTGTTGATAGAGTCAAAAAGACCAGTTTGCCCTTATTTTATGTTTTCTTTCAAATTGGCTTTATTTTACATTTCGACCGAGCGTGGTAGGCCGATGAATTTGTTTATTTAGCATATTACATTTATATAATTTATCATTTATACTCGAAGGTAAAAAGTTAATTTTTAGTCATTAAGTATTTCATCTCAGTATTTATTTTATTAGAAAATATTAGAATAATTGAAAAAGAATTAAAAGAAAAAAGAGAAAAATTGAGAAAATTAAAAACTTTGGGGAAAAGCTTAACAGAAATAGGCAAAGTTATTGGGATATAATATTTAGATTTACACAAGGTATCCATATTTTAGAATACAGATTGCAGATATTAAGCAATTACAATTTTTAGAACAAGAACCACTTGAAATTTTTAGCAGAGGTTAGATCCGCCCTGGTTGGCTTCAGAGCCTGTTTTGCTAAAAAACAGGTACAAGAAAAGGTTTATGCCACAAAGTTGGCTTCTCTTAACTAATAAAAGAGAACCAAAGCATAAGAATTATCAAACTTATTGCATTGAAAAAGAAAGTAACAAGTGGAATTTGTGTTTTCACACAAGACACATCCAAGAAAATCATTACTCCATTGAATAAGTCTGTAGAGTTCTAAACACTCTATACGACGAGCATATTCATCTCCAAAAAAAGATAGGAGTAGAAAAACTTGATCTTTTCAGACCAAGCATAGTTGAATTTCTAGATCATTTATCTAGAGATAAAACTTCTGAGAAGGTAACATAACAACTCGAGAGATTTAATCTTAGGATTAATCAACTCAGAGAAATTCAAGCAAGGCTATCAAAGCTTGAAGTCAAGCTAGACTACCTTCAAGAAAAACAATATTTTTCAGATATTGAAAAGAAATTAGTAAAAACAGAGAATCTTGCTAACAACATTCATCAACAAGCAGCTGAATTAAGAGAAACTCAAGAAAACTTGAGAAAACTTTTAGAAACTCTTATCTCAAGAATATGATGAATCAAAGAGTAGAACTAAAAGTAAAACAAGAAGACGTAAAGGCTCTAAGTCTTTACCTTCCTACAGAAAAACTTGCTGAAAACGTAGAAGCAAAAATACATCAGCAAAATTACAGCAATACCTATCTTCAACAAATAGGAAAAGATATAGAAGAACAATTTCAAGGGATAAAGGCAAGAATTGCAAATCTACAAAAAAATGTGGATAAAATGAAAGAAAATACTAATGTTGAAAGAATCAACGAAGAAATACTAGCACAAAATGTAGCCAGGAAGATTATCATACCTTCACCAAAGGTGGAAAGCGAGTTCAAATTTATTGAACCTAAATTACTCGAATGGAAAACTTTCAAAACTCCTGCATCCAAAACTCCTAAAAGAGATATAAAAATGTTGAATAGAATACTCACTAAGAGACATGTTGTACCCGTACAGCTCATAAATGCTCACGAATTTGAGTATAATGAAATTGAATCTAGTGTGAGAGAAACATTTGCACCGAGATTTAGATTTAATGAGATATATAAGAAAAGATCTTTTATCTTGGATTCTCATAGATTCAAGATATTAGAATTAACAGTCCCAGCAACAGGTGGCGAAACAAATATCAGATTAATAACTCCAAAAGAAGTGAGTGAAGCATTCCAGAAAAAATATTCTTACATGCATATTGGTGCAGCTCAAGTATCAATAAAACTCTTACCAAGATGGAATAGATTGTTCAGTCCTGTGCATCTTACAAGATGACAGAATAACAGATTTCAAGAAGAGTCTATTAAGGACAGTGGAAGCCTCACTATGCAATCAGGTTGCATATTTTAATGTCTTACCAAATTTCACCACTCATCTGAGTGATGCAGCCCACTGTTTGAGATTGAGAATCAAAATAGATGGGATTTCCATGAAGAAAGGCATGATGGAACTAGTTGTTGATTATAGAATTTATTACAAGTTGATGAGTTCCAACGTGACACCAAACACCACGTTCTTAAATAGTCCTGGAATCACTACATTTGTCGTCACCAACCCGAAAAAAAATTCTCAATAGAAACATGTCACCAAATGGCATGAAGTAACATTCCCAAGGGAATGAAATTTAGCACCTCCTGAGAGGCAAATACAAAGCTCGAATGCATCTATCTATGAAGACATGGGAGGAAAAATAAGTCTTCAAGTCCATAGGCATTCATTTAATAATTATGAGCAAGCAAGCACTTCAGGGGCAGTTCCTGAAGAGTCTTTCGAAGAAGAAGACTCAAAGCGGCCTATAAGAATGCTTAAGATAGAGGGATTAAAAGAGCTATATGCACAAGCAGAGACTTATGATTCTATAGAAGGATTAGAAGAAATCATGAAGAAAATTTCTTTAATCCAAACTGGAAGAAATAAAAGAAAAATAATACCGTACCAGGCTGCCAAAGAAGAATCAGGTACAACATCCATGGATGCCGAAACAAGCTAATCAGCACCCCAAGAAGGGCATAATATCATCCAAAACATCACAAATAATCCTACTAAGATCATTAGAGAAGAAAAGATAAAGGGCAAGCGCCTACAGGGAATAGTGGAGAGTGGAGCTCTCAGAAATACATTCCTACGTAACCTAAATGGGGACAAGCAGTCTCCGAAAGAGGTGTCTATCTAGATATAGATAGAGTATGAGACAAAAGAAAAGCAATAGACGACTGGTTATAAGCTTGAAGCTAACTCAAGAGTTAATCCTGTCCAAATACGCCTATGAGGATGCTCATGCATACTATGAGTCGACCTTAACAGGAATAGTCCAGAAATGGTACAGTTCCTTTAAGAGAAGCTCTAAATGGGCTGATTAGGCAACAAAGCTAGCTCAGACTAATAATCAATTGGATTTTGCTATTCCCATATATGCACAATTTTGTGGAGATATAACTAGGCATAGTGAGCAGTCTAAAGAAAGAGCTAGAGCAAATATTCAGAAACTAAGTATCTGTAATATGAGATACTTTGAAAAATATACAAATGAATTTAAGAATTATATCTGCACGATCGGAGATTTAGAAAATGACAATCTTGTCAAAACATACTTCAGAAAGTTACCAGAACCCTGGAATAATGTAGTAGCACAATCCCTTGAAGAAAATCCCCTCCAGTATTTTACTTTTGGAGGAATAACAGAAAGAGTAAGAGACCTCTTAAGAAAGTAGTGCACAGAAAATTATAAATCTAGAACTGCCAAAAAACAACTCAGAGGGGTTGAGAGCATGTGTCCACAAAAATTAGATACTCCAACGCAGTGGGGATGCCATCTCTACACTAATCGGAAAAACAAGAGCAAGTTCAGAAACAAAAGATACAACCCCACAATTTTACTTCTAAAAAGAAATATAAGTTTAGAAAAAGTTATGAACGAAACAAAGAAAAAACATCTCCTAGAAAGAGATTTTTTAAGAAAAGATCACCAAGGCAGAATTCTTCAAGAGAGACGAAGCCGTGCATATATTTGCTTTGTAAAGCTGAAGGACATTATGCGAACGAATGTCCTAAAAAAGAAAAAAGATTTTCTAAAGCTCTCATAGCAAAATATGATGAAGCTATAGAATATGCGAACCTAAAAGGTTTCGAAGTAGCCTATTCTGATGAAGAAAATGAATCGATATATTCTCTTGAGTATTCATCTGAAAGCGATACAAAAAGCACTTCAGATAGTTCTGAAGAAGAACATGAATATCGTCCTATATTCATGTTGGTCCAGAATTGGAAACAAGAAATAACTGATAGCATCAGTGAATTTCTACCAAAACCAGGAATCTTCACTTGTGACTATTATAACTGTTACGATAGTAATACAGTACCCATGTATTGTGAAGAAACAAATGAAACATACCATCGAGAATGCTTCATAGCAGAGCAAAGAAGAAAAACAAAAGAAGCTGATGCACATACATTGGTAGATCAAGGATATGATACATTCCATGATCAAAACCAACAACAAAATCTCCAGGAACAAGACCTCGACGCTGACTTCAAGAAAATGAAGTTAGTAACTTCATTAAGCCAGAAAACAGTAGAAAAATAAAAAAATGATTCTCCTCTGGAGAATGAAAGGAATGTCAATCCTTTCATAGAAATTACTGAAAATACAATCCAACTAGTAAAACAAGTTCAGACGAGTATATACAACAACTACATTACTATTGGCCTGAAATTTCCCAAGTATAAAAAGTATCATCTACATGCATTTGTAGATAATCGTTCAGGATATAGTTTAGCCAAGAGATATGCTATTCCTGAAGAATATTGGGAAACGTCTGATAAAACTGTTACTGGAATTTAGATGGGAGATAAAGAAATCCTTATGAGCCATTTTGCTAGAAATGCCTGAATATCCTTAGGAGGAGGAACTTTTATTTTCCAAAGAATCTGGCAGTGTGAAGCTCAAGGTGCTGATATGCTTATAGGAAATGACTTCCTACTTCAGCAAAAGATAGTGCAAACCTTAGAAATGATAGGGTTTGAAAAGAACAATAAGTTCTACTGGGAATCTAGACTACTTGATGCCGTTAGCATTGCAAGTAAAAGATTCACAGAACAATATCAGAAGTCGCCTGCAAAGCGTGGTGATCATAAACCACCTTTTAAACCGGTTTTGCAACCGGTGTTGGCATTTAAAGAATACCAAGAAATCATACTAAATGAAGCAATGAGTTCAGAAGATTCAGAATCAGAGGTAGAACCTCAAGATTCAAAAAGCTCTGATGGTGAAGATGAATTCATCAAAGAACACAATCTAAAAGTATACGTCAACAAGATAGAACAAAAGAAAGTTCCAAATCTTGTTGAAATAGAAAACCTACTGAAACCCATAATCAGTGAGGATCCCCAGCTATACTGGGAAAGAGACCCGGTATATTGTCAGCTAAAAATGCGTGATGCAAATGCAATGTCATGTCAAAGTCATTCCCCATTACGGAGATGAAGATAGAAAAGAGATGGAAAGTCAAATTCAAGAATTGCTTGAAAAGAGACTAATTAGACCTTCAGATAGCCAAAATAGATTTTCTTGGCATACATGTCAAAGATGGAGAAATTCGTCTTCAAGAACATATTGTGAAGAAAATTAGCCAGTTCCATGACAATATCCCATACGCAAAATCTCTTCAGAGATTTTTGAGAGTTGTTAACTTTGTGAGAGATTTTATTTCTCAAATGAGTGGACTCACAGCTCTTCTCTCTCCGAGGACAAGCTCAAAAAGAAAGTGGTCTTTTACAACGGATGATAGCAACATCGTTAAGAAAATTAAAGAACTCATAAAGCACCTTCCACCTTTGCAGTTACCCGAAGAAGGTGACTTGATCGTTTTGCAGACTGATGCAAATGATTATTACTGGGCAGGAGTAGTTTCGGCGGTCACGCCAGATACAAATCAAGAAAAGATTTGTAAATTCTTGTCAGGAAAGTTCAATCCTGCAGAATTAAATTACTCTACAGGAGATAAAGAAGTACTTGCCCTAATAGAATCCATTAAGGGTGCATAAGCTTTTTTAGAAAATAATTTTCTGGCTAGGACGGATAACAAAAGAGTAAAAAACTTCAAAAATTATAAATTGACAAATGCAACTAACAGAGGAATAGTTCTTAGATGACAGATGCTTTTAATTCAATATGAATATGATGTTGAAATGGTTGCAGGAGATAAGAAATTATCTGCCTGACGCTCTTACAAGAGAAATAGCAATGTTTGAAAGAAGTGAGGGTCGCAATCCAAGGAGCAGAAGACCAAAGCTTGAGTGAACTCGAAGAAAGAAGATCGAAAACAGAAGAAAGAACTATGTGGGAAAGATACAAAAGTGGAGACAAAACTTATGGACCAGGTTACCGATACATAGTGTCATATTCCCCTGCAGAATCAAGCAAAGCTTCAGAAAAAGTGCAGCCAGATCCAACAGGTTGGGATGATAAATCTAAAACATCTTCACAGAATGAAACTTAGTCAGTTAATTCGGAAGACGAAAGAGAGCTCTTGAATGAGTTTTTACAGCATCCTAGAACTACGATCATGAGTGACCGATTTCAAAGAAAACCTGTAAGAACCCTTCAAACAGCCGACAGAAAAGCAAAATCTGATAGGCTAGCAGCCTTCAAGGGTAAACAACCAGTTGTAACTAGAATCAAGAAGATCTTCAATCATCCAATGAGAATTTATGAAAGGCCAGTGTTCAGGACAAGCAGAATTTTACAATTCAACCAAAAGGTTATTATGGATAACATCTTGACTGCTTCCCTTGAAAATAATTAAGCACTTGTCATTTAAGCTCTTGAAACATTGACCGAAGAACTCTACAGTTGCAATCAGGAAGAAAAGAAACAACCTACTGAGAAAAATCTTAAGATAGCATATCTTGACAATCGTGAGAGTGCAAAAATCCTTATGGTAGCCTTATCAGAGACTGAATGGTTCTGTTTTCATAACCTCTTAGGAGATTTTGAGAATAGGAAAGCGCTCCAGCTAACTTTATCAGTTATAACATGTCCATACTATGGAATATATTTAGTGGATGTTCAAGTAGAGCATCGTCAGAAACACAAGCTTTGGCTTGTAGAAAATGGTTTTGTTCATAATCTTTGGACAAAAACTAATGAAGACTTGAAAGATCTTCAAGAGATAGTCTATGAAGCAGTTAAGAATGTCAGACCAGAAGGATGCATTCACTACCAGATCGGACAGAATATACTACCGGAAAAAAGCCCATTACCGACGAAAAAAAAAAAACGGCCGACAACATACTAGTTTCGTCGGATATTCCCAAGAATGGCCGACGATTTTTTATTTCGTCGCTAAAAATAAAAAATCGTCGGCTATTCCACAAGAATGGCCGACGATTTTTTATTTCGTCCCTAAAAAATATTTTTCGTCGGCTATGCCCCTAGAATAACCGACGAGTTAAAATTTTCGTCGCCTGTTCTCTTAAAGTATAGCCGACGAAAATTTTTGAAAGTTTGGCCGACGAAATTAGAATTTTCGTCGGCTATAAGTCTTTATATTTTCAGATCTGGACAGAAGCTGCTCATTTAAAAAAAACGAAAAAAAAACGGGAGAAAGAGTGAAAAATCTGTGGGTATTGTTGAAATCCGTCCTCTTACATTGTGGAGCTATATATAGGTACGTATATGTGTATATATGTTGATTTTGAGTTTTCGTTGAGTTGATTTTGAGTTTTAGTGATTTTGATATAGTAAGTGATTTTTTGTTTTGTTGTTGTTTTAGTGTTAGAATGTATGTATATATGTTAATTTTGAGTTGTAGTTAAGTTGATTTTAAGTTAGAGTTTAATTATGTGTTTTAATTTGATGTTATTTTAGTTAGTGTTAAAAAAAAAATATATATATATATATATATATATATAAATATGTTAATTAATGGTTGTTGATAGTGTAATGAACTTAAATAATGATTGTTAATTAATGGTATATATATATACGAGTTGATGTTGATAATAATATATATTGTCATATATATGTGTTAATTAATTTCTTATTAATTAAAGTTATACATATATATTATTATCAGGCTATATATGGATCGAGATAAGAGTTGGATTTCGCTTCCAAGGCATGACCGACGATACACTACAGGAGTTGTGGATTTTTTGCAGTTCGTCGAGGAAAATGCAAACGGGAATGAATACCATTATTGCCCGTGCAAGAAATGTAAGTGTCGCAGTGATATGTGTCGATTTCCGATTAGGACAGTATGGGAGCAATGGGTTTTGGCCGAAGTACAAACGTTGGATATATCACGGTGAGCCATCATTAGATGGATCGCATGATCATGGGCAGTTTTTTTAGGCGGGCAGTAGTAGTACATCCAACGATCCAACAATGGCATTCGTCAACGACGTGTTTCCTTTTGAAAGCGGTGTACGTGGGGAACAATATATGCATGACCCGGTGCAGCCGTTCCCACAAGTTGTCAACACTGCTTCCTTTGACAAGTACAACGAACTTATTGCATTGCAACAGACCCCTGTGTCTTCAAGTTCTGAGAAGACAGTTCTTCAAAGTGTGATGAAGGTAATGAGGATTAAAGTCGAGACAAAATCGAGCATCAGGCAAGTGGATGAATATCTACAGTACACTTCTTCGTTGTTGGAGGAGGGTCATCGTAATCCTACCAATCACCGTAAGGTCCGAAGTATCCTCAAAGATCTAGGGCTTTCCTACATTAAGATCCATGCATGGGCATTTGACTGCGTTCTCTTCTGGGGTAAAGATGCAGAAGGGAATGACCTTGCTAGCCTTGACGCATGTCCGATATGTCAGTCTGACCGATATAAGTTGACGGGAGCAGGCAATAGGAAACCTGTGAAAGTACTTCGGTATTTTCCGTTGAGAGATAGGCTTGAGCGGTTGTACATGTCAGAAACCACCGCAAAAGCTATGAGATGGCACGGTGAGCGGGACGCGGGAGACTCAGATATCATGACACACATCTCTGACGGAGCGGCTTGGAAGCATATAAACAATAAGTTTCCTCATTTTGCGTCAGATGTCAAAAACGTCAAGCTCGGGCTCTCAACCGACGGGTAACCCTTTCGGCACCATGAGTCTTTCATACAGTATATGGCCGGTGGTTTTGGTACCTTACAACCTTCCTCCGTGGATGTGCATGAAGAAGGAATATAATATGTTGACGTTGCTGATTCCGGGGCCTGGTTACCCAGGGAAATGTCTCGATGTGTATATGAGACCATTGATTAAAGAGCTTAAGGTATTGTGGGACGTTGGTCATCCTACTTTTGACAAGTACAAGAAGGAGACGTTCCAGATGCATGCCATGGTTATTGGTACCATCAGTGATTTTCCTGCTTATGGGATGTTGTCGGGCAGCGTTGTTAGGGGAATAAGGCTTGTCCAGAGTGCCTCAGTGATTATGGGAGCACCCCTCATTGCAACAAGATATGCAGAATGGGTCATCGTGTGTTCCTTCCGGCGGATCACCACTGGCATTACGAGTCTGCCGCATTTGATGGAACCGAAGAACACGGTGGTCCTCCCAGAAGATGGACGGGAAGAGAAATTTTAGCAGTGCTTAATGAGTACGATTTTGGGCCCCTCAGCAATCATCCCGATATTGTAGCGGAAATACCTGAAAGACCTGAGGAGTACAAATTCTGGACACATAAGAGCATATTGTTGGAACTCCCGTACTGGTGTGAGTTGCTGATCCGTCACTTCCTAGACGTTATGCACATAGAAAAAAATGTTTCTGAAAGTGTGGTGGGCACAACGCTGAACTTGGAGGGGAAGACGAAAGACGGTCCTAAGACTCGCACTGATCTGCAAAACATGAATATCAGAAAACAACTATGGTTGAAACAAGGGAAGAGAAAAATGTCTCAAGCTCCTTACACCGTCAAGCCTGAGCATAAACCAGAAATTTTTCATTGGATAAGTCGGGCCAAGTATCCTTCAGGCTTTGCTGGAAATATAGCCAAGTGTGTGAACCGACAATTCAACAATCTTTACGGGTTGAAAAGTCATGACAATCATATCCTACTACAACGTCTCTTCCCTGTTTTCATTCGACCGTTCCTTCCCCGTCACGTTGTGGAGCCGTTAGTAGCGTTGGCAAGATTTTTCCAGAAGGTATGCACACGGGAAGTGAGAAAATCTGACCTCCGGGAAATGCAACAAGACATCGTTCATATCATGTGTAAATTTGAGATGATATTTCCTCCAAATTTTTTCGACATCATGCCTCACCTCATGATCCATCTTCCTCGGCAGTTGTTGCTTACCGGTCCTGTGCAATTCACTTGGATGTATCCGATGGAAAGGTACGTATTTTACATCTTATGTTAATTTCGTCATCAATATATGTGATATAGTATTAATGTATTATCATAACACTTTAAAAACTTGATTTATAGGCAACTTGGACAATACGGTGATTTTGTCCAAAACAGATCCGCACCTGAAGGATGTATAGCTGAAGCATATATTGCGCACGAGTGCGTCACCTACATGAAGCTGTATTTAGGAGCGTTACAGGAAAGCATACCGGAAGATGTACCTTCACAGTTCAATCTTTCCATACTCTCCGACGATGTTGTACTCGGTGGAAACATGCTAGTTTCCTACAAGTTGAAAGTTTATGAGGTAGCCATTGCACATTGGTGGGTACTAATTAACTGTCCAGAAGTTCAGTTTTGGAAGAACATGCATCTAAACTGTGACCAAGTAGGAGGTGATCTCGATTACCACAACCGAACATTCGCAAAGTATTTCGGCCGCTGGGTACGTAACTTTAACACTATTCTATAAGTATTTATATATTATTGTGTATAATTATTCATATTTATAGTTGATTATGATGGTTGCAGATGGACCTTATTAAAAATGATAATCACCCAAATTGGTCGCACGAACTCAGACTTCTGGCGATGAAGCCGGTCTATTCAAAAGTTTATGCGACGTGCAAGGTGAATAGTGTGTTATTTCGATGTGAAGAGAGAGACCTCAGACTGAAAACACAAAATTCAGGGGTTATGGCACATGGTGGAGATGAGGGAGTTGACTATTACGGTGTTCTTCATTCAGTTGTGGAACTGCATTATGGGGAAGGCATGAAAGTGCACCTTTTCAAGTGTAGATGGTTTGACACACGGCCGCAGAGCATGAAAACCGATCAATACGGCATAACTTCTGTGAACACTAGTACATCATGGTATGAGGACGACCAGTTCGTTTTAGCCACATGGGTGAAACAAGTGTTTTATCTTGATGATCTCGCCAAGGGTGACCCGTGGAAAGTAGTCAACACTATCCACCATCGCAACATTTACCGGGCGTCTACACTTGGAGTGGCTGAAGAGAACGAGGAAGGGGGCACCGCGTATCAAGAGCCCAACTCAAACGGTATTCCTGACTCCTCTTTTATTTGCCTAGACACGCCGGTGCGAATTCGACGTGAAGAGCCACTGCTTGTTGATGTTGATCCAAATGAAGAAACTAACGAGGACTCTAGTGGTGAGGAAAGGCATAGATTACCCCTATCGAGCAATTCAGAAACCGAAGAAGACTCATCTGATGATTCCGATTACAATCCGACGGATTAAGTAATTTAGATGGTGTAATCCTTTCATTTGTAATCCACTCATTTCTAATCAACGGGCGTGGGGATGAGCCTCCCAGCTAGGCTGGCCGGGTTCTAAACCCCTTAAAAAAAAATTTGAAATATGTTGACTGCTGGGTTTCTGTTTTTTTTTTGTTCAATTTTGGTTATATATGAACAGGACATATGGGTACGAGAGGTGTAACACAACTGATTTTTTTATTTTTTTTCACAGAATAGCCGACGAAAAATGAATTATTTCGTCGGCTATACTAATTATAGCAAACGAAAAATGCGTGATTTCGTCGGCCAAAACCATATTGAAAAATACATATTTTATTTTAGACACAAAACGACAAAAGAATAGCCGACGAGTACTAGGTTTAATTTCGTCGGCTATGATAAAAAAAAAAAAAAAACAGACCACCTTCCATTTTCTATCACTATCGACAACCCATTGCTTCATCCTTCAAATGCAAATGTGTCGTGAAATAAGATATGACCGAAATAATGAAATATGTCTACGGTTGAAAAATGACAAGATTCCGACAAAATCTGTGTGCCGAATGTTGCGGTTAACTGTTTTTTACTTCCGTTTTCCTATGGGTAGCCTCACGGTCGGTAAATATTTTGATGAAAATTTTTATACGATTAGTTGCGGCTCAACGATTTGAAACTATTATGTGTTGAAGGTCAGGCCAAAAAACGTCATTTACACAGGCCAATTTCCATTTCTAAGCGTTTAAAGGGTTGACTCACCCGGTTGACCGTCCCGATCGAGCCTTTAACGTTGTCAGATGTAGTTGGATTTTTTTCCATACATGTATTTAATCTTAACGGTGATATCTGACGGTTGGAATAGATTTTCCAAACTTTTAGATTCAAAATCGGAACATATGCACTAATGTTCCTCAACTTGTTTACTAAGTGTTTAAGTGAATGTATAGTTTCAAATAGTTACTATACGTACACTCTTCAAATGCAAATGTGTCGTGAAATAAGATATGACCGAAATAATGAAATACGTCTACGGTTGAAAAATGACACGATTCCGACAAAATCTGTGTGCCGAATGTTGCGGTTAACTGTTTTTTACTTCCGTTTTCCTATGGGTAGCCTGACGGTCGGTAAATATTTTGAGGAAAATTTTTATACGATTAGTTGCGCCTCATCGATTTAAAACTATTATCTGTTGAAGGTCAGGCCAAAAAACGTCATTTACACAGGCCAATTTCCGTTTTAAAGCGTTTAGAGGTTTGACTTCGTAGTTTGACCAAAGGTTTAGCCGACGAATTCAAATATTTCGTCGGCTAAACTCTTGCGATCCGCTTATTGTCCGTCGTTGGATGGCTCAGATCTAACGGCTGCTGATTGTCCAAAGCATAGCCGACGAAATATTTGAATTCGTCGGCTAAACTCTTGCGATCCGCGCCTTTTCATTGTCCGCCGTTGGATGGGGGAAATCGGACGGCTGCTGAGCGCCTAAAGTATAGCCAATGACATTCAAAGTATAGCCGACGACATTCAAAGTATAGCCGACGATATTAAAGATTTCGTCGGCTATAGTAAAGAATAGCCGACGAAATCTTTTTTAATCGTCGGTTATTCTTTCGGGTATAAGTCCGGAACTGTCAAACCCTAACCTCTGTTTTGCTCATTTCCTCCTCCTCCTCCGCAGCTGCTGCCGAACGCCACTCCTCTTCCAGATTCCGCCGCCGCCGCGCTGCTCCTCCTCCTCCTCCTCCTCCGATCCGGTAATTTTTTTTTTTCAATTTAATTTAATTTTATAAATTGTTATATATTTTATTTTAATTATATAAATTGTTATATATTTGTTATATATTTAATTTAAATTATATAAATTGTTATATATTTGTTATTATTTAGGTATATAAATTGTTATATATTTAATTTAAATTATATAAATTGTTATATAAATTGTTAAATTAATTATATATATAAATTGGTAGTCTAATTATATATATAAATTGGTAGTCTAATTATATATATATATATATGTTAATATTGCAATATAGTTATATTTGTATAAAAATAGTTATATTTAGGATAATGGTTAGTATTATTTAAAATTAGTTAAATTGTTATATATAAATTTGTTAGTATGTTTTGAAATATGTTAGTATTATTGGTTATTATATTAATTAGAATTTGTTATAAAATGTAATATAATTTAATATTAATTAATGTATTAATGCCTCAAGCTGCAGATGACCGATGCATTCAGACAGTTGTTCGGGGGCCGTCGTTCCAGCTCTAGGGGTTCTGCAAATTCCGCCGGTTCGGCAGACTCCGACAGGACCCATAGCCAGCCTGAGAGGACCACCAGCCAGCCACGGAGGAGTGTAGATTCATCCCAGCCGCGGAGGATTGTGGATTCATCCCAACCGCGGAGGAGTGTGAGTTCTCGGCACCAGACCCTTCTCCAGACGGGGCGGCCGTCGAGCAGTTCACTTCCGCCTGTCGGGCCAGATGCTCCGAGGTTCAGTCGGCAGCTATTTTAGGACGAGATAGCTGCAGACGTTCCTCAGGTTCGTATGCCTAAGGTTCATCGGGAGCCGATGACGAGTCCGACAACGTCTACTGCTGACTCGACTGAGGGTCCTACTCCCAAATCAGCTCTACCTCCCGTACAACATTCCTGCGATACCGGAGGTCCACTATCGTGGTGTGCCCATATGGCCTGATATGCCTCAGTACGTGAGTGTTGCGGAGGCATACCAGCAGCAGCCATTTGAGAACCCTGACCTCCTGATTTCGGCGAGGAGAAAAGGAAAGTCGACAGGCGGGTCATCGAGTTCAGGTAACATTCGATTTTATTAATTAAATGTTTTATTAAAATTAACGCACTAATATTTAATTTTATTAACTAATCGTCGTTTATGTGATAGGGACAGCCGCTAGCAGTTCAACAAGGAATACGAGAGGTGTCATATGTTTTGACACGCTCAGGAGAACTGTTGATCTGAGGAGGAGGATCTAGATCAACGAACCTCCTAATCAGGAGGTTCAGGGGAAGAAAAAAACGCGACTACTCGGGTTGCGTGGGGGCACTGATTAGGGACAGAGTCCCTATGTTGTGGACCCGGTGGGCTGATGTGCCCGAAGAGATAAAGAGGGAGATGAACAACGCCGCGTCGATGAGTAATTTAAAAAATTTAATTTATTTATCGTAATATTTAATAATTTTCGGTATTATTACAATTGTAAAGCTAATAAAATATTATCTTTCAGACATTCTTCGAGGTTGCCGAACACAAGCGGGATTGGGTGGATTCCGTACAGAACTTGAGGTACTTTGGGAATTCCTCATCTTATAATTTGAAATATTTTATGATATTAATAATATTTCTAATGCACTTTTGTTTTTTTCGTAGGTTCAAAGAGTGGAAGAACGAGCTCCGTTCCCACTATAACGAATACGACAACCGTGGTCGTATGGGTACTCCCAGAGAGTTCATATTCAGGGAGTACGAGTGGCGTTGGTTGAAGACAGTAGACTTCAACAACCAAGTTATGCAGGTAAATACTAAACTTCACTACAAATGTTTATTTTGTTAAAATTTTAATTATTAGTTTAATTATTTTATAATATTTTTTTATGCATTTTTCTAATATTTTATTATTTGTTTGAAGCAACGTTCTCGGATAAACTCTGAGAACCGCCGCCGTAACACAACCCCCCATCATGGTGGTTCTAGGCCGTTTGCACAATATCAGGAGGAGGCGCTTAGAGATCATCCTGATAGCAACCCGTACGTGGAGACGTTCAAGATCGCTTATCCACAAGCGACAGAACAGCTCGTAAGTCGTTCATTACGATTTTAAAATTTTAATTATTAATTTTACTTAATTATATATTTGTTAGAATATTAATTTTTTTTTTCCCGTCCAATTAGGAGAGGGTGAACCGGGCCGAAGAAGAGGTGTTCCAGCAAGTAGTTCGGGAGACACAACCGAACATTTCAGAGGCAGATCTGGAAGAAGCCCTGCGCCAGGTCGACCGGTCCAATGTCCAAACGGCAGCGAGGATGTTCGACGCAGCCTTCCCAAACCGCTCAAACAACTACTACTGCCGGGGTTTGGGAAGTTCTGGACTAGGGCTCCTGAAGACCACTAAGGGAGGTCAAAAGAAGGGAGGCGGGGAGAGCCATTAGGTGAGGGGGGAAGTGCGGAGATTGGCAGAAGAAAATGCAAGGTTGGCGGCCGAGTTCCAGAGAGCACAGGAGGAACAACGCAGATCACAGGAGTGACACCGCAGAACACAGCAGTATTATTAAGATCTGTCCAGTTGGCATGCTGAATGCGAGAGAATTCGACGACACAACTACGCCGGTCAAATAAACTGGTGGTATGATATGTTCGCCGCACAACAACAAAACCTTGAACCCCCGCCCCCGTTTCAGCCGTTATTTGAACCTCCAATGCCTCAACCTCCCGAGTTCGGTTAGCAGGATGACGAGCATGATGGAGAGCAGGATGATGGGGATGACGTGGTGGACTTTAGTGGTTTAGGTGATGATTAGTGTTATATTTTATGTATATTGGAACGAATTAAATAATAAGTCATTTAGACGTGTTTCTTGTTGGTGCAAATGCATGGACTGTCTTTGTGATTTGCAGGTTGCTTGGAATGGTAATTAACAAAATAATTTAATTTTTTTTTCCCCAAATGTAAGAATAGCCGACGATTTTGGCATTATTTCGTCGGCTATAAGTAATATAGCCGACGATTTTTACCAATTTTCGTCGGCTATAAAACTTATTGCCGACGAAAATTACATTATTTCGTCGGCTATAACTAATTAATGCCTATTAAAATATTAATATATTTCGACGAAATAACCGACGAAATAGATGAAATCGTCGGCTATATTTCAGAACAAATAGCCGACGAATTTCGTCGGCTAAAGGTTACGATATCGTTGGCCATACTCGCAAATACCCGACGAATTTCGTCGGATATTTTGCCCACGTTTGGTCGACGAAATAAATTTTCGTCGGTAACATCGTCGGCCATACTCGACTATAGCCGACGATTTCTTTATTTTCGTCGGCCATTGGTATTACCGACGGCGTTTTCCCGACGACTTATTTTCGTTGGCAGAACAAATAGCCGACGAAAAATTGGCATAGCCGACGAAATTTTTTTCGTCGGCTATTCGCTCGGATCTGGTAGTGATAGTTGACGAAAAAATTTACGTCTACCATGCTAAATTTTCGTCGGCTATTCCTTCTACCGACGAAACTTTCGTCGGGTATAATTCACCGGTAAAAGGGCGTCGGTAAAACGAATGGCCGACGAAAATAACGAAATCGTCGGCTATTTTTGAGTATGGCCGACGATATCACCGACAAAAATTAATTTTGTCGACCAAACCTTGGCAAAATATCCGACGAAATTCGTCGGATATTTTCGAGTATGGCCGACGATATCGTAAACTATAGCCGACGAAATTCGTCGGCTATTTGTTCTGAAATATAGCCGACGATTTCATCTATTTCGTCGGTTATTTCGTCAGAATATATTAATATTTTAATAGGCATTAATTTGTTATAGCCGACGAAATAATGTCATTTTCGTCGGCTATAGCGCTTATAGCCGACGAAATAATGTCAACTATATCGTCGGCTATTCTTACATTTTGGGGAAAAAAAATTAAATTAATTTCTAAATTACCATTCCAAGCAACCTGCAATTCACAATGACAATCCATGCATTTACACCAACAAGAAACACGTCTAAATGACTTATTATTTAATTTGTTCCAATATACATAAAATATAACCCTAATCATCACCTAAAGCACTAAAGTCCACCACGTCATCCCCAGCATCCTGTTGTCCATCATGCTCGTCATCCTGCTGAACGAACTCGGGAGGTTGAGGCATTGGAGGTTCAACTAACGGCTGAAACGGGGGCGGGGGTTCAAGGCCTTGTCGTTGTGCCGCGAACATAGCATACCACCAGTTTTGTTGGCCGACGTAGTTGTGTCGCCGAATTCTCTCGCATTCAGCATGCCAACTGGACATATCTAAATGATACTGCTGTGTTCTGCGGTTTTTCTCCTGTGATCTCTGTAACTCGGCCGCCAATCTTGCATTTTCTTCTGCCAATCTCCGCACTTCCCCCCTCATCTGCTGGCTGTCCCCGCCTCCCTTCTTTTGAGCTCCCTTAGTGGTCTTCAGGAGCCCCATTCCAGAACTTCCCAAACCCCGGTAGTAGTATTGGTTTGACCGGTCTGGGAAGGCTGCGTCGAACATCCTCGCTGTCGTTTGGACATTCGATCGGTCGACCTGGCGCAGGGCTTCTTGCAGATCTGCCTCTGAAATGTTCGGTTGTGTCTCCCGAACTACTTCCTGCAACACTTCTTTTTCGGCCCGGTTCACCCTCTCCTAATTGAACGGGAAAAAGAAAATAATTAATATTCTAACAAATATATAATTAAGTAAAATTAATAATTAAAATTTTAAAATCGTAATCAACGACTTACAAGCTGTTCTGTCGCTTGTGGATAAGCCTTCTTGAACGTCTCCACGTACGGGTTGCTATCAGGATGATCTCTAAGCGCCTCCTCCTGATATTGTGCAAATGGCCTAGAACCACTATGATGGGGGGTTGTGTTACGGCGGCGGTTTGCAAAGTTTATCCGAGACCGTTCCTTCAAACAAATAATAAAATATTAGAAAAATGCATCAAAAAATATTAGTGTAATAATTATAAAATAATTAAACTAATAATTAAAATATTAACAAAATAAACATTTATAGTTAAGTTTAGTATTTACCTGCATAAGTGGGTTGTTGAAGTCTAATGTCTTCAACCAACGCCACTCGTACTCCCTGAACAGGAACTCTCTTGGAGAACTCATACGACCATGTCTGTCGTATTCGGCAAAGTGGGTACGGAGCTCGTTCTTCCACTCTTTGAACCTACGGAAAAAAACAAAAGTGCATTAGAAATATTATTAATATCATAAAATATTTCAAATTATAAGATGAGGAATTCCCAACGTACCTCGAGTTCTGCATCGCGTCCGCCCAATCCTGCTTGTGTTCGGTAATCTCGAAGTATGCCTGAAAGATAATATTTTATTAGTTTTACAATTATAACAATACCGAAAATTATTAAATATTACGATATAAAGAAATTAAGTTTTTTAAATTACTCACCGACGCAGCGTTGTTGACCTCCCTCTTAATCTCTTCCGACACATCAGCCCACCGTGTCCACAACATAAGGACTCTATCCCTAATTAGTGCCCCCACGCAACCCGCGTAATCGCGGCTTTTTTTCCCCTGAACCTCCTGATTAGGGGGTTCATTGATCTGGATCCTCCCCCTGCTCTCAACAGTTCTCCTGAGCGTGTCAAAACATATGACACCTCTCGTATTCCTGCTTGAACTGCTAGCGGCTGTCCCTATCACATAAACGACGATTGGTTAATAAAATTAAATATTATTGCGTTAATTTTAATAAAACATTTAATTAATAAAATCAAATGTTACCTGAACTCGATGACCCGCCTGTCAACTTTCCTTTTCTCCTTGCCGAAATCAGGAGCTCAGGTCTCGCAAATGGCTCATGATGGTATGCCTCCGCAACACTCACGTACTGAGGCATATCAAGCCATATGGGCACACCACGCTCGTCGACCTCGGGTATCGCAGGAATGTTGTACGGGAGGTAGAGTTGATTTGGGAGAGTAGGCCCCTCAGTCGAGTCAGCAACAGACGGCGCCGGACTCGTCATCGACTCCCGATGAACCTCAGGCATACGGACTTGATGAACGTCTGGAGCTATCTCGTCCTCAAATAGCTGCCTACTCGACCTCGGAGCATCTGGTCGGAGAGGGGGACGTGAACTGCTCGACGGCCGCCCCGCCGCTAAAAGGGTCTGGTGCCGAGAACTCACACTCCTTCGCGGCTGGGATGAATCCACAATCCTCCGCGGCTGGCTGGTGGTCCTCTCAGGCTGGCTAAGGGTCCTCTCGGAGTCTCCGGAACCGGCAGAACTTCCAGAACCCCTAGATCTGGAAGAACGACGGCCTCCGAATAACTGTCTGAGTGCATCGGCCATCTGGAGCTTGAGGCATTAATACATTAATTAATATTAAATTATATTACATTAAATAAAAAATTATAATTAATATAATAACCAATAATACTAACATATTTTAAAACATACTAACAAATTAATATTTAAATTTTAACTAATTTTAAATAATACTAACCATTACCATAAATATAACCATTTATATACAAATATAACTATATTTCATCATTAACATATATATACATACAAATAACTATTTATTTATTAACATAAATATCACTATTTATATAATTAGGTACCAATTTATATATATAATTAATTTAACAATTTATATATAACAATTAAAATATACATTAACATATAACCAATATTAACAAATATATAACAATTTATATAATTAATCTACAAATTTATATATATAATTAATCTAACAATTTATACATATAACCAATATATATAACAATTTAACACACTTAAATATCTAAATTATATACCTAAATTATAAAATTAAAATAAATTGAAAAAAAAAAACCAAAAAAAACTTTCGGATCTGTTTTGGCGGAGGAGGAGGAGGGGAAGGAGGAGGAGGGGGCCGGAGGAGGCCGATTTTGTCCGGATGGAGGAGGAGGCCGGATGGAGTTGGAGGGGAAGGAACGGCACCGATTTGAAGAGGAGGAGGACGAGCAGTTCGGAACGGCCGATTTGAGGAGCGGAGGAGGAGTTTTTGCGGATTTAGGGCTGAAAAAGTCGGGCTGCTGCGCCTTTAAGCTTTTATAGCAGAGAGAATAGCCGACGAATTAAAATATTTCGTCGGCTATTCTTTGAAAGAATAGCCGACGATTTAGAATATTTCGTCGGCTATTCTTTGAATGTCGTCGGCTATTCTATGAACATCGTCGGCTATACTTTGGAAGATCAACAGCCGTCTGATCTGAGCCATCCAACGGCGGACAATATAAAGGCGCGGATCGCAAGAGTTTAGCCGACGACATATAATTTTCGTCGGCTAAACTATAGGTCAAACCACTAAGTCAAACCTCTAAACACTTAAAAAAGGAAATTAGTCTAGTTAAACGACGGTTTCTGGCCTCACCTGCAACAGATAATAGTTTCAAATCAATGAGACGCAAATAATCGTATAAAAATTTTACAAAATTGATTTATCGAACGTCAGGCTACCCATAGGAAAACGAAAGTAAAAAACAGTTAACCGCAACTTTCGGCACACAGAATTTATCAGAATCTTGTCATTTTTCAACAGTTGACGTATTTCATTATTTCGGTCATATCTTATTTCACAACATTTTTGCATTTGAAGAGTCTACGTATAGTAACTATTTGAAACTATACATTCACTTAAACACTTAGTAAACAAGTTAAGAAACATTAGTGCATATGTTCTGATTTTGAATCTAAAAGTTTAGAAAATCTATTCCAACCGTCAGATATCACCGTTAAGATTAAATACATGTATGGAAAAAAATCCATCTTCAGCTGACAACGTTAAGGCTCGATCGGAACGGTCAACCGGGTGAGTCAAACCTCTAAACGCTTAGAAATGGTAATTGGACTGCCTAAATGACGTTTTTTGGCCTGACCTTCAACAGATAATAGCTTCAAATCGATGAGATGCAACTAATCGTATAAAAATTTTCCTCAAAATATTTACCGAAGGTAACGCTACCCTTAGGGAAACGAAGGAATAAAACCTTTGACCGCATCTTTCGACACTCAGATTTTATCAGAATCTTGTCATTCTTCAATTGTAGACGTATTTCATTATTTCGGTCATATCTTATTTCACAACATTTTTGCATTTGAAGGATGAAGAAATGGTTTATCGTTAGTGATAGAAAATAGAATATGGTCATTTTTTGTTTTTTTTTTTTTTAAATCATAGCCGACGAGAGACTCGTACTCGTCGGCTATTCTTTTGTCGTTTTCTGTCTAAAATAAAATATGTATTTTTCAATATAGTTATAGCCGACGAAATAACAAATTTTCGTCGGCTATTATATGAAAAAAAAAAAAAAACATTTGGCAAGGAAGTTCAAGCAAAGTTCAGTTGGCAGTGCTGTTTATCTGCACCGAAAACTGTACTCTGTCTCGAAGGACTGGAAACCCTCTGACTCAAATGAAAAAATGGATGACTCAAATGGCAAAAGTTAAATGTTGCATTCGGCACACAGATTTTATCGGAATCTTGTCATTTTTCAACCCCTGAATGTATTTCATTATTTCAGTCATACCTTATTTCACAACATTTTTGCATTTGAAGGATGAAGCAATGGTTTATCGTTAGTGATAGAAAATGGAATATGGTCATATTCTGTTTTTTTTTTTTTAAATCATAGCCGACGAGAGACTCGTACTCGTCAGCTATTCTTTTGTCGTTTTCTGTCTAAAATAAAATATGTATTTTTCAATATAGTTATAACCGACGAAATAACGTGTTT
The DNA here is from genome assembly GCA_963682095.1 of Potentilla sterilis. Lineage (NCBI taxonomy): Eukaryota > Viridiplantae > Streptophyta > Magnoliopsida > Rosales > Rosaceae > Potentilla > Potentilla sterilis. The sequence goes on from OY821764.1 coordinate 24,392,156, forward strand.
TTCGTCGGCTATTATATGAAAAATATAAAAAAAATCAGTAGGTTTACACCTCTCGTATTCTTATTACCTGTTCATATATAACCAAAATTGAACATCAAGAAAACAGAAACCCAGCAGTCAACAGAAAGAAATATATTACATGGATTACAAATGAAAGGATTACATCATCTAAATTACTTAATCCGTCGGATTGTAATCGGAATCGTCGGATGAGTCTTCTTCGGTTTCTGAATTGCTCGATAGGGGTAATCTATGTCTTTCCTCACCACTAGAGTCCTCGTTAGTTTCTTCATTTGGATCAACATCAACAAGCAGTGGCTCTTCACGTCGAATTCGCAACGGCGTGTCTAGGCGAATAAAAGAGGAGTCAGGAATACCGTTTGAGTTGGGCTCTTGATACGCGGTGCCACCTTCCTCGTTCTCTTCAGCCAGTCCAAGTGTAGAAGCTTGGTAAATGTTGCGATGGTGGATAGTGTTGACTACTTTCCACGGGTCACCCTTGGCGAGATCATCAAGATAAAACACTTGTTTCACCCATGTGGGTCATCCTCATACCATGATGTACTAGTGTTCACAGAAGTTATGCCGTATTGATCGGTTTTCATTCTCTGCGGCCGTGTGTCAAACCATCTACACTTGAAAAGGTGCACTTTCATACCTTTCCCATAATGCAGTTCCACAACTGAATGGAGAACACCGTAATAGTCAACTCCATCATCCCCACCATGTGCCATAGACCGTAATAGTCAACACACCATTTACCTTGCACGTGGCATAAACCTTTGAATAGACCGGCTTCATCGCTAGAAGTCTGAGTTCGTGCGACCAATTTGGGTGATTATCATTTTTAATAAGGTCCATCTGCAACTATCAGAATCAACTATAAATATGAATAATTATACACAATAATATATAAATACGTATAGAATAATGTTAAAGTTACGTACCCAGCGGCCGAAATACTTTGCGAATGTCCGGTTGTGGTAATCGAGATCACCTCCTACTTGTTCACAGTTTAGATGCATGTTCTTCCAAAACTGAACTTCTAAACAGTTAATTAGTACCCACCAATGTGCAATGGCTACCTCATAATCTTTCAACTTGTAAGAAACTGTCATTTTTCCACAGAGTACAACATCGTCGGAGAGCATGGAAAGATTGAACTGTGAAGGTACATCTTCCGGTATGCTTTCCTGTAACGCTCCTAAATACAGCTTCATGAAGGTGACGCACTCGTGCGCAATATATGCTTCAGCTATACATCTTTCAGGTGCGGATCTGTTTTGGACAAAATTACCGTATTGTCCAAGTTGCCTATAAATGAAGTTTTTTAAGTGTTATGATAATACATTAATACTAAATCACATATATTGATGAGGAAATTAACATAAGGTGTAAAATACGTACCTTTCAATCGGATACATCCAAGTTAAGTGCACAGGACCGGTAAGCAACAACTGCCGAGGAAGATGGATCATGAGGTGAGGCATGATGTCGAAAAAATTTGGAGGAAATATCATCTCAAATTTACACATGATATGAACGATGTCTTGTTGCATTTCCCGGAGGTCAGATTTTCTCACTTCCCGTGTGCATACCCTCTGGAAAAATCTTGCCAACGCTACTAACGGCTCCACAACGTGACGGGGAAGGAACGGTCGAATGAAAACAGAGAAGAGACGTTGTAGCAGGATATGATTGTCATGACTTTTCAACCCGTAAAGATTGTTGAATTGTCTGTTCACACACTTGGCTATATTTCCAGCAAAGTCTGAAGGATACTTGGCCCGACTTATCCAATGGAAAATTTCTAGTTTATGCTCATGCTTGACGGTGTAAGGAGCTTGAGGCATTTTTCTCTTCCCTTGTTTCAACCATAGTTGTTTTCTGATATTCATGTTTTGCAGATCAGTGCGAGCCTTAGGCCCGTCTTTCGTCTTCCCCTCCATGTTCAGCGTTGTGCCCACCACACTTTCAGAAACATTTTTTTCTATGTGCATAACGTCTAGGAAGTGACGGATCAACAACTCACACCAGTACGGGAGTTCCCACAATATGCTCTTATTTATCCAGAATTTGTACTCCTCAGGTCTTTCAGGTATTTCCGCTACAATATCGGGTTGATTGCTGAGGGGCCCAAAATCGTACTCATTAAGCACTGCTAAAATTTCTCTTCCCGTCCATCTTCTAGGAGGACCACCGTGTTCTTCGGTTCCATCAAATGCGGCGGACTCGTAACGTCAGTGGTGATCCACCGGAAGGAACACACGATGACCCATTCTGCATATCTTGTTGCAATGAGGGGTGCTCCCATAATCGCTGAGGCACTCTAGACAAGCTTTGTATCCCCTAACAACGCTGCCCGACAACATCCCATAAGTAGGAAAATCACTGATGGTACCAATAACCATGGCATGCATCTGGAACGTCTCCTCCTTGTACTTGTCAAAAGTGGGATGACCAACGTCCCACAATACCTTAAGCTCTTCAATCAATGGTCTCATATACACAGCGAGACATTTCCCTGGGTAACCAGGCCCCAGAATCAACAACGTCAGCATATTATATTCCTTCTTCTTGCACATCCACGGAGGAAGCTTGTAAGGTACCAAAACCACCGGCCATATACTGTATGAAAAATGAGGGTTGAACCCGTCGGTTGAGAGCCCGAGCTTGACGTTTTTGACATCTGAAGTAAAATGAGGAAACTCATTGTTTATATGCTTCCAAGCCGCTCCGTCAGAGATGTGTGTCATGATATCTGCGTCTCCCGCGTCCCGCTCACCGTGCCATCTCATAGCTTTTGCGGTGGTTTCTGACATGTACAACCGCTCAAGCCTATCTCTCAACGGAAAATACTGAAGCACTTTCACAAGTTTCCTATTGCCTACTCCCGTCAACTTATATCGGTCAGAATGACATATCGGACATGCGTCAAGGCTAGCAAGGTCATTCCCTTCTGCATCTTTACCCCAGAAGAGAACGCAGTCAAATGTGCATGCATGGATCTTAATGTAGGAAAGCCCTAGATCTTTGAGGATACTTCGGACCTTACGGTGATTGGTAGGATTACAATGACCCTCCTCCAACAACGAAGAAGTGTACTGTAAATATTCATCCACTTGCCTGATAGTCGATTTTGTCTCCACTTTAATCCTCATTACCTCCATCACACTTTCAAGAACTGTCTTCTCAGAACTTGAAGACACAGGGGTCTGTTGCAATGCAATCAGTTTATTGTACTTGTCAAAGGCAGCAGTGTTGACAACTTGTGGGAAGGGCTGCACCGGGTCATGCATATATTGTTCCCCACGTACACCGCTTTCAAAAGGAAACACGTCGTTGACGAATGCCATTGTTGAATCGTTGGATGTACTACTACTGCCTGCCTCAAAAAACTGCCCATGATCATGCGATCCATCTAATGCTGGCTCACCGTGATATATCCAACGTGTGTACTTCGGCCAAAACCCATTACTCTTTAAGTGCTCCCATACTGTCCTAATCAGAAATCGACACATATCACTGCGACACCTACATTTATTGCACGGGCAAGAATGGTATTCATTCCCGTTTGCATTTTCCTCGACGAACTGCAAAAAATTCACAACTCCTGTAGTGTATCGTCGGTCATGCCTTGGAAGCGAAATCCAACTCTTATCCGGATCCATAGATAGCCTGAAAATAATATATATATATATATATATATATATATATATATATATATATATATATAAATCCTTAATAATTAATTACATTACAATATATATTATTATCAACATCAACTCATATATATATACTATTAACAACCATTATTTAAGTTACACTATATATCAACTATTATTTAAGTTAAGTACACTATCAAGAACCATTAATTAACATATATATATATATATATATATATATATTTTATCTCATAATTAAAATAACATCAAATTAAAACACATAATTAAACAAATCAACTCAACTACAACTCAAAATCAACATATATACATACATTCTAACACTAAAACAACAACAAAACAAAAAATCACTTACTAAATCAAAATCACTAAAACTCAAAATCAACTCAACTAAAACTCAAAATCAACATATATACACATATACGTATCTATATATAGCTCCACAATATAAGAGAGGACGGATTTCAACAATACCCACAGATTTTTCACTCTTTCTCCCGTTTTTTTTCGTTTTTTTTTAAATGAGCAGCTGCTGTCTAGATCTGAAAATATATAGACTTATAGCCGACGAAAATTTCAATTTCATCGGCCAAAATTTCAAAAGTTTTCGTCGGCTAATGTTTCAGAGAAAGGCCGACGAAAATCCAAATCGTCGCCTGAAATCTGAATATAGCCCACGATTTTTGTTTATACCAACGAAAAAAAAGGATCGTCAGCTATTCCCAAACTATGGCCGACGATTTTGTTTTTCTACCGACGAAAAATAAAATCGTCGGCTATTCTATGGAATTACCGACGAAAATTTTTAGTCGTCGGCCGTTTTTTTTTTATTTCGTCGGGAAAAGCCTTTTTTCTGGTAGTGATTCTAAGGTTGAAGTTCATTTCAACTCCTCCGGAATGGACGACTGAAGAAGGACGAGTGAGTTATATCTCTCCTTATCATTATGTCAGACTAATTCAGGGTCGTACATATAGAAATGCTTCAGCATCAAGTAATGGCAAGATAAACAAGAGCATCCCTTGGATGAAAACAATGACGATAATCAATAGACAGATGTTGGTTCATAAAGATTGTTCAGCTACTCTTTTGGCAAGTGGAGAAAATATAATGGTTACTAGCAATAACCATCCCCCTCCAGAAAATTGTGATTTTTACAGGGCCTTAGAAAGGTGTGAAATAGATGACACTTTGGCCACCACTACTTGAATAGAGAAATTGGAAAATGAGCAAAAGCATAAAATTTCTTATGACTCAGATAAGTAGTCTGAGGATGATGGCGTGGTACCAAATGGTGAGTATACTGACTCGGGTGCCTCTTTGTGTGATGGGAAATACACAACTTTATCAATAAAATGGAATACCGAGTAGATGCCGACGCATAGCGACAAGCAGTTTTATGTAAGATAAGAAATAAATGGTTATCGATGCATAGCGACAAGCAACTTTTTAAAAGCTAAGAAATAAGTGGTTGCCGACAGAAACAGATAAGCTTTCAAAAGAGAAAAGGTTGAAAGCTTATCAGCAATAAGATTCCACCTGTCTCCGGTTTCAAAGGTGAATTTAATTGAAGTTTGGAGTCCGGCCCCTATAAAAGGAATGAAGCCCTCAAAAGGTTGAGGGGAAAGAGAAAGGAGCGAGCAGAGCACATATAGTCTGGGAAAGTCTTTAAAGAGTGATTCTTGAGAGATGTGAGTATTTGTAAAATAGAGTGAGTAGTATCTAAGTGAGTAGTGTGTGGAGGAGCTATATCCTACTAGTCATCCGGTGTGGATTGCTTTATTTCCAAGTAAGTTTGTGTATGTATTATAGTTATGAGCAGCTAAACAACGTTTAGCTGTTTACCCAACAGTGAGACTCTGAGTTATGTATATGTATGTATGTTTGAATAAATAAATTTCAGTTGGTGTCCCTTATATCCGTCAAAATTTTAGTTTTAAATTCTTTCAAACCCCAGGTGGCGGACTACCGCCTAAGAGTGGTCTTTGAGATTGTTTTAAACTCAAACCCTAGGTGGAGGACTACCTCCTAGGAGTGGTATTTGAGATAATTTTTTATTTTTTTTTTACTTAACTAGAACTTAATAAACTCTCCATACCAAAACAGCAGTGATACCGCCAGAATAGTAACCGTTTAGACAGGAGGTTGTTAGGTAAAAAAAATTGTCATGTTGAAGGCTAGTTCTTAGGATTGGTAGGTAATTAAGTTTTAGAAAAGTAGAAATTATTAAAAAAAAAATAGAGTATATTTTAGGAAAGAGGGTATTGTGGTCAATTAAGGATCAAAATTGTAGCATGGTTAACTCCGTTAAGGAGTTAACAGCTCCAGGTACTGATGTTAGGACAAAGTCAAAATGTGAGATACCAATATGAAGTTTTAGAAATATGAGATATCAAAAGTTAGAAACAGAAAAATGTGAGATACTGTTGAAAGTAAAATTCCTTATGAAAATATATTTTATTCCAAAATTAATTCCTAGTTTCTTGCTTTCAATTGGTGCATGAAAAACTTGGATTAAAAAAATCTAAGCTCCTTCTTTCTTTCCCTCTTCGCCTCTCGACGACCTAAGTCATCTCAATTTGATTCGTCCCAATCCCATCACCAACAAAAACTTCCCGAAAGGGTAAGGCAAAGTATCAAGGGCGATGACTGAAAGGGCACTGGAGAAAGTTTTGGGGGGAAAAACCGCAAATTCTGAGAGAAATAGTATCTCTCTTGACCATCTGTTTTATACCTTTTTTTTTTTGTGTCTTGGATAGTTCTGTAACATGGAAGTTTGTAGAAATGTGTTTGGATGACACAACTCTCAAAGACTTCTCATGAGCAACCATTATATTGAGCGACGAAATACGAGCTATCTTTCCACTGTGACCACAGCCATCCTCTCCACCTGATGCCATTGAACGACGCTGGTTTCGCTTTTGCCTTCAAAGATAGTATTACTTTGGATTGAGATCACGTGGGATATGCCCGAGTGCAAGGTCAATTCTGATGCATGCATTAGTATATGCGTTAGTATTGCCGATTGGGTGAGTTATTGATTAATTCTAGAAGCAGTTTGAATATCTTGAGACGAATAGTGGTGAAAGTGTCGCAATTATTACACTCTATTTCATACCTAAATAACATATGGCTGGTAATAATGTTTAAATAGGTGGAGATATTCATGTTGCCCCAGCATCGTTGATCAATTTGAGAGAGTTGATGAGGCGTAGAAATAGGATTCTTAAACGTTAAGAATATTTGGAAATTCTCAAACAAACACGACGACTAATTTTGGAGCAAAGAAACAAGCTTAATTGTAAATAATAAAAATGCTTTGTATGCCCAATTGGAACCTGCGAATATACAACAAGATGAACATTAGTAATTTGTGCTTCACCGAAATGGCTGTATAGCTACGCTTAATGGAGAAATACAACAGTTAAATGAAGAAATAGAAGCTCTTGCCGACCAGCTTAATCAAGAAGATGAAGAAAAGAGCTACTGAGGAATGATCTTGCAGCTTTGAGCGTAATTACTATGGCATTAATAAGAGAAACGCATTGTTTCTGCCTAAACCCGGGGGTCTAGTAGATACTTGATGAATCCAACTCGATCTCCTGCAATCCTGCTTACTAAGGGGAATACCGGGCGGGCCGGCCTTTACCTCTCCGATGCCTAAGTTAGTATAGTTGGAATATATATAACCAGGGCACGTATGTAAGCGGGGAGAGAGACAAGTTACCTCATAAATAGGGTAGTTGGGGCCCATATATAGGTGGTTGGGGGTAAGGGCTGGCCTTACTCTTCGATGTGGGACTGGTTCCCTTCTGTTTATACCTTCTGGTGCCCTCTTAGGCAGGCTGGCGCCCCCGGCCCCTGGGTTCCTGGAGGCAGGATAGAGTGCTAGGCCCCGAGGCCGGGTGCTGGTGATCCGGTCCCGACCCTTGGGCCGGGCCCTGGTGCGCTTGCTGCGGGTCTGTGGGCCTGCTGTAGCCTCTCTGCGGCTACTGTCAACAAGTCCCCCAAGTTTCCGGTCAAGTGCAATCTTGAATGGGGACTTAAATCTGTCTTGCTCTTGTCTCGCAGACCCGCAGGACTACCAACCTACCGGTGCCCAGTCCCCCAAGTCTGCGTTAAAGATTGGGCGTGACCGAGGTGAGTACTTGTTACCGATGGGAAGCAATAGTTTATAAGCACATTTGCAATATAAGCAGTAATATGCTCAAGTGTTGTGGTGTTATGAGCATGGAGTCGGGTGGAACCATGATGCCATGATGCTATGATGCTATGATGCCATGCAATAGATGTGTGCATGGAATGATAATGAGGCGTTGAAATCCGCCATGCAGGAGATTTTGTGCGTGGGATGATAATGAGGCGTTGAAATCCGCCATGCAAGGAATGTGCACGGAATTTCGGCCGGGCACTCTGCCCTATCGGTACGAAGCGAAGCTTCACTGGGCCTCAACTGGGCGATCTGCCGAATCGAAGCGGAGCGGAGTTCACTGAGCCTCTACTGGGCGATCTGCCGAAACGAGATTCACTGAGCCTCTAACGGGCGATCTGCCGAAACGGACGGGGTGAAGTTCATGGGACCTCGACCGGGCGTTCTGCCATATCGAGACGAGTCCAGGAGTATGGAAACTCGACCGGGCGTCCTGCCATATCGAGACGAGTTTCTCATTGCTAGGCTGCAGGGAGATTACCCTGGTGTTGCGGGCTGTTTGAAGCACCGGCGAACACTTGCTAGTTCTTCTCAGCTTGTGTTGAATAAGCGTTGAGGTAAGGGGGTGGCATTGAGGTGACAAAGCTCGCCGTGTAGCCCATGTTTGATCGCCTTTCAATGCGATGCAGGGTTTTTATCCTGCTGGACAAGCGTGCATGGGTTAGATGCAAACTCACCCGGGGTTATAAGCCCGCCGGTCGAATATTCTCGACCGGTGTCAGCCATGGTGCTGGGCGGAACTCGACCGGGCGTCCTGCCATATCGAAACGAGTCCCCCCAGTGATATGCCATGGGGCCAGGTGCATTATGTTCCTGGTAGGGGGGTGGCATTGAGGTGACAAAGCTCGCCGTGCAGCCCCCTTTTTCCGCAGCTGGTGCGATGCAGGGTTTTTATCCTGCTGGACAAGCGTACATGGTTTAGATGTAAACTCACCCGGGTGTATGAAGCCCAAGCCGGTAGAATGTTCTCATGACCGGGGTCAGCCATGGTGCTGGGCGGAACTCGACCGGGCGTCCTGCCATATCGAGACGAGTCCCCCCCAGTGAGATGCCATGGGGCCAGGTGCATTATGTTCCTGGTAGGGGGGTGGCGTTGAGGTGACAAAGCTCGCCGTGCAGCCCCCTTTTGCCGCAGCTGGTGCGATGTAGAGTTTTTATCCTGCTGGACAAGCGTACATGGTTTAGATGTAAACTCACCCGGGTGTATGAAGCCCAAGCGGGTCGAATGTTCTCATGACCGGGGTCAGCCATGGTGCTGGGCGGAACTCGACCGGGCGTCCTGCCATATCGAAACGAGTCCCCCAGTGAAATGCCATGGTACCGGAATATGCTCTCGAGCCGGTTGGATGCGTCGTAACCGGTGGGCGGAACTCGACCGGGCGTTCTGCCATATCGAGACGAGTCCCCCAAGAGAGATGCGACTGGACGGACCTCGACCGGGCGACATGCCATATCGAGATGAGGCCTCCGGTGATGTGCCATGGAGAAGCCATGCGGCTGTTGAATGATCATAACCGCGAACTGCCATGGTGCCGGGCGGTCCTCGACCGGGCGTCCTGCCGTATCGAGACGAGGCTTCATACCCGGATGGGTGCTCTCCAAGCGGTTGGATGATCATAACCGCTAGAGAGGTCTTCGAGATATGCAGCGAAGAAGCCATACAGCCGGTTGAATGATCATAACCGCGAACTGCCATGGTGCCGGGCGGTCCTCGACCGGGCGACATGCCATATCGAGACGAGGCTTCATACCCGAATGGGTGCTCTTCAAGCGGTTGGATGATCATAACCGCGAGAGAGGTCTTCGAGATATGCAGCGAAGAAGCCATACAGCCGGTTGAATGAGCATAACCGCGAACTGCCATGGTGCCGGGCGGTCCTCGACCGGGCGACATGCCATATCGAGACGAGGCTTCATACCCGGATGGGTGCTCTCCAAGCGGTTGGATGATCATAACCGCGAGAGAGGTCTTCGAGATATGCAGCGAAGATTGTCGTGCAAGCGTGGAATCTGGGGAAGTGGGAGGGCCTGACTCCTTGATTCCCGCTCCTACCTTCCTGTCGCCAGCGTGTGGGACAAGTGGCTGACATGCATTTAAGGAGGAAGTCCATCAGTCCCGTCAGTTATGATGGTATGGGGAGGTTACCAATGCTGGGACACGTGCCAGCGCGGGGCGGTCTTGAGATGTAGGGCCTGGATTCGCAGGCGTTTGAGTTGCTCTGATGACTTGTTTTGGAGGGATTTCGATTGCCTAGGGCACTGGTCCCCTCTATAAAAAGGCCTCTTCTGCTCTTCTTTCTGTTGTTGCTTCTTGCTTTGGAGAAACTAAGAGAAAGAGAGGAATCCGGCGAGCACTGTGAGCCCTTCTTGCCCCACGAGATCCGTTTCTTGAACGCTCCCTACCATTGCGTGCTGCTTTCCCAGGGCCGATTGTCCTCGATTGAGCATACTAATTGGTAAGTTTGTTTGATTTCTTTGCCCCGGTGTTGTTCTTGTTTTTGGCTTTGTTGTTTTGCGGCGGGGGGGAGGGATCTCTGCCGCTGACGGAACTGCTTTGCGGCGAACCTGGGGAGAGGCCGTAGAAGGCGTTGTAGCCTGTTGCTGACGAGCGCTAGGGTTTTGTGTTCTTCCCCTAGGTTAAGATGTCGTCTTCCGGTTCTGACCGAGCTTCCGAATCAGCTGCCAGGGGTCCCCTCGTGGATGATGCGGAGAGGCTGGATAACTGGCTCAGTTCGGAATCTCCGGAGACCGAAGTCGCTGACTGCTCCGGGAGCAGGGTATCAACGTATCGACTCCGTCCTCGTCTTCGTCTTCCGGGTCTGAATCCTCGGAGACTGAAATACCGCACGGGGTGCGCCTTGCAGGCGCTCCGGCCGTGAGCTACACCATCGGCAGAGGGAAGCATGCTGTGGTGTGTGATGAACCGGCCTCCTCAACAAGCTGAAGGAGAAGGCCGAGATCGTCTCGCGGACGTCGGTGGACGACGTGTCCGGCCGGCTGACGACTCATGTGGAGCCGAGGGCTATGGACGTCGATGACGACGCCTATGTCCTGAAGCGGGTGAAGACCCATCATGCTGCAGGCCTCCTGGCGCCTAGAAAGGGCAAGAGCACCGGGGGGGCAGTGAGGATTCCTGGTGGGATGAACAGGGTTCCCAACCGGCCGGTGGCTATGCCGCACGTGGCTCGCGTCGCCCCGGCAAGCGCACGATCTTCTTCTCCGGAAGGTCGGGGAGAGAAACGGAAGGTCGGGGACGTTCCTTCCGCCGCACTGGTGACGCTTACCGGCGGGTCGGCACGGGAGAACCTGGCCAAACGGTTCAGGATAACCAGCGGTGCGCAAACCAACGCTGCTGGGGAGAATGCTGCTGCTGCTGCTCGGCAGAGTAGTCCAGCGCCTGCGGAGGCACCGAGGGGAAGCCCGGATGGTGCAATCGCCCGGCAAGTGGCGGCGGACTTGGCCAGCCTTGGCCTGGACAGACCCAGGGTTGCTGGAGCCCTGGCGGGCGGAAATCGTCCAAAATGCAAGGAATCCGTCCTTCGGGTAAATACCGCACGGTACCACTGTACTGCTTGTAGCTTGTTTTCTTTTGCTGCTTGACTAACTCTTTGGTGTTGCGCAGTTGCTGTACAGTCTGTACGAACTGGACGCGAGCGAGGGGTTGTCGGAGCTGCAGAGACAGATAACTGCTTTATCCGAGATCCGACAGCGCTTGGAGGTGGAGAAGTCTCGCTCGGATCGGGAGAAGGCCAGATCCGAGGAGAGGGCCAAGAAGCTGGAGGAGCATAACCGGATCCTGGAGAAGAAGAGGACCGAACTGGCGGAGCAGAACCGGCTCCTGGAGAAGGAGAGGGCCGAACTGGAGTCCAAGGTGGACGAGTTCCAAGTGGGAGCTGCTGCTCTGCGCGCCGCCTCTGCTGCTCCGGCCGGGGAAGATGACCCGGAACTCTACGAGCGGGTCGTTCTAAAATACCGCGAGAGCGATCAGTTCCTGGAGTTTCTGGTGAAGGCCAGGGAAGAGGGCATCTCGGATGCGTACCCGGAATGGGCGGGGAAGGGATGGTTAGACACTTCCCTGATGTCGACTGCTGCTGAAGGAGATATCCATGAGCAGTCGGACATCCATCAGGAGGCGGCGGAGGAGCAGCCGGGTGAAGCGATTCGCTCGGACTTGGATTCTTTTACCAACGGTGCCGAGTCTGCCCGAGCCGGAGTCAACACCGGGACTGATGTCGACGACGAGGGTACCGCAAGAGAGGCTGGTGAATTGCCTGCTGAAGGCGGAATCGTAGCTCCTTAGGATTTTCTTGCCCTTTTCCTTGTAATCTTTCCGGATCGGTTACTGCTTGTATACTTGGTTGAATATGAATATACTGGAACTGGCAGAGCCGGTGAAATTTTCTCAAAAGTAGTTTGCATATATATTTGTTTTTACAACAGTTGAACCGTGAACTATGCCAAACTAACCGCTCGGATTAGCGGGTTTTACCAGGACTGGTCATGTTCCCGGTCGGGGTCTGTTCTTCTTTTCCCCACGTACCGCTGGAGCTGGCCGTTATCAATCAAAACCTGCACCGCTGTCTTGAGAGCGTAGCACTGGTTCGTTCGATGAGTAGCCTCATCATGGTAAGAGCAGTACTTGCCCGTCTGCGCCGTTGTAAGTTTCCCCTTGGGGAACCTCCTCTGGGGCGGTGGGGGAATGACACTCCCGTTCTCAAGTAGAACATCCTCGTAGGAAGTGGTGAGAGCGGTGAAGACTTCTTGATTGACCGGTGGTGGTGCTGGCATGATTGCTAGGGGGCGCTCTTGGCGGAACGACGCCGGCTTGTGCTCATTTTGAGGCTTATCAGAATAGGACCTCTGCTGCCGCTGTGGCCAGTTTCTGCTGTTGGCGTTCTGGCTGGGCCGAGCGGTGCGGTTATCGGTCCGCTGATTGGGCTTGGCTTCCTGGGCGGGCGGGGGGTTCTCTTCCCGGGGATGGTCTTCCTGCTGCTCATCCCGCTTCCTCTTCTGCAGGTGGTGCCCATAGGTCTCATGATCGGCCTGAGCATGCCGGATGGCCATAGCCATCAACTCGTCGTACCCCTGCGGGAGTTCTACCCGGACGGCGTAGGAAAACTTGCCCGCTCGGAGCCCTTGCTTAAACGCCATCTCAGCGATGCCCTTGTCCAGGTTCCGAACTCCGGCCGTAGCCGTCTGCCAGCGGTTGACAAAGGTTCTCAGCTCCTCTCCGGGGGCTTGTCTGTAATTGAATAGGATGGTCGACGTCCGGGCTCCCTCGACTCGGAGGATGAAGCGGCCTACGAACCGGTCGGCTAACTATTCGAACGCCTCGATCGAGTTTTCCGGAAGCTCGTAGAACCAGCTGAGCGCTTCTCCGGACAAAGTTTCCTAGAAGATGTTGCAGCAGACTGCATCGGAGTATCCCTTGGCGCAGGTTTGGGACCGGAAGCTGTCCAGATGCTGGTACGGGCAACCGGACCCTGAGTAGGTGAGCTTGAGGGACTTCTGGTTGCCAGATCTTCCCGACTCCATGACCCGGTGCGAAAAGGGACCCATGCGCTCATTAAACCGGGCGCCCTCCATCGGCCGCGCGGCTCTTCTCTCGTTAGCCTCCATTTGGGCCTTTAAGTTCGACACGGTGTCGGCCAACATCTGCAGCGCTCGCGCGGTCGGAGTCTCAACTTCATCTACTGACGAAGCACCGGGCTGGCGGGAGGTCGCTGCGCTCTTTGGCGGGCCTGCGCCTGATGGCGACTTCTGCCGTACGGGGTCACCGGGCCGACCGCCCGAAGATTGCCCTCCATCGGCGTGTTGAGGTTGGATCGGTGGGAGTGTCGCCTGTGCCTCGGCCATGGCGTCATTGCGCTGCTGTCCCCTTTCCAGGGCGGCCACGAGAGCAGTATTCACCGCCTCCATTTCTTCGTACGGAGCGTTGGACTTAGCTCTGTCCCTGTCGCTCTCCTCTTTCAGACGACTGACCTCTGCGGCCATCGCCCGTAGCTCTCCCGCCATACTGCTATGGCCGGGGCTGTACGTGGGGTCCCGGTCCGGGCTCTCAGATCGATCGCTTGAATCATCTGAGAACGTCAAGGCGAAGCCCCGTCGCTCTGGACTGTCTTCCTCCTCTGCCGGGCCTTTACCTCGTGAGCTGTCACGGTGGGGATCCGGTACGCCGGATGGTCCCCCACAGCTCTCTCCATCCTGACCGTTGCCCCGGTCGCCGCGCGGCTCCCGCGTGACGGCTGCGGTGGAGGCGAGCGTCTGCACTACTGCAAGGCGTCCCCCCTCAGTGGTCTCTTTCTCTTGATTCATCTCCGATCTCTTTCCCAACGGTGTTGCTTACACGGCTTTTCATTCAAGATTCCCACAGACGGCGCCAATTGTTTCTGCCTAAACCCGGGGGTCTAGTAGATACTTGATGAATCCAACTCGATCTCCTGCAATCCTGCTTACTAAGGGGAATACCGGGCGGGCCGGCCTTCACCTCTCCGATGCCTAAGTTAGTATAGTTGGAATATATATAACCAGGGCACGTATGTAAGCGGGGAGAGAGACAAGTTACCTCATAAATAGGGTAGTTGGGGCACATATATAGGTGGTTGGGGGTAAGGGCTGGCCTTACTCTTCGATGTGGGACTGGTTCCCTTCTGTTTATACCTTCTGGTGCCCTCTTAGGCAGGCTGGCGCCCCCGGCCCCTGGGTTCCTGGAGGCAGGATAGAGTGCTAGGCCCCGAGGCCGGGTGCTGGTGATCCGGTCCCGACCCTTGGGCCGGGCCCTGGTGGGCTTGCTGCGGGTCTGTGGGCCTGCTGTAGCCTCTCTGCGGCTACTGTCAACACGCATACTATTGTGGATTTACTGGATACAAGCTAGTTTTCATGGTCATATTAGGATTCATGAGTCGGTCGTGCTTTATGAGAATGAAATATTTGAAGTCCATCAATTATGTAATGATAATGGTATTGTAGTTCAAAGCTAATTACTTTACTGTTATAGGAAGGTTATTTCCGTAACTTTCTGGATGTGTTTTGACCTAATTAGACTAGTATAGTTGATTCTGTATTAGATAAGGAATCCCTGATTTATCGAGATACTCATTGTAATGCATATATAAAGGCCTCTCTATCAATCAATAAACATACAGTTCTCCATATTATCTTTTCTCCTTGAACACGTTATCAGCACGTAATCTCTCTGAGCCCTAGAAAAACCCTAATAACTTTTTCCTCCTCCTCCATCCCTTCCGTCGGCCGCACCTCCCTTCTCGAGACCCGTGCGACTCTTTCTCGGTCTCTCCTAGGCCGCAGCCCCCCTCTGGCCGCCTGCCCTTTTTGCACGGCCGCTCGCCCATTCGCCTCGTTGGCCCGCCTGCTCGCTCGCCCTCCAACTCGCCCATTCGCTTCATTCGCGTGGCCACCTGCACGTTCGCTCGCCATCAAATTTTCAAGATAGCTCCTCCAGCTTACTCGCGTCAGCAGAGGCTCGCGAACCAGACAAGAGCCGAAGAACAAGCTTTACGCTCTCATTCCTTTAATCAAAAGGTAAAAAATTTATAAAAGTTCCTGCTTTTGAACTATAGATATATTATATCGGGCGCTATTAGCCTTTCTTCTACTCTGATTCCGGCCATTCTTATATCGCCGATGAGACCTAGAATGAGGATTTAATCACCCCTACGGTCGCAGTTTTAAGTGATGGTCCTGGGGGAATCACGTTGAAAGGGAAATTAAAAGAAAAAAAAGATGCTTATGTGGATGTCTGAGTACGCCACTGTTTGAAGGTGCGGTATGAAACCGCCAGTTTATGCATCAAAAGAAAAAATTTCGCATCGAAGCTAGTTTTCATGTGACCGAATATATCCCTTCTAATTCCAATTTATACTTGATAGTATCTGCTCAAAGCGATACTAATCCGACGTTTCATTATCTTGTAGATGTCGTCGTCGTCACCGTCACGCCCTGATTTTGAGATCTTGGATCTTCAAGGCAAAGACTACTATCGATGGCTTTCCGATGTTGAAATTGCTTTCCAAAGTAAAGGCTTTCCAGCACTTCTGACTGATGCAGCCGCCACCACCCCTTTTGGGGACCATGCCAAGGCTCAGGCCCTCATGTATTTGAGGCGCCATATCCACCCGACTCTGAAGCGACAATATTTGTCGGTAAAAGATCCCAAAATTTTATGGGACACGCTCCAGCAGCGATTTAACAATGTCCATGACATGCTTCTTCCAGAGCTCACCCTTAAATGGGAACAAATCCGTTTCTCGGATTATGACAAAGTAGACAAATACAATCATGATATGATTAGTCTACAGGCGGATCTTGGCACAGTTGGCGTCATCAAAACCGATAAAGATCTTCTGGAGAAGACATTTAACACATTCCCCATGGCCTACGATGTCCTCGGACATCAGTATAAGATCTCAGTTGATGAAGGCAGAATCAGAGCATTCGCTGACCTTATGGCAATATTGGCTAAAAAAAAGAACGTCATTCTGAGATTAGGCTCAATAGTAGCCAGAGACCTGTTGGTACAAAGCCAATTCCAACACCACAGGTTCATTATGGGAAGGCTTCAAAGCAGAAAAATAAAGGCCGCCATACCCCGTACAATCCGTTACGTGGAAGAAATCAGAATGCTGGAAATAATGTGACACGACGCTCCAACACTTGGAGGCGAGAAGGTGGCGAATACGGACCACCTTCAGGGGGAGGCCGGACTGGCCACGGACCCCGTCTAGGTCCAGTACCAAACCCTCCTAGACCTCATAGCAATAACCGGAATGCTCAATTTGCTCCGTGCTACAAGTGTGGTTCCTCCAAACACTACCATCGCGATTGTCGAGCTAGTAAGGAGATGTTAAATGCCTACAAGAAATACAAGAAGTTTTTGTCCGAAGAAAGCAATTATGCTGAGGACGAGATGATTGAAGCAAATTATGCTCATCATGTGGATTCTCCAAAGGCGCAACCACAAACTCTTGATGTCCCGGATTTTGACTAGCCTATGGCTTTTCTAATTTATCAAGTATTGTAATGGCATTCGCCATTATAATGGCACTCGCCATATTTTTATGTCTAGTTAGTCTGTTTATTTTGGAATTAGAAGTTGATGTATTCAAGTTGGTACTTAATAAAATTTCTCTGTTTTCCCATTATTGTGAGAAATTTTATATTTTTATGCAATCAGGTTCGTGTATTAACAACTCACGTGGTTCTTGTGACGCCACCTTTGGGTCACATAGGCTCTATATTTTGGACTTATAATCCCACCTACGCTCAATCCCTTTAAAAAAAAAAAAAAAAAAAGGGTAGCAAACGGGCCGCCATCGGCTCACTAAGGTGAAGTAGGCTCGGCATCCGCCACACTCTGGTGTCACGACACCATGTGTCTTTGACATCCACAGCTTCGGCTAGTGTGCAGCCCGAGAGGTGTTTTCACACCGATCCTAGGAGGCTAGACCTCATTTTATTCCAGTTACCAAAGGTGTTCAACACCACAATGTGCGAAACCTCGATTTCGTTTTGGTTTCTGATGATGATTGCTTGGTTATGTAATATTCAACCTTGAACTTTCCGACTTTAGTCGACGTTATAATGTCCAAATGCCATGTGATACACTCGATGGGATTCTCATCCCCTTTCTTTCTCTATCCTACGGCGTAGTGATTAGACTGTGTCCCGCGAGAAACTAACCCAAGTTTTCGTCTCTTTGTAGATGTCTCGCGGTGAAGTTAAGTGTCTAGCTGATAGTGGAACTACCCACACTATTCTAAGGAATAGGCAGTTGTTTACGGATTTAATACCGTATCGCTCATCTATGACAACATTGATAGGTACCTCGCCGGTGGTCAAAAGGCGAGGATCCGCTGAATTTATGTTACCAAATGGTACTGTTATCAATGTCATTGATGCTCTCTATGCACCGAGAACAAATCGAACCCTGCTGAGTTTTAAGAATATCTGTGCCAACGGTTATCACTTGGATACCTATGCTGAGAATGGTGAAGAATACTTATGCATTACTTCTCAAGAACACGGCCGCCGCCGTATCTTAGAGAAGATGTCGTGCATTGAAGACAATGGTTTATATCTCACTACAGCCCGTGTGTTCGAATCATATGCTGTCACTAACAATTTTTGTGACACTAATGATTATAAGCTTTGGCATGCTCGACTAGGTCACCCTGGCCGTGATATGATGATCCGGATTCTAAAGAACTCCCATGGACATCCATTTTTCAAGTCGAAAAAGCGATTGGAAGAACCTCTTACCGCGACTCAACATCGTGATGTACGCAGGAGCCAAGCTCCTCGCCAGACTGTGGCCTTAAAGCCACACTCACCACCGCCCCCCCCCCCCCCCCCCCCCTTCACAGGGTTACGGGGCCGCGCACCTGGCGGATGAGGACGTGGCCTTTAAGCCGCATGTCGTGCCGTCCCACCCTTCACAGGGACATGGGGCGTCACCACATGTGTCCTCTTATGCCACAACGGCAATTTCCAATGCCCATCGCTCATTTTGTAAGGCTTGCTCGCTTGCTAAATTACATGCTCGCCCTTCATTCGCCAAAGCTTCAACTGATAATATACCATTCTTACATCGAATCTAAGGTGATATTTGTGGACCAATCAAACCAGAATACGGCCCATTCAAGTATTTTATGGTGCTGGTTGATGCGTCGACGCGCTGGTTACACGTCGCGTTGTTCTCTACAAGAAATGCTGCATTCACCAAGCTTTTAGCTCAAATCATCAAGTTAAGGGGTGGTATCAAATCTATTAGGATGGATAATGCTGGCGAGTTTACCTCCAAAGCATTTGATGATTATTGTATGTCCATTGGGATTGAAGTCGAACACCCTGTTCCTCATGTTCATTCTCAAAACGGCCTTGCAGAAGCCACCATTCAGCGACTCCAGCTAGTGGCTAGGGCATTGGTTATGGGAACCAATTTGCCAGTTTCTGCTTGGGGATATACAATACTGCATGCAGCGATGCTTATTCGTTTTCGACCCATTGCCAACAATTCGTTTAGTGCCTACCAAATGGTAACTGGTTTTGAACCCAATCTATCGCACTTCCGTACTTTCGGTTGTGCAGTTTATGTGCCAATTATGCCTCCTTTGCGTATCAAAATAGGTCCACAATGACGTTTAGAAATCTATGTTGGCTATGATTCGCCAACGACCGCTACTTAGAACCAACCACCGGTGATCTATTTACTGCGCGATTCGCAGATTGTCACTTTGAAGAGACACACTTCCCGCCGTTAGGGGGAGATAGGAATGCACTCATTCCGAATGAACGTCAGGAATTGACATGGTGTGCCCCCAACGATTTGTCTCTTCATGATCCTCGCACTGCACAAAGTGAGCTTGAAGTGCAACGCATTATCGATCTTCAGAAAGTCGCGGAATCGATGCCCGATGCTTTCACTGATATTGCGAAAGTGACAAGATCACACGTACCTGTTGCAAACGTACCGGCAAGGTTGGAGGTCCCGAATTAAAGGACCGATTCAGGCGCCCTAAGACCTAGTGTCGTCGGCATATCCTCAAGTGAGGGTGACGCCGGCGACGGCGCCATCATACGTCGTGGCGTCGCTGTTGTTGAATCGGATCACAATGGTGCCCTGATGGACTTTGAAGGGGCAGTAGCTTCGGCCTCGGCTCCCACCAGAAAGAGGGGGAGACCAAAGAATTCTCGAGATAAAAACCCTCGAAAGAAGCGAGTGAAGGCACAAAACCCGCTCATCATCGACGATGCGAATCCTTCGCATGAGATTGTCTCTGACTATAGTTATGTCCATGAGTCAACTGAATCTTTTCTGTGGGATGACACAGAACCAATGTTGACTCCAGAGAACAAAGAAATCTCGCTCAGTTTGAATAACGCGTGTCTCTTAGTGGATAGAGCCTCCACACACGTCGATGATATATATGCTTATTCCGTCGCACAAGAGATTATCCATGACGACGAAGTTGAACCACGCTCAGTGACTGAATGTCAACAAAGAGCAGATTGGCCGAAGTGGAAAGAAGCAATACAGGCAGAACTTGACTCATTAGACAAAAGGCAAGTCTTTGGATCTGTTGAATTGATCCCTAAAGGCGTTAAACCTGTCGGACATAAGTGGGTCTTTGTTCGTAAGCACAATGAGAAGCATGAGATCTTGCGATATAAGGCAAGACTTGTGGCGCAAGGCTTCTCGCAGCGTCCTGGTATTGACTACGAGGAGACGTATTCTCCGGTAATGGACATCATTACTTTCCGCTACTTAATCAGTTTAGTAGTGTCCGAAAAACTGAGTATGCAACTGATGGATGTAGTTACAGCGTATCTATATGGGGATCTAGATACGGATATCTACATGAGAGTTCCTGAAGGAATTCATGTGCCCGAATCAAAAGACTCTAAACCACGGAGTGCTTATGCAGTTAAGCTGCAACGTTCACTGTATGGACTTAAACAATCTGGAAGGATGTGGTACAATCGCCTACGTGAATACTTGATTCGGAGGGGTTACAAGAACGATGAGTTATGCCCATGCGTGTTCATTAGAAAGACCGATTCTGGATTTGCTATTGTAGCTATCTATGTTGATGACATGAATGTCATCGGTACTTCAAGTGAGATTGAAGAGACAGTTTCATTCTTGAAATCTGAGTTCGAGATGAAGGATCTTGGGAAGACTAAGTTCTGTTTAGGACTTGAGTTAGAGCATAGAACCAAGGGTATCTATGAAGATAATGCTGCCTGCATTGAGCAGATGAAGTTAGGTTTTATCAAAGGTGATAACACTAAGCATATATCGCCCAAGTTCTTTTACAATGTGCAACAACAGGAATTCCTGAACATCCAAGTTAATCAAGTGAGTTCAGAGGCAAATGTTGCAGATTTGTTTACCAAGTCTTTGGGAAAATCTATGCATGTGAAGCATGTGAAGAGCCTAGGCATGCGCCATATATCAGAGCTTTAAGTTTGTTAGACATCAGGGGGAGTCTACATCACATGTTATTCGCAAGTGTAGTGTTGGTGTGTTGTGCTCTTTTTCCTTCGTCCATGCATTTTATTTTTGCCCAAGAAGTTTTTGTTTTGCTGGCAAGGTTTTAGTGAGGCAACATGGTAAGCACCATGAAGACATTAGGCACTCGCCACAAGGGGGAGTGTTGTAGGAAGGTTATTTTCGTAACTTCCTGGATGTGTCTTGACCTAATTAGACTAGTATAGTTGATTCTGTATTAGATAAGCAATCCCTGATTTATCGGGATACTCATTGTAATGCCTATATAAAGGTCTCTCTATCAATCAATAAACATACAGTTCTCCATATTATCTTTTCTCCTTGAACATTTACGAGTTTGTTGTATGTAGATATTTAAGCTTTAAATCAAAAGAAAAAAAAAATTGGTACACTTGAAGGCAAATAAGTATCCGCATTTGTACATGTTCAACTTATGATAAAACAATTTCGACCCTCAGAGACTCAAAGAGGAAAATTTCATTACCCTTAGGACAAAAAAACACAGAGGCTCCTAATTTGTACTAACAAAAATTTCTTGACCCTAAAACAAAAATCATCATTACGTATTGGGAAAAAAAAATTACAATATAAAGCTCCTAACTTGTACTAATAAAATCAAATATGACAATTCAAGTGAACTACACATTCATTATGTGACATGTATGTCTGATCAGTAGAACGGTTGCCACCCATTCATCAAAAAGAAGAAAAAAAAAACCTACACATCTGGAAGGAAATAGATTGAATGAAAATGAATACTTCTTACTATCTCATTTTTAACCATTTTTTTTTTTTTTTTCAAAAGAGGATCTAAAGGTTTCACACCTACCCCTATCATGACTCGAACCCAGGACCTAATAATCTACTTTCTAGGTAATAGTGCTCTTACTACTTGAGCTATAATTTTTTTACAATAATAACACTTTTATTGCTTAGGCTCGGGTACAAATAATATTAAATGTTACAAGAGACCGGTTATAACTCGAAAGTTTACAACCACTAGAGTTCACATATACGTAAAAAAAAGTATGGTAAAGCCGAACATGATCAATGTTACAAAATTCGGCCCTAGTATTGTTCCATGCATGTAACATGATAAAATAAAACTATGAATAAGATAAACATAGCTTACTACACTTGTCGAATTATCCCACTCTAAATTCAGCATAGGATCAAGTAGCTTAAAAAACAAAAAAGGTGACCCAAGTAAGGAGTGAAAAATCGAAATTATCGTCGATATTTCGGTTTTTTCGTGAGATCGATATATCGATTCAGTTTTGCCTTTTTCTCGTCGAAATTTCCCGATATTTTTCGATATTTCTGATATTTCCGAAATTTCCCGATATTTTCTTATATTTCTGAAATTTCCACAAAATTTCTAACCTACCTTTCAAAAACTAATTTTCAACACTTAATTTTCAACACCTAATTTTAATTTACCTTTCAAAACTAATAACCTACCTTTCAAAAAATTACCCTATATATATATGTCTCATTTTCTATGATGTTCAACTCACATTCATCTCATATTCTCTCTCAGACAACATAAATGTTATTCATTTGAAGTTTACATTATTTTCCATGCTAAGGTATTAGGTATGTAATTAGAATATAATTTACAAATTTACATACTTTTATTTTATTTCCTAATAAGTTTCTTACTTATGCATGCTTATTTAGTAATATGTTATATGTCTTACACTATATTTTCTAGATTTTTAGTATGTTGTATTATTTTGTAACATATAATTAAAATAAATATAGTTTTCAACTTTACATATTTCTGTTTTGATTTTCTAATAAGTTTCTTACTTATGCATGCTTAATAGTAATGTGTCTTACACTCTTACACTATATATTGTACTATAATGTATATTTTTGTAATATGTAATTAAAATAGTAATGTGTAATCATTTTACATGATAATGTAAGTAATTACAATTTTATTGACATGATTTTTCTATGATGTTCTAATAATGTATATTTTTGTAACATATAATTAAAAGGGAAAATGCCCATTTAGTATAAAAAATGCCCCCTCATTACCTATTTCAATGACCATCTTATTTTTCTCCCTTATTCAACATAAGATAACAACTCTATTGCCCATTTGAACAAATCTTTTTCAATTCTAGTACAAATTTAATTTTTTTTTCTTCTTTTTTTGTCCTTTTGTCTTATCTAACATATTTTTGAATTATAATGTGCTGAGAAAGTGGAAGATAAAAAAACGAACTTTGCCGAAATATCACTCAACTCCTCCGGCCTCCCATGGCCGGTCACCGGAGCCTGGTCGCCGGAGTCGCCGGATTCCGGGCACCAAATTTTTTTTTCGCCGGAATTTTTTTTTTTCGCCAGATTTTTAATTTTTTTTTTTTTTTTATAATCAGGTTATTGGACGATGGTTACTGACCCTCCATAAATAATTTACAGATTACAGATTTCCAGTAATTAAGTTATTGATCCATAGTAATCAAGTTACTTACCCCCAGTAATCGATTACTGACCCCCAGTAATCAGGTTACAGATTTCATATTTTCCAGTAATCATGTTACTGACCCCCAATAATCGATTATTGACCCCCAGTAATCAGGTTACTGACCCCCAGTAATCAGGTTACTGGAGTTACTGATCCATAGTAATCAAGTTACTTACCCCCAGTAATCGATTACTGACCCCCAGTAATCAGGTTACAGATTTCATATTTTCCAGTAATCATGTTACTGACCCCCAATAATCGATTATTGACCCCCCGTAATCAGGTTACTGACCCCCAGTAATCAGGTTACTAGCAACAGCCCCGCAACCATCCAGCCTAGCATCGCTAGGCCTGCACCAACCGGATTCTCACCCTAGCCTTGGCCGACTACGCTCCAGCTGGACCCGAGGCCATGAATCCCTGCATCCCTCTATCAACTCAGTCCCAGATTGATCTGGGCACCCATCGATCTCGGCCTCCCTCCCGATCTCAACCTCGATTGCTCTGATTCCTGCCCAGGCCAACGCCTCGACCCAGCATCCTGGTGCCCTCGGCGTCTGCTCCTCCACACATTAGCCAAAGGTCGATGGAGAGAGTGCGGCAGAGGTTGGAGTAGGGCTGACGTGGCGGTGGTAGAGGTGGGAGGGTCGGGGTGCGGGTGACAGAGATGGGAATGTCGGGGTGTGAATCAGCGCCGGAGTTTGCTACGGCGGAGAAGGCGCAGGGGACGTGGCAGATGTGGCTGCGCTTGGGCTGTGGTTGGAGTCGGCGGTGGGCGCGTGGGGGTAGGAGGCGGTGGAGAAGGGTTGAGGGCGGCAGAGGAGAGAGAGAGAGAGAGAGAGAGAGAGAGAGAGAGAGAGAGAGAGAGAGAGAGAGAGAGAGAGAGAGAGAGAGAGAGAGAGAGAGAGAGAGAGAGAGAGAGTTTTAGTATTGGTTAGGGTAGGGTAAATGATTGAATTATATTTACTAGGGTAGTTGTGTAATTCTCTCAAGATTCATTGGTTTGGGATATAAACATTGGAATGGGTAATTTTTAAACCCATTTTGTTCAAATGATCTTTTTCCCTAATTAAAATAGTAATGTGTAATCATTTTACATGATAATGTATGTAATTACAATTTTATTGACATTATTTTTCTATGATGTTCTAATAAGCTAGCTTTATATATATATATTAAATTATATTTTAATAAATATCAGCTTTATTCAAGTAGTAATTCATATAACATTTTAATAAATTCATATCTATTTGAGTTTATTAATATTTTCTTCTCACATATGATCGATAAAATAGCATAAAACAACCTTAGAAACTTTCAATACAAATTTCCATGTCTTTCTTATAGTTTCTGTCGTTTTTGTCAAAATTTCTAATTGATCGATATTTTATCGATATTTCCGTCGAAATATCCATGTTTTGAAACGTCGATATTTCCTCGATATCCGATATTTTACTCCTTGGACCCAAGCGTCTAACCCTCCATCCCATGTGTTTTTTTATTCTACAAATTTCCGAAGGAAGACGTTGATCTAGTCCTCCATGTGTTTACCAAAAAAAAAAAAGACTACTAAACGAGTTTGGACTTTGGGCATGGTTCACATAGACATCGTTTGGTAAGTCCACAACAGCATCACATCCTATAGATATATTAACATTGCGAAAAAAAATAAAAAAATCCTTACCTTAACACCGACCGACAAAGGTTATGAAGCATTTGTTTGAAAGCAACACAACCACGCAAACTAGGACTGTTAATAGGTCGTGTCGGGATTGGGTTTGTGTCGGGTCAAAGTATCTTACATGTCATACTATATAAACCCAAATCCAATTCGTTCAATAATCGTGTAAAAAATTTAAACCTAAATCCGACATATTTATTAAACGGGTTACCCATTTTCAATATGTTTAACCTATTTAATAAATAGATTATGTGGTGTTAGAAAATGACCCATTTAAATAACATTCATATAAAAAAAATTCAGATAATATTACTTTTTAAATGGGCTAATATACATTTAACCATGTACTTTCAAATGCGAAAAAACTTACTTAACCCTTATATTTGTATAACATTTTACTTTTTTAAATGGGCTGTATATACGGGTGTTATGTTAATTTTTGCCCGACTCTTGTATTAAACGTGTTATGCAGGTTTATTTCATGTTGATAGGTCGACCTTCGGTTGACACATTTATTAAATGGGTCATAGCGGGTTAACCCGTCACTGACTCGCTTTTTAGTCATGTGGGTTTCGAGTCGTGTTATCGGGTCGTGTTAGAATTGACAATCCTAACGCAAACTCAATCTCCATAGTAGAATAATGACGAAAGTAAACTGGTGTGTGTGTGTATATATATATATATATTATGACTAAATTCTGCTTATTACCCTGTAATTTTGGGGTTTCATCAATTCAGTCCTTAAACTTCCAATTTAATCAAAAAAATCCTCGTATTTTCCAATCTCATCAAATCGATCTAATCTATTACTAATCCGTCAAGTGTCTCCGTCAACTTGCTAACCTATCAAGTGCAGATCTGACAGATTAACTTGTGCTTTTCACAGAGAAACTTTCTAAAATACCCCATCAATTGTGTTTTTAATGACAGATCAACTTGTAGGATTGGTAACAAAATGGATCAATTTGATGAGATTGGAAAGTACGAGAAATTGTTTTTATTAAATTAGAAATTCAAGGAATGAATTGATAAAACTCTAAAAATACAAGGTAGTAAGCAGAATTTAATCCTATATATTAATTACCAAATTTTTCTCCGCTCTGATACTAGAAGGGTATCGTGAATTGGAGCGGTGTATCCTTTCGTAACATGAAAAAGAGGGGGAACACAACTACCTTCCCTGCCGCACATGTATCATGAAATTTTATTATTGGCTATACAATACCTCTTTGTGAAGGGTTGAAAAAAGCACGCAGAAAAGTGGAGATAAAACATTCCAAATTGAATTACTGAATCACACGTCCAGAATTAGCTATGTGGTCTTTAATTTTCAGACGCTGCCTTGTCGATACTTTTGTGAAGAAATGTATAGTAAAAGCAGGGCCGGTCCTGACATTTTGGTGGTTTGAGGCTTGCAATTTAAATGTGGCCTCATGTGAAAATTCATATCAGAATGTCTTAAACATAAATTTTATGCACTCATGTTGTATTATTAAATTATAGAACAAATTCTTTTTCAAACCCAAATACAATAGTAGTAAAACAAAAATTTTAGATTATGTATTGCTTTTTGGTTAGGGCTCTCGCTCTCTCTTCTTTTCGTCTAACCCTAGCTCTCTCTTCTTTTCGTCTAACCCTAGGGTTTAATCGATTGTTTCCCTTGAACTACGACGGCGGCGTTCGTGGTTCTTGGTTGGCGCGCCCTCTGGAGCCGTGCATCTCTTCTGTTCAGCCTTATGGTTGGTGTACCCTCATCTTTCAGCGATGGGGTTCACTACCCATGGCTCTTGGTTGCGATGATGATGGGGGGCAAAGAAGTGGCCTTGTGGATCTAAATCAGACATGGGATTCGGGCTCCTTTAATCGGTGGCGTTTGAGATGTGCCGAGATCCAATTGTCCTCCATGGTTCGACGTAAAAAGGCGATGGTGACTTTGGTTTCGCATCTTCTTCAGTGGCGGATTTTCTGGTGGCCATTCAAAGGGATTGAAAAGGGTATTCGGGAACATCCAACAACAGTACTTCAACCTCTACAATAATTTTAGGCAGCAGTGAATTTCTGCCAGTAACTATTCAGAGGACCATATATATCATATGATTTTTCCTAATCACCCATCCATAACTGTCACAATCTTTCCATCATCATTTTAACATATAGAATGCTTTTATGTCCTGAAAACTTGAAATTGTAATTAACGTGTCTGAAAAGAGCTTCAGAACAGTAGTTTCTGAACTGGAATTAAACATCAAAATTAGTTTTCCCATTCTCTAGTGATTCCATAATATGAGAATAAAGAAAGGAGAATTCATGCCTTCGGATAATCCCTAACGATTACTGTACTTCCACTAAATGACCCTTCAGTGAAACAACGCTCATGCTAACTCTGCAAAATAACATCAAAGAAACAATGACTTCCTTGTCAATACTGAAAAAGAGCAAAATGAGCAATAGTACTAACTTGTTAAATAATTACTACGAGTATACAACAATGTAAGGTTTTGCCATCTTTCATAATCAAAACACAACTGAGTACCGAGTCACAAAGACTCACATGTCTCAAAAATGAAAATGCTAATTAAAACTGATGGGTTACATTACATCCGACTCCCTGACTTAATCAACTACATTTCTTTTCTATCTCAAAGTCTGCTTGAAGGAGAATCGTATCTGTCATGAAACGCAGCCCACCACTGACATGCATAAAGCAGTATAATTTCAAAACATCAGTATAAGTAGCTCCGTTATAGAAAATCAATGACAAGGGGTTTGCACAGTATGCAGCTTCCAGCTTTTTAAAATTACCCAACGTTTTAGCAATCACAAATAGAATTTTTGTACCACACAAACAAATTTCCTGGTACTTATCATTCATAACTTCATTCTGGAAGAACATTAATAACTTAATCAAATATGTCAGTTGTAATAGTCTTCACCCTAATAGTCTGTTAGAACGACCACCTTCATTAGGTTTTCAGACTAGAAATGAACTTCAGGCACTGTAAATATCACAAACAAAATGGCAAAACATTTTACGGAAGAAATTACAATTACAGGATCCCTCCTAACCTTGCTAAAAAATAGTCTAATTTCTGTTGAAGCACATTTGACTGGGTTCATCCTTACTTGACCTACTATTGATATTCCTCCAGACTTTTCAGCTTATATATAATGAGAAAGAAAACAGATTTACAGACACACCTGCATTTTTAGAGCCACATTTAGATAGGACCATGCAGTCCTCCAAGAATCACCAAAATTTTCTGATCTCAATTTAACACCAGCAAACTATTTCAATTTTTCAACTAGATAAACAAGATCAAACAAAATTAGCACATGTATGAGATGCTTCATGACACCAATTTTATGAATATCTCATTCAAATTCAAAGCATATCAGCTGTCAATATCTGAACAGGCAATCAGTTTACTAATCGCACAACTGGAAACCAGAAAAATGGAATAGATTGTGACCAGGACTGAAGCTGCCCTCTAGCATCGAATACAAGATGCCGCTTACCTTCTTCCACCTCAACTATGTAATACCAGATCCAGTGTTTTCTTTGCTTAAATCTCTGCCACCTCCAACTTTGGTAGCTGGAGAACATTAGCTGGACCTCAAAGAATCCATCATAAAAAGTTGTTTACCCTCGAAACTGGAATACCCACAGATGAACTTTGCACTACAGCTCCCAGTGAGAAAGCTAACAACAGAAACAAAACCATTAGGTGCAAAGCAGGACCATATCTTTCGGGTTAGACCCTTATATCATACAATCTAGCCCAGATAACAAACATAGGAACCTCTTTGTTTTCCTTGTGGTGTTCTCTTTTATTAGGCTGCCTAAATCATTATCTTGGGATTGTCCAAATTTTAATGGTTTAGAGTGCAATAGTAACTTCAAACAGCGTGCTAATTAAAGCCATGTAATATATATGTTAACAATTGCCATCCGCCATTTAAGAGCAAATTCTTGTGCCGAGCTAAAATAAATTTTATTGTCAGAGTCAGCCCCAGCAGTTGATAGTATTTATAATAATGAATCCAGACTCTGAAATTCATTTCTGATGTCTTAGTGATGTTTAGCGCCTTCAAAAGAAAAGTCATGCATGTTTTGGTCATCATTTGTATAAAATAGTTCAAGAACTCAACTGCTAAGTATAATTGTGATCTCAAATCTTGGAAATATGATGCAATGCTCAAACTAAATCACAGACCACCAATTTGTAATACGATAGTAATACTTTAAAAAAACAAGTCATCTAATTGATTAGACGTATGCACAAGAATCTATGTTATTTCTTATCGAGTTATAAAACAAACCAATGAGCTCCTTTTATAAACGCTCATATAATATGTAAGCAGGAGAGGAGTACCTTCAAACTATCAAAGACGAGAAGCTCTACAGCAGATAAACCCCATCATTATTAGATGCTACTCGAGGAATGGGGTAGTCATTGTTGCCAACTTGCCATGTAACCCAAAACTTTAGAAAGTGAACTAAGACTTCCTTATGCTGCAAGCAATAAAGACAACAATGTCAAAACCAAATTCCAAAGCAGAGGACTGGGATAACAGTAATTATCAGATATAGTACTAAATATGAATCGCCAACTCCAATACTGATCATTACCTAGAAAAGACATAATTTCAGGACTGATTTCTACGTTAACATGTTGAGTTCTGCATCTAAGACCCCTATAATTCCTTAAAGGAATTGAAAGGAAATAAAAATCCTGTGTACGACTGAGAAAGGGAGAAAGAGAGACAGAAGCTACACACCGAAAATGAGAACGCCACTTGAATTCTTAAGGTTTTAGATCGAAGTACGCTAATAATAGCACTAAGTGTGTCTGCAGAAAGAAAGGGCCCCTCGATCTCCTGCAAATATACCTGAATCTGCTACTTTAATTAGAAAACAGCCCTGTTGGAGAAAAACATATATATATATATATATATATATAGGAGAAAATGAACAACATTAAAGTTAGTGCTTCCCACTTTTCTGTGAACACTTGAGCAAGAATCATATAGCAACATAATCAAACAGTAACGAATACTGAAAACTCATTCGATTAAAAGCTGTAAGCCACCAGTAGCATTTCCTTTTTTGTTCGGTTTTTTATGGTTATTCCTTTCCTAAAACAATAGTAAATTCTGAATGGTAAAAAACAAGCGTTAAAAATTACACACAGATACCGACAACCAAATCCTAAACCAGCATTAAAGTCTGTCAACCTTCATCAATGTCTGTACAAGGAAAAACAATCTCTCTCTCAGCTGCCCAAAGCAGTCTCATTAGCTCAGTTCTAGAGTTAAGGTAGCTATTTTTGCAGTGTAATAAAAACTCACAAAAGATTATTATCACTAACCTGCCAATGCTCTTCTGGAGCTGAAAGCACAACTCGGAAGGTCAAATGGCCTGAAATCCAGTAACCGACTTTGAAATTTTCAATTCAAAGTTGGAAACTTGGGATTTTTGGGCCCTAGAACAACCACATTCACAATGTCACTTTTAGTCGCTTAGTCGACAACTAAGACCTCTGCTGTGCCCCAATTTTGGATTCCATAAATATGGGATACATCTATCCTCCTCAGATTTTCAGCAACAGGAACTCAGCATGGAATAAGATTTAATCTTTTTCCAACAACTAAATATTGACATACAGTATCTCTAATATCATGATTTGTATACACCTCACCCAAACAACTTAATATCACGTAACTAGATCAAAATGACGGTCTTCAATAAAAGAGTCCCCATATAACATTTGGTTGGAGACTTGAAGTGCAGGATCACATTGCAACTTTTCAATTCTCGCAAACTCTGCATCATTTTTAAGTTCAGATTTTGAAAAAATTGGAGCTATGACTAGATTTTTAGAATAGAGATTGACAGAAAACAGGAAAATAAAAGAAAAGGCAGGTCCTTTAACAGAGGAAAATACCGGAAATTGATAAAAGGTTCTTGATTTCATGCTCAAGGCAAGAAATAAGAAATTTACATAGATACAAATACCTAATCTATTGCTACTTCTTCAACCCCATTAGAAACCAAAAATCCACAAACAAAAATCCATAAACCCTATTGCTACTTTCAACATCTAGATCAATAATCTTAGGGTTATACCTGATCAAAGTGGATTCGGACCCAAAATACAAAGAGATTGTCTAACTTCAAAGGGTTAAGCTTAAACCCAAGTAGCAACTTAATTGCTTGATGACTTAAGGACCTCCAAGATCATCTTGGCTTGATCTATCATAACCTCAGCCTTCATGATGAAATGCTCCAGTTCAAGAGCATGCAACTCACTCCACTTAGCATTCAGCTCTGAACGGTTTGATTCATCAAGCAACTCCATACCTTGTTTCATTAAACTCTCCATCCCCATCTCCTTGAAACCATTCACAAAACCACTACCCTCAGTAAACACCTCGAAACGCTTTGGTGAAGCCAAACCCTTACCCTTCTGATCCTCCTTCTTGAGCTCTTCCACCTTTCCGGCTACGTCTTCATCATCTCCCCACACCTTCTTCATCACCTCAAAAGCCTTCCAATCATGCGGGTTGTTTGGTTTGAACTTCTTGCTAAGAATATTAAGGTACTTCTTCTTCATCCTCCGCATCTTATCTTGCAACTGGCTCTTGACCACAGTCACCTTCAACGATTTTTGGATGAACTCAAAAAACGAATCTACATCAGCAGATGGATCCACCTTTTTCACCTTAATGTATTCATTCATACCATTCAACAAATCGAGTTCATCCTGATCGCCCCAAATCCTCTGAAACAGCCCCTTATTGGCCTTCTTCAAATCCTCACTTTCTACCTCAGCATTCTCCTCTGCACCGTCTTTTACTTTGTTCTCAGCATTCTTCTTCTCCTCCTCGTGATCATCTTTCACA
Source organism: Potentilla sterilis (assembly GCA_963682095.1). Taxonomy (NCBI): domain Eukaryota; kingdom Viridiplantae; phylum Streptophyta; class Magnoliopsida; order Rosales; family Rosaceae; genus Potentilla; species Potentilla sterilis. The sequence goes on from OY821764.1 coordinate 24,424,140, forward strand.
TTCGTCTTTACCTTTTTCTTACTGGCCTCGATCATCACATCACTATCACCACCGGGACGCTTGGTGCCGGGTTTCACAGCCGAGGACTTTGATCGAAGCTGCTGCATGGGCTTGGGATTAGTTACTGGATTCACTTGTGAGACCCCGTCGTAGTCGGAGCCGTACTTGCCAGAGGAAGAAGAAGGCCGCGGAGGAGGATACCGGCTTCTTAAGATGGGACTTGTTATTCTTTTGGGGAGTGTTGTTGCGCTGCACGAGTCGGAACCGGAGTATTCTTCCTCTGATGAAGAGGCGGAAGGCGGGACGTCCAACGGAGAAGGGCGCTTTGTTTTGCGTGCCATTGGAGGAGGAAAAGGAGAGGATTCAAGAGAGGTAGAGTAAACTGGGAGTGATGGGACTTTGATGTTACTCTCTATTGCCCAAAGAAAGATTCATCGTTACTCCCTATAAAGCATTTTTGCCTTTCCGAAGTTTCTGACGGTAGGGCTGTCAATTCCTAGTCATAGAATAAAAACCTAAATCCAACCCATTTAATAATTGTGTCAAAAATTTAAACTCAAACTCAAATTCAAATTATTTAAAAAATGAGTTACCCGTTTAACTCATTTAATAAATAAATTATAATACATTAGACAAAATGACTCATTTAAATAAAATTAAAACTAAAAAAGTCATAACATTACTCCTATCAAAAATTGAATTCAAACAAAACGAGAAAAAACTTATTAAGTTCTTACTAAACTTATTTTAATAGGCTATGTAAAAGAGTATTATATAAAAATTTAGTCTGACAATTTTATTAAACGTGTCACGACGATTTATTTCGTGTTGGCAAGTTGACTTGTGCCTGACCCGTTTATTAAATGGGTCATGGCAGGTTAATCTACCGCTGACCCGTTTTTTAATCGTGCGGATTCAATCCGCTTTATTTCATGCGGGTTCGAGTCGTGTTATCGGGTCGTGTCGGAATTGACAGTCCTGACGGAAAAGTTTAATCCAAATTTTAGGGTTTTGAAAGTTGTGAGGTTTAATGGAATTATAATTTTAATTATCGTTTTATATCCCTTAATTTACGGTATTAAACATAATTGAATCATGAAGTAGTTCTTGCACATCATATTTTTAAACAAAATCATGTAATATTATTCTTGAGTAAAAGACAATCATATCTTCCATCAATTCAATTTATTATTAATAATTTCTTACTTAAAAAGAGTGTAAGATTATCACTTACCATATTTTATGAGTTAGAGTTATGGATATTAATTAATATATTTCTTTTCGACATTTTACTTTTTGACTTTTAAATGTATTGATTTTTCTTTTACTATTATGGTTATAAACTTAAAATTACCATATCAATATACATACTATATTCTCATTCACATTTTTTGGAGAATTAAATATTATATATATATCTATTAACTTTTCTTTGAACGAATTATATATTTATATGTTGGATTTTTTTTAACGAGTTATATATATATATATATATATATATATATCAGTCTCGTTCATCTGGTCAGCAACTGATTAGGGAACATTTGCCCAACTTCCGTTGGATCATGGCAATTTAAATCTGACGATTGTGGATTATTGAGACTGATTTAGATAAAATATATTATCTTATAGTTGTTTAATCAATTTTAATTACATAAACTCTCTTTCTTTACCAATACCCAGACTTCATCAGTTCATCTTTCCTGAACAGAAGACATCTTTCTCAATCTCCTCCTCTTCTCTCTCTATCTACTGTGGTGCCCTTGCCATAATCTCCATCCCTATTTTCTAAGAAACAAAAAATTGCAACCAGCCACCCTCTTTTGCAATCTAAATTATGGTTTTTCTTTTCCAAATCTGATCTCAATGTTAATTAGGGTTTGATCTATTTGAAAAGGTTTTCGTTCGTGGTTTGATCCTTCACGTTTGTGAAGGTTTATTTGGGACTGTGAGCGATTAATTGGTTTTTCCACATTGTTTTGGAATTGCAGATCTTGGTCATCGAATTTGAAAGGAATTGCAGATTTTTCTGGGTTTCTGAATCCTATTTTGAACCGTATTAACTATAGACGACGACGACAATTTTGTTCGAAGGCGGTGGTGGTTGGGTGACGACGGTGACGAAGAGAAGAGGAGGTCATCGGAAGAGAAGAGGGTCTTCTGTCTGTTTTGGGAAAGATGTTTATAATTACACGATTAAACAAAGAAAAGATAATGAATTTATTTATATCAGTCTCAATAAGCCACAACCATCATATTTAAATTGCCATGATCCAACGGAAGTTGTGCAAATGTTCCCTGGTCAGTTGCTGACCAGGTGAACGGGATATATATGAATTCACATTTTTGAAATATTATAATTTTAAAAATATATGTATTTTCACATTATATTTTGGTATTTAAATTTATTATTATTATTATTATTATTTTTAGGAAATCAAGTTGATTGTATTAATTTTCAAGCTAGAAAAGATCATTACATTATACCCTCCCTCTACCGACCAGAAGTAGATGAAAAGTTTGTGGCAAGCCACAACGATACATAGATTATGCTTAATCATTTGACGGTACCAATACTCACTTATTTAAAAGGAGCCTACTACCAATGTATAACAAAACATTGTAATAGGCAAAATAAATAAAATAAAATTTGCTCCTTGCCCTTACCATTAAGGCTTGGAGGATGACCAGAAAAGAGGTAAGACAACACCTCAGCACCAGAAACCTTGACAGCAACAGTAGTAGCACCTTGCTTCTTTGTGGGATTTTTGTTCTTGGATCTGAGCGGTCGACCCAACTTCTTCTTCTCAACAGTAACATAATTTGCCTTATTTTTCAATTTCATACCAGTGTGTGTCTGAACAAGGCTAAGAGCTTTGGCTGAGAGTTGTGGAGCAAGATCTTTGCTGCGCTTGTGTTCTTGCAGTTGATTGGTACTGTGGCTAAAATACGTGATTGACTTGGTAGGTGAGGAACTCAACTTCTGTTTAGAAGGGCAATTCAAAGCTGGGGCAGCAGGCAACACATCATCAGTGTTTCCAACTACCACAACATAATTTGTTGTAGCAGCCATAGTAGTAGATTCAATAGTCACAATTGCATCCATCATAGTTACTTCCTTCTCACTGTTAGGAGAAGCACCAGGTCCAGAACTTAAACCTAAATCCATCTCAATGGCAGCATCACTTCCAGGAACATCCAGAATATTAACTGTTGATATTATTAATTCCAAGCAAGATATCTTGGACTATGACTTAGCAATTGTTCCAACAAATAATTCAGCAACATTCATAGACATCATTACATTTGCATCAATAGGAACCAAAGCTCTAGCAGAATCCGAACTAGTTAATATATCTTTTTTAATAACCATCGGCTTTCGCAGATTTGGTGTAGCAGTAGTAAAAACTGATTTGGAGATAGGTGGTAAAGAGGAAAAATTACCTTCTTTGAAACAGAAAACACCAGCCGAAAAAGTACCATTCGCAAAAGTCGAAACGCCAGGAGTAAGAATCAGATTTTCCTGCTGTATCGTAGGGGCAGTCCGCACACACCCGACTCATGAAAAATCATATGACATCTTTTGCATTTACCAACCAAATTTTCATAAAAATACAAGATTTCAGCCTCTACTCCTGCTGCAAATCTGATTGTTTTCTTCTGAATGAAAGGCTTCCCAATATCATGTGCGACCCTGACTCGCACCTTCTTTGTTGCCCGCCATTCCTTATCATCATGCTTGATAAAAGAAACAGCGACTACGGCCACATCTTCAATCATGTCAGGTTGTTCTTTGAGCGGGGGAATATCGGAAAGACGAACCCAGAAGAAAAAAAAAAGAGCGCATGGAGATAGTTTGAACAGGAGCAAGGCCATCATATTCATGGATAATCACAGGAGCTCGATCATGGTACCAAGGTCCTCCCCACAAAACTCGGTTGCGATCGCGAGTGGATCAAAACCAATCACGAACAGCCGATTAAAACGTTCTTGCACGCGAAACTTGCCATGCAGGATCCATGCCCTTGTAAAGGTGCGCTACAGGTTAGGAACCGAGCATCGCCTCGGAGTGAGAGGCTTAGCCAGAAGATACGATTGCGGTGCACTCCTCTTGGGATTACCTCGCTGCGGTAGCTTGGACCGGGAGGAGATGTCAAGGACGGCGTCGCCAGCCAAAGCGAGGGAGGTCGCGAAGCTTTCTCGTCGTCGGTTGCTTGGACATCATCGAGCTACATGTTGGAGATGATGATGAAGGATAAAAGCTGCAAAGTGAAGAGTTTTGATGGCGAGAAGCCGAATTCGACGAACAAGGCGTCGGATGGAGATGGATAAGCGGCGCATAGGGAGCAGCGCATAGGGTTTTTAAGCCACAAACTTTTTGATTAACATAGTCACTATGGTAACAATGTTAAAAGTATTTTGGTATTTCAAAATCTAGATATGAGTGTAACGAAGTAAAGAGAAACTAAAATAACTATGTTTTTAATAGTAGAAAACATAAGTAATCTAGAGCCATTAGATTTATGAAGGATATGATTGTCTTTTACTCAAAAATGACATGGCGTGATTTTGTTTAAAAATGTGATGTGTCTATGTGACCAGGCATGACACATAAGATTGAGATTTTGAGACCTAAATATTTGAGGCCAACAATTATTTTCCTTACTATATTTATCTCTTATGTTTATCGAATCAATTTGACGAAATTTCTGGGTCGGATAACCTATCCGAAATATTTGGGTGAGAAAAATTATGAACCGATCTGATCCAGTTTAAACCGAGTTGGATCTGGATCAACCTCATAAATAATCCGAAAAAAACCATCTGATTCTTATTTTTTAATTTATATTTAAATATTTTTTTATATATGTGTCACATTATTATTCGTTGGTTACATGTCTTTACCATGTACTCTCTAACACTTAATCTAATAATATATCCATATAAAAGGAAAAAACCCTAAAACCGATCCGGATCAAAACCGATAGAAATTTTAATTCCTAAGAAAGTAGGGTTTTTAAATTCGGATCAAAACCAAATCTAATCCGAACCGATCCGAAAATCCAGATAGGTTTAATATCCGGATTGCTATTTTAAAATTCGGATACGGATGTAGAAAATCCTAAACCGAATAATTCGGATTGGATATGGATTTGCTTTATCCAATCCGAAATCCGAATAATTCGTGACTCGAATCACGCGAAGGTGGAGATTGTTAGAAATTTATTGGCTTAGATTAGAGCTATTTGGAATCCCACATCTGAAAAGTTAAGAGTTATCCTTGGGTTAAAAGGACTGGTACCACACACACTAATGTTGTGGCCTTTTGTGTTAAAACCCCATAGCAAATTTAGAGGTGTAACTAGAACCCTTTTTCGTGTGAAATATGGTTCTACACTTGTACACAAGGAGTAAAATATCAGATATCGAGGAAGTATCGACATTTCAAAATACGGATATTTCGACGGAAATATCGATGAAATATCGATCCATTAGAAATTTTGACAAAAACGACGGAAACTATAAGAAATACATGGAAATTTGTATTGAAACTTTCTAAATTTGTTTTATGCTATGTTATCGATCATATGTGAGAAGACAATATTGATAAACTCAAATAGATATCAATTTATTGAAATCTTATACGAATTACTACGTGAATAGAGCTGATATTTATTGAAATATGATTTAATATATATAATTTATGCTTGAAACCTAAAGGGAGGCTAGACCATCACACCCTTTAACATTATTTGTACATAATATTTTACAAAAGCAACTACATGAAGTTTTTAAAACCATACAGAAAACCAATGAGGTTCAAAATTCGCACTGCCTTCTTCATCGTCTTGTGTAGAGTCATGGGTGAACTGCGAAGAATATTCGTTGAATGATTGCTCTCCTCTAAAATTCTGCATATATTGACTTACATGCCAACCATATGGGTCAAGTGGCGATCTTTGAGGATTCTAGAACTCATAGTATGGACCAAGCGTTGCTCCATGATTATCAGCATCTGAGTTAGTTTGTGTCTATGACCATGAGCTATCACTGGATGGCATACCATAAGGCAGGTAATATGATGAATACGGTATTGTAAAGCTATTGTAGGGTTGATAATTACCGTGATCAATACCTATTGAGCCAAAATTAGTTGACAAAGAATCTTCTGGAATTCTTGATAGACTTCCATCACCCCTTTGTCTTGGATTAAAGTTACCTCTTGTGGCAGCTCCACTGTATCCATGACCTGCTCTTCTATCACCATGGTCGTCATCTTGAGTTGCATGTGTATAATGTTGTTCTTCAGTAAAATACATTTGTTGCCCTCCATTGTAATCATCATTTCCGCTACCACTACCAACAAGTCTTATGTCATTTATTCCTGTATCTCCCCCTCTATTGCTTGATGAGCTTCCTGATCTCGTATTAGATGAACTGCACCTTGCCAGTGAACCTCTAGACTTTGGATTGGGTAGAATATTATCTCTGTTCATGGCAGCTTCAAAGGAGTCATTCCCATCATTATCTCCAATAACCTCTTCTTGAATAACTCGTCGACTTGAATAACCTCTTCTCCAATTTCGGAAATATCGACGAAATATCAGAAAATATCGGGAAATTTCGACAAAAAAATAACAGAACTGAATCGATATACCGATGGCATGGAAAGATGATAATATTGCCGATATTTCGGCGATAATATAAATTTTACATTCCTTGCTTCTACATACTTCTATAACCGAGTTGCAAAAAATGACTTACACTTTGTCACATCCTCCAATAGCGAACCGTGCACTATCTTTTTGATATTTTTCATTTCGTTTTGTCTGTTTCGGACTTGACCAAAGCGCAGATTCGGTTTTCTACTAGCTTGGTTTAGGTCATTCTGTTTCATTTTTGGTAATTTTCAAAAAATTAAACTGTTCAAATTTTGTTTCTGCTTCAAATTTCCCTCCTGTTTAAAGAAGTTAAAACACTAAAATAATACAGAAGAGCCTGAACTGAATAAAGGCCAATCAGGTTATATAGACAAATGCTTAAAACATCTTCTAGTTGTAACATGAGAATAGTGGCCTTCACTTTCAACCTAAAAGAATGACTGCAATACACAATGGGGTGCAGAAACTGTTTGGGAGCCTAAGAATGTATACAAGCTCATCAAAATTCTGATGAACCTGGAGTCCGAGGGAAAGGAATCACATCTCTGATATTCTCTATTCCAGTAGCAAATTGAACAAGCCTTTCGAAACCCAGACCAAACCCCGCATGAGGAACTGGCAACACGAAGAAAGGAAATCAAATTATCAAAAATGTAGTAAACTTCCAAGTTTCAACATATGTCGTGTTTACACTTCTACTAGACAAGTTTATATCATATAACTACATCAAAATGTCAATCTCCAATGAAACACTCCCCATGTTGGAGAGCAGGATCATATTGCAACTCTCACAACACTTGCAAACTCCGGGTTAACTTAAAGTTCAGATTTTGGTGGGTTTAGAGTTATGACTGGTAATTTAGAGCTACGAACTGACAGAAAATAAGCATATAAAAAATTAAACAAAAGGCAGGAACTTTGATAGAGTTAAATGCAGGAAACTAAGAAAAGGCTCTACATTTCATTCTTACCTGACCCATAACGACGCAAATCAAGATACCACCAGTATGCGTCCTTATTCAGCTTTAATTCATCCAACCGATCTTCTAAATATTCAAGCCTCTCTTCTCTCTGGCTTCCACCAATAAGCTCTCCAACCTGACAAAAGAACCACAATCATATAGTGAGAATAAAGGAGTACAACAGTATCAATAAACATGAGAAGAGTTTAAAGCTCATTCACAACCTTTCCCATTACATATTTACATGAAATTAGCTTGAAAGTGGCATCATATACTGAACTCTTGTCCCAATATTTTCAAATAATGTCATATCAGTTTTCAACATGAATCTCAGGACATGAATTGACAAAATTCATACATTCAAGGAAGTGACTTAAATGAATCACAAATTAACCGCCACCCATCTCAAAAACATACCATGTTTATGGAGTTATGTCTTATCAAATTCTTTCTTATTTGTAATCTTAGACAAAGCTTGAGCACAAAAATTACATTGCCACACCTAGACCTTAATTTCACAAACTGCCAACAGGATTGGTAGCGAAACACAAAATTAGAACGCTCTTCCCCTGTATCCCCTAGTCCCCTACTACATTACAGTTTGATCCCAAAATATGCATTTTCATGCTGTCTAAACCGCAGTATAGCGTCATAATTTAAAATAAAAAAAACTAACATGGAATTAAAGCATCCAGTACTTGCACAATTTCTACAAGTAACTATTCAATGGACACGTGAACTGATCTGTCTTAATTACCCGGGGAACCAACATATCCATGGCTGCCACAGTTTTCCCATCATCATTTTGCCGCATATAGAATGCTTTTATCTCCTGAAATATTAATGTGTATGACGAGCTTCAGAATAGTAGTTCCAGAACTGGAAAACATCAAATTTAGCTTTCCCCTTCTATGGTAAGTCCATAAAATGGAAAGAGATAAAGGAGAGTTCATGCCTTTGGGTAGTCCCTGACAATTACTGGGCATCCACTAAATGCCTCTTCAGTCAAATAACGCTCATGCTCACTCTGCAAATCACATCCCCACTTCACCTAAAAAGATACAATGACTACCTTGTCAATGCTGAGATAGAACAATAGTATTACCTTGTTAAATAATAATTGCCAGTATATTCAATGGAAGTAATTGCTATCTTTCATAACCAAATGACAACTGAATAGGGTCACAAGACTCGTATGTTCCAAAAATGAATGCTATAAACAACTGATGGGTAACTTCTGACTCCTTAGAGTGTGTGTGTGTGTGTGTGCGTGTGTGTGTAATTATCTTCTAACTCAGTGACTTAATGAACTACATTTCTTTTCTATCTCAAACATGCTTGAAGAGTATGCATAAAGCAGTCTAATTTCAAAATATCAGAAAGTGGCATTTCATAAAAGGCCATCTATAGAAGTAGTGCCAGTGGTATATCCAAAAGTTGGCATACTTTGCTTATGGAGATCTCTAATTTCAAAAGATCAGATAGTGGCATTTCATAAAAGGCTATTTATTACTGCGCACATTGACAAAACTTGTGCCGGTGGTATATACAAAAGTTGGCAAACTTCGGTTATGTAAGGTAACAAGATGGTATACCATATGTATATGCATAATGGAACTCCTTCTAATCACAAAGGCTCATGGTTACAATGAGATCATGTTGCAACATTACACAACTACACCACAGAAAAAGAACAAAGACTATTATTATACTTGTACATACTAGAAAATTTGAGTTTAATGAGGGAAAATTGAGAAGATTATATATTTTTGAGCAATAGAGATTTCAAATAATCATCTCAAGTCTATCACAAGCACGCCAAAGAAAACTACACAAATAAATAAAAAATAAACATCGCAGTGCATTAACGAACTTCCTAAAAGGTTTTAGTTTCATACTGGGAATTCAAATTTCTTCTTTGCTCTAAGAAGAAGTTCGACTGCATCAGTATAAGTCAACTGCACAAAGTCTTTCTCAGCTACATCCTGTTGATTGGAGCCACAAATAAAAAAGTATAAAATCAGGGCACCACAGTTCTTATTCAAATTTTAGACAGCAAGGCGTATAGCTCCATCACCACATAAATATATTGAAATATATTTGATAATAACTTAATATGCAACAAAGAACAATGTGCAAGAGGTCATACAGTCAATCGCTTGATGATTCCTTTCTCAATCCAAGTATTGAAAAAATCCATGTCTTCTTTGCAATTATCGAGGACATGTCTCACCTGCAAGAATGGAAGAATACATCACTCTAAAATCCAAAACAACATGTCACTTGGCCAAAATTAGCACGGTTTAGGCAAAAAATTGTATCACTTATGGATTGATAATGGTGTTGATGAAGACAGTTTCGAAAGGTAACATACTACATACTGGAGATAGGCAGTTGCACAGGCCATGTCATCATTGAGGTCAGCAAATGCAAGTTCAGGCTCAATCATCTTTACAAGGCACAAAAAGGAAAGAAATTAACAAAGGAAATGTAAAATGAAAGAGCCAAACAACAGGTGTATCTAAGAAGGAAATAATACTAAACCTTACCCAGAATTCAGCAAGGTGTCTTGATGTGTTAGAATTTTCGGCCCTAAATGTGGGACCAAATGTATAAACCTGGCAAAATAATGCATCGTTTTATCTTGATAGGATGATACAGAGATTTTAATACCAATTTGTTACCAAAATGAGGATAAGCAAGATGAAGAAGGAAGAAATACATCAGAAAGGGCAGTTGCATATGTTTCAGCATTGAGTTGGCCAGAGACGGTTAAGAATGCTGGTTTCCCGAAAAAATCCTGACATCAACAACTGAAATCAAAATTCAGAAATGGGAGTGATAACAATGGCAATATCAAGTAACCATATGGCATTGGTTATTTCCAACTAAATCCAACTCTTATTGATTGGAGCAACCGATGTAAGGTAAATCTGATCGAGAAAATTAAAATAAAAGTCATTACGGTCACCACATTTAGGTGTGCCATAGGAATAACTATAACAATTTTCTCAAACACAGAGACTGAACTTTCGGTTGAGATCACAAGGTTTGTTATATTGGCATCATTTAAAATAAACAATTTGTTGATATACCTCCAGCATATTTTTCTCTTTCCTTTTTCCATGGCAGAATAAAAAAGGGAAGAGTAATAATAGCATTAATTTACGTGGCGTGTAGTTGCATTGGCTCTATTATAACTTGAAAAGATTAAAGCTCCATCAAACTCACTTGTGACCAATCAACTCGGCCATCCTCCTTTTTTGGTATACCATCAATAAGAGAATCAGAGACTTCTCTGGAGCTTGGAATCTGTTCATTGAACCATTAAAACAAATATTTAGAGTTTCATATGTATAATTCAACGTACAGCATGTCTAACAAAAAGTCAGAAATGTGTACAGTTATTATAAATGGCCACTAATACAATCTAACATCAACCCAAAAAAGTTCCAGAAAACACAAAACCCTTGAGAAAATCAGGAAACTATGCTATAGCAGCTGTCTAGTCCAATTGAAGAGAACGTAGAGTTTTCTAGCATCATATGACATTAAATTTTCACACTGCATGATCTTGACTTATGGTGACTGCCTATGTATCTTAGATATATGTCTCAAACGAGGCAGTAAGGGACAAAGAATCAAACAAGCAAGCAGCGTAATTCAGAAGAAAATATGAAACTGTCCCCTTGATTGCATATGTGTGTAGTATCCACAGATGTATCTCATATATAAAAGCAAACACCCCCTTAAAATGGTTATATTTCTGACTTCCTATTATGACCATGACTTATTATATTGCACAAGAGAAGCATTATATGAGGAGGTAAAACAGGAAAAACTGCCAATAGCCATAAAAAGTAAGGAAAACTGCCCCTACCCCCTTCATTCTTTTTTAGTAGGAAATCTGGTTTTTTTTTTTCTTTTACAATTCATTTTATATTTTATTATTTCACATTTTCTAAAAGAGTCTCAAGAGGCTAGTATATATTTATATAAACAAAGTTAGTACAAAATGGCATATAAAAAAAAACGAGATTGAACAAACGAAACACACTTGCAAATATGCAACCTAATATTTGATTTAGAAGTTTAGAGACAGTACACTTTGAGGAAAAAGTTAGAATAAATAGGCTGTGGTGCTCACCAGAGTAGTTACACAGAATTGTTCCCCTGCCCCTTCACAGTCTGAACCGGTAATAATGGGACTTGAGACCCACAAAAATCCATTTTCTTGGAAAAATTTGTGAGTAGCGTAAGCCAGAGCATTTCTCACTCTTGCAACCTTTACACCATAGAAATAAAAGGTATTCAAAAAAGACATTTTAGCTCCAAAGAGAAATTACCTAAAAAATGCACATATGATTGTATACCATGCTAAACTTTTGACATATTCAATCATGTACCAGCAAAAAGCTTAATCTAGTATACATAAAGATCTGTTTACATGATTCTGACTTGTGCAATCACAGAAAATGAGTAGCATCCAAAAAACAGAACCATACCGCACCAAAAGTATTTGTTCTTGGCCGAAGATGAGCTTTTGTTCTCAGAAATTCTCTGCTGACCCTTTTCTTTTGAATGGGATAGGAAGGATCACTCTTTCCAACCTACAACACAAAATGATTCGTACAATCTAATAGTTATACAACTTGCAGCTTGAAGCTCATGAATCACAGTACAGTGTTTTGTACAAAAAAAAAGTTGAGAAGGGCACAAAGTTGATCATTCTATCTCAGATATTGAGGCAATATTTCAGAGACACCTCATTCGTGAAATAAGTAGAGCTGATTAATCAATTTGTCTCTTTTAAAATGATATAGGATCAATTCATTTTCTTTGTGACAGGGTAGGATTACTGATCTAGAGAGCAGATAACATATCCTACCATGAACACATCCCGTATGCTACTTAGCAGAACTGGAAGGGCAGCACAGAGACTTGAAATGCAAGTATTGACTAAAATAATAACAAAAGAGTTGGTTGTTGAGTAGGCTCCAAACAACTTTAGAACCCATTATCTGATAGCTAGTGCCAAAGATATAACTCCCTTTGCTTCCAACTTAAGTTCAGTAGAAGAAAAAATCCCTTAAGAGATTTATTTTGCAACTAACAGGGCAGAGGCGCAGAGCATTTGTTTTAGAAAGATTTAAATCTATTTGTCTCTACTCATAGAAACTTTGAGACGATATTTACATCATATGGGTATCTAAAAGTAGGGGGAAGAACCCATATAATAGCATTATGCTGTCACAATATTAAGCTCTCAATATATATGGTCAATATCTGAATTATTTAAAATATTATGGAAGCAAATTTTACCATAGACTTTAGTTAAATCACTGAATTGCCTATAAAATACAACTCTCATGCTTTTCTTAATGCTGTTCGGACATGGATTACCAATCATTGTTTTAACACACTCCACCTTGTATGCATGCTAACTGTGGAAAATAAACTATTCCATTGTGAGAATTTAACCTCATGATCTCTCACAAGATAACTCCACTTTGAAAACACAGTGATAGTTACCAAGCTTGACACATAGAGGAGAGAGAAATACTAACCACAACAATTTTCTTCACCTTCAATTCCACTTTTTGCTTTGATCCTTGGCTAGTGGCTACAACGCCTTGCACCCATATCGAAGCACCAGTTGTGATTGAGCCGGACTCTACCTATCAACAACATCCACAGCTTTTAGTAAACCCAACATGATATGTATATCACACACGCAACATACACAATCGACGTCCTTCATACTCCACCGCAATACAACCAACACGAAAAACACATGCCATTGCATACACCAATCATTTAAATCGACAATGAAAGTTCTACCACACAATGTGGCTCTTCTACAAATTGAACTAGAAAAACAATACCTGATCATAGCCTTCAGCATCCGCACCCATCACACATTGCATATTCGAGAGACACGAACCATCATTAACCTAAATTAATGAAATCCAAACCAAAATTAACCAAATTAAACCAACACAGAAAAAAACACTAGAAATTTACAGAGTAGGTTTTAGAGTGGAGACCTCAATGAAGGTGACACTGCTTTGGGCCCGGAGAGTCCGAACCCAGCCGGTGACCACCACAGTCTGGCCGAGCCGGTCGAGGCCTTCATCGGGGCCGCCCTTGATATCGACGACCTTGAGCTTCTTCCGAAACTCGCCGACTCTCTCCTTCAAGTTTTCCAAGAATAGAGGAGCGGTTTTTTCGCCGGAGTGGAGAGCGGCGGCGACGACGGTGCAGAAGGAGCGGCGGGAAGGAGGGGCGGAGGGCGGGAAAGCGCGGCGGGGGAGAAGTGGCGGGAAAATGGGAGGTTTAGAGCGGGGGAGGAGGGGTCGGATGGGGTAGAAGGAGAGGAAGCGGAGGCGGAGAGAAGAAGAGGGCGGCGCGAAGGCGGCCATTGGCGGAGTGTGTGGTGGTGGATGAAGAGACTGGGGATGAAGGGCGGGGTGTTTTATGGCACCACAGGCAATTTTATTGAAAAAAATAATAATTTTTTGAGACATTTTACCGATAGTTACACTTTTCAGTTCATAATTACTAAAAAAAAAATTGATTTTTAAATTTACAACTAACAAGTTTCTATTCAAAATTAACAGTTGGAGATTTTTTTTAATAAAAAAAAAAAAAAAAAAATTTGTTCAAGGAGAAAAGATAATAGGGAGAACTGTGTGTTTATTGATTGATAGAGAAGCTTTTATATAGGCATTACATCAAGTATCTCGTTAATCAGGGATTCCTTATCTATTACAGAATCAACTATACTAGTCTAATTAGGTCAAAACACATCTAGGAAGTTACAGAAATAACCTTCCTACAACACTCCCCCTTGTGTCGAGTGTCTAATGTCTTCATGGTGTTTACCATGTTGTCTCACTAAAACCTTGCCAGCAAAACAAAAAACCTCTTGGCCAAAAATAAAATACATGGACGAAAGGAAAAGAGCACAACACACCAACACTACACTTGTGAATAACATGTGATGTAGACTCCCCCTGATGTCTAACAAACTTAGAGCTCTGATATATGGCGCATGCCTAGGCTCTTCACATGTTTCACATGCATAAATTTTCCCAAAGACTTGGTAAACAAATCTGCAACATTCGCATCTGAACTCACTTGATTAACTTGGATGTTCAGGAATTCCTGTTGTTGCACATTGTAAAAGAACTTGGGCGATATATCACTACCAGTTTTGACAGAATAGCCGACGAAAAAATTTTCGTCGGCTATTCAAAATTTTCGTCGGCTATTCCTTCTACCGACGAAAATTTCGTCGGCTATAAGTCGTCTGTAAAAGCCCGTCGGTAATACTAATGGCCGACGAAAATAACGAAATCGTCGGCCATTCCAAAATTATCACCGACGAAAATGAATTTTCGTCGGCCAAACTTGGCAAAATATCCGACGAAATTCGTCAGATATTTTCGAGTATGGCCGACGATTTTGGCAACTATAGCCGACGAAGAAAATCAATTTCGTCGGCTATTTGTCAGAATATATTAATATTTTAAGAGGCATAGCCGACGAAATAATGTGATTTTCGTCGGTAATAAAAGTTATAGCCGACGAAATTTCGTCGGCTATTCTTAAATTTTGGGGAAAAAAAAATTAAATTATGCTTTGGAAGAGGAGGCCGGAGGAGGAGGAGGAGGAGGCCGGAGGAGGAGGAGGGGAAGGAGGAGGAGGCCGGAGGAGGAAGAGGGGGAGGAGGAGGAGGAGGGGAAAGAGGAGGAGTTTTTTCGGAGGAGGAGAGAAAAAAGGCGGGCTGAAAGATTTAAAGCAGAGAAAATAGCCGACGATTTAAAAGATTTCGTCGGCTATAGTTTGGAAGATCAACAGCCGTCAGATCTGAGCCATCCAACGGCGGACAATAAAAAGGCGCAGATCGCAAGAGTTTAGCCGACGAATTCAAATATTTCGTCGGCTATGCTTTGGAAAATCAGCAGCCGTTGGATCTGAGCCATCCAACGGCGGACAATAAGCGGATCGCAAGAATTTAGCCGACGACATATACTTTTCGTCGGCTAAACTTAGAGAATACCCGACGATTTACATCAATTTCGTCGGCTATTCTTGAAAACATATTAAACTGCCGTTTTGAGGCCCTAAACAAACTCGAAAGCCCGAAAAGGCCCACACATCGTGGCAAAGCAACGAGTTTGATTCCTGGCGTCGTTCCCTTTCCGGAATGGTATCACAATCGTCATTCGGACGCCGGACGCCAAATCTGCAGTAAACCGGGTTTTGACTTGCAACGGTCAATCTGCACACAGATTTTGTCGGAATCTTGTCATTTTTCAACCGTAGACGTATTTCATTATTTCGGTCATATCTTATTTGACGACATATTTGCATTTGAAGAGTGTATGTATAGTAACTATTTGAAACTATACATTCACTTAAACACTTAGTAAACAAGTTAAGGAACATTAGTGCATATGTTCCGATTTTGAATCTAAAAGTTTGGAAAATCTATTCCAACCGTCAGATATCACCGTTAAGATTAAATACATGTATGAAAAAAAATCCAACTACATCTGACAACGTTAAAGGCTCGATCGGGACGGTCAACCGGGTGAGTCAACCCTTTAAACGCTTAGAAATGGTAATTGGCCTGTCTAAATGACGTTTTTTTGCCTGACCTTCAACAGATAATAGTTTCAAATCGATGAGACGCAACTAATCGTATAAAAATTTTCCGACGAAATAATGCCGAACGTCAGGCTACCCATAGGAAAACGGAAGTAAAAAACAGTTAACCGCAATATTCGGCACACAGATTTTGTCGGAATCTTGTCTTTTTTCAACCGTAGACGTATTTCATTATTTCGGTCATATCTTATTTGACGACATATTTGCATTTCAAGGCTGAAGCAATAGTTTGTCGATAGTGATAGAAAATGAAAGGTGGTCTTTTTTTGTTTTTTTTTTATCATAGCCGACGAAATCAAACATAGTACTAGTCGGCTATACTTTCAGAGAATAGGCGACGAAAATTTTAAATCGTCGGCCATTCAAGGGGTATAGCCGACGAAAAATATGTTTTAGGGACGAAAGCAAAAATCGTCGGCCATTCTTGTGGAATAGCCGACGATTTTTTATTTTTAGGGACGAAAGAAAAAATCGTCGGCCATTCGAGGGGAATAGCCGACGAAATTTTTTTTTTAGCGACGAAAATAGTATGTCGTCGGCCGTTTTTTTTTTCGTCGGTAAAAGGCTTTTTTCTGGTAGTGTATGCTTAGTGTTATCACCTTTGATAAAACTCAACTTCATCTGTTCAATGCAGGCAGCATTATCTTCATAGATACACGTAGGTTTATCGGTGGTAGACACTAGTCCACACGAATCACGAATGTGGCGAATAACTGACCTTAGCCAGACACATTCTCTAACAGCCTCATGGAGGGCGATGATCTCTGCGTGATTCGATGAAGTAGCAACCAAAGTTTGCTTGGTTGATCTCCAGGATATCGCTGTATTTCCCATGGTAAAAACATAACCTGTTTGGGAACGAGCACGATGTGGGTCAAAGAGATACCCAGCATCCGCGAAACCAACTAACACGTTGTTGGGAGTCTTTGAGTAAGGGAGACGTCCAGAGAATGGCACATTTGGATGGTCGGACGCGTCGCCATCATCATCCTCCACGCCGCTGGCGCCAGCAACAGTACCACGGCGTACGATGGCACTGTCGAGGCGGCCGGAAACGTTGGTGTGAGGAGGGTGATTGGCGGGATTTTCTCTCTTGGTGCTGAAGGGATAGAACAGTCCCAAGTCAATGGAACCTTTCAAGTAGCGAAACAAATGTTTGATACCGTTCCAATGACGATGCGTAGGCGCTGAGCTAAATCTAGCTAGTAAGTTCACAGCGAAAGCAATGTCTGGTCTAGTGCACTGTGCCAAATACAAAAGTGCCACAATCGCACTTAAGTATGGGTACTCAGCACCAAGAATCTCTTCTTCATCCTCTTTGGGACCGAATGAATCCTTGTTTATGTCCAGACTACGAACGACCATGGGAATAGACAACGGCGTACATGTATCCATGTTGAAACGCATGAGCATCTTCTGCGTATAAGCAGACTGGTGAACCAGAATACCCTTGGTTCTATGCTCTAACTCAAGTCCTAAACAGAACTTAGTCTTCCGAAGATCCTTCATCTCGAACTCAGATTTCAAGAATGAAACTGTCTCTTCAATCTCACTTGAAGTACCGATGACATTCATGTCATCAACATAGACAGCTACAATAGCAAATCCAGAGTCGGTCTTCTAATGAACACGCATGGGCATAACTCATCGTTCTTGTAACCCCTCCGAATCAAGTATTCACGTAGGCGATTGTACCACATCCTTCCGAATTGTTTAAGTCCATACAGTGAACGTTGCAGCTTAACTGCATAAGCACTCCGTGGTTTAGAGTCTTTTGATTCGGGCACATGAATTCCTTCAGGAACTCTCATGTAGATATCTGTATCTAGATTCCCATATAGATACGCTGTAACTACATCCATCAGTTGCATACTCAATTTTTCGGACACTACTAAACTGATCAAGTAGCGGAAAGTAATGATGTCCATTACGAGAGAATACGTCTCCTCGTAGTCAATACCAGGACGCTGCGAGAAGCCTTGCGTCACGAGTCTTTCCTTATATCGCAAGATCTCATGCTTCTCATTGCGCTTACGAACAAAGACCCACTTATGTCCGACAGGTTTAACGCCTTTAGGGATCAATTCAACAGATCCAAAGACTTGCCTTTTATCTAATGAGTCAAGTTCTGCCTGTATTGCTTCTTTCCACTTCGGCCAATCTGCTCTTTGTTGACATTCAGTCACTGAGCGTGGTTCAACTTCGTCGTCATGGATGATCTCTTGTGCGACGGAATAAGCATATATATCATCGACGTGTGTGGAGGCTCTATCCACTAAGAGACACGCGTTATTCATACTGAGGGAGATTTCTTTGTTCTCTGGAGTCAACATTGGTTCTGTGTCATCCCACAGAAATGATTCAGTTGACTCATGGACATAACTATAGTCAGAGACAATCTCATGCGATGGATTCGCATCGTCGATGATGAGCAGATTTTGTGCCTTCGCTCGCTTCTTTCGAGGGTTTCTATCTCGAGAATTCTTCGGTCTCCCCCTCTTCCTGGTGGGAGCCGAGGCCGAAGCTGCTGCCCCTTCAAAGTCTATCAGGGCACCGTTGCGATCCAATTCAACAACAGCGACGCCACGGCGTACGATGGCGCCGTTGCCGGCGTCACCCTCTCCTGAGGGTATGCCGACGACACTAGGTCTTAGGGCAGCCGAACCGGTCCCGTAATTTGGGACCTCCAACTTTGCCGGTACGTTTGCAACAGGTACGTGTGATCTTGTCACTTTCGAAATATCAGTGAAAGCGTCGGGCATCGATTCCGCGACTTTCTGAAGATCGATAATGCGTTGCACTTCAAGCTCACTTTGAGCAGTGCGAGGATCATGAAGAGACAAATCGTTGGGGGCACACCATGTCAATTCCTGATGTTTATTCGGAATTAGTGCATTCATATCTCCCCCTAACGGCTGGAAGTGTGTCTCTTCAAAGTGACAATCTGCGAATCGCGCAGTAAATAGATCACCGGTGGTTGGTTCTAAGTAGAGGATTATCGTTGGCGAAGCATAGCCAATATAGATGCCTAAACGTCGTTGTGGACCCATTTTGATACGCAAAGGAGGCGTAATTGGCACATAAACTGTACAACCGAAAGTATGTAAGTGCGATAGATTGGGTTCAAAACCAGTTACCATCTGGTAGGCACTAAACGCATTGTTGGCAATGGGTCGAAAATGAATAAGCATCGCTGCATGCAGTATTGCATATCCCCAAGCAGAAACTGGCAAATTGGTTCCCATAACCAATGCCCTAGCCACTAGCTGGAGTCGCTGAATGGTGGCTTCTGCAAGGCCGTTTTGAGAATGAACATGAGGAACAGGGTGTTCTACTTCAATCTCAATGGACATACAATAATCATCGAATGCTTTAGAGGTAAACTCGCCAGCATTATCTATCCTAATAGATTTGATAGGATGGTCAGGGTGGTTAGCCCTTAACTTGATGATTTGAGCTAAAAACTTGGCGAATGCAGCATTTCTTGTAGACAACAACGTAACGTGTGACCAACGCGTCGACGCATCAACCAGCACCATAAAATATTTAAATGGGCCACATTCTGGTTTGATTGGTCCACAAATATCACCTTGGATTCGATGTAAGAATGGTATATTATCGGTTGAAGCTCTGGCGAATGAAGGACGAGCATGCAATTTAGCAAGCGAGCAAGCCTTATAGAATGAGCGATGGGCATTGGAAATTGTCGTTGTGGCATAAGAGGACATAGGTGGTGACGCCACATGTCCTTGTGAAGTGTGGGACGGCACAACGTGCTGCGTAAAGGCCGCTTCTTCATCCACCAAGTGCGCGGCCCCGAAACCCTGTGAAGGGGGGGGGGGGGGGGGGGGGGCGGTAGCGATTGTGGCTTTAAGGCCACAGTCTGGCGAGGAGCTTGGCTCCTGCGTACATCACGATGTGTTGAGTCGCAGTAAGAGGTTCTTCCAATCACTTTTTCGACTTGAAAAATGGATGTCCATGGGAGTTCTTTAGAATCCGGATCATCATATCACGGCCAGGGTGGCCTAGTCGAGCATGCCAAAGCTTATAATCATTAGTGTCACAAAAATTGTCAGTGACAGCATATGATTCGAAGACACGGGCTGTAGTGAGATATAAGCCATTGTCTTCAATGCACGACATCTTCTCTAAGATACGGCGGCGACCGTGTTCTTGAGAAGTAATGCATAAGTATTCTTTACCATTCTCAGCATAAGTATCCAATTGATAACCGTTGACACGGATATCCTTAAAACTCAGCAGGGTTCGATTTGTTCTCGGCGCATAGAGAGCATCAATGACATTGATAACAGTACCATTTGGTAACATAAATTCAGCGGTTCCTTGCCCTTTGACAACCGGTGATGTACCTATCAATGTTGTCATTGATGAGCGGTATGACATTAAATCCGTAAACAACTGCCTATTCCTTAGAATAGTGTGGGTAGTTCCACTATCAGCTAGACACTCAACTTCTCCACGAGACATCTACATAGAGAAGAAAACTTGGGTTAGTTTCTCGGGAGAACAGTCTAATCACTACGCCGTAGGATAGAGAAAGAAAGGGGAATAAATCATATCGAGTGTATCACATGGCATTTGGACATTATAACGTCGACTAAAGTCGGAAAAATACAAAGTTGAATGTTACATAACCAAGCAATCATCATCAGAAACCAAAACAAAATTAAGGCTTCGCACATTGTGGTGTAGAACACCTTTGGTGACTGGAATAAAATGAGGTCTAGCCTCCTAGGATTGTTGTTAAAACACCTCTCGGGCTGCACACTAGCCGAAGCTGTGGATGTCAAAGACACATGGTGTCGTGGCACCAGAGTGTGGCGGATGCCGAGCCTACTTCACCTTAATGGACCGATGGCGGCCCGTTCGCCACCCTCTTTTTTTTATTAAGGGATTGAGCGTAGGTGGGATTATAAGTCTAAAAATATATAGAGCCTATGTGACTCAAAGGTGGTGTCACAAGAACCACGTGAATTGTTAATACACGAACCTGATTGCATAAAAACATAAAATTTCTCACAATATGGGAAAACAGAGAAATTTTATTAAGTGCCAACTTGAATACACCAACTTTTAATTCCAAAATAAACAGACTAACAAGAGTCATAAAAACATGGCGAATGCCATTACAGTACTTGATAAACTAGAAAAGTCAAATACATAGACTAATCAAAATTTGGAAGTATGGCCGACGAAGTTAACATTTTCGTCGGCTATAAGTCTATATATTTTCAGATCTGGGAAGCAGCTGCTCATTTCAAAAAAAACGAAAAAAAAGGGGAAAAACGGGAGAAAGAGTGAAAAATATGTGAGTATTGTTGAAATCCATCATCTCTTACATTGTGGAGCTATATATAGGTACGTATATGTGTATATATGTTGATTTTGAGTTTTAGTGATTTTGATTTAGTAAGTGATCGATTTTTTGTTTTGTTGTTGTTTTAGTGTTAGAATGTATGTATATATGTTGATTTTGAGTTTTAGTTGAGTTGATTTTGAGTTTTAGTGATTTTGATTTATTAAGTGATTTTTTGTTTAATTTGTTGTTGTGTTAGTGTTAGAATGTATGTATATATGTTGATTTTGAGTTTTAGTTGAGTTGATTTTGAGTTTTAGTTTAATTATGTGTTTTAATTTGATGTTATTTTAATTAGTGTTAAAATATATATATATATATATATATATATATATGTTAATTAATAGTTGTTGATAGTGTAATTAACTTAAATAATGGTTGATATATAGTGTAACTTAAATAATGGTTGTTAATGGTATATATATATGAGTTGATGTTGATAATAATATATATTGTAATGTAATTAATTATTAAAGATTTATATATATATATATATATGTATGTGTTAATTAATTTCTTATTAATTAAAGTTATACATATATATTATTATCAGGCTATATATGGATTTGGATAAGAGTTGGATTTCGCTTCTAAGGCATGACCGACGATACACTACAGGAGTTGTGAATTTTTTGCAGTTCGTCGAGGAAAATACAAACGGGAATGAATACCATTATTGCCCGTGCAAGAAATGTAAGTGTCGCAGTGATATGTGTCGATTTCCGATTAGGACAGTATGGGAGCACCTAAAGAGTAATGGGTTTTGGCCGAAGTACAAACGTTGGATATATCACGGTGAGCCATCATTAGATGGATCGCATGATCATGGGTAGTTTTTTGAGGCGGGCAGTAGTAGTACATCTAACGATCCAACAATGGCATTCGTCAACGACGTGTTTCCTTTTGAAAGCGGTGTACGTGGAGAACAATATATGCATGACCCGGTGCAGCCCTTCCCACAAGTTGTCAACACTGCTGCCTTTGACAAGTACAACAAACTGATTGCATTGCAACAGACCCCTGTGTCTTCAAGTTCTGAGAAGACAGTTCTTCAAAGTGTGATGGAGGTAATGAGGATTAAAGTCGAGAGAAAATCGACTATCAGGTAAGTGGATAAATATCTACAGTACACTTATTCATTGTTGGAGGAGGGTCATCGTAATCCTACCAATCACCGTAAGGTCCGAAGTATCCTCAAAGATCTAGGGCTTTCCTACATTAAGATCCATGCATCCGCATTTGACTGCGTTCTCTTCTGGGGTAAAGATGCAGAAGGGAATGACCTTGCTAGCCTTGACGCATGTCCGATATGTCAGTCTGACCGATATAAGTTGACGGGAGCAGGCAATAGGAAACCTGTGAAAGTGCTTCGGTATTTTCCGTTGAGAGATAGGCTTGAGCGGTTGTACATGTCAGAAACCACCGCAAAAGCTATGAGATGGCACGGTGAGCGGGACGCGGGAGACGCATATAGCATGACACATATCTCTGACGGAGCGGCTTGGAAGCATATAAACAATGAGTTTCCTCATTTTGCGTAAGATGTCAGAAATGTCAGGCTCGGGCTCTCAACCGACGGATTCAACCCTTTCGGCACCATGAGTCTTTCATACAGTATATGGCCGGTGGTTTTGGTACCTTACAACCTTCCTCCGTGGATCTGCATGAAGAAAGAATATAATATGTTAACGTTGTTGATTCCGGGGCCAAGTTACCCAGGGAAATGTCTCGATGTGTATATGAGACCATTGATTGAAGAGCTTAAGGTATTGTGGGACGTTGGTCATCCCACTTTTGATAAGCAAAAGGAGGAGACGTTCCAGATGCATGCCATGGTTATTGGTACCATCAATGATTTTCCTGCTTATGGGATGTTGTCGGGCAGCGTTGTAGGGGATACAAGGCTTGTCCAGAGTGCCTCAACGATTATGGGAGCACCCCTCATTGCAACAAGATATGCAGAATGGGTCATCGTGTGTTCCTTCCGGCGGATCACCACTGGCGTTACGAGTCCGCCGCATTTGATGGAACCGAAGAAAACGGTGGTCCTCCCAGAAGATGGACGGGAAGAGAAATTTTAGCAGTGCTTAATGAGTACGATTTTGGGCCCCTCAGCAATCATCCCGATATTGTAGCGGAAATACCTGAAAGACCTGAGGAGTACAAATTCTGGACACATAAGAGCATATTGTGGGAACTCCCGTACTGGTGTGAGTTGTTGATCCGTCACTTCCTAGACGTTATGCACATAGAAAAAAATGTTTCTGAAAGTGTGGTGGGCACAACGCTGAACTTGGAGGGGAAGACGAAAGACGGTCCTAAGGCTCGCACTGATATGCAAAACATGAATATCAGAAAACAACTATGGTTGAAACAAGGGAAGAGAAAAATGCCTCAAGCTCCTTACACCGTCAAGCCTGAGCATAAATCAGAAATTTTTCATTGGATAAGTCGGGCCAAGTATCCTTCAGTCTTTGCTGGAAATATAGCCAAGTGTGTGAACAGACAATTCAACAATCTTTACGGGTTGCAAAGTCATGACAATCATATCCTGCTACAACGTCTCTTCCCTGTTTTCATTCGATCGTTCCTTCCCCGTCACGTTGTGGAGCCGTTAGTAGCGTTGGCAAGATTTTTCCAGAGGGTATGCACACGGGAAGTGAGAAAATCTGACCTCCGGGAAATGCAACAAGACATCGTTTATATCATGTGTAAATTTGAGATGATATTTCCTCCAAATTTTTTCGACATCATGCCTCACCTCATGATCCATCTTCCTCGGCAGTTGTTGCTTACCGGTCCTGTGCACTTAACTTGGATGTATCCGATGGAAAGGTACGTATTTTACACCTTATGTTAATTTCCTCATCAATATCTTTGATTTAGTATTAATGTATTATCATAACAGTTTAAAAACTTCATTTATAAGCAACTTGGACAATATAGTGATTTTGTCCAAAAAAGATACGCACCTGAAGGATGTATAGCTGAAGCATATATTGCGCACGAGTGCATCACCTACATGAAGCTGTATTTAGGAGCGTTACAGGAAAGCATACCGGAAGATGTACCTTCACAGTTCAATCTTTCCATACTCTCCGACGATGTTGTACTCGGTGGAAACATGCCAGTTTCCTACAAGTTGAAAGATTATGAGGTAGCCATTGCACATTGGTGGGTACTAATTAACTGTTTAGAAGTTCAGTTTTGGAAGAACATGCATATAAACTGTGAACAAGTAGGAGGTGATCTCGATTACCACAACCGGACATTCGCAGAGTATTTCGGCCGCTGGGTACGTAACTTTAACATTATTCTATACGTATTTATATATTATTGTGTATAATTATTCATATTTATAGTTGATTCTGATGGTCGCAGATGGACCTTATTAAAAATGATAATCACCCAAATTGGTCGCACGAACTCCGACTTCTAGCGATGAAGCCGGTCTATTCAAAAGTTTATGCGACGTGCAAAGTGAATGGTGTGTTATTTCGATGTGAAGAGAGAGACGTCAGACTGAAAACACAAAATTCAGGGGTTATGGCACATGGTGGGGATGATGGAGTTGACTATTACGGTGTTCTCCATTCAGTTGTGGAACTGCATTATGGGGAAGGCATGAAAGTGCACCTTTTCAAGTGTAGATGGTTTGACACACGGCCGCAAAGCATGAAAACCGATCAATACGGCATAACTTCTGTGAACACTAGTACATCATGGTATGAGGATGACCCGTTCGTTTTAGCCACATGGGTGAAACAAGTGTTTTATCTTGATGATCTCGCCAAGGGTGACCCGTGGAAAGTAGTCAACACTATCCACCATCGCAACATTTACCGGGCGTGTACATTTGGAGTGGCTGAAGAGAACGAGGAAGGTGGCACCGCGTATCAAGAGCCCAACGCAAACGGTATTCCTGACTCCTCTTTTATTCGCCTAGACACGCCGGTGCGAATTCGACGTGAAGAGCCACTGCTTGTTGATATTGATCCAAATGAAGAAACTAACGAGGACTCTAGTGGTGAGAAAAGACATAGATTACCCCTATCGAGCAATTCAGAAACCGAAGAAGACTCATCCGATAATTCCGATTACAATCCGCCGGATTAAGTAATTTAGATGATGTAATCCTTTCATTTGTAATCTAAAAATTTCTAATGAACGGGCGTGGGGATGAGCCTCCCAGCTAGGCTGGGTTCCAAACCCCTTTAAAAAAAATTTGAAATATGTTGATTGCCAGGTTTCTGTTTTCTTGATGTTCAATTTAAGTTATATATGAACAGGAAATAGGAATACGAGAGGAGTAAACCTACTGATTTTTTTTTACTTTTTTCATATAATGGCCGACGAAAAACACGTTATTTCGTCGGCTATACTAATAAAATGGAAGTGTTTAAGTGAATGTATAGTTTCAAATAGTTACTATACGTAGACTCTTCAAATGCAAAAATGTTGTGAAATAAGAGATGACCGAAATAATGAAATACGTCTACGGTTGAAAAATGACAAGATTCCGATAAACTCTGTGTGCCAAATGTTGCGGTTAACTATTTTTTACTTCCATTTTCCTATGGGTAGCCTGACGTTCGTTAAATCAATTTTGTAAAATTTTTATACGATTAGTTGCGTCTCATTGATTTGAAACTATTATCTGTTGAAGGTGAGGCCAGAAACCGTCGTTTAACTAGACTAATTTCCGTTTTTAAGCGTTTAGAGGTTTGACTTAGTGGTTTGACCAACTAAAATTATATTTCGTTTAACTATTATATCTGTTTAGCCGACGAAAATTATATTTCGTCGGCTAAACTCTTGCGATCCGCGCCTTTTTATTGTCCGCCGTTGGATGACTCAGATCCAACGGCTGTTGATTTTCCAAAGCATAGCCGACGAAAATATTTTAAATCGTCGGCTATTCTCTAAGTTTAGACGACGAAATATAATTTTCGTCGGCTAAACTCTTGCGATCCACGCCTTTTTATTGTCCGCCGTTGGATGGCTCAGATCAGACGGCTGCTGATTTTCCAAAGTATAGCCGATGATGTTCATAGAATAGCCGACGAGATTCAAAGTATAGCCGACGAGTAAAAAAGATTTCGTCGGCTATTGAAACGAAATATTTTTTAATCGTCGGCTATTGTTTCTGCTATAAAAGCAGAAAAACGCAGTAGCCCGACTTTTTCAACCCTAAATCCGTAAAAACACCTCCTCCGTTCCTCAAATCGGCCGTGCGTCTCCTCCAAGACCATTGCTCGTCCTCCTCCTCCTCAAATCGGCGTCGTTCCTTCCCCTCCACCTCCATCCGGCCTCCTCCTCCATCCGGACAAAATCCGGCCTCCACCGGTCCTTCCCCTCCTCCTCCTTCCCCTCCTCCTCAACAGATCCGAAGGCAATTACCATTTTTTTTTCAATTTATTTTAATTTTATAATTTAGGTATATAATTTAGGTATTTATGTTAATTTAGGTATAATTTAGGTATTTATGTTAATTTAGGTAATTTTTTTAGGTATAATTTAGGTATTTATGTTAATTTAGATATAATTGTTAATTTAGGTATTTATGTTAATTTAGGTAATTTTTTAAGGTATAATTTAGGTATTTATGTTAATTTAGATATAATTGTTAATTTAGGTATTTATGTTAATTTAGGTATAATTTAGGTATTTATGTTAATTTAGGTAATTTTTTAAGGTATAATTTAGGTATTTATGTTAATTTAGATATAATTGTTAATTTAGGTATAATTTATGTATTTATGTTAATTTAGGTAATTTTTTAAGGTATAATTTAGCTATTTATGTTAATTTAGATATAATTGTTAATTTATACGTATAAATTGGTAGCCTAATTATATAAATGGTTATATTTATGTTAATGGTTAGTATTATTTAAAATTATTTAAAATTGAAAAATTAATTTGTTAGTATGTTTTAAAATATGTTAGTATTATTGGTTATTATATTAATTAGAATTTTTTATTTAATGTTATACAATTTAATATTAATTAATGTATTAATGCCTTAAGCTACAGATGGCTGATGCACTCAGACAGTTATTCGGAGGCCGTCGTTCTTCCAGATCTAGGGGTTCTGGAAGTTCTGTCGGTTCTGCAGACTCCGACAGGACCATTAGCCAGCCTGAGAGGACCACCAGCCAGCCGCGGAGGAGTGTGGATTCATCCCAGCCGCGGAGGACTGTGGATTCATCCCAGCCGCGGAAGAGTGTGAGTTCTCGGCACCAGACCCTTCTCCAGGCGGGGCGGCCGTCGAGCAGTTCACGTCCCCCTCTTGGGCCAGATGCTCCGAGGTTCAGCAGACAGCTATTTCAGGACGAGATAGCTCCAGACGTTCCTCAGGTCCGTATGCCTGAGGTTCATCGGGAGCCGATGACGAGTCCGGCGACGTCTGCTGCTGACTCGACTGAGGGGCCTACTCTCCCAAATCAGCTCTACCTCTCGTACAACATTCCTGCGATACCCGAGGTCGACTTTCGTGGTGTGCCCATATGGCCTGATATGCCTCAGTACGTGAGTGTTGCGGAGGCATACCATCAGGAGCCATTTGAGAGACCTGACCTCCTGATTTCGGCGAGAAGAAAAGGAAAGTCGACAGCCGGGTCATCCAGTTCAGGTAACATTTGATTTTATTAATTAAATGTTTTATTAAAATTAACGCACTAATATTTAATTTTATTGACCAATCGTCGTTTATGTGATAGGGACAGCCGCTAGCAGTTCAAGGCCGAATACGAGAGGTGTCATATGTTTTGACACGCTCAGAAGAACTGTTGAGAGCAAGGGGAGGATCCAGATCAACGAACCCCCTAATAAGGAGGTTCAGGGGAAAAAACGCCGCGATTACGCGGGTTGCGTGGGGGCAATAATTAGGGATAAAGTCCCTATGTTGTGGACCCGGTGGGCTGATGTGCCGGAAGAAATTAAGAGGGAGGTTAACAACGCGGCGTCGGTGAGTAATTTAAAAAACTTAATTTCTTTATCGTAATATTTAATAATTTTCGGTATTGTTATAATTGTAAAACTAATAAAATATTATCTTTCAGGCATACTTCGAGATTGCCGAACACAAGCAGGATTGGGCGGACGCGATACAGAACTCGAGGTACGTTGGGAATTCCTCATCTTATAATTTGAAATATTTTATGATATTAATAATATTTCTAATATACTTTTGTTTTTTCCGTAGGTTCAAAGAGTGGAAGAACGAGGTCCGTACCCACTTTACCGAATAGGACAACCGTGGTCGTATGGGTACTCCAAGAGAGTTCATGTTCAGGGAGTACGAGTGGCGTTGGTTGAAGACAGTAGACTTCAACAACCCACTTATGCAGGTAAATACTAAACTTAACTATAAATGTTTATTTTGTTAAAATTTTAATTATTAGTTTAATTATTTTATAATTATTACACTAATATTTTTTGATGCATTTTTCTAATATTTTATTATTTGTTTGAAGGAACGGTCTCGGATAAACTTTGCGAACCGCCGCCGTAACACAACCCCCCATCATAGTGGTTCTTGGCCATTTGCACAATATCAGGAAGAGGCGCTTAGAGATCATCCTGATAGCAACTCGTACGTGGAGACGTTCAAGAAGGCTTATCCACAAGCGACAGAACAGCTTGTAAGTCGTTGATTACGATTTTAAAATTTTAATTATTAATTTTACTTCATTATATATTTGTTAGAATATTAATTATTTTTTTTTCCCGTTCAATTAGGAGAGGGTGAACCGGGCCGAAGAAGAAGTGTATGAGCAAGTAGTTCGGGAGACACAACCGAACATTTCAGAGGCAGATCTGCAAGAAGCCCTGCGCCAGGTCGACCGATCGAATGTCCAAACGGCAGCGAGGATGTTCGACGCAGCCTTCCCAGACCGCTCAAACCAATACTACTGCCGGGGTTTGGGAAGTTCTGAAATAGGGCTCCTGAAGACCACTAAGGGAGGTCAAAAGAAGGGAGGCGGGGACAGCCAACAGATGAGGGGGAAAGTGCAGAGATTGGCCGCAAGATTGGCGGCCGAGTCCCAGAGATCACAGGAGCAACACCGCAGAACACAGCAGTATCATTTGGATATGTCGAGTTGGTATGCTGAATGCGAGAGAATTCGGCGACACAACTACGCCGGCCAACAAAACTGGTGGTATGATATGTTCGCGGCACAACAACAAAGCCTTGAACCCCCGCCCCCGTTTCAGCCGTTAGTTGAACCTCCAATGCCTCAACCTCCCGAGTTCGTTCAGCAGGATGACGAGTATGATGGAGAGCAGGATGCTGGGGATGACGTGGTGGACTTTAGTGCTTTAGGTGATGATTAGGGTTATATTTTATGTATATTGGAAAAAATTAAATAATAAGTCATTTAGACGTGTTTCTTGTTGGTGTAAATGCATGGATTGTCATTATGAATTGCAGGTTGCTTGGAATGGTAATTTAGAAATTAATTTAATTTTTTTCCCCAAAATGTAAGAATAGCCGACGAAAATAGCATTATTTCGTCGGCTATAATTAATTAATGCCTATTAAAATATTAATATATTCCGACGAGATAACCGACGAAATAGATGAACTCGTCGGCTATATTTCAGAACAAATAGCCGACGAATTTCGTTGGCTATAGTTGACGATATCGTCGGCCATACTCGAAAATATCCGACGAATTTCGTCGGATATTTTGCCAAGGTTTGGTCGACAAAATGAATTTTCGTCGGTAATATCGTCGGCCATACTCGAAAATAGCCGACGATTTTGTTATTTTCGTCGGCCATTGGTTTTACCGACGCCGTTTTACCGACGAATTATAGCCGACGAAACTTTCGTCGGCAGAAGGAATAGCCGACGAAAATTTGGCATAGTCTACGAAATTTTTGTCGTCGGCTATTCTGTCCGATCTGGTAGTGCGCCTTTGGAGAATCCACATGATGAGCATAATTTGCATCAATCATCTCGTCCTCAGCATAATTGCTTTCTTCAGACAGAAACCTCTTGTACTTCTTGTAGGCATTTAACATTTCCTTACTAGCTCGACAATCGCGATTGTAGTGTTTGGAGGAACCACACTTGTAGCACGGAGCAAATTGGGCATTCCGGTCATTCCTATGAGGTCTAGGAGGGTTTGGTACCGGGCCTAGACGCGGTCTGTGGCCGGTCCGGCCTGCCCTTGAAGGTGGTGCGGCTGCGCCACCTTCTCGCCTCCAAGTGTTGGAGCGTCGTGTCACTTTGTTTCCAGCATTCTGATGTTTTCCACGTATCAAATTGTACGGGGCATTGCGGCCTTTATTTTTCTGCTTTGAAGCCTTCCCATAATGAGCCTGTGGTGTTGGAATTGGTTTTGTACCAACAGGTCTCTGGCTACTATTGAGCCTAATCTCAGAATGACGCTCTTTTTTAGCCAATATTGCCATAAGGTCAGCGAATGTCCTGATTCTTCCTTCATCAACTGAGATTTTATATTGATGTCCAAGGACATCGTAGGCCATAGGGAATGTATTAAATGTCTTCTCCAGAAGATCTTTATCGGTTTTGATGACGCCAACCGTGCCAAGATCCGCATGTAGACTAATCATATCCTAATTGTATTTGTCTACTTTGTCATAATCCGAGAAACGAATTTGTTCCCATTTAAGGGTGAGCTCTTGAAGAAGCATGTCATGAACATTGTTAAATCGCTGCAGGAGCTTGTCCCATAAAATTTTGGGATCTTTTACCGACAAATATTGTCGCTTCAGAGTTGGGTGGATATGGTGCCTCAAATACATGAGGGCCTGAGCCTTGGCATGGTCCCCAAA
Source organism: Potentilla sterilis (assembly GCA_963682095.1). Classification (NCBI taxonomy): domain Eukaryota; kingdom Viridiplantae; phylum Streptophyta; class Magnoliopsida; order Rosales; family Rosaceae; genus Potentilla; species Potentilla sterilis. The sequence continues at coordinate 24,455,626 of OY821764.1, forward strand.
AGGGGTGGTGGCGGCTGCATCAGTTAGAAAGGCTGGAAAACCTTTGCTTTGGAAAGCAATTTCAACATCGGAAACCCATCGATGGTAGTTTTTGCCTTGAAGATCCAAGATCTCAAAATCAGGACGTGACGGTGTGGACGACGACATGTACAAGAGAATAGAACGTCAGATTAGTATCACTTTAAACATATACCATCAAGTATATATTGGAATTAGAAGGGATATATTCGGTCACATAAGGGCATCTCCAACAATCACTTTAAAACCCATACCCAAACCCAAAACCTATAAAAATCCATCTCCAACAATGAGAACCCATACCCAAATTGGAGTTCCTTCCCCAAACCCAACCCATTTCTAGAACCTTTTCAAGGAGGAAACCTATTTCTTCTTTGTGGAACCAGATTGGTCCAAGGACAAAAAAAAATAATATTAAAATAAATTATATAATTAATTAAGTCTAACACATATTAAAATATATTATATAATTAATATCTATAGTTTATATAATTCATTTGTTATTAAATAATTATATAAAATGATTAAAATTTGCGTATGGGTATGGGTTTTGACAAAATGGTTGGAGATGAAATATGAGTTTGAATAGTAATGGGTTTGGGTGAGTCAAAAATGAGTTTGAGTATGGGTTTTGAGTAGGGTTGTTGGAGATGCTTTAAGTGATTTTTATTTTTTTTTCGATGCAAAAGCATTATTTTTTTTTTCTTTTAATGCATATTCCGGCGACATCATATCGCACCTTCAAACAGTGGCGTACTCAGACATCCACATAAGCATCTCTTTTTCTTTTAATTCCCTTTCAACTTGATTCCCCCAGGACCATCACTTAAAACTGCGACCGTAGGGGTGATGAATTCCCCATTCTAGGTCTCACGGGCGATTTAAGAATGGCCGGAATCAGAGTAGAAGAAAGGCTAATAGCGCCCGATATAATATATTTATAGTTCAAAAGCAGGAACTTTTATAAAAAGTTTACCTTTTGATCAAAGGAACAAGAGCGTAAGGCTTGTTCTTCGACTCTTGTTTGGTTCTCGAGCCTCTTCCTACGCGAGTAATTTGGAGGAGCTATCTTGAAAAGTTGATGGCGAGCTAACAGGCTGGCGAGCGAGCGGGCTTGGCGAGCGAGCAGGCTGGCAAGCGGGCGAGCGAGCGAATTTGCAGGTGGCCGGGCAAAAGCTGTGGCCTAGGAGAGACCGAGAAGCGGGGGGGGGGGGGGGGGGGTGGGGGGGTGCGCACGGGTCCCGAGGAGGGAGGTGCGGCCGAAGGAAGGGATGGAGGAGGAGGAGGAGGAGGAGGATGAGGAAAAAATTATTAGGGTTTTTCTAAGGCTCAGGGAGGTCACGTGCTGATAACGTGTTCAAGGAGAAAAGATACTAGGGAGAACTGTGTGTTTATTAATTGATAGAGAGGCCTTTATATAGGCATTACATCAAGTATCCCGATAAATCAGAGATTCCTAATCTATTACAGAATCAACTATACTAGTTTAATTAGGTCTAGACACATCCAGGAAGTTACTGAAATAACCTTCCTACAACAAAATTGAGATTTTTACCAATAGTTACACTTTTGAGCTCATAATTACTAAGAAAAAGATTGATTTTTAAATTTACCACTAGCATGTTTCCATCCAAAACTAACAGAATTTGTTAAACCATAAATTACGAAATTATCCCCATTGAGGTAAAAAAAAAAAAAAAAACCAAACTATGTACCTCTAATGCTACTGAGCCTCAAATCTCAACTTAATGCAACTGGGCAATCCCTCTGCAAATGTCCAGGTTCTATACAATAATAACAAACTTTTCTATATGGAGCCACCCCAAAAGATTTTGAAGATTTCACTGTACTGTTTCTTAAAGGGCCAAAGTTTTTATGCTTGTACTGTCCACTAATGCTTCCAGATTGGAGACCTCCTTTTGTTTCTTGGATATTGCGCTCAGCAATAAGTGCTCGTTCCACTACTTCACAATATTTTTGCAACTTCAGAATATAGACCTTTTCTCTAATCTCAGGATTAAGCCCATCCTCAAATTTTTTCGCCTTTGCAACCTCAATTGGAATGATACCCGGTGCAAATCGCATCAGCTCTTCAAATTTACCTTGATACACTAGGCCAAAAACCTCAATAGACAATGGTTTTTTGGCATTGTCTGATGAGGGGCCGTTACCATTGTCTACCCAGCAATTGTCTGATACACGCTTCAGACAATGACAAATTATAATTGTCTGATTATAACTATAGACAATGATAGGGAAAAAACAGCCATTGTCTGACATCCAATAACGACAATGCTACTTTGTTATAAATCATTGTGTCATGTTATTTGTCATGTTATTTTGTACAATATCAAATTTTTGGGAAATATTGTCGTTGCCATTATAAGAAGACACTTATTTATAAAAAGTATTGTCTTTATTAGTTTTGCACAATTTAATTTTCTCTTTATGTATTGTCCATATTTGATTTAAACTACCGTCATTTCTGGATTTTCAAATTTGTGTTTGATAGTTGTTATCTGCATCTGCTATAGACAATGATTTTAGTTTCGTTTTTATTGTGATTATGAGTTACCTGTTCCTTAACTTGTTTACTAAGTGTTTAAGTGAATGTGTAGTTTCAACCTTATTTAAACTTATCTCTCTCTATGGGGAGCCATAGTGTAAACGTTCACAAATTTTTACATTGATAATTACGTCTCATTTATTTGAGAGTTTAATGTTTGGAAGAGTCGACGAAACAAGGTCATTTAAAAGTACGTAATAACGTTTTCGTGTGATAAGTTATGATAAAAATATTGCATAATAATGAACATTGTCTAAAGCAATTGTCTGAAAAAAATATAGACAATGCACAATAATTGACTAAAAGCATTGTGTGATGGGTACCAATTAGACAACATATAAATTTAAAGGTATTGTCTGCCGCTGGTTTTCACACAATGGTTAAATAAAAACTATTGTCTGAAGTCCCAGGCAGCGCAATGTTAAAACACCACAGTAAACTGAAATTGTCTGTAATAGACTCACACAATGGTAACATAAAATCTATTGTCTGAATAGCAGATTCAGACAATATTTATTTTCTTACCATTGTCTGATTTTTTCAAACAATGGTTTTTATCAATAGCATTGTCTGATGAATATTGTCTATTGAGGTTTTTGGCTTAGTGATAGTCTGCTACTGTCATTTCCCCTTTAGACAAAAACATAAACTCTTTGGCCTTGGCTTGCTTGACTGTGTCCGGGAAGTATTTTTCAAGAAAGACTACTTCAAATGCATTCCAGGTGATAATTTCAGTGTTGGGAGTAGCAAGAACTGATTCCCACCAGTGATAAGCTGCACTTTCTAAGTAGGTACATGCACCAATTACTTTCAAGTCTTCCGGCACTTTCTGATTATTCAAAGTTCTCTTCATTTGTCTCAGCCATTCTTTAGCTATCATGGGATCTAAAGTACCCTTGAATATAGGAGGTCGAGCTTTACGGATTTCACCTTGTATCCTCATAACCCGTTCTTCACTATCCTCTTGATGATTGCCATTGCGATTTTCCCTTATCGCACTTGTCATATCCTGAATAGCAACTATGACATCCATGTTACTGCTAACCTCACCCTTATGTTGCTCTTCAGCCATTCTTTGGTTTTGATTTTTAGAGACGAAGGAAAATAATTTAATCAAAACTTAATCATACTTTCAAGTAACAAAGTACGGTTCAATCAATCTACTGGCTAGAGGTATTTATATATATAGTTTTAGTGCTCACATAGTAAATATACAATCTAGAAAGTTATAATGCAAGAATCTGGAAGTCATGATACAAGATATTGTAAGCAATTTTAGTCAAAAGGAAAGATTAAACCGTTAACTAAACATGTAGAAATATATTCTTCTGCTCTTATACAAATATGATCATACCAGGAAATTAAGAACACGAACAAAAGAACTCATAAAGAGCAAGTAATTAAATAAGTTCCTACTGCATTATAATTCAATGAAATCATATGAGATTTATAGCAAAATTGAGCAGTAGATGAAGATGAACATACTACATAAAGAGAAAACCTACAAGCATGGAAAAATACAAAGAGAAAAACTCCAGGAACTAAGCACCAGTCCATACGAGTTCATAAGAAAGGGCGGCCAACAAAACAACTCATTAAAGCTCAGCAAAATGATGGAAAAGATCACCATGGATGTAGTCACTTGATCAGATACTAAGCTAACCCAAAAATAAATAAATAAAATTGTTCCCAAGTCCTTCAAGTAATTTCTATGACCAAGTATCACAAGCTTGAATTTAACATCTATTTAATATACTTTGATCAGAACCTCTGATCACCAAATAAGATATCACAAACCAAATTCCAGAACTAAAAAAAAAATATCATCAGTAATATTACACTTGCAACTATACAATTCAATAACTACACTAGCTAATACAAGCATATTCATAGTAGAAAGAAAAAGAACAGAACTGTAGAGAAACCAATACCATAGAATTCCATAATTATGGCAGCATATCACCAAACTTAACCAAAAGGTTCTCACTTCCATATATGTCCAGCCTCAAGTACAAAGTCAGTTATATAATCCTTAACATTTAATATGAAGGAACACTTCAAAATTAACTACTCCAAAGATAACATGAATTAACTCACAAACATATATTACATCATGGAGTTTTACAAGGTTTTGAAAACAAATGCAAATATCTACAGATTACATGTTCACAAGGCAAAACCAAAGAAACAGCCCCTATAAACAAAGACTTGTAAACAAAATTAAGTTGATCATCTTACAACATGATTGTATTAAAACACGTATCATATATTGCAATACAAGATAAATCCTAGACTTCCATAACAAATTCAGGAGGTACTAAGAATAGCATTAAGGTAGTAACTTGTTAAAATAACAATGAAAAATCATGCATATGTCTATCTAACCTCACAGTCCTAAAAGATACTAAACCTATAGCTCTGATACCAACTTGTCACACCTCGATTTTTTATAATATTTTTTTTTCCTTTTATTTTGAGGTGCAACTCATATTTCAATTATAAATGAAATTTTTATAATCGAAATATGAATGAAATTGGAATAGAATATTCTATACACCAAACTGAAATTACTCTTTATTACAAAAAGTTCCATAACAAACATTACAAGAGTGGACTACTCAAAGTCCAAGTCATATTCTATAAAAGTAAAACAACACACATATATTACTATATCTAAACATTCTTGACAGCATTTTAGCTTCAAGCAACATGTTCTTCACCTGTAAAATGGTTAAAGGGTGAGCATAACAGCCCAGTAGGAGGCAAAACTCCTTTAAATGAAACAGAATAGATTCAACATTAACAGATACATAAATGCAACTTTTATGTACTCCATATAGTTCACCTAGCCGAATACACCAAGCCTACATGTCCCATGCCATGTATTTTACCACAAGGGTGACTTGGAATCCCCCCATTTACATGAACTACCTCCCACTTACACTCATAACCCATTTTGCTAGTCATCTTGTCCATTCCTCTTTCGCAGCCCCAAATTACCCTTTCACATCCTATACTAATTGCGCAATCAATAGGCATACCTGGGTGCATGGTACCTGCCGAGGTTATGGACTTAACTACACAAAAATTTAATCTTAACTTCTCTACCCAAAGTGCTTTGTGCATAACACTAGCATATCCCTAATGCCTTATATGATAATAAAATCTTTATATATTTAAACAGACCATGTATATGTTAATCACAAAAAGATAACAACCATTCAATACAAGCAAACAATTTATAAAACAACATATAAATCGAGTATTGAGGTTCCCCATGTTTCCCCCTACCTTTGCTGATTTTTACTTCAAGTATCAACTCCTAATTAAAGGACAAAACCAAAAAATCAGTACCCTATACCTAAAGTATTTAAAATTTAAAATACAAGCACCGCCTTTGTTTCACAAAAAAAAAAAAAAAAATCAGTTTTTACTCAACACATAACCAAAATTTCAGTCTTCTAACCTTAATACCTTCACACTGAAAACTTTACTAATCTGTTAGGATTTTGACTTCAAGTCCTTCTAAATATTTGTAGAAGACACACATAGTAAACTCTCACTTGGAATCACTAGAAAACGAGTTTTCAAAAATAATTTATGAATTTTCAAATTTCAACTTCAGTTCCAGGTTTTTCTGACAAAAATTCTGTCTAGAAAATATTTTGGCTAAAAACGAAATAGCTAGAAACAGTATTTCAAGATGGTGTCTTAACAACATTTAAAATACACATACAAACAAACTGGGACAACCTAGTAATACCGCAACCTTCTTTTTCTCCCTCTCTCGACCTAGGGTTAGGGTTAGGGTTTTGAGACAGCTGCTCGGTGCGACTCATATGGCGGCAGTGATGGCGTCGGTAGCCTCCTTGACTGCACGTCTGGTGTCCAAGCTCTCTCTCGGTTCAGAGGAGGAGCCGGTGGACCTGGGGGATCTTCGGAGCCACGAAAACGGGTTCGTTGCTTCCCGTTTCTACCTGGTTGGTCATCTCAACACCAGCAAGGCTATGGCTTTTGACTCTTTCCACGGGCGCTGTGCGGTCCATGTGGAAGACCTCGACTCCGGTGGAGGTCACGGCACAGGGAAATAGGTACATTTTCACGTTCAACAATGAACGTGATCTGTCGAGGATCAAGATGGGTGGTCCGTGGTGCGTCCAGAGGTCGATGGTGATTCTCAACGACTATGATGGTTTTTCCGACCTCATTTGGATTTGGGTGGCAATTTCAGGGCTTCCGCCGGCGCTCCTTACGGTGGCCACCGTCCGGCTTGTCGGGGAGACGATCGGCCCGGTTCTCCAGATCGATCACGCTGCCCTGGGTCGTGGTACTGCTAGGGTTCGCTTAATCCTCCCGATCAATGCCCCGGTGAAGCTTGAACGTCGGCTTAGGGTTTCTCCATCCGATGTGATCACAATGGAGTACAGGTACGAGAGGCTTCTAGGTTGCTGCCGCACTTGATGTCGGATTGACCATGGAGGGCAGACGTGCCCTAGTGAGGGTACGCAAGAGGAAGCAGAGCTGCCTTCTCAAAGGGTTGCGCAACCGTGGATGATCTTCAGGGCAAACTCATCCCCAGGTATGACTATCTCCTCTTCTCCTTCGCTCTCATCCCTCTCGGGGTTATTTTCGAAGAAGAAACGCCAGGTACAGCTCCAAGCAGTATCGAAATTCTCATCTCCATTGAAGGTGACCGGAGTTCGCCGGGTTCGAGATGAGAATGACTCAAGTCAGGACAAGCGTACCAAGCACTGCTTGGAGATCATACCTTTTGAGCTTCGACCGGGTGACCTACGCTTTATGGTGGGTAATGATGGAGTTATTGGCCTTGTTCGCAAATCCCCGAAGAAACGTGGACGCTCTAGGGGGAGCAAGAACAAGAAAATGGCTTCACATATGAACTTCGATTCGATGACGTCTCCGTCCGGAACTGCAGGGAGGATGGACAGCCCAGAAGGTGATTCGGCAGGTGGAGGTCTGATGGATTCGGGGTCAGCCTCGGAGGTTGGCAACGGGGCCAACGTGGCGTAAGGTGGTACAACCTTGCACCAGGATCCCATTATGAGAGGAGGGAGGGCTGCTCTACCTCTTCCTGAAAAGTACACCGTGTGGTCTTGGGCCTGAAGGTCTTGGTGGAGTCCTCTCTTCTATCTTGATGGTTACTCGCTTTCTTAGTTTATTTTCCGCTTGTTTTGGACGTATTTTGCTTTATTCGAACTTTAATTTCGTTTATTTCGTTTCGTAGCTTCATTTCAGAACTCTTTAGTTTGTAGTAGAGTTTCGGCTCCTGCTTGACCAGCCACAATCAGTCGTATGACTTATGCCAATGAAGTTATTCATTCCCCTAAAAAAAACATTTAAAATAGACATCCTAAAGAAATTTTCAGAACTGGAATCACATGAAAACGATTTTTATGTAATTAGTTATGTGTTTTCAAAGTATAGGTACAGAATCAGTTTATTTCTGAAAAATTGTTGGTGTGTGCCTAAACTTTAAGCTTTAAAGAAGAGATCTGGAAATCTAAAAATTTAACAACAGAAGCTAAAAAAATATCAATCTCCTACATGCTATCAAAGTAAAGAACTAAATTGGTTTAGTTTCCAGAAAACTAACTAATCACATATAATCAGAAACCAACATGATTCCAAACTACAATTCTTCTAATCATAAAATAATTAAACCATATTTCAAATTCCAAATACAGAAACTAAGAACATAAACCATAATATAACAAACCCAACATCTTGACCAAACAATTGATAAAACACAAAGGTACCAAACACATTCATCAATTAAAACACTCAATACCTAACCTCTTCTCTCTCAGTGTAGGTGGTACTGAACTCCTGAATCCTACCTCAACATGTAGAATGTGATGCCTATTTATAGCGTTTGGAGAGGGGAATTAAACGTGGTGATCAATAAAGGATTAAAGGAAGCCAAATCGAACTGTACAATTGAAATCTTACCCATTTAGGTACTAGGCCTGCCACCTCTAGACTTCTAGGGTTCCAGCTCCTGCTATCTAGCTTCAAGGAGTCATCAGGTGAGAAACCTGTTCTCCACCCTTTTGACACCTCCTGCTTAATCATGGCGGTTCCTCTTATTTTGGCTTTTCTAAGGCGGTAGGAAGATATTTTCAGATTGAGGAATTGCAGAAGAAGAAGAAGAAGGCGGTGAAGGAGATGGTGAGTTCAGCGTTGTTCTCTTTTTCCTACGACAACAGGCATTTGTCTTTTTTTTTTTTTTAAGTTGTTTTACATTTGGGCTTGGATAACAGGTCATGGACTTGGGCTAACACTCTCCAACTTAAATAAAATAATAAACATAACAAAATAAAACAAGAAAAGAAAACAAACTAAAAAAAAACATTAATATTAGCATAGAACTAAGGATATATATATATATATATATATATATATATATATACACACACACACGCACAGATCAACCACGTACCAAAAGTATTCAAAACAAAACAAATTTTCTAATTTAAGTAAAATTTTTGAATCGTCACAGTGAATCTAGGAGAAGATCAAATGACAAGGGCACATAGTCGTTAGTATTTCTAAGTTCATCTTAATACTTTCAATTCTGCAAATTGTGTTCTTATATATGATCTAGGAGAAGATCAAATGACAAGGGCACATAGTCGTTAGTATTTCTAAGTTCATCTTAATACTTTCAATTCTGCAAATTGTGTTCTTATATATGTTTATATGCTGTGTTTCGATTTCTATTTGATATAGAATATATGAATTGAATTAAACTAAATATATGTAAATCAACTTACAAAAGAAACTTGGATTGAGGTGTATAAACCTCACAACCTGATAGTCATCCCTCTCAGAAAGGTACCCAAACCCAAGAGTAGCTATACCGCCTATACGTCTCGGGCAAGTTATTGGGGTTTGTATTGGAAGATTATAGCCGCTTCGAGGCAGTTCTTTGAATTTTCTAAGTGATGGATTGAACAGTTATATAGGAGAGTCCAATCTCAGAGAGAGTATAGTGATGTAAAGCAATCTATTGCAAGAACCATGAACAGTGAAACCCAAATAGTGCAGTGCTCCATTTTGCATGGAAGACCTATGGACCTAGGAAGCCCTGACTTCTCATCATAGGTAAATGTTGTAGCTAAATAAATGCCGAGGCCCCTGTGTGGATGGATTTGTCCATGGCGAACAAGTAGATAATCATGATCATGACTCCCTTTCATGGTAATCTTTTCATGAAATTTTCTGAACACAGGGGCTTTATTAGTCTCTGTATTGTATGATTTGCATACACTTATTAACCGCAAAATAGATTGTGTGGGCAGTCTTGTAAAGATTTCAAGAAATACTACGTCAGAGGGTAAGTCTTGGAGAAAATTATTTCTTTCTCTTCTATAATACTGCTTCATGGGAGCCATGTTGACTCTATCAAACAGTAATGGAAAAACAGAGACTTAATTCTTAACAAGAATATGATGAAAGAATAAATTGTACTTATACAATAATTTTATGTCTTGAGTATTAAGCAATTGATTAAATATTATATAAGTAATAAGAGTTGAATAAGGAATGTAATCTTTGTGATATATTGATAACACATTAACAATATATTAAGTAAGAAACTAATATAGAATCTGATATGAATTTCACGTCAATAAGGAAACAATATTGAGATCAACTAGGACTCTTTAATGGGCAAATCACTAGTTGATCACTATACATTAGGGCTGGGCGCGGGCCGGGCCGAGCCTAAAATTCTCAAAGCCCGACCCAAAACCCGACACCCTCTGTCCGAGCCGAGCCGGGCTTTTTCTAAGATGAGGACCGACCCGAGCCCGAGCCCGACGGGTCGAGTCGGGCTTTCGGGTTTTTTCGGGCTTGGAGGAGAGGCGATCGGAGAGCCGAGCAACTGGGGGCTGAGCAAGCTGAGGCGAGGAGGAGGAGGTAGGGGAGCGCCGCGAGGGGAGGGCCAGAGACCTGGAGTTGGCTGGGGGCTGTGCGGAGAGAAGGAGATCGGCGATGCGGTCGGAGGAGCGGCGAGGTCGTCGTCGGGCCTGAGACGAGCGAAAAGGGGGTTGTTGAGAGCAGAGTAAGAGGGGGTGGGGGGGGGGGGGGGATGAGTGTAGAGGGTTTTCTGAGAGTGGGGAGAGAGAAGGATGAGAGTAGAGGAAGAGGGTGGGGATGACAGTTGGGGGGGGGTGGACACAGAGTCGAGGAGAAAAGGCAGAGGAGAAAAGGTTCAGACAGGGGGTGGAATGAGAGCAGAGAGGGGGGGGGGGGGGGGGGGGGGATTGCGGCTGACAGAAAAAAAATGGTTTTGTAGAGATAGGGTTTAGTATTTGGGCCTGGGCTGAGGGGCTGAATTGATTTTGGGTAGTTGGGTTTCGGGCCGGGCCGAGCTTTCGGTCCCAGAAAAAATAGGGCCCGAGCTCGGACCGGACTTAGTACTTTCGGGCCGGTCCTTCATCGGGCCGGTCTTTTAAAATACTGGGCTCGGCTCGGACCGAAAATTTTTCGGGCTTTCGGGCCGGGCTTTCGGTCTTCCGGGCCCAAACGCCCAGCCCTACTATACATACATGAGCATTAGTCTCTGGTCTCATCACCAACGCATTTAATATCCTATCTCATTGAAGGAGCACTTGTGAGAGAGATCAGAAGACTAAAGCTTGAAGATCGGAGTTTCTTGAGCAACAAGCAATGGCGATCAACATCAATGCAGCATGTAGTAATTCTGTTCTTAAGTTTGATTTCGTGTTTACATGGTTTGAGGTTCATTACAGTATTACAAGATTATTTAGTTTTGATCTTTCAATTGGTATCATGAGCTAGTTTGAACCATGCATGTAAATCGATTATGAAAATCAAAATTTAGTATTCAAGGTTTTATCAAAAACTTTTCCACAAAAAAAAAAAAAACCTTCAAAAAACGGGTCAGCTCAAAAACAACTTGGGCCTGTGAGCCATGCTACCCAACCCGCGACCCGATCTGGAATTACTCTGCAGAGAGATTGAGAAAACTAGTCGTTATTTTACAACGACTAGATTCTGGTCCGAGCTGGGAGGAAGGCGCGAGATTTCGTTCATTAAGTCGATGGGATCAAGGCCCGCAGCTCGCAATTCAGGTTAGATTAAGAACAACTAGAGAACCCTAAAAACATTATCGGCGTGCACATAGGTTAAGTAAGATGGGGACCGGATGAAATTTGAGATTTTTTGCATGATTCTGTGTGTGTTCTTGATTGTTTCGATTCGACTTGTATGATGTATATGGTATTGTTATTTGCTTCAATTAACCATGCAGCACTGTACCAGAGGCTAAGGTATATCAATTTGGTGAATCAAAATTTTTTGACATCTATATTGACTTAAGCTATCTGCATAAAATCTGTAAAATTTTCTTTTGGTTATTGTTGTGATTTGGTCTCCCATGTTTAACTTTTATCATAACAAGAAATTTACAGAAGAAAGGAATATTTTTTTATCAAGATTTGGTTTAACTTGATTTCAGTATGAACATATAGAAATTCCTTGAGTTTTTGGTTTTCTGCTTTTATAAATTGTATATTGCACATAGCAAAATTTTTCATGATTGCAGACGATCAATTGAGCATAAAAACTTGAAAATTTGTGCTTTTGAGATTTTAAAACATGCATATTTTGTCTTCCATAGAAGTATTGATGCATTGCTTAAAAACTAGAACAGCTGCATACATGGTTTCTAATCTCAAATTTGGTTATGCTTGAAGCTTTTCTTCTGCCATATAGTTGTTGACTGCTTCTTTTATAAAACTTGAGTTTAATTACTGTAGTTTGTGGATTCAGAAACTTTAGTTATATGTTTAATCTACTGCTATATAAGTGTAGTTAAGCATGTGTTACAGTTGGGATATTGAGATTTATTTGTGAAGTGTGATTTTGGTATATATGTTTGTTTTGAGCTTTCTGTGTTTATGTGATTGTTTTTTTATGGATTTCATTAAAAACACAGAAGACACTTAACAAAACCCTAGACTTTACAAACAAATAAATATAGTAACAAGAATTTTAATTGTGTTGTAGGAAGGTTATTTCCGTAACTTCCTGGATGTGTCTTGACCTAATTAGACTAGATTAGATGATTATATAATAGATAGGAAATCCCTGATTTATCGAGATACTTATTGTAATGCCTATATAAAGGCCTCCTTATCAATGAATAAAGTAGAAGTTCTCCCTATTATAATTTCTCCTTGAACACGTTATCAGCACGTGGCTCTAGCCTTCGTCTAATAGCCCTGAAAAATTTATAAACCCTAGGGTTCCAATCTGAAAAAAAAAAAAAAAAAAAAATAGAAACCCTAGCTTTACCTTCTGCCGGCAACTGCTTGACGCCGCCGCCCGGCAGCCTTAGAAGCCGCCAATCCGAGCCCAGGCGTTGCACGACCTGGATTCCCCGTCAATCCGATCGACACCAGCGCACGGCGTTGCTCGATCCGCGTGCCGGATCTGCATGACCCGGATCAGTCCTGACCCGGTTCCTCCGCCAACCCGACCCGAGTCGGGTTTGGGCCTCTGTCGATCCCAGCAACCCTTTGGACTTTTCTTCCTCCCACTTTTTCCTATTTTATTATTTATTTTAATAATTTCATGTATCTATCTAAATATATTTATTTTTCACGTGCTCAATAGGAAATATGTGGTCATTTATCGACATGTTACGACGATGTGTACGCCATGGAGATGAGGAACAATTTTCTGCATTCGTTTAAAGAACGAAGTGACTATTGCATTTTGCAAAAGGAGTAGAACCGTGTTCTCAAGCGCATGTTATATTACAACGTAGTTCATTGGCGAACTAGCAAGTAAGATTTTATAAAAGTTCCAGCTTTTGAACATATACGACATATACGATATATATATATATATATATATATATATCGGGCGCTATTAGCCTTCTTCTACTCCGATCCCGACCATTCTTAGATCGCCGATGAGACCTAAGATGGGGATGTAATTACCCCTACGGTCGAAGTTTTTAAGTGATGATCCTGAGGGAATCACATTTGAAAGGGAAATTAAAAGAAAAAAGATACTTATGTGGATGTCTGAGTACGCCACTGTTTGAAGGTGCGATATGATGTCCTCGGTTTTATGCATCGAAAAGATAAATTTATGACCATATACGTCAAAGCCCTTCTAATTCCGTTCTACATACTTGAATGGTATGTGTCATATTCATACCAATCCGACGTATCTCTTTTCCCTTAGATGTCGTCATAGTCACGACCCGATTTTGAGATTCTTAATCTCGAGGGAAAACAATATCATCGATGAGTTTCCGATGTGTAGCTTGCTTTTCAAAGCAAAAGTTTCTCAGTCATTCTGAATGAAGCAGTAGCCACTACCCCATTTGGGGATTATGTCAAGGCCTAGGCACTCATTTTTGAGAACGCCATATTCATCCAACTCTGAAGCGACAACATCTGTCGATAAAAGATCCCTAAAGAAAAAATTTAAGGAAGGAACACGCTCCAGTAGCGATTAAATAATGTCAATGACATACTTATCCCAGAGATTTCATTGAAATGGGAAACCATTCGGATATTTGGATTATGACCTTGACACTGTTGGCATAACAAAAATGATAGAGATCTTATCAATAAGACTCTTGATAAATTCCCCATAGCCTATGATGTCTTATGACACTCATACCGAAATTCGGTTGATTAGGCTGAATAAATAACAATAATTTTGAGACCTGTTGGAATTAAAAGATTCATGAACCACAGGCTCACTATGGGAAGGCTTCAAAATAAAAGAAAGAAGAATCAGAATGCCCTGTATCAACAAGTTTCTAAACTGATACGTGGAGGAAATCAAAATGGTAGAAATCGTGTGACACGACGCTCCAACACTTGGAGACGAGATGGCGACAATGCCGCACCTTCAGGGGGAGGCCGATTCGGCCATAGAACCCGTCAAGGTGGCCACGCGCCACCTCCTCCCTCGTCTCACAACAACAACAAAAGCACTAGTTTTGCTCCTTGTTACAAGTGTGGTTCCTCTAAGCATATACACCACGTGTATAATTCTAGCAAAGAGATGATTAATGCCTACAAGAGATAATTCTAGCAAAGAGAATTATCATGCTGAGTGAGAACTAGTGATGACAACCTCATGTTAATCTCGTGGCTAAGCACTTCATTCCAGAAGTTAAGACTCAAGAGCCTACTCAAGCATTAGATGTCCCAGATTTTGATTAGTCTTTATGTTTGACTTTTCATTAAGAATTTTTCAAATATTGTTATGGCTTTGCCATATCTTATAGACTTTGATCTCTTTGTCGTTTTCTTTGGAATTAGAAGCTTGGTTTTGATGTATTAAAACTTGGCAAGTTAATAAAATTTCTCTGTTTTCTCAAATTGTGAGAAATTTTATGTTTTTAAGCAATCCAGATTCGTGTTTTAACGACTCATGTGGTTATTCTGAAACACTATTGGGTCACATTGGCTTAGTATATTGGATTTCTAATTCCACCTCAGCTCAAATCAAAATCAAAATCAAAGAATAATTGGAGCTAGGCTCGACGTCACAAGCCTAGTGGCCAACGTCGGCCTCATGGTGATGATACCTCGGCTTCGGCAGCACAAAGGTGCCACGGCACCGTGCTTTCAAGGAGGCTTCGGCCTCGGTTCCATAGCCGCCCGAGAAGGTGCTTAGCACCGATCCTAGGAGGCTGAGCCTCCATTCTTCCGGTCACCAAAGGTGTTCAACACCACAACGTGCGAAGCCTCAGCTTCGTTTTGGTTTCTGATGATAATTGCTCGGTTATGTAACATTCAACCTTGCACTTTCCGACTTTAGTTGAAGTTATAAAGTCCAAATGCCATGTGATACACTCGATGAAATTTCATCCCCTTTTCTTTCTCTATCCTACGGGGTAGTGATTAGATTGTGTCCCGCGAGAAAACCACCCATAGTTTTTCATCTATTTAGATGTCTCGCGGTGAAGTTGAGTGTCTAGCTATTCTAAGGGAGAGAGAGTCGTTTAAGTATTATGTGCAATATAGATGATCAATGACTATATCGATTAGAACCTCGCCGGTTGTTAAAGAGCGTGGATTCATTAACTTTACGTTACCTAATGGTGCAGTTATCGATGTCATTGAACGTATTCTATGCACCAAGAAAAAATCGAATCTTGCTGTGTTTTCCAAAACCTAATTGCCATATGTTATCACTTGGATATATGAGAGTGGTAACAATTACTTGTGTATTTCCTCTAATGAATCATTCTAGAGAAGAAGTTGAGTTAGATTCAATGAGAATACCTCATTCCAATTCTTGTTATTGGATCTTACGACTCATACAAGCTTTGATATTACATGACCTATAATCATAGCTCACTCATTCAAAAATGATATATTTTATACCGATGGAAATGTCTATGTGTCTAATTTTCAGAGACACTGACCGTTTGATCATAGCTATCATATTGAGTGAGTTATGGCCGTTTCGGCAACATAGGACGGATCTGTCTGGAAATCTATAGATCCATCAAATTCGACAGAGCTTTGTGATCATCTTGGTTCGAACTACGTTGTGTACTTTATATCAATGGAAAGCTACCGATGTCTAGTTTCCAAAACATTTTACGGTTTGTCGATACCTTCTGTAATGAAGATGTTATAACCGTTTTAGTACACAAAGGTCATGATGCACGTGAATCTGATTTTCAGCGTGAATTTATATTTTGAGATGCATAATGCTCTTATTGCAAAGCTTGTACATTAACAAGGATGAATCCATTGTTTTCCTTTGTTATGGACACAAAAGAAACCATTCTTACAACAAATACAAGATGATATGTGTGGACCTATCAACCAAAATGCGGACCCTGTGTGTATTCTAAGGTGCTGGTTGATGCATCGACGCATTGGTCACGTCGATTTGCTATCCACAAGCTGTATTTGTCAAGCTTTTAGCTTAAATCATCAAGTTAAGGGCTCACCACCATGACCATCCTATTAAATCTATTAGGTTGGATAATGTTAGAGAGTTTAACTCCAAGACATTCGATGATTATTGCATATCCATAGGGATTGAAGTTGAACATCCCGTTTCTCATGTTCTTTCTCAGAACTGCCTTGCAGAAGCCACTCTTCAGCAACTCCGGCTATTAGCTAGGGCTTTTGGTTATGGGAACCAATTGCCAGTTTCTGCATGGGGATATGTAATACTGCATGCAACTATGCTTATTCATTTCAGACCCAATGCCAACCAGACGTGTAGTGCATACCAGCTAGTTACTGGTTATAAACCCAATATTGCGCACTTACGTACTTTCAGTTGTGCTGTTTATCTATTACGCCTCTTATGCGTACACAGATGGGTCTACAAAGACGTTTAAGTATATGTTGGATGTGAATCCCCAACAATAATCCGCTACCAACCACCGTAGATCTCTTTATTGCGCGTTTCGCAGATTGTCACTTTGATGAGACACACTTCCCGCCGTTCGGGGGAGATAGGAATGCTCACATTCCTAATGAATGTCAGGAATTGACATGGTGTGCCCCCAACGATTTGTCTCATTATGATCCCCGCACTACTCAAAGTGAGTTAGAAAGTGACGAGATCGCACATACATACTGCAAATGTGCCGGTAAGGTTGAAGATCTGATCATATGAGATCGGTTTGGTTGCCCTAAGACCTAGGGCCGTCGGCATATCCTCAGGAAAGGGTAACGCCAGCGGCGGCGCCGCCATACGGGACGTCGTCGTTGTTGTTGAATCGGATCGCAACGGTGCCACTGATGGACTTTGAAGGGGCAGCAGCTTCGGCCTCGGCTCCCACCAAGAAGAGGGGGAGACCGTTTAATTCTCGAGATTTAAAACCTCGAAAGAAGCGAGTTGCGATGGCACAAATTAATCCGCTCATCATCAATGAGATTGTCTCTAACTATAATTATGACAATGATCAACTATGTGTTTTCTGTGGGACGCCACAAAATCTTTGTTGATGTCAGAGTACACATAAATCTCAATTACACAAGTGCGCACGTGTATTTTGTGGATAAAATTCCACGTATGTTGATGATGTAATCGCTTATTCCGTTGCAGAGTGTCAACGAAGAATGTATTGGCCGAAGTGGAAAGAAGCAATACAGGGATTACAGGCAGAACCAGACTCGTTAAATAAAAGGCAAGTCTTGGGATCTGTTAAATTGATCCGGAAAGACGTTAAACCTGTTGGACATAAGAGAGCCTTTGTTCGTAAGCGTAATGAGAGAATGAGGTCATGCGGTATAAAGCAAGACTCATGACGCAATGTTTCTCTCAACGATCTGGTATTGACTACGATGAGATGTATTCTCTCGTAATGGACATTATTACTTTCCGCTACTTAATCAGTTTAGTAGTGTCCCAAAAACTGAAGTTTGCAGCTTATGAATGTGGTTAATGTATACCTATATGGGGATATAGATGCAGATATATACACGAAAGTGTGTGAATGACTTCTAATGCCTTGATCAAGTGACTTTAAACCACAAAGTCATTGTGCAACTAGATTGTAACGTCTGTTGTAATACTTGATTTGGAGGGGATACAAGAACAATGATTTATGCCGATGCGTGTTCATAAGAAAGACAAAGTCTAGACAAAAGAATCCATTCCGTCCTAAAGATGATGATGAAGAGATGCTTGGAGCTAAATACATGTATCTTAGTGCAATTGGGGCGCTATTGTATTTAACACAATATATTAGACCAGACATCGTTTTCGTTGTGAAATTATTAGCTAGATTTAGCTCAGCGCCTACGTATTGTCATTGAAATGGTGTTAAACATCTGAAAGGTTCCATTGACTTGGGTTTGTTCTACCCCTTTAGCACCAGAGAGGTTTCCACCACCGGTCATCCTCACATCAACGCCACCGGCAGCCCCGGCAGCGCCGCTGTACGCCGCGGAACTGCCGCCGGCCCTTCTTCGTCCTTCAATGGCCGTCTCCCTTATCCAAAGACTCCCAACAATGTGTTAGTTGGTTTTGTAGATGCTGGGTATCTCTCTGACCCGCATAGTTCTTTTATAATGTGCAACAACAGAAATTCCTGAACATCCAAGTTAATCAAGTGATTAAGATGCAAATGTTGCAGATTTGTTTACCAAGTCTTTGAGAAAATCTATGTTTGTGAAACATGTGAAGAGCATTGGCATGCGCCAGTTATCAAATCTCTAAGTTTGTTAGACATCAGGGGGAGTCTACATCACATGTCAATCACAAGTATAGTAGTTGGTGCGTTGTGCTCTTTTCCCTTCGTCCATGCATTTTATGTTTGCCCAAAAGGTTTTTGTTTTGCTGGCAAGGTTTTAGTGAGGCAACATGGTAAGCACCATGAAGACATTAGGCGTTCGACACAAGGGGGAGTGTTGTAGGAAGGTTATTTCCGTAACTTCCTGGATGTGTCTTGACCTAATTAGACTAGATTAGATGATTATGTAATAGATAGGGAATCCCTGATTTATCGGGATACTTATTGTAATACTTATATAAACGCCTCCTTATCAATGAATAAAGTAGAAGTTCTCCCTATTATAATTTCTCCTTGAACAAATTGAAAAATTCTTTTGTTTGCTCTCTATATGTCCAAGTGGTTACCCTTAATCAAATTGAGCTTTTAACTAATGCCAATTACAAAACATGGAGAAGGCAACTTGACATGTATTTTTCTCTCAATAATGAGCTTGATGACTGTCTACGCACTGAGATGCCACCACACATAGAAGATAGGGACAAAGATGAATTCCCTGCAGCTTGGGAATATGAGGCCTTATGGCATAGGAAGAACAATATCTGCAGGAACATCACTAGAGCCACCATGACAGAGACCATAGCTGGGACCGTTCTAGAGATGGAGTATGCATATGACCTGTTGGAACATGTGCAGGAAAAATTTATAGAAGACTGACAAGTCAGAGGCAGGGGCATTGTCTCTGACACTGAGCACCCTTAAGTATAATGGTGTAGGAGGTGTTAGGGATCACATCCTAAAAATTGAGAATATAGTGAATAAACATAAGAATCTCAATTTGGTGCTCCCTGATGAGTATGTTGTGCATACTGCACTTCATTCTCTTCCTCCAAGTTTCAATAAGCTGAAGTCGAGCTACAATGCTCAGAAGGAAAAGTGGGGACTTAATGAACTCCTTGCTATAGCAACTGAAGAAGAGACTCGAATCAAAGCTAATGATCCAGCTTATGGTGTCATTAAGGCTTCCAGTTCAGAGACAACAATCAATATGGTAGGCAAGAAAAAGTGGAAGAAGAAGCTAGGATCTAGGAAGACTAACTTTAAGCCTCATTCAGCTAAGAGTGCAGGGACATCCAACACTAGAACTTTTAAGTTCAAGTGTTATTTCTGCAAGAAGTCTGACCATAAAAAAAAGGATTGTAATAGCTTTAAGGCTGGGATGATTAAGAAGGGTAAGAACCTAAACCTGTCTAAAACTAATAATTTTCCATATTTTTATTTTCTAGAAGTTGATTTAATAAATGTAGAGCCAAATACCTTTTGGCTTGATTTTGGCTCCCCTTACATATAGTTAATTCCATGCAGGGCTTCACAAAGAAGAGGAAACCAAGAAGTGATGAAGCTCACATTCGAGTAGGGAATGTGATGAAAGTCTCAGTGAAGGCCATAGGCAGTTTAGTATTATGTTTAAGTTTAGGAAATTATCTTTTTTTCTGGATAATGTTTATTTTGTACCCACAATGAAGAGAAACTTAATCTCTTGGGATTTTTTGGTTCAGCTTGGCTATAGTTTTCTTTATGACATTAATGGAATAAAGTTGATTAAGAATTCATTATGTGTTGATTCTGCTTGGCTTTTGAATGGATATTTACAGATACAATGTAGCATTGAAAATTCTCAAATAGTTTATTTTGTTGAGAATTCAAATTTAAATGCAGCTTCCAGTAATAACACTGTTTCTAGTGTTAAAAGAACCATGTTTAATGATAAGTCTGCCTATTTTTGACATAGAAGACTCGGCCATATATCAAAAGAAAGAAAAAATCTTGTTAAGAACAGAATGTTACTAGAATTAGATTTTTCTGACTTGAATGAATGTGTGGAATGCTATAAGGGAAAAATGACTAACTTAAACAGAAAATGTGCATATAGAGCTACTAGTCTATTAGAGTTGATTCATACAGACATATGTGGACCAATAAGTCATAAAACTATCTGTGAAAACGTCTATTTCATTACATTTACAAATGATTTCTCACGTTTTTGTCACATTCAGTTGTTATCTGAAAAAGCACAGTCTATAGAAGCTTTTAAGGTTTTCAAAGTTGAAGCTGAACTTCAACTTGGCATGAAAATAAAAACTGCGAAATCAGATAGGGGGGAGAACTTTATGGTAGATATACTGAAACTGGTCAACATAAAGGGTCATTTGCTATGTTTCTTGAGGAGCATGGCATTAAAGCACAATATACAACTCCATATAATCCCCAACAAAATGGAGTGGCAGAAAGAAAGAATAGAACTCTTCTAGACATGGTTAGGAGCATGATGTGTACATCTGATTTGCCTTTATATCTTTAGGGAGAAGCTTTAAAAACTGTAAATTATATTTGCAATAGAGCACCAAGCAAATCAGTAGATAAAGACCCTATGAACTTTGGCATGGGAAACAACCAAGCTTGCATCATATGCATGTCAATCTGGGGCCGCATTGCAGAAGCTAGGATTTATAATCCTAATTTAGAAAAGCTTGAGCCAAGATATGTTAGTTGTTATTTTGTAGGTTACTCTGAAAAATCAAAGGGGTATAAACTCTACTCGAGTAAACATACTCCAAGAATATTTGAGAGTCATCAAGTTAAATTTTTAGGAGAGTCTTCATGCAATACAGAGTATATAGATTTATCTATAGACTTTGAAGAAATTGTAGAAAATTCAGAAAATTCTTTTAGCTTACAGAATCATAATTCTTCACCATTATTTTCAGATATGAATACATAAAATCAAAATTTATTTGAAACTAGAGTTTTGGGGGAAGAATTAGTCACAGAGCCAAAAAATTAAAATTTTTCATAAAATATGGAAATTGATCAACTTGTAGAGAATACAGAACCTCAAGAAAATATAATACCACTAGAGCCTCAAGAAGAGCTTGAGCCAAGTCCTAAACGTAGAAGATCTCAGAGGGAAAGAATTCATACTTTTGGAGGTCAAAGTGAATATTTAGTGTTTTCTCAAGAAATTGATAATGCATTAGATGATGACATTGATCCAGTCACTTTTAATGCTGCTATTAAAAGTGAAGACTCAGCTAAATGGCAAGAAGCCATGGATGCAGAAATTGAGTCTATGAAGAATAATGAAGTCTGGGTTTTGGTTAAGGCATATGAAAATCAAAAGACAATAGGTTGTAAGTGGGTTTTTAAAACTAAAAGAGATGCTAAGGGAAATATAGAGAGGTTTAAAGCTAGGTTAGTTGCTAAGAGTTTCACTCAACAAGAAGGAATTGATTTTACTGAAATATTTTCTTCAGTATCTACAAAAGACTCTTTCAGAATAATTATGACATTAGTGACTCATTTTGATATGGAGCTACATCAAATGAATGTCAAAACTGCTTTCCTAAATGGTGAGCTTGAAGAAACCATTTTTATGAAAAAACCTGAAGGTTTTGTTGTTCCAGGGAAAGAGAAAATCGTCTATAAACTTAAGAAATCAATTTATGGATTAAAACAAGTATTTAGGCAGTGGTATAGTAAATTTGATTCAGTGATATCAACTTTTGGTTTTACAGAAAATATTGTTGATACTGTGGGGAATAATTTTATTTTTCTCATTTATATGTTGATGATATCCTCTTGACAAGCAGTAATGTAAAATTACTTAAAGACACTAAAATCTTTCTCTTTCTGTCAAAAAAAATTTGACATGAAAGATTTGGGGGAAGCATCTTTTGTCTTAGGCATTGAGATAAAAAGGGATAGAAAACGTGGCTTATTAGGTTTGTCACAAGCAAGTTACATTACAAAAATTCTGCAACGTTTTGAAATGGAAACTTGCAGTTCTGGTGAAGTCCCTATGTCTAAGGGAGATAAATTGCATAAAAACAAATTACATATGTCTGCAGAACAGAAAGCTGATATGGATTCAAAGCCATATGCTAGGTTAGTTGGTAGTTTGATGTATGCTCAGGTATGCACTAGCTAGACCAGACTTAGCATTTGCAGTTGGCATGCTTTCTAGGTTTCAAAGTAATCCATCAATTCAACATTGGAATGCAAGTAAGAAGGTTCTAAGATATCTTCAGAGAACTAAAAACCATTTGCTTGTTTATAGAAAAGTGAAAAATTTAGCTGTAGAAGACTTTACAGATTCTGACTTTGCTGGAAATTATCCAAACTCGGATAAATCCACTTGTGGTTATGTGTATATGTTAGCTGGAGGTGTTGTTGTATGGAAAACCATGAAACAGACTATAGTTGCAACTTCTACTATGCAAGCAGAAGTCATATATAGCTGTTTATGAAAGTGTCTTTGGATCATAAATTTTCTGATAGAGACAAAAATTCTGAGTCATGTGATTCCAAATAAGCTAAGTGTGGTCTACTGTGACAATGAAGCTGCAATATTTTTCTGTAAGAATAACAAGAGATCAACTAATTATAAGCACATTGATCTTAAATATTATGGTGTGAGGAAAAGAGTCAAGGATGGTGAAATCAAGATTCTAAATATTGCTACAGAAGAACAGTTAGCAGACTCTTTTTACCAAGTCATTACCAGTTGAGACTTTTAAGAAGCATTGTGCTAGACTAGGTGTTCTTGAGAAGCTAGATTCTGGTGTTTAGTGGGAGCATATATTCAAATTTTTAGTTACAGATTTTTCAATATTTTGTTTTCTTCTTGTATTTATGTTTTGGCTATGTAAACTTGATTCTGTTATCAAATAAAATTGAGGAATTTCATTTATACTATTTTCTGTATTCTATATTTAAATTTCTAATCAGTTTCTGTTTTCAATTTTATTTTTCAAGTTATTAAGAAGTTCAAGTGGATGTTTATGTGCAGTATATGTTATGTACATGTTTGCTTTTTGAGTTAACAAGTATATTCATATTCACTGGTGTTAAGTTACTTGTGATTTTGGAGTCTTTGTTTAAAACCATACAGAGGACAAGAGATTTTTGACAATGCAGTTATATATGTGTGAAAATGTCATTAGCTCTACTATAGTTTATATCTGGAACTCTTGTGCTTTACAGGAACTTGTGCAGTGATTTTCAATCTGCATTTCTGATGAATTTGTTAGATCTTAGGTTCTACACTTGTTAATGTGAAGTGACCGAGTTATTTGCTTTTAGATTTATACATTTTATACAACTCACGCATGCTTAAAGTGTATTGCTTATTTTTTGTTTTGGTTGTTTTGCTTACATTTGAATCATTGTACAGTCCAGTGGGAGATTGAAAGGATAAATTGGACTTATACAATAATTTTATGTCTTGAGTATTAAGCAATTGATTAAACATTATCTAAGTAATAAGAGTTGAATAAGGAATGTAATCTTTGTGATATATTGATAACACATTAACAATATATTGAGTAAGAACCCAATACATAATCTGATATGAATTTCATGTCAATAATGAAATAATATTGAGATCAACTAGGACTCTTTAATGGACAAGACACTAATTGATCACTATATATACATGAACATTAGTCCCTGGTCTCATCACCAACGCATTTAATATCTTATCTCATTTAAGGAGCACTTGTGAGAGAGATCAGAAGACTAAAGCTTGAAGACGCAATGGCGATCAGCATCAATGCAGCATATAGTAATTCTGTTCTTAAGTTTGATTTCGTGTTTATATGGTTTGAGGTTCATTACAGTATAACAAGATTATTTGGTTTTGATCTTTAATATGACAACTCCAAATTGACAATCCCAGATAGTATAAGCGAATACCCAGAAATCTTGGACAATGCAGCTAAGCAACACAAGTAGATATCCAGAAATTAAAATCAAGCAGAGACTGGAGAATCCAAGATATATGTACCTTCTTCAACTCGATTAAATTCAAGTCCCATCTTCAAAAGACCCAGAAACCCATTTCTTGGACTCACACGGCTCGCGCATTCCAGTTCTCCAATGGCGGCTACGTCGTCGTTAACTATGGCTCTTGATCTTGTTTGGGGTTTCTTTGGGGAAAATTTCACTTCTTTGGGTTTTGCTTTTCTCTGTGCCTGAAACTCTGAGAGAATGAAATCTTTGTTTCTTTATTACTTTGCTTTTTACTCACACTTAAAACGGTGTCGTTTCTCTTTGATGGTAGATGATTCGAGAATCTGACACCTGGGCTGCTCTTTCTTGTAATAAATTTTAGTTTCAAAACTAGTCAAATTGAGCCTCTACTTTATAGCAAACAATATGTATAAATGCCAGTACCTTTGTAATCTCAATGTTTTTTTTTTCTTCTTTTCCTAAATAAACAATTTCAATGTTATAATAGCCTAAATATTGACTTGGTTGGATTTATCACAAAATTAAAATCAAGCAAGATACATTAATAAGTAAGACGAATCTCTTCGAACATCAAGAGACGACTAAAGAAGACGGGACTAGTGATAAGTGAATGACAAAAGTATAACAAGTATTTAACTATATATAGTTGATACATTGCAATTTATTAAAGTTTAGATACTAGTCATACTACGTACGTACGCGTATTTCATCTAAATTACAAACCTTAATGCATGTAATGTAATGTCCTTTAATTAAGATGTTTGAACAAATTACAAAGATGCCGAGCATTTATTCAAGGAACTTAAAATCTCCATTCTCTGAGGACGGTCTCTAGTACTCTTACGTCAAGAAGTATGTACGGAAACATACATCCGCAGCTTCTCCTTTTAGAGAGACTTACAATACACTAATTACAGTTTTCTTAATCTGTCAAGTTTCGATTGTTACGTTCTTAGATGTACTCTAGATTTACTATGAATTCCTTAGATTTCCCAACAAAGATAGACCATATTTTCACGCAATTGTGCATGCATATATATATGATATATGGTTAGAACTTAATTACCATAAGTCTAGCCTGCTACTTGGTGGTGAAGTTACAAAAGCATGCACTAAAACTATGAAACCTCTGCATTGATTGTTACTATCTGTTAATAGTGATTTTGATATGCTAATGGATCAGATAGATGGTTGCATATATATACACTGAAACTGAGACTAACCTTAAAAATCACTTTGAGATATCTTTCTAGCTATTCCATTAATTGGTGAATATTGGTGATGTGGTTTGCTTCCCTTTTCACGAAAATTATGGCTACTCAAGTATATATGACGAGTCTTTCTTGATTTATTGATATGCTCAATAATTTGTTTCTTATGTTCCTTAGCTAAATTTTTAGTTACTCAAAATAATGAGGTTAATCCAATGCAGTCATTTCGGCAGGCAAATAAAAACCGAAATGAGAATTATTTCCCTAGCTATTTGTTCTTAACATTTAGCCATTCTAAAAACAATAGAAAATAAGAAATTACATACTACCAAAGTCCGAATGTGTGTAACATACTAAATTATATATATGGCCACGCCTCAAGCCTAGAACATAGAAGAAGATCGAGGCCAAAGCTAAGCGTTGCAAATCCATAGGAAAAACATCAGAATATGATATAAGTATGGCCAATAACTTTGAAGGACATAGAGCAGCAAGAAGATGATGCAAGTATGACCAATAAATATATAGAAGATAGAGAATGCAGCAGCAAGTGAGAATTTGGATAAGGAAGAATAAATGAGATGAGCATCAAATTTCAGAACCAGCTTGAAGTTTGCCAAACTTGAGTGCGAATTGTTGTGGTGAAGAACAGCCCACGTAGTTGAACTGATTTTTGCTTAAAGATTTGCTTGTATATATATGAATCTGAGGCTTTGAGCCACTCGTTTCCCCTACTTGCGTCTTTCTTTATCGCCAGTTAAGTCTTATCAAATTTTGACGTGTTTTGCTGCCATGCAAATGGATTTAACTTCAATATTTTTGTTCTTGACTTCTGTACCCTGAAGAACTTAACTCTAGTTTTGCTTGGAGAGAGGTACACTGAATTCAGAAGAAGATGTACAATAAATAAATTTGATCCCACTGACATGCACCCGGCCCTTTTTCCCATGTTAAAACAAAACCTCCGCCTCTAGGTTTGCCTATATTCTACATCATAACTCTATATAAATATGAGAACATATTCAGGTTTGGCTTAGTAAGTTTGTATGTATCCGTTTTCTCCAAAAAAAAAAAATTGCATATATCAGTGATGATCAGAAACAATACGGCTCCTAAGAAGGATGGTTTTCTTACCTTCTATAAGTCATGGAGTTTTGAACAAAACCAACACCTCGACGACCTCATCGTTGCCTCCGAACGACACCAAGACAAAGGTGACGATGATCAGATATTAAGTTCACTGGTAGAGAGAGTGATAAAACATTATGAACAATACTACAACGCAAAGTGGCAATGGGCCAAGCTAGAGGTGTTGGCAATGTTTTCTCCGCCTTGGAGGAGCTCGTTAGAAGATGCGTTCCTTTGGATAGGTGGCTGGCGACCAAGCATGGCTTTTCATCTGTTATACTCAAAGTCCGGGCTACAGCTAGAGGCTTGCATTTCTGAGTTGATGCGAGAGTTGAGCTTGATGAGCACCGGCGACTTATTGGGGGATCTCTCACGGTGCCAACTCACCATGATAGACGAGTTACAAAAGAAGACTATCCAGGAGGAGAATCACATATCAGAAAAAATGGCCAAACTGCAAGAGACTATGGCTGATAATCCACTTGTTGAGTTGTCGCATGTAGCCACCGAAATGATGAGAAACGATAATGCCCATAAAGGAGGAACTAATGATCATATGGAGCGACTTGATTGCGCTCTAGCTTTTAAGGAGGAAGGCTTGGAGAAGATTTTGCACAAAGCTGATGATTTGAGGTTGAGAACACTCAAGAACATCACATACAATCTGACTCCTATCCAGGCTGTTCATTTCTTGATTGCTGCTGCAGAGTTGCACTTGAGGGTGCATGACTGGGGCAAAAAGAAAGACGCCTTGTTTAGCTGATCGATGATTTTGCAGAGTTGCTTATGTCACTTCGCGCCACTGGTAATAAAGTAGTAAGAGAGTATTATGGAGATGATCGAAGGCCTGAAAGGTTTGCATGAGCTGAAGGCTTTATATGTCTTATTTTTCTTCTATTCTTTTTTCCTCTCTTAAGAACTCGTTTTTTTTTTTTTTTTTTATTAATTTTTTTTTTATAGATATGTGAGTATGAGTGTGGTGTGTAACTTAGAATTTTCAGCTAGAATGCTGTTTTTTTTTTTCCTATAGTAATGATCTCCTTACGGTTGTTCTGTAATGTAGTGTTTTTGGGTCTTATTAGTTAATATGTATGAAGTATCATGCTTTCGGGAAAATGTTTCTATTACAACTTTCGAAATTTCGGTTACTAAATATAATTTGATGTCCAATTACTACTGTTTGATCAGATTTTGAGAAAGTAAGTGTGGGTAAGTGAGGCTTGTACTTTCAAACTATATGTATTCATATATCTATATATGATTGATTACATCAACCTCAACCATGATGGAGAGTCAAAACTATAGAAAACACCATTTGTAGTAACAAAATTTTAAGTGACTACTACTGGTGGAGCTGCTAAGTATCTATAAGATGATGTAAGTGTTCTCTCTAACGAAAATGATGACTGCACTTCATATCTATCTGATGTCGATGCTGCCGATTCAATAGAAGCCAACCTCTCAATAGAAGCTGACCATTTCATTGTCATGAAGCTTCCCTTTCGCCACGGACCCATATGCATTCTGCTTTCCTTCATTGATCTCTTGGCTGCATCGCATACAACTCGAACAATGGCCTTGAGGCAGTCGGGTTTTCCTACATATGTTCTTGGCAACATCCTTACAAGATTCTTGTACTCACTGCATGCTTTTGCAATCTCGAATTGGTCACGAAATTCGAGTTCTACTACATATAAGAGTTGCTTTGTTCGACTTGTGGACGTGTTTCCAGTCACTTCGATGTACTCATGAGTCCCTGATAAAGAAGGCAAACCAAATGATGAGGAAAAGAAGAAACAACACTACTACTAGAGTACTAGTAAGAGGTTTCTTTTACATACATTAACGGTTGATCTACCATTTCATGGAGTTGAGATATCACTATTTGGACCTAGATGAGCTAATGCACAGTATACAGTTTTCTGTATCTATATATTAGTCATGAGTAGTAGTGGACATGGGGTTTTAGTAAGCTAATTGGTTATTACTGTTGGTGTGAGTCATACCGCATTATATTAGGAATTGTAATTATTGTATAATATTAGGTAGTAATTAGTTTCCTAATAAGTTTAGGTGTGTCTTGTATATATACCCGGTCTGTAATACGATGAATATATCAGAAATTCATATTATACCTTGTTATTTTTGACTTGGTATCAGAGCCGAGATCCTTTCGGACTCGGCTGGGCTTTCATCTGATTTCCGCTGCAGATAAAAATCCATTGTTCTCTCGAAGGTTGTTTGGTTGATTAAGGTTTCGGCAGCAAGTTGTTTGGTTGATTAAGGTTTCGGCAGCAAGTTGTTTAGTTGTTTGGTTGATTAAGGTTTCGGCAGCAAGTTGTTTGGTTGATTAAGGTTTCGGCAGTTGATTAAGGAGCAGCAAGGCGGCAGGAAGATTAAGGAGCAGCGAGTTATTTGTTGGTTGATTAAGGAGCGGCAGTTGATTAAGGAGCAGCAAGGGGCACGTTGATTAAGGAGCAGCAAGTTATTTGTTGGTAATATATTTTGTTGATTTAAAAAAAAAAATGGTGAAATTGGATTTTGAAGAATCAGACTCATCTACCGGAGGAAAAAATTGTGTTGATCGAGAGATTGTTGAAGAAGGGTCAGACCCATCTACTGGAGGTAAAATTGGTATCGCTTTACATATTTCTGACTTTATAGGTAGCAATACTTGGATTATTGATTCCGGGGCTTCTGATCACATGACCTATGATAAATCATATTTTATATCTTTATCCTCTCCTTCTGTATCCCATGTGTCAAATGCCAATGGTGCGTCTTTTCCTGTCTTAGGTATTGGGTCCATTCAAGTTACACCATCCATTCTATTGCATGATGTACTTTATGTACCGTCACTGTCTCATCATCTTCTGTCTGTCTCTCAGTTAAATGCACAAAATAAGTGTTCTGTCACCTTTTTTCCAATGTATGTTGTTTTTCAGAGTCTGTACACCAGGGTGATCATTGGCAAGGGAGACCTGAGGGGGAGACTGTTTCACTTGGATTGCATGTACACAGAGCCAACACAAGCACCAGAACATCCTTTGGCCCTGACATTGAATTCTGATCGAATCAGTGAGTTGTGGCTATGGCACCGACGGTTAGGACATCCGTCTTTTGGAGTTATGAAGAAGTCTATGCCTTCATTGTTTCTGGGAATCAGTGAGTCTAGCCTGCATTGTGAGACTTGTGCTTTAGCTAAAAGTCATAGGTCTAGTTATCCTTTGAGTTCTCATTCTAGTAGTATGCCTTTTGAGTTAATTCATTCGGATTTATGGGGTCCTTCTAAACACCCTACTCTTTCTGGAATGCGATACTTTGTGTTGTTCATTGATGATTTTACTCGATTATCATGGGTAGTGTTACTTAGGACAAAAGATTCTGTTTTTTCTGCCTTTACCGCATTTCATAATCTCATTCGTACCCAATATGATGCTCATGTCAAAGTTTTTCGTTCTGATAATGGGGGTGAATTTGTCAATAATTTATTTCATGAGTACTTTCAACAACATGGCATCATACATCAAACCTCATGTCCACAGACACCTGAGCAAAATGGGGTGTCTGAACGAAAAAATCGTCATCTTCTGGACATGGCCCGGTCTCTCCTATTGAGTGCTAACATGCCTAAGTACCTTTGGGGTGAGGCCGTGTTGTGTGCGTGTCATCTTATAAATCGTCTTCCCTCAGTTCCTCTTCAAGGTCGTGTTCCGCTTGATGTTCTATCAAAGTTTGTGTCTATCCCATCATCAAACACTCTTCCTGCTCGTGTCTTTGGTTGTGTCACTTATGTTCATTTGTATAAGAATCAGAGGTCGAAATTGGATGCTAGAGCTCTTAAGTGTGTGTTTGTCGGATATGGTACTACTCAGAAAGGTTATAAGTGTTATCACCCTTCATCACAGAGGTTTTATGTAACCATGGATGTTACGTTTAGTGAAAGTTCTTGCTTTTTCCTTCCTCTAGTGATTTCTCGTCAGGGGGAGAAATCATATTATTATGAAGACATGTTTAGTGGGCAAACCGGTGGAGTTTTTTCTGACGGCTCAGTATTGCTAAAAGAACAAGAAAAATCAAACCAAGAAAAGTCAAACCAAGCCGACGACACAGACGACACAGCAAATGGCTCGGCCTCACCCCAGTCGACGTCACCCACCGAACCGATCACCGGCGCCCACCAAACTGATCACCATGCACCGGACGACTACCCAACCCATGGCCCGCTGTCACCGAACCGATCACCGGCGCCTCGTCTTCGTCCGCCGCTGCCTTCGCCAGGAGGAGCGCCTCCTCCTCGTCCGCCGCTGCCGTCGACTGATGGAACGCTTGCAGAGAGGTTGCCGGGGCAAGGTTGTCCGGGTCTGGTGCCAAAAGTGAATGGAGGAAGCTTGGGAGGAGATCTGGGTCGCTCGGGTCCGCCGCCGCCGCCGCCTGGAGGTGTTTTTGGTCAGAATTGTTCGGGTCCGGATTTTGACCCAGTTAGCACAAAATTCTTCACACCTGACCCGGCAGGAATGGACCGACCCGACCCTACAGATATGCTCCGACCCGACCCGGCAAATATGGTCCGACCCGACCCGGCAGAAAATGTGCAGTCCGATAGAAATTTTGACATGCTCAATGTAATTGTGAACAGTTCTCCTGACTTTCCCTCTCCTCCACAGGTCTCATCTGCTCAATTATCACCCGAGGTATGTTTTCCTCCTAGGCCTGTGTCCCCTAATATTCTAGTTAAACAATTGCCTAATCGGTCTACTCGTGGTCAGCCTAAAAAACACTATGAACCTACTCTCAGTGCAAAAGCCAAATACCCTGTTGCTAATTATGTATCAACCCATAGACTGTCGAAACCATTTTTTGCCTTTGTGAATCAATTATCTTCTGTATCTCTACCTCATAAAGTGCAGGATGCAATGAAGGATGCGAAGTGGATGCAGGCGATGACAGTTGAAATGAATGCTATTGAGAAAAATTGTACATGGGAGTTGGTGCCTTTACCACCCGGGAAGAAAACAATTGGTTGTCGGTGGGTGTATACTGTGAAACACAATTCTGATGGATCCATAGATAGGTACAAGGCGAGATTAGTGGCTAAGGGCTACACTCAGAAGTATGGGGTGGATTATGATGAAACTTTTGCGCCGGTGGCAAAAATTAACACTATTCGGGTACTTCTTTCGTTAGCTGCTAATCTTGATTGGCCTTTGAAACAATTTGATGTTAAGAATGCATTCCTACATGGTGACTTGCATGAGGAGGTTTATATGGATTTACCACCTGGATATAGTGTCTCTAGTGGAGAGCGAGTGGTGTGTAAATTGAAGAAGTCACTCTACGGTTTAAAACAATCTCCTCGAGCTTGGTTTGGAAGATTCACCAAATTCATGAGACAAATCGGGTATCGACAAAGCAATTCTGATCACACATTGTTTCTTAAACATCGAGGTGGTAAGATTACTGCTTTAATTATTTATGTTGATGATATGGTTGTTACTGGTGATGACTTTGAGGAGATTCAGAAGTTACAAGGTCAGTTGTCTTCTGAGTTTGAGATGAAAGATTTAGGGAGTCTGAAATATTTTCTGGGAATTGAAGTTGCTCGTGGGAAGGATTGTATTGTGTTGAGCCAGAGAAAATATATTCTGGATTTATTGACAGAAACAGGTATGCTTGATTGTAAACCTGCTGATACTCCTATCGAGCAGAATCATCGGTTAGCAGAGTATTTGGATCAGGTTCCTACAAATAAAGCAAGGTATCAACGGTTAGTTGGTCGGTTAATATATTTATCTCACACTAGACCTGATTTAGCCTATGCAGTTAGTGTGGTGAGCCAGTTTATGCATAATCCCAGTGAGGCTCATATGGGTGCTGTATTTCGTATCTTACAGTATTTGAAGTCCGCTCCTGGAAAGGGATTGGTATTTTCTAAAAACTGTCATCTGGATGTCCTTGGTTATACAGATGCAGACTGGGCAGACAATATCACAGATCGTAGGTCTACTTCGGGCTACTTTACGTTTGTTGGTGGTAATCTGGTTACCTGGAAGAGCAAGAAACAGAAGGTGGTGGCTCGTTCGAGTGCAGAAGCAGAGTATAGAGGAATGGCTCGAGGCTTGTGTGAGATGTTGTGGTTGAGGAACTTACTAAAAGACTTGAGGTTCAAGCAGAACAAGGCTATGCCGCTCTATTGTGATAATAAAGCTGCTATTGAGATCGCTCAGAATCCTGTTCAACATGATCGTACAAAGCATGTTGAGGTAGATCGACATTTCATTAAAGAGAAGTTGGATGGACAAATCATTTGTTTCCCGTTTGTCCCTACAGAAGAGCAGTTAGCTGATATTCTTACGAAAGCTCTTTCAAGTAAGGCTTTTCATGACTCACTTAACAAGTTGGGCATTGGTGATTTGTATGCACCAACTTGAGGGAGAGTGTTGGTGTGAGTCATACCGCATTATATTAGGAATTGTAATTATTGTATAATATTAGGTAGTAATTAGTTTCCTAATAAGTTTAGGTGTGTCTTGTATATATACCCGGTCTGTAATACGATGAATATATCAGAAATTCATATTATACCTTGTTATTTTTGACTATTACCTCTTGGAATTTTTTTGGTTTCAGACCATTTTGATATGCATAGTGAGGCTTTGAATCCTTTATCGCAAAGCGAGTTGACAACTTCATGCCGCAGGCACTTGTTGCATGCATCAACGTTAGGCTTGTGGCACCGACACAAATCCCATTGTTCTGATCTCACTTTCTCTGTGATTTCGCAAACCTCTTGGCGCAACTTTAATCCAATTAAACTGCTTCGATCTAAGATCTCCTGTTACAGAATTAACAAGATCCAAACTCGCGTAAGGGAAAGAGTACATACTATTGAGTAACACCAAAATTGTTAGAGAGAGAGAGAGGTTCTAGCGGCCATGTATGTAAGTTAACTACATGCATGCTTTTCTTTTTTGTTTTAAATACTTTTTTTTTCAAATTTAATTAGAAGCATGAATGTGAATGGAAAAAAGGGGAAGAAATAAGTAAATATATAAAAACTAAAACCCAAATTACTAGGGTTCCTATATATGATACTGCACTCCGGACGTTACAACCATACACATTTCCTAAATGTAAGCATTGGAGTATTGGACCATTTGAAGAATATTCTTCTTAAGTTTTGGACACACAAATGATTGTGAACCTTACATTTGTTTGACATACCCGAAAATCAGAAGAAAAAGGACGAACTTATACATCACCAAGAACAAACTAGTAATAATTGCAACCAAAAAAAAAAAAAACCAGCCTTATTTCCATGTATTTCAGCTGAAATACACAAATTCATTGTTAAATTTTAATGTCTGTTTTGTTAATGCATGCCATCATGAAAATTACAATTAAACAACGGGGAAAGGTTAGCTATATGC
Source organism: Potentilla sterilis (assembly GCA_963682095.1). Classification (NCBI taxonomy): domain Eukaryota; kingdom Viridiplantae; phylum Streptophyta; class Magnoliopsida; order Rosales; family Rosaceae; genus Potentilla; species Potentilla sterilis. Next base: position 24,490,018 of record OY821764.1, read on the forward strand.
ATGAATTCATGAAAGATGATACATATAGCAGTTGGTAAGAGGGGTTTGTACCTGAAGCAAAGCTTGTTGTGATTCCCAGTACAAGATCCTCTGTCGTTTGACATCTGCATCGCTAGCGTCATCGTCGAATTCATAATCCGAGGAAGTATGATTAGATTCATCGGAATTTTCATAGTAAAACACAGAAACTCTCTTTTCAAGACTGTCCATGATGATGATAATGGTATTGTTCCTTCAAGAGCCTTCCCTCGATGTGTTGCTAGAGAGAGAAGGGAAGAGTGAGAAAGGGGGTGAAGGCTCTTGAAGAAAAATGAGAGATGAGCTAGATGATGGATGCATGGGAATGTATATATATACATGTATATGTGGTTTGCCACGTCAAGATATTGTTGTTGCAGAAATTCCATAATTTCTGTTGGCTCGTAACTGAAAAATCGTGGACACCAGAAATAGTGAAGATATTAGTTTAAGTAAAGTCTTATTTTTCAGAAGAAAATGAACAATTTTTGTTGGAAGTGAGTCACAATTATCATACAAAGCATGACCAAAATAGGGTAGATAATATTCAACAGTAAACAGCTGCAGGGGTGCTAGCTAGATTTCATCACCCATCGTCTCCGAACTTATATGCCAAAATGGCTATGAATTTTCAATATTTTCCTACACTAAGTATATTAATTCCTAATTTCCCTTTTATGTCCAATTTATGATTATATCCAGCTCCACCAAAAAGGGAATTGAAATTAAAGAATGTCGAAGGTTTTCAATTACTCGATCTGCTTGGCAAAATAGGACTGCTTTTTCCCTTGAGAGTTCCAAGTCCAAGAAACGGTCGAGTTTCATTTGTAAGAAATCAACTAAGTGAGTTTAAGGTTAATCCCAACATGTGTAACTTGGGTTCCCAATCACTATTTATGCACGAATCTAACTCGACAAAGAACAATTTGGTTCAAGGTAGAATCATTGACGATGTCAAGATGGTATTGCATAGGCCTAAAAAGCCAGCACCTGAATTTAGTGGGATTTCATATCCAAGAAAGAGAGACATTATATCGTTTGTTTACCAAGATAAACTGAGTGATCATAGGCTACTCTATACATCTACAGGCACAGAAGAAGCATATTACTTCTGCCTGGATGTGCATTATGGTTTAGGTCTGCAGAGGCCATGAACTTTCTAGATGCACCATGTGTCTATATTAGTAGAATTTCACATTACTCACAGCAACTGCAAAACCTAAAGGTCATTCAAAAAAAAAAAAAAATCTAAAGAAGGTAAGAAATCATAGTTCTGTATATGGCTTAACATTCAGAAAATTTAGAATGCCATAACTACAGGTTGCACGCTATGAAGGCTAGCTAAGGTTTCTGACTCTCATGAACTCAGTTTAAATACTTCAGAAAGTGCTTAAATCACTTCTGCCCACTCCATCAGACACCTTTCAATATGATTTCGCTCTCTGTACACCACCAATTTAAATGAAAATATGAAATTGTAGTTCTCTATATTTATCTAACAAGTTGATTATTATCACGGCAACTGCAGAACCGAAAGAACAAAATCATAGGTCTAGTGTGGTCTCATTTCAAGTAACTTACCAATAACATATTTAATCAAACATATCCACACTTTTACAATCAATCAAAAGGAGTTTGAACATCAAAATGTATATCTTATGTGTATAATAACCGAGTAAACATTCACTTTAGTTCACCTTGCATGCACAACTTTGTTCTATTGGAGAGCATTTGAGACTGAATAAATGAAATCCAAGAAGCCAGTTCCCTTAAGAAGACCTTTACCAGTCAAGAGCTCAATATCTAATAACAAGAGAAACCCAATCGTAGCTGCCTTCCCATTTATTATTTCATTCCTCCTTGTGAAACCAAAAGCCCCTCCTTCCAAGCCCTCATCAACCACCATTTTCACCTGATCAATTGGAATACAGCAACAGTATCCATCAAACAAATCATTTAACAAGGGACTGAATGAGATAACTGCTCGCCCACTCCCATTTTTTCTATTTCACTCGAAGAAGATCTAATATAAGATTGCCATATTAAGGAAAGAAAGAATCATTTCCAAATATCTGGGGTATTTAGATTGGTCATTCGACTTTAGGCACATGTATGGCCTCCTGGATGTCTTCTTTAAAAGTTTGGTAGTTTTGCTGTGGCTATATATATTCCGTTGATCGTTTTAACTTTAACGTCCTACGGCAACCTATGATTAGGAATGAAGCAAACTTTCTTAAACTTTCATGTCAAGTAACTTTCTTCAAATAATGTACACTACTGATAACAGTTAAAAGGTACTGAAAACACTAATAACTGATAGAGAGAAATCATATGTACCAATTAGAGTATACTCATAGTAGCTATTTTCGGATGATTCTCAACTCGTTCTACATACTATGCGCTTCACTAAATTGGTTGCCTCATAACTTATTTACTAGTGAATCTAAATGGTTGAATAGTAATTGACATGCACATGTTTGTGTTCACTAATCCCATATAAGGCAAATTGGCAATCTAATGACCCAAGAAGATGAACTTGCTGAATTACCTCCTCGATATTGACATCAGAAGCAGTGACACCCGGTTGAGCCTTGCCACTGAACACAATCTCGGCAGCTGCATCAGAACTAACGGTACCGGGTTCGAGGCTTATGTAAATGTTATTCTCATCAGTCTTGCAAGGATAAACATAAAGAGTTCTCAAAGCCGGTGTGAGAGCCCTCAGCACAGGGTTTTTGGGGTACCATTCCTTAATGACACCACTCCGAAGATCAAATGTGCTATCAGTTGATGGACACACTATACACCCATCCTAACAAAACAAACAAACCAAACCAATTAAGTAAAACTATATTAATTAGTAAAGACTAATTTAAGTGATGGAATAATTAGTTGACCTGAGTGAGCTTGGCATTGAGGAGGCCTTCACTGTAGGCTCCTTCAGCCGGTGACCGATTCTCAATGGCGAACACTTCGTCCTTGTACCACAGCAACAGTATAGCCTCTCCGTCCTGAACTATCACGCGCCGCTCTCCCTTAGGAAGCGCCGCCAAGGGCACCACCGGCACCCAGTTCTCCGACGACGACGTTTCCGCCACCGAGACCTCCGTCGCCTTGCACGTCGTTGCCGCTCGTCGAGGGACAGAATGGTAATTCATTCCTACAATTGCATTATGGGAGGATGATGATGATACAGCAGCATGGTGAAGAGTGTGGGGAGGTTTAGGGAGGAGAGGGCGGGAAGATGGAAGGGTAGGGGTAAGGAGGTAATTACGGGGAAATGAGGGGGCGAAAGGTGAGGCGTTGGCCATGGAAGAGGGTTTGAGGAGGAAGGGATAGAGAACAGATCGAGGTGGAGTTTAGGGGAGGAAGAGAGAAAGTGAAGGGTAAGCATGGTTCAGAGCCAAGTGGATAACGTAGGTGACACAAGTACAGAACTAAACCTATGGTTCTTCTTAGTTTGATATTTTAAATAAAAAGAAATTGTATAATTGTTTACACTGATCAGAATACAAAAGTTCAACCTCTCAAAATGGGAACTAGTTACGATCTTAATTCGGAAAAATATAATTTAGAGAGAATAACCGTATTTAAATAAATAAAATTGATTAGTGACAAGTGAAAGAGATGGCAAAGTTTCTGGAATGCGCTGGCGTGAAACCACGCCTAACGGCTCAAGTGACGGAGGGGCAATTTGGTAATTTACTATTAGACGTTGTAATTGCAGTTTTTACAGCTAAGACTGATTTTTACGACACAGTACTTCGAGGATAGAGGCGTCATTTTACGTCGATTTAAATGGAGTGAACACCGTAGGTCCACGTCGATACCTTCACTGCCTAAGCTTCCGATCTGAAGTCTTCCTCTATTTGGTATCACACTTGGTTGATACAGGCCAAGGAAGGAAAGGAGCGATTCAGGCGCTGTCTCTCGATCGTCAGGTTTGGTCAATCCATCCCATACCTCCCTTCTACTTGCATAATCAGTTCTGTTTGAAGTCTGTCTTGGTCTCTGAGTTTGGATATCAAATACGACTTCAATGATGAAATAGGGTATAGGGTATTACTTAATCTCTTAGTGTCAGTTAAGGTAATGTAGTGTTAGTGAATTTTTAGCAATGTAGATATGATATTTGTGTTGTGATAGTTGTTGAATGTATTGAGGTGATGATCAATGAATTTACAGGTTTCCGAACAGAAGATAGAAGTAGGGACCTGCACAAAAACTTAGTCGGATGTTATGGTGTTTGGCAACTGTAGGATTGAACATGTGTGTTTGCAAGTTTGGAACCATGGGGACCATGTGATATATATACTACATTATTCTTTAGAGGCTGGGAAAGAAGATGCCAACGCTACAGATGTGTCTGTTAGTATTACTTAGTCTTTTAAGAGTGATTTCGGCATGTGTTGGTGAGTTGATTTAGTGTATGTATTTACCTGATTAGAGGACTGATATTGTTCTAAAAGAGTTGATACAAAAGTAATAATGACTGCTGTAGCAGTTACTTGTATATAGGGAGAGGTGTCATAGTCATTTTTGGGTGTTAAGTTGGAGAGGAACAATAGGATATGGAGGAGGTAGAGGACACATAAGTTAATGAGTTACTACTTACTAGATAGGATATGAGTTTGACATAGACTATGTTTGGGTGTTAATACCATTAAATTGTGAGGGCTTCATAGATTGTCGCATTTAAAGTACAAACACATCACTCATAAGCTTTGAATGTAATTGTAACTCTTTGCTTAGTTCGATTCCCAATTATGTGGCTGCCATGTCTGTTCAGTAATTGCAGATTGCAAAAATCGATCCCCATCATTTACGTAAATGGTTAATGATAATTGGTCATATTTTCTGCTGAACCGAATACCCTTTTTGGTTGAAACAGGATGATGGAATGCAGAACGAGTACCAGTTTGAATGGTTCGGCAAATAGGGAGGAGCACAACGTCATTGACACGTATGTAGTAGCAACATCTTCTATACATGGTTTATAATTGAGATTAATATGCAATACCTTATAATGATTCAGTTTTGTTTTATTGGATACGCCAATGACACAGACGAATTATTTCGGAGGTCCGAAAGAGGAAGGCCGTAGACGAAATGTCTGGGAATGAGGTATGTTGGTTTCAACAAACTTAAACATTATTAACCGTGTAATCACTGGTTTAGGTCAGACGTTTTATCTTTATACGCTCCTCTATGTTTTCCAAACATTCGAGTAATTAGATGCCTGATGAACATACGAATAGTCACTTACGAAAATATAAATTATTTGGCATAGCAAGCTGATGCTGTTATCGAAGCTGCACTCATGTCATCTACTGTGGAGGAAGATTTTGATCATGTGGTAACTATTAGAACGGCTTGCCGAGTTATATACTTCAGACAAACTATGGCTCTTATGTCAGATCAGAAGGTTCTTATGTCCTCTCAGCTTGGGTTTGGGGACCTATACCGGCTCCGTTATGGGAAATTGAACATTAAACTATTGCAGATACTGGTTAAGAGCTTTGATGTTGGGCAATTATGCATTAAAATACACGGCAGGAATTTGAAAATCGGTGTTGAAGACTTTGTCCGCATTATGTGCCTTACTGACGGAGGGCGTGAGGTTGTTATGAAAGGGAGCATTGAGGACGCTGACATTATATCTCTGCATAGGAAGATTAGGGGCAGCGAAGAGGAGTTTACTGTAAATGGTTTGAGCTGATTGCTAATTGATCCGGAAACAAAAAGTGATGATGACATATTCAAGGTGAGCTTTGCTCTGTATGCGATGGCAACACTACTGTGCACGAAGCTGGGAATCTTCATTGATCCAACATACCTTATACCACTGAAGGACCCAAAGGGCATTTCATCACTTAACTTGGGGGAGTTTGGTTTTGCTAAACTGCTTGAAGGGGTGTCTACTTTCCAGACAAATCGTGCTGGTCTAGCTGAAGGATGTATGATTTTTCTTCAGCTATTCTACTTGGAGGTTCTCGAGAAGGGAACGCGTGGGATTCCCAAAATGCATTTCCTAGTTAGTGAATGGGGGGCAAAGTATGCCGACAGACTGTTTGGAATGGTGGAAAACAATGGGGGATTAAAGAGTGATGAAGTGCGTGTTAGCAAGAGGTCAACGAGGAGATGCAGATGTGTTTATGATGTGAGTGATTCGGTTGATGGTAGCACTGGGATAAAAGTTAGTGTGGTTGGTGATCTGGACGAAGTCATGTCTGAGGTCGGTTGCATGAAAGGCGACATGGAGATGATGCAATACAGTATCGGTCAACTGGAACCAGACATGTCACGATTGAGGAGTGCAGTCACGGCACTAGAAAACAGCCTCAGTGACCTGCAGTCAGTTGGCGTTGGACAAATTGTTTCTTGCTGTGCCAAGGCAGTGCTTGAGGAGTCAGAGTTTTTGTGTGAATTTGAGAGTGGCCACACCCGTGATGCGATTAACACTTGGAATCTGGAAAACAAGGATCCCTACATGGTTAATGACGATGTCTGCGAGACAAAATGGCAAATAGTAAGCTATCGCTCCTTATAGTCATGGTTACATGTACAGAGTATATTATAAGCAATGAATTCTCCATCTTATAATCATGGTTAAGGCCTTGTGGATTAATGTTTTAGTGAAGTGGATCTAATAAATATTGTGATATGCACATCCTATTTCTAGAGAGGCGGATGCAGAAGGAGACAGTGAATGTGGTGGCATCCCGGAATACAAGCACGGTAACCCTCGATTGCCGGATGCAGAAGGAGACACTAAATGTGGTGGCATGTCGTTGTACAAGCATGTGACCTTGCAAGAATTCAGCGGGATTTCCCAAAGCGATACCCACCTGATGTCCTACCTATTCAGCAAGAAGGTGAACAGTGAAGGCAGTATCGAGAGGTCAGTGCATTCATATAGTTTATATCAATGTTGGGTTCAATATTATGCAGTCACAATACAGTAACACATAGAGTTATTATCATACTTTGCAATTGAGGCTTGATAGACTATATCACTGCATCGCAGTGATGAAGTTGCTAGGTATGACAGTTGGTCTATTTCTCGGTGGGACCTAAGATGCTTGTCTCCAATGCAGCACCTGACTGCACAGGTAAGTGACTCCACATTATCGTAACAGTAACTGCTTTGGTCAGTGAATTAAATCCGCAATTTACAACCACGAATTGGTTATTGTTAACAATATCAGGTTGCGAACATAGTAGCGGCTTACATGTCAGACAGCTCCCCTGACAGGTGGTTCCTGCCAGATACGTTCTCCGTATGTTACTTATGTTCATGCATAATTGTTTTCTCTCAATTGAACAACACACTTCTGATACGTAATAAACTAATGATCGATTGCATGCAGCAAGTACCTAAGGATGAGTCCTCATGCGGCCTGGTGAAAGGGCTTCTCCAATCCACCTTTAAATTGTGCGGGCTTAACACGTTCAACGGAAAATTGTCGTCCTGCAAGAAGGTACATCATAATTGAGTTTACGCAGGGAAAATGGTTGGATATTTACAATGTGCGATATTGAAACAATTTAAATTGACAGATATTTATTCCCATACAAGACGGTGAACTTCAGCATTGGTTTTTGGTGGTGGCGGACACAATGACGGGGCTGTGTGAAATATGGGATAGCAAGCCCGACAAGTCTGCTAACAAACGGCGCGAGGAATACGCTATTGCATCTGTGAGTGTGTAAATTTTGAAGTGGACATTCTGACATTGTTATCGTCATACTTTATGGGAAAATATCTCGTCTGAATGTATCTTATCTCACAATCAAGTTGTTACGATCCATCTATCCCTACAGATGGGGTTGTTTGCGAAGGTGTTTGGCAGCGAACTGCAGACAGTACCTGACGTGTATGCCAAGTTAGGTTCCCTTTCAATTACCCGTCCATATGGAAGCTCGTCTGACGCAAATACTGAAGAATCTGAGTTATTTGTCATCATGAACATGCTGTATTACCGCCAGCCATGGTCTCAAGGGGTATGAATTGTCCAACTAAATCAGCCCAGTTGGAATTTAAGGGTTTCACCACCTTGCAATGTTGAATTTGTAATTTTTTTATTTTCATGCAGTTTAACTCCGGGGCATCGAGGTTTTAACTCGCACTGGAGATTGTCAACAACCCCAAGAATGAAGTTATTCGACGTGTTTGGGAAGCCGCAGCCAAAGAGACTGAGCAAAATTCACTTCCACTATATGTGCAACCATTGTCTACTGCTGAGGAGGGAAACATGGAGGCTGGAGGCATCAAGTTTACCCCACGGCGAGCAAATCGTCGTTAAATCTCACCCTTCCTCAGAACTTACAAGGACCCCTACTTATAAATGTTTAATTGTTTTGGTTTGATGTTGTTAACTCGGTTGTGTTACTCATAGGATACTGAGCTCCTTGTGACAGTTTTTCAATGACTAAATCTTATGACAGTTTTTCAATGACTAAATCCATTTCTCAGATCAAATGGGTACACCAACAAGAATAAAGTCCATTTTCCAAATCTCAACAATCTCTGAACATAATACACAGGCATACCAAACAACAGGAAATCAAAATATATTGGTTATCCTATAGTTGAAAGGACAACCCACTTGATCACCACACAGATTACAACTTGAAGGCCACTAAAACTAATAGGTTATTACAAGTACTCTATTAGATGTTCGTAACCATCTAGTTCGTAATCAGATAGGTGGGCGTATTCATTAAATCCAGCAAACAAGATTCTGCATTCATCTGCCCAAATGAAGCATGACTTGTGAATTGGTGGTGTCTTCATTGAGACCAATGAAAAAAACAAGTCACTTAAAACTGGCTAAAATAATTTTTTTTAAATCAAGTCCACCTCAATGCATATACTACTCACCATCCACCCACAATAGTACCAGTAAGGCTTGAGGAAGTTTGAGCTGGAAAACGAGGTGTAAGAGATCATCAATCTTCCACAAAATTCGCAATTGGGACCGTACCGTGTCACTTTTGGATACATGTTGCTATCTGCAGTCGTGTCACCCTGTAAGGAGGAATATACACCCATTTGTAAGTTGCATCTGTTTGATAAAATCCTAAACATTTTTACAGAGGAAACAAAGTTGTAGTACCTCCGAAGCAGCAGCTTCTATCTTTCCCTCTTCCGACTTTTGGTCCACTATCTGCCTGGCCTCCATCTCGTCTACCCACATGTATCCCCTACAATAAGGGTATCCCTGAAACATATTGACATTGCAATCATCATAAACTAACATTCAAACATCATTACATGTGGATAAACGATTCATTGTGAGAGGTGTTAGCTGAAGGTAATCACATTCGTCTGCAGACACTCCCAGTAGGGCCTCAGGGACGTGTGATGTTCAACGAAGAAAAAATGAATGTTCGTATTTCCACTGCACAGAGGGCAGTCGAGGCTTCCATCTATTACATAACCAACGCGAGGCTGTTCACCCCGGTAGGGTATGCATTCTTCTGCTCTGGGTCCCCTTTCAACACGCTGGATCTGGCAGCAAAGGTGGCACCATTTCTGCACAGGGCAGCTATAATCACCGTTGTTGCGCAATTGAATGTTGGCAAGGGTTACACTGTTTCATAAAGCATATTAAAATGTAAAGACCAAACACCCCAGCCTCCCGGGTTTGAAGATATATCACAGTCCTCCACTATTTCGGTTTGAAGAAGTCACTAACCTCATCTTTTAACCATTAGATTCACCATACTTGTGATTCTAATTATCGATTAACATCATCTTCCAATACCTTATCAGTACCCACTACCCAGATCTGTCCTAGGCAACTTCGGCTGACCCTAATCCGTAGGTCCTAAAAATACCTAAGATCAACACAAGGAAATACAAACCTGGGATGCGTCGACATCACTCCGAAAAAATACGTTGTTTGCAAGACCGCAACCTCCCTCTTCCAAGTGCAGTTTCAGTGCATGGAGCAAGGATTTCTGATGGATATTTATAGCTAGGGTACGGAGGAAGATGACTGAAAAAGACCGCATTATTAAGGCCCACTTTAGTTCCGATCCACGATCCGATATCATACCATATGCACCAACGGGGTTACAACCGTTGGATCTCTACTTTAGCATGAATCATAAGTGGAAATAGTTTATTGGCACTCATATTGCCCTGTACGGAGGCAGTTGCCAATATTTTTGTGGAATAGCATATTAGTTCTACCAATTTGGTTGGTCAATTGGTTATCACTCTTACACGATGGGTGCACCACCATACTTTGGGAACCAGGAATACGAAAACGGTTACGTCATTCTGTGCCTCTATCCCATTCACAACCGTCAAGATTGTTACTTTGGGGTTGCAACAAAGTCCTCATACAATTTGTGCCGTTAACTCGTTATAAAACAACATTGTAAATAGTATTGTCAATCTAACACATAATGAAACATCTGACACATGTTAGGCGTATTACTAATCATTATCAAATAACCTTATGAGTAGTAACCTCTGCTCTCCCATACACCCGCGGGCGAATTCTACGTTTCGATCTCCACATTAATAATTGATTGTTCGATCAAATGCTAGATACGCACAAGTAAGGCGAACTGAGGAGCGAACTGAGGAAAATTCTACCATGACTTGCTTTTACTTGGGTGTGACCATAGGGAAACAACAATTTTGTAATACCAAGAAAATTAACAATTGCCCCTAATTTGTAGGAAATAACGACATTAATAACGAAATTAATTACCACAATAACTCAAAATAACTCACAAAAATAACCATGTAACCAAATTAATAACCACACCGGCAACGACAATCCGAACTAAACATTAAACAACCCGATTAATTGTACGACATAGTGCTGATCAATGCAAACACAAACTTACATAGGTTAGAAAAAACTTATAGTAGTTCCATGATAATCAGGTTTAGCCGTTTAGGTCTATAGTGCTGTAAACAGAAAACGATTCGGCTCCACCCTATGGAGAGTGATGAGTGTACCATTCGCATAGTTATTATCTTTCCTGAAGTCAGAATATCCGGAGCCGAAAACGTGAGTGCTGTCTCTGGGCACTGCCTTCATATCCCAAATTCTTCCATCTGACCGCTGCACCGTCACCCACATCTCAGCACGTCCAGGAAAAATCTTCCTACCTTCGGCAACTCGAAAGTCCTGTACCAACATCCCACCAAAATCACTTCATTAATTATGCTTTATGTTCATTGTCCAATGTACATAAAGCAAGCATATAATAGTTAGCATTCCTTAAATATTGTACATCACAACACCAGAAATCCCAGACACCATTAATTTCCAAATATACCTGCGAACTAATAGTTACAGATCAAGGAAGAACATATATTCAACTTACACCACTATTGGCTTGAATTCAGACTGTGTAAGATTCATAGTCTTGATAGTTTGCAACCACAGGTTCAATAACAACATCATCGTCCACCGGAACATCAAGCATAGGTTCTTCTGATGTACCTTGCTGCTCCTGTTCCGCCTGTCCGGGAGGGGACCTGGGAACGTCAGAGTCCTTCATTACTATATTGCCCTTCCTCAGATGAAACACCCTAACGGTGAACTCCGAGTTGCCCTTATACTTGAAGACGCAGAATCGGTGGTCTGCGAGCCGATTAGCCTCCGCAAACTTGTTCCAACCACCTGTAAAAGTCCATAGTCCTCCTCTTCGGCGGGTCATTCGGACGGGCCAGTATCTCAGGTTTTTCCTTGATGCCCAGAAGAGGGTTGCATATGGAGAAACGCCCCCCCTCCTGTCAAGCATGTCGGCCAAACGGCGTCGGATGGTCGGCTAAAAAAAAAAAACACTGTCAAGATTATCTAGATCACACCGAAAAATAAACTACGTGTCTACCTCAGATTCATGTACAAGTGTTAATCGTGTATATAACTACTTACTCGCCATTACTAAAGGACTGAAAGTGGTAATAATTCTTACCGGCGTTCCACAAGGACCACACACGTCCGAGACGATGGAAAAGCCCCTGTTGGTAGACAGTGCCTCCGGGTCCAGATTAGTACAGTGCGGTCGCAATCTGGGAATCCCCAGCATGACACATGCATCAGTTCTGAACCGTTCGACTTTAAACACCAAAAACTTCAGTAACTACCCACCCATATCTCCAAAAACTACCCACTCATATCTTCAGTAACTACCCACCCATATCTCCAAAAACTACCCAGTCATATCTCTAAAACTACCCACCCATATCTCTAAAAACTAACCACATATTGGAAAATCAGAAAGAAAAAAAAAGGAAGGAAAAAGAAAATCAAAACAGTTTTCACCATAATTCTTGAACAATTGCTTACACCCAGCGGGTGTGTTTGTAGCTAGTATATATTATTTTAAGCATTATGGACTTTTAACATACGACATAATCGTTAATCATTTTCTATATATTATCTGGAGCATGTACTGATACTAATATAAACCTAGCCGAAATGCTTATAGTCAACCTTCTGGTGCGGAAACATCAACATAAAAGTAGGACTAATATCCCAATTTGATCTAAATGTAATGAATTTACGTTTTACTAATTACATGTTTAATGGGCAACTCCAACAAAAACGTCTATTTAGGGTTTAGGGTTTAGGGTTTACAGTTTATGGTTTAGTGTAGTACATATGGTAGTGACACGGGTGACCATCCCCATGGCCGAGATTGGAGTTTCGGGTAATGTTACCTTTTCCTTTTGCAGTGTGGGCAATTGCGTGTGAGTCTCAATCACAATCTTTAGTCAGCTGATTCAGTCCTAGACATATGTCTCGGTTTGTAGTGGTACTTTTTCGGTACACATCATTGCGCCTACTCAAATGTTTGTAGCCTTCCCATCACTTTAAGTCTAATCAGGTCAGCTAAGCCTTTTTAAAAACATTTCAACTATGACATGAAACCTTATGACACCCTCGAAATATGGTAAAACACTATTGTCCCAACCCTTTTTAAAAACATTGCAATTATGACGCCCTCGAAAGAAGGAAACCCTAACATGGGCAGTGATGACGTTTCTACCACCTACACTTCACATCACTAAATTGTGACGTCATTTGGTTAGATAGTCCGCAAAAACAATCCCACAGGTTTAACATATGCATCAATCACCAATCGGGTTTATGGTGACCAATTTAGGTTCCTTTCAGCATTTGGCCTGTAACCAAATTAATAAACACATTGGACCAAATTAAAACTTGTAGCCGCTTACACTCCCAACAAACGAATGAATTAAACATCAGCTTACCACATAATTTAGCAAAAATACTTCACTTCTATAATACACGTACTGTCTACTGTGCTGTAAATACAAACTGCCCGTGCTCCACTCTATGTACAGTGATCAGTGTACCCACCGAAAAGTTATTATCCTTGTTGAAGTTAGCAAATCCTCCGCTCAAACAGTCAGTGTTGTTATTGGGCACTGCCTTCATTACCCAAATTCTACCATCTGACCGCTGCACTGTTACCCACATCCTCTTACATCCACCAAAAACCTCCCTAGCTTCCGCTGTTAGAAATGCCTGTAACAACCTCCATGACCAAATCAATAATTGAACACGTTTCATTGTGCAATGTACATAAAGTATATAATCGAACTAACAGATACCGAAAGAGGATATTTATAACTAAACTCACCCCCTTAGTTCGTTGAATTCGGAGGGTGTAAGATTAATACTCTTCATAGTTCGCCACCACGGGTTGAAGAACAACAACGTCTGCCTGCTCCTCACCATCATCCTCCACGGGAACATCATGCATAGCTTCTTCCTCTAAACCTTCGTCCTCCTCTTCGGCCCGTCCGGGATGCGGCCTGGGAATGTCGGAGTCCCTCATGGCAAGACTGCCTTTCCTCATATCAAACACCCTAACCGAGAACTGGGAGCTCCCCTTATACTTGAACACGCATATTCGCCGCTCTGCGAGGCGATTGTTCTTCGCAAACTCGTCCCAACCATCCGTAAAGGTCCATATTCCTCCTCTTAGGCGAACAAGCCGGAGGAGCCAGTATCTCTGCCGTTTTCGAGAGGCCCATTACAGGGTTGCCCTTCGGGGTACGCCCCATGTGTCCAGCATGTCGGCCAAACTCCCTCGGATGGTCAGCTAAATAAGTAAACACAGTCAACATACGCTATATATATCACACCCTAAATGAACTACGTGTCCACCTCACATTCATGTACAAGATCAGAAAGTTTTGCCATAACTATTTGCTGACCAATTAGTAAAAAGACTGGTGATTGTAGCAAAGTCTTACCGGCGTTCCACAACGATCCCACACGTCCGAGACAACGGAATGGCGCCTAAGGGTAAACATTCCATCTGGATCCAGTTTATCGTGCGGTTGCATTCTGGGATTCCCCAACATCACACATCCATCAGATCCGAACCTCGTTACTTGAAACATCAATGGAGCGACCAGCCGCACCAGCAAGACCATCTTCACTTCGCGGTCATGGATACATCTGATGAACCGGGTCCAGCCCTCACTCATCCTCCTGTCTTCTCCCTGATTTGTGAGGCGGACATAGTAATGTATCCCAGCTAACCCAAGCAGGGTTAGTCGGACAGTATGATCCTCTGGGTCTGGCATGTGCCTCAGTCAAAAATCAGTCGGGATTTTCTACAACATGAAGTAAAAGTTATTTTCAATTGGACAACAATCAAAGAAGGAGCCTTCCATTTACATCAGTCCATATATCGAACATGGATCTGTGCTCCCATGGATTTGTCGTAAGATGGAGTTCAAAATAGGACTTACTGCGCGTTGGTAATTTTTGTCCGGGATCTCCACGATGACGGTGAATACGGGGTCGTTTAGATCGACCGCGTTCTCGGCATGCTGATCCATCAGTGGAGGTAGGTTTGGAGAAGAGACGTCTGTAGGAGCGCTGTGGAGGATATTTTCAAAGTGGTGATTCAGTGGAGACTTCCAATTTCCACCCGGTTTGAAGTGACTGCATCGATAACGGGGAAAGCAACCATCAAATCACTTTATTAAACCGGCCGACCCAATGCAATTTCAAATACCCATCAATGCCCCGCCCTGTCCGGCTCGATCCGGGACAAAATGAGTTTACATTTATGCACGATGTAAACTTCATATCAATTAAATAATGCAACTTGCGGAACTTGCGAATAAAATATAACTCCAAAACCGTAAATAGAGTAACATAATCACCCATTGTTTGCGCTTCATTGTTTTAGAACCAAACTCGTGGGAAGTTCACATATATGAGTAAATTAATATAAATTGTAGGAGTTCTTCGTCCCCGTATAGTTGCCCATAGACGGCTATCACCGTATTTCATAACTATTGATATATATATATATATATATATATATATATAACATGAATGGTAATTCTAAAACGAACCGGTTCCGATCCCTTTTAAAATTGCTAGAATAACATGATTGGGTACCCTGAACTATTTTAAATCAGATTAGGAATTTACGTTATGATATAATATCAGTTCTAATATCCAAAATTATTGGTATAAAGTCACATTTGAAGTCACCATGAAATTTTATTAATTTATACAACGGTTTCCAGTATTTGAAAGTGTATGGGTCATTATCAATTTTTTTCATAATACAGGGTGTAATTTGATGTTTACCTTGAAGGAGTTTTACGAATTTGAAAGTTACATATATTTGTCGGATTTGTAAATATGACCACATTAATAACCACATGATTGGGTATCGCAACAACACATTATACAACAATAGCATCTTACGACATGCATAGGTTTATGTGCAATTGAAACTCAGTTTAATATAATACAATGTCTGAATAGTTTCATATTAACATATAACACAATGTCTACGGTGATGTAAATACAAACCACCGACGTTTAACGCAATGGAGATGAAGCTCTTTACCCTCCTCAAACATGTTATCCCTTTTGAAATCGCTATACCCCTTGCTTAAAACGTGAGTGGTGTTGCTCGGCACTGCCTTAAGATTCCACACTTTGCCATCCGAGCGCTGCACCGTTACCCACACCGACTTCCTTTTAGGAAAAAGCTCCCTGGCATGAGGAGCTCGAAATACCTGTTAACATCCCATCAAACGTCATCATTTCGGTTAAATTGTTTCATTGTGCAATGTACATATAAGCATATTATGGTAAACACTTACTTAGATGGGATATACCACGAAAGAGAGAATGCATGTAACAGTAGGAGAAAAAAAAACATAGATTCAACTTACACCACTGGGTCCTTGAATCTTGCATGGATAAGACTTGTATTGCTGATAATTGGGTTCCAATGGTTCAAACACGGGCACATTGCCGACTACCAGCACCTCCTGTTCTTGAACTGCGAAATCACCTCCATCGGCCTCACCTCCATCCGCCTCACCAGCCTCTTCGTCAGAACCTTCGTCCTCCTGTTCCGCCCGTACTGGAGGAGGCTGGGGAATATCGGAGTCCTTCATCATAATATGACCCTTAATGAAATGGAAAACTCTAACGGAGAACTCGCCATCATGTTTATAGGTGAACACGCAGAATCGGCGCTGTGCGAGGCGATTGTCATGCGCAAACTTGTCCCAACCATCCGTAAAGGTCCATGTTCCTCCTCGTCGG
This sequence comes from Potentilla sterilis, assembly GCA_963682095.1. Lineage (NCBI taxonomy): Eukaryota > Viridiplantae > Streptophyta > Magnoliopsida > Rosales > Rosaceae > Potentilla > Potentilla sterilis. The sequence continues at coordinate 24,506,634 of OY821764.1, forward strand.
CGGGTAACCCGGACGGGCCAGTATCTTAGATGTCTCCGATTGGCCCAGTACAGGATTACACACTTATTTTGAGCGCCGGAGACTAAAAATTTGTCTGCCAAACGCCTTGTAATCGTCGGCTACAAAATGAACAGTTAATTACGCTTATACAACATAGGCTACTTTTACTACGTGTGTACGTCAGAATCAAATTGAAATGCACATTTTCACCCATCACTACTCAATGGCCAAGACTACACAAATTTAACCGCTGAAACAACTTACCGGCATTCCACTTGGACTCCAAATGTCGGATACAACTGCATCGTGCTTCAGGCTCAATATTCCGTATGGGTCCAGATTAGATCCGGATGGAATTATGGGATACCCTCGCATGGCACATCCATCAGATCTGTACCTGGTAACTCCAAATTTATGTTCACCGGTCATCCGAAACACCAAGACCATCTTAACTTGCCGGTCGTGGATACAGTTGACGAAATGTTGCCAGCCGACATCCATCCACAGGTCGTCTCCATGAGTTTTGAGCCCGATATAGTAATTTAACCCACATAACCCCATCAAGTATACTCGGACTACTGGGGGGGTTTTTTTCGGCCATGTGCCTCAGTCTATATTCAGTAGGGATTTCTACAAGATGGTGTCAACTATTAGATAGGTTGGGACAAAGATCATCCAGTATATGGTGGGCATCTGATAGATCGAACATACATCATATTATCAAATAAGGATAATAAGGTTTAAATGTGGACTTACCGCCCTATGATAATTTTGGTCGGGGATCTCCAGGATGACAGTGAATAAGGGGTCGTTGACATCTACCACGTTCTCCTCATTATGATCTATCGGTGAAGTTGAATCAGTGGAGCGTTTAGGTAACTGTATAAGAGTGGGTGTGGAGAAATGGAGTGGTTTACATATATATTTGTGTTGCGGTTGAAGTTGGAAGGAATGGGCGGTTTCTAGTAGCAAATGAAATCACTTAACTACTCAATGCCATGTGTTGTCCCCCCAGAGATCCTCTAATGTTGGGGTTAATCACTTACATAACCGAAATTTTATTTTAAGTCTACCAACTGTATAGACCATATTCACAGTCAACGTATGTGGGACACGTTTCGTTTTCGTCATGTCTTGTCGGTTGAATATCGGTACGTTTGGTGGGGCCAAGGAGGATGACGGAAGCAACTGTCCAAAAATTGTACATGCATATGAGAGGGGGTTCTCCGAGACAAGGCACTGAAGGTAGTATGGTCCCAATGTTAAGTTCAGCGGCACAAAAAGTAGAAATGTGATCCTCTCCTCATCTCTCTCTCCTCATATCTCATCATAAAGCAATCTGGGCCGTCCAATTTTAATCCGACGGCTCACAATCCTCTGCTACTATTCACACAACCCCCTGCAAAGCAATCTGGGCCGTCGAATTAAAATTGGACGGCCCAGATCTCATGGGGAGATATGAGGAGATCCTTTATTAGGAGAGAATCCGGGTTCCAAAAAGTAGTAATGTGTGGGTAGTAGAATATGTAACAACTGGAAGGCAACCCCTCAAACGTAATCAAATTTTGGGGTTAATGACTAAATTATGATTGGTGGCGCTCAGTGATACCCTAAACCCTAATATTATTGCCGGTCTAATTACGGTAACATAATAGGTAATGCCGATTTGGGGCTCATTCATTATATTAGGTAATTGCAATACGATTGCTATTGTTTAACAACATCATGCACTCAGCTACTACACAGACTAATATATATTAATGATGTTATAGATCGTTAAGGGTAACATGCTACCTACGACCGATAAAAACTTACATGAACGACCACCGTACACAACTGTAGAGACAACAAAGTTAACCATCCACCATACATATATCACAGCCTAAAAACACTTAACCACTACCACGCCTACACTATTAATTCAAAATCTGTTAAGTTCCCATTGTCTATCATGCAGTAAAAACAAACCTCCTGGGCTCTACCAAATGGAGAATGATCGATGTTCCCTCCTCTAGGTGATTATCTCTCTTGAATACAGTATATCCCTTGCTCAAAACGTGGGTCCCAACGCTAGGAACCACTTTCATTTTCCAAACCCTTCCATCTGATCGCTGCACCGTTACCCACACCCTCCTGAGTCTAGGAAAAATCTCTCTAGCATGGGCTGCTCGAAATTGCTGTACATAAAGCATATTATAGTAAATAGTTACTAACCACCACATAGCATGCAACTAATTAAAGTGGTCATATTATACAACAATTACGTGACAAGGTACAGCATACATTGATCTTACCGCATTAGCTCGTTGAATGGTGCATGGATAAGAGTCATAGTCTTGATAGTTCGGCACCACCGGCTCAAACAAGGGCACAGGTGCGGCTGGCACTGATACAGGTTCTTGCACTGGGACATAACCTTGCACTGGCACATCACCGTGCAGTGGGACATGACCTTGTCCCACCGCATTCCAGGCCTCCGCGTCACCGACGACCTCATAGTTACCCTCGCCCATCAGTAATGTCGGCGTCACCATATGACCTTGAAGCTTATGGAAAACCCTAACGGAGATTTCCGACTTCTCCTTATACTTAAACACGCAGAAACGGCGGTCTGCGAGCCGGTTGTCTGCAGAAAACTTTTCCCAACCCGCCCCGAAGGACCATGTTCCTCCTTCTTCCCGAGTAACCATAACGGGCTAATATCTAACCAGATTGGTTGATGCCCAGGTGATGACTAGGTATCCTGGAAACCCGTCAATCGAAAATCGGTCGGGCAAATCTCCTCGGATTGTCGGCTGAAATTGACAAAGTTCAATATTAAGCAGTAGCATACTCTATAGCAAATGCTGAAGTTGGAAACGGAAACACCAAAGTACAAGTCTTAATATAACTGAATAGACGAATTTTCGAGTGTTGTAGATCCCTTACCGGGCTTCCACTTGGACCCCACACATCGGAGGCGAATGGCATGTGCTTGAGGACAAAGTTCCCCTCTGGGTTCAGATTAACGTTATTAGCAGGTATGGGATTCTTAAGCATGACGGTTTCATCAGACCTAAAGCAGAGGACAACAAATCGGGTAGGACCCACCATCCGAAACACCAACACCATTCTTGGTTTCTTGTCCCAGATACAAGTGATGAATTGGGTCCAGCCGACATCCATCCACCTATCATCTCCCTGAGGTGTGAGGCCGACTTGGTAGTCTATTCCCGGTAAGCCCAGCAGATGGAGTTGGATACTTTGCTCCATGTCGTCGTCGGTGTGCCTCCGTCGAACCTGTGTTGGGATTTTCTACAACAACGACCATCATCCTTCCATTTAGAAAATTTTCACATCCTTTGAATCAAAAACGTGAATAATTTATAATGAAGTTGAAATTGGACTTACCGCTCTTAGGAAATTTTTGAAATATAACTCCACAATCACCGAAAAAAATGGTTGGTGGACATCGACAACGTTCTGCTGATGTTGCTCCATGGGTGACTGGGAATCGGAGATCAGTTTTTGGGAGAAGAGATTAAGCGGGTGTGGAGAAATGGAGCAGTTTAGAGAGGAGAAGGACGGGTTGGGGTGGAGATAGAACGACAGTGAAAAAAGCAGTGTTTCCAGACTTGGGGTTAAGCATATATGTTGTCCCGAGGGTAGGGTAAAATAATTATTTTAATAGCCCACACGCACTAACTTCTAATGCATGGATTGGGTACTTGTATCAGGATGGTGAGAATACGCATGTAGTCCAATTGCGTGGAATTGGGTTGGTTTAGGCGGGGATCTGAAGGAATATATCGATACAAACAAGGCGACTCAGTCCCCGAGATGTATCTGGGTTTTTGTTTTTCCGTAGACATCATTACAAATCCCGCCTTTCCATAAGGACAGTATGACGTCGTTTACGTGGGGCTTAAAAAAGAGGTGGCCAACCCTTTTTAATAACATAAAAATGAAGGGGTTAACCGAAGCATCGAGTCCAGCGTCTAGTGGCAATAATGTTACAGCGTGTAGTCACAATAATATTCGTCGACTATTCCGAACATTAAACTCTCAAATATATGAGACGTGATCAACCATGTACAAATTTCTTGAACGTTTACCTCCCCACACTATAGCTCCCCATAAAGAGATATAAGTTTAAATAAGGTTGACCGCATCGATCATGGTTCTAACTTTGTCGGATTTAAGTGATATTTTAACCATCACTGTATTTCATCATAACGATCAAATTCTATTTCATGGCATTTTTCAAAATTTGATTTCCTTCTTTTATATAGTTGTTTCGAAAAGTTGTACACTTTAGTTTGAAAAAGAATCTATGATATTTATTTATTTTAATTAAAACCCGGCTCGGCCTCAAACTACCGAGGGCTATTCGGCCCGGTCCACAAAAGCCCGCCTTATTTGGATGGGCTTGGATCCTAGACACTGTTAAAAAAGCCCGACCCGGTCAGGGCCGCTATTACTAAAATAAAATGTAAAGCCCGGCCCGGCCCGGCCCGTTGACGAGGCCTGAATATTACCACTTAGTAGTAATGTGTTTGATCGATTGACAGTGATGGGGGTATTATTGGATTTGAGTTTATGTTAAGGTCTACAGTTTAGTGAATGAAAAGGACAAGGTGATTAAGTCCCAGACAAATCATTCGGTTTGCACGCTGCTTTTGCATTACACATCAATACAGTCCCTGACATCCCTTAAACTGCCAATTAGCCTTCCAATCAGTACATACATCCTTTCAACATCGGTCACGTAAGCAATTAATAAGGGGACTTACCCATTTTAATAACATCACTCCAAAAGGAGTTGTGTGGTTATATGGTGGATGACGATGGTGCCGATGGTGACTATATAGTTACCGAAAATGATAGTAGGGTTTTAAGATATTCCTGAGCATGGATATAATTAGGGTTTAGTTGAAAGGACTCGTGTTCGTGGTAGAAATTCATTTATGCCATTTATCAAAATCAGAGTGTTGATGTAATACTATAATAAGGGAAACTAATTAGGTTCCCATAGTTCGGTTCCCGAATTCGGTTGGGATTTGACTAAATTATATAACGTCATTGTAATTGTTGTTCTGGGGTTGATTATTGTCAATTAGTGAATACAAAGTAATATGATCGGCTGAAAGGGTGGGACTTATTATTTAGTCCAAGCTCAAGTATCGCCCAAATAATGAAGTGTACGTTATGTGATATGCATTTACATAGTCGGATGGGAGACTATGGTGATAGGGGAAGATTAATTTAGAGTGGAAATAGTTTAGTGTTTATGGTTGTTGACTTGTTATGAGTAAATAGGTTTTAGTTCATTGATTGAAAACGAACTAATATGTTCGATTCTAATCAAGTTGGGGAAAACTGACATAAAGAGTTAAAGACCTCCGTTGAAAATTTTAGTGGGAAAGGGGAGGAAATCGATGCACATTAATTTTTCCTCTTAAACCCTTATAGGCTTATACATTTATAGTCCGACGTGGGCCAATATTGACCGGCTAAAACGTGTTATTCCCTAAGCAGTTCTTAGGTGAAAAATGTGGTACTGAGTACTGACTTGTTTTTACAACCAAACCCAAACATAGACGGTTTTACATATATACGGTTTTACATACACTCACTTTTTGGTAGCTGTGTTCTTCTCTATTCAGGTGGAAAGTCATATTTCAAAACAACTATCTTGCTCTGGTTGTCCCTCCTACTCGTAAACTAGGTGAGCTACTGAGTTCTGCAGGTGTTTCAAAAGTAAGGTTTTGCCTATACTTCAAAACTGGCAGTACTAGTAAAGGATTTTGATTCTCAATATGTCATCGGTGTTGGTGCACTTAGCTTTCTCCTACCATTTACAAAAAAACTTCTCTCACACACTCTGGTTTTGGTGTATCGGTTTTGCTTGGTAAGTTGTTGGTTGTTGGTTAATTATGTTGGCGTCTGTTGCCTCATTGTTCTACTGGTATTAACTGCTTGTTGGTGTTTTTGTCTCACTTCAAAGGTCTATTAATTTTAGTTGTATTAAATGTAAGAGAATGTTGCATGTATGGTCATGATTCCGTGGTAGATGTGGGAGTGAAATTTTGGTGATGGCATTACAGTGCAAATCTTCTGCACCTGTGTTGTTCTTCTGCAGGGTCAATTTATTATACTGTCATTGGGGTTTTACTGAAAGATTTGTTTTAGTTATTTACTGTTCAACCGACTTCAAAGTTTGTTGGTTGGATGGTATCACTGCGAAGTATGATTCACATACTTCAGTTTGGTGGGAACTGTTACGGTTACTCTATTTCTGGGAACGAGGATTATGTTGATATGTTGATATTGATGTTATGGGCCGTCCATGATTTGGTTTGGGCCAGATCTGTGATCAGAAATCCCAGATCTATGTATAGAGGGGACGAATATGTGTATTAAAGGAGCAGATCCGTGTAGTTGTGGCCCAGATCTGTAAATGAAAGGGTCAAATTTTTTTTTTCATGTCATACTATTAAGCCCATTTGACGAGCCCAATAGGTGTTACAGGCGCATAAATTTGTTTCAGATGGGTGGAGAACGTAGCTTCGTGTCACTAGGTGGAGGGCGTCGTTCAGGGTATGCATGTGGGAGCAATCCTCCGGGCGAGTTGGTAACCAAATCGAACCCACTTGAGTTTTGCCAGACCGTGGAGGGGATGTCAGCTGATAAGATGACGGCCGTGAATAACATGGGATTCGGTTCTCTGCTCCGAATTGGGGGCCCCAGGCCGTACTATCCAGTTTGGAGCATGATGGTGATCGATGAACACAGACACCGTGGAATGTACAGTTGACATTCATGGCCAGCTAATTAAAGTAGATGGATCTGTGTTTACCCGACTTATGGGATTGAAAGACGGGGGAACAAACTTTGAGCTGGGTGAGGAGGACCTGGACGCCACAACATATGGCTCAGTGGTATTCGAAATGTGCGATAGGGAGGGGAGAGTTCAGTTGAAGTTGCTAAAGAATATTGTAAGAGAGCGAGATGTGGCTGACGAGACCTTCGTGATTGCATTTGCTATGCTCGCACTTACTCTGATATTGAACCCAGGTACAGATGACCGGGATGATTGTTCGATGATCCTTCCTCTTTTGGAGACCGGCGAAAGTGATCGAAAAAACTGGGCTACATTCCCTGTGTGCCAATTGATTGGGGCCATCGGCCTCTAGCGGGAACTCGGTCAAAAGGAAGTGGGGGTTGTGTGCTATTCATGCAATGTCTGTACTTTGACATTGTTGGGGAAGCACAGTTCCACATAGACAATACGGTGTTGCCGCTAACACATTGGAGGGACTTTGAGATCAAGGAGTTGATTACAAAGGTCATGGATTTCGGTGGCTTCAAAAGCCCTTTGTGTCTTTTCAACTTCGGAGGGAAGCGCGGCCGGATGGCGGCGAAGACATGTCCACATGACGGAGAGTTCGGGATTGGTATAGGAAAGGCGTGCATGAAGACATATTCAACATCAGAATGGACCTCCTGCAATTGAAGCACGACACGTGGAAGATGAGGCGTTGCATGGGGAGAATGCAGCCGGACGTTGATGGGTTGATCATGCGGATTGAGAGAATAGCTGCCAAGATATCACGGTTCAGGAAGGACTGTGCAGATATGGTAAAGCTAGAAATTGGGAAGTTAGCCAAGAGGAGGCGAATGGGGGCCGACTCACAGAGAGTGCCAGTTTGGAGCCCGACAAAGGGCGATGGTGTCGGGAATTGTCTCGATGAAGGTGGACCGGCGAAGAGGGCATTGTCGGGCACCTCAAGCAGCCTGGGAGAACCACTTAGCAGGGCAAGCGAGAGAGCTGAAGTGGAAAACAAGTTTGGTGGCAGAGAAGTGCAGTCCACAACTACAAGGGCACTTTTCCTCCACGGAATATGTGAGTCTGATCGTAATGACCTGACGAGTGTTGTTGGCCGCAATCTTGGGGGATATGATTTCTTTTGTCACCCTTACGTAGCTGGACCATATCTTCTCTGAACTCCGCTGAACGAAGATGAAGTTTGTCTTATTAATCATACATTCTTAATGGGGAAGAAACTTATAGTGGAAGAGGGCAGGTGAGTGTGTTGAATTTGTATACATTGCCTGGTAACAATAATCAATATTGGCTTATTTAATTCTGTCCCTCACAACCATTAACGTACTTTGACTTCGTCCGCTGCCAGGACCATTCTGGCCGCAACAGAGGACAATGGTGAAATGTTGTACCGGAATGAACTGATGTGCATGGCTCCAGGGAAACTTGTTTCCAGTTTTGTGAGTATATAGTGACTGATATAGTTCCGTATATACCGTAATCCTTTCCCCTTTTAAATGTCAAATTCAACTTATATGTGGACTGTTTGATGTGTTCAGGCCTAATATTACAATGTAAACGTATGTTGCAGGTAATCAATTTCATTGTAACACATTTGAACAATCAAAGCTCGGGGGACTGGTACTTGCCGACACATACTTCTCGGTCAGTTGCTATTATCTGATATTTTGTGTATGTAATCATCGTGACAGTGCGTTGATGAGTAATATACGTAGCCGGATAACACCAGTGTGATATGTAAAACAGGAGAGGGCAACTGCATATATACCTGGCCAATCATTTAAGGAGTGGGTGGATTTTACAAGAACAGTGTGCAATATGGATCGCTCTAATGGATCACTTGACAAATGCAAGAGGGTAAGTGAAAGGAAACGTTTGATATTGACAACTAAAGTCAACATTGTGTATGACCCATGTCCTGATGGATGCATTATGTGGTTGGTAACTGTAGATACATATCCCGTTGCACGATGACGCTGGTGTTGGACATTGGTTCAACTTGGTAATCGATTTGGAGAAGCGGGTGGCTGAGGTGTGGGACATTTTGGGTTACGGTGGTACTTCAAACAAGAGATGGGAAATCGCTGTCACAACACTAAGTGACCTCGGTACATAACAAAATATGTTGTCGTGTCCTATAGTAGAATGTCCAAGTAACATATAATTATATGTGAGTAATAGTTCTGATTTTAAATTCATTTTATATGAATGGCGTGCAGCTGCGCCATCTAGATCATTGCTTGTTTGGAACCGAGTTCAGTGGTGCAGGTGGGGGTTTAGAGTTTGGGAAGTTTGCTTATTCTGAAGTTAAGCATGCCCCTAAACAAAAGAATGGTGACGATTGTGGGGTTCACCTAATATTGAACACGTCCGATTATGGCACCGTCTGGGATGAGGGGGTGAGACACATATGTTAAGAGCTTCTAATTTAATCAATTTGATCTAATAATGTCTTCCTAGTTAAAATTGTTTGATGGAAATGCTAATCGATTTAGTTGTTCATGTTACAGTACAACTCACACGGGCTCCGAGCAAGGGTGTTGCTTATGTGTCTGACTGCCCCTGCCAATGACAGATCCATTATGACACTGACAGAGGCTCGTGCAAGTTCGCTAGAGATAGCCGCTTCAGTACAAGGGAATTCAGACTTACCGTATGTGGGGTATCAATGGGAAGAGTTGGAATTCTGTGACGATGAAGGGCTGCCGTCTCCCTTCAAAGTTCCCGAGACCATAAAGGGTAGGGTCATATTCCCAAAGGCCTTGTTCCGGGAGTAGGATGTGAAAATTTTTTGTTTAGGCTGAGTTGTGGAGGTAGTGTGACAACACAGCCCTTAATGGTTGGTTATTTTGCTATGGTGGAAATCGCCTTGTGGATATTACTATGGTTGCGCAACTAGTTTCATTGTTTCAATTGTGAATGGGACAAGGATGCTAGTTGCGCAACTATTTTTATGGTTTGTAGGCGGCTTCAGTATTTATGTGCTCGGCATTAGACTGTTATATATGCCGTTTATGTGTTTTTTGTTTATCTATGTTTTTATGTGTTATTGGTACTTGAGAATGATGTTCAACTTCAATCTAACTGCCATGTAATAGGTTTTGTGTATATTGCTTAATGCACTGTACTTCAATGGTAGTGATTGTTGCAAAAATTTAGAGTCAGTGTTGGTGTAACGTACATACATATATCCGGAAAGTTTTCTGTTCAGGGTATATAAGTGGGGGGGGGGGGGGGGGGGGGGGGTATAGGGGAAGAAGGCCGGTGACAACATTTGAACACAGGGAGTGTTGGAGACACTGCCTAGACATGGCGTCCACAATTTTCGTTTAAATCTATGAACACAAACCCTTGGAACTAAACCCTTAAGGAAACCATACTTGGCTTTCTCTTTCTCTACCAAAAAATTTTCGAGGTAGTAGAAGACTGTAAAACAAGTAGACACCATTCATAGCGTCTGTAGTCGTAGGAATGTTAATGTCAAACGACATCCCTGCTGCTCATGACATATATTGGTTATCACTTTCCCCATGACCATCTAAATATGTCTCATGTTCTACGTACCTATGAGTTCTATGTGTCTTCCACTGAATGCAATGCAAACACATGAATCCAAAAAGACAGACCACAAGGAAATCAACGAGCATAAATACGATCCGTGCACGAATATAAAGTCATACCACATATTACAGAATGAAGCAAGTTCAAAGTAAAGTATGGTTTTACAAAATGAGACAGTACGACAAAAGCATAGAACTAATAATCTGTGAACCAGTCGTTACTGAGGTTGTTTTGTGGACGCGACTCATTGCTGAGGTTGTTAGGTGGACGCGACTCATTGCTGAGGTTGTTAGGTGCGCAGTTGTTTCCACTCTGTGCTGGATCAAGTGGCGAGGGATTTGCAGCTTCATTTCCAGAATGCTCAGGAACTGCATTTCCAACGGGAGGACGCTCTCGGGCGGGATTTGGACATGTTCTTCTGTTGTGACCCGATAAGTAGCACTTTTGACATATGTGTGTGTTCTTCGTCCTCTCACTGTTTTGTGCATGGATGGATGCCACCGTGGGCGCGCCCTTTGTACGGGCGACTTTGGGGTCCTTGACAACATTTTCACTTGGAAGAGGCATTGGTGTGTTATCAGGCACTTAATTTTTGAACTGGACAGACGCTTGATACAGCTTTGCAAATTCACCCGTTGCCGATGTATACCCTTCCTCACTGTACTAGTAGTTGAAGCATGACTTTGCCACTGTTGACAGTAGCCACAGAGGGGCTACAACAGGCCCACAGACCCGCAACTAGTGCACCCGGGGCCGGCCTAGGGCCCGGAACCAGATCGCCAGCACCCGGAGCCGGGGCCCAGCAGTCTACCTTGCGACCAAGGACGCGGGGACCGGGGGCGCCAGCCTGCCAAAGAGGTCACCAGAGCTGCCTTTTGGTGTACGAACAGAAGGAAGCCAGTCCCACATCGAAGAGTGAGGCCAGACCTCACGCCCGGCCACCTATATAAGGGCCTCAACTACCCTCATTAATAGGTAACTGATCTTTCCTACTGCTTATCATACGTGCTTAAGTTATCTATTCATCCCAACTGTACTAACTTAGGCATCGGAGAGGAGAAGACCGACCGGCCCGGTATTCCCCTTAGTAAGCAGGTTTACAGGAGATCACACTTGGATTCATCTGTCTCTGCCAGGCCTACGGGTTTTAGGTACGAACAATTGGCGCCGTCTGTGGGAAAAAGTTCAAAAAGTTGTGTTGCTCTACCGGAGGGTAGAACCCGACCGATCTTTTGAAAGGCAGTTAAATCCACAATCCGGAGGCCATGGAGGGAAGGAAGATAAGAGCTAGCGAGGGAAGGTTGAAAGAACGAGTCCGGATCCCCGGCCGGGCCCAAAACATTAAATCTGAAGTCAGCGCGAGGTTCGTCCCATCCCCCGACCAGGACGAAACTCACGGTTGCCAAGGCTCAGACAATCCTTACCAATACGATGCGGGGGAGGAAATAAAAAAAATGAAGGCAGAAGTCGCATGGTTGCGAGAAGAGGGCGATCGAGACCGACTAAGGGCGGATGCCCGGTGCCAAGAGTTGGAAGCGGTGAACGTCGCCTTATTAGCGGCCCTGGAGAAGGGGCACCAGCAGGGCACTTCTCGGGCGGCATCGCGGCCCGAAATCAAAAGTAATGAATTCCCGCACCTAGATGTGGGACAGCCTACGGGAAGGAGAAAGACTGCGCATGTGCCCACACCCCTCTTTCCGGAAGCTCTGAAGAACTCCGGCCCGGTTGAGCCCCCATACCGCTCGAGTCTGGCATCGAGCGAGCAGGACAGCTCCACCGCAAGGACGCTCCGGACGCTGTCCGCCTCGGTGTCGGACATGAGGGACCGGCTAGAAGCCAGCGAGAAAAGGACGGGGCGACAGCAGGACAGTGCACGATTCAACGAACGCACTGGACCTTTTCCACACCGGGTTAGGGAATCAGGAAGATCTGGTGACCAAAAGCCCCTGAAACTGACGTACTCAAGAGCGAGCTGCCCGTACCAGCACCCAGACAGCTTTAAGTCACAAACGGGCACAAGGGGCTACTCAGACACCACGTGTTGCAATGTATTCCAAGTGACGCTCTCGGGGGAGGCATTGAGTTGGTTCTACGAGCTGCCGGTAAACTCGGTGGAAACCTTCGAACAGCTGGCTGATAAGTTTGTCGGCCGGTTCGTCCTCAGAGCCAAGGCGGCCCAAACATCAACGATCCTTTTCGACTGCATGCAGACTGACCACGAACCGCTACGCGCTTTCGTTAACCGGTGGCATATCGCCACGGCCGGGGTCAGGAACTTGGATAAAAGGATCGCTGAGATGGCATTCAAGTAGGGGTTAAGACCCGGGGAACTCTCGTACGCCCTGCGGGTAAAAGAGCCCCTGGGGTACGACGAATTGATGGTCGTGGCCATCAGGCACGCCCAGGCGGAACATGAGACGTATGGGGATAAGATGCCCAAGCGAAGGCCGGATGACCTACTACCGCCGTCTTCTAGTGAAAGCAAAGCAGGGCGGCAGGATCGCAACCGCACACCTACGACCAGCAAGAAAACCGAAGTATGGGAGGATTGGCGACCCCGCCGGAGCGGCAACAACGGTTCACAGGCAGGTAGAAGGCCGCCGACTTCACGACCCGTATGGTCCGTGGCAGCGGCGCCAGCGGGGCGACAACCGCGGGCCCTGGCCGTTGTGCCAGCAGGAAAACGCGAGGACCCAGCCGTCCGGACTAACGACCAACGACCCCAGAGAACGGTTGTGGACGGCCGAGTCCGGACAGACGACCCGCAAGGAGACAGGCAGGGTGCCCGAGAAGTGGGAACCATAAGCACCCTAGTCCCGGGAGGGATCGAGGTGCACGGGAGCATAAATATGATACATGGTGGGGACCACATAGATCGACTTACCCGGAGCTCGAAGAAGCGGTGCTTAAGGTCGATCCGGGGAAAGGAGGTATACACCTTTGGAGGAGGAAGCGGCCAAGCCGCTAAAACCGGATGAAACTCGGTTACGTTCTATGAGGAAGAAGAGCCGGAGGATCTGATCCAAACGCACAACGACCCCTTCCTCATTACGGTCCAAATAGACCACTGGATAACCAGCCGCATGCTGATCGATACCGGAGCTTCTGTCAATGTGATGTTCCGAGACGCATACAAGGGACTGCAGAGAGGAAGGAACAAGTTATCCTAGGATAACAAGCCGCTGATAAGCTTCTCCGGTGAGGTGGTCCAGCCTTTGGGATCGGATTACCTACCGCTAATCTTCAGCGAGGGAGATAAGACGAGGAAGGAGCACCTGGAGTTCATCATCGTGGTCTGCCTGTCCTCGTATAATGGCATAATCGGTCGGCCAGGGTTGTGGAGGCTGAAAACGTTTATAGCCGGCCATATGCTGATGTTAAAAATGCCTGCACCCGCAGGCGTCATTACCATACGCGGGGACCAGAAGATCGCTCGCAGGCATTACGCGGAGGCCCTGACCCACGGAAGAAAGCGAACCGAGGTCTTCACGGCTACTCAACAAGCGCTAGTGCCGGATCCGAGCATTAACCCTCGTGATGACACCAATTCCGACAACGAGAAGCTAAAACGACCGTCATCCGTGGAAGAAACCGAAACAATCTCCATTTTGGAGGATCACCAGGAGCGCAAGGTGGTGATAGGAACGAAGCTCGCCCCGGCTGTCAGGCAAGAGCTCATCACCTTTCTCCAAGACAACAGTTCGGTCTTTGCATGGTCCTACGAGGACATGCCAGGCATATCCCCGGAGATAGCTGTCCACCGGCTAAATTCGTTGCCCAACGTTCCCCCGGTGAGGCAGAAGAGGAGGTCTTTCAGCCCGGCGAAATATGAGGCGATCAGAGAAGAAGTGCAGAAGCTGAGAGGCATAGGTTTCATTCGGGAAGTCCAGTACCCCCGATGGCTCGCCAACGTGGTTATGGTCCCAAAGAAGGGAACCGACCGGTGGCGCATGTGCGTGGATTTCACCAACCTAAACCGGGCTTGCCCAAAAGACAGCTTCCCGCTCCCCCGAATCGACCAGTTTATAGATTCCACGTCCGGTTTTAAACTACTCAGCTTCATGGATGCCTACGCCAGATACAATCAGATAAGGATGAGCCCAGACGACGAAGAGCACACCTCGTTCACAACTGACCGAGGCACCTACTGTTACAAGAGGATGCCGTACGGTCTAAAGAACGTCGGGGCCACATACCAACGGATGGTAAATCGCAAGTTAGAGCAGGAGATGGGCAAAACGGTGGAAGTGTACATAGATGACATGCTGGTCAAGAGCTTGACCGCAGGGGCCCACGTCCGAGACTTGGCGGTAGTCGTCGGTAAGATGCTCAAGTTTGGAATGCGTTTGAACCCGAAGAAGTGTATTTTTGGGATTTCAGAGGGCTTGTTCCTAGGTCATGTTATCAGCCAGCGAGGGATAGAAGCTAACCCGCTGAAGGTCCAGGCGATCCTAGACATGGAAACACCAGGAGAAAGAAACCAAGTCCAGATGCTGACCGGCCGACTGGCCGCCCTCGCCAGATTTATCTCCCGCCTGACCAATAAGTGCGCCCCATTCTTTAAACTGCTCAAGGCACAGCAGTTCAAGAAAATTCACTGGGCGACGGAGCACGAAGCGGCATTCCAGTCCATCAAGACATACCTGTCTATAGTGTCTCTCCTATCCAAACCAGTGCCGGGCGAGATGCTATACCTCTACATAGTTGCGTCAGGAACGGCCGTCTCCGCGGCTCTCGTCAGGAAGGAGGGCACGATCGATCTCCCGGTATACTATGCAGGGAAGGGACTTACCGGAGCCGAAGGCTGGTACCCTGACATTGAAAGACTGGCTCTGGCCCTGATCGTCAGCGCCAGAAAGCTCCGGCACTATTTCCAGGCTCATTCCATCACCCTATATACCAATCACCCTCTGCGGCAGATCCTGCAAAAACCGGATACCAGCGGCAGGCTCGTACTGTGGGCAGTTGAATTAGGAGAGTTCGACATCACTTACGCCCCGCGAACGGCTATCAAGGGTCAGGCCGCTGCGGATTTCATATGCGAACTCACCCTGATGGCGGTAGAGGCGCAATCCGGCCGGTCCAAGGGCACCGAAGCAGTTCAGACCATAAAGATCGAACTAGGCCTCCCCAGCGGTTGGAAACTTTATGTGGACGGCTCCGTAACGGGTAAGCAGAGCGGAGCCGGCGTCATGCTAACCTCGCTCGATGGCCAGTCGTACGAGTATGCCCTACGGTTCCTGTTCAATACCTCCAACAACGCCACTGAGTACGAGGCCCTCATAGCCGGCTTGCAGCTAGCCAAGGAGATGGGGATACCATCCTTGGAAATATACAGCGACTCGAGCCTGGTAGTGAACCAGATGAACGGGCTGTTCGAAGTCAAGGAACCCCAGTTAGCCTCCTACCAAGCTTTGGCCAAAGCCCTGATCGAGCCATTCCAGGGCGCCACGATTCAGCATGTACCCCGGGAGGCAAATAGGCATGCAGACGCCCTCGCAAGGTTGGCAACCGGAAACTACCCACCGGAGTACCGAAGAACTAAAATTGAAACCCTCCAGAAACCGAGCATAAGCAAGACCATCTCCGAGATATTTGCGGTAGAGGAGGCACCACCGAGCTGGATGGATCCGATAGTTAGATACTTGGCTGACAAAACCAGCCCCCAGGGTACAGTGGAGGCTAGGAGGCTACACCTCCGGTGGTGCCAGGTACAGCCTCCTCAACGGCAAGTTGTACCGAAGAGGGCACAGCTTCCCCCAGCTAAAGTGTGTGACTAAGGAGGCGGGAGAAGCCATCATGCGAGAAATCCACGAAGGAGTGTGCGGTAATCACTCCGACGCCTGGTCCCTATCTCACAAGTCGCTACGGGCAGGGTACTTCTGGCCAGACATGGCAGCAACGTCGAGGAAAATATCAGGCAGCTGCCACAAGTGCCACATGTACGCCACCACACCCCATGCCCCGGCAATCACGCTGTCAATTCTGTTAGCACCATGGCCATTCGCACAGTGGGGGCTGGACATCATCGGCCCTTTCCCAGTTGCTGTGGGAAAATACAAATACGCCATCGTAGCCGTCGACTATCAGACCAAGTGGGTCGAGGCGGAACCCCTGGTAAAGATTACCGAGAAGCGGGTAAGAAAATTCCTATGGAAGAACATCTACTGCAGGTTCGGGGTGCCGCAGACCATAGCCACGGACAAAGGAACACAGCTCAACAATGCTGATCTAATCCAGTACACGGCCTCCATGGGGACCCGAATGTTGTTCGCCTCAGTAGCGCACCCGCAGACCAACGGCCAGGTGGAAGCGGTCAACAAGATCATCAAGAGCCTCCTAAAGAAGAAGCTGGATGACAAAAAGGGATGTTGGGCTGAGGAACTCCCCGCGGTTCTATGGGCCATCCGGACGACAGCAACCCGGGCAACAGGGGAGACCCCGTTCTGCATGGCATTCGGAAGCGAAGCGGTGCTCCCCATAGAGACCGACATGCCCAGCGGAAGAGTTGAGAATTACGACGCCGAAACAAACGCCGAAGGCATACGGCTCAACCTGGACCTCATAGAGGAGCGGCGCGACCAAACGCATATGCGAAACCAGGCGTACAAGCAACGGGTCGCTCGGTACTACGACGGAAAGGTCCGGGAAAGAAAATTGCAAGTGGGGGACTGGGTCATGAAGAAAATTCAGAAAAAACCGCTGGCCTTGGAGCCAACTTGGGAAGGGCCCTACCAAATCACCGCAGCCGCGGGTCCGGCAACATTCCACATCATAGACGCCGACGACATCTACTCTACTCGCCCATGGAATATCCAGCACCTGCGGTTCTACCCTAAATGAGATCAGTCTTGGAGGGAAAATAATGTATTTGGTGCCAATGTTGCAATACACAGTCACTGCCTCTAGAATGAGCTACAGCTGGTTACAAGGTATATACATCTGCCAGGTGATAAGAGCACAATGTGCGACGATATTACATGTTTATGCCCTCATTTATGCTTTGTTTAACCCTTATTTGTCTAAGATTGAGTCATAATTTAGTTTAGTGTTAATTTGGTAGAGTTTTGGAAAAGTTGGTTAAGAATCCGAAAAATGACTAAGTTTGAGAAATCTGGAAAATAGTGCAAAAGTTGTCTTTTTCGTGATTTTGAGATGAGTAAACATATGATCTATCCTTGTCCGAATTCAATGAAATTCGGTGTACCTAAAATTCATATACTGAGGAATGTTGTGTTAAAATTTCAGATCAATTGGAGTTCGGGAAGTCACCCAAAAGATGGCTGCAAAACAGCAGTTCGAGCAAACCAATCCAGGGACTTCCAGGATTTTCCTGGGACTGTGTCCCAACTTCGAAAAATCATTCCCGTCGACTCACAAGGATATTGATCGAACTGTTTTATATGGAGGTAGCCATGTGTGTCTAGTTTATCTGAGACTTGGAATCGCATCAATCGGAGCTCCGAGGAGGGAGATATGTCGGAGTCACTGCAACAACATCAAGTCTGCCGATTCCAGGATGCTACTGCCTCCTTTTTGCAAATTCTGTTTTCAATGGACCAAATGGTGTACAAATGCATATGTGAAGATAGTCCAAGCTTAAGGAAGGAAGGAGGATGACACCGAGCCAAGGCATTGAAGAAAAATACGAAGAAAGAAGTTCTCCTAGTCAAACTAGGAGAAGCTGCCGGAATAGGCAGATTAGTGCCAAAATGAAGAACTGCCGGTTTGGGGCATTTTCGATGGATCAAGACCTTTGAAATAGAGTCCAAAGCCTATACAAGAAGTCCATGAAGATGTGAAGCCCAAGCCTTGAAGAAAAATCAGAAAAAGAAAACCTAATTAAACTTTGAAAAGGAAGAGTTCAAATCCTTAATCAATTGGGTTTTCTGAAACCCTTCTTACACTAGGGTTGCCGGCAACCTCTCCCTTATATATAGCCTCACTTTTCATTCTGAAAATCATCTCATCTCAAGCTTAAACACAAGACATAAACTCTACCAAATTCTCCCCAAAAATCCTATACAAACCCTAAACCGAAAATCCCCTCCACTCCAACCAAGTTCCTGCCGACTTGGAAACTGCCTTGCTGCTGAGCCATCTCTTGCCGTGCAGCAGCCGCCACCGATCACCACAAGCCGCCGGATCCACACGACGTGAAGCTCTCAAGGTGTCACAAAGTGTGATCCACTCCCCTCTTTCGGTTTTGTACTCTTTGTGTAGCTATGCTTAGTTTTGTCTATGAGACTTGCATGTATTTTTGGTTTTGGATTATATGTCTATGTATGAACCAAATTGGAGATTGGTTTTATAATTTTTATGTTGATGATTTGTTTGATTCGATGTTTATACTTGGGTTTAAATTTCGGCAACAATGAATTTGCATGTTAACTTGTAATATAAAACTTGTAAGATGAATACACTAGATAATTAGGACAGTGGTATTGATGCATGTTGAGAATTTAAACCGGTTAGACCTAAGGTGAGGGCTTATAATCGATGCTTAGTGTTGTCTTTGAACATGATCTAAGTATTAGGTTTAATTTGCTTGAGTTATAATGAACTAAGTAGACGTATGATCACTTTGATTTGTTATGCTCACCTAGAGTGGTTAACCTTAGGACTTGCACGTTAAATGAGAAGATTGACGACCTTACTTGTTTGCTTGTCTTCAACTATAGACTTTTGTGCTTCAATGCTATGACTTGTATAAGGTAGCATAACTTTTAGGATCACCATGCGAATAGCTCGATCTTAAAACATAAGAAAAAGTCTCTCAACTAGGTAAAATCGGAGACGTTCTAGTTGTAGGTTGAAACTTGTTTGAATTCAATGCATGTTAAATACTTGTTTCTTACTTTCTTTTGTGTGGATCTTATATGTTAAAAGAGTTGAATGTTAAATGTTTTGTGAGAGATGATGATCACTTGTATATAGTAGATTAGGGTTTAAATTTCATGTCATTTAGTTCTAGGGCAGCCTTGCTGCCGACGCCATGCTTACCCCCCATTCGTGATGTTTTTGTATATTTGTACATGTGTTTTTATCTAACATTCTCATATTTCAGGTACCCTTAATCTCCGGCTTAGAACGATCCCTACTTGCTCATACTACTAACGATATTTTGTAGGGTTTATTATTTGTGTGAGCCTCGCGGCTCACATCACCAGGTATATATGTAAAACAAAAAACCGCTAATCAGCGCCGCCGACGCCTCCAATCCCTGACCCGCCAGCCTTCAGAGCGGTTGCTCCAGCTTCTCGGCCAAGGCTACCTCAACCTCCATCCGCTTAGCATCAAGACATCCTTTCTCCCTCCACTCCAGATAGGCATCATTTATACCCTTCACACGAGCGGCCTCCAGCATCTCTTCAAGTTCCACCGACTCCCGAAAATCGTCGATAGCCTTATCAGCGACTTCGGCAAGTCAGGATTCTGCGAGTTTCTCCCCTCCTTTGACGACTGCTGTTATTTGGGTCTGCAATTCCAAAACCTTCGCCTCCAGCTCCGTTTTCTCCTCTTCCCGAGCGGTCGCCAGCCGACCGGCCTTCTCTCTCTCCTGCGCGAGCTCAGCTGCCAGCCGACCGGCCTCCTCTCTCTCCTGCGCAAGCTTAGACTCCGCCAATGACAGCTGCATGGTGAGGTCCTCCACTTGTCTCTCCAAAAACAGAGTCTCCTCATTAGGCTCAACGGCGTAAAGGCTGTGAACCAGCTGTTACAAATGCACAAAAGGAACATTAGCTCGTACCACAAAAGAGGACAGGGAGCACAGAAGAACCTCAATTCCACACAGGTACGCAACCAGGCTTACCCGAAGGCCCAACTCCACAGTCTTCTTCCTGCTCTCGCCCGGCCGCGCAGCTCCCGGAGCCTCCCGATCAAGTCCCAAAGACTCAATGGTAGATGCCACGAACCTACCAAAACTGCTATCACCAGAACCGCGACCGACTTCCGGCTCCCGACTCCTTCGGCTACCGGTTCCCTCTGCCAGAACCAGTGCTGAACCCCCACCAGCCGAGCTCGACGCCCCGGCATCAAACGTCCTCGCCCTCTTCGCCGGAGCTTCGCCAAGACCGCTTCTGCGGTACCCAGTCATCTCCGCTGCCTCTCTCTCCCGTGGAGCTCGTGCCACCACCGGCCGCGCTAGTGGTTCCGGACCTTGTGAGCCCGCCGATCTTGCTTCCCGAATAACAAGTGGGGCGTTATCCTCACCGCCCGGCAGCCTACCGTAGTGGGAGTCCGGAAACATCAGCGGCACAGGGTTATTATGCACCGTCCTCTCTAAAGTAACCAGACCTACAACGGTTTTCGAGGCCATCTCCCCCATCTCCATCAACCTCTGGGCCACAAGCTTGTCATCCGGCTCGACGGTCTACTCGCTCCGAACAGCGAGCCGGGGGGCATTAGCTGCAAACCAACAAACTGAGCTGTCAGAATAAAATGCGACCCCACAAAACCACAGTGCAAGGTACCTTACTAGGTTTCTTCCCCATCTCGCATATCTCCAGCACATTCCACCGGATGAAATTGTAGGAGCTCCAGCCCAGATTGTCCCAGCAAACAAAAAGCCAGGCTAACCGTTGCCTCTCCAAGTCGACCAACTGGTACGACTGATCTCTGATAGCTTGATAAGCCCCGGGCACCCGAAAGCTCCTCGAACTACGCTGCCACCTGCCCCCGGCCAACACAACCGCCCTCCTCCATACATTCGAAACCGACGACGGTAGGTGGGTGACGGCAGGATCGAAGTCCCACGTGGTGAAATTAACACAACCACAGGCCTGGGCCTTTTTGCAGTAGACAATCTTGTACAGCGCCCGGAACTCATTTACCGTGGGCCAGTCCATGTTGCTCAGACTGAATAAGCACCCGAGACCAAGCAACTGCCTCCACTGGTTGCTAGGAAGCTGGGCTGGGGAGAGGTTTATCATGCTCAGCACGTACTGGACAAACTTCGGCAGCGGTAGAGATAGCCTGTGCCGAAATTGATCCTAAAAAACGGCAACCCAACCCGCCTCCGGGTTGCAGGCCAGTTCCCCGGGATACAGGCCCCGGAGCTTAACGGAGGAGTCAATGTCCCACTTCGCCCGAAAATCCCTTATCTCGGTATCAGTCATGCTTCTGGTCGGCTCGTCACAAAAAATCACCCTGCCGCCATCCAACAACTGATACCTCACGGGCCCTCCCATCAACCCACGGCCGACATCGACAGGGTTCGCTGATCTCTCAGATGCCACAAAGCCTAAACAACAGAATTTAGCTCTGTAGCAAGATAACAACACAGACAGACGGCAAACGAAGAGCTAAGCTTCAGCAAAATACGGCAGGAGGAGAGGAGGGGGGGCGAAGCGTCTTATAGGCGGCAAAACTGCACCTTGTTGATAATTAGGGCAAGCATAAAAGAGAGGCAACCCCAGCCGCAGATCCCCTCCATCTCAGACCGCTCCCTGCTGACACGTGTCCCAGCATCGATAAAGCTCCCATGCCATCATAACTTATGGGAATGATGGGCTCTCCCCTTCATTGCATGTCAACCACCTGTCCCACCTATAAGCGGCAGTTGGGGGAGATAGGAGCGCAAGCCGAGGCGTCCACTCCCCCCACTTCCCCAAGAGTCAACCTCAAACCATGGAATGGCATCTCACCGGTTATGAAGTATCCAACCGGCTCCGCAGCATCTCACCGGTTATGAAGTATCCAACCGGCTCCATGGCACCTCACCGGTTCCGTAGCATTCAACCGATTCCATGGCATTCCACCGATCATGTGACATTCAACCGGCTCCAAAGCATTCCACCGGTTTAGTCACTTTCCTTCGCCTGCGGGCAGGAACGAGCCAGCAACAACTCAAGGCTTCCAAACGCATGGGCTTTATAAACCCGGGTGAGTTTACATCTAACACATGTACTCTTTTCCAGCAGGATAAAAACCCTGCATCACACTGAACTGTGATACATTTGGGGATACATGGCGAGACTCGTTATCTCAACGCCTCCCCACCGGGCAAATTGTTTCTCTAACACATAACAAGTCTCCCCGCAGGCTAACAAACCTGCACATTACCTAACGCTTATTCCAACACAAGCTGAGAAGAACTAGCAAGTGTTAACCGGTGCTTAAACATGGCCGCAACACCGGGGTACCTATTGGCTTATTCAACGCTCCAACAGGCCTCCCCGCACGCTAGTAATCCTACCCCACGCTTATTCCAACACAAGCTGGGCCGAACCACCGGGCTATTCCCCGCCATTGGCAGCAATTTCGCCTTGGGGGACTCGTTCTGATATGGCAGAACGCCCGGTCGAGTTCCCATGCACTCTCCGACTCGATACGGTATGGGGGTCCACCGGTCGGTTCGCCAATTTCACGTTGGGGGACTCGTTCCGATATGGCAGAACGCTCGGTCGAGATCCCATGCATTCCCCGAGTCGATACGGTACTCACCGCACCTCGCCTGACCGAACGCCCGGTCACGCCCAATCTTCAATACGGACTTGGGGGACTGGGTACCGTTGGGTTGGTAACTGCGGGTCTGCGGGACAGAAGCAAGACATATTAAGTCCCCATTCAAGATTGCAGTTGACCGGGAACTTGGGGGACTTGTTGACAGTAGCCACAGAGGGGCTACAACAGGCCCACAAACCCGCAACCAGTGCACCCGGGGCCGGCCTAGGGCCCGGAACCGGATCGCCAGCACCCGGAGCCGGGGCCCAGCAGTCTACCTTGCTACCAGGGACCCGGGGACCGGGGGCGCCAGCCTGCCAAAGAGGTCACCAGAGCTGCCCTTTGGTGTACGAACAGAAGGAAGCCAGTCCCACATCGAAAAGTGAGGACAGACCTCACGCCCGGCCACCTATATAAGGGCCTTAACTACCCTCATTAATAGGTAACTGATCTTTCCTACTGCTTATCATACGTGCTTAAGTTATCTATTCATCCCAACTGTACTAACTTAGGCATCGGAGAGGAGAAGACCGGCCGGCCCGGTATTCCCCTTAGTAAGCAGGTTTACAGGAGATCACACTTGAATTCATCTGTCTCTACCAGGCCTACGGGTTTTAGGTACGAACAACCACTTCTGCCATTAGGAGTGAATACCTGCACATCTGCGCTGACTTCACTCTCGAACTGCGGTTGAGTTTTGACCCCAATGTTTTCAGACCCGCGTCCTTAGTCCATCGCTCTCTAACCAAACTGTCTGGATATCCAGACACCATCTGGTATTTCAGAACATAGAAAATGTGACCACATGGGATGCCATCTGATTCAAACAATTTGCACGAGCACAGCCACCTGGGATTTTTGGTATCTGAGAGAAACTCCACACTCTAATGGCGTCTCGGTCTATTGTACTGGATGATGTAGAACATCATGGAGTCCGACAGAGGAAACGTTTGCTTATGCGATCCGACGAACTTCCTCTCGAAAAGGATTTGAGCCTTTATCATGACAAATATGTCATGAGTGAAACGACAACATGCATCTTCCTCTATTCCCCTCATGTGAGTCTCATATACAGGTGCACTATTTCTGGACTGAAAGTTGTCGTATAGAATATGATTTCGGATGCGCCCCGTGGTCCTCTCCATTCTTGGCATGAGCTCACATAACCGGTCATACCTTCCGACCTCCTGTTTCAGCTTCGCGTGCATGCATTCAACACTCTGTGTGCTACACATTCCACCATAAAACTTCCCGCGGAAGAATGCTTCTGCCCATCTGTGGCGCTTGTGGAACAGCGATGTAACCCATCCGTTGCCTGACAGTCCGTGCTTAGACACGATAGAGTGCCAACAAGCCTCCCATTCTCTCGAGGTCAGTGACGCATAGATCATCTTGCTAACGTCCTTTTGTGTTTCTGGATCCTTCACATTCTGCCCAATATTTCGTCCTATATGCAATGAGCATAACCTGTGACTAGCTTCTGACATCAAACGCTCCACCACTTTTCTAATGGACTCGTCTTGGTCAGTTAAGACGGACTCCGGCTGTTTCCGGTTCATTGACTGGAAGAACTGCTCAAACACCCAACTGTAGGTAATTTCCCTCTCATCGGCTACGAGAGCAAATCCGAACACAACAATTGCTCTGTGATTGTTGCACCCGACGAAAACGACAAGCGGTTTTCCATACAAATTTGTCTTGTACGTGCTATCCATAATCAACACATCCCCGTATGCCTGGTACGTAGTCTAAAAGTGATTGTTCGTCCCTCCAGACCATATTGGCAAGTCTACCTTCTTCATCCTGACTGTAACTGCAGAAGAACTGATCCGACTCAAGTCCCCTCATGTTCATCCAAGTGAGAGCTGACTGTGCATCTCCTTCAATCTGAGCGGCTTTCCTCTTCTCAGCCATCCTGTTGTATAGATCCTTTGATGTGAAGCCAACCGCCTCATGTCCCCCAGCCTGCTCAACTAGCTGCTCGTAAACTTTGCTAGTGTGAACTTGCAATTCACGCAATGCTTCTGCTTGGGCGACGTGATGCGGTTCCACACTCATGTGTGACCGCAAGAACTGCACCTCACCAAACGAAGCTAAATCATGATTATGCTCGTGCACAAATTTGGTCACATAGTATGACTCCCTCTCGGTCGAATATCGAACTCTAATTTTAGCTGGACAGTTCACTCGTGTGTACCTTCTTCCCCTTGGAACTATATTCCTCTTCTGCTTCAATACCTCACCGATGACCTGTTCCTTTGCAGTATTTTCCCCACCAACGCCGGTTCTCTTCCGGCGTTGTTTGACGACTTTTCCGTGTTTGGAACAAACTCACTGCCTCAGTATGACCAATCCGCTGCTTTCCTTCTCTAGTCTGTCCTTCCGCGTGCTGAACCCCACCATTTTCGAATGGATGGAATAGAACTTTTCTACTTCGTTGACTGTAGCAAAATAAACTCCTTTTAAATCATCCGCTGACAGAAACCGATAGTCCCTCCCATTGAACAGAGGTCTCCCTTCGTCAGTTTCGCCGAACTGTGTGCCAGCAACATTCTCTTGTTCTTCGCCTGTACCGGGGAATTCAGGCATCTCGGCTGGTTGATTTACAATTCCTATTTCACCTGCCTCTTCCATAGGGGCTGCAACATCTGACTCTCGACCGAAGCGTCCTTCCAAAATGTCATCTTCTGAATCGTCTTCATCAGATGAGAATGGATCAAAGTAGTTGTGTTCAGAGTAGCGGAGACCCTCTGAATCTATGTCCATCGTCATCTGTTAATTAGCAACTTTTGGACTGAAACTATTACCTCCAAAAATTGTGTTTACACGCCGTCTCGACTACACACGCAGTCAACAAATGCTTCCGAACAGTTTCAATCTACACATATTTCAATACCTTATTTCAATAACCAGCATGGAAAGAATGCATGCAAAACACTCGAATACAAGCATGCAAGACAGTCGAATACATATGTGTTTAATTTGTATATCCTAAACCCTAAACCGTAGATCTAAATATGGTTTGATAATGGGTTTCGTCCGTACAGATGTATAGTTCAGACATGGTTTCAACCACAAAGTGATATATATAAACAATGATACAAAAATTACCTTCAATCACTGAAACCAAATATGTCGTAGCAAAGGAATTCGGAAATCCGGCGGTGCATTCGAAGGGGTTGACAAAATGTTATTCAAAATAAGGCTTCTCCTCCAAGCCATATTCTAAGCCTTCTCCTAGAAGCCAAGCCAGAGGAGACAATGGAGACGAGGAGAGCTAGGTACCACAATCTCAGAATGAAGACGTGGCCGCCTCTCCGCCCCCGAGACTGAGTTACCCACCTACTTTCACCCTGCCGGAAATCCCTCAAACACCCTCATCTTCTTACCAAGCGTCATCCAACCCTCCGTCATCTGTGCAATGCCATCACTGCCCCTCCAAAACAATCTCTGCGGCTGGTAACAAGCCACGTGTCCACAACCAAGAAAGGCGTGAATACACACGAGCACATTCCAGCCCCTTCCAAGAGATGGTGACAAAACTAGTAGAAATATGATTTACATCCAATTGAGACTCAACCAGACTTTTTATAATTACTTTTAATTATCTTAATTTGTAATAAAATGTCACTTTTGACTTAAAGATTTTGAATTTACAATCGACTAATCTCATATTCAATCAAATAACCTATACTTGAAGAACTTAGGGAAAATGCCCATTTAGTATAAAAAAGGCCCCCTCATTACTCATTTCAATGACCATCTTATTTTTCTCCCTTATTCAACATAAGGTAACAACTCTATTGCCCATTTGAACAAATCTTTTTCAATTCTAGTACAAATTTAATTTTTTTTCTTCCTTTTTTGTCCTTTTGTCTTATCTAACATATTTTTGAATTATAATGTGCTGAGAAAGTGGAAGATAAAAAAACGAACTTTGCCGAAATATCACTCAACTCCTCCGGCCTCCCATGGCCGGTCGCCGGATTCCGGTCACCAAATTTTTTTTTCGCCGGAGTTTTTTTTTCGCCAGATTTTTAATTTTTTATTTTTATTTTTTATAATCAGGTTATTGGACGATGGTTACGGACCCTCAGTAAATAATTTACAGATTACAGATTTCCAGTAATCGATTACTGACCCCCAGTAATCAGGTTACAGATTTCATATTTTCCAGTAATCATGTTACTGACCCCCAATAATCGATTATTGACTCCCAGTAATCAGGTTACTGGAGTTACTGATCCATAGTAATCAAGTTACTTCCCCCAGTAATCGATTACTGACCCCCAGTAATCAGGTTACAGATTCCATATTTTTCAGTAACCATGTTACTGACCCCGTTACTGACCCCCAGTAATCGATTACTGACCCCCAGTAATAGTATTCCCAATTCAATCAAAACCCTAATGTTGGAGGAGGAAGAGGACCCGCCGTCAATAGTATTACTGACCCCCAGTAATCGATTTCTTAGTGCTTCAACAGAGATCCAAGAGGAAGATTGCGGGTCAGGGACTCATATAGGATCTTGTGGATGGCGGACCACAAGGGATCGGAGGAGGCGTGTGAGGGCTTAGAGGAGACCAGAGAGGTGATGCTGGCAGAGGAGGAGCAAGAGGCGGTGAGGGTGGTGGCTTCAGAGCTGGAGCTTGTGCTGCGTTTGGATTTGGTGGCCGCGGTTTGGTTGTGGAGGTGCAGCTTATGCTCTGGAGATCGTCGGCTAGAGAGAGAGAGAGAGAGAGAGAGAGAGGAGAGAGAAGATATTAGGGTTTAGTATAGGGTATTTAGGTATTTTTAATAAGATTCATTGGAGTGGGTAGGTAACATTGGAATGGTCAAGTTTTAACTCTTTTTTGTGCAAATAGTCTTTTTCCCAAGAACTTATGCAAAGCCAATCGAAATAAAACTTGCACAAATTGATACATTTATCTCTCTCTTACACATTCATTGTACCATAAAAAAAAGGGAATGTTTGGTTATTCTCAAGGTTTGAGCAACAATGAAATTGCATACGTATACATAAAAGGGATATAGTGCATACATCTCATCTTACAATATCTAAATAATACATCTTACGTTACTAAATACTCTCAACTATTTGAGCATTTAATTACTTACTGATTTCATATAGTAGATGAAATAGAATACACTCGTTAGGTCAAATAAAAGAATATAAACACTATCGATCGTGCTGGTGACTATTATCGTTGTAAGAAAAATAAAGACCTATAAGGCGCAAACTAAGAGACTTTAGTTACCACCAACAAATGACGTTAATAGGCCTCGTTGTTGGTCTTGTAAAGAGTAAAGACCATAGCCACTGAAAAAAATAAAAATAAAAATTCATGACTAACACCATGCACAATGCTGTAGGAAGTCAATGCCAAAAATTTCGATGAGCTTTACTATTATAAGGTTAGCCGTTGTGGTTACTAGTGAAGAGAGAACTAATTAAGCATAAGTATGCTCTTCCGTCCTTGGGAGAAGATTTTAGTACTAGAAGAAAGTTTGCTATATATTATGGTGGGTATTTTACCTAAATCGGAGAATAAGGATTTGCCAACAAGGTCGTTTGAGAGAGAAAGTGCTCTAGTACCGTCTTGTACCTCTTTGCAACTACAAGGAGCAAAGTCAGTCGTAGGTTTAACTTTTGTTTATTTGCCAGTGACATCCTCCTTGTTGTCTACCATAGCAAGGCACAGCTCGTATAGATGTATAATATGGTCATTTTTTTTGCCATTCAATTATGTTCGCCTCCTCACGACAATCCAAGAAATTCATACTCAATCACATTTGGATGTAAATACAATGATACAACAAATTATTTTAAATGTAGTTATTTTGATCTCAACCCTTAGATGATTAACCAAAGGTTATTTGGTCCGTTAATGACCAAGTGAACATTACTATCTATACATTAGCTACACTACTCGGAAATTAAAAACATGAAAAAAATAGTTCAAACATCAAAAGGCATCCAGCATTCAAAATTTGAGAATCTTTATAGTTAGAGTAGAGAAGTTGAAAAAAAAAGAAAAAAAAAAGTAACATCTCATATCATTTTTTTAAGCCTTTCACGCCTTGACCTCGTTTTTCATGACAAAACCTGGCAGCCTTGAGGTGAAACAACTACTCCTCGCCTCGCTTGTGCTCAAGACGCACTATTTTAGCGCCTCTACACAAATACTCTCTAGCTTACCACACATGGTCAGATGATGGGAGCTACCTTGCCGAAGATTAGATTTTCATTCCAACTGGTGGTGATTTATAATTTATAATTTATTTTATAAAGTAACTCACACAATCTTATATATGTGAATGAAATTTGAATCCATAATCTCAAATTTAATAGTTAAACTAGTTAACAAGTCAAGCCACGGCTCACCAACACGCTGGTTGATGTGACAAATTTTTTAAATTTTTTCTTCTTTTTTTGGGACTGCGGTGAAACTTCCTTTTGTAGATATGTAAAAATAAAATCTAACAGTAATTTCTTTTTAGAAGTTGAAAAGTAATTTTTCTTTTGAGTATTTAACCTCCCAGACTAGAAGAAGAGGAAGAAGGAGCTGCCTCAAGAAGAAGAAGAAGATGGGACGGAGCATATCAAAGTCGCCGTCGAGAGGAAGAAGCCGAAGGGATCGAAACCGCTCACCTTACTCCAGGTCACTTCCAAATTCCACCTCCAATTTCTCTATTCTCCATTTTACTCTTTACACTCTTCTCATTCATATTCACACTCTTTGAATTCACAGAAGAAATCGTTCTAGTGTATCGCCGCGCCGCCGCAGAAGCCGCTCGCCGAGCTACCGGCGCCGCAAGAGTCGATCTCCGACTCCGAGACGACGTCACCGGCGTAGAAGCAAGAGCAGCTCTCCGTCTCCTCCTCCCAAGTCTCCGACTCTACCTCCGCGGCTGTCGACATCTGACCGGAAAAATGCCGCCAATAAGGTCAAGAAGGAGGAGGAAGAAAAGGCCAGGTAATTTTGATCAGCTGATTCCTCTTCGTTTCGAATCGAATTACACAATTGTTATAAGGATTGATCAGATTGAATGTAGTATGAGTTATTGTTAGAACTGGAATTTGAGAGTGGTGTGGAGTTTTAGGTTACTACTGGAGGTGGAGCTGAGGAGGTTAGAGGAGGAGACTGCGCAGAGAATCGAGGATGCGATTCGGAGAAATGTAGAGGAGAGGCTGAGCTCTGATGAAGTTAAGATAGAAATAGAGAGGCGGATAGAGGAAGGCCGGAAGAAGCTGCTTGAGGATGTGCAAGTTCAGCTTCAGAAAGAGAAAGATGCTGCTCTTAATGAAGCGAGACAGAAAGAAGTAAGCAACTCGTTTTATTTGTGTTGAGTTGCAGTTTTGTGATGGTTATATAGTGTTGATGTGGAATGCATTGTGCAGGAACAAGCTCGGAGAGAGAGAGAGGAGCTGGATAAGATGCTGGAGGAGAACAGGAGGAGGGTGGAAGAGGCGCAGAGAAGAGAAGCTTTGGAATTGCAGGGCAAAGAGGAGGAGCGGTATCGGGAGTTAGAGCTGATTCAAAGGCAGAAAGAAGAGGCTGCAAGGAGGAAAAAGATGGAAGAGGAAGAAGAACATGCACGCCTCATGAAGATGTCTAGTAAGAATAAATCTCGGTCTAAGTCATCTAGTATTGGTTTCTAATGCTGACTGGTGCCCAATGTGTACCTAGTGCTACTATTGGATGCTATTGATTGTTGACTAATATTAGTGAAATCTGCATTCAATTTCATATGATTTTATCTGTCGTTAATTTTTTTCAGCATTAAATTTATTTTTCTTGTTGTGTCTGTATTTTCATGCATTTTGCATTTGGTCGCAAAGGTTATGGATCCTACTGGAAAATGGTTGGCTCACCTTATACTGTATAATAATGTCTAGAGCTAAAGAACTGGATGGTTTTGGTTTGATTAATGTGGAACATGATCACTTTTTTCTACAGTTTCTAGTTATGTTTAGATCTTTGTCATGCTAAAGTGTCTGCTTCTTTTAGCATGTACAATGCACCGTCTGCTTTTATTCTTCTATGTTGTCTCTGTTCTGGTAGTTTTCGCGAGGTGTATAGGTTTGTCCATTCCCACTGTAGTATTCCTTGCAATTTCTGCTTGAGAGTGCAGGACCCCTCCATTTTCAAGTACATCTTTCTGCTTGAAATTTAGAAAGTGGGAATTTCTACTTCTGTATGTTGGGAATTGAATTACGAGATCCTAAGATAACAATACTTTGTCTGAAGATCCAGACCATGCCCCATGGGCATACTGAGTTACTTACTTTTAAATATTTCTCTTCTTTGGAAATGGTTTTGATGTAAATACTGGTCTACTCAGATAAGCAAATGGATACAATTGTATCTATGTTTTGGCTTTTTACATATTCTGGAATTTTGTGATGTTTGATGTTATCACTTTCACATTGGCCTGTAATCTAACGTCCAAACAAAGCCTCTCTGTAAAGTTAAGGTACCAGGCTATAGGATATCTTGTTCAGTGTTTTCAGCATATGCAGATCTTTACATTAGCAATTTAATATAGGATATCATGATCAAGTTAAGGTACTAGGGTATTGAACCTTTTTTTTTAATTTTTTTTTTTTATAATTTGTGATAATTCCAGGAAATAGCTTCTTAATGTTTCAATTTCTTAGTTGGGGTTTCCTTATTAGTACATACAGCAATAAATAAATCCGACAAAGTACCCATATTCCTGGTGGTAGTTCAGGAGGCCATGAGCCTTCAGACCCTTGGTTGTAGCACAGAAAAATACCTAGTTGCCTAACTCCTAGACAAGGGCCTCACCATAGTTGCCTAACTCGAAGCTATCCCTGTTCCACCTTAATGCCCCCAACTCGGGTCACAAGCACACGTTACTGAGCTCGGCAAACTAAATCTTAAAGTTTAACTATAGTAGGTATTTGATATAAGAATAATTTCTAGATGTGGGATTCTTTTTCAAAGGAGAAACTTATAAAATCAAACTTTGTCTAGAGAAAGGCCCTCCTTATGCGATTAGGTTAAGCAGTTTACTTCAACGAAATCTTAGATAGAAACAGTATGCAACTTTTAAGCAAGGACCATTGAATTGGCTGGCTTAGAATAGAGATGATGAAGAAGAGATTTGAAGTATTTTTTTACGTGTTTATGATACAATTCCCTGGTACAAATACTTCACAAGCAAACTGAATTAGTATATCTCAAGAGCGTCATATTCTTTATAGGCTGGGGAAGTAATTTTGGCCAGAGAGCTTTGCCACTGGCTTTACTTGGATACAGTAAAAGAATCAAGTATTTTCCAATTCAAATAAAGAGAAATCATGTTCCAAAACTTGAAGAACACTAGCTTATAGGCTTATGGCACACTTCTGATACTTGATCGCAGTTTTGTCTGTTCCAGAAGAGGTTTACGCCATGGAATACTCCTACTCGATCATAAAATTTGTATTGACTGGCACTTGGAATCTTTACATTGCCTGCTCCTATTAATATCGGGGAGCATAATGAAGGCTTTGTGATGTTGCGTTTAAGATCATTCCTTAAAGTAACTGAGGCCCTTTTTTGGCTAAATGTACATTTCAATAAGACTTAAAAAGTTTAAACAGGCACTAGTTGTCAGACTAGAACAGTACGTACTGGTTTTCACTTTTCAGCCATTAGATGCTGAGTCTTACTTATTACTTGGTTTCAGATTGTCTTTGAATTTGCAATACTATCAAATAGGAGACTGAATCAGTTCTGAGTTTAAATTTATGAATCTCATGCATATATTCAGAGAATATTCAACTGTACTAGTATTGGAGTTTATGCTATTATAGTTCCACTTGAACTAGTTGCCTAGTTGCCCCTTCAGCTCCAACTGGGCTACTGCTGATGTGACTCTCCTCCTTCAGTTGCTTTTCTGCAGAAGCATGGAGGGAGCTCTGCCATGGCGCCTCCTCTACTCACTTTAATATACTTTAGTTGTACCATGTATATTAATCTACTCCCATATGGTTGTTTATGTACTGTAGCTAACAACCCCTTAGTTTAGTTGCATATATACTTGTAATTTCTCATTGTTCAGATTATCAAGAAATATACCAGAAAAGCTTCCGCAATCTTTGTGTTAGATTTCTGCATAGAATCAGAGCAGAAATTCAAGGCCTGACCTGTATTTCTTCTTGATCGATTTCTGATTTCTTCATCCTATCATGGAAGAAAAATATGTTGAGAGGTTCTTTGTTACCTCAACTCTTTCTGATGTTGGAATGAATCCAAGTCGGCCTTCTTGTTCTGTAAAGGTGAATAAATCCATAAGGGATCCTTCTGTGAAACACCTCGGTAATTTTACAAGCTTGTGGCGAGAGTTTGCTGCCTTTCTAAGCAGCAAACAGTTGAGTACTGGAAGTGAAGAAACCAAAATACGTGGGAGTGAAAGCCACTCTGCTATCCTTCATAAGTTCGCCAGATTTCTTGCAGAAACTGATTCTACTCCTCGTGAAGAAGCTTCAGGTATTCTAAAATCCTTGTCTACCGCTCTCAAAGTTTGTGTTGTAGATGATTGTTGGATTTTAGACTCAGGAGCTACAGATCATATGACAAACAAACTTACAATCTTGCATGATTTTGAAGAATTGTCTTCTAAAGTGTCTGTTGCAAATGGTGTAGGTGTTCCTGTTTTGGGTAAAGGAAAAATTAAATTGCTTTATGATGTTATAGAGTCAATTGCTCTTTATGTTCCCTCATTTCCCTTTCAACTTCTTTATGTTGAAAAAATTATTTTGCTTCCAAAGTCTTTCAAGCAAATGTAAGTACAGTAGAAGATCATAATCTTTGGCACAAACGCTTAGCTCATCCATCAGAGAAAGTCATGTCTGTCTTGTTTCCAGATATGTGTATGATACATAATCAATGTGATGTGTGTCATCTGTCAAAGTCATCTAGATTGCCATTCACTACCTCCATGTCTAGAGCTAGTCAGCTCTTTGAAATTGTTCATTCAGACATTTGGGGTCCAGTTATTGAGTCTCATGATGGATTCAAGTATTTTGTAATTTTTATTGATGATTTTACGAGAATCACTTGGTTGTACTTGCTCAAATTCAAGAGAGAAGTTTTTAATGTTTTCAGAGACTTTCATAATCTGATCATCACTCAATTCTCTTCTCATATTCAAATCTTGAGATATGATAATGGTTATGAATATATGTCCAATAAAATACATCAATACCTAAGCATGCATGGAATTCTACATCAGACTAGTTTTGTTGGTTCTCCTCAACAAAATGGGATTGTTGAGAGAAAAAATCGGGATCTTCTTGAGAAAACAAGAGCTCTCATGTTCCAAATGAATGTACCTAAGAGATTTTGGTCTCAAAGTGTGCTCACTGCCACTTATCTCATTAATCGACTGCCTACTAGAGTGCTTGGTGGTAAATCTCCTCTTGAAGTGTTGAAAGGAAAAAAAAAATTGATATCTCTCACTTGAAAGTATTTGGTTGTGTATGCTTCGTTCACATACAAGCTCATCAAAGAGGGAAACTTGATCCTCGGGCAGAAAAGTGTGTGTTCTTAAGGTATTCTTCCACTCAAAAGGACTACAAATGTTACAATCCTCTACTCGAAAGATTGTTGTTTCTAGGGATGTTAGATTTGATGAGGCTACCCCTTATTATATTGGAAAATCAGATAGTTTCAGTCAGGGGGAGTCATTATTTGATCTGTTCCCAGGTCCCTGTATTCCAATTTATCAGGCTTGCAGTCAGCCTTCCAATCCTACTACTCCAGCTCCAAGTTCCAGTCATCCTATTGTTGAGGATGACACTGAGCCTTCCTATCCTATTACTCCAGCTCCAAGTTCCAGTCACCCTGTTGTTGGGGATTGCACTGAGTCTTTCAATCCTACTGCTGTAGTTCCAGAAACTCAAGCATCAAATCCTGATCTTGGAGTTGATCAAGCTGATGTTGAACAAGTTCAATCATCTCCAATGGCCATTCAACAAGATGATGTTGAACAAATCCAACCACATTCACGACCTCCAGTTGTCATTCGCCGAAATCATCCATGAGAAAGAGGACCTCCAGCAAGGTTTAGTGACTATACACAACAAGGTATCCCATGACTGGTTACATTTCTTACAAGAAATTTTCTACTTCACATACTACTTTTCTGAGCTCCCTTGATGCTGCTCGTGAACCTCAAAGTTTTGATGAGGCAAATAAATATGAAGTATGGAGGCAGGCTATGGTAGATGAACTTCAAACTCTTAATGAAAACAAAACTTAGAGTGTGGTCCAGATTCCTCAAGGAAAGAAGGCAGTAGGTAGCAGATGGGTGTATAAGAGCAAGTTTCACTCATATGACACTGTAGAAAGACATAAGGTTCGATTAGTAGCTCGAGGCTTTACTCAGACCTATGGAGTTGACTACAAAGAAACCTTTGCTCTGGTTGCTAAGATGAGTACAGTTAGGGTTCTTCTTTCAGTTGTTGTGAATCACTCTTGGCCTCTTTATCAGATGGATGTTAAAAACGCCTTTCTACATGGTGATCTTGAAGAGGAGGTGTATATGAGACTGCCCCCAGGTCATTCTCAAGCGTCTGATCCAAGCATGGTATGCAAGCTCCACAAAGCTATCTATGGTTTAAAGCAGTCTCCTCGAGCCTGGTATGCCAAGCTTAGCTCAGTTGTTGAGGAAGTTGGTTTCCACAGTAGCAATGCAGACTCATCGTTGTTTATTCAAATTGGTTCAACCAGTAAGCTCGTTGTGCTTATCTATGTTAATGATTTAATTGTGACAGGTGACAATCTTGAAGAGATCAATATTCTTAAACAATCTCTAAGCAACAAGTTTGCTATTAAAGATTTGGGACTGCTTAAGTATTTTCTTGGTATCGAAATGGCTACTTCTCATAAAGGGCTGTTTCTGAATCAAAGAAAATATGTCCTTGATCTATTAAAGGAGTCAGAGCTGTGGGATTGCAAACCAGGTTGCACTCCCCTCGATAGCAAGCTTCAACTTGAGACTTCAAGTAAGTTACTTTCAGATGTGACTTCGTATCAAAGGCTGGTTGGTAAGCTTATCTACCTCATTATTACTCGGCCAAACATTGCTTTTGCTGTGAGCATTGTTAGCCAATTTATGCAAGCACCTACTCAAGCTCATCTTCACTTTGTCAAGAGAATCCTTCGTTATTTGAAGGGCTCTGCTGGTAGAGGCATATTGTTGAAGAACAATGGTAGTACTGACATCATGACATACACTGATGCTGATTAGGCATGTAATTCCCTTGATCGAAAGTGTACTATTGGTTTCTGCAAATTTGTGGGAGGGAACTTGGTTACTTGGAAGAGCAAAAAACAAACTGTTGTTCCTTGTTCCAGTGCAGAAGTTGAATATAGGGCTATGGCTGCTACTGCTTGTGAGCTTATTTGGCTGAAGGGATTGTTGTCTGATTTGAGATCCCCCAGTAGCCAACCCATGTCTCTTTACTGTGACAACCAAGCGGCCATGCATATAGCCTCCAATCCTGTTTTTCATGAAAAAATAAAGCACATCGAGGTGGATTATCATTACATTAGGGCTCAAGTTCAGTCAAAGATCATTGTCACTCATTATACTCGAAGTTATGACCAGTTAGCTGATATTTTCACCAAGTCTCTCTCTACAGCTGACTTTCGTCGTATATTGGGCAAGCTTGGCTCAATGGATCCCCTTGATCCAGCTTGAGGGGCAGTATTGAAGTTTATGCTATTATAGTTCCACTTGAACTAGTTGCCTAGTTGCCCCTTCAACTCAAGTTGCCTAGTTTCCCCTTTGGCTCCAACTGGGCTACTACTAATGTGACTCTTCTCCTTCAGTTGCTTTTCTGCAGAAGCATGGAGGAAGTTCTGCTATGGCGCCTCCTCTACTCCTCTACTCACTCTAATATACTTTAGTTGTACCATGTATATTAATCTACTCCCACATGGCTGTTTATGTACTGTAGCTAACAACCCCTTAGTTTAGTTGCATATATACTTGTAATTTATCATTGTTTAGATCATCAAGAAATATACCAAAAAAGCTTCGCTACTGCTGATGTGGCTCTCCTCCTTCAGTTGCTTTTCTGCAGAAGCATGGAGGAAGCTCTGCTATGGCGCCTCCTCTACTCCTCTACTCACTCTAATATACTTTTGTTGTACCATGTATATTAATCTACTCCCACGTGGCTGTTTATGTACTGTATAGCTAGCAACCCCTTAGTTTAGTTGCATATATACTTGTAATTTCTCATTGTTCAGATTATCAAGAAATATACCAGACAAGCTTCCGCAATCTTTGTATTATATTTCTTCAACTAGTGGTTCCCTGAAACACATAAATTCATCAGGTAGGACTTCTTCTCCATTTGGTTTAAGAATTTCCCCTGCCACTTACATTTATCTATTCATGATTGCCTTCGGCAAAGCTTCTCATACTGCTGGAAGAATGATATACAACCCGTTTCTTGAAGCTCAATTACGCATATATCTGGAATTAATTAAGTGCAAAACATTGTTCTTGGAAATAGCTTCTCAAACTAATGATCTAATTCAGAATGCATCAGACTAACTTACTAGCTGGAAATCACGAACTTAAATTAGATAAAAGAGAAATCAGATCCTTTCCTGCTTCAAATGCCCTAGAACACTATACTAATGTAAAAACAGTTCATTAATTACCCGATGGTTGGCAAATTTGTGATGAATGACAAAGTTCCAGCTACATTCTGACTTAAGAGTTCAAGACGGGAGAAGTAGCAAGGAAATTCATGTTAGATTTGTTATATCCTGAAACTTTGTGGTATTTGTTTCTTTTAATAACTTATAGATCAAGGCAACTTATATATATTAGATGTTAACTACTGATTTACATTTGACGTTTTTAGATATCTGATGATTTTGATTTGAGGTTCATATTATGTTCATTCTTACCCTTTTATATATTGTGTCTATCAAAATTAGTGTATCAACAACGAGTTTGCAGGCTAGAACATGATCTAGTGTGTTATAGAAAACGCTTGATTTTCGGTCACTGTTTTCTAATAATGAAAGAAATTCGTGAGCGATTCAAGCCAGCAGAGTTCACTTTCTGAAAGTGCATGCATATATACATCCCAAGAACATTAGCTAACGCAAAATCTATAACTCCACAATGAGATCGATAAAAGCCAACACCAACAATTAATATTCATTTAACTGGCCGGAAGATATATATTATTACTAACCAAAGGAAAATATTATTACAAAGGAAAAGAAATTACACGTACTGCAGTCTTGACAATTCGATAGACAACAAAAACGGAAGCAAATAGACACCTAAATAAACCAAGGGGCGCACCCACCAGCATCTAGCATATCTAATCAAAACAAACTCCTTTCAGAAAGTTGCTCACATATCACCACCACGGAGACGAAGGACAAGGTGGAGTGTAGACTCCTTCTGAATGTTATAATCTGCGAGAGTCCGGCCATCCTCCAGTTGCTTTCCGGCAAAGATCAACCTCTGCTTGTCCGGTGGGATTCCCTCCTTGTCCTGAATCTTGGCCTTCACATTGTCAATCGTATCAGAACTCTCCACCTCGAGGGTAATGGTCTTGCCGGTTAGAGTTTTCACGAATATCTGCATGCTTGTGATTTTGTAATAAAAAACCGATTTAGAGAAATTGTGGAACTTGTTATCTGTGACTTGTGAGATTGATAGAGAAGAGGAGGCCGCTTTATATAGGGGAGCACTACTGGAAAACAACGTTGAAGCAACGACTTTTTGTCGTCAAAAGTCGTCGCTTCGACACCGAAGAGACAAAAAGGTCGTCGCTGGAGGTCGTCGCTTCGTTTTCGTCGTTTCGATTCGAGGCGACCACTTTTGCTACAAAAGTCGTCGCTTGGATATTTCAAGCGACGACTTCAAAGTTTGTCGCCACATACTGAGCGACGAATTTTGGGTCGTCTCCTCACTTTCGAGGCGACGAATTTAGAGTCGTCGCTTCCAATTCTAGGAGACGAATTTTGGGTAGTCGCTTACAATTTGAGGGGACGAATTTTGGTTCAAAAGTCGTCGCTAGAGTGTATGAGATGATAAATTTCATGCGACGAATATCAATGTTCGTCGCTTCATGTCTCCATTTTCGTTTTAAAAAAATTTCCCGCCGATTTCGTTTGATTTTCCAGATTTTCCAAATTTTCCAGATTTTCCAGATTTCGTTTTTGCGGGGAGGAGGAGATGGCGACGGCGAGGAGGAGAGGGAGGGAGGCGGTGGAGGAGAGGGAGGGAGGGAGGAGAGGGGGAAGAGGAGGAGAGGGAGTGAAGATGATGGCGACGGCGAGGAGGAGCGTGAGGGAGGGAGGCAGTGGAGGAGGAGAGGGAGGGAGGGAGGGAGGAGGAGAGGGGGAAGAGGAGGAGAGGGAGTGAAGATGGAGGCGACGGCAGAGGAGGAGAGGGAGGGAGGGAGGGAGGGAGGGAGGAGGAGAGGGAGGGAGGCGGTGGAGGAGGCGACGGCAGTGAAGAGGAATCAATTACGGCAGTGGAGAGGGGGGAGATATATATATAAAAGGGGATCAATTATGGCCGTTAGATCTGGAAAATCTGACGGTTCATGCTTTCGATCCGCGCAATGTGTTTTAATTGGTTCTCAGCATGTGGCGCGGATTCAACACTGAAGCGACGAAGTAAGATGAAATCCGTCGCTTCAATAATATTTAAAAGTGAAGCGACAAAGTACTACAAAATCCGTCGCTTCAATAATATTTAAAAGATTTTAAAATTTTTATTGATTATACTGAAGCGACGAAGTAATACAAAATCCGTCACTTCAATAATATTTAAAAGATTATAAAATTTTTATGAGATTATACTCAAGTGTACAACTTTTCGAAGCAACTATATAAAAGAAGTAAAATTTTGAAAAACACTGTGAAATAACATTTGATCGTTATGATGAAATACAGTTATGGTAAAAAAATCACTTAAATCCGACAAAGTTAGAGCCCCGATCGACGCGGTCAACCTTATTTAAACTTATTTCTCTCTGCCGTCGTGGAACCATAGTATCGGGAGGTAAAAGTTACCAAATTTTTACATGGTTGATTACGTCTCATCTATTTGAGAATTTAATGTTTGGAAGAGTCGACGAAACAAGGTCATCTAAAGGTACGTAATAGGGTTTTCGTGTGATAAGTTTTATGAAAATATGGTTGAACGTTTCGATCGAGCGTCGAACGTTTACGAAACGAGCTGATTTTTATACTCTATTCATATTTAACTATAACGATCACATCAGACGGTCAAATTTTTCATTTTGTGAATTTAGCCATTATAACGACAACATGCTTACTAATACGGTATAACTTGATTATAAGATTATATTCAAGTGTACAACTTTTCGAAGCAACTATATAAAAGAAGTACAATTTTGAAAAATACTGTGAAATAACATTTAATCGTTATGATGAAATACGGTTATGGTAAAAAAATCACTTAAATCCGACAAAGTTAGAGCCCCGATCGATGCGGTCAACCTTATTTAAAACATATTAAACTGCCGTTTTGAGGGCCTAAACGAACTCGAAAGCCCGAAAAAGCCCACACATCGTGGCAAAGCTACGAGTTTGACTCGTGGCGTCGTTTCCTTTCCGAAAATGTATTACAATCGTCAATCGGACACCAAATGCCAAATCTACAACTCTCCAAACTATGAAAATATGGTTGACCAGATTTCAAAACATGAAGCGACGACTATTGCTCAATACTTGTCGCTTCGTATAAGAAGTCAGCGACGAATATTGACGAAAGTTATAAAATCCGTTGCTTGAATTTTACGTCGGCGACGAACTTTGAATTTTCGTCGCTACAGTTTACAAAACATTATTGGGAGGCGACAACAACCAATATTCGTCGCTTCAATAAGATGTGAGCGACGACTATTGATCAAAAGTCGTCGCTCTCGTTTTCTGAAGCGACCAATCCAATATTGGTCGCCTCAATGTGTTGAGGCGACGAACTTTGATTTTCCCTTTCCAATCTTCGTCGCCTCAGTCCTTGTTTCCAGTAGTGGAGGCAGCCACTTTAACATTGGATTCTATTCCTCGAAGAGATGGAATTTGTATCAACTGAGGAATAGAACCGAAGGGTGCACAGAACCTTCTAGATTTTTCTAGTGCCATTATTACTTCATTTTGCCCTAGCTAGTACTGTACCATTTCCTGGCCTTTGCCCTTTTGTGACATTAACGCTTTCATCTAAGCTAAATGTTCTGAGAGATGGAGATCGATCGATTAACATACTGGTTCTATATACAGTTAATTAATTATTATATGTTCTCATATTTATTCAGCTATCAACTTGTTTCTACTCAGAAAACTTAATTATTTTCTATTAATTACTACTCTAGACGAGTTTCGATTTGATCTTCCAATTAATGGGTCAACTATGTTTCTTCTTTAACTTTTCAAAACAATAATATTGTTAACTAATTCCCTGATACTTAATTTGTCCGACAACTAAATTAAGCAAATTTAAGCAAACAACAAGAAAAAAGATCTTTCATTTCTCTTCTTGATAATTTAACTTTATCAGTTTTCTTGGATTGCAATGTCAGACATGCTTATAACTCATAGCCATGGGTATATAGATCAGAAAATAAGCTGAATAACGAAAATCTGAAACTGAAACCTATTGTATCTCACCCCTCTATCTCTATTACTGTTGCCAGCTTTAACCACTTACTCACCTTATTGACGAAAAAATCAGCATTTATATATACACTACTGCAGATTGATAGAGAAGCGACGATTTTT
This sequence comes from Potentilla sterilis, assembly GCA_963682095.1. Taxonomy (NCBI): domain Eukaryota; kingdom Viridiplantae; phylum Streptophyta; class Magnoliopsida; order Rosales; family Rosaceae; genus Potentilla; species Potentilla sterilis. The sequence goes on from OY821764.1 coordinate 24,548,271, forward strand.
TGTCGTCGTTTCTGACCAAAACTCGTCGCTTCCGTATGAAAGAGACGAAAAGTTGTCGCTTCGAAGTCGTCGCTTACTTTTCGTCGTTTCCGGTATACAGCGACGAGTTTTGGGGTAAAAGTCGTCGCTTGGAGTTTATAAGCGACGACTTCTAACTTGGTCGCCTTCAAATACAAGCGACGACTTTTGGTCGTCTCTTCCAAAATCTAAGCGACGACTTTTGGTCGTCTCTTCAAACATCAAAGCGACGATCTTTGATCGTCTCTTCCAGAATCCAAGCGACGAGTTTTGGTCGTCTCTTCAAATATCAAAGCGACGATCTTTGGTCGTCTCTTCCAGAATCCAAGCGACGAGTTTTGGTCGTCCCTTAAACAATAAAAGCGACGAATATTGATCAAAATTGGTCGCTTTACGGAATAAATTAAATTTGTGCATTATAACTTTAAGCGACGAATATTGCTCAATATTCGTCGCTTCTATGTTTGTTACAGAGAAGGAAACCTTTTTCCTGGTGTTGTTTGGACCTATTCCATTCACATAAAAATAACACAAAATGCATTTCAAATGAGATTTCACACATATCCAACATAATACAAGCACACTACATTTTAGAAATACGGAGATTACATTCAAATCCGATAATATGTTTCATAATAACAATGTAGATGTTCCATTACAAGGAAAAAAAAGTCCTAATCTAGGTCGTCAAACTCGAGATTACCTTTGGATGCACACGAGGATTTATCGGGGACTGTGGCAGTTGGTTCGGGCACATTGACAGCTGTATTGCCTTGGGCCGTTATGACTTGACCGAGGAGAGCCTCCAGCGTCGCCACGCGTTGCTGCATCTCTTCTTTGTCGCGTCTGATGTCCTCAGTGACGACTTGTAGCTGCCTCTTCAACTCTTCAACCTCCGAATTGTCGCGGGACACGCGTGCACCGCCTCTTGGTTTGGGCGGGCGTCTTAATGCACCCCCTAACCCTGCAAAAATGGTAAAACAAAAAAAAAAAAAATTAAAAACGATTTCGTATCAAAAATAAGAAAACTAAACAGAACAAAATGTTTTAAAAAAATATACCTCGGACCCTCGTCCCCGGCTTCCCACCCAGCTCCTTCTCGACGACAGCCATCTGCTCTTCGACGCTAACGAGACCCGTCACGTAACTGCCGCTCGCTTCATCACTCACTCGAGAAGCACAGAGTTCATCCATCTTCCTCTTCACCGCTGCCTGCAAAAAAAATTCCATTGATTTGTGTTATTATACTTTTTTAATTCGAAATAACTGAAATCGTTGGACCAATAGGGAAGTTACTTACCACTTTCTCCTGTGCATTCTGCGATGATTGATAAACATCGCAGACTGTCTTCAGTATAGGCGCTGGATGCCCTTTCTCCTGATTCGCAGCGACCCGGTAGCTGTAGGGAGTGGTGCCAGAGTTGTGGTTGATTGCAGTCCCCTTCTCCTTTCCGTTGTTTCGGTTAGCGGCGTTCCGGGCACACATCTTCTACAAAAAGGAGTATAAATATGAGTATAAGAAGCTATTTTCTGAAATGCAAAAACCTCTAATTAATTTACATTACCTTATAATCGTCGTCCTCAAAGTGAACTTTGAGCCACTCCCACTGCTCCGGTCGGTGGATAAACTCTGCAGGCGTCGCCTTTGACACTTCGACGTAGTGTGTGTGGCAGTCGTACTTCCAGTCCTTGTAAATCTTTCCAGCCGTCTCGTCAATGTATTTCCACATGTCTGTCTCGGTGGGAGGAAGGTGATAGAGCGTCTAGTAACAAACAATTAAAAAAAAAAAAACATTAGAAACATCATATTTCAATATAATGTCATTGAAAAATAATGTTAAAAAAAATGTAAAATAATGTTTTACCTCCATATAAGTGGTCAATGTATCTTGATGCTCCTCATCCAGCTCAGCAAATGAAGGCGCAAGCATCGGCACTTTGCTCCAGACGGCGCTCCCGATGTCTCGGGACATCAAAGTCCTCCACTTCAATTCTGCGGGACCCTTGTGTTGCTCGGCGTAAGCAACCTTCAGAGGTTGGTTGTTGTTCATCATCTTCAACTACTGCGTCTTTGTGCCCGTACAGATGCCAAGCTTATCAGGGTTCCGCCTTTTCACCTTCTTCCCCGTTCTCATATCAACCAGCTCTGTGATTTACTCCACAAACAAGACAACAAATTAAACAGATGATTATTGTTAGTTATACATGCAGCTGCTAGTTTCAATTCAAACTTTCAACAGTGCTGCGAATAAGTCCTTATATACAATGTGTAGCATTTTGAATTGATCTCTTAAGTTACAATCTGACCAAGCTTGTGTCCAAAAAAATGCAAAATATATAGCATGTCTAGTTAAACTTGCAAATAGCTGACTTTTGAGACTGCAAAAGTCTGGGTTTCTAGAATTTTAGGGAAAAATCACATTAAAATGCACACTATTGTATTTTACTGATCAAGGGACTCATTGCAGTAGAGCAATTATTGTACAAAAGATCATAGATAACGTACTGTGGGTTTGCACAACCCAATTTCAAAGGTACTGACACGATGCATGGTTCAAAAAAAATCGTTATGGAAGCTCTGAGAGATCATATGATGACAAACCAAGTACAGAAAACAACATATATATGGGTCCAAGCAAAACCACCCAGCTGAACACAATGCAAAGAAAGAAGACGAGCAGGTTGGGGCTGCAATGGCAAATTGCAGAGAGTAGAAGGTGGTCCATGAAAACCCTAATACTATAAGCATGCATCTTCCTCAGAGTAAGCTTAACTATTGTGTTGGCTTTCCTCTCTTGTTAACTACTGAAAATTATTATACTGAAAGGAGGTATGTATTTGAACTGAATGCTGCAGGACCAAGCTTCCTGTCGACTAATGGAAATAAAAAGTCTTCATGAAGAACGGATAAAAATATTACAGGAGTTATCTAGTTTGCAGGTTAGTTTGCTGTCTTCACTGCAGATTTTTCATAATTAAATGCAAGCTGAACTTTACTTTTCACTTCTGGTGGTTTTGAGTTCTAGTTCAGTTATGAAATTAACTTGGAACTTTATTCTACAGAGCATGATGAGGAATGCAAAGTGTATATCCTCTTCCAGAGCCTATCTCTTGGTCAAAGATCAAATAGAAAAGTCAAAATCAGAAGTTTCTGAGTGCCAAACCATCATTGAGAAACTACAGGTTGTAACCGTTCTGTATTCTTTGCGATTACGATTTCATTTAAACAGTGAAATACAGAGTGCCAAATACATGAATAACCCTATAGATGCAAGCAAACACATAAGCACATATGCACAAACCAAATATATAAAGATACAAATTAACAGCACACACACACACACATATATATCATAGAAAGACATAAGCTAGGCTGGGATATTAGATCAAGTGCAATCAAAATGCACTGATTCAACATAACGGTTAGGGGGTAAAGAACACTTAGGAATTTCAAGATTTGAGTAGATATATCAGAACTTTCAATTTACTTTCCTCTAACTTCTTTTCTAAATGAGAAACACAAACATTTTAATTACAAGATAGTGCAATAAACTTCTTAAACCTATTTAAGATAGTGCAATATTTAGTTTAACCTAGCTGACCAAAAAGGAACACACACACAGAGTTTTCCTATAACATTAAGATCCTTAACATTAGATAATGGTAAGAGATGATAATGGTAAGTCATTTGAAATGAACATAATTACCCGGCTCCTTCAGACCCCTCTTAGTCCTAATATTGAGTGGTGGTCTGTCATCCCCTTCCATAGCGGCAGCTCCACTGCCCCCCGCACCGCCGCTCCCGATATCATCGCCACCTCCACCAGCCCCCAAGCCCGAAGGGGTGGTTTCGTCGAGAGAGGGGATTGGAACCAGCGCGTCCGCCTTTGGCGCCGTCGTCGCCGAGTCGGCTGCCGCCGCTGCAGCCAATCTTGCTGCAATTTCGGCCGCTTTCCTCTCCCTTCTCGCCTCGAGGTCCTTCTTTCTCTACTGGGCACTAGAACCTGGTGCCATTGTTGAATCTAAAGGGTTAGGATTTCGAATTACGGGTTTGGGGAAGATTAGGTTTCGGGTTGGAAGGAGTAGTGGTTTTTGGTGAGAAGGAGTTGTGGTTTCGGGTTGGAAGGAGAGGGGGGTTTAGGTTTCGGGTTTCGGGTTGGAAGGAGAAGGGTTTTTCGGTTTGAAGAGAAAGAGAAGAAATTGGAGGTTTTGGGTTTAGATGGGAAGAAGACGCAAATGAGGAAGAAGAACACGATTCTGCAAATTAAAGATTGATCCGAAGCGACGAATTTACGCAAAAATCGTCGCTTCATGACCAACAAAGTTACCGACGAACTTAGTCAAAATTCGTCGCTTAATATACACTGAAGCGATGACTTTTGCCTCTTCCTAGGTAACCGAGGGGGCTTCAAAACTCGTCGCTTCAATATATATGAAGCGACGAATTTGAAACATACAGGATAACCAAGGAGTCGAAGGTTAAACTTCGTCGCTGCAATACGTTTAAGCGACGAATATTGGCATTGTGCGTCGCTTCAATTAAATTTAACATATTAGTTATTTTAAGAAATATATGTTTTTATTTAATTAGAATATTGTAAATATTGTTCAAAATTACAACAATAAATATATATCATCATTATCATATTACAACATGTACCATAATTAACTAGTAGTCTTCCTCTTCGTCGTCTCCGCCATCATCGTCTTCATCTTCCTCTTCTTCTTCCTCATCGAATTCATCGCCACTGTCATCTTCCTCACCGTTTGATTCTTCATTCTGTTCGTGTACTTCTAAATCGAGTTGGATATTAGATGCATCAATATGGTAAAATTGTATTGAACCTAGTGTGTCCTCTTGGTAAGGCTCTGTGATTTGATTCCCTGAATGAGGCATGCTGTCAATAGTTGCAAGTACTTCGGCACTGTATACATTTCGATGCGACATTTCTTGCACCACCTTCCAAGTACCACCTGCCGCAGGATCGTTCAAGTAGAACACTTGTTTAGTCTTCACAGCAAGACAAAATGGTGAACTCTCATAGTAACTAGTGTTAGTATCCACCGATATCAGACCATGATCTACCTTGGCGGTGTCAATTTCTTCGTCATCCTGATCGTCAGTGGTGTTGTGCCATATAACTTTGAATAATACGACCGACAAATTGTCTGGATAACATACCTCGACTACATAGTCAAGATGGCCATAGAAGTGTTGAGACAGGTTTCCAAGCTTCGTGCTTAACATCACCCCACTATTTTGAGTCACGAGCCTTTGATCTCTATCGAATGAGACATACTTGATACCGTTCACGTTGCACGTCTTATAAATCCGAGTGAATTGCGGACCTCGAGCCAATGACCATATTGCCCTATTAAAATTAGGGTCCTGAGCATCATATATTCTCTTGGCCTGAAAAATAGATTGTGTTAGTTCTACACTATTCAGTTTTCGTAGAGAATTTTAAGAATCATATATTCAGTTTTCGTACAAATTTTAAAAACCATGGATGGAAACTCCTCCTTCGATGGCGCTGGTCATAATCGTCACCATATTTCACCGTGTACATTTGCAAATGAGCGTCCATGTAATATTGAGCTTCTTCTGTATCCGTCAAAACTTGCTAGTGAACCTCAGCCATTTACTCCTTTGTTAACCTGATATTTCCGGTGGTATCCATAATACACGGTTGAACTAACTGAGAAACAGAACTAATATTCCATATTGGGGGATTGGGCTCTTCGTGTTCTTCCAATTGCAGATACGACTTACAGTACGTCACCGACTCCCATGATATGTATTTTTCTGCAATACTCCCCTCCGGGTAACGTGTATTACTCATTGACTGTTTATTGTCACCTAATTGCCTGTAAAATGATGAATATGATTACTGCATATATAAGGTCGATACCAATTTAGTTTGAATATTAAGAAACATATTTGATTAGTGCATATACCTTTCCGTCGGATACATCCATGTAAAATGTACTGGGCCTGTAAGCATAACTTGTTCGGGAAGGTGAACCATGAGATGAACCATAGAGGTGAAAAAATGTGGAGGAAAAATCAACTCCAAATTACAGAGAATGATCACAATCTCATCTTTCATCTGTTGGACATCTGTCTTCTTCAACTCCCTAGCACATAATTTTCGAAACCAATTTGACAATGCTATCAATGGCTTCACGACGTTATTCGGCAAAAATCCTCGGATAACTACTGGAAGAAGACGTTGAAGCAGGACATGGCAATCATGCGTCTTCAATCCATAGAACTTTTTCTCGGATAGTTTCACCTTATTTCTCAAACTTCCCGCATAGTCAAGTGGATACCTAACACCGCGAAACCATTCGAATACTTCTTCAAGACGATCCTCTTCAACTAAAAAGGGTGCATGAGGAACCTTTCCCGTCCTCTTTTCAGCTTCCGAACACCACTGACTTTTGCGTATTCCCCTCTTCTGCAAAGCTTCGCGAGCCCTTGGACCATCTTTGGTCTTCCCTTCAATTGAAAGAATGGTGGCCAGGATATTGTCACCCACGTTCTTTTCAATGTGCATGACATCTAAACAGTACCTGTGTAATAACGACGACCAATAGGGAAGCATCTAAAATACGCTCTCGTGGGTCCAACATTGTATGTTGTGTGCCGAGTAAGGGACACGAAAATACGGATGATGGCTAAGAGTGGCGTAACTGTGTGACCGAATTTCCTCTAAAATTTCATCTCCGTTCTTATGAGATGGCCTTTTTCCCCACTCTGGCTTCCCGTTAAATGCCAAACTGGAACGCATTGGTGAATTCTCGTCGAGCCATTTCCGATGCCCTTCATAAACAATTCTCCCACAAATATGCTTCGCCGTCAGCTCATCTAGACAAACTGGACATGCCTTGTACCCTTTCACCGTTGAGCCCGCAAGCATCCCTAAACCAGGAAAGTCACTTATAGTACACATCACCGCTGCCTTCATCGTGAATACATCATTGTCGACTCTGTCAAAAGTATAGACTCCATTTTCCCATAAATCTATGAGCTCGTCGATCAATGGACGATTGAGTACACTAAGGCACTTTCCTGGAGATTTAGGGTCAGGAATCAACACGGCCAGCATATTATATTCCTTCCTCATACACATATTAGAGGGTAGATTATATGGCATCACAACCACAGGCCACGTACTATGCTGGGTTGTCATTGTTCCAAATGGACTGAAACCATCAGTTGCCACTCCAAGCCGCACATTTCTTCCCTTAATGTCGTCGAAACCTGGAAATGTCTTGTTAAAATGTTGCCATGATTCTCCATTAGATGGGTGCCGGAGGGTACTTTCATCTTGTTGCCTCTCCTTATGCCATCGCATATGCTTTGCTGTGTGTGGGGACATAAATAGGCGTTTCAACCTTGGAGTGATAGGGGAATACCATATTATCTTTTTTGGAAGGTCATCCGTATCTGGCTTATATCTTTGAGCACCACATATTGGACAAGTCCTACGAGTTTTATTTGCAGCCTCCCTGAATAGGTAACAGTTGAACTCATAAACATGAATTTTTTCATATCCAAGAGAAATATCCTTGATGATTTTTTTAATTCTCGAATAACTCACAGGAAAATTATTGACTTTAAAAAACTTATGCACCCATTTACATAATTTATCAATACTCGTATCTGACCATCCGTTTTCAACTTTAATTTCCATTGCATGTAATGTGGCACTTAATACAGTTTCTTCACTCCCTTCATACAATAGGGTTTGAGACTTCTTTAGAAGCCTTTCATACTTAGCATAATCATCATCTACCATGTCATTGAACTGAACTTCAGCGTTTTCTTCAACGACATTATGCGGTGCATCTGCATGGTATCCAAGATAGTATGGAAATACATCTTGTATAATCTCCACAGGCGGGAGCACTGAAGGACCGGCAACACTGGAAGCCTGGACTCTGTCTTGAAGCCACTGTCTCCGTTTACTAATCATTGCCGGTTCACCAGAAACTTCCCCGTGTAGGTGCCAAACTGTGTAAGTCGGATCCAAACCATGGTGCAAGCAGTGATGATAAATCTCTATGAGTTTCTTATAATAAGGACAATTTCTGCAAACTGCGCACGGACAAGGGAGAAATTCGATTCCAGCAGTGCGAGCGGAAACAAAATTGATGAAGTTAACTAAGCCTGTGCTGTAATCAGGGTGTGTAAAGTGAAGATTCATCCAAGATTTGTCGGGGACATCATCCATGTTTCCTGTCACAACATAAACAGACAATATGCATAAGGTTAGCACACAACATTTATAATACAATCAGAACCTGTCCCAACACTTCTTCTCCTTATTCCTCCAGGTTGGGTCCTATCCCCTTCAGGCGAACACGACTTTGTTCATCCTTTTGCTATTCATGTGGTTTCCGCTACAGTTTTGAGAAATTTCGGCAGCATCTCCCTACAGTTCCTCAAGTGCACAAAAATCTAAACAACCTAATTTGCACTCGAGGAACATTGTAGAGAGACAATGTCGAAACTATATCCCAAAACTGAAACTCAAACCACATGAATAGAAAAACGATCAACAAAATCGTGTTCGCCTAAAGTGTCCAAAAATGGGACAATTCGAGAATCAACAACTCATCTCGATCAACTAGCTAGATGAGTTGTTGATTCTCAAACGGGAGTTCTAATTAAGCTGATAAACACCACAATTATATATAATATGAAAACATAAATTTACACACGGCACCACACTCCCTCACTAAGTCACTCGCATGTTTCAGAAACCCTAACTACCACAATCTATACACAACACAAACTAATTACATCATTAATCAATAATTTCAACCTAATCCACCATAAAATTCTAATTTCACACAATTTCACTATTTCACAAAATTTCATTTTCACTAAATTTCTCAATTTCACTAAATTTCAAAATTTCACTAAATTACACTAAAATTCAATTTCACTACATTTAACAATTTCACAAACTAATCTAATCTTAATTTCACTAAATTTCACCAAAATTCTAACATTTTCAATGAACCCATTCCATGGTTTATCACAATTTTCATATTCTAACACTAAAACAACAACAAATCACAAAATTGAACACCCTAAATCCAACTTCCATTAAACAACATAAACAACAATTTCTCATGAATTAATACATAATATGCTCACAAAGAGGGATAAATATAAGGAAATTGCACTAACCTTACTTAAGAATCAAAGAATTAGCAACCCAAGTCTAATAATGTACAATTTCTTCTAATTTCTCCCTCTTCTCCTTCTTCTCCTCCAAAAATAGATGCAGAAACCCGAGCACAGTATCTATCAAATTTTTTCGCCTATATATACAGCTGTCATTTAAGAGAAAGTACAATGATTGGTGGAAAAAAAAACGACGAATATTGACCAAAAGTCGTCGCTTAAATTATAATACAGCGACGAATATTGAATAAAACCAATATTGGTCGCTTCCATAATTTGTGAGCGACAAAGTTTCAGAAAATGTCGTCGCCTGATAACATGAAGCGACGACTATTGCATAAAACCTATATTGGTCGCTTGTATGTGTTCCAGCGACGACTTTTGATTTTCCAACTTCAATCTTCGTGGCTTCAATGGCTTTCTGCAGTAGTGATATATTGTCGGGGGATGCAGATGGAAGAATTTGAAGACAGTCATCCAATGGGTGGTATATATTACAATTTCTTGTAGCGAAGACAGCTTCCTTGATCTCGATCACTTCCCACTTAATAACTGTGTGAATGAAGGAAAATGAAGTGAATGTGGGATCGATCCGGAACATCCTCATCTAAGAACTTGTTCAGTCAAGATGAAGAATAGGCTATCGCCCATCGGTGATGATCAACTGAACCGACTCGCCATGTTCAGGCAGAATTCCATACAGTAGCGTGCAAACTGCAATTGAGCAGAGCAGAAGCATATAAGTTGTGAAGAAGGCAAAAGACAACATCCTATGAACTGTGTAAAGCAATTTGTAATAAATCATGACTCCAAATTTGCACTCAACAGTCGAATTCTTCTTTTAACCTTATGTAAACTTCTTTGTAGCTGGCTATATATCCAGAAACATATTTCAAATCTTCACCAACTTTCTAGTCCTATATATTTTTCATTATTTGGTAGCTCAGCCTCCTTATGTACATGCCCCTCCAGAGGTTGGGATACAGCACACGCAGACCCTTGTCTAGTAATGCCCACTCCTAGACATGGGACTCACCCAAGTTGTCTAACTCGAGGCTTCTCCCAAATTTCCACATGCAGTTCCACCTTAATGCCCCCAACTCGGGTCATAAGCTCACGTTACTGAGCTCGGCAAACTAATTAATCTCAAAGTTTAACTATATTTATTGCTTGATATAAGAATAATTTTCTGATGTGGGATTCTTTTTTTAAGGAGAAAATTATAAAATCAAACTTCGTCTAGACAAAGGCCTCCTTACATAATTAGGTTAAGCAGTTTTTGTTGAAAGAGAAATAATAGGGTAAGCTGAAATTGATGAGTTTTGCATAGATCGCTTAGGAAGTTCTATAGTCATTGAAACAATATGCAACTCTTAAGGACCATTGAATTGGCGGCCCTAGAAGAGAGATTAAGAAGAAGAAATTTGAAGTGGCCCTGATCGAGTAGTATTGTTTATGAGTTTATGATATAACTCCCTGCTACATACACATCAAAGTCAAACTGAAACTAGTATATTTCAAGAATTTCATGTTCTTTATGAGGCCGATGTAAGTATTTTTGGTCACAGAGCTTGCTACTGGCTTTACATGGGAGATAAAAGAATCAAGTATTTCCAATTCAAATAAACAGAAATCAAGTTTTGAAAGTGTATGAACACTTGTAACTTGCTCACATTTCGTGTGTACGTTCCAGAAGAGGTTTACTCCATGAAATACTCCTATTCATGCATACTCTTCAGTCTTCACCATCAATTCAAATGTATTACTATAATCGAATATTTGTCAAGAATGTTGGGGCTTTATTGGCTAAATGAATGCTTAAACAATCAGTGGTTTTCAGCCAACTTAAGTATCAGTCAAGGTTTAGAACTTTAGATGCTGAGGCTGCAGTGAGCCTTGCTTATTACTCGGTTTCTGGATATGTCTTGCAATATTGCAAGATGGATATTGAATCAGACTCTTCAATCAAATTAAACCTTGTTATGCAGGGTGACATGGATTCCCATCCTCTATTCCTCTTGGTGCTGATAAAAATAAGTGGGAGATACTGTGTACTTTTTGGGTTTAACTATTTACATCTACTGGTGAATCCCTGAAATACGCACAGCTAGAATACATTCAGTTAGGCATTATTTCTTCTCCATGTGGAATCCAATCTTACGTTTGCTGAACTGCTGCTAGATACATTGTCAGAATCCTTGATATCTAAAGCTTCTGGTAAACAGATCCAAGTATTATAAATCTAGCATTTGTTTTTCCATCACTGTAGCTTCTCAGTTCTCAGATAATAGAGTGTGAGTACAACCGGTTTTTGAAGTTCACTGCGCATATATCTGGGAGTGAAACAATATTGTTTTCGGAAATAGCCTCTGAAAAGATATCTAATTCAGAATGAAGCAGAAACTAACAGGATGAAAATCAGGAAATTTAAACTGGATAAAGAATAATCAGATCCTTTCCTGTTTCAAATGTCTCAAGATAGAGGTTAGTGTAGAAGTTTCTTTTGGGGTAGGGGATCCCCTAAAATGCCCCATTGTAGCTTCAATACTTGCTCACTAAATCTACAGGCTAGGTATGAGGCCAGCTGCTTTCATTCTTGCAAGCTTCTTTAACAATGCTTATAAGCTTGCCTGAAAAGTTACCACCGAACCCTGGATTTCGAGTGTTTACTCAATCAAAAATAATTGTTAAAAAAACAATAGTTTCTTCGATCCCAAGAAAGCCAAGAAAAATATACTAAACATAAAAGCTAGAACATAGCATTTAATTGATCAGAAAAAATTGTCAGGACACACTAGTTTCTTCTGTTGAAGTTAATGCTTTCCTGAAAAGACTAGGAATCTGTCTGGAAAAGCTGATATGCTTTCCAGCAGCTGTTTCACTGTTCATTCCACTGAGATTTTTCAGCTAGATATTTGTAGTATCTAATTACTATAATTTGTCAAGTTGATCTCTAGCTTAAGATATTTTGTAGGTCACTTTGCTCCCTATAAAAGGGAAGTGTATGCTTTGTAATCTCCAAGAATTTTAGATCAAAGAAAAGACTGCATAAGTTCAGTTCATCTACTCTTCTTCAAACACCATTCGCCACAGCAAACAGTATGAAATACTTCACTCGCCAAGAGTAAAAGGTCGCCACTCGCCACAGCGAACTGGTATCTGATCACACTCGCCAAAGCGAAAGTAGAAGTATTGTGAATTCTAACATGGATTCCAACATGGTATCAGAGCTCCGTTGATCAATATCAACTGGGGTGTATCATCTGTTGAATCAGAAACAAAAAAAATAAACACAAGTCTTTATTTTTTTTCTGCTACTGGAATGGCTACATCAGGAGGTAGTTCAGAAAGAAGAGTTTTAATCTTCAATGGAGAGAACTTTGATTTCAGGATAATCAAGATGGAGACCATGTTCATCTTACGAGATCTATGGAGCCTCGTAGAAGAATGATACAAAAGACCAGGTGCAGCAGAAGAGGTGACAATTGCACAATTGCCTGAACTGAAGTCGAATATCAAGAAGGGTGCTAGAGCACTCAATATCTTGCAGACTTCGGTCACAGATGAGATTTTTCCCAGAATCTCAAATGAGAAGACTGTCAAAGCTGCATGGGATGCACTCAGCCTGAGTACAGAGGATCAGTAAAGGTCAGAGCTGTCAAGGTACAATCTATTAGAAGAGATTTTGAGTATACAAAAATGAATGATACTGAGTTGTTAAGTGATTATAGCAGTAGATTGACGAATACTGTTAATCAGATGAGAACCTACAAAGAACCAATACCTGAGAAGAGAGTAGTACAGAAAATCCTTATGAGCTTGAATAGGAAGTATGATGCTATAGTTAGTATTATAGAGGAGACTAGAGATCTGGAAACTCTAGGTGTTCAGAATCTGATGGGAACTCTGAAAGCTTTCGATCATAGGTTGTCAAGTCATGATGAACAGACTGAAAAAGCTTTCCAAACACTCAACCTTAACTCAAATAGGAGTGAGCCATCTAGTTCGAATTCTAAGAAGAAATTAAAAGGAACTGGAAAGGTAAAGGAAAGAAGTGGGAGGGAAAATCAAATCAGTAAATGAAGAGCAACAATGAGGAGAGTAGCAACTCAGGGTATTATAAATGTTCTATATGTAATAAGCTTCATACAGGTGAATGTTGGTTCAAAGAGAAACCAAAATGCTCAAACTGTGATAAGTTTTGTCATATCAGGAAGGATTGTAACTACAAGGGAAATCAACAGGCAAACAACATAGAGGAGAGTGACACGAACATGTTTTGTGTTACTCATGCTGCAAGTGTTGCAGTAGAAGAGAATGTGTGGCTTGTTGATAGTGCTTGCAGTAATCATATGACAGCAAATGCCAATCTTCTACATGACATTAACTACAACAACATTACAAGAGTAAATATGGGAAATGGAATGTTGGTGAATACAAAAGGCAAGGGAAGCGTTGCTGTTGAAACCAAAAATGGAAAGATGTACATCAGAGACGTGATGATAGTTCCTGAACTTGATTCAAATCTGCTAAGTGTTGGTCAGCTCATTGAGCACAAATATCACCTGTATTTTGGTGATGACACTTGCAAGATCTTTGAGAGAGGGAGCATCAAGAACCTGATGGTGGAAATCCAAATGAAGAGGAACATAAGCTTTCCTCTGACTCTCAAGTATGCTACTGAGAATGCAAGAAGAATGGAGCAAAAGGATGATCCCTGGCTCTGGCACAAGAGACTTGGACATTTGAATTTTCAGAGTCTCAAGTTGCTGCACCAAAAGGAATTGGTGCAGGGACTGCCAAAAATATCAGATGTAAATGAAGTGTGTGAAGGATGTGCATTGGGGAAGCAACACACACTCTCATTCCCAAAAGGGAAAGCCTGGAGAGCAAAAGTACATCTGGAGCTGGTACATTCTGATGTCGGTGGTCCAATGAGAACCACAACTGATGGAGGAAATATATACTTTCTTACCTTCATTGATGATTACACAAGAATGACTTGGGTTTATTTCCTAAGACAAAAGTCTGATGTATTCGCCGTATTCAGAAAGTTTCAAGCAATAGTGGAGAGACAATCTGGTCTCAAGCTGAAGAAGTTAAGAACAGATAGAGGTGGCGAGTACACATCAAATGAATTCAAGAAGTTCTGTGAAGACATAGGGCTGGAAAGGCAGCTCACAGTTAGCTACACACCTCAGAAGAATGGTGTAGCTGAGAGGAAAAACAGGACAATCATTGAGATGGCCAAGTCCATGCTCCATGACAAATTAGTTCCTCAAGAATATTGGGGAGAAGCAGTTAATACTGCTGTGTATTTGATGAACAGGCATCCAACAGTTGTTGTCCAAAGAAAGACTCTGTTTGAAGCATGGAGTGGCAGGAAGCCAAGTGTACATCACTTGAGAGTGTTTGGATCAATCTGTTATGTACATATACCTGAAGAGCTGAGAAACAAACTGGATGAAACCAGTGAAAAGTGTGTATTCATGGGATACAATTCTCAATCAAAGGGTTATAGGCTCTACAATCTGTAGAAGAAGAAGATAATTGTCTGCAAAGATGTTCTCTTCAGTGAGAATTCATCTTGGGATTGGAACCAAGGTTCAGTCCAAAAGAAAGGAGAAAAAGAAAATATTGTTCAAAATGAACAAGAAGATCCACAAGAACTGGAACTCAATCCGCCACAACAAACTCCACCTCATAGTCCTCAACCACCCTCAACTGCACCTTTAGAAGCTCAATCAACACCAAGCTCTACACCAGTAAGGATGAGAAGCTTGAATGATGTGTATGAAAGCTGCAATGCATGCTTATTTGAGCCAGAAAGATTGGAAGAAGCAGTGAAGGAAGATGAATGGAGGTCTGCAATGCAAGAGGAGATCAATGTGATTGTCAAGAACAACACATGGGCGCTAGTTGACAAACCAGACAACAAGGATGTCATCGGTTTGAAGTGGATATACAAAACCAAGCTGAATTCAGATGGTTCTGTGCAAAGAAATAAGGCAAGATTGTTGGCGAAGGGTTACTCGCAGATACCTGGAGTGGACTTCAATGAGACATTTGCACCTGTAGCAAGACATGAGACTATAAGAGGTCTGATTTCCATTGATGCACAAAAAGGCTGGTATCTACACCAACTTGATGTCAAGTCGGCATTCCTAAATGGAGTGTTAAAAGAAGAAGTATTTGTGGAACAACCACAAGGTTTCATCATCAAGGGCAAAGAGCAGAAAGTTTACAAGCTGAAGAAAGCTCTATATGGCCTGAAACAAGCCCCAAGAGCTTGGTATGGTGAGATCGCACTACCAGATTGGACAGAATAGCCGACGACAAAAATTTCGTCGACTATGCCAAATTTTCGTCGGCTATTCCTTCTGCCGACGAAAATTTCGTCGGCTATAATTCGTCGGTAAAACGGCGTCGGTAAAACCAATGGCCGACGAAAATAACAAAATCGTCGGCTATTCTCGAGTATGGCCGACGATATTACCAACGAAAATTAATTTTGTCGACCAAACCTTGGCAAAATATCCGACGAAACTCGTCGGCTATTCTCGAGCATGGCCGACGATATCGTAAACTATAGCCGACGAAATTCGTCGACTATTTGTTCTGTAATATAGCCGACGATTTCATCTATTTCGTCGGTTATTCCGTCAGAATATATTAATATTTTAATAGGCATTAATTAATTATAGCCGACGAAATAATGTCATTTTCGTCGGCTATAACGTTTATGGCCGACGAAATTTAGTAAAAATCATCGGCTATAGCACTTATAGCCAACGAAATAATGCTATTTTCATCGGCTATTCTTACATTTTGGAGGAAAAAAATTAAATTAATTTCTAAATTACCATTGCAAGCAACCTGCAATTCACAATGACAATCCATGCATTTACACCAACAAGAAACACATCTAAATGACTTATTATTTAATTTGTTCTAATATACATAAAATATAACCCTAATCATCACCTAAAGCACTAAAGTCCACCACGTCATCCCCAGCATCCTGCTCTCCATCATGCTCGTCATCCTGCTGAACAAACTCGGGAGGTTGAGGTATTGGAGGTTCAACTAACGGCTGAAACGGGGGCGGGGGTTCAAGGCTTTGTTGTTGTGCCGCGAACATATCATACCACCAGTTTTGTTGGCCGGCGTAGTTGTGTCGCCGTATTCCGTCGCATTCAGCATACCAACTCGACATATCCAAATGATACTTCTGTGTTCTGCGGTGTTGCTCCTGTGATCTCTGGGACTCGGCTGCCAATCTTGCGGCCAATCTCTGCACTTCCCCCCTCATCTGTTGGCTGTCCCCGCCTCCCTTCTTTTGACCTCCCTTAGTGGTCTTCAGAAGCCCTATTCCAGAACTTCCCAAACCCCGGCAGTAGTATTGGTTTGACCGGTGTGGGAAGGCTGCGTCGAACATCCTCGCTGCCGTTTGGACATTCGATCGGTCGACCTGGCGCAGGGCTTCTTGCAGATCTGCCTCTGAAATGTTCGGTTGTGTCTCCCGAACTACTTGCTCATACACTTCTTCTTCAGCCCGGTTCACCCTCTCCTAATTGAACGGGATAAAAAAATAATTAATATTCTAACAAATATATAATTAAGTAAAATTAATAATTAAAATTTTAAAATCATAATCAACGACTTACGAGCTGTTCTGTCGCTTGTGGATAAGCCTTCTTGAACGTCTCCACGTACGGGTTGCTATCAGGATGATCTCTAAGCGCCTCCTCCTGATATTGTGCAAATGGCCTAGAACCACCATGATGGGGGATTGTGTTACGGCGGCGGTTCGCAGAGTTTATCCGAGACCGTTCCTTCAAACAAATAATAAAATATTAGAAAAATGCATCAAAAAATATTAGTGTAATAATTATAAAATAATTAAACTAATAATTAAAATTTTAACAAAATAAACATTTATAGTTAAGTTTAGCATTTACCTGCATAAGTGGGTTGTTGAAGTCTACTGTCTTCAACCAATGCCACTCGTACTCCCTGAATATGAACTCTCTTGGAGTACCCATACGACCACGGTTGTCGTATTCGTTAAAGTGGGTACGGAGCTCGTTCTTCCACTCTTTGAACCTACGGAAAAAACAAAAGTGCATTAGAAATATTATTAATATTATAAAATATTTCAAATTATAAGATGAGGAATTCCCAACGTACCTCGAGTTTTACATCGCGTCCGCCCAATCCTGCTTGTATTCGGCAATCTCGAAGTATGTCTGAAAGATAATATTTTATTAGTTTTACAATTATAACAATACCGAAAATTATTAAATATTACGATAAAGAAATTAAATTTTTTTAAATTACTCACCGACGCCGCGTTGTTCACCTCCCTCTTGATCTCTTCGGGCACATCAGCCCACCGGGTCCACAACATAGGGACTTTATCCCTAATTATTGCCCCCACGCAACCCGCGTAATCGCGGCATTTTTTCTCCTGAACCTCCTGATTAGGGGGTTCGTTGATCTGGATCCTCCCCCTGCTCTCAACAGTTCTCCTGAGCGTGTCAAAACATATGACACCTCTCGTATTCTTCGTTGAACTGCTACCGGCTGTCCCTATCACATAAACGACGATTGGTTAATAAAATTAAATATTAGTGTGTTAATTTTAATAAAACATTTAATTAATAAAATCAAATGTTACCTGAACTGGATGACCCGTCTGTCAACTTTCCTTTTCTCCTCGCCGAAATCAGGAGGTCAGGTCTCTCAAATGGTTCATGATGGTATGCCTCCGCAACACTCACGTACTGAGGCATATCAGGCCATATGGGCACACCACGAAAGTCGACCTCGGGTATCGCAGGAATGTTGTACGGGAGGTAGAGCTGATTTGGGAGAGTAGGCCCCTCAGTCGAGTCAGCAGCAGACGTCGCCAGACTCGTCATCGGCTCCCGATGAACCTCAGGCATACGGACCTGAGGAACGTCTGGAGCTATCTCGTCCTGAAATAGCTGCCTACTGAACCTCGGAGCATCTGGCCCGAGAGGGAGACGTGAACTGCTCGACGGCCGCCCCGCCTGGAGAAGGGTCTGGTGCCTAGAACTCATAGTCCTCCGCGGCTGGGATGAATCCACAGTCCTCCGCGGCTGGGATGAATCCACACTCCTCCGCGGCTGGTTGGTGGTCCTCTCAGGCTGGCTAATGGTCCTGTCAGAGTCTACGGAACCGGCAGAACTTCCAGAACCCCTAGATCTGGAAGAACGACGGCCTCCGAATAACTGTCTGAATGCATCGGCCATCTGTAGCTTGAGGCATTAATACATTAATTAATATTAAATTATATTACATTAAATAACAAATTCTAATTAATATAATAACCAATAATACTAACATATTTTAAAACATACTAACAAATTAATATTTAAATTTTAACTAATTTTAAATAATACTAACCATTAACATAAATATAACCATTTATATACAAATATAACTATATTTCATCATTAACATATATATACATACAAATAACCATGTATATATTAACTTAAATATAACCATTTATATAATTAGGCTACCAATTTATATATATAATTAATTTAACAATTTATATATAACAATTAAAATATACATTAACATATATATATATATATACAAATATGTGTATATATTAACAAATATATAACAATTTATATAATTAATTACCTAGCTCGATTTATTAACAAATATATTTACAAATTTATATAATTAACTAATATATAACAAATATATAATTAATTTATTAACAAATATATAAAAATATATACAATTTATATAGTTAATATTAACAAATATTATATAACAATTTATATAACAATTTAACAATTTAATTATACAATTAAAATAAATTGGAAAAAAAATGGTAAACCTAGCTCGATCGGAGGAGGAGGGGAAGGAGGAGGAGGAGGCCGGAGGAGGGGAATGCGGAGGAGAAAGAGGAGGAGGAGGAGGAGGAAAGGTGGAGGCGCCGACGATTTGTGGAGGAGGAGGAGCAGAGCGGCGGATTGGAGGAAGTGACGCAGTCGATTTGAGGAAGGAGGAGGAGGAGGAGAGAAAAAAGTTGGCTAGGGTTCGGGACTGTCTGATTTATAGCAAAAAGAATAGCCGACGATTAAAAAAGATTTCGTCGGCTATTCTTTGAATAGCCCAAAGAATAGCCGACGAAATCTTTTTTAATCGTCGGCTATACTTTGAATGTCGTCGGCTATTCTATGAACATCGTCGGCTATATTTTGGAAGATCAACAGCCGTCCGATCTGAGCCATCCAACGGCGGACAATAAAAATGCGCGAATCGCAAGAGTTTAGCCGACAACATATAATTTTCGTCGGCTAAACAGTTGGTCAAACCAGTAAGTCAAACCTCTTAACGCTTAAAAACGGAAATTAGTCTAGTTAAACGACGGTTTCTGGCCTCACCTTCAACAGATAATAGTTTCAAATCAATGAGACGCAACTAATCGTATAAAAATTTTACAAAATTGATTTATCGAACGTCAGGCTACCCATAGGAAAACGAAAGTAAAAAACAGTCTACCGCAACATTCGGCACACAGATTTTATTGGAATCTTGTCATTTTTCAACCGTGGACGTATTTTATCATTTCGGTCATATATTACTTCACAACATTTTTGCATTTGAAGAGTCTACGTATAGTAACTATTTGAAACTATACATTCACTTTAACACTTAATAAACAAGTTAAGGAACATTAGTGCATATGTTCTGATTTTGAATCTAAAAGTTTATAAAATTTATTCCAACCGTCAGATATCACCGTTAAGACTAAATACATGTATGGAAAAAAATCCAACTTCAGCTGACAACGTTAAAGGCTCGATCGGAACGGTCAACCGGGTGAGTCAAACCTCTAAACGCTTAGAAATGGTAATTGGCCTATCTAAATGATGTTTTTTTGCCTGACCTTCAACAGATAATAGTTTCAAATCGAAGGTAACGCTACCATTAGGGAAACGAAAGAATAAAACCTTTAACCGCATCTTTCGCCGCTCAGATTTTATCAGAATCTTGTCATTTTTCAACCATAGACGTAATTCATTATTTCGGTCATATCTTATTTCACAACATTTTTGCATTTGAAGGATGAAGCAATGGTTTATCGTTAGTGATAGAAAATGGAATATGATCATTTTTTGTTTTTTTTTTTAAATCATAGCCGACGAGAGACTCGTAGTCGTCGGCTATTCTTTTGTCTTTTCCTGTCTAAAATAAAATATGTATTTTCCAATATAGTTATAGCCAACAAAATAATGAATTTTTCGTCGGCTTTTATTAGTATAGTCGACGATATAATGAATTTTTCGTCGACTTTTATTAGTATAGCCGACGAAATAATGAATTTTTCGTCGGCTATTATTAATATAGCCGACGAAATAACGTGTTTTTCGTCGGCCATTATATGAAAAAAGTAAAAAAAATCAGTAGGTTTACTCCTCTCGTATTCCTATTTCCTGTTCATATATAACTTAAATTGAACATCAAGAAAACAGAAACCCAGCAGTCAACATATTTCAAATTTTTTTTTTTAAGGGGTTTGGAACCCAGCCTAGCTGGGAGGCTCATCCCCACGCCCGTTCA
Source organism: Potentilla sterilis (assembly GCA_963682095.1). Taxonomy (NCBI): domain Eukaryota; kingdom Viridiplantae; phylum Streptophyta; class Magnoliopsida; order Rosales; family Rosaceae; genus Potentilla; species Potentilla sterilis. The sequence goes on from OY821764.1 coordinate 24,569,104, forward strand.
TTAGAAATTTTGAGATTACAAATGAAAGGATTACATCATCTAAATTACTTAATCCGGCGGATTGTAATCGGAATCATCAGATGAGTGTTCTTCGGTTTCTGAATTGCTCGATAGGGGTAATCTATGTCTTTCCTCACCACTAGAGTCCTCGTTAGTTTCTTCATTTGGATCAACATCAACAAGCAGTGGCTCTTCACGTCGAATTCGCACCGGCGTGTCTAGGAAAATAAAAGAGGAGTCAGGAATACCTTTTGCGCTGGGCTCTTGCTACGCGGTGCCACCTTCCTCGTTCTCTTCAGCCACTCCAAGTGTAGACGCCCGGTAAATGTTGCGATGGTGGATAGTGTTGACTACTTTCCACGGGTCACCCTTGGCGAGATCATCAAGATAAAACACATGTTTCACCCATGTGGCTAAAACGAACGGGTCATCCTCATACCATGATGTACTAGTGTTCACAGAAGTTATGCCATATTGATCGGTTTTCATGCTCTGCGGCCGTGTGTCAAACCATCTACACTTGAAAAGGTGCACTTTCATGCCTTCCCCATAATGCAGTTCCACAACTGAATGGAGAACACCGTAATAGTCAACTCCATCATCCCCACCATGTGCCATAACCCCTGAATTTTGTGTTTTCAGTCTGACGTCTCTCTCTTCACATCGAAATAACACACCATTCACCTTGCACGTCGCATAAACTTTTGAATAGACCGGCTTCATCGCCAGAAGTCGGAGTTCGTGCGACCAATTTGGGTGATTATCATTTTTAATAAGGTCCATCTGCAACCATCAGAATCAACTATAAATATGAATAATTATACATAATAATATATAAATACGTATAGAATAATGTTAAAGTTACGTACCCAGCGGCCGAAATACTCTGCGAATGTCCGGTTGTGGTAATCGAGATCACCTCCTACTTGTTCACAGTTTAGATGCATGTTCTTCCAAAACTGAACTTCTAAACAGTTAATTAGTACCCACCAATGTGCAATGGCTACCTCATAATCTTTCAACTTGTAGGAAACTGGCATGTTTCCACCGAGTACAACATCGTCGGAGAGTATGGAAAGATTGAACTGTGAAGGTACATCTTCCGGTATGCTTTCCTGTAACGCTCCTAAATACAGCTTCATGAAGGTGACGCACTCGTGCGCAATATATGCTTCAGCTATACATCCTTCAGGTGCGGATCTGTTTTGGACAAAATCACCGTATTGTCCAAGTTGCCTATAAATGAAGTTTTTAAAGTGTTATGATAATACATTAATACTAAATCACATATATTGATGAGGAAATTAACATAAGGTGTAAAATACGTACCTTTCCATCGGATACATCCAAGTGAATTGCACAGGACCGGTAAGCAACAACTGTCGAGGAAGATGGATCATGAGGTGAGGCATGATGTCGAAAAAATTTGGAGCAAATATCATCTCAAATTTACACATGATATGAACGATGTCTTGTTGCATTTCCCGGAGGTCAGATTTTCTCACTTCCCGTGTGCATACCTTCTGGAAAAATATTGCCAACACTACTAACGGCTCCACAACGTGACGGGGAAGGAACGGTCGAATGAAAACAGGGAAGAGACGTTGTAGCAGGATATGATTGTCATGACTTTTCAACCCGTAAAGATTGTCGCTGCCCGACAACATCCCATAAGCAGGAAAATCACTGATGGTACCAATAACCATGGCATGCATCTGGAACGTCTCCTCCTTGTACTTGTCAAAAGTGGGATGACCAACGTCCCACAATACCTTAAGCTCTTCAATCAATGGTCTCATATACACATCGAGACATTTCCCTGGGTAACCAGGCCCCGGAATCAACAATGTTAACATATTATATTCTTTCTTCATGCACATCCACGGAGGAAGGTTGTAAGGTACCAAAACCACCGGCCATATACTGTATGAAAGACTCATGGTGCCGAAAGGGTTGAACCCGTCGGTTGAGAGCCCGAGCCTGACGTTTCTGACATCTGACGCAAAATGAGGAAACTCATTGTTTATATGCTTCAAAGCCGCTCCGTCAGAGATGTGTGTCATGATATCTGCGTCTCCCGCGTCTCGCTCACCGTGCCATCTCATAGCTTTTGCGGTGGTTTCTGACATGTACAACCGCTCAAACCTATCTCTCAACGGAAAATACCGAAGCACTTTCACAGGTTTCCTATTGCCTGCTCCCGTCAACTTATATCGGTCAGACTGACATATCGGACATGCGTCAAGGCTAGCAAGGTCATTCCCTTCTGCATCTATACCCCAGAAGAGAACGCAGTCAAATGCGCATGCATGGATCTTAATGTAGGAAAGCCCTAGATCTTTGAGAATACTTCGGACCTTACGGTGATTGGTAGGATTACGATGACCCTCCTCCAACAACGAAGAAGTGTACTGTAGATATTCATCCACTTGCTTGATAGTCGATTTTGTCTCGACTTTAATCCTCATTACCTCCATCACACTTTGAAGAACTGTCTTCTCAGAACTTGAAGACACATGGGTCTGTTGCAATGCAATCAGTTTGTTGTACTTGTCAAAGGCAGCAGTGTTGACAACTTGTGGGAAGGGCTGCACCGGGTCATGCATATATTGTTCCCCACGTACACCGCTTTCAAAAGGAAACACGTCGTTGACGAATGCCATTGTTGGATCGTTGGATGTACTACTACTGCCCGCCTAAAAAAATTGCCCATGATCATGCGATCCATCTAATGATGGCTCACCGTGATATATCCAACGTTTGTACTTCGGCCAAAACCCATTACTCTTTAGGTGCTCCCATACTGTCCTAATCGGAAATCGACACATATCACTGTGACACTTACATTTCTTGCACGGGCAATAATGGTATTCATTCCCATTTGCATTTTCCTCGACGAACTGTAAAAAATTCACAACTCCTATAGTGTATCGTCGGTCATGCCTTGGAAGCGAAATCCAACTCTTATCCAGATCCATATATAGCCTGATAATAATATATATGTATAACTTGTTGAAGGAAAAACACATTATGTGCCTTCGTCAATGTAACTGACGATAGATAATTAGGTAGTCATTATTGTCATTAATGTATTTACTATTACCGTTGTAATACTCACCCTATATAAAGGGGATTATCAATGAAATGAGTAGACCAATTCAGTATTTCCTACAACACGTTATCAGCACGTAGCTTTACTCGCTGAGATTTTTTCAGCCAAGACAAAAAAAAAAACTGATAAAAAAAAAAAAAAAAAAAACCCTAGTTTCCCCCCTTCGCCGCCGCCGCCGCTTGTTTTCCTAGCCGCAGCCCCGCCCGAAGCCAACGAGCTCTCTCTGATCGGCGTTGGCCACTCCAAACCGGATCCACTGCTTCGATCGGCTTGCCTTCAAGCCGTCCTCCCCTCCGCGCCGACGAGCCAAGGCCCTCCGATCTCAAATCAATGCAGCCCCGATCTGATCGAATTTCTTTGATACCCAGAAAGTTACTCTGGGCACCCGTCTGCTCCTCCGCTAGCCTAGCCGCTGCCTCCAACCACCCCAGCCGAGCGCCGACGACGCCGCCAGCCCAGCCGAGCGCCGACGACGCCATCCCAGCCGAGCGCCGACGACGCCATCCCAGCCGAGCGCCGACGACGCCAGCCCAGCCGAGCGCCAACGACGCCAGCCCAGCCGAGCGCCACCCTAGCCGATTTGCTCACTCTCCGATCGGATCCAACCTCCGATTCGTCCGACGATCCGCCATCGCCGCTCGGCCTAGTTTCTGACTCGCCTCGACGCCCTCCGATCGCCGCTGCAGCCCGGAAGCACAAGAACCCGGAAGCACAGGAACACGATCCAGCTTCTACCGACGACAGTTCGTCGGGAAAAGGCTGCCTCCAGAAGTTCTCCCGACGAAAATTTTGTCGGCAGAGCTTGCACTCGACCCGGATTCGAAGTTTTCGACCCGGATCCTTTAGGCCTGATCCGACCCGTGTCGAGTTTTGATCGACCCGACCCACGAATTTTTTTTATCTCTTTTGGTAAAATTTAAAGGTAATATTTAAAATTACCGCATAGTAATTCATATTTACTATATTATTATTTACTGTTTTATGAATTTAATGGTAAATATTAAATTATTTAATTGATATGGTAAATGTATGATTAAAGTGACTAATCATATGAATATTGTTTATTTTCATGTGAAATACCAATTACGATGCGATGATAAATATGCGACGACAATATGGAATCGGAGATCGAGCAATCGTCTCATATGCAGTTTATTTGGCAAACTAACAAGTAAGATCTAATTAAAGTCATCATTTTCATTAAATCGTTAATGATATAATGCTCAAACTTATCTTATTATATCATGACATATATTTATGAAATTTGAGCATCATTATATGTCTATTTTATTATGTTAAATAATTACTTTTATTTAACATGTTATTTAGTTTGAGCATTGCCATGATAATGCAATTTCATGAGCATTATAATATAGATAAAAATGGACAAACCAATTATTGTGATAAAGCATATTCACGAAGTAAGAAAAATATGACCATTACAAATTTTGGTCTTGAGATCCAATTTTAATTTCTTGAAAAATTTTTCATCATGGATATCTTCTTGATTATATAAAAAGCAATGATAATGAAATTTCATTAGCTTTGCATGCAATGAATATGGAAAAATCAAAAATTTTATTGTGATAACGAAATTTCACAAAGCATTTGATTTCCATAAAGTATATTGGTTTATTTTAGTTGTCGTGAATGTCATAGACCGCGAAACTAATATATTTTATTCTTCCTCTATTTTATAGATGGTTTAACCATCACAGTTTAGTTTTGACATATTGGACTCTGAAGAATTTGAGTACCAAATTCCCCTATTGAGCCAACAAAGGCTTGAGCATGGTATATTTATACGAACTGCTTTATGTAAATAGCTAAATATATAATTTCAATATCTTAAATGACGATGTAAGGTATGAGAAAAAGAAATTTCCTGGAACATATTATGTAAAGTAATGCAACAACCCTAAACCAAAGGGCAATGACAATATAAGGTATGAGAAAAAGAAATTTCCTGGAACACATTTTGCAAAGTAATGCAACAACCCTAAATCAAAAGGAAATGACGATGTAAGGTCTTAGAAAAATATATATATATTCTTGAACAAATTGGGCAAAGTAATGCAACGACCCTAAAACAAAGGGTAATTACTATGGACGTAAAATTCATATAATCATCCAAAAGTAAGTGGAAACAATGTAACATTTAAAAGATGACATAGGGGACATGTCATGTGCAGTGAAGCACTCTGCCATTGTTGTAATTCAATGAGCTATTGATACGTACATTATAAGCTAGCAAAGAATTAGCTACGACTTTCAATAAATATGAAGAATCATATGAGTACGCGGATTTTGGAAAAGTATCTTCAATATCCAACAATAACATTGAAAAAGAGTTTACAACTAAAAACATAATATCTGGGAAGAATATGTTAAATGACAAATCTCATCATTGCAGCTATTAAAAGAGCAAAAAGGATCTGGCTCAATCCAAGATAGACTTTGATTAGTCTACTTTAAAAATTTTAAGATATCCTTATAAAGGCTATTACGCCTAAATACGACTTTTGGTCCTAAATTAGACTTTTGGTCTTAAAGTTTCTCTCTCTAAAATTGGACAAGACTAAATGTAATCGTTGGCATAATAATTTTTTGAATTTTCTCTAAAGGAATTGAGATTATTCAAATTTTATTCATAATACACATGATTCCATTTTCTACATATAACTTTGCAAAGTATTGCATAAAGTAAAGCAACATATCATAATATAGGCATGAAACAAAGAACCGTGTGTAAAGAAACGCACAATGTAATCCCTAAAATAATAGTACTGAAGAACAGTAGTACTATATCAGTAGTATATGATAATGATTAGTATATCAAAGAAAGTAATAAGGATCAGTATATATTTTCCTTTGGGATTCATAATACACCTGCCTAATTGGGATTAAATTTTTTTTTTTTATTACAATTCCCATTTCCCAATCGAGTTACTCTAAAGAACTTGAGTTACGTTTCGATATATATTGAACATATGTCAAATTGACAAATAATGCCAAGAGAAAATTGAATTTTGTTTTCCACATTATAAAGAAATTTACGCCACGATTTTCATGTGAAAAAGACACAAGTGAGAATTTATTTGAGCTCCTTTGCATTACCTCTAAATGACTGCGAATGTAAACGAGTATTAGAGAAGATTATATGTCAACTTAGTAGGTTCTAAGTAACCGCTAATTAAATCCAACGTCATAAGAAAATGATCTTTTGGAATTCTGACATAGATTGGCTTTGATATGGTGATCCATACATTAAAGAAACTACTATGGACACCCATATTTTTGGATAAATAGAAGCAAACACCAGAAGAATATGGTTCACACACGAATCTGAGGACGATCAATGAACATTTTTATCCTCAAATATTGTCATATAGGGTTGAAGACGTATGTTCAATTCCTAAATTCCGCCGCTCCCCCAATGTGGCATTATAATATATTTGATGCACAAGCATATGCATTTATACCTTATTATGCTTCTCCTATCCGTCATGATTTTATGGATAAAAGTACATCATTCAAAGCCTATTCGTTAAAGCAATTATGATTGAGATCATCATATGCAAAGGACACATGAGTTTCTCATTATGTTGTTATATTGAATCAAAAGAGGATTCAGTGGATCGATTCAACCAACTTGCGGACACCATAGATATTTTATGGTGTTGGTTGTTGTGTCGACACACTGGTCACGTGTCATGACACCATCCACAATTAAAATTTCTGCTGCTTATGCTAGAAAGTCAAAGCACCTAGGCCGGGTTAATTTCCGTAGGTGTGATGATTTTATGGCTTATTATATGGGATTTGTAATGAACATCATATTCCTATATATAAAAACCCAATTGGTCTCACGGAAAACGACTACTGTAATAGTCTTAATATTGGTAAAGCACACCAATACTTCCGTTTTGGGTTATGCAATTTTTGCATGCAGCGTTACTTTTTCATCTATGGTCATCATCATTGAACCGATTTACACCATAGCTGGTGACTATGTGTGAGGATTTTTTAGGATTTCAAACGAACTTGTAATCCTTGAGCTCTTTTGGATTGACACGGATCTACAATCCTTGAGCTCTATTAAATGTTTTATGTGCCAAAATTGCGCCGCCACAGCGCACAATGATGGGTTATTTGAGATGAATAAATATTTATGCTGGATATGAACTTCCAGCTATAGTCCGCTATGTCGAAACCTTGACAGGCGATCTCCTCACCGCTAGATTTGCGATGTGTCACTTTGATGAGACAGTCTTCCCGTCGTTAGGGGGAGATAAGAACAAGCATGTTCAAGTGGAACGACAGGAATTGTCGTGGTTTGTCCCCACTGTGTCTCATCTCGATCTCCAAAATCACACAAAGCAAAGTGTGTAGATATCTTATACATTAAAGTGACAAGATCATATAAACCTGCTGCAAATATACCTGCAAGGATTGTGTTTTATCAAAAGGACATGGTACCACCCAAGAGGAATTGGGTATTGCACTGCCACCATGGATGGTGGCATGGTGACGCCATAAGTGGCATAAATGGCGTCACAGGCCGTGGCTCTCCAAGGAAGAGGGGGAGGCCACCTTAAGTTCGATACATACTTGTGTAAAGGAAGAAAACAAGTTTGGTACAACCTGATCTATTGATCAGTGATACTCAAATCCGTCTCATGAGAATATTTATGGATTGTGGTTATCATTCGGGGACGCCTCAAATGTTAGAACCAATCCTTAAAGTATAGAGATCTCTACAAACACATTACACTAGTGTACATGAGGACATGGAATAATGAGTCTTCTATCGAACCATACTTCGTTGAAAAATGTCAACTTAGTAAACTGGCCTAATGGAAAGAAGCGATCCAGTATAAACAAAGAGATAGGTCTTTTGGGCAGGTGACGCCGACACCGCAAATATAAACCCTATCAAATATATCTTTGTTAGAATACGTAATGAGAATAAGAGTATGCAAACTCACCTTATGGCGCAAGGTCTCTCAAAAACGCACTGGAATCGACTACGAGGAGATATTCTCTCGTAATGGACTACGATGAGACAAACTCTCGTAATGGATGTCATTGCACTCCACTACCTTGTCAGTTTGGTAGTTTCCGAAAACTGAACATGCAGCTTACGAAAAGTGATCAAAACATATATCTCTATGGGGATCTAAATTAAGAGATATACATGAGGATCCTAAACGGACTTGATCCACCCAAATCAAGTGACTCTAGATCACATGAGTACGTTTGCAAAAGAAATTGAAACGTTCACTAAAGTGACTACTTGATTGGAAAGGGATTGATGAATTATGCCCTTGCGTTTTCATTATGGATATATATGAACTCTAAATGAAATAAGAGAAACTCAGTGTATTGTAAATCCTAAGTTGAGAATGAAAAAGATTTTGGGAATACACAGTCTTGAAATGGAACTCAAGGACTGTAATGATGGTGATCATCCATCAATCGGCTTAGGCACTCTAAAGAATAAAGTGAGGCCTACAGATATTCCCATGATCAGTCGAAGTCTTTACTCTAACAATAGATCCGTTTTTCATCTAAAGGAAGATGACGAAGAAGTATTGGGAAATGAAATTCCTATACAAGTGCAATGACGCATGATTGTACTTAAACATAATATGTAAGACTCGACCTCTCATTCGATGTAAATTTGTAAAGCTATGTCTAGCTATGCGCCTACGCAACGCAAATCGTTCTTTCATTAAAGATATGAAAGATTTGGGCTTATTCAATCTCTACATAGAATGTGACATGATAAAGAAATTATCCACGTCATAGCTAACTATGCGTAAAGAAAAACGCATTAAAGGTGAGATAAGAAAATCTGTTATTACAGATCAATTTCAAATCTCTTAATGGTTCACTCATACTCTAGACAAAATTATGACTATTTTGTTATATGAAGGTCATACCACGAGTGAACCTGATGTTCAATATGAACCTATGTGTTCGGTTCATGAACAACCTTATCCTCAAGATCAAAGTAAATCAAGTTGGATTTGAGGACGATGTGACAAGATTTAGTTATTAAATCATTGTTCAAAGTCATATTTGAAAAAACATGTGAAAATACATAACTATGTTAATGTTACTGAAGCTTCCTTGATCAAATGATAGAATCAAGATGAATCCCATGATTAATGTAAAAATCAGGGGGAGGTGCAGACATCAGGGGGAGTCTAGCACACACATGTTGTTTTCAAATGTAATAGGTGCGTTGTGCTCTTTTTCTCCTTCGACCAAAGTTTTATTTTCTCCCATTGGGTTTTTTGTTACTTGGCAAGGTTTTTAATGAGGCAACACCACATGCACCATTTTACCTCTGACTCGGCACAAGGGGGAGTGTTGAAGGAAAAACACATTATGTGCCTTCGTCAATGTAACTGACGATAGATAATTAGGTAGTCATTATTGTCATTAATGTATTTACTATTACCGTTGTAATACTCACCCTATATAAAGGGGATTATCAATGAAATGAGTAGACCAATTCAGTATTTCCTACGACATAACTTTAATTAATAAGAAATTAATTAACACATATATATATATATATATATAAATCCTTAATAATTAATTACATTACAATATATATTATTATCAACATCAACTCATATATATATATACCATTAACAACCATTATTTAAGTTACACTATATATCAACCATTATTTAAGTTAATTACACTATCAACAACTATTAATTAACACACACACACACACACACACACACATATATATATATATATATATATATATTAACACTAATTAAAATAACATCAAATTAAAACACATAATTAAACTAAAACTCAAAATCAACTCAACTAAAACTCAAAATCAACATATATACATACATTCTAACACTAAAACAACAACAAATTAAACAAAAAATCACTTAATAAATCAAAATCACTAAAACTCAAAATCAACTCAACTAAAACTCAAAATCAACTCAACTAAAACTCAAAATCAACATATATACATACATTCTAACACTAAAACAACAACAAAACAAAAACTCGATCACTTACTAAATCAAAATCACTAAAACTCAAAATCAACATATATACATACACATATACGTACCTATATATATATAGCTCCACAATGTAAGAGATGACGGATTTCAACAATACCCACAGATTTTTCACTTTTTCTCCCGTTTTTCCCCTTTTTTTTCGTTTTTTTTTTAATGAGCAGCTGCTGCCCAGATCTGAAAATATATAGACTTATAGCAGACGAAAATGTCAACTTTATCGGCCATACTTCGAAAAAATTTTGTCGGCTAATGTTTCGGAGAAAGGCCGACGAAAATACAAATCGTCAACTGAAATATGAATATAGCCGACGATTTTTTGAAAATACCAACGAAAAAACAGTTTCGTCGGCTATGGTTAAACTATGGCCGACGATATTTTTTTTCCACCGACGAAAAATAAAATCGTCGGCTATTCCTTAGAATTACCGACGAAAATTTTAATTCGTCGGCCGTTTTTTTTTTTTCGTCGGGAAAACCCTTTTTTCTGGTAGTGTCGATTCCTATTTCACAGAGAGGGGTTTTCAAAGGAGTGAAAACGAACCTGCCCTCTACACTAAGACTGAAGGTAAATCAAGTATTCTTATTGTCTCCTTATATGTTGATGATTTAGTATTTACTGGAAGCTGTGAAAAGATGATTTCAAATTTCAAGTCTGATATGATGAAGAAATATGAAATGAATGATTTTGGAATCCTGCATTACTTTCTGGGAATTGAAATAATTCAAGCAGTGGAGGGAATCTTCATTACTCAGAAGAAATATGCAAAGACTATACTAGAGAAGTTCAAAACGCTAGGTTGGAATCTAGTTGCAATTCCTCTAGTGGTCAGTGAGAAATTCTCCAAGGAAGATGGAAGTGGTTCTGCTGATGAGAACTTATACAGGAGCTTAGTGGGAAGCTTGTTATATTTAACTGCAATAAGACCAGATATAATGTATGCAGCAAGTTTGATGTCCAGATTTATGCACAATCCTACCAAGATACACTATGGAGCTGCAAAAAGAATCCTGAGATACATCTAAGGAACAATGGACTTTGGAATCTTGTATGAGAGGAATGTTGAACCAAAACTCTTTGGGTTCTGTGACAGTGACTGGGGAGGTAGTGTAGATGACTTGAAGAGCACATCTGGATACACTTTCACACTAGGAACTTGAGTGTTCTCCTGGGCTTCAAAGAAGTAGAAATCAATGGCATTGTCCACAGCTGAAGCTGAGTATGTTGCAGCTTCAAACGCCACTTCACAAGCAATATGGCTAAGGAGAGTTATAGAAGACTTTGGTGAGAAAAACAGAACAACAACCACCATTCTCAGTGATAACAAGTCTGCAATAGCAATGGGCAAGAACTCTGTCTATCACAGTAGGGCCAAGCACATCGCCTTGAAGTTTCATTACATCAGAAATGCAGTAGAAGAGAATGAGATCGATTTAGTGTACTGTAATACAGATGACCAAGTTGTTGCTATCTTCACCAAGGCTCTGCCCAGAGAGAGGTTTGAATACCTCAGAGGCCTGCTCGGAATGATGAGACAAAGCATTAAGGGGGAGTGTTGAAGTTAATGCTTTCCTGAAAGGACTAGGAATCTGTTTGGAAAAGCTGATATGTTTTCCAACAGCTGCTTCACTGTTCATTCCACTGAGATTTTTCAGCTAGATATTTGTAGTATCTAATTACTATAATTTGTCAAGTTGATCTCTAACTTAAGATATTTTGTAGGTTACTTTGCTCCCTATAAAAGGGAAGTGTATGCTTTGTAATCTCCAAGAATTTTAGATCAAAGAAAAGACTGCATAAATTTAGTTCATCTACTCCTCTTCAAACACCATTCGCCACAGCGAACAGTGTGAAATACTTCACTCGCCATGAGTAAAAGGTCGCCACTCGCTACAGCGAACTGGTATCTGATCACACTCGCCATAGCGAAAGTAGAAATATTGCGAATTCTAACATAGATTCCAACATCTTCAATCCTAAAAGCCAAGAAAAATATACCAACAGAAAAGCTAGAACATAGCATATAGGACTCAATCCTTGGTTATTCTAACAGTAAACAAATGAACCTAGATACCCTCATTAAGCATTGCCCGCACCCTCATGGGGAGACCATATAGCCTAATAAACCCAGCTGCATCAGCTTGATTATACACATCTCCGCTCTCAAATGAGGAGATGTCTTGCCTATACAGGCTGTATGGACTCTTACGGCTAGTTACAGTGACCGAACCTTTGTATAATTTTAGAGTTACTGATCCTGTTGTTGTCTCAGAAATTTTCTCCATGAATGAATCCATCGACTCACGAAGTGGGTCGAACCACCTGCCTGCATAGACCAGCTCCGCATATTTGAGGGCTAGTGAGTCTTTCACTTGAATTGTTTCTCGATCCAAAGTTAAGGACTCCAACTCTCGTGCAGCAGCAAATAGGATGGTGCCTCCAGGAGTTTCATAGACTCCACGGCTCTTCATACCAACAAGACGGTTTTCAACCATGTCAATACGACCGATTCCATGCTTTCCACCAATCTGATTAAGCTTTATAAGCAAAGAAGCGGGTGAAAGCTCTTCTCCATTGACTGAAACTGGAATTCCTGAAACGATCCCGATATCTATGTACCTATAAAAAAATGGGAGCATGCTTAAGAAAAATGTACTTGGCAGTTATACTAGGAGGTTGAACTACAACTTACTCAGGTACATCTGGTGCATCTTCTGGATCGACGGTTATCATGAACATATCCTTCTTCGGCTCATTTTCCGGATCTTCCAAAATGTCACCCTTTGATCAAAGAGAAGATTGACAATTCAGAACGGAAACAGCCGGCCAGTAATATAACCCAAAAGATTAACCCTATCAAACTGAAAACCGTTGCCTAAGACTTGAATTTGTAACGTATTTTACTTGTGCAGGCATCATTTTTATACGTACATTTCTCTAAACTCATCAAGCAAACATCTCAGACCTTTTGTTAAGGTACAGTCATGTCCTTAATGTTGAGAGGATATCCTATGTAAGTGCAATACATTTTATTAATCATCAGTTATGGCGTAAAGGGAAGGGGAATTAGAACTTCATACTTGTCCTCTGGAAGACAAGCAAGCATAACCCGCAACTGACACCGAAATATTACTACCACATATATAAACCAGTCACAAAACCTAATAACATTAAAATTCTAGATTTAAAGTACCACCTAAGATTACGAAATCAAAACTGAAGTAGAGCTGTACAAACTAAAAACTACCTCATGACTAAGGTGCCATAAGTTCCCATCTCTGCTGTATATGGATTGCTTTGTCACTGGGACAGGCACATTATGCTTCTTAGCATATTCAATAGCATCTTCTCGACCCGTAATGTCCCACTCCCTCCAAGGAGCAACCACGTTCAGTTTGGGGTCAAGAGCAAAAAATGTCAGCTCAAACCGAACCTAAACAGACAGGAAAGGTTGTGTAAGAACTAAGAACAGAAACAAGTGAGATGGTGTAGTGTTATAGGCTTAAGTATTGTAATACATGCCTGATCGTTCCCTTTCCCTGTGCATCCATGAGCTACAGCATCAGCTCCAACAGCTTTGGCAACATCTACCATGGCCTATTTTCATGAATCATGACCATATCAAAACTGAGACAAAAGTAAATAACCAATATAAATAGCATCAGATTGAAAGATCACCTTAGCAATAACAGGACGAGCCATTGAGGTTCCCAGCAAGTATTTCCTCTCATACATTGCACCAGCCCGCAAGCAAGGGAAAATATAGTCTTTCACAAACACCTCCTGTAGATCCTTCACTACTAACTGACAAGCCCCACTCGCCTTGGCCTTCTGTTCCAGACCCTCCAATTCTTTTATACCCTGAATTTTTTCAAGAAAGTCAGAACAGACAATTACCACCTTAAATTTGTTGCTTGAAAAAATATGAGAGAGATCAGAAATAGAGGTTGCAACACCAAAACTTACTTGACCGACGTCAGCAGTGAAGCAAACAACTTCACAACCATAGTTCTCCCTGCAAATAATAAGTAATTGAACAGATCAACAACTGCATACTAATGACTCAGAAGTATAAGCTTGTATTGAAGTTATGAACTGCTTGAGAAAACATGTGAAACAATATATGCAATGTGAATCAACATATGCATAACACTGAAGAGTAAGGTTCCAATCAACTTAGTATTCTTGGTTTTGCTACACTATTGCTGTGCTAATGCTTTTGTGGTTTCTATACACATGGGCTAAATCTATGTTTAAACCACACTCATATGCTTCACTTACAATCATATACCATCCAGAACTTATTGTTGCATAGTGAAACAGAAACGAAAATTGGTGTTGCAGATTTCAAGTATCAAATGCATGTCGGATGTTTGTTATAGGTGTCAATCTGCTAATAGAAACAAAGACCATACCTTAGCCATGGGACAATGACTGATGTGTCTAAGCCACCACTATAGGCCAGAACAACCCTGTTCAATTTGCCTCGCAATCCTTTTCCGTTTGTTGATCCAGCTACCTCGGTCACGTTTGTAGGTCCAGCCATAGTGACGGTGACAGAGCTTCAGAGTTTCTGAGTTACAGAGAGAATCGGAATATCTGAGATCGAGAGAGGGGTCTAATTTGGGGACTTTATAAAAAAGGCCTGTATTTCTGTATTGACCGTATTTTTATCTTTAACAAGGTATAATTACACCCGTGCCATTTTAAATAGTTTAAATAAATTATTCTTTTGGGAAAATGGCCGGTTTGCTCACTAAAGTATGCCCCATTCTAAACTTTGCTCACTGAAGTTTGTCCAATATCACTTTGCTCACTATCGAATTACACTTGTATTCACTTTGATCACTCCGTCTAAATCAGACATTAAAATTTTGCTTATGCCGTTAAAAACAATGACACGTGCCACTCATGTGCAAATCTTAAGAACATTTTGGGAAATTCATTAGTTTACTCCCATTGTGAACTTATCTCTCCCATTGTGAACTTATCTCTCCCATGTGCAAATCTTAAGGACATTTTGGGAATTTCATTAGTTTACTCCCATCTTAAGGAAAGGCACAACATCGATAAAACATATTTAACAAACCATGCTGTTTTCAGAAAAATAATCATTGAACATAGAAGTATAATTTAGTTAAAACATATTGAAAATAGCCTAAGCATGATTATTCTTGAGAAGAAACAAAAATACTGTCTCGCTAATTAAAACACAAAATTTTAAATAACTATGAAAAACACATGACGGATTATGGGCACAATATATGATTTATTTTATCTTAACAAAATATATACATACCAAATCTAGAGCTTCACTCCTAGTTAAACAGCTAAAAGAACTTAGCTACTCATGCTGAAATAAAATACAACTTACTTGTAATACAAAGTATTCCACACCAGATGACTTAGCAAGAAATCACTCTCTCACTATTCACTCTTATTTTACTATACTAGAATACTCACAATAAACTTCTCACAAACTTCTCACAAGTCTTCAAGCTTCAGACTACTCATTTTCTTCCTTGTTTTTTGAATGCCATTCCTTAAGCCTTCATCCTCCTTATATAGCCTCCGGATTTCAAACTGGAATTGAATTCCATTAAGAAAAGCAGACAGGAGGAATCCTTATCCTGATAGCTGGCTTCCATTATCTTTAAAGTAGCTTGTCTTCGAGCGTCGGCAGCAATTTTATTTTATCTACTTATCTTACACTTGAGTTGGCTTCCACTATCTGGATTCCACTCACCTAAAGTTACTTGTCCTGATGCGTCGGCAGCTAATATTCCATCATATTATCGATGTTGTGCCTTTCCTCGTCATCAAAAGAGGCTCCATAGTCATCATTTTCTTCGATTCCGGAATCTATATCCGAATCATACGGGTCTTTGAATTCTGGTTTTTTCTCTAATTTTTCTATCCACGTGGTGGTTGCTAACGTACCATCAATTTCTCGCCTTTCTAGGGCTTTATACAAATCACAGTGCTCTGGATGAGGATGGTTATAGCTAGCCACTATAATCCTTTCTCCTTTGGCCAGAAGGGTAGCGTCATCATCTTTCTGGATTAGATTCTGAATGCGAATTATAGTCATTGCCTTCATCCACGGGATGCTCTGATTAGGTCTTCCATTGCTTGATGACCATTTGTGTGCTTGAGAAGCACAGCTCTGGATAATTCTGACATAGTGATAAGGAGAAATATAACTCTTTCTCCCTTCTTCTCTTGTCCATTCAGGAGGGGTTGAAATGAACTTTAATCTCAGAGTACAACCAACTGGTCTAATATTCTTGACTGCTTGATAAATTGCTTCAGGGAGACCTTCTAGGTCTTCATTGTTTTTTGTCCAAAGGTTATGGACAAATCCATTCTCAATCAACCATAGCTTGTTCTTTTGCGGATGCTCTGCTTGAACATCAACCAAATATCTTCCATAATAAGGACCTGCTACTACTAGCAATGTTGATGGAAGAGCCTTTCTGTTCTCAGAATCTCCTAAGAGATTATGGAAAATGAACCATTCTGATTCAGATAGGGCTAAAAGTGGGACTTTAGCACTTTCAGGGTTCTCAAGGTATTGAATATCCATTTTTCCTTTGAGCTTCTGCTCCTTCTTTGGCTCATAGCTGCAGAACTCCTCAGCTAGAGTTTCTAGGGCTTGAAGAACAAGTGTTTCATTATTTTCTCGAGATGCTGCTAAAATGTTATCCATGATAATTCTCTGATTGAACTGCAATTTTCTGCTAGTTCTGAACACCGGCCTTTCATAAATTCTCATAGGATGATTAAAGATTTTTCTCAAACCTTTTACTGCTGGTATCCTGAAGGATGCTATCCTGTCAGTGGTTCTTGCGTTATAGGGCTGTCTTCTCTGAAACCAGTCAGTTGTGACTGTGGCTCTGGGATGCTGTAAATATTCATTTACAGTTTCTTCTTCTGTGTTGGAAGATTGCTTATCTTCCGGATCATTTTCTCTTTTTATTGGGTCAGGCTGAATTTTTTCAGGGGCACTACTGGATCCCGCAGGAGAATAGGATACCAGATATTGGTAGCCTGGTCCATCATGTAATGGTCCAACAGTCTTGTCTCCATCTCTGTATCTCTGTTGTAGGGCTTTGTCTTTCGATCCTTTGTTTTCAGGTCTAGCTCTTGTTCCAAAATCGGGCCTTCTTCTTTCTTCGATTTTCTGGTTCTGGTTCGGGCCTTCTGCTTCTTGGGTTACGGCCTTCATCTCTTTCGAACATTGCCATTTCTCTAGTGAGAGCGTCAGGCAGATAATTCTTGTTTCCTTCTTCAGGTAACTGCAAAGGGGGGAGGTTTTTTGTAAGTTCTTTAATTTTCTTAACGGTGTTGCTATCATCTGCTGTAAATAACCATTTCTTTTTCGTGCTTGTCTTTGGGGAGAGAAGAGCAGTGAGGCCACTCACTTGAGGAATAAAATCTCTTGCAAAGTTAACAACTCCCAAAAATCTCTGTAGAGACTTTGCATCTGGGATACTGTCAGGGAATTGGCTTATTTTCTTTACTATATGTTCTTGAAGACGAATTTCTCCGTCTTTGACGTGTATGCCAAGGAAGTCAATTTCTCCTTTTATAAGATGAATTTTCTTCTGTCCAAGGATAATTCCTTTCTGAACTATGAGCTTGCAAATCTGCTCAAGATGCTTCAGATGTTCATTCATAGTTTTAGAGAAGACAAGAATGTCGTCAATATAAACTATACAGAAATCTGAATATGGCTTAAATATGTTATCCATATTTCTTTGGAAGATAGACGGAGTTTGCTTAAGGCCGAACGGCATTACAAGCCATTCGTAATGTCCTTGAGGAGTTCCAAAGGCCGTTAAGGCTATGGAATCCTGATGCATTCTTACTTGCCAAAAGCCTGATTTTGCATCGAACTTTGAGAATATCTTTGCTCCTTTTAATCTATTTATCAAGACTCTTACTTGAGCAATCTGATAACCATCTTTGACGGTTTTCTTGTTGACATCTCTATAGTCTATAACCATTCTTGCTTTTCCTCTTAATTGTTCCGCATGGTTTCTAACCAAGAATGCTGGAGCATGATGAGGACTATCTGAGGGTCTAATTAATTTCTTTTCAAGCAATTCTTGAATTTGGCTTTCCATTTCTTTCCGATCTTCATCTCTATAATGGGGTATGGCTTTGACATGGCATATTGCATTGGCATCATGCATTTTTAGCTGACAATATACCGGGTCTCTTTCCCAGTATAGTTGAGGATCTTCACTGATTATAGGTTTCAGCAGATTTTCTATCTCAACGAGTTTTGGGATTTTCTTTTGCTCTATTTTGTTTGTGTATACTTTTAGATTGTGTTCTCGGATGAATTCTTCTTCACCATCTGAGCTGTCTGAATCTTGAGGTTCTTCCTCTGATTCTGACTCTTCCGAAGTTGTTGCTTCGTTTTGCACAATTTCTTGGTGTTCTTGAAATGCTAATACCGGTTGCATAACCGGTTCAAAAGGTGGTTGTTGATCACCACGCTTGGCTCGTGACTTCTGATATTGTTCTATGAATCCTTTACTGGCAATGCTAACTGCATCTAGTAATCTGGATTCCCAATATAACTTGTTATTCTTTTGAAATCCTATCATTTCAAGGGTTTGTACTATTCTTTGCTGAAGTAGGAAATCATTTCCTATTAGCATATCGGCCCCTTGGGCTTCACTTTGCCAAATTCTTTGGATCATAAAAGTTCCGCCACCTAGCGAGATTTTGATATTTCTGGCTACATAGCTCATTGTGAACTCGTTATCTCCCATTCCAATTCCAGTAGCCACCTTATCAGACTTTTCCCAATATTCGTCAGGAATAGCATATTTCTTTGCTAGGCTATATCCTGAACCACTATCTACAAAAGCATGTAGATGACACTTCTTATACTTGGGAAATTTCAGACCTACAGTAATGTAATTACTATATATACTTGTCTGAACTTGTTTTACTGGTTGGAGTGTGTCTTCCTTTCTAGTGAATTCTGTGAAAGGATTTATATTTCTTTCTTCTTCTTGTAGAGGTTCAGGTTCTACCTTTGTTTGACTACTTTCTTGTATCATTATTGAGGGACTTGGCTCTTCTTTTATAATTTTTGAAGTTTCTAACTTCATTTTCTCGAGGTTTTTCTCAGGATCTTGTTTTTGGATTTGATCAAGAAATATATCATATTCTTGATTTACTAATGTATGTGCATCAAGGTCTTTTGTTTTTCTCCTTACTTCTGCTATGAAACATTCTTTATGATAAGTTTCTTTTGTTTCTTTACAGTACATAGGTACTGTATTATTATCTTCACACTTGTAATAATCACAAGTGAAAGCTCCAGGCTTTGGAGTAAACTGACTGATGCTATCAGTAGTTTTCCGATTCCAATTTTGGATTAACATGAATATAGGTCGATAGTTATATTCACTTTCTCCTTCAGAGCTATTTGAGGTGCTTTCTGTATCATTTTCTGATGTATCTTCAAGAGAATATACAGATTCATTCTCTTCATCCGAATAAGCCACTTCAAATCCCTTTACGTTTGCGTATTCTATGGCTTCATCGTATTCTGCTAGAAGGGCTTTAGATGATCTTTTATCTCTTTTAGGGCACTCGTTTGCATAATGACCTTCAGCCTTACCTTCAGCCTTGCAAAGCCAGCATCTACATGGCTTTGTGTCTCTAGAAGTATTTTTATTTGGGTTTGGGTTTCCTTTCTTAAAAAATCTCTTTCTAGGAGATCTTTTTTCTTTATCTTGTTCAGAGCTTTTTCTGAACTTATACTTCTTTTTAAAAGTAAATTTGTTGTATTTCTTGTTCCTAAACCTGCTCCTATTTCTTCTTTCATTGTAGAGATGACATCCCCATTGGGTTGGTGTGTCTAGAATTTTGGGGCACATGTTCTCAACTCCTCTGAGTTGTTTCTTAGCAGTTTTTGACTTTTGATTTTCTGTGCACTGTTTTCTTAACAGGTCTCTTACTCTTTCTACTATTCCTCCTATAGAAAAATATTCTAAAGGATTTTCTTCAAGGGACTGTGCTACAGCATTGTTCCAGGGTTCTGGCAATTTTCTGTAATAGGTTCTAATAAGATCTATGTTTTCCAAATCTCCTATTGTACAATAGTAGTTTTGGAACTCATTTGTATATTCTTCAAAGTACCTCATATTGCAGATGCTTCATTTTTGGATGTTTGCTTTAGCTCTTTCATTGGTTTGTTCACTATGTCCCGTTATATCTCTACAAAATTGTGCATATATAGGGATAGCGAAATCCATTGGATCAGTTGTCTTGGCTCATTTTGCTTCCCAATCTGCCCAACTACTACTTCTCTTAAAGGAATTGTACCATTTCTGGACTATTCCTGTTAAGGTTGCTTCATAGTAAGCATGTGCTTCTTTATAGTGGAATTTGGATAGAACCAGGGCTTGGGTTAGCTTTAAACTGGCTACCCAGTTATCTATGGTTTTTCTTTTATCTCCGACCTTATCGAGGTCTAGGTAAACTCCTCTTTCAGAGATTGCTTGTCCCCAGTGAGGTTCTGTAGGGATATATTTTTGAGAACTTCGTTCTCCTATCTTTCCTGTAGGTGGTTGTCCTTTAAGAAGTTTGATTTTCTCTTCCCTAATGATTTTGGTAGGGTTATTTGTAATATTGTTGATGATAGTGTTTCCTGCCAATGGTGGCTGGCTAGCACTTGCTTCTGCATCCATGGTACTTGCTTCAGCATCCATGGTGCTTGCTTCAGCATCCATGGTGCTTACTTCAGCCTCTGCCGCTTGGTAAGGCATAATTTTTCTTTTAGTTTGGACTAAAGAAATTTTCTTCACTATCTCTTCTAACATTTCTAAGGTTTCGCAGGTCTCTGCTTGCTTATAGAGTTCCTTCAATCCTTCTACCTTAAGCATTCTTATAGATCTTTTTGAATCTTCTTCTTCCTCAAAAGATTCTTCAGGGATTGATCCTGAAGTACTAGCTTGCTCATAGTTAGCAAAAGAATGCCTATGGAACTGGAGACTTATTTTTCCTCCAGTGTCTTCATAGATAGAAGCATTAGAACTTTGTATCTGCCTCTCAGGAGGTGCTAAGTTTCATTCTCTAGGGAATGATACTTCATCCCATTTTGTGATGTGCTTTTGCTGGGTATTATTTCTAGGATTGGTAAGGACAGATGTGGTAAGACCAGGGCTGTTGACAAATCTAGTATTTGGTGTTACATTGGAGCTCATTAGCTTGTAATAGATTCTATAGTCAACGGCAAGTTCCATCATGCCTTGTTTCATGGCAATCCCATCTGTTTTGATTCTCAGTCTTAGGCAGTGTGCTGCGTCTTTCAGATGAGTGGTGAAGTTTGGGAAGACATTAAAATATGCAACCTGGTTGCATAGTGAGGCTTCTACTGTTCCTAACAGGCTTTTCTTGAAATCTGTTATTATGTCGTCTTGCAGAATGCACAAGACCGAACAGTCTATACCATCTCTTGCTAAGAGTTTTATGGAAATTTGGACTGCACCAATGTGCATGTAAGAATATTTTCTTTGGAATGCTTCACTCACTTCTCTAAAAGTGATTAGCCTGATGTCTGTTTCACCACCAGTTGCTGGTATAGTTAGTTCTAACATTTTGAATCTGTGAGAATCCATAATAAATGATCCTTTCTTATAAATCTCATTGAATCTAAATTTTGGTACTGAGGCTTCTTTTACACTAGATTCAATTTCATTGTACTCGAATTCTTGAGCATTTACAAGCTGTACTGCTGGTACAGTATGTCTTTTGCTAAATACTCTACTTAGCATTTTTGTATCTCTTTTGGATGCTTTCCATTTTAACAGCTTAGGTTCACTGAATTTGAACCCACTTTCAACCTGTGGTTGAGGTATAATAATTTTACTAGCTACAGTCTGTGCTAGTGTTTCTTCATTGAAGCTTTCAACGATTGTATTTTCTTTCATTTTCTCTATACTTTTCTGTAAGCTAGAGATTTTTGTGGTTATTTCTTGAAATTGTTCTTCAATTTCTTTTCCTATTTCTTGAAGATAAGTGTTGCTGTAATTTTGCTGATGGATTATTGTTTCTACGTTCTCAGCAAGTTTTTCTGTTGGAAGATAAATACTTGTAGCTTTCGAGTCTTCTTGTTTTACTTTTAGCTCGACTTTTTGCTTCATCCTATTCTGGATATGAGAGTTTCCAGAAGTTTCTTTAACTTTTCTTGCGTACTTTTTAAATCAGCTGCTTGCTGATGAATATGGTTCGAAAGGTTTTCAGTTCTTACTAATTTCTTTTCAATATCTAAAAGATATTGTTTTTCTTTAAGATAATCAAGCTTAGTGTCAAGCCTTGATATCTTTGTTTGAATTTCTTCGAGTTGATTAATCTTAAGATTAAATCTCTCGAGTTGTTCTTTTACTTTTTCTGTAGTTTTTTCCTTAGATAGGTGATCTAGAAATTCAATTATGCTTGGTCTGGCTGGATCAAGTTCTTCAACTCCGATTTCTTTCTGGAGATGAATATGCTCGTCGTATAGAGTGTTTAAGACTCTACAAGCGTATTCAATGGAGTACTGGTTTTCTTGAATATGTCTTGTGTGAAAACACAAGTTCCACTTTTCTTTTTCTTTTTCTATGCAAAAATTTTGGAAATTTTTGAGTTTTGATTCTCTTTTACCGGTTAAGAGAAGCCAACTTTGTGGCATAAGCTTTTTCTTTTCCTGTTTTTGAGCAAAACAGGCTCTGATACCAACTGAGGCGGATCTAACCAGCGGTTACTAACCGCGGCTCAAAAGGTTGAGGGGTTCTTGTTCTAACTTAAGTACTTGTTCAAGTTCTGTTATTTGTTCTTCTAGAAAATGGATTGCTTGGGTAAGTCTAGAAGTCAGATCCCAATAATCTGCTCTTCTTCTGCTAATTCTTTCTCTAAAATTTTTTAAGTTTTTTAAGTTGTCCTTTTTTGTCTTTTAAATCCTTTTCTGTAATTCTGATATTTTCTAGATAGATTAAACGCTGAGAAGAAATAATTAATGAGTAGAATAACTGTTTACCTTTGAGTATAGAAGATAGATTCAGTATCTATATCTAGTTTAGACAAATAAATCTATGATTTAAGCCCACCACGCTCCGTCAAAAGCGAATAAAATTACTCAAAATTTGGTACTAAAAGAGATAGTTACTAAACTAAATAAGCTAGTTACTAAATGTTTTTTTTTTTATATATATATATAGGGGCAAAATGGTCTGACAGTTGTATAATCTGCCCTTTTTTCTAAATACTATTCTTGAGTGGTCCTTTTTTCTAATATGCCCGGGTTTTATATATGTAGGTTTTATAAGAGAATCTCGTATCTTAAAGATAATCCCTATTTAACGACTGTACATCATATTCGATTCTGTTATTTTCATCCAAAATTTGTTCCGTTTAACAAGAAAATTACTCGCCCTAAGGAATATCTAATCATCTTTTCTATACACTGATCATCAAACGGGACGGAATTTATAGGACAGGCAAAGGGTGTGATTATTGGCATATATATAATAGTTTTCTTTACCAATTACTAACTACCTTAAATATTATAGTTTAATGATATCATAGGAAACATCTCTTTTAATTTGCGAATTTCATTGCATTAGTGAATGCAAGCCTCTAGTAGGGCTGGGCGTTTTGGCCCGAGGGACCGAAAGCCCGGCCCGAAAAACCCGAAAAAACCCGAAACGGGCCGGTCCCTTCAAGTTAAAAGCCCGGACCGAATTTGGGCCCGAACCGAAACAAGAAAATCGGGTCGGGCTCGGGCCTTGAAATTTTTGGGACCGAAAACCCGGCCCGGCCCGAAAATGCATAAATAAATATAATATCTGTAATTATGTAAACAAAAGTAGCTTCTGCTCCAGTGGTCTGGAGCTTGTTTGTTTTGTAAGAGGTCTGAGGTTCGAGTCCCATCTCCTCCAACTTAATTTTGATGATTTATTGTTCTGTCTATAATGCATAAATATATATAATATTTATAACTATTTAAACATAAGCAGCTTCTGCTCTAGTGGTTTGGAGTTTGTTTGTTTTCTTCGAGGTCAGGGGTTCGAGTCCTCTCTTCTCCAACAAATTTTGATGATTTGTTTTCCAGGTAAAATGGGCCCGAAAAGCCCGACCCGGCCCGAGCCCGTTATTTCGGGCTTTGGGTCGGTCTTGAGTTGTTGAAGAGCCCGAACCGGCCCGAGCCCGATATTTCGGGCTTTGGGTCGGGTTCACGAAATTCTTGGCCCGGCCCGGCCCGTGCCCAGCCCTAGCCTCTAGTGTGTAATGTTGTATGAAACGACTCGAAGCATACTGCGTAATGCAGTGACATAGATAGTGTAATCCTATCTACAGACACTAATACAGAAAACCGGTAGCATGAAGTCCTACTCTTATAAGGTGCAGTTGTGCCCTACTTATGTTTAGAATTCACCCACGTAAAGCAAAACAGCTTGTGCTTTGTGTTTGTAGGAAGACCAATTCTGACATGAAAGATGTCGGTCAAACACGACTCCAATTCTCTAATTCTATCTCACTGGAATGGCCCTTACCTCTTGAACTGGCATGCAACTACTTATAAAAATATGTAAGATTTACTTCAATCCTACCTCATAGCTCAAACTACTCTCTCTCTTTTGCTGCAGCTCATATTGATTCGGCCTTCAGAAATTCAATCCCCCTCCACTTTAACAGGCCGGCACGAAGGTTTCATTTCAAACAACTGGCACGAAGATTCATCCTTCAAACGGAAACCTCCTATTCATCGCAGATCAATCTTAAAGTTGGTGGTTCAGGAAGATCACTCTACAGCTGCCGAACTTGTGATTCGTCGCAATGGCAGAAATTTGGGATGACATGAAGTCCTTGTTGCTGGCCTAGTACTCATCTACATCACTTCTCAAGCATTTCACCATATCGCTGCTCAAAGCTGAACTGATTGCATCACATTCAAAAACTCTACTCCATTGAGAATCAAAATGCACCTAGCCTCAAAATGACAAAATTTGTAACTAGATCATTCAACTGACAACTTTCCAGACACTACGGCAAATATGGCACTCTGCTTCTCCCAGTCCTCATCGTTCCCTGCATCAGTCTTTGCTGCAGTTTTTGATCCTCATCAGTTTGGTTTTGATTATTCTAGGGGCTTTAATAAAAAAGTTTCAAATATCCAGAAAACACAGGAAATCCTCAATCCAACTCTATTTGTCACCTGAATAAAGAGATACAGATGCAACCAATTGTATCTTCAGGTAATTGCTATCCTACCCTTCAAAAAGGTTTAACTTATATTTATGTCACCGTGCAGTGCAAATAATTGCCCGTCCATACCTCATTTACACTTTGCATTCAAAAACACCAACAAACTCAGAACAAGATAAAGGAAGTTGTATAGAGTTTCTTTCCGAGATGGAAAAAGGAAGCTTAAATAGCAGAATTATGTCTTGTGCGCACCATGTGTCCGTGAAGCCCAAATTCCAAAAACAAGAAACCAAAATACAAACAATATTGCCCAGTACCGTGCCGGTCCGTACTTGATTCTTGTGAGCACAAACTGCAGTATATAAAAGATGAGGTTATTGTTTACATATACAAAAAGACAACTTCCCAAGTCTTTACTTATACGAATGAATCTGAATTTTAAAAATAATAATAATAATGATAATAATAATAATAATAACTGCAACCGTTACTGTATAACAGGAGAAACTTAGAAACTTGAATCAGAAAGATAACAAATTTATTATTCTTTTAATTTCTTAAGATAAAGAGAAACAGCTATTAGCAAAAAAGAGGCAGTACAAGGTAGGGGACAAGGCATCTACAGATTTTGGTATTTATCTTAACAACAACAAAGGATCTAACTAACATAGAAACACAAAAGTATTAGAATTACGGCAGAGGGCACCTAAACAAGACTACAAAAGCGCAACTTCCCAATCTAATGAGAAACAGATACCTTGGAGCGAAGCCATGCATCAAACTCTGTCTTACAAGTAATTTATCTCCTCATCCCCAACTCCCACAAAGACAATTATTCCTTTAGATGCACACCACCCAAATGATTGCTAATATAGCACAATTCCCCAACACTATTCCTTTCATCTGACCTCAAAGAATTGATACTTCAAATCATTATCTTAACCCTTGAAAGAAGCTGGAGCATCGCATCTGGATTAGCCTAAAAAAGAATTTCTGCATAAGCTCATTGCAACTGGGGAAAAAGAAGAACATGATCTACAAGCAGCATCATTACACATCATCTGCAAAAATTCGGACAGGCACCAAGAATGTTCTTTTTTCTGAGGGTTTACCCTCTTATCAACATTGGAACCCCAACCATTATCATGTGGTACTTGCTACAGAAGACAGCATAAAAAAGGGTGTCACTCTTATCATTGAAGAGCCAAAGTCATTTTCCAAGTAGTACTTCATTCTTCCTTAATAAAGCTTCCTGCTTGACACCCCTTTTTCCTGGCTTGAGAAAAACACATCCAACTTGACTAAATGACCCTTCCCCCCCCTCCAAGTCTCCAACACACCCACTTCCAGAATAACTCCCTGCTAATCACAACTACAATAATCCGAAAACAGAGACATATGGTGGATTGCCCAAATGCTTAAAACAGATTCAATCCAAATCAACCTTCCCCCTCCTGCCAGACGTACTAAGAATATTTTACTCCACTCTTTCAACCACTGGATCCCAAAAATTAATCACTTGTGGTTAACCCTTTATATACTCCAGAGACCAGTGTCCCATGTCCCATCCCAGCACCAACGCTAACTCCTCCACTTTACTCTCTTAATTATCCCTGAAATCTTGCATGAATTTTAGGCCGATATTTCACTGAACACTTCCAAAATCAGGAATCAAACTTCTCAAACTTTGACCATCTTAAGGAGGAACAATATTTTGTCATTCATAACTGTAAAGATTTATCATTTCTTCCCTACAACAGCCAACCCTTTTAACAAATAAAATCGACTCCCTCTTTCCACCATTATACTTCCATCAACAAAGTACAAAAAGGTGACCACGTGTCTCCTTGAATTAGTCCTCTTGTGGCTCCAAACTTACCATGTGGCCACCCCTTCATTGGAATTCATAGATTTATTAACCTCAAAAATCTTCCTATCCACCTACTTTGAACAGCCTCAAAATCCTTTGCTCCATTACTAGATCCGCAATATCCCAATCCACAAAATCGTAGGACTCTTGAAAGTCAAAATTAAAAGCTAAAATCGCTTTCTTCTTTTTTTGCACTTCCTCCATGGTCTCATTTTCTAAAAAAAACCACATCCACAATCTATGTACAAGATGAAGTGGATAAAAATGGTACCAAAGTTTGAATAACTATATGTCCTAAACTATTTGAATGCCAAAAACATATTTTACTAACTGAAATTTGTGGCTTGATTTTGTTTTCAAGGCGATTAAATTAAAACTGCTATCAAAACTTTGTTTATCTTGGCACACCCTCCAAGTCTCAAGAGGATTGGCAATCTTAGTTTGGGCATACTAAATAGGCAGTATGGAAAAACAAGTTCTGCAACTGAGGTGGAATTTGAGAAGCAACAAACACTGGACGAATCCTTGAAGGGAGTGAGCCATTGTATAGGTGGTGGTGGTATGCTCTAGCCTCTAGATGATGGATTTGGTGCTTTTGCAGCATCAACCCTAAAAGAAAACTTCAAGACAATTTTATTTATTTATTTATTTATTTATTTTTTTTTTTTGAGAAAGGAAATCTTCAAGACATTAAAGACAATCAGAAGCTGAAGATCGATATGTTGTAAATCATAGGTGTGCATTTCATCTTCTTAATTCTTCTGAACTTCGTAGCAGAATGGGCACAGGTACATACATCTTGAAGGTTATTAGAAAGGTCTGGAAAAAATAAAACTAAAAAAAAAGCATGTCAAATCTGGAAACCATCTTTCACAACTCCCTTCCCTAGGATCTAGGGTGCCATTGCGAATTTCAGGAAAATTGCAACCAATAAGCAAATCAAGAATCAACTATAGCATGCATCATACTTGCATATATTCTATGAGATAGGCATACTGAGACTGAAGAAAAAACACTAGGAATCATAGAATTAACCTGGCTACAATGAAATAAATTGCATAAAATATCAAAGTACAGATAGAATATAATAGATAAGAAAACAAAGGTATAAGCTACTTACAAATCGGAAAAACACCACAACTGTTAAAGCACAAATTCCTCCCAGGAGAATATGAAGACCACTTCTGGCAGTTTTCTGCAAATCAAACAAGAGTTCGTTCCATTAAAAAGTAATTAATGCATTGGGATAAAAGGATAAAAATGTAGTGCAATAGAGGATCTAATTAAAAGAATGACCTAATGGAAAAGACAAGGAAGTTGATTAAGAGCACATGCGTTGGTCCAGGACAAAGACATGAATTTCTTTTCTGCACTATAGAGAATTTAATAGGCCCTAGGAAGTGACTGACATGAAAATTGATATAGGAAATTTAGGCGTTTCAGATGTCTTCAAAATACCTCCTTAGGTACAGGTGTAAGATAGAATATTGTTAATCGAGGGTTTAAAGGCGAAAACCTGTCTTTCTTTGTCCTCTATGCTCTGTGATGCGCAAATATGGGGCAGAGGGTTTGAAGTGCTTACTTTCGCAGTTTAATAGCACTATCCCTTTGGGTGAGGATGTTGAGCCATCCTAGATGAGTGTGGCTACATTTTGGGTGAAGAAGGGTATGGTTCTGGGAAGATCTAGAGTGATGGCGACATTAGTAGAGTAATTTGGGCAGAAAGGAAAGAAGGTTATGTGAGAATGTGAGGGATGAGGGGGTGTGAAGATGAACTATCTGTGAAGAGGAATCACTTTGAGCAGGTCTTTGTCCTTCAACCTCTCCTGCTTTAAGAAATAATTCATCTCTGCATTCTTTTCAAAGGGAGTTCCAGCACCTTATTATTGTCTTCCGTAGATCAACTTCCTTTGCATTACACAGTACATTATGACCAGTGGAGCTTTTTGATTTTTGGTCCATCTCCAGCATTAAATGGGTGATGCAGCTTTTTGCTTGTTATGAGAAATTCCAAGGCTGTTTCATAAGAAAGGTAACATGGTAGTCTAGGAAGTGGCTCATATATGCTCTTTCTTCTTTCTTTTTTTCATGAGTTTATGGTTGGAAAGGGTTAGCACAAATTTCGAGGGTCTGGTACATACAATTAGGAGACTAAGACTTTAGTCATACAGAACATGTTCAGTAGTGATTTGTATCAGGAAAGTACCAGAAAAATAACTGTAGAGCAATAATTTTGGATCACTATGGTATGCTAATACAAAATGTGAGCTGATAGATAATCTATGAAGAAAAAAGACCACAGAATATGGTAATTATCGCAGTAAATGGTAGTTCAAAATTCCATGTAGAAAGTGGCAACTCAAACAACACAATGATGGATAGGTCACTAAAGTATATTTGGCAGTTACAGTTGCCAAAACCCAAACTGTTATTCTACTTACTTATATCACTACAGTCAAAAGAGTTCAACAGATTGATTAAGATTATCTTTCTCATTGATGTTCTACGGAAGAACTGAATTTGTTTCTGCAACACCAAACTATTCCTTGACTTCTTTGTTTGTTGTTTCTTCAAGTTCAGGTATATATTCTAATTGTAAAAATTTGTGGTTCCTAAAATGATCGATGCTCAACCTTCAAAAGGCTTGAACAAATGAAAAGACAACACTCTCATATCCAATATTTACAATCCCTTCACTGATATGCTGTCGCGTTGACCTTAATCTCATGCTTATGTTTTCGAAAAATTATTCAAGTTGACTGCCATGTTCCACACAAAGGGTAAGGAATTGAAAATAAAGTATTACCTAAGCCATCTTATAATAAACTTAAATAAGAACGAAATTTACAAACCTTCCCAACATGAGGAGCTAAAAGCCACACTACTGTAACAGTAAGCAGCCCTGTGGCAAGCAGGATAGCAGTAGCTTCCATAGCCCACTTGGTCACACGATTTTCAGCAGGGACAACCGCAGTATCCTGAGCTTCTTCTGATGCAACTTGTGAAACGGTAACAGAATTGCCAATCGTAGTATTATTACTATTACCATTATTATGTGGACTAAACCACAGGGAAATCTCGCTCAGCCGTTGCCTTCGGATAGCAGCTACAGCATCCGGATCTACGCCTGCACTTGTATTGGCATGTGGCGGACCGGTTTGCCCACTAGCAGTTCTTTCTCTCAATGCTTCATACTCTTTCAATGAAACAAGAACCTTTTTCAAATCTGTACCTCTGATATTCTTTGAAACTCGTCCGCATATTTCACAAACAGTTGATCCATGGTTGATAAACCATTTGAGTGCACATGAATAGTGTACTAGAGCAAGGTCATTTTTGCAAGAGCAACCAAGCTCCAGTAAAGTGTCTTGATGCTGACATGAACCCATTTCTAAATCAGCACTACAAACGAATACTTCTCCGTTAGGGCCTATAAACTCCAAAAACCTAGATTCTTGTCCAGCATTTTTCTTGACAGAACTATCACTTTCAGCATGCGCTACCTCGCTGTCAGGATTTACTTCCCTGTGGCTTACGCATGCTTCTTGTAAAGGAGGACGGATCCCCAAGAACTCTAATGCTGCATCTCCCCTTTTGTCAGATTCAGCACAATGGCACACACGACAAGTTGGCAATCCAGCATCTTTGTCAAGACTGTGGCGTGGGTGAGTCCCTAGATAATCACTCTGTCTAGGTAAGCCACCTTCCTCACTGACTCCACCTTCAGCTTCTGATAAGTTTTCCTTGCCCATCAAACCAGTCAATACTTTTATTTCAACAATTATGCAAGTTATTCCACCACTTTACTTATGTATACTTCCCTTATCAAAGCTAATGAGTCCCCTTCTTCATTGTGATCTGAAAGAAACATGAGATAAGCAATACCGTTCCAGTAAAAAGTCGACAGGGAACACAAGTTTTCGTCCCAACCCTCAAAGCGGCTTAAGCCCTTAAGCATAATATAAGGTCTTGGTGCAAGACAGGATGCTGGTAAAGACACTCTAGAGCGTAGAGATATCCAACCTTACTATCTGGTCATGACTACCATCAATGATTATACACCCCCTTACTGTAGACCCTCTGACGTTCAAAAAAACAACTGCATGAGAGATATGCCAGAGGCATGCACAAGATATAGCATAGCTAATAAAAGACAAGACATTGCTATCAGTAAGAGGGTTATCTACATTTCAAGGGAATACCATCTCAAGTTTAGCAACCTTAAATCCCACACAAATATCAGTAAGTTCAGTAAACCAACAACCTAATACCATTGTCTACATTTTTATATCAGTAACTAGAGTCTAGATAATTGCCAAAAATAAAGAGTAATTCTTCTGATCCTAATGTTTAATCTCATCCTAACAACTATACCCCAATTCATCTCTGGCAATGAGTATCAAGGAGAATAAAGCCAACAATATGAAAGCATATAAACTATTTCAACACAACTATCATTTTCAAATTAAGAGCTTATCAGACATGGTCATACCCACCAAAATTCCAGACCCAGAAACACAAATTCAGATTGAAATAATAAAACAGAGAGGGATCGAATCAAGTCCGAAACTCAACTTGTTAGAACTCTAAAGACACAATCAAGTATGGGAATTGGGTATACAAAGAAAGAGAAGAGAAAGGAAGAAAGGGCTCATACATTGGGTTAAGGAGTTATTGAAATCTCTGCTGCAACTGTGTGAATATCTGCTGGAAGAAAGAAAGGGGTAAGAACACAACTGGAGTCTCTAAAAGAGTGTTGGCAATATGCGCAATCGTTTTTGCTCCGTTTCTTTTTTTGCTACTCTTCTTTTCACCTTTTTATACAAATTTCATTACTCTATCTTGCATCAAATATATATATATACATATATATATATATATATATTTTTATTTTTTTTTACTTTATCTTATTTACCTAATGAAGAATTTTAAAGAAAATGTACCATCAAATAGGATATCTCTACTATTAGAGAGTAGAGAGCTAAGCGCACAAAACATTCACCAAATTATGTTTTGCCCGTATTACCTTTTGTACTAAAATATACTTACATAAAATAAAATGATTATCTTTTAAAATAAAATAAAAAATCTTTTAAGGAAAATAAAAGTTAAAAATAAAAAGTAGCCACAAGCGAATTTCCACCAATGCATCACACGAGTAGAAAGTTAGTTCTAAAGAATTGAGGGGAAGCAAAATTACTTTCTCCCATCTCCTTCCCTCATTTGTTGATGATGGAGAGATTTGTTTCTAATTTTTAGAGGAAAAAGTCACTACCTCATAAAAGGGAAAACTAATCTAGTAGTAGTTTGATCATTTTACAATTTTTTTTGACAATCTTTAACTGCCATGTCATCATGCTATGCTAACAGAGAAATTGACCAATGAATTTTTCAGATTAAAAATTACAACTTGAGAAATTGAATAGACAAACGCCAAAACTGTATGAACTAAACAAATGTTAGCCGAGCCCTATTATTATCGTATGCCCGTAGCTTAATGGTTATTTGAAAAATGAGGATATGTTGTGGGTTACTTGGTTAGTAGTCGTCTATCCAAGACGTTACCTCGTTGGTTGATGACATGACTTTAGCTAGCTGATATGCTTGTCTATACTATATAAATAGATCATGGACGTGATGGTGAAACTGGTTCGCTTGCAGCGATTTTCTATTTACTTGGCTTGTATATCAAACATGTAGATCCGAGTACTCTATGCAGCTTTGCACCCATATGCAGATAGACTCACGAGATTGTTACTACAGTCATCAAGACCAGCCAGCCATGTCGCGTGCTGCTGCACCACGCTGAGTTAGCAACAGAAGTAGGGCTACTATCTCTCTGACATAGCCAAGGACATGCGAATTCGCTGCAGAGAAATTACTGAGATTGGATATGTTACACTGTTGCTGTAATACAGAAGTTAAGTGATAGGTAGAGGTCATGATAGCATTTTATTTGTTTTTGTTTGGGGAATCATCAGTTTTTCATCTATATCCAAGTATGCAGACGCATGCATGTATGAGTATGACAGACACAAAAGGAATTTCTGTACGTAACTCATCCCACCAGCTAAATATCGCATCGCGCGCGTGCAGGAAGACTAGTATCAATGAAGCCATCCGACTTACATGTATACATATAAAAGAGGGTGTCAATTACCTTATTTCACTACTGGGGACGAATATAAACAAGGGGCATATATAGTTATATGCGTGCCCAAACAAAACGGTTTTACAGAAGGGAAGAACAAAAAAGTTGGAATTGCACCAGACCGCAAATAGAACGCGAGACAAGGCCAGGGTAACATTATTTGAAAAATTACTCACTTGCATAGAAGTGGCCAATACCGAACCCACAAAGCCAAAAATAACAATACGGGAGGGCAGACCAACTCCACAAACAAGCTAATTACATCCAACTTATGCTGTTAACAAACAAATGGGGTGAAAGTATGATCCAACTTATGCTGCTGACAAACAAATAAGGAGAAAATATGAAACACAAGCACAGCTAGTACAAGATAATAATTGAACAAAGGAGGTTTAGGTGAGAAGCATGTTCATAAATCTGGTTCCATATCACCTAGCAGCTAAGACCTACCTCTTGCAACGTACCACCACTCCAGAAGAAAATTCTAGCTGGTTATTTCATGAACTAAACGATTACAAACTGCAAAGGATTAGGGCACTGTTGGTGCAAAGGAATTTATTTCTTATCTAGTAGATGTCATTTCTCTCCACTTTAATCTGCACATGTTTTGTTTAGAAGAAGCATGGACAAGCAAGCAGTCCACATAATATACAAACGCAACGCAAAGAGCAAAACAAAAATTGTACCACACGACAAAGAAAAGCTTAAATCACAAAGCTCTGACCACCCAATCTACACTCAAAGATGAAGACTGCAGCTTTACAATCCATGACTAAGAGGGCAAACGGGTTATCATGTAACTCCTATGAAACTGAAATGTGTAGAGAACCTGAAATGTTGCTACAAAAAGTAAATTCTGAATAATCAGGATTCTACTTTCTATGGCGAAGTTGAAGAAGTTTGCGAGTAAACATTTTGCAACAACTTGAGACACTAGGCTCTTCTATTTGTTCTACAGGATAAAAGGGGGAATTCTAAATCAAGGAGAGCAGGGATAAGGTCTCAGGGATTTTTTTCATGGTATATTTCTAGAAATTGGCAGCACTTTAATGTTTTGAATTTCTAAAATAATTAAAAAGTGAAGTACTGCAACAGGAAAACCAACCACACCTTTTCTTCTGAAAGACAATGGAAGAATGCAGAAATGGAAACAGACAAACCGACCAAATACACAGCTTAGCAGATTTGGCAGTACTGATAAGAAGCAACAAGAAGATCAGATAAATAACAAAAAATCCTAATTCTACTCAGTTGTCAAATATCTTTCCAGTGGCTGTTTATGAAACTCTCACATTAATGAATCCCTTCCCCCAATAATAGAAATTGAAACTTTCATTTCTGTTTTCATCCTGCATTAATTTAAGGCACCGATGTCCACATACAATTGGGTTTTAAAAAGTGCATACCAGAGAAACTAAATGTTAAAGACCGCACACAAAACCAAATTAAGTACTTGGTATTGACAAAGAAAAAGAACACCACCGGAAGGACTTGTAAATACAGATTACTGAATGTAAACCCTCTATTTGAAACACATAGTTTCCTTCACAGACACACACACACAGTTACATGTCTTGCTTCCTACACATGCTTGCACACTTCAATTACATATACATTTATTGATATGTAATACTTTAGGTGATAATCAAGTTCAAATGATGTTCGAGTTGACATGAAAGATGTTCGGACAAACTCCCTTCTAAACTTGGGCTTCCCTTTTTCTCTCTCTTTTTTTTGGGTCAAACTGTGAGCTTTCTTAGCTACTACTTGCATCAGAAGACATTCCATTGCAACTTTCCATTGACCTTTTTATCCAGCTATACCTATTTTCTATAATTCAAGCTAATTAAATATGTAACACATGAACTATAGTCCATCTTCCAGTCGAACAATAAAGCTGATATGGAACATTGTCTGAATTCTTAATTTTGAACCCTACAGGAACCGATGCCCACAATGCAAGGAAACAAATTGACCCCGTGTCAAAATTAATCCACATCAGACCCCAATCCTCTTCGCCCTTTCAGTTTGCTCCATCCACTTCCTAAAACAACTGCAAACATCTTAATATTCTGTCTACATTATCACTCATTCATATCTTAACTTGAAATTAACATGTGCACAGTTTTAGAGACCATGAATTAGAGATGCAAGAAAGGTTCAAAGGCTCCAAGCTACCCGAAGCTGGTAACTGTAACAAGAAGTATACTATCACAGGATTGGGAGAAATCACATTGTTCACTAGCATTATAATTTTAACAACAATCACTTGCTACAGCGGGTTTTAGTAGGTTTCTTTATCCTTCTTTGGTAAATAAATGATTGCTTGAAAGAAATATAACAATACGACAGTAAACAACTATCGACAATGCTTCTATGTATATCAAAAGCACCAACATATCCAAATTCTGGCAACCATCAACCTACATTGCCAAAACAAAATCCATAGACAATTTCTACGATTCACTGTAATCTTAGTAAAGATAACTATATACCAACTGTATGACAACTACAAACAACCAACAAGTAAAACACATACCGATTCACAGATCATGCCAGATAGAAGATATCATCAGTCATAAGTAAAATGTACTGCAAAATCCTCAAAGGAGCATTCCTAAAATCCAATGCAGGCAACCTCAGCTCCCTTATCCTACACTCCCCGGCCCGAACCCGGTTCACATCAACCTTCCTAAACAAATACACCGCTCTCCCACCGCCGCAACTTCTCCGATCACCGGTTTCCGGCAATGTGCTCTCCTTAGTCTTGAAAAGACTCCACCCAGCTCCGGCCAGCGCCCTCGAGAACCCCTCCATACAGCCGATTCTGTCTCCGGCGAGCCGCGAGAACAGCGTCGCCGAGCAGCAGTCCCAGTCGGCCGCCGCCGCGTCGCCGCCGGTGCCGATGATCTCCGCCGGCGCGTGGACGAGCTTGAAGAGGCCGCCGGCGAGCCTGACGAATGCGCGGAGGTGCGGCGCCGGAGCTCCGATGAGGGAGGGAAACGGGAGCGGGACGGTGTCGTTTGGGAGAGAAGAGGTAGAGGAGAGCGAGGTGGATGACCACGTGGAGGGAAACGAGGCCGTCGAGGGTGATGACGGAGGGGGTGACGTCAGGGGAGGGGGAGGGGGTGGGTGGGTGAGGATGATGTGGGAGAGAGAAGGGGTGGGGTGGAGGTCGAAGCCCATGTCACGCGCGATGGTGGCGAGTCGGTAGGTGTCGGTGACGAGCTCTTTGGTTGGGAGGAAGAGCAGGAGTGGGGTTCGTTTGGCGGTTGATACGACATTGTGGTTGGCGTCGTTTTCGTCGTCGTCGGAGGAGGAGGAGACGGCGTCGTTGTTGGTGATGGGTTCTCCCAAGACCAGAGAGCGTACCAGCTTTACTGGCAGCATCTTTCTTCTTTTTGAGTTTTGACTTTTGACAGACCAATCCAATTAGTCTTTTATCTTTGTAGAACTAATTCAACTTACCTAAACTAACCCTTTTTCTGTTGAGATTTTACATAAAGAACACCAACTCTAATGGATCTGTCAAATGATCAACACCATATTCTCGGACTCTTGAGTGTCAATTCGGACTTTTTCTCGTGTCTAGGTTGTGTTTGGTTAGTGCAAAAAAATCTTTGTACGGCGTAAGAACATAGTATCTTTGTATCTTATTCATTTGTATGCTTGTAATTTACAATTTGAGGTTTTTACATAAAACTACAATTTTGTAGTGATATTTACCAGTAGTAAAATTATTTTTTAAAATTACCACTAGTAAGTTTCCATCCAAAACTAACAGAATCCGTTAACTCATAAATTACAAAATTACCTTAAAAAATCAATACCAGTGAGACAAAAAAAAAATCCAAACTATGTATCTCTAATGCTACTGAACCTCAAATCTCAACCTAATACCACTAAGCCTCAGAAGCTCCGCCGTCCTCCGCTACACTTCCAATACCACTGAGCCTCAGAATTCAACATCTGCCACCCTCCGCTGCGCTTCTAATACCACTGAGGCTCAGAAAAATCCACCTCCGCCGTCCTCCGCCCACTTCCAATACTACTGAGCCTCAGAAAATCCACCTCCGCCGCGCTTCCAATACCACTGAGCCTCAGTAATCAAGATCTGAGCCAGATCTGATCAGATCTCAACTATAACCAACACACAAAGCAAAAACCCTAACACACAAAATCAAACCAACACACAAACTCAGAGAGAGAGAGAGAGAGATAGATCGGGTAGCATGATCGGGCGGAGCATGGTCATCTGGCAGAGGCTGCTCTTGGTCTCCAGCAAATCTGGCAGCGTAAAACTGATGACGGCGATGGACGTGAGGAGGCGGAGGAGAGTAGAGAGGAAGAGGACGAACTGGATTGCTGCCTCGCGCCTCGCCCCTAGCTCCGGCCTCGCACCTCGCCCCTCGCTCCTCGCACAGATCGGGCACGCTGCCGCGCCGCTCGCTGCCTTGCGCTGCTCGCCGTCTCGCTGCCTTGCGCTGCTCGCCGTCTCGCTGCCTCGCTTCCCTGGCTGCCCTGCCACGCCGCTCGCCGTCTCGCTGCCTCGCGTCCCTGGTTGCCCTGCCACGCCGCTCGCCGCTCCAATCGAACAATTAGGGTTTAATATGTGAGAATATGTGGATATATATATGGATGTCATGGGTTCTAATTTTTAGATTTTCAGGGTTAATTATGTCATTAAACAGTAGACGGGTTAACAGCCCATTATTGTTAATTCCATGCTGATGGTAAAAAAAAATTAAGTCTTGCTATTGGTAAATATCACTACAAAAATATAGTTCTTGGTAATTATGTATTTAAATTTTACTCTCACTGCTATGGCTAAATCAGGACTGCGTGCGTGTCTTGGGTTAAAAGATTTCCAGAAGATTGTAGAACAGATCATACGCTATGGACCAGATTTTGATTAACATCTTACTCTATTGGAAATTTGGAATTTACATTAGTTAGAGTTGGTTATTGAACTCTTTGGCTATAATCATCATTAGTACATATCTATTGTTGACGAATGTTGTGTTAGCTTAAGATTTTCATCAAAATTCTTGCTTCCCAAAGTATAGCAGATTGATGGACCTGAAATAGTAAACAGCTTTCGCTTCCTAGTCAATTTAGGATAGCTTTTCAAAGCAAAATGAGTACTTACATTCGGATGTAAAATAGCTGAAAATGAAAATGGAAGTAAAAACTTACCTTATTTCTCTAACCTATAAACTGAGCTAGTCCGGCGCTTATTGAATGCCAGATCTTTAGGACTTCTTATTCATATAAGATCCAGGACGTTACCACAATTGTGTAAGAACCAATGACCAAGGCACTGCATCTTTCTGATCTTGTAGACTCAAGATACTGAAACACCAGAGAAGCCAAAAATCTTACTTTGACCTGTAGTAGTTAACCCGATATCACACTAAACTGAGATTGAGGTTCTCTCCATTGAAATAGTTAAATATAATACGAATTGAAGAATGAATTTTCTGATATATTATTCTTCTCACATTAGAGGCTATATAAAGAGGATACAAGATGTACTACAACCCTACGTACTATGTACTACCTTGTACTACCATATACAGAACAGGAAAGTACTAATTACACAATATTTATGACTCACGCTAACACTCCCCCTCAAGTTGACGCATACACATCAACCATGCCCAACTTGCTTAATGAGTCATGAAAGGCCTTCTCGGAAACCCCTTTAGTGAGTACATCTGCAAGCTGCTCTTCAGTAGGAACAAAAGGGAAGCTAATAATCTTAGCGTCTAACTTCTCTTTTATAAAATGACGATCCACCTCTACGTGTTTAGTACGATCATGTTATACTAGATTCTGTGATATATCAATAGCTGCTTTGTTGTCGCAATATAACCGCATTACATTTGACAACTTAACACCCAAATCACGTAGCAGATTTCTCAACCACAACAATTCACACACTCCATGAGCCATACCTCTATACTCAGCCTTAGCACTAGATCGAGCTACAACTTTCTGCTTCTTACTCTTCCATGTAACCAAATTACCTCCCACAAAGGTAAAATAACCTGATGTCGACCTCCTATCTGTAATATTTCCAGTCCAATCTGCATCTGTGAAACCACTAACCTCAAGAATGTTGTTGTGTTTAGAGAACATTACTCCTCTTCCTGGAGCTGACTTCAAGTACCTCAAAATCCTCACAACAGCATCCATGTGATCCACACTTGGATTATGCATGAACTGACTCACTACACTTACTGCATACGCAACATTTGGTCTAGTATGTGCCAGATAAATCAGGCGCCCAACTAACCTCTGATAACGAGTCTTGTCGGTAGGCACCTGATCAGGATACTCTGCTAATCGATGATTCTGCTCGATATGAGTGTCAAATGGAGTACAATCTAACATACATGTTTCTGTCAGTAGATCAAGGACATACTTCCGCTGACACAGATAGATTCCCTCACTCCCCCTAGCTACTTCAATGTCCAAGAAGTACTTGAGTGTACCCAGATCCTTCATATCAAATTTTGTGGCTAGCTGCTTCTGTAATCTATCTATCTCAATAGTATCATTACCAGTAACTACCATATCATCAACATATATAATCAGAGCTGTTACCTTCCCATGTTGGTGTCTGAGAAACAATGTGTGGTCTGAATTACTCTGTTTGTAACCAATCTTTCTTATGAATTGTGAAAACCTTCCAAACCAAGCACGAGGTGATTGTTTAAGACCATACAAAGATTTTCTCAATCTGCATACGAAGTTACCTGGAGAAGCAGCTACATATCCAGGTGGAAGGTCCATATACACTTCCTCTGTAAGTTCTCCATGAAGGAATGCATTCTTGACATCAAACTGTTTAAGTGGCCAGTTTAAGCTAGCAGCAAAAGAAAGCAATACCCGAATAGTGTTCATCTTTGCAACAGGTCCAAAAGTCTCATCAGTCTATGCCCTATGTCTGGGTGAATCCCTTTGCTACTAAGCGTGCTTTATACCTGCTCACTGACCCATCTGGATTATGCTTTACTGTAAATACCCAGCAGCATCCCACAGCCTTCTTTCCATGTGGTGGAGATACAAGCTCCCAAGTATTGTTCTTCTGTAATGCTTCCATCTCCTCCTCCATTGCTTTCCTCCATTTTGAATCTCCCAATGCATCCTGCACTTTGTTAGGTACTGATATAGCAGATATTTGATTCACAAATGATTCATATGGCTTAGACAATCTTTTGGTGGATATAAAATTTGCTACAGGATACTTAGCTTTGGCTTGAAGGGTAGGTTCATACTTTTTTGCTGGTTGACCTCGAGTAGACCTATTTGGTAAAGTATATTGTCCACTAGTAGCATCACTAGTATTAACCCCAATAGGATGACTAACCTCAGATGAGTGATCTTCTGTACCAGGGAGACATGAGTCAGAGGTATCAATAACAGTTGGCGAGACAGGAGGGGCAGTTGCGCTGTCAGCTTCTGTTCCCTGAATTTCTGGAGTAACTATCCCAGCACCATCTGATGGTGCCTGTGAAACTGATGCATCAGTAATCTCAACTGAACATGTTACCATGATATCTCATGTCTGGCCTATCTCCCCCTCTCCATGATACAGCTCTTCAAAATATGAATGCTCCCCCTGAAGAGCAGTATCAGAAGAGGTGAAATAGCTCATGTCCTCAAAAAAGGTAACATCCATAGTGACATAGTATTTTCTGCTAGGTGGATGATAGCACCTGTACCCTTTCTGATGTCCTCCATAACCAACAAACACACATTTAAGGGCCTGGGCATCCAACTTTGACCTCTGACTCTTAGGAATATAGACAAAGGCGACACAACCAAAAACACGAGCAGGGAGATTATGAAACGAGGGTAAAGAGACATGAGATGCAAGTACCGCATATGGTACTTTTCTCTGGAGGACACTAGATGGAAGACGATTAATAAGATGAGCAGAGGCTATGACAGCATCACCCTAAAGATTTTTAGGGCAATGGGCACTAAAGAGAAGACAACGAGCCATATCAAGTAAATGACGATTTTTTCTTTCTGATACCCCATTCTGCTCAGGTATGTAAGGACACGTTGTTTGATGAACAATCTCATGTGTTTGAAAAAAACTCCTGAAAGACATGGTTTACATATTTCCTCCCATTATCAGAACGAAGAACTTTAATTGTGGCATGGTATTGTGTTTGGACATTGGAATAGAAGGCTTGAAATGCCGGAAAGACTTCATCCTTGGTTTTAAGAAGAACAATCCAAGTAAGACGTGTACAATCATCAATAAAAGACACATAAAACCTCATACCCGACACAGTATGTTCTTTCGAAGGTCCCCAAACATCAGAATGAATTAATTCGAAAGGAACGCCACTTTTATTAGAAATACTAGTGGAATAAGTAGTTCGATGACTCTTGCCCAAAACACATGTTTCACAATGTAAGACTGACTCATCCACACCAATAAACAAAGTAGGCATGGATTTTTTCATAATACTAAAAGATGGATGCCCTAAGCGACGGTGCCATAACCAAATTTCACTTAGCTGATTCGAACTTGCAGTCAAAGCAGTGCGTGACGGTGCTCCTGGTTTCTTTCCCACATATGTCTGATCCAGGTGAAACAATCTGCCCATCAAGTCCCCCCGACCAATTATCTCCCTGGTGAGAAGATCCTGAAAAATCACATACAT
Organism: Potentilla sterilis; assembly: GCA_963682095.1. Taxonomy (NCBI): domain Eukaryota; kingdom Viridiplantae; phylum Streptophyta; class Magnoliopsida; order Rosales; family Rosaceae; genus Potentilla; species Potentilla sterilis. Next base: position 24,611,205 of record OY821764.1, read on the forward strand.
GGGATAAAAGGTTACAGAGCATCGAGACTCAGTATTTAACTGGGGAACATATATCAAATGGTGTGACAGGTCAGGTACATATAGAACATTGTGAAGGGTTAAAACAGGGGCTACACGGACTGACCCTATCCCTAACATAGGAAAAGCTTCACCATTGGCATTAGTGACATATGACACGGGTGGAGAAGACAAATCAGTAATATAATGAGAATTATCATAAGTCATATGATCCGAGGCACCAAAATCAATAATCCAAGTATCAGAACCAACAAAGCTAGAAACTTTTAAAGCCATACCGATCTTACCACATGCTGGAGTCTTATTAGTTATGGAAATATTACCATTGTTGCAGTATTGACCAACCGCATGTATAGATTTATGTGAGAACTCAACTCTCCAGCCATTCTTGCCATCTAACTCATAAACGGCATTCTCTGTATCTTTACTGTGCGCAAAATTGATGAAAGCATAACCCGGTGGGCTTCTTGCAATCCATATTCTTCTGATAATTCCAAAGCCACAGAACTCATTTTCGAGTTCTTCTTCTGAAACCCAAGAACCCAAATTTCCAACATATACCCGAGACATTTCGTAAAGGATGAATAGTAGAGCGGGTCGGATTGGCTGGGTCAGATTGAAGCGGATCTAAAACCGGGTCGGACTGGATCGAACTGGGTCGGGTCGGGTCGGATAGAAGGAGCTCGAACCGGGCCGGGTCGGATAGAAGGAGCCGAGTCGGGTCAGACGCCGATGGGTCGAGTGACGCCGGCGTTGACGTGATCAAGGATATTGACTAGGATAACTCGGCCGTCGCGGCAGCGCCTGGGATTGTGGAAGCGCCGGTGGGTCGAGCACGACGAAGAAAAACTGCTGAAGACCGGGTCGAACGGATCGGGTCGACGGAGCAATTGCTCTTCTTTCCCGACGAGACTGTTGTCGGCAAAAGGTGCAGGAGAAATTGCTTTTCTTTCCCGACGAGTATGTTGTCGGCAAAAGTGTGTAGAAAAAAATTTCTTTTCTTTCCCGGCGAGGCTGATAGAATCGAACACCAAACCAAACGCAAGCGATCTGATTAGGAAGAGATTAACAAACCCTAACAATGGGGTTTAGTTGTAAGAAGACAAACAAACTTCACACGTCTGACAGAGAACCAACGCTAGACGAAGAATTGCAGCGGAAAATAAAGAGACAAAGTCCTTTCGGATCTTTGCTCTGATACCAAGTCAAATATAATACGAATTGAAGAATGAATTTTCTGATATATTATTCTTCTCACATTGGAGGCTATATAAAGAGGATACAAGATGTACTACAACCCTACGTACTATGTACTACCTTGTACTACCATATACAGAACATGAAAGTACTAATTACACAATATTCATGACTCACGCTAACAGAAATCACTACTGAAAGAATTCCTAATGCATTGTATCTCCACATGAATATGGCCTTCACTTCGTCGCCATATGGAAACAAAGAGTGTTCTCAACTGTAGAATATTCTAGGATATTTACTTTCCTTGTATATATAGGTAGATTATTCTATGTACTCTTACGATATATTTTTCTTATAGATATAGCTTTGTACCCCTATATATACCTCCTTATGAAGAAAAATATAAACTAAGCAAATATTCCATCATTAATTCTTTTCTACTTGGCATCAGAGGCAGCACAAAGCAAAAATCATAAACCCTAAACCCTACATACCATCACTTTTTTGTTTTCCGCTGCATAACCCAAACCCAAATCTCATAAACAAAAGCACACAAAAGCAAACCAAAACACAGCACAAATTCAAAGGCAGAAAAGCACACAAAAGCATATACCCAAATCTCAAATCCCACAAAAAGGCTTCAGAACCGTACAACATAACACCACACACACAGAAAAAGGAGACAAAGGACAAAGCTGTTGCTGCCGGTCCCCACAGCCAGCCAAGCCGCCAGCCCAAGCCTAGCCGCTTCCGTCTGCTACACAGGAGGTCCTGTCTTGTCTGTGTCAGTCGTGGACACAGACAAGACAGGACTGGACAGGCCCGATCCAATCACACCACAAGACAAAAGATTTGTTCTAACACTCTGAATTTCTGATGGCAAAAGACGAAGTTATTTTGAATAGGTCTTGGATAATTGATACAAGGGCGTCGGACCACATGACAAATGACCCCAGTCTCTTGACCATAGTTAAACGTTCCTCTCAAAATGTTGTGTCTACCGCTGATGGTACCCCAACTCCAGTTACCGGAGAAAGTTCCGTTGTCTTATCTGATACCTTAACTCTTGAATCTGTCTTAGTTGTTCTATCACTAGCTATAATCTCTTATCTGTTGGTCATATCATTATAGCCCTTGCATGTATTGTTACCTTCTATCCATCATTCTGTGTGTTTGAAGACATTCTGACCAGATAGATTCTTGGTTATGGTGTACGAAAAGGGAAATTATACTATCTGGATCTAACAGAGACTGGAGAAAAACATAAACATTTTTTTGGGGCAAGCTAATCAAGTTCATGGCGTAGTGAGTGGTCGAGAAGCTGTGTGGCTTTGGCATCATCGCCTAGGTCACCTCAACTTCCATTATCTCAAGAAGCTGCAACCTCAGTTATTTTCTGGTGTCAACGCTTCAGATTTCCATTGTGACACTTGTGAACTGGCCAAGAGTCACCGTGTTTCATATTCACCAAGTCTTCACAAAAGTCTGGTTCCTTTCATGAAGATCCACTCTGACGTATGAGGCCCAGCGAAAATCCCTTCACTATGTGGCGCTCGTTATTTCGTCACTTTTATTGATGACTGCACCCGAATGACTTGGGTGTCTCTCTTGAAGAACAAAAGCGATGTTTGTTCCAGTTTTAAAGAATTTCACAAGGTGGTGTCTACACAATATCAACAGACTATTCGTGTTTTCCAATCTGACAATGGTGGAGAATATGTTAATGGTCTTATGCAAGAGTTCACACAATTTCATGGAATTCGACATCAAACTTTAAATTCTTATACTCCTTAGCAAAATGGATTGGCAGAACGGAAAAATCGGCAGTTACTTGAAGTTGTTCGTGCCTCGTTGTTTGGCATGAATGTGCCTCGTGAATATTGGGGAGAAGCTGTAAAGTCTGCTGCATATCTCATCAATCGTACTCCTTCTCGGGTGATTGAATTTCAAAACCCTCAACAACAACTTCACACGCTTCTCTATGTTCCATTAATGCCTAACTTAGAGCCGCGTATATTTGGCTGCACAGTGTATGTTCATATCCCCAAGCCTCAACGAAGTAAACTCGATCATCGTGCAAGAAAATGTATTTTTGTGGGCTACGCAGAGTTTCAGAAGGGTTACAGATGTTATGAACCCCACACTGACACAATACATACATCGTTTGACGTTTCCTTTCAGGAATCTGAGCCTTATTTCTCAAGCGGAGTTTCAGCGTCTTCCCTTCAGGGGGAGAAACTATATGAAGGGAATTTCAGACATGTATTTGAATTAGAGGAGTTTACGGACATCGAAGCACTTGAAGAGAAATTCAGCACTGACACACTTCAGCTACCGACAAACCAAAAAGAAGATGAAATAAAGGACAAAAGCATGCAGCATTCGATGGGCCACGTGCTGCAACAAGAGCCCACTCTCTTTGAGCCACGTACTGACCATGTCCCTGTAGCATCTGCCGAGCCACGTGTCGGCCCAGCAGTCCATGCAGAGCCTAGCCGCGAGTCTTCTGTCAAGCCGAGCCGCGCGCCTCTCTCTCCTGCCAAGCCAAGCTGTGCTGCACACCAATCTGCCGAGCCAAGCTGCATTGTTGAGCAACCAATCCAAGAGAACTGGCCCACTGATAACCCATGTGTTGATGTTGACATGCCTGGTCCACTAAATTCTCAACAAAGTCACGTAGACAGAACATTTTTCATGCCAAGTACAGTTTCGTGTCCCCCATCTACATCATCAGCTGAAGAATCCGCCGCGAATGTTCCTCGTGAGGTACCATTAATTTCAAATAAGTTATCTGGGGTGGATAGTATCGATGTTAGGAAATCACAGAGGGTTACCAAAGGTATTCCTAAGAAACACTATGAACCAAAAATCAAAGCCAAAGCAAAATATCCTATAGCCAATTATATGTCTAATCATAGGTTGTCTGGGTCACATGTACTTGTTGTCGGTCAATTATCTTCTGTATCCATTCCGAGTAGTGTACAAGATGCGTTGACAGATTCCAAGTGGAAACAAGCGATGAATGAAGAACTTGAAGCCTTGCAGAAAAACTCAACTTGGGATATTTTAACAATGCCACATGGAAAGAAGACTGTTAGATGTCGATGGGTGTATACAGTGAAACTCAAAGCAGATGGGAGTATTGCCAGATATAAAGCCAGATTGGTTGCCAAAAGATACACCCAACGTTATGGAATTGATTATGAAGAAACATTTGCACATGTAGCAAAGATCAACACTGTCAGAATATTGATCTCACTAGCAGCAACTAGAGATTGGCCTCTTCGCCAATTTGATGTGAAGAATGCATTCCTCAATGGAGATTTAGAAGAAGAGGTTTATATGGATGTACCACCAGGAGTCAAAAATAAGTCTTGTGATGTAGGCAAAGTTTTCAAACTGAAGAAGTCATTATATGGCTTAAAGCAATCACCCAGAGCTTGGTTTGGAAGATTTTCAAAATCAATGAAGGCGTTTAGTTATAAACAGAGCAATTCAGACCATACTTTGTTCATTAAGCATAATCAGGGTAAGATTACTGCCCTGATAGTATATGTTGATGATATGATTGTCACAGGAGATGACCCGAAAGAGATGGAGGTCCTACAGAAATATCTTTCGAAGGAGTTTGAGATGAAAGACCTTGGACAATTGAAATACTTTCTTGGTATTGAAATTGCAAGATCTAAGAAAGGAATTTCTTTATCCCAGCCTAAATATGTACTCGACTTGTTAGCTGAGACAGGGATGCTTGACTGTAAACCAGTTGAGACACCAATTGAGAAGAATCACAACCTCGCCATCTATCCGAATCAGGTTCCAACAGATAAAAGAAGGTACCAACGTCTAGTAGGGAGACTCATTTATCTTTCTCATACTAGACCTGATATTGCTTACGCTATGAGTATGGTTAGCCAATTTATGCATTGTCCCAGTGAAGAGCATATGGATGCAGTATATCGTATTCTATAGTATCTCAAGAAGGCACCTGGAAAAGGTTTGTTGTTTGAAAAGAAGAATGAATTAGAAGTCGTGGGATATACAAATGTTGATTGGGCAGGTGATAAGACTGATAGAAGATCTACATCTGGATACTTCACTTTTGTTGGAGGAAATCTAGTGACTTGGCATAGTAAGAAACAGAAAGTTGTTGCTAGATCAAGTGCAAAAGCAGAATTTCGAGGTATGACACATGGTGTATGTGAATTGTTGTGGATTCGAAATGTGTTAAAAAATTTAGGTGTCAAACTTAAGAAACCTATGGACTTGCATTGTGATAATACGTCAGCAATTGAAATTGTCCATAATCCAATTCAGTATGATCGAACTAAGCATGTGGAGGTGGATCGATTTTTTATCAAGGAGAACTTAGACATGAAAGTCATTCGATTCCCTTTCGTATATACAGAAGATCAGTTGGCAGATGTTCTTACAAAAGGAGTGTCAAAGAAAGCATTTGACGATTCAACTAACAAGTTGGGCATGATTGACATCTATGCACCAACTTGAGGGGGAGTGTACAATATTCTAGGATATTTACTTTCCTTATATATATAGGTAGATTATTCTATGTACTCTTAGGATATATTTTCCTTATAGATATAGGTTTGTATCCCTATACATACCTCCTTATGGAGAAGAATATAAACTAAGCAAATATTTCATCATTCTTTTCTACTTCAACAAACAATGAAGCACAAGGATGACAACATCCAATGTGCAGAGTGGAAGTGGGAAGGCCTTGGTCATAGATAGCAGGGATGAGCCTCATTGTATGGAAACTAAGATTCAATCCTTAAGACCGAGAATGAAATTAGCATCACGATGAGACCATGCCATGCTGCAGAAAAGGGAAACTGTGATATGCAAAGGTGCCAACCCAATATTTTCTCCTTTCACTGCAATGAAAAGAATATTTGAAGAGGATACCAGAAGCTCTTAAAATATTTCTTTCATAATTACCATACTGCAATTTTTGCATATGGAGAGTCAACCATTACAGCAAATTAATGAGGCAATTTTCAAGAACAGGAGAGCTAGCTCCTTCTTGTTTGATATGCAGATGGCTCAGCACTGTGTTTTAAGCACGCATCGATGATCTCTTTCAACAAGGTTCAAATCTATATCAGAAAGCCTACTCTCTCTTGTTGACACACTAGGCCATCTCCAGTCCCTCCCACACCACCCCCCCCCCCCCCCCCCCCCCGGTAAAGGTTTGATATCGAGGATTGGATATGGAAAAGTGAGATTTCTGCCGGTTTTCAAAAGCTAAGCTTCGACCATCTTCGTGCAGCAATGCCAGACACACTAAACCTTACAGCATTCCAAGTTGCTGTTCAGTTCTATTGGTTCAATAGATTATGAAAGAATCATCCTTCTGTGCTACTGTTGGAAAGTCAAAAACGATTCGACTGTGACAACATAAATACAGAGGCTGAGGCAGTGAAGAGTATGAGAAAATACAGCACATATGCATGTGGAATGCAAACAAAGAGATAGCGGGGCAACTCGAGTTTAAGTTTAATCTATCACATGTTCAGATCCATTCCAGTCCCTTACTCACTTCCACTTGGTCAGAAGAGTGGAAAGCGATCCTAAACACACATGGCGTTGCTTCTTACAAAACCTATAATCATAACTATAGACACTACATGGCATTGGCTAAACGTGATGAATGATATTGGAGTGGATGTTACAATCCCGAACAATCTTGAATTGAGGGGAAAAATTTACTGGCGATGTCCTTCTGGTAAAGCAACCACCTTATGGAAGGGCACTGTCCTTTTAGGCAACGACCCATCTTCCTCGTCATCATCAAATTCCAATAAATAACTGCACCAGAGATTGATTATGTGAGACATATTAATTTATTGATTTCCCATAACTGGGGAAAGGAGGCTTTTCAAGAATGCCAAATGTGGATTATTGTTTGCTCGCAAAGGTAATTACATCTACAGGTTACAATACACCACAACATAAACAATTTACTGTTACCAAAGCTTGTGTATGCAAATATAGTGCAAATGAAGATATCACTTACTCATCTGTCTTCCTCTGATATTTGAGCATCCAATGAAAGCATGCAGAGAACAATAATAGTTAGCTTTACATTAGAATCACAGAATGTATTCAAACAACTGAAACAAACACAAGAACACTAGATGTATAGAATTGCCACCTTGCGATGACCATTGACCACAGTTGCCTTGTATAGTGCGGTTGTTCCTGGATAAACTGCCAAAACATGTCTTCCAGTAGGAAAATCCAGAGTAGGGGAAGGATCATTTCTCTTGGGGAAAGGGATAATAGCTGACATAGGCAACTTGTACTTTCTGAGAATGAAACAGAAAATACTGCTTCAGATGAAATAATCGTGTTGATAATCAACAGAAGAGAACAAGAAATATATACTGTGTCTCAACAGCTACTGGGCTGAACAAGCAGCAATTATTATAGCAAAGCAATATTCATTCTCAGAGAAGCAGCAGCATAGAGATCTCAGCTATAGCTCTTTATAGTTTGGAAATAGCTTCCATAATCCCATTAGTTAAACACCCTTAGATGCATGTCAAGATGTCCCATATAGGAAGCAACTACGTTGTATAAGTAAAGCGTTTTATATTTTATATATGGTAAGCAACTATAAATTCATGACGTGAAAAAGGCATTCGATACAAAACACTGACAAAGATATTGGAAATCAATCATCCAAAAAGAAAAGTTACCTTTGGCCACTGCTTTCTTCATCATCCCCAGGCTCCTCGTCCAGTACTTCAAATCTGCGCATGAAGTGAAAAAGTAGGGTTCTCAAAGTATACATATCAAAGGAGTGGCATTCTCCAAATCGTTTCAAACTAGCTGAAAGATAATGAGTCCTCAATCTGTCATCATTACAAACTAAAATAAAGCTTTTATGTAGGTTCTAAACTTACTCTCTGGTGTCCTTGTCAAAATGCATCACTTTTACGACAAACCACTCGTCCTTATCAGCATCTTCTGGAGTGACCCTAGCTGCTACCTATAAGTATAGTCAAGGTTACTAATTAAACCCCCAGCTTATACACAATCAAACACGTGAACGATAGCATTGTAACCAAGAAAAGACAGCTAGATGTGATAAAGATAAGCATATTTGATAGAACAGCATACCTGTTCACCTTTTAGACTAGCACAGGCCTCAAGTTGATTTCGGAGGGCTGGGGAAATCCTTGAAATCTCAGAGTCACTCTTCATTCTCTTCCTTTTCGGCTCATTGCCTTCTGCAGTATATATGAATTAGCTAAATGAAAAAATGATATTATTTTAGAAAAATAAATAAATAAACAAAGAAAAGGAAGAAACAAAGAAAGGAAAAAAGACAGTGCTATCTCGTATGAATAATAGTCACTGAAATGCAATTTAGGTTGTGCTACAAAGCTTCCCTTTAGCATTTGAAAAGCTTCTGTAACTGACATTTAACTTTGAATTGAGATACTTCTAGCATCTAAAGCAAACAATTGTCATTTAGTAAAAGTAAATATTTAATTTTTATTGTTTACTAACAAAGTAAATCCAAGTGAATATCAACTGGAGACACTAAACATTAATTATCATGAAATGCAGACTGCAGAAAATTAATCTTTACAGGAATGGATCCATACCCATCCTTCTCCGTTGCTGCCCTTGAGGTCCGGAAGGCAATAGAGCATCAAGTTGACTCAACAACAAAGTTGAAACACTGCAACCAACACAATCAACAACCCTGACAAGTTAGAAGAAATTAACATACCTCTAAGGGAAAGAATTTAACACAAAACCAGGAGGTTCAAAACCATCCCATTTCTTACAATCTCGACACCGAGATTATGAAAACAACTAGAAATTTTATAACTACATCGAAACGTACTTCACTTCACTTTCTGAAAGCTCTTTCGCATGAGCATATAAATTCTTCAGCTTCGACAACGAATTATCTCCAGGCTTCTCAACTACTTCAGGAGCTATCCCATCATATGCAACAAAAGATTCCAAAAAAAAAAAAAAAAACCAAGTTATCATCACACAAGACTACAGCAAAACCACAGCAACCAAATAAATCAATAACTACCCACAAAATGCACGAAAACGACAGACATTGTCAAACAAAAGAGGCGACTCACTAGTTTGGAGCTTCTTATGCATCTTATTAATCTCAACGAGCACATCTTCCTGCTCTTTCCTCAACTGATCAAGCTCTTTCGACTTGTCTAGTATCCCCACAATATCGGGTGTCGACATTATTCTACTCACCTAAAGATTATTCCAATCCACAAAACTCTTCACCTGCAATCCCGTTTCACTCAAATTTTCAACATATGCAAATTTGGTGTTTCCAAATTTTTATTTGGGGAAAGCATATAAGTTACAAGTCGAACACTTTCTATATGTAGTAATGTGCACATTTCAAATTTGTGCTCCCAAATTGTAAAAGAACTCAAATTTTATAAGGAAAGCGAAAATTGATGGGTGTTACCTGAACCGATCGGGATTCTTTAGAATTAGGTAGCTCCGGCGATTGGTTCAACTGGGAAGAAGAAGAAGAATCTCAAGTTGGGATCACTGGAAGCGAAAGACCCGATTTGGGGAGAAGAAGAAAACCAGATTCTGCTTAACTCTGTTTCTGGGTTCTAAAGAAATTTTTTGTCTTTATTAATTTTTATTTGCGATTTTGTTTGTTTAACTGAGACATCAGAAACCTTCTATATAGTGATGGAGACTGGGAAAATCTGTGGACCAATCAAAAGTGGTGGTTTTGAAATTTTGTGTCCAAATTAGTCCGTTATTGTGTCCTAAAATTTCTATAATGTCCTTTTAGATGTGTTTTTATTGGCGGATTCGTATTACATACATGGCACGACGATCGGAATGAAAATAGAAAATAAATATAAAAATTATCCGTTTTTTTTTTAATTTTAGAAAAAATATTAATTATAAGCTTTTTTAAAGCGTTAAATTTTCTTTACCGGTCAGTCTAAGTCGTATTTGAAACCGATACCTTGCCACTATTAGGTCATGTTATTGATGGAGACTGGGAAAATCTGTGGACCAATCACAAGTGGCTATTTTAAAGTTTTGCCCAAATTAGTCTCGTTATTGTTTCCTGAAATTTTAATAATGACCTCTTGGATGTGTTTTTATTGGCGGAGTTCTATTACATACATGGCACGACGACCGGAATGAAGATGGAAAATGAATCTAAAGATTACCCATTTTCTTTAAATTTTAGAGAAAGTATTAATTATAAGCTTTTTTAAAGCGTTCAATTTTCTTTACTGATACTTGGTCAGTCCAAGTCATATTTGAAATTGATACTTGGTCACGTCTTAATTTCTTTTACAAACTTGGGTCACCTTCTGATGTTATCCAATGTCGTCCTGATGTATTGTGTAAATTCTCTCTCTAAGTAAAGTTTAAACTAGGATAATTCTGAAGATGATCTGGCATTAGAGCCCGTAGGAGTTAGTATGTGATCTAGTAACTAAGACTAGACACACCCCACACACATGGTGTGTGGAAATTGATTTGAAAAATAAATAATAAATAAATAAAATAGAGAGTTGAAAGTTGCAAAGGGAGGAGTGAAAGGTTATGGGAAGTTACACAGAGATTGTAGGGAAAAATTAATTAGAATATTTCTGAATATTATTTAATTTTTTACTAGTTTGTTCTTTATTTATTAAAATATATTTTAACATAACCTATAGTTGAAGGGTTTAATCGTATTTTTATAGGCCTTTTGGCTAACAAAGCCTGTTTTTTTAATAATAGTATAGATAAAAAGAAGCATTAAATTTATATACAAACTTTTTTCCTGGTTTTTCCAAGAAAAAAGCTAAAACTCACTTTTGTTGATGACTCAATAATTTACAATTTCACTTACACATGTTTACACACACACACACACACACACACGCTCAATATAACCTTTAGAAGAGTTGAATTGCTTATCTATATAAATAATTAGACTAAATTCTACTTACTACCCTGTACTTTTGGGGTTTCATCAATTCAGTCCTTGAACTTCTAATTTAATCAAAAAAGTCCTCGTACTTTCCAATCTCATTAAATAGATCTATTTTGTTACTAATCGGTCAAGTTAATCTGTCATTAAAAACACAATTAATGGGGTATTTTGGGAAGTTTCTATGTGAGAATGTCTCATAAGTTGATCTGTCACATCTGCACTTGCCAGGTTAGCAAGTTGACGGAGACACTTGACGGATTGGTAATAGATTAGATCGATTTGATGAGATTGGAAAGTACGATGATTTTTTTGATTAAATTAGAAATTTAAGGACTGAATTGATGAAACCTCAAAAATACAAGGTAGTAAGTAGAATTTAGTCCTAAATAATTCAAGTGAAATTTGATAAAACCATCAACAATCAAATGCACCCATGGACCAAGTCACCCATGGGAGATTGCTGATTTGTCTACAAAACAAAAAGAGGAAATTATGCAGTCTTCAAAATTGCCAAACTTTTCAACTAGGGTGTATGTGTACAATGGGCGAATAACACACATGTATTTTTCACAGACTATACATGCCCGTATTTACTAACTATGCCAAAGAGGAAAAGAACAAACATAATTTTATTTTATTTACACATTGTTCGTCACGATTTACATTAGGTTCATATGTTTGTGCCTTTTCTTATTTAACTAACATCACCACCGTGCTTATGTAACAATTCCCGGTTAAATTCACTCCCTCCAAACCATTGCCACGATTGTAACTGACCCATCAAGCTGTAACTTCACCATTATCTCTGTTCTTCATTTTGAGCGACTGAGAATCATCGTCCTTCTCTTTCAGTTTTGGCCTACCTTTTGCTTAGGTAGCTGCTGGTCCCTCTGTTGAGGTACTACTGAAAAGCTTGGAACTAACTGTAAGTGCTGGCAATGGTCCCTCTAACAGCCATGTCTTTCACAACTTTCATGACAGAAAGAGATCGACTACTACATGTACATGTACATGTACACTACTAGTAAGACTCAGACTACCACTTTCTTTTCTTAGAAGTTTAGAACTACTTCAGCCATGAAAGGACTCTGCTTTGAGCTTGTTCACAGCTCCAGGTACTTGCTTCTATCTTCTTCTTTTTCTGTGCTTCTGTAGTTTGTTGACACATGTCTCTTTAGCTGTTAATAACTGGTTCCTAGAAACCTTGTACATTTCTTTCTTCTGTCATCTTTTCTTTTTCACCCATTTAAATTTTTCGGGCTTCAAACAATAAAGATGAACCGTTGCACCATTGCTGGTCATCAATTCAGCATAAAAAGGGTTGAAATGGACTCAACCATTTCACTAGAACGATACCCAGTTTTCTTTCTCTTCTTCCACCTGACAATTGGTTCTTTCTTCTAGGTCCCTTGCTCTCTCTACTTTCTTATGCATGCTTACTCTTCTCTGTTTTGAATTTGCTGTGTGATTAGTGTGACAGAAATTTGGCTGCCAATTTCTTATGCTGTTGTTGATGGTTGTACTTAACTTGTATGCTACATATACATTATCCTTATCTATTATACAGGGTTCAGGATTCTAGTTTAGAAAACCTTCTAATCTTCTGCAGCTTTTCAAATTGATTTCTGACCGTGTGGCTTATGTGAACCAGATTAGTGGGTACTAGAAGCACCAGAACTTTCTCTTACCAGTTTCAGAGAAAGAACCATCAGGCCTTCTTGTCCTTCCCCAAACTTGTAGTCTCTTCACCCTGGTAAGAATCTCTTCTCTTTGTCCACATACACTGGGTGATTGATATATCAACATTTGCTTCAATAAGGCTAACTTTCATCTACTTATTTTCTTGTTTTGATTTTTAGCTCTCAAAGACGTTTGGCAAATATGTCTCCTGTGGTAGCCGAGGTGGAAGAAAAGAAAACATTCGATTCAGAGACTGCTGGTTCGTTAGTTAAGGAGCTCCGAAAGAGTTTCAATTCTGGCAGGACAAAGAGCTATGAGTGGAGAATGTTACAGTTGAGCAATATTGCAAGGATGCTTGATGAGAAAGAGAAAGACATTCTTGAAGCTCTTTATAAGGACCTCTCAAAGCCCGAGCTTGAAGCATTTATATCCGAGGTCTGGTTCTTTTCCTCTGGTCCTTAATTTCAACAGTTACCACGTGTTAAAGTTGCTGCTCAATTTTGTTTTAGTAGCACCCCTATATTCAAATGGTGGAATTCTAATTTAGATATCTTTTAATAGAACTTGATATCTTGCTTCAAAAATTGAGTATTGGTGATATTTATAGTGATTGATATATGAATTGATGGTTCTACTCTATTATTAGTTAGGGGTTGGTTCTTCTATTTAACATGTGATTATAGCCCTTTATGACCTATTTGATAATTGCATATGATAAATTAATACTGATTGCATCTTATCGCAGATTTCTACAGCAAAAGGCTCATGTAAGGAGGCATTGGAAGGATTAAAACAGTGGATGATCCCACAAAAGGTGATTTCCAGTAAATACTTTTTCAGAATTTTTTATGACTGCCCACGATATGCTTGAAAATGCAGTATAGTTGGTATAATATGAACTCTGAAGTACATTTCTTGATACAATCTTCAGGTCAAAACTTCAATTACGACATATCCATCATCAGCAGAAATTGTGTCAGAACCTCTAGGGGTGGTGTTGGTCATCTCAACGTGGAACTTTCCTTTCTGTATGTCAATAAGTTGCTGCACAATTCAAAAGTAGCTAGTTATACAAAATAAAAATCTACATCTCGGCTCAATCTTTGTAGAGTGTTCAAAGTATTAAGTGTACATTTAGGCTACTTTCCATTGTAAAAACTATAGACATGTTGTCATTAAATTCGTCATTTTCTTATTTCGTTTTACTCTTTAAATTTTCCTTGTATTTATTGACTACTGTAGGCCTGTGCATATTCAGCATTAATTTCTAACACGTCCACCTTCTCAAAATTATTTTCCATTGTACAGTGTTCATTGATAGAATTTTCTCATAGATGACAGGTGCTGTTATATTTTTCAGTGTTATCAATTGATCCAGTTATTGGAGCTATTTCAGCAGGAAATGCCGTTGTCCTAAAACCTTCCGAAATAGCTCCAGCTACATCTTCTGTTCTTGCACGATTAGTAGAGGAGTATCTAGATAGTTCTGCTGTAAAAGTTGTAGAGGGGGCTATCCCAGAAACTACTGCACTGTTAGAGCAGAAATGGGATAAGATACTGTATACAGGTCAGTCTTCAAAAATTTTGAACTCTGCTCTTTCTCATATGAGATCCTTAGATTTTGAATGTGTTTTTAGTTACATTAACAACACTGAGGATAAAAGAAAGGTTATCTTTATAAATTGACAGATTATTGTGTAATGAATATATTCACTACCATGTTAAGAGCTAAGCGTTTATTCTACTATATATGTAATAATTATTTACTGCTTAATGAAATCATCACAATTTCTGTATAAACCGCTCTTCTTAGATAGATACTTCCTTCGTGCTTCAGTTTTCTTAGCTATATAACAAGTAGCATCATAGCATAATATTTAGTATTTGTGTTTCCTATGTACAGGTAGTGCAAGAGTAGGGCGAATTGTGTTGGCCGCTGCTGCAAAACACCTTACACCTGTGATTCTAGAACTTGGTGGAAAATCCCCAGCTGTTGTTGATTCAGATGTTGACTTACAGGTATAGTTTCTTCTCATCGATTACATGACTTCCAGTTTCCTGTAAGTTTTCACATGGATTAAACAGTTTGTGTTTAATTTTGAAGGTTGCTGTTAGGAGGATAATAGCAGGGAAGTGGGCATGTAATAATGGACAAGCTTGCATTGGTGTTGATTACATTATCACTACAAAAGACTTTGCTCCAAAGTTGGTATGATGTTCAACTCAAAAAACTTGAAAGACATACATAATGTATGTCATATTGGTTCTTATATGCCCACATTACTATTTAAGCTTTATCGTTTGATACTTCAATATGGATTTTAGCCACCATGGATATGTCAGTCGAACTGGTTGTGTACATAAGAATATCAGTTTCCTAAAAGAGTGATTACTCGTTGTTATGACCTCTCAAAAGAGTGGTATTGCCAAGGCATGTGTGTCAATACATACAGAATTAGTATCTCTAGCTTACTCTTATATTTTCCTTTTGTTTCTTTAACAGATAGAAGCTATAAAATATGGATTGGAGCAATTTTTTGGGAAAGATCCCATGAACTCCAAAGATATATCTCGCATAGTCAGCTTGACTCAATTTGCACGTTTGGTAAAGCTCTTAGAAGAGGACAAAGTCTCTGATAAAATTGTCCTTGGTGGTCAAATGGACGAGAACCAATTGTGAGTATTACTGTGCCTCCCCATGGTTATATAACTAGGATGCAGAATTGTGACATCGATTATCCTTAATAAATATGTATCTGATGCAGAAAAATAGCTCCAACTATCTTGTTGGATGTTCCAGACGACACTCAGATTATGAATGAGGAGATATTTGGGCCATTAATGCCAATTGTCACTGTGAGTACGCAGATAAAATTTTGATTGTATATTTGGACAAGGCTTGCACATTTCTGTGGAGATTAATTATGATCAAGTACATCAATTTCTAACTTTGCCCTGTGTAAATGAAGGAACCTGCAACTTCACTGTCTTATTGTATCTTTTGACTTGCAATAGGTTGAGAAGATTGAAGGCAGTTTCAATGTGATAAACTCGAGGCCAAAACCTCTTGCTGCATACCTCTTCACCAACAATGAGCAGCTGAAGAAGAGCTTTGTTGAAAATATATCGTCAGGAGGGATGCTCATCAATGATACCGTCCTGCATGTAATCTTCTCTTCTCATACAAAACATACTTATATTTTCTATTAGTGACCCACTTCCAAAAAATTGTTGAAGATCAAGTATAATTGCTAGTCAGTAGCTAAACCAAGGCTTGAGATGGATCAGTAGCAAGAAATGTAGAAACTTGTACCCAATAACACTGATTACCCAAAATGCTTATACTGAATTCAAATGAACATACATGCATGTTACATTGTTACTTTATTAAGATTCATATATGTGCATAAAATTGATCGACTGAGTTTGTTATATGTTTTACCTGTTTACTTCTCATTACGGTATTTTACAAACTCCACTACTGCAGGTTGCTGTAGCCGGTTTACCTTTCGGAGGCGTCGGGGAGAGTGGAATGGGTTCCTACCATGGTAAATTCTCGTTTGATGGTTTTAGCCACAAGAAGTCAGTTCTGTATAGAAGTTTTAGTAATGATTCTACTCTAAGGTACCCACCATACACACCTGAAAAGCAGAAATTACTGAAGGCTGCCATCAGTGGTAACATATTTAGAATAATCTTGGCTTTGATCGGATGGTGATCTATATAATGCAAAGACTGATGTACTTAGGTGACAATTGGTGATCTATATCGGTATCAATTATTGCAGTATGGTTCTTGATAATGTATCAAATTTTCAATGGTATTTCCTTCCCATTTAATAAGCATGCCATGATTTGGATATGCATGTGTTAATCAAATTGCACATAGCAGCCACCTGAGTTCCTCTTCTAAGACCCTTAAAGTCACTAATCAAATTGTACTACGTCATATTTGGCAGCAGAGATTTGGTTTTACCGATTAGAGACAAGACTATGCCCTCACAAACATCCCCTGGAGAGGACAGAAGAAGGTTTAACTGTAAGAGATACTTGAGTAGGAAGACCTCGGTTATATAATGTGTGTTCGTGGCGGATTTAGCACCCGGCGAACAGTCAGCACTTGGGGGTGGCGGATGTAAATTCTTTCGTGTGTCTTCTGTGTGCTTAGGCGTGCCAGCACATTTTGAAGTGGTGCAACTCGATTGCGGACGACCCCTGGCGAGTCCTCTCGTCTGCTCCCAATAGACTCTGACTTCTTGACCAAGCAACTGTTACGCAGGCGCTGACTAAGCCGGCGTACAGGGCTCGAACAAGACCTGAATAGAACTGGCTAACAGAATTTTCTTCTCAACCCCCTACGGATTGAGGATCTTACTTCGATCCGGAGAAGCAAAGCAGAGCTAAACCAAGATCACGGGTGTTTGTTACCGGGGTAACGACTCGATTGCTATCGGAGTAGCGGACTGACTCGATAGGCTCAACAACCGCTCGACACGAATGCGAGATGTGATCAATCGCAGGTGGAGGCAAATTGCGTGAGTTGCTCCGGAGAGGCTTTGCAAGTTAGCGGTGCGCTAGAACTTGTGTTTGTTTGTGAATGGTTGTGAACCCTTTCCTAGTTACAAAAGAGTTATATTTATATGATTCACGAAACCCTAATGCTTGAAGATCCAGCCTGGCGGATTCCGAGATTGACTAGGACTGTCCTTCCTTAAACCACCTCTAATCAGATCGGTTAAGAATAAATTGAGATCAGAATTTCCCTTAACTTAGGGAACTCATTCAACCCCGTATATTGTCCAGATTAACATTCAATTAACCCCAAGATAAGCCAACTCGGCTCCAAAGAAGATCATTTTCTGATTTGGTTAAGATATCTTTACAAATTGATTGCTATATGTAACAACCCCTAATTACCTCAATCAGCATTTATGCATTATTATCCCTCAAGGTAATTCATATATTGTGCAATTGGATTACCACAAAATAACCCCCTTCGGATCAGCTAACAAATCAATACTCTCTCTCCAAACATTCTTTCCAAAGAAAGAGTTAAGACGTGGCATATTGGATTTGGTTTAACCTAAACCCCTCTGGGCCTCGGGGTAAAGCCCAATTGAAGGAAGCTCCAATTGTGGCCCAAACAATGTGGATGCTACTCATCATGGGGATCAAATTCTTATGTAGTTATACATTTTGGTTAGAAGGTTGTATTGAATCAGTCACAAGCCATTGAACTAGAACTCAGTTTTGAAATCAAAAGGGGAAGGAAAGAAATGGTTGAGCCTCTCTGACTTGGAAGCTTGTATCTATTGACTGGTTTGCTGGCCGGTTTTCGTCTTCGAGTTGTCACAGAAGTGCATTGCAGGTTTAGGAAGAGGACATGCCGACGGCATGGTCATCATGCAATAAGGCCTATGTTTTTAGACGTTCCTTCCAACCTTTGAATCAGCTCAACCTCAACCTTCACCTTACCATAAACCAAGACAGCCATAACCTTTTGTTACTCTAGCTACCACCAATACACCAATCCCTAATCATTTACCTCAAGAAATTACCATTACCGTACCACCTATTCCCACATTTGGCAAGAAGAAAGACAAGATAGTCTGGATGAACAAATTGTATCCAAATCCTCAGGAGCCTACCACAATTTCTTGGTAAAATTAACGGAGGAATCGACCACCGTCAGGCTGCACTTGTGGAACCAAATAAGAGCTAATTCCACTCAATCTTCTCCTTTTAAGCTGTACACCAGAGCTTTCATTCGCCGGAGGAAATATTTTCCAAGCCAGGTGTTCTATATGAATGATATGATGCTCCATGTTAGGACTATTTCCTAGAGTAATCCAACCATGTATGAAGAAACTTGGAGAACACATTTCTTGATTGTTTTCTTAGTTTTGGGAATCTTTCAGATGCTGTAATATCAGTTGCCAGTCCAGTCTACTTAAATTTCAGATTAGTTAGCAATTCTGTTCTGAGTTACATGGAATAAAGTATCCCTGGGGAACTTCCGAACTAGAAGGACAAAAGCATATGGATATTTCCAAACAAGTGACCATGTCACAGTTGCAGGAGTCTATCAGTTTCTCATTATAAAACACTTCAGTCAGATCACTGGAGTGTGCTATCATTCACATAACTATGTCACTGATTTTCACTATAAGCAAGAGCCTATCTGTGTCTTTGATAGAAAAGAAAAAAAGGATGCAGTTTATGGCACAGCTGTATTCTGTACGTCACTTATGCTAAGCACAGATAATGACTTAATGTCTCATAAGACAGTTTTTAAGGGTTTCCATGGTAAAAGACTCATGATTATAGGGTCCTTTCATCATTTGTGCAGATTAATACCACCCAATTTGTTGAAAGGTGGAAGATGAGTTCCTTCCCTGAACACTTCTGCAAGCTCGTGTTTCTGCTTGTTGCTATAACACAGTAAACAGACTCAAATTCAGATGCATAATAATAGATAGGTAGGCTGACAGTCCTACTCTGTGCTTGCAGGGTCTTTCAGTTGTGCTTTTGGAATTCTCAGAGGATAACTGCAGGCTTAGTGTGTTGAACATGTCTTTGAAGCCAACTTGATCAGCTGGTGAAGGCGGTTCTAGCTTTCTTTCCAGTTTCCAGGATGATAGTGTTGCAGTCGACTTTCACGGACTGAAAACATCTGTGCTTTCGTAAAGATTGTAACCAAAGACACCTGTGTATCCTCCATCACTTGTAGATACTCTATTAGAAGAAATTCACCAGCTCAAAAGAACTTCGATACAATTAGAAGAGCTTTGTATTCATTCATATATGGCAATACAACCCCAGTATGAGCTCGAGTTTGTCTTTCTCAACTTCAAGTCCAACTCAGATAACAACATAATTTCTTGAAGAACAAATTCAACAGATATGAGAGTAACAATGAGGTAAGAGTGTATAAACTAGTTTCCATTTGGCCAAATAAACAGTTTAGCACAGAATCCACCATAACTTTCTTCCTCAAATGTTTCAGTAATGTGACAACAATTACATCAGTACACAAAACTTCAATTTCCAATTTCATTTTCATGAACAACAACGACAACAAGAAAAGAGCATCAATAAAGGGGTTTAAGTATATCAATCAGCTATGTAAATGAGGCAAATTAGCCTTGACAAAATCCACCAAAATTGCATACTCTGCTATAGCCTTTGTATCAACACCATTCCCAAACAACTGAGGAAAGAACAGCCAGTTACCTGTCACAGCCAAGAACACCAATGTCAACGGCCTCGAAATCACAGGGGGCAACCTCCACCGGCCGGAAACCGCCTTCTTCACCTCCACCTCAACCACCACACAAGCCCCATGTAGCACAAAAAACCACGTCACTTCCCACGTGGGCTGCACGCGCGTGAGGTAATAGTAAATAACCTCGTGCATTAACCCGGACACCGCAAAGGTAGCCATTACCGCCGCCAGCCTAGCCCCCCGCGCCCCCGCCACACGCGCAGACACGCGCCGCGTGGGATCGTAAACCGTAGGACGTAGAATATTCGTGACCATGAGATTCCATCTACGGCCCCAAAAGTCTTGAAGCGAAGTGGAGAGGTAAGGCTCGGCCGACTGCGGCTCGAGCTCGAATCCCAGAGCTCGAGCCGGAGTCCCGCTTAGGGTTAGTAGTATTTCTAGAGCCAAGTACATGTGGCAACAGTACAAGGCTAAGATCACATAATGGTGCAAATGTGGTCTGTACTCATAGGTATGAATTATCATACACAAAAGCAATACCTTCACAGCCACCACAACTGACTTGTTTGGCAGAGACTTTGTGACACTCTGACCAATTGGGTTTTTGGGTTTTGGGGTGGTTTTGGGATTTGGGTTTTGTTTGATTTTGATGGGAAGGCAAGCTATGGAGATGAAGTGGAAGAGAGAAGGTGGGGGTGGGGATGGGGATAGAGGGCCGAGGTCGAAGGAGAAGAGGAGGAGCTTGAAGATTCCTAGCCAGACTAGGAAAAAGGTGGTGGGTCCGCAGAGATGGAAGGAGTGGAGAGTTAAGGGGGTGGTAATGAGGAGGTAGAAGACAGGGAGGAGGGAGATGAGCCGGAGCAGGCCCTTTGGGATTAATCTGGAGACTATGTAGTGGCAATAAGATAGACATAAGATGGCTGTGAACCATACCTTGATGAAGTTGTTGAGCTCACCCTCCATTTCTGAATCTGAGTCTCCGATCACCTGTTTCCGTCCCCTGCTCCGGTTTCGATTCTGCTTCGGTGTCGGCTGTCGAGCCAAGATTTGTGTTTGTGATCCATTGTTGGTTATAATATAGTTTGGTCCAAGGGGATGTGTTTGACTTTGCTTTACTCAAAGTATACGTGGCAACAACACTCCAGATCAAACGGCTAACCATTTCAACATATTCGCAAGCTATGGAGATGAAATGGAAGAATGATGGTGATAAAGAGTCTAGGTCAAAGGAGAAGAAGAGGAGGAGCTTGAAGATGCTAAGCCAAACTATGAAGATTGTGGGATTAATCTTCAGGTCGACTATGTAATGACTGTAAGATAGACTAGGAGGGCTGTTATCCATATGTGATGTACAGAACACATGCCTCCACCAGTCACTCAACAGACATAAAAAATAAGGAACAGCAAACTCATAAAACAAGAAAAATCTATTCCACAAATAAATTGATTTTATTCATAAAACATAAAGTTCCTCACAACTATTACAATACTCATATATATAGCTTTACAAAACTTAGAGAACAAGTAGACTTAAGTTTATATGGAAAGCTAACTAAATGTAATTCCTAAATTAGATGTAAAAAGATACCCTAAAAATATCTAACTAATTAAATATAAAAAATTACAACCTATAATTAAATAACAAATAATATATTTTAAGTTGCATTATATGCTCCTGCATCAGACCCCCCTAGTTGGAAAGAATTCGTCCTCGAATTTAAGCATTAATTGAGGAAAATCTTGGCAAAGTATTTCATTACTTCAAATTGACTAGTTTGCCATTCAATTTTTCCCTTCCAAATAAATAGATATTTGGAATAAATGCATTTAATCTTGATTCCATAAATTTTCTCTTCACCATTAACTTTGCAATCCCAAAACTTCTCCAATCACCCTTGATCTGATTGATGAGATGAACTAAATTTTTGGGAATCTCCATAAGGAATGAATTAGTTCCAATGAAGTCAAAAAAATTATGCACAATATCCTTCTGCCATATTGACTCGAGTGTGTCTTCATTGACATCTTCATCTTCCAATCTTTTCTTACCAGCACCAACTTCACAATCTTCATAATCATCATATCTCGGTGGTTTATCAAAATTTATGAAACTATTTTTTTCTTTTTCTGGAAATAATTCTTCAACAAATGGAAAATTAAAGATAGTGGATCCTAGTACAAAAATATCACTACACAACACATATCAGACAACAATTTGGAAGTAATATGTTATATGAGTGACTGAACTGTTTCACACAACCTAAAGTGAGTAATTTGTGTTGTATGAGGGTACACATTTTCTATACTCTGAAAAACTTTTTCCTAGATTTTGTCACACAACTCTGACACACATTTTTTGTTGTATGTAGTATGAAAATCTTAGCGGCAGAACTCTCTCCGACATTGAAACTCAAATTTGGGCAAGGTCTAGATAGACATACAGCAAAGTTCTTGTTTTGTGTTGTGTGATAATGTCACATCTTGCATTAGGTGTCACCAAGTGCAAGGTGACAAATACTTGTATAACAAAATTTTATAGTTTTGTTGTATGACTTGTTTTGTTTGCCATATATTCATTTTGGCTCCAATAGCTTGGGGGTAACATTTCTCAAAGCGGGAAATTTGCCTCTATAGTATTTTGATTTTGAAACATATATGTGTTACAATTCTCACAACAACTATTTTCTTTTTTATAAGAACATACCTATGGAATACCTAGTGTAAAAAACAGGAAATTAGTACAACAGTTTAAAAGTCTTCATTTGTATGAAGGAAAAACCTAATGCCATGTCAAACTTGCCCAATTTTAGGCTGGCGGCAAATGTCCCTCTTTTGCTAAAATATTTAAACCAAATTTGTATTTTCTGTTGTTTGAGAAATTTGAAGACACATTCAATTCAACGTCTCTCTTCACAAAAACCCACAACTGAATTACTCTCACAAAAATCAACATCTCTCTTACAAACCCTCGGTCGCACAAACCCATAGCTCTTTCTTACAAACCTAGCTTCCTCTCTAGCGCAGTCCTCTCTGACAATTAGTCTCGTCAACTCTTTCACTCCCGTGTTCCCCAATCTTCGATTTATTCCATTCTTTACCACGTACACCCTCACACTACGCCATTTACCACTTAAAGCGACGGATAGTATCAGTCGCTTAAGTGGTTAAGTCCGTCGCCATCATCTTAAAGAGACAGACACGCCGTCGCCTCTCCGAGGTCGTTTAAGTTTAGTCGTTTTACACTTTGCGCGACTAACATTCTAAAATCCGTCTCTTAAGTGACTTTAAGCGACTGACCTAGATTCGGATGTTTCTTAGTCGTTGTAAAGGTTGAGCGACTGACATTCGTTTTGGTTAGTCGCGTAAATGTGATCTTATGCGACTGACCCTTGTAGTCAATTATCCGTCGCTATAAGTGTACACTAAACCGACGGACTTAAATAGTCGATTATCCGTCGCTGTAAAGGTGGAGTGACTGACCCTTGTAGTCGATTATCCGTCGCTTTAGGTGTAGCGACTTGCATAGTTTGCCTACTGTAGTCGCTTTAGTGGGTTTTAAGCGACTGGCTTTGAATGTCGTCGCCATGTTTATGCGACGGATAAAGAGCAAAATCCGTCGCTTAAGTGGGATGTCTGATTTAGCCCAGAATTTGCTTCTGTATGTTGCCCTTTTACAAAACCAAACAAATCAAACCTGCACATCCAAAACATATCAAACCAACACATTCAATTCACATATCTGAAACCAACACATTCATTCAAATATCCGAAACCAACACATTCAATCCAAACTCAATTGTGCTAGTACATAAAACTGTTTTTTAAGCACAAACTATATATACTAAACATATGTAGCAGTGGTCAAGAGCCTCCAAGTCGTGAAGTCACGGGTTCTGAGAAGAACTTCCTGCACCTGCATCCCCTTGCTTTTGTTGCGCTACGAGCATCGCAATCATGGCTTCCATTTGACGCAGGCGCTCATCACACTCTTCCATTTGCGCCGCCAATCGCTTTTCCATTTGCGCCGACAATTTTTCTTCAACTACACGAACTCGTTCCTCCACGATGCTATCAACATCCACTTGCCGAGCCCCTCCCCTCTTCTTCGGCGACCGCTGCATGCACCGTCCCACCCCTCGGACCTCGGTGCCTCTCTTGACCCCAAGTCGAGTGGATATCACTTCGATTTGTTCCTCAACGGGGAGAGGTTCTTCGGGGGCAATATCCGGGTGTAGGGTCGTCCTTTCTTGTACTAGTCTGTCCACATGTTCCTTCATCGCCTCCTACAATAACACACATAACCAATGTTAATAAGAAATACATAATTACGCAATTGTAACACAAGAAATGGAACAAAAACAACGGAAGTTTCACCACGTGTGGACCGCCCACAGGGTCTTTTGCATATGCATCCTCGAATGCACGGACAAACGGAGCTGGATGTCCTCGATCTTGATGCAACTTTGCCCGGTAACTGAAGGCAGTTGTCCCAGAGTGGTGGTTCATCTTTTGTGGACGCGATCGGATGTCCTTCATTCTCACACATAAGGCCTGCACCACATCATTTACAAGCATTACAT
Organism: Potentilla sterilis; assembly: GCA_963682095.1. Lineage (NCBI taxonomy): Eukaryota > Viridiplantae > Streptophyta > Magnoliopsida > Rosales > Rosaceae > Potentilla > Potentilla sterilis. The sequence continues at coordinate 24,635,889 of OY821764.1, forward strand.
GTAGAGGTTAAACAACGCACCAATAGAGTATTAACATATTGGTAGAGCCGAGAGAGAGAGTTGATTACCGCATGAGTAGGGTCCTTGAAGTGTACCACCAACCACTGCCACTGCGCCGGACGATGCAGGAACTCAAGAGGAACGTCATCCCCCCACTCCAGTCAATGTTGGCGGCAATCGGATTTCCAATCCTTATATCGATCGGCTGCCATTTTCTGAACATAATCCCACAGGCCATCATGACCTGGGGGGAGCAGGTAGTGTGGCTACATAGACACAATGGACCCACATTAGTAACAAAGCATAACAAAAATAAAATTAGTAAGAAAAGTAAAAAACATACAACGGAAAAATTACCGAGAGGTAGTCGGTAACGATCCTTCGGTCACTGACGCTCAATTCTCTGTAGGTGGGCTTTATCGTGGGGACACTGTCCTTCACACAACTTCCAATGTCCCGAGAAATGAGGCTTCGGACCTTGGGATCCTTGGGGCCTTTGTGGTACTCATCGTACTCCACCACGATCTTCCCCCCCCCCCCCCCCCCCCCCCCCCGCGGTCCGGACCAGCTCCTGTGTCTTTAATCCAACCACCATAGCTCTCCTCCTTGTTGGTGGTGTATCTACACAGAAAAGGGGAAATAAGCTTATAACCGTTAAATCCTTAATTACCGGAGATATTCTAAGCTTTCATATCATCTATATCTATCCTTAATGAAATGAAACACCCGAGTTGCCGAAATATACCGCTCGTCTCCAAGTTCTTGCAACGAATGCTGCGTGCAGTCGTCGAAAACCCGGTAGATGCAGAACCGGTACTGGGGCCGCTCGACGTCATTGGCGTCATTGATGGGAGTGGGGGAGCGCTTAGCAGCAAGCCCGGTGACGCATCTAAAGAAGCAGCAGCAGGTACTACAGCAACAGCTGAAAGAGCAGGACCAGGAGCAGGAGCTGAAACAGCAGGGCGAGGAGTTGAAGGAGGAAGAGATGGAGTCGAAGGAGCAGCAAAAGAAGCCGGTGAGAGCCCAGATGAATCAGAATGTGGCGTCGATAGTGGTGGTGCTCGTAGTGATCGTCTGATCAAGTCCTGCCGAAGATCACGGTCCTCAAGCTCGATCATCTTCTTCGTCTTTGAATATCGAGGTTTCGGAGGCATTGCTGATATAAGAGGTATATTAAAAAAAAATTAGTGTATTTAAAAAAAAAATCTTCAAACAAAAAATTTTATAAACCAAGACAAATGTAAAGCTTCTTAACATAGGCACTACAGTTTATAAGGATGAAGGTTTTTATAGCATGCTGTAACTTTGCAAGAATCTGAGGCCAAAACTTGAGAGTCAAAGCAAGGATATTGTAAAAGGGGCTATCAGAAAGTACATAAAGAATCCAACAAAATCAGAACAAAAAAGTTTGGATTAATTACTCAGAGACAAGAATTATGCATGTACACTTGTTCAAATTTGAACAGCAAGTAAACCAAAGAAAATAGAACATGCTTGCTCTGAATCAAGGGACTTAAAAAACATAAACCAGTATGTGACAAGTGCCAAACTTCTGGTGTTTTATAATTTGATGCAATGTGAGGATGAATGTAACTTGGAAAAAAACACTGTAGCTTCTGTTTGGTTTTTAGGCTTTTGAGGTGTGAGTTTTGTTTCCAAGCAAATGGAGTTATATCAGTAGGAGAATTAATTGGGGTGAACACTGAGTTTAATACTTATATTATTGACAATAAACGTGATCAAGGTTCCGAGGAAGGCAAAGATTAATGGAAGGAGATTCCTAGGCGTGAGACAAAGGCCATCAGGAAGATGGGTGGCTGAGATCAAGGACTCATCACAGAATCTGAGACTATGGCTAGGGACTTTTGATAGAGCAGAAGAGGCTGCTAGATTACTGTGTGATTTCTTCTGTCTCTAACTATCTTGAAAGTTGATTATGGTGGCTGAAACTAATAGCTCCATAATTAGTAAGATAACTGTTTACTAATTTTTAGCTTGGAAAGTGCCTCAGATATAGTACTTAATTTCCAAGTTACAATACACAACAAATTTTCCCCATTACTGTGTGGAATTTCAGGAAATAAAACTAATCATGCATGTCTAGATTTTTATATAAAGTATATTAATTTTTGTGTGTCTAGATGACTAGGTTGTATCATACACAATGCATGCCTCATTACTATATGCGAAAAATTAGCACCTTTTTATGCAGAGTGAAGGATGATGCAATGTTCACTATTTTCTGATGAACCATAATTCCAGGTAACATCATTCTAGAGCAGCCATGTTATGATGACGTTAAGCATTTCAAAATCATAGTTAGAGATACTACATCCCTAGCTCTCTCGCAATCTCCAAAGTAAGATGAGGATACGACTAATTAATCTGATCAGAATCATAAAAAGCATCTCAAGAATAATCCCACTGTTATCTATTTGACAAACCCACATCTGGCGTCCAACTAACAACACAAACAGTTTAATATGCTTCCAACTGAAGAGAATGATCTAATAGAAACAATCCAAACCAACCTTAAAAGAATAGACTAAATTAATACAATACCAGTGGATCACGCAATTCCAACATGAATGATAATCTACAGCTTCAAATGGATAATAAAAATTGAAACTTGATAACTTCAAAACATGTAAAAATTAAATCTTTCCAATCCAAGCTATATATTTCAACTCCCATAAAGCCATTTTCACTATTCCAAACCCACAAAACATGTTTAAATGCTGTTGCAGTGAAAGAGAGAAGGGGAGAAGGGGAGAAGGGGGGAGAGAGAGGTACCTTTACGGAGGGAGTCGTCAAGGGTGGCGGAGACGGAGGCGTGGACTGCGGCGGAGTTGGGAGGGAGAGGACAGAGGCGCTTCACGGGGTCCAGTAGCTTTTAGGGCCGAGTGGAGGGGAGAGATAGACACAGAGAGAGTGAGGGTACCGAAGTCGATTACGGATTTGGGGTGAAGAGAGGGGAATTGTGAATAAATGGATTGAGGGAAAGGGTGGTGGCCGGTGGTGGTGCAGAACGGAGACAGTGGTGGTAGGGTGGTGGCCGGTGGTGATAGTGGAGATAAGGGAATTAGGGATTCGGGGCCGGAGTGAGGGTGGTGGCGATTGGGGGCGGAGTGAGGGTGGTGGCGATTGGGGCCGGAGTAGGGATTCTCCTTGATGCAATGAAGTTAAACGTTTAAGTGAGTTAGACAGATTTTAGGGTTCTATATCTACCATTAAGCGACGTATATTGAACTAGTCCGTCGCTTAAGAAAGTTTCAATTTTCGGCCCAATTTTTGGCGCAAAAGACACACGCCATTTCCAAAACTATTTAAGCGACAGAACCTGGTATATCCGTCGCATTTCCAAAAATAGATTACATTTCCAAAATTTTTATACGTTTAGTTGCATCTCATCGATTTGAAACTATTATCTGTTGAAGGTCAGGCGAAAAAGCGTCATTTACACAGTCCAATTACCATTTCTAAGCATTTAGAGGTTTGACTGACCCGGTTGACCCTTCCGATCGAGCCTTTAACGTTGTCAGATGTAGTTGGATTTTTTTTCATACATGTATTTCATCTTAACGGTGATATCTGAAGGTTGGAATAGATTTTCTAAACTTTTAGATTCAAAATCAGAACATATGCACTAATATTCATTAACTTATTTACTAAGTGTTTGAGTGAATGTATAGTTTCAAATAGTTACTATACATAGACTCTTCAAATGCAAAAATGTTGTGAAATAAGATATGACCGAAATAATGAAATTCGTCTACGGTTGAAAAATGGGAAGATTCCGATAAAATCTGTGTGCTGAATGTTGCGGTTAACTGTTTTTTACTTTCATTTTCCTATGGGTAGCCTGACGTTCGTTAAATCAATTTTGTAAAATTTTTAGATGATTAGCTGCGTCTCATTGATTTGAAACTATTATCTGTTGAAGGTCAGGCAAAAAAACGTCATTTACACAGTCCAATTACCATTTCTAAGCGTTTAGAGGTTTGACTGACCCGGTTGACCCTTCCGATCGAGCCTTTAACGTTGTCAGACGTAGTTGGATTTTTTTTCCATACATGTATTTCATCTTAACGGTGATATCTGACGGTTGGAATAGATTTTCTAAACTTTTAGATTCAAAATCAGAACATATGCACTAATATTCATTAACTTGTTTACTAAGTGTTTGAGTGAGTGTATAGTTTCAAATAGTTACTATGCGTAGACTCTTCAAATGCAAAAATGTTGTGAAATAAGATATGACCAAAATAATGAAATTCGTCTACGGTTGAAAAATGGGAAGATTCCGATAAAATCTGTGTGCCGAATGTTGCGGTTAGTTGTTTTTTACTTTCGTTTTCCTATGGGTAGCCTGACGTTCGTTAAATCAATTTTGTAAAATTTTTATATGATTAGCTGCGTCTCATTGATTTGAAACTATTATTTGTTGAAGGTCAGGCAAAAAAAGCCATTTAACTAGACTAATTTCCGTTTTTAAGCGTTTAGATATTTGACTTAGTGGGTTTACAAAACATAGTTGCTTAACTAGGGTTTACAAATTACAGTTTACATAAAACACTGAATAAAACGATCAATTTTCATCAGATAGATCCAGCTCATAATCAGCATAATCATCCTCTCTATCACTTCCGCCTTCATCTTCCTCACTTTCGCCTTTATAGATTTCGTCATCATCTCTTTCGTCATCATACTCGTCATCATCCTCGTCACCATCGTCGTCCTCTTCGTCATTGTGACATTGAATGGGAACATCTATGTGTGGAAGAGAACCCAAGTCCATGGTGAAACCAAATATAGGAGTGTAAGTTGGGATCGAGTCTGCGGTAGGTTCTTGATAGGGTTCATCAACTTCATTCCTCCTAGGAGGTATGTTAGGTTCCCTTGCAACTGTGGTAGCACTGTACGTACCTCTGTGTGACATCACATTAACCACTCTCCAAGGTTCACCAGCCTTCGGGTCATCCAGATAAAACACTTGTCTTGCCGTGGCGGCAAGAATAAATGGTCTATCCTCAAACCAGCTAGTAGATGTGTCCACTGATAAAAGACCGTGATCTAACTTTACGGACCCAGGCTCGGTAGGGTCAGTATCGTACCATTTACACTTGAACAAAATAACCTGCATGCCTTCTGAATATACAAGTTCGACTACGGCTTCAAGAATCCCGTAGTATGAGATGCCTTCCGTCTCTACCATGACCCCACTGTTTTGAGTCTTCAACCGTTGGTCTCGCTGTCACATTACAAACTTAACTCCGTTCACAGAACATTGTGAATAAATACGGTGTGCTTGAGGGCGGCATGCTAAAATGTGTAGTTCAGGCGTATAATCCGAACTTCCTTCTGCTTGCAGTCGTGTGATCTGTAACAATAATACAAACTATTAGTTCCCTGTGACATCTCTGGTGGTTTATATAATGAGCAAATTATAGTGATTGTATACCCAAGTTTTAAAGTATGGAAGAAAGTTCTGAATACGCTCTTCATTAGTCATATGTGGATAGATTTCAGTTACTTGATTATTGTAAATCTGAATGAAGTCAGCCGCTTCTGTACAGTGCTCCATTACATTCCAGTGAGCCGCATATAGTTCTTCCCTACTTAAACGAGTCCTTGCTATGAAACTTTTGGGCTTCACGAGTTCGGAAACAACAGAGATATTGAATCGAGGCGCACTGGCAACGTTAGCATCTCCTGTTCCATCATCCATATAAAAACTGCAGTATGTCACACACTCATTTGTAAGGTATTGCTCAACAATACACCCCTCTGGGAAACGTGTGTTTCTAACAGTCTTTTTGTAGTCCCCGAGTTGCCTGTCCAATTTTATAGTTAGTACAATACATATGAACATGATCGTGTAGTTAAAATAAATAAAATAACGCATCACCTTTTCATAGGAAACATCCAGGTAAAATGTACTGGTCCGGTAAGCAGAACCTGTTCGGGAAGGTGAATCATGAGATGAACCATGATGGTGAAGAAAGCGGGAGGAAAGATCCTTTCTAATTTACAAAGAATCATGACTATTTCTTGCTTCATGTCACGGACATCCTCTTTTTTCAGCTCTCTAGCACATAGTTTCTGAAACCATCTGGACAACGCTATTAACGGCTCAACCACGTAATATGGCAGATATGGTCGGATAACCACTGGAAGAAGACGTTGCAGGAGTACATGGCAGTCATGCGTCTTCAATCCATAAAACTTTTTATCATTCAGATTGACCTTATTCTTCAAACTTCCCGCATAACCATGAGGAAACTGTGCATCTCTAATCCATTCAAAAATCTTGATTTTTGCCTCAGGAACAACTGTATACGGTGCTTGAGATACTTTCTCTTTATTTTTACTTGAACCGGGTTTCGTTTTTTTCCACAGCCTCTTTCGTATCTCTAGTTGTTCCAGACCTTCACGAGCTTTTGGATCGTCCTTAGTCTTTCCTTCGAGACCGAAAATGGTTCCACTGATGTTGTCGTACACATTCTTCTCAATATGCATGACATCTAAGGTATACCTTATTCTCGATGTGGTCCAGTATGGCAGCTCCCAAAATATACTCACGTGAGTCCAACACAGTTTCTCTCTAGTTGCTCTGGGCTTGAACTTGGGATGCAAACTCTGAACAGGGTAGTCATGACAGAGGATACTGCTATAAATCTCATCCCCAGTCCATGAGCGTGGTTCTCCCCTTAACTCAACATTCCCATTAAACTTATTTGCTGCTCGACGCCATGGATGACGCCGGTCTAGCCATCTGCTGTGGCCCTGATATGCCATTCTCCCTGTCAAGTTGCTTGAATCAATATCTTCCAAACAAATGGGACATGCTTTGTACCCTTTTGTCTGGATGCCTCCCAACATCCCTAATCCGGGAAAGTCGCTGATGGTCCACATCACTGCTGCTCTCATTATGAATGACTTTTGCTCATGTCGGTCATAAGTCTGAACTCCAATAGTCCACAACATCTTTAGCTCATCGATAACTGGTCTCATAAACACATTCAAACACTTTCCAGGAGACTTTGGACCATATATTAACAATACAAGCATGTTAAACTCTTTTTTCATACACATTGAAGGAGGCAAATTGTAAGGCATCGCCACAACAGGCCAAGTGCTGTGAGGACTGCAGGATGCACCATAAGGATTGAACCCGTCGGTTGCTAGTCCGAGGCGCATGTTCCTAATGTCGTTGGCAAAATCTGGAAAATCCTTATCAAACTCTTGCCACGCTTCCCCATCTGCCGGGTGTTTAAGAAAATCTGGATCTGAAATCCTTTCCCCGTGCCACCGCATTTCCTTTGCTGTGTGCGGTGACATATATAGGCGTTGCAACCTGGGTGTAAGAGGGAAATAACGAACCTTTCGTACATCAACCTTTATACCCTGTGCAGAATATATCCATCTTGACTCATGGCATTTGGGACAGTTGTCTAGTCCTGCATTCTCTTTGTAAAACAACGCACAACCATACTCGCATGCGTGAATGATCTCATAACCCAGACCCATGTTCTTTAGGATCTTTCTTACAGTTCTGTATGAATCAGGACAGTTGTTTCCTGGAGGAAGCGCTCTCTTGATCAACTCTATGTTGTCATCAAAACTTTTGTCTGACCATCTATTTTCCGTTTTTATCTTAATTAGGTTAAGGATGATGGTTAACACAGTCTCCTCACTACCATCATACAACGGAGTCTGCCCTTCCGATAAAAGCCTGCTATACTTCTCATAAGCATCTCTGGCAATAGAATCTAAATCATTTACATCATAAAAATCATTTAAACCACCAGCATTCTCTGGCTCATAAAATCTATCCACGAATGGGAAAGCATCATACAAAATGTCCATACTGGGGTTTATTTGAGGACCCGCACTACCACTAGAAGAGGTTTTCTGCCGAAGGTATTGTTCCCTCTGCTCATATAATGAAGGACCGCTTGCCACCTCACCGTGATGTATCCATGTAGTGTAATTAGGCATCATACCGTTTTCCCTCAAATGCGTAAACATCTCATCCACTGTAATCCTCCGCTTATGCAACCGACAGCGCTTGCACGGGCACTTATGCACTTCTGTGTGACTACTGCTATTTTGAAGAACAAACGCACAAAATTCAATTATCCCCTGAATGAACTTCGGATCACCTCTAGATAAGCCGATCCAACTCTTGTCCATGTTTCTTGTCATAACATAAACATACAATATGCATAAGGTTATCACACAACATGCAACTTAACAATCAAAATCTGTGCCAACACTTCTTCTCCTTATGCCTCCGGGTTGGGTCCTATCCCCTTCAGACGAACACGAGTTTGTTGATCCTTTTGGTATTCATGTGGTTTCAGCTACAGTTTTGAGAAATTTCGGCAGCATCTCCCTACAGTTCCTCAAGTGCAAAAAAATCTAAAAAACCTAATTTGCACTCGAGGAACATTGTAGAGAGACACTGTCGAAACTATTTCCCAAAACTGAAACTTAAACCACATGAGCACCAAAAGGATCAACAAACTCGTGTTCGCCTAAAGTGCCCAAAATGGGACAATTCGAGAGTCAACAACCCATCTCGATCAACTAGATGCGTTGTTGATTCTCAAACGGGAGTTCTAAGCTGATAAACACCACAATTATACATAATACCAAACAATAAATTTACACACGGCACCACACTCCCTCACTAAGCCCCTCGCATGTTTCAGAAACCCTAACTACCACAATCCACATACAACACAAACTAATTATATCATTAATTAATAATTTGAATTTACTCTACCATAAAATTCACAAAATTTCACTCACTAAATTTCACCAAATTACATTAAAATTCAATTTCACTAAATTACACTAAAATTCAATTGCACTTAATTTCACATTCATTCAATTGCACTAAATTTCACAAACTAAACTAAATAATCTCAAATTCACCAAAATCAACACAAACTCGATCATATATTCAAACACCCAATATTAAAAACAACACAAAGCACATTATAAACAAAATCCAACTCAAGATATCAAAAACTAAAATCAACCAATCAAATCGAAATATAGTGATTACAATGAAGATAAGAGATTATACTAACCTACAAAGCAATTAGAAGAGAAAACCCAAGCTTTTGAATCCTGAAATTGACGAAATCAGCAGTTGGGGAGATTTTTCGCCACTACTACAGTAATTTTCTGCGTTTTCTTCTTCTTCTGTATTCTGTCTAAGCCGAGGGTTATATAGCAGATCTTAAACGTTTAAGCGACGGATTTCAATATCAGTCGCTTAAAAGCTTTTAAGCGACGGACTCACACCTTCGAATCATATTAGTCGCATTAGATGTTCTTAACCGACTATATAATTGGTCGCATAAGGTCTGTCGCATAAGGTACCTTTACGCGACGGATTTATCTTTATGGGACGGAAACATATGTCCGTCGCTTTGGTAACTTTGACCGCGACGGACGTAGTGTATGTCCGTCGCTTAAGTTGACAAATGGCGTAGTGTCAGCTCTAACCATCTTTCATTGATCGATCTAGCTAACAAGCTAGGGTTTTCATGACTGCCATGGATTCATATGATGTGGTGGTCACTTCCCGTCAGAAAGAGCAGCGGTTCAGCGCCTCCGTGGAACAAGTCGAACCCATCAACCCACCAGCTCAGGAAGTCCTCGACTCTCTCCTCACAAAAGTCCTTGCTCTCTCTTTTCTCTCAGAGAAAAAAACCTCGCCTCACATCACTCGAAACCTTTCTCCTCCCTCACGAACCCACCAAGCTCCACCTACCTGAAGCTGGCTCATCTTCTCTCCACCACCTTCGTCGCCGCTCTCTAGGTCACTCTCATCAGCGACATCATCATGTTCAAGTATGTTTCCTTTTCTTTAAATTTATCAGAATTGTGGGCTTTGAATTATGATTGATATTGAAATCAGGAATTTTCCTAGGCATCAGTTCGGTAATCTGCAGAGCAAGATGTTTTTTCCAAGGTCTTTTGGGTATCTGTAGACAAGTACCAGCTCGGCCTTTTGATTTCTTCCTTGGCCTTAACCGGAAAACACAACGTCAGTTTCAGATTGGTGAAGCTCAAACTTTTGGTTTGCCTGTTCAACTACGCGTTCTTTAGCATAGTGGAATTGTATGAGCCTAATATATAGAGCCTAACTGTGCTACTGGCTACTATCAATCAGATTCCATAACATGGCTGACCTAATTCTTTCCTGTAAGAAGGACGAGAATTTCGGAGAATATGAAAGTAAGCGTTGCTTTAGTTTTCTAAATTATCATATAGTCATATAACTCGTGTTGATAATTGTGTTCGTTTCTGCTATTAAAACTATTCCCATCTGGTGTCAGCGGTATGATAAGAAGTCCAAGTTTAGTTCAAATAGACAATTAGTATATGATATTCAAAGTTTTAAACGATTATGTTTCGCCAGTGTTCTACCCGACTGCTGCTAAATGCTGTGCTCAAACTTTTCACAATCTCGAGTTTCTTTTTTAATTCGAGTAGCAGTGCCAATTGGCCCAAAGATTGTAGTTTTGAATTGTCTGCCAGTTCTTTTTTCAATACTTACATTCTTAGCTTGCAGATTTCACTATTATCTTACAAATTTTTCTTCATAACCCTGCAGAATAGCTCACTTTTAATATTTCCAATGCTGTCAATCTGTAGGCATATTTTGAAGCAGAAACAGAGGAAATGGGGTTAGAATCTTGCACCTACCCTCTCTTTGTAAGCCGTGATTCTTTGGAACGCGAAAAGAATCACGTAGAGGCTTTGCTCGTGAGGTGAGAAAGCATGATAGTGTGGCTCAAGTAACATTTCACCGAGGGTGTTTGTCGATTCAGATGCCTTTGGAATGCCTTTGGAATTCAAGTTGTTTATTCAGCTCTAACTTGATGTTTTGTTGATTATTATGCAAGGTCGCTAATTATTCTCTATGATAAATTACCAGTTTCTTCAACTTTATCTCTTAAAAAAAATCTCACCAATTTGTTCGTCTTCACTCCCATGACTATTGAGGTAACTAACTCTCTGTTGTGCTTTGTTCTACGCTTCATTTACTCTTAGTCTTCATTTACTCCAAAATTGAACGTTTTTAAGGCTGCAAACTATGTTTTAAAGAGAGAAACAGCTTTACTAGTTTTCCTGAAAACGAATTTCTGCTGTGCTCATTTTTTCCTTTTTGTTACCCACTTTCTAGTCCTCCAATTGATCTGAATTTTTGATATGTTTCCCTTCTATTATATATTTACATATGATCAACATTTTTCAAACAAAACACATCACACAAAAAGTCACATGCACATAACAAACCGATCAAAGACAATAATACGGCAGCAACTTTATTGAATCCGATTTCATGCAATTTAGTTCCAATTATAACTAGAGCCCTTCGTGGTTCATCTAATCATTCAAAACTCCTTAATTATTCAGAATTAGCTTCGTGCATAACCCTAAACATAGTGCTAATCAGTTTAAAGACACTTCGTGTAGAAATTAAACCAAGAAACACATAAGCACAATGAGTTGAATTGGAAACATGCAACAAGTATGGCGTCACCTCACCTTGTTTCAACATGCATATTTTCTGAATTACTTTACCCTTAATATCAATACAAAATAACTTAACTTCGTGTATAAATTATTTCATAAATTGATTCGGCAACATAAAGAATTAAACCCAAGATCAGCCTAGCTAAAGCTTTTCTTAACCCTAAAACTTGTTGTGCATACGAATTCAGAAAATAAACCAAACAAAATCATCAAATCATACAACAAAGTTACTGCCCTATTACCATACAATCAATTCGCCATATACATGTTCATCAATTAAACAAAAAGAAAAAACAAAACACATAACAGAATTTCGGAAATCCAATGTAAAATTAATAAAACCAAATAACAAACCACAAATCCTTACAAACTTCATAGACAAAGTTAAGTAATTATACAGAAAATTACAAGCCATGAGAGATGAGTGAATCACACTTTGAAGAACCTTGAAGAAGCTTCGGCAAAGGAGGATTCGGTAGTGACAAAGACTTGCGATCGGTGGTGGTGATGAACTATGGAATCGGCTTGAATTTTCTATGGGATTTGTGGTGCTAATTGGACAGAGTTTTCTGTGTAAAAATCGTCTAATATATAGAGGCAAAAGGTTGGCTGCAACTAGGGTTCACAAAACCTAGTTTTTCTCAAACTTATCCTACTGGATGATTTGACCTTCGAGTGAAGATTATGGAATATCTTTCGTTAAAAAATAGATATTGAGGTTATTCCTATTGGGTTGGAAACTAGACTCCCGTAGCTTTCTATCCATATAAGGCTCGAATTCTGATTCATTGTGAGCTGTCCGGGAGAGTCCGTTGAAGTTGAGAGACCTGCACAGGAATTTTTCCGAAATTAATCAGGATTCTTTTTCTTTCTCTTGTTATCCGAATTCTTTTCTTCTAGACTCTTCTTGGCCTTATCTTGGACTTGAATCTTCTCAATAAGTTAGTATGGACATATCTTTAGGTCCAAAATATCCGATCCATGCTTCCAAAAATCCAATGGAGAGTTATCCTGATGCAACGGGGAAAGTTGTTGTTTTCCCGGCAGAATGACCTTACTCCAGTAAACCCAGTATAACTTCCTCCTCGGAGTTCTGATTGATGCGATTCTAAGTCTCAGAGAAACTAGACTCGTAGAGCTTTCCAACGGCATATGGCACGTCCGATGGTTCCAAGCGATATGTCCCACAGAAATTCTGGAAGTCAGGATACAGTCTCAGGAAAATCTTGGTAGTCCCTGGTGATCTTTGCTCAAACTGCCAAGTTGCAGCCATTGTTTGGGTGACTTTTCCAACTCCGATTGATCTGAAATTTTGACACAATACACTTTAGCTTACCAAATATATGCATACCAAATTTCATCAAATTTGGAAAAGGATAGGTCAGTCAAAAACAGGCCTCAAAATCACGAAAACAACATATTTTGCACTTTTGCACTTTTGCCTCAGATTTCTATACTTAGTCGTTTTTCTGACAATTAATCACACTTTCTCCAAAACTCTACCAAATTGACACTAAACTAAATTATGACTCCATCTTAGGTAAATAAGGGTTAAACGAAGCATAAATGAGGGCATACGCATATTAATATCGTCGCACATTGTGCTCCTATCAATTTATTATGATTTTGGTTGAGGAGTGTTGTCTAGTTGCTTGTTGATAATGCATGCTCATGTATGAGTCCAGGCTTCTTTCAGTGAATGTCCAGTCATTATTGGGATCCCCTTCTAACTTCCAAGTGTACACTGGATTATTGAAACCTCATGAAAGAATCATGGCTCTTGATCTGCCTCATGGTACGTGGACATCTTTCTCATGGTTATCAGGTGTGTACATCTTCTGTTGATTGTTTTGCTATACTTTTTTGCTTTAATAGGTTAATAAAGATGACTTTGTAGTTGAAGGATAGTCTACTGACTTATTTCTTGTACTTTTTGGCATGGAAGTAAATTATGCTAAGACTGTCTCGTGCTTCACATTTATGGTTCACATACGAGTTAAAGAATGATACAAAATTATATAAGTAGTATAACTGAATATTCATATTAAAGATATTTCCATTACACTTCTCTGGAATCTCTATATACTTGTATATTAAGTGAACCCAAGGGCTTAACATAAGAAATTGCTCGTCTTTTCCTAAGGTTGGTGGCTGCTGTATAATGAAGATCACTGCACTTTATTGCGATGCTTATTGGTTTTTGCTTCTGTTATTTCTGCAGATAATGAGAAATGCTGCTGAGACACTTACACCAGTTACACTTGAACTTGGTGGAAAAGATGCATTTATTGTCTGTGAAGATGCAGATGTGGAACATGTATGTATTTTTTCTACCTTTAATGGTATTTATAATGTCTATCAAGCTTGGATATTAAAGTGGCCAATCAACTTGTCTTCACTATGATTTCTTGGTTGTGGAATTCAGCTGTTTCAGGATCACAACTTGTAATTAATCTAGCAGTCTGCTTCTGTCTTCATCAGATTATGTATAGATTTTGTCCTGCTGGGTAACTCCATCCTCTCTTACTTGATGAGTGTAATTATCTTAAAGATTTTGTCCTGGGAAATGAATCAAATGATAGAACTGATGTGGTTTAAAGTTGGCTAATGCTTGGATATTGATTCAGGATTTCATGGAATGCTGAGCATTGTCCTCTGATATATTGATTCAGCAGGTCAAGAGCTACGACTATCTAATGTAATTTTGTCTATATTTTTCTGTTCTATTGGTTAGTATATGATTGTATACTCTCTTACATATCTATATTTTGCAGTACAAACTGATGAAGAAATTGTAGCTGTTATTGCCCAGGAGCTAAGCCATTGGAACCTTAATCAAGAAGCTATTACAGAGCTTGCACAAAGGCAAAGCTTGACTTCAGCTAAAGAAATGGATACTAATGAAGTTTGATTCATGGCTTGGATCTGGCTAGCAGCTAGGATGATTGCTTTTGATTATTGTGTATGTAGTAGCTATGAATGCTAATGTACTCGAATGATATGCATTCAAGTGTGGTTTTATGTGGTAATATGAAGCAGTATTTTTAGAAAAATATTCCAGGTTTGCATTACATAATGAACAGACAACAATTGACTACCAACTAAAGTTCAGACAACCTAAAATTGCTCACACAAATGGTTGATAAAAAGAATATGTTGTATGAAACTAAATGCTCCAATATGTTTTCTGAATCATACAACTCCATAAATGTAAAACTAAATCAGTTGTCTGATTCAGACAACTCAATAAGTAGGAAATGAAATCTATTGTGTGAATCAGACAACTGAATAAAACTGCAATATTCTGTTGTATGTTTAAAAATCACACAACAGAAAAATATATATGTTTTGTTGTATAAACTACACATGTCAGTGTCACGCATGCCAAGCCAGCCATGGCATGACATATAAGTCGTACAACAGAAACTAAAACTGACTTGTTTGACATTTAATCACACAAGCTCGAGATATACAACGGAAAATCCGAACTCACACAACATGTTTCCACCGTTGTATAGTGACTTTTTTGTACTAGTTGACTTACAACCGGGGTAGTTGAAAGTACTATGTCCCTCTTCATCGGACTTACACATCTGACCACACTTATGAACAGGGTCAACGCATATCTCCCCGTCGGAACCATCACGTTCTTGGTAAAAAGTTTCGATACGATCAATACTTTGATCATAGGTGGTAACGTTTCCATCCCCGTCGGAACTCTTACGACCCCATCGTCGAACTTCGATGCGATCGATACGTACCTCAAATTGCTTAAGCATCCTTTTGATTTCAGCCATGTCATTGTTGACGTCACGACCCTCCATTCTGAAATATCCCCTTCTTCGCCTGATCTGAGACATGGAATCCACCAAACCCTCCCAGAGCTCTGATACCAACTAATGAGGATTAGGGTACCGAACACAGGCCTCCAACAATCACTCAACAGACACCAGAAATAAAGAGTAGCAAACTCATAAAACAGGGCAAATCCATGCCACAAATAAACTGATTTTATAGGGTTTCTCACAACTATTACAATACCCATATATATAGGGTTTACAAAACATAGAGAACAAGTAGACTTAAGTTTATATGGAAAGCTAACTAAATGTAATTCCTAAATTAAATGTAAAAAGATACCCTAAGAATATTTAACTAATGAAATATCAAAGATTAGGGAGCAGATCAGCTGTCCCGAATAAACCAGTGCC
Organism: Potentilla sterilis; assembly: GCA_963682095.1. Classification (NCBI taxonomy): domain Eukaryota; kingdom Viridiplantae; phylum Streptophyta; class Magnoliopsida; order Rosales; family Rosaceae; genus Potentilla; species Potentilla sterilis. The sequence goes on from OY821764.1 coordinate 24,651,662, forward strand.
AAACTTGTCCCTTCCTTGTTAGCGCGACATGTGTCCATCCCTGTTAACACCTCTAACACTGTTAGCTGCTAATAATTATATAAAAAATTTGAACAATATTACTGAAGAATAGGATTTCGTCAAATTAAAAAAGGTGTCTACCGAGTTCCCATCAGTCTTCCTCTTCTTCTTCCATCGTCTTTCCTCTCTCCTCTTTAGAAACCCCTGCAAAACGCATTCAACTTTTTCTTTATCATTCCAATCTTACAGGTAGAAATTTCTGTAAGATTTATGTTTGAAATTTCTTACAGGAGTAGCTTATGTCTCTTTTGCCCAATGGGTTGTTGTGATTCTTGTTTATACCTTTGTGTATCATATGATGGAGCCGCCCTTGGAGTATTATGAGGTTGTTGAAGATGGGGCTGAGATTGAGGAATTGAAAGCTGAGGTTGAGGAATCGAAGATGACAGAGGTGCCGATCTCAGCAGGCCTTTACTTGTTGAAGCTGAATTAGGTGTTTGGCTGAACCAAGGATGGTTAGGAGGATCAGAATTGTTGCTGAACAAACTCCAGTACGGCACATACTTCAACCCCCAACAATTGCTTCACTGTTGGCTATCATTATTGGGACGGTGCCTCAGTTGAAAGCTTTGGTCTTCGGGTATGATGCTCCACTAGCCTTCCTCACAGATAGTTTAGAGATTTTAGCTGGTGCTATGGTGCCTTCTGTGATGCTTATTCTCTGGTATGATTCAGTAATATTGTTCAAATTTTTAATAAAATTAATAGCAGCTAACAGTGTTAGAGGTGTTAACAGGGATGGACACATGTCGCGCTAACAAGAAAGGGACATGTTTGGCACTGGTTTATTCGGGACAGCTGATCTGCTCCCCAAATATTACAACCTATAATTAAATAACAAATAATATCTTTAAAGTTGCCTTATATGCTTCTGCATCAATATGTACCTTGATGAAGTTCTTCGATTAGCTCACTCTCCATTGCTGATTTTTCCTTAATTGTGGACTTGTCTTTTCAATTTCTACTACTAATGTACAGTTAAACATCGATAAATGAATGTTCAATGAATTAATAACTTCGATTAAATAATAATAATAATAATTTTCTCCAGTCCTGACCCGGGACTAATGTATATGACGCACTACTACAAAAAACTCAATACACAACACAAATCAGACAACACTTTGAAAGTTACATGTTGTGTGAATCACTGAACTGTTTCACACGACCTAAAGTGAATAATTTGTGTTGTATGAGGGTACACATTTTCCATATTCTGAAAAACGTTTTTCCAGATTTTGTCACACAACTCTGACACACATTTTCTGTTGTATGATTACTGAAAATCTTGGCGGCAGAACTCCCTCCGACATTGAAACTCAAATTTGGGCAAGGTCTAGATGGACAGACAACAAAATTCTTGTTTTGTGTTGTATGATAATGTCACATCCTGCATTAGGTGTCACCAAGTGTAAGGTGACAAATACTTGTACAACAGAATTTTGTAGTTTTGTTGTATGACTGGGTTTGCTTGTCATTCTCCCACATTCATTTTGGCTCCAATGGCTTGGGGTAGCAATTCTCAAAGCGGGAAATTTGCCTCCATAGTTTTCTGGTTTTGAAAACATACATGTGTTACAATTCTCACAACAATTGTTTTCTATTCTGTTGTGCAATTGTTTTGAAGCTTCTACAGGAACACACCCATGGAATACCTAGTATAAAGAAAAGAAAACTGGTACAACAATTTTATAATTTTCTGTTGTACGAAGGAAAACCTAATACCATGCCAAACTTGTCAAAATTGAAAATTGTGGCTAGCGGTAAATTTCCCTCTCAAAATCACCCATTTGAGCTAAAATGAAAAATATGCCACATCTAATATATTTTCAGTTGTGTCGTAAACTTAGAATATATTGAAAACATATTTAATAACCTAACAAGTTCTCTCTTCACAAATCACAGAACTCCCCTCTCACATAACGAAGGCTTCTCTCTCCCAAATACGAAAAACCCCAAACTCTCTCTCTCGATCCCGAGCTCGAACTCACCCACACTCCGGTCAGCACTCTAATGCTCTTCCGACGAAGCCCTAAACTCGAAAACAGTAAGCCGTAAACTCGAAACGAATTCGTTTTCAAGCCATAAATTTGATTAGCCTTCAATTTCAGCCCTAAAGTTTTTGTTCTCTTCTTCAAATTCTCTTATGTTTCTCTCCGGGCCCCCAATGCCTTCCGTAAACCCAAACACAACTCCTCCCTCTTCTTCTTATCCTCCAAGCCCTCCTCCTCTTCCTCTTCATCCGCCGCTGAAACCGCATCAACCTCCACCGGCCTCGTTAAGAAGCGCCCCATCCTTACCAAGAGCGTCACCGCCGGCCTAATCTACACCGCCCCTGTTTGTGCTACTGTTTGTATCTCGGCCTTGTATATGATCTTGCCATAATCATGATTCGGTGTTGTCGTCGAGCTCCTCTCAGATTGCCTCGTCTTCTCTCAGATTGCCTTCGTCTTCAGCTCCTCGGTAAGGACTAAACTCGGCCCTGGTTTCTCGTTAAAGATGGGGCTCAGCCCTGTCAATTCCATTCAGTTCGTCTCTCTCCAACTAATCAATTCAACTAATTATGTAATTGCTTCAATTTTATAATTTGGGGATTTATGAATTGGGTCATGGGAGGATGGGGCTCTGGGAGGCGGGTTCAATCTTAGTTTATACTTTGCTAGAGGGTTTGCAAGAATGGGATTGGAGTGGTCTATATATGCAGTGGCCTTTTGAACTTTTGTTCATTTATGCAATTGGTGTGTCTTCAAGCGAAAACCACGTTATTTGATCCAGCTTAGTTTCTTCTTTTTGAGCATCTGACACTAATTTCTGTGTCACTATGGTGGTCTCTAGTTTTGGCTTTTATGTTTTCCTGGTGTAAGAGATAAATCGCTAAATAATGGTTACGGTTTTTGTTTTTATTCCCACAGAAGGTTGAAATGTAATATTGTCACGTTATCAAAGAGTGTCATTATGTATGAGATGTAATGGAGCTATGACTTGAAGAAGTATTTTTGCATTTTCTGCATTGCTGAATGTTACCTGTGTCAAATGTTTTCCCCAGATATAATGGTGAAGCCAAGTTCAGCATTGTTTTGGTGAAGCCAAGTACACTAGTTTTGGCTTCACAAAATGATCACCCTCATATATTTCCAGAGAACCAGGTTTCCTTCTCTTTTGTTCTCTGCATTGTGTGTAATCAATCTAATTAAACAGAATATTAACTCCTTCTCTTTGGTATATGGACTTTGTGCCATCTTAGTAAGCTTCTGTAACATTTGGTGATTTTATCAAGCATGGATGAGTTATTTCTTATGGTGTGCGCTGAAGAGGTTTAATTAATGTACTTGTCAATTCTGCATACAGTTGTATGTCGTGTTTGTTTTAGAGCATGGTGGCAAAGATCTGGAAAGCTTTGTACTTCTTAACTTTGATGAGGCAAGGAGTTTGTTAGTACAGGTAAGTCATGTTTTGAAACAGCATTCTTGTGGTGATTCCTGGGTGATTGCTGAACTTTAATTTGTAACAAATGATTGAACTGTCATTCCAGGTTACAACTGCACTTGCTATAGCTGAAGCTGCATATGAATTTGAGCACCGTGATCTCCACTGGTATGGTTTTTCATTTTTTTTATTTTTTTTCCGCCTGTAATATTATCAGTTGAATAGATGATTGTGAGTTGGTGTAATGCTTCTGTTACAGGGGAAACATACTTTTGAGTAGGAGTGATTCAGTTACAATGCAGTTCACTCTTGATGGAAAGCAGATGCTCATACGCTTTTTTGGATTAGCAATATCAATAATTGATTTCAGTCTTTCAAGAATCAATACTGGTGAGTACGTTTTCAAGTTTTTGTAATGTGCTTGCTATGGTAATGGTTACATTTTTTGTTGGTGTAGCATGTTTAACAATCATGATAACACAGGATTGATGAGCGGCAAAGGATTGATGATGCAGGAGGATTTGTAATGTGGGCAGGGAAGGTTTCTTAATGATTGATTTGAAGTTCTAATTAACATGATTTATAGTTTGCGTTCTTAATGGTGGATATGTTAACAACAGGAACTTGGAGAGTTGGAGGTGTTCTTGCTGTTTCTCGTGCATTTGGAGATAGGCTGTTGAAGCAGTATGTTGTTGCTGATCCTGAAATCCAGGTTTGATTCTCATTACAGATATGTTAATGTCAACAGTTTTCTGTACGTGATTTAGTCCATTAATTTTCTTCTATCTGATGAACTTAGAAGTTCGATATTGCTGGCTTAATGTCTATTTGAATTGAAGAGTTAGTTAATTTGTAGCACGGTTTTTGAATTGAAGAATTGGTCGATTTGTATGCCTGGCGCTTTTGTTGCTTGCTTCTTTATTCAGCTTGTTGGAGTATTTAATTAGCCTGGTTTTTTATTCGGTAGGAGGAAAAGATTGACAACACTCTAGAGTTTCTTATCCTTGCAAGTGATGGACTGTGGATGCTATAACTTTTCTGCCTAAAACATTCATTATATACTGGTTTTACCATTTCTGCCCAAAGCATTCATTATATCCATGTTTTAGGTCCATAATTGCTTCAAGTATGTGAATGCTAGACTATAGTGGATCACTTCGTAATAAGTTTTTCTACTCTTTAGTCTTCATACTCGACTTCTAAGTTTGATAGTGTGTGATATCTTGCAGAACTAGGAATGGATCAGTTCCTCCTCTAGCCAATAGGGCAGCCCTTGCCTTCTAGCCTCCTGATGGTGTGTACTGCATTGTACAGTGACGGTGAGGGTGAGCGTAAGTACTTGTATTATTTTCTCCAGCTTATCAGTGATTTTGTAGTACAAGGCCCTAACTATTAATGGCTGAGCTGCTTAGACTGTAGTTCTAGCTGCTCTCATTAGCTTCTTGAGCGGACTCCCTGTCCGCATCCTTGTATTTTGCTTTTCTTTCTAATAAAGCTGGTTTTTTTTTTAATGGTACGTTGTCATGCTATTTGTTATTAAGCTGTAAGATGTTATAGTACCATGGGCTCAGCCAAGCTTATAGCTAGTAATACCATGATAGTTGAAGGTACCTCTTGAATATTTGGGATTATGTTATTTCTGGGCATTTGTTTCTCTGTTTTCACTACTATGTATAGATGATTTTCTTGTTACATAATTAACTGAGATGAGATATTTAACAAGTTAGCTAATAAATACTTGCAGATTGGCTAGCTGTGGTAGCATGTTCATTAGCAATCATAGGAGTAGTTCGTAAAGAGAACTTGTCTGCGGTTTAATTAGTTTACCATATTGCAGATGAAGGCCAGGAAAGAGAACAATGCAGGTGCAAGGAAGGATAGTATGAGCTTGAGAGGGCACTCCAAGTCTGAGCAGCAGCATGAGTATCATCTGCAAACGTGTTAGTGTTTCTGTTCTTTCCCAACTAGCACATTTTCAGCTAAGGTGGTAACTTAACCTGGGAAGTTATAACCCTTTTCCATGACTAAGAGAGCTATATATCAGAGGTATACTAATAGTATAAGTAAAAATTAGAACATTAGAATTAGAAGTGCAATAATTGTATATACATTTGATCATTTGAAAGTACTTTTCATTAGACTCCTATTTTTTTATCTTGCTGGAAATGATATTGTTTATTTGTAGTGAAGAATTGCGTAGTATATGGTCAAAATATGTCTTATGCTAAGTGCCTTGTTTTTACATGATATAATCTCCTGATGGTTTAGGCTGTGCCCATGGAACTGTTGCCAGAGCTGCTGTGCCCAATGGAGCTCAGGCTGTGGAGAATGTGGAGAATATGAATGGCATAATATCCTGATGGTTTAGGCTGTGGAGAATGTGAATGGCATCATTGGACCTGTCTTGATTAAGTTCCTATTCCAATGAGGCAATTGATTGTTTACGTATGTGTTTGTTTGTTTTGTGCACTGCAGAACCCGACTGTTTGTTTTGTTCAACCTGACGCCAAGTAGGGTTAGCCTCATTTTTATTGATCTAGGCAAACAACTTTTTAGGTTTTTAGAACAATTTTCAGCTTTTGATTGTAGCTACGAATGTAGCCAGCTAGGTAGGAAAATTGCTAGCAGCTTTTGAATTTGTATGTGGTAGAGGGTGTGCAGCTTTTAATTATAGCTAGGAATGTAGCAGCTTAGGCTATTTACATGTATGTGGTACAATGATCACTTGAATGAAATGTAATGAAACTTAATTTATATGCAATGGTTTTGATCAATTTTTTTTGCGGTAATGGTGCGGGTTTTGTACAACAGTGTACATGTTTTTGTGTTAAATATGTTGTATGTTTGAAGCTCAGACAACAAATTTTCATATGACCAAAAGCTTAAGTCTATTGTGTGATACAACATTACAACATGCTAGCTAGGTGCTCAAATCAGTTGTGTGAATCATACAACTCAATAAATATGAAACGAAACCAGTTGTCTGAATCAGACAACTAAATAAGTGGGAGATGAAATCTGTTGTGCGAATGAGACAACAGAATAAAATTGCAATATTCTGTTGTATGTTTAAAACTTACACAACATAAAAATATGTATATTCTGTTGTATGAACTAGACATGTCAGTGCAGCGAATGCCAAGCCAGCCATGGCATGGCATATAAGTTGTACAACAGAAATTATAAGTTGGTCGTTGGACGTTTCATCACACAAGCTCGAGATATACGACGGTTTTTTCGAACTTACACAACGGTGCAGCACCGTTGTGTATTGAGTTTTTTGTAGTAGTGACGTGATCGAGATTGGTTGTTCAATTAACCCTCATGTGTAATTGTAATATCGTTCAGAAGTGAGTATCGTTCAAACTGAGGATAGAGGGTACTCTTACAATATACGTTAACAACAAATATTAAAACAAATAAATATGGGGGTTTTGGATATCAATGCAAAAGTAGAAAAGCAATATAAATTCAATGAATGACATGTTTAAGTTAGAAACTACAGTAATTCACCACCGTTATACTCTACCCTTGATTAACCTTAGAAAACATTCAACTAATAGCGATTGACAACAAACAAGAATAATCATGACAGCATTGAAGTTGTCATTTTTTACTTTTCAAATATTATCTAATGCCGTGACTGCACTTTTCGTTAGAAACATTCTCTAACAGGTCCACTAGCTCTGACAGCAGTAGTCTAGCAAATCAAGTATAAATCATTATGATCTATGAAAGTTTGTTCGTTGATTAAAGTCTAAGTAGCGTGACAGCACTCTCTACCCAAATCAATAAGCATCATTTGATTTATCTTCGCAAGTGAGAGAGTCGCTACTTGGTGAGAGAAAGAAACATAACAATTAGGTGAAATATCTCTTAAACCCTAGCTGCAATCACATGTAAATAATCTACATTACTCACCAAAGAAAATAAACATGCAAGAGTTATCAATAGCACAAATCAAACCATACCAATCACATAGATATCAAATATTAAACTAAGCAAACATAATCAAGAGTTTTGCATAAACAGGGTTCATGTGCAGCCCCTAACTAGAAGAATTTAGTTACACATTATAAAGAAGAAAACATAGAAGAGAAGGTGTAGGGTGTCATCTCTGCCCCCCAGTACATGTTTTCAGATGCTATATATACAGAGAGAATACACAACCCTAGTTGCATGAGGTCTCTTATGATTGGTCCACAAAAGCAAGCCACAATCTTGTAAAATTCCTCTATGACGTCTTTTTGATGATTGTGGTGTCTTGAATTGCACAGAAAATTCGTCCAAAAAAGATTCATGGTCAAACTCTCCTTATTTGATATGATATCAAATTCGCGTCAGATTGACTTTCGGGTACTAAATAGATAGCGACAAACCGCAAGATGTTCTGAAAAGTAGACATTTGTAGTTATCAATTGATATGAGGATCATAATCTAGTTTGTTCTGAGCTGTGCTCAGGTCTCTGTCAAAGTTGGCTGACCTGCTAAGGCAGAACTCTAGATTTTGCCTTTAATGCATCTTTTCTCCTATGTTTTCTCCTATGCTTCAAAATACACCTAAAATCATAAAACAAAGTTAAATACTATATAGTAACAAAGTTATAGACGCTGTGGTTCTTGAGCCTCCCCTTCCGATCTCCAATCCCTAATATCATCCCTATGACTAACCTTGATGCCGTCACCCGTAGTTTCGCGCAATCCCTTGCCATCGCAGGCAATGAAGTGGTGGATTTGTCGATCTTCCATGAGGAGGACGACAATGCTGTGTATGAGGGAGGGCAGTTCTTCCTCCTTGCGCGCCCCCTAACACGCAAACCTTACAAAGCTTCTGATCTTCGGTCGCACTTCAAGTGCATCTGGAAACTTGAAGATTCCTTCCAGGTTCAAGATAGAACAAAAGCGAGGAACCTGTTCGCTTTCAATGTGAGAAAGGATGCCAAAAAAATCCTGTTTGGAGGGCCGTGGTACTTCGGAAGAGCTCCAGTGGTGTTTCACGAGTATGATGGTGTCCAGGATATTCATCAGGTTCCAATGGATGAGCTTTTTTTCTGGGTTCATCTCTCCAACATGCCTCCAAAGTTCGAGCATCCGAGGTGGATTCGTAACGTTTCTATGGTAGCAAGAAATTTTCTTGGTATGGATGACAAAACTTGGAAGGCAAATCAGCTCATTAGGGTTAGGGTTTCTCATGCCCTAGATCGACCTTTCTTCCCCCAAAAGGTAATCAAGTTTTCAGTCACTGTTAAAAATGAGGTATCGTTTTATTATGAAAACCTCAATGGACGATGCAAAACTTGCAATCTAATATGGCATGAAGAGGAAGTTTGTCGTGCTGCTGCGGATGGACCCAACAACCCTTGCTCTAATCCGATAGTGCACAAGCTGAATGTTGACATCAGGAGTCCTATGTTTGCGTCGCCTCTTACCTCAGACGGTTTGTTCCGTTTTAAGGGTGACCACTCTCCTTTCATGCCATCTACTGCCAAACCTTTGTTTGGGGAGGGAAGCAGCAAATCCCGTAGCCCTGTTGTGATTAACATGATGTTGATGTCACAGCCTGTGGACAAACAGTCTTGCTCTGGTATAGATGGGAGAGTCTTATGCTGATGCAGGAAGTAGTAAAGAAGCAACTGATGAAGATACCATGACTAAGCGTGACCGGGCCTCTACTCCTTCTCCAAAGAAGCTTCAACGTTCATTTCAAGATTTCATGGCAGGTACACAATCTATTGCACCTACACAGAAACTAAAACTCCCAATGTTTACTGAACAGTTTACTGCTAAATTTTTGGGCTTGGTGGAATCACAAAGCGGCGCTATGATGAGAAAGGAAGCTACTCCGGGGCCTATAACAGTAGAACCAAGCAACAAGAAGAGAAGACTAGGACGCCCGCTGGGTTCCAGAAACAAAAATCTTTCACAGTCGACGAAAGTCCCTGCTGCATTTGTGCTGACTTACCTCTATATATGGTGGCAAACCTCCTAGCCCTAGTGATAAGGGCTAAGAAATAATTTAATGTTCCCTTAGTTTATCATCTCCACACCCTTTGTTTTAGGGCAAGGAGTGTTTAATTTTGCTTCAGTCTTTAATTTCGTGTTGAACCTTATACCTATTATCCATGCTTTGGTCATAAAGTTAGGTTTTTTTTATTTTCCTGTCCAATGTGCGGTAGTTTCGAATATAGGTGGTCTAGCCTATGTATCATGTTGGTGTCTTGTGCACCATGAAGCCTTGTTCTATCCTGCAAATATGTGATAGGGGGTGGATATGTAATGACCATCTTGGCTTGCGTGGTTGAAAAAATAAATAAAAAAATTAAGCAAAGTGTAGAGTTATAACATTAATAATGTAGGAATCTCGCTAAATGCATAAGATGATAATTTTTTTGGACTCCCTTTAGGTCCCAGTGACTATATAAAATAATAATTAATAAAATAAATATTTAAAAATATCACAAAAATGCTAATAATTGATTAAATATAAAAGAAATAGTAAATAAAATTTATAGTACAAATTAAAGAAATTTTAATAATTTATTATTGTATAATTTGGTATCTTTTTCTCATTATTCTAGAAAGTTACCATTTTCAAAGTTACCATAATTATAGATAAGACTAGAAATGCATATATAGAAAGATTAAGATAGGTAATGTAACTTGAAATAACAACAAAACTCTCTATAAAGTAATATTTAATCATTTATCATTCATTTATCGATAATATAATAACCCTGTTAAAATAATAATTTTTCATGATCCCGACATTATTCATTTATAGAGGTTATACTATATGTGATCTCATCGTAATAAACTTATAATAGGTACCTTTAGTATTGCCGAGTTACCATGTGTATTTGAAGAAGAAAAAAAGTGAATTAACACACACCATTAATAATTATAATTTGGGAGCTAGTAACAATTCTAATCAATTTCTCACCAATTTATTCGTTCAAAACACTACTAACTATTGGGGCTATAGGAACGGCCGGTATTTCCTCCCTACTGATACTATTGGGGACTGATACCGTCCCTATTGGTGTCTGGGGATGAATTTTCTGTCCGTCGCCGGATGTACCCGCTCCAATTGTGTTTTTAACATTTTGGGGAGGGATTTTTCTGTCCGTGCCTAACTTGGCACCACCCCTTACAAGATATCATGCGCTGCTCTAATTTTAGAGAGAGATTTTTCTGTCCGTCCTCAATCTTCCCTTTTTGAACAAAAAAAAAATTAATATTAGTTTTGTACATGGGATCGACTTATGGCTCGGCTTTTTACCAGTCTGGTATTGAATCTTCACTAGTATTCGAAAAATTACCGGATGAGGAGGAGGAGACTGGCCGGAGGAGGAGGCGGCCGGAGGAGGAGATTGGCCGGAGGAGGAGGCGGCCGGATGGAGGAGGAGGCCGGATGGAGGAGGAGGGGAAGGAGGAACGTCGGATCGGCCGGATGGAGGAGGAGGAGGAGAATTCGTCGTCGATTTGAGGAGGAGGAGGAGGAGAGCGGCGGTGCAGAGGTTTCTGAATTGCTGCGGAGGTTTACAGCGGAGGAGAAAGCAAAAAAAAGGGGAAAACGGAGGCTAGGGTTCGGCAGTTTCAGACTTATACCCGAAAGAATAGCCGACGATTTAAAAAGATTTCGTCGGCTATTCTTCAACATAGCCGACGAAATCTTTGAACTCGTCGGCTATTCTTTGAATGTCGTCGGCTATACTTTAGGCGCTCAGCAGCCGTCCGATCTCCCCCATCCAACGGCGGACAATGAAAAGGCGCGGATCGCAAGAGTTTAGCCGACGAATTTAAATATTTCGTCGGCTATTCTTTGGACATTCAGCAGCCGTTGGATCTGAGCCATCCAACGGCGGACAATAAGCGGATCGCAAGAGTTTAGCCGACGGAATATAATTTTTGTCGGCTAAACCTTTGGTTAAACTACGAAGTCAAACCTCTAAACGCTTTAAAACGGAAATTGGCCTGTCTAAATGACGTTTTTTGGCCTGACCTTTAACAGATAATAGTTTCAAATCGATGAGACGCAACTAATCGTATAAAAATTTTCCTCAAAATATTTACCGACTGTCAGGCTACCCATAGGAAAACGGAAGTAAAAAACAGTTAACCGCAACATTCGGCACACAGATTTTGTCGGAATCTTGTCATTTTTCAACCGTAGACGTATTTCAATATTTCGGTCATATCTTATTTCACGACACATTTGCATTTGAAGGATGAAGCAATGGTTTGTCGATAGTGATAGAAAATAGAAGCTGCTCTTTTTTTTGTTTTTTTTTTTAATCATAGCCGACGAAATCAAACCTAGTACTCGTCGGCTATTCTTTTGTCGTTTTCTGTCAAGAATAAAATATGTATTTTTCAATAAAGTTATGGCCGACGAAATAATGAATTTTTCGTCGGCTATTATGAGAATAGCCAACGAAATAATGCATTTTTCGTCGGCTATTCTATGAAAAAAAATAAAAAAATCAGTGGTTTTACACCTCTCGTATTCCGATGTCCTGTTCATATATAATCAAAATTGAACATAAAAAAAAACATAAACCCAGCAGTCAACATATTAAAAAAAATTTTTTTAAGGGGTTTGGAACCCAGCCTAGCTGGGAGGCTCATCCCCACGCCCGTTCATTAGAAATGAGTGGATTACAAATGAAAGGATTACATCATCTAAATTACTTAATCCGTCGGATTATAATCGGAATCATCGGATGAGTCTTCTTCGGTTTCTGAATTGCTCGATAGGGGTAATCTATGTCTTTCCTCACCATTAGAGTCCTCATTAGTTTCTTCATTTGGATCAACATCAACAAGCAGTGGCTCTTCACGGCGAATTCGTACCGGCGTGTTTAGGCGAATAAAGAGGAGTCAGGAATACCATTTGAGTTGGGCTCTTGATACGCGGCGCCCCCTTCCTCGTTCTCTTCAGCCACTCCAAGTGTAGACGCCCGGTAAATGTTGCGATAGTGGATAGTGTTGACTACTTTCCAAAGGTCACCCTTGGCGAGATCATCAAGATAAAACACTTGTTTCACTCATGTGGCTAAAACGAATGGGTCGTCCTCATACCATGATGTACTAGTGTTCACAGAAGTTATGCCGTATTGATCAGTTTTCATGCTCTACGGCCGTGTGTCAAACCATCTACACTTGAAAAGGTGCACTTTCATGCCTTCCTCATAATGCAGTTCCACAACTGAATGGAGAACACCGTAATAGTCAACTCCATCATCCCCACCATGTGCCATAACCCCTGAATTTTGTGTTTTCAGTCTGAGGTCTCTCTCTTCACATCGAAATAACACACCATTCACCTTGCACGTCGCATGAACTTTGGAATAGACCGGCTTCATCGCTAGAAGTCTGAGTTCGTGCGACCAATTAGGGTGATTATCATCTTTAATAAGGTCCATCTGCAACCATCAGAATCAACTATAAATATGAATAATTATACACAATAATATATGAATATTTTAGAATAGTGTTAAAGTTACGTACCCAGCGGCCGAAATACTCTGCGAATGTCCGGTTGTGGTAATCGAGATCACCTCCAACTCCATCACAGTTTAGATGCATGTTCTTCCAAAACTGAACTTCTGGACAGTTGATTAGTACCCACCAATGTGCAATGGCTACCTCATAATCTTTCAACTTGTAGGAAACTGGCATGTTTCCACCGAGGACAACATCGTCGGAGAGTATGGAAAGATTGAACTGTGAAGGTACATCTTCCGGTATGCTTTCCTGTAACGCTCCTAAATACAGCTTCACGTAGGTGACGCACTCGTGCGCAATATATGCTTCAGCTATACATCCTTCAGGTGCGGATTTGTTTTGGACAAAATCACCGTATTGTCCAAGTTGCCTATAAATCAAGTTTTTAAAGTGTTATGATAATTCGTTAATAATAAATCACATATATTGATGAGGAAATTAACATAAGGTGTAAAATACGTACCTTTCCATCAGATACATCCAAGTGAAGTGCACAGGACCGGTAAGCAACAACTGCCGAGGAAGATGGATCATGAGGTGAGGCATGATGTCGAAAAAATTTGGAGGAAATATCATCTCAAATTTACACATGATATGAAAGATGTCTTGTTGCATTTCCCGGAGGTTAGATTTTCTCACTTCCCGTGTGCATACCTTCTGGAAAAATCTTGCCAACGCTACTAACGGCTCCACAACGTGACGGGGAAGGAACGGTCGAATGAAAACAGGGAAGAGACGTTGTAGCAGGATATGATTGTCATGACTCTTCAACCCGTAAAGATTGTTGAATTGTCTGTTCACACACTTGGCTATATTTCCAGCAAAACCTGAAGGAAGCTAGATTGTTGAATTGTCTGTTCACACACTTATCCAATGGAAAATTTCTGATTTATGCTCAGGCTTGACGGTGTAAGGAGCTTGAGGCATTTTTCTCTTCCCTTGTTTCAACCATAGTGGTTTTCTGATATTCATGTTTTGCAGATCAGTACGAGCCTTAGGACCGTCTTTCGTCTTCCCCTCCAAGTTCAGCGTTGTGCCCACCACACTTTCAGAAACATTTTTTTCTATGTGCATAACGTCTAGGAAGTGACGGATCAGCAACTCACACCAGTACGGGAGTTCCCACAATATGCTCTTATGTGTCCAGAATTTGTACTCCTCAGGCCTTTTAGGTATTTCCGCTACAATATCGGGATGATTGCTGAGGGGCCCAAAATCGTACTCATTAAGCACTGCTAAAATTTCTCTTCCCGTCCATCTTCTGGGGGGACCACCGTGTTCTTCGGTTCCATCAAATGCGGCAGACTCGTAACGCCAGAGGTGATCCACCGGAAGGAACACACGATGACCCATTCTGCATATCTTGTTGCAATGAGGGGTGCTCCCATAATCGCTGAGGCACTCTGGACAAGCCTTGTATCCCCTAACAACGCTGCCCGACAACATCCCATAAGCAGGAAAATCACTGATGGTACCAATAACCATGACATGCATCTGGAACGTCTCCTTCTTGTACTTGTCAAAAGTGGGATGACCAACGTCCCACAACACCTTAAGCTCTTCAATCAATAGTCTCATATACACATCGAGACATTTCCCTGGGTAACTAGGCCCCGGAATCAGCAACGTCAACATATTATATTCCTTCTTCGCGCACATCCACGGAGGAAGGTTGTGAGGTACCAAAACCACCGGCCATATAGTGTATGAAAGACTCATGGTGCCGAAAGGGTTGAACCCGTCGGTTGAGAGCCCGAGCCTGACGTTTCTGACATCTGACGCAAAATGAGGAAACTCATTGTTTATATGCTTCCAAGCCGCTCCGTCAGAGATGTGTGTCATGATATCTGCGTCTCCCGCGTCCTGCTCACCGTACCATCTCATAGCTTTTGCGGTGGTTTCTGACATGTACAACCGCTCAAGCCTATCTCTTAACGGAAAATACCGAAGCACTTTCACAGGTTTCCTATTGCCTGCTCCGGTCAACTTATATCGGTCAGACTGACATATCGGACATGCGTCAAGGCTAGCAAGGTCATTCCCTTCTGCATCTTTACCCCAGAAGAGAACGCAGTCAAATGCGCATGCATGGATCTTAATGTAGGAAAGCCCTAGATCTTTGAGGATACTTCGGACCTTACGGTGATTGGAAGGATTACGATGACCCTCCTCCAACAACGAAGAAGTGTACTGTAGATATTCATCCACTTGCCTGATGCTCGATTTTGTCTCGACTTTAATCCTCATTACCTCCATCACACTTTGAAGAACTGTCTTTTCAGAACTTGAAGACACAGGGGTCTATTGCAATGTAATCAGTTTGTTGTACTTGTCAAAAGCAGCAGTGTTGACAACTTGTGGGAACGGCTGCACCGGGTCATGCATTTATTGTTCCCCACGTACACCGCTTTCAAAAGGAAACACGTCGTTAACGAATGTCATTGTTGGATCGTTGGATGTACTATTACTGCCCGCCTAAAAAAACTGCCCATGATCATGCGGTCCATCTAATGATGGCTCACCGTGATATATCCAACGTTTGTACTTCAGCCAAAACCCATTACTCTTTAGGTGCTCCCATACTGTCCTAATCGGAAATCGACACATATCACTGCGACACTTACATTTCTTGCACGGGCAATAATGGTATTCATTCCCGTTTGCATTTTCCTCGACGAACTGCAAAAAATCCACAACTCCTGTAGTGTATCGTCGGTCATGCCTTGGAAGCGAAATCCAACTCTTATCCCGATCCATATATAGCCTGATAATAATATATATGTATAACTTTAATTAATAAGAAATTAATTAACACATACATATATATATATATATATATAAATCTTTAATAATTAATTACATTACAATATATATTATTATCAACATCAACTCATATATATATACCATTAATTAACAACCATTATTTAAGTTACACTATATATTAACCATTATTTAAGTTAATTACACTATCAACAACTATTAATTAACATATATATATATATATATATATATATATATATATATTTTAACACTAATTAAAATAACATCAAATTAAAACACATAATTAAACTAAAACTCAAATTCAACTCGACTAAAACTGAAAATCAACATATATACATACATTCTAACACTAAAACAACAACAAATTAAACAAAAAATCACTTAATAAATCAAAATCACTAAAACTCAAAATCAACTCAACTAAAACTCAAAATCAACATATATACATACATTCTAACACTAAAACAACAACAAAACAAAAAATCACTTACTAAATCAAAATCACTAAATTAAAACTCAAAATCAACTCAACTAAAACTCAAAATCAACATATATACACATATACGTACCTATATATAGCTCCACAATGTAAGAGAGGACGGATTTCAACAATACCCACAGATTTTTCACTCTTTCTCCCGTTTTTTTTCGTTTTTTTTTAAATGAGCAGCTGCTGTCCATATCTGAAACTATAAAGACTTATAGCCGACGAAAATGCCAATTTCATCGGCCAAACTTTCAAAAGTTTTCGTCGGCTATACTTTCAGAGAATAGGCGACGAAAATTTTAAATCGTCGGCCATTCTAGGGGTATGGCCGACGAAAAATATTTTTAGGGACGAAAGAAAAAATCGTCGGCCATTCTTGTGGAAAAGCCGACGATTTTTAATTTTTAGGGACGACAGAAAAAATCGTCGGCCATTCTAGGGGAATAGCCGACGAAAATAGTATGTCGTCGGCCGTTTTTTTTTTTTCGTCGGTAAAAGGCTTTTTTCTGGTAGTGTGAGGCGACAAAGTTACTGTTTCCCTTTACAATATTCGTCGCTTCAGTGCTTGTTTCCAGTAGTGTATATATGATAAAATTTAGCTAAAAACATTATAGATTCATGGAGAAACGAAGAAACATACAATGACGTCCACATCTCTATCCACAAAGAGGGTTTATAAGATGCGTTTGGTCCTCCAAAAGTCTTCCCACATCGCATTCCATTGCAGGTATTAATATGCATATATAACATAATAAAAATAAATAAATACATTTTGTTATATACTGGCCTGGTAATAAATTAGGGTTTTGCAAATTTATTAGAAATGGATTTACTTACCACTTGTTGACAGTAGCCGCAGAGAGGCTACAGCAGGCCCACAGACCCGCAGCAAGTGCACCAGGGCCCGGCCCAAGGCCCGGGACCGGCTCACCAGCATCCGGCCTCGGGGCCCAGCACTCTATCCTGCCGCCAGGGACCCTGGGGCCGGGGGCGCCTGCCTGCCAAAGAGGGCACCAGAATGTACAAACAGAAGGGAACCAGTCCCACATCGAAGGGTAAGGCCAGCCCTCACCCCCAACCACCTATATAAGGGCCCCAACTACCCTCTTTAATAGGTAACTTGTCTCTCTCCCCGCTTACATACGTGCCTTGGTTATATATATTCCAACTATACTAACTTAGGCATCGGAGAGGAGAAGACCGGCCCGCCCGGTATTCCCCTTAGTGAGCAGGATTGCAGGAGATCAAGTTGGATTCATCTGTATCTACCAGGCCCCCGGGTTTAGGCAGAAACAATTGGCGCCGTCTGTGGGAAGTCTCGTTCAAAAAGTGGGTGTTGCTCTACCGGAGAGTAGAACCCTATTGATCCTTTGGAGAGGTAGCTACATCCGCAGTCCGGAAGCTATGGAAGGAAGGAAGATAAAAGCCAGCACGGAAAGACCGAAAGGGCGAATTCAGTTCCCCGACCCGGCCCAAGCAGCTGTGGACGGTGCGAGGTTCGTCCTTTCCCCCGACCGAAACGGAAAGTCGAAAGCGCGAATTCAGTTCCCCGACCCGACCCGTAACATAAAGGCTGAGGTCGGTGCGAGGTTCGCCCTTTCTCCCGTCCAAGACAGGGCTCGTGATCGCCAGGAGTCAGAAAACCCCGACCGGTATGGTACGGGAGAAATAAAAAAGATGAAGGCAGAGGTCCAGCGCTTGCGAGAGGAGGGCGATCAAGATCGACTAAGAGCGGAGGCTCGATGCCAGGAATTGAAGGCGGTGAACATTGCCCTATTGGCGGCCCTGGAGCGAGAGGGTCAGCAGGGCACTCCTCGAGCAGCACCGCGGCTAGCGAGCAAGGCTAGCGAATTCCCGCATCTTGAGGTAGGACAGGCTACGGGAAGAAGAAAGACCGTGCATGTGCCCACATCACTCTTTTCGGAAGCTCTGAAAAACTCCGGCCCGGCCGAGCCCCCGTACCGCATGGGCCAGGCGTCAAGCGAGCAGGAAAGCTCTACCGTACAGACACTCGAGGCGCTCTCCGCCTCGGTGTCGGACATAAAAGGCCTCATGGAGACCAGCGAGAGGATGGTAGGGCGACCACGGGGCGGTGCGCGGTTCAACGAGCGTATTGGACCTTTCCCGCGCCGGATTAGGGAATCGGGAAGATCCGGAAACCAAAGGCCTCTGAAGTTGACATATTCAGGAACGAACTGGCCATACCAGCACCTGGACAGTTTTAAGTCACATGCAAGGACAAGGGGCTACTCGGATGCCACGTGCTGCAACATATTCCAAGAGACGCTCTCGGGGGAGGCGCTGAATTGGTTCTACGAGCTACCAGTAAACTCAGTCGAAACTTTCGAGCGGTTGGCTGATAAATTTGTCGGCTGGTTCATCCTCAGAGTCAGGGCAGCCCAAACATCTTTTTTGACTGCATGCAGACTGACAACGAGCTGCTACGCGCCTTCGTTAACCGGTGGCAAATCGCCACGGCCGGGGTCAGGAACCTGGACAAGCAGATCGCAGGGATGGCCTTCAAGCAGGGTTTAAGACCTGGGGAACTTTCGTACAACTTACTAGTACAGGAGCCGCTGGGGTACGACGAGCTGATGACCTTTGCCGTCAGGCACGCTCAGGCAGAACACGAGACATATGGGGATAAGGTGCCCAAACGAATATCGGACGACCTACCGCCATCCCGTGGAAGCAAGACCGGACGGCTAGATCGCAACCGTGCGCCTGCAGCCACCAGGAAAGCAGAGGCACGGGAGGAGTGGCAACCCCGGCGAGGTGGTGACAACGATTCCCGACCAGGGAGAAGACCGCCATTTGTGCGCCCAGCACAGCCCCTGGCAGCTACGCCAGCAGGGCGACCACCGCGGGCCTTAGCTATTGCGCCAGCAGGAAAACCCCAAGATCTAGCCCTTCGGACTGGTGACCAGAAACCCTAGAAAGCGGTCGTGAACGACCAGGCCCGCCCGAATGACCCCAACAAAGACCGACCGCGAGCTCGGCAGGTAGGAACTATAAGCACCCGCACTCCCGGGGGGATCGAGGTGCACGGGAGCATTAACATGATACACGGCGGGGACCATATAGATTGGCTCACCCGGAGTTCAAAGAGGCGGTGCTTAAGATCGATTCGGGGGAAGGAGGTGTACGCCTTCGGAGAAAGAAGCGGCCAAGCCGCTAAAACCGGATGGAACTCGGTCAATTTCTACGAGGAGGAAGAGCCGGAGGATTTGATCCAACCGCAAAACGACCCCTTCCTCATTACGGTCCAAATAGACCACTGGATAACCAGTCGTATGCTGATCGATACCGGAGCCTCTGTCAACGTAATGTTCCGAGACGCATACAAATGATTGTAGAGAGGAAGGAACAAGTTATCCCAGGATAACGAGCCGCTTATAAGCTTCTCCGGTGAGGTTGTCCAGCCTCTGGGATCAGATTACCTACCGCTCATCTTCAGCGAGGGAGACAGAATGAAAAAGGAGCACTTAGAGTTCATCATTGTCGACTGCCTGTCGTCGTACAATGGCATAATCGGTCGACCAGGGTTGTGGAGGCTCAAAACGTTTATAGCCGGCCATATGTTGATGCTGAAGATGCCTTCACCAACCGGAGTTATTACTATACATGGGGACCAGAGGATCGCCCGTAAATATTATGCGGAGGCCCTGACCCACGGGAGGAGGCGGGCCGAGGTCTTCACGGCTACTCAGCAAGCGCCAGTACCGGATCTAAGTATTGACCCCCGCGATGACTCCGATTCAGTCAAGAAAAAGCTAGAGCCACCTTCGGCCGTGGAAGAAACCGAAGCGATCTGCATTTCGGCAGACCACCCGGAGCGAAGTGTGGTGATAGGGACAAAGCTCGACCCGGTTGTCAGGCAAGAGCTCATCGTCTTCCTCCGGGACAACAGTTCGGTCTTCGCATGGTCCTACGAGGACATGCCAGGCATATCCCCGGAGATAGCCGTCCACCAGCTAAACTCATTGCCCAACGTTATCCCGACGAGGCAAAAGAGGAGGTCCTTCAGCCCGGCAAAATATGAGGCGATCAGAGAAGAGGTACAGAAACTAAAGGGCATAGGCTTCATCCGGGAAGTCTAGTACCCTCGCTGGCTCGCTAACGTGGTCATGGTGCCGAAAAAGGGAACCGGCCAGTGGCGTATGTGTGTGGATTTCACTAATCTAAACCGGGCGTGCCCAAAGGACAGCTTCCCGCTCCCCCGGATTGATCAGCTCATAGATTCCACGTCCGGTTTTAAGCTGCTCAGCTTCATGGACGCCTACGCCGGGTACAATCAGATTAGGATGCACCCGGATGATGAGGAGCACACATCATTCACAACCGACCGAGGTACCTACTGTTATAAGAGGATGCCGTACGGTCTAAAGAATGCCGGGGCCACCTACCAGCGAACGGTGAACCGAATGCTGGAGCAAGAAATGGGTAAAACCGTAGAGGTTTACGTTGATGACATGCTGGTCAAGAGCTTGACTGCAGGGGCCCACGTCCGGGATTTAGCCGTAGTCATCGGTAAGATGCTCAAATTCGGAATGCGCTTAAACCCAAAGAAGTGTATTTTCGGGATTTCAGACATCCAGCGAGGGATAGAAGCCAACCCACTAAAGGTCCAGGCAATTTTAGATATGGAAACGCCAGGGGAGAGAAACCAGGTCCAGATGCTGACCGGCCGATTAGCCGCCCTGGCCAGATTCATCTCCCGCCTAACCGACAAGTGCGCCCCGTTCTTCAAGCTGGTTAAGGCACAACAGACCAGGAAAATCCACTGGGCAGCGGAGCACGAAGCGGCATTCCAGTCTATCAAGGCATATCTATCTGCAGTGCCTCTCCTATCCAAACCAGTACCGGGCGAAATGTTATACCTCTACATAGCTGCATCCGCAACGGCCGTCTCCGCGGCTCTCATCAGGAAGGAAGACACGCTCGAACTTCCGGTATACTATGCGGGAAAGAGACTTACTGGAGCCGAGGGCTGGTACCCCGACATAGAGAGGTTGGCCCTGGCCTTAATTGTTAGTGCCAGGAAACTCCGGCACTATTTCCAGGCTCATTCCATCACCTTATATACCAATCACCCTCTGCGGCAGATCCTGCAAAAAACAGACACCAGCGGTAGGCTCGTGCGGTGGGCAGTCGAATTGGGAGAGTTCGACATCACTTATGCCCCGCGAACGGCCATCAAGGGGCAGGCAGCTGCGGACTTCATATGTGAGCTCACCCCAATGGCGGTAGAAGCGCATCTCGCCCGGTACGAGGACACCGAGGCAGTACGAACCATAAAGACTGAACCAGGCCTCCCCACCGGCTGGAAACTTTACGTGGACGGCTCCGTAACGACCAAGCGGAGTGGAGCCGGTGTCATGATAACCTCGCCTGATGGCCAATCATACGAGTATGCCTTACGGTTCCTTTTTAGCACCTCCAATAATGCTGCCGAGTATGAGGCCCTCATAGCCGGTTTGCAGCTGGCCAAGGAACTGAGAATTTCGTCCATGGAGATATATAGCGACTCCAGCTTAGTGGTGAACCAGATGAACGGAGTGTTCGAGGTCAAGGATCCCCAGCTATCCTCCTACCAGGCTTTGGCCAAAACCCTGATTGAGCCGTTCCAGGGCGCCACGATCCAGCACATCCCCCGAGAGGCAAATAGGCATGCCGACGCCCTCGCAAGGTTGGCAACCAGAAACTACCCTCCAGAGTACCGGAGAGCAAAAGTTGAAACTCTCTAGAAGCCAAGCATAAACAAAACCATCTCCGAGATATTTGCGGTGGAAGAAGCGCCACCAAGCTGGATGGACCCAATAGTCAAGTATTTGACTGACAAAACCAGCCCCCAGGATGCGGTAGAGGCCAGGAGGCTACACCTCCGGTGCGCCCGGTACGGTCTCCTCAACGGCCAGTTGTACCGAAGAGGGCACAGCTTCCCCCAACTAAGGTGTGTGACAAAAGAGGCAGGAGAGGCTATCATGCGAGAGATCCACGAAGGAGTATGCGGTAATCACTCTGGCGCAAGGTCATTATCCCACAAGTCGCTCCGAGCGGGGTATTTCTGGCCAGACATGGCGGCAGTATCAAGAAAAATATCAGGCGGCTGCCACAAGTGCCACATGTACGCCTCTGTACCTCATGCCCCGGCAATAGCATTATCAATCCTATTGGCACCATGGCCGTTCGCACAGTGGGGATTAGACATCATTGGCCCTTTCCCAACAGCTGTGGGACAATACAAGTACGCCATCGTGGCAGTGGACTATCAGACTAAGTGGGTTGAGGCAGAACCTGTGATAAAGATCACTGAGGAGCGGGTTAAAAAGTTCCTATGGAAGAACATCTACTGCAGGTTCGGGGAACCGCAGACTATTGTCACGGATAATGGGACACAATTCAATAATGCTGATCTTATCCAGTACACAGTCTCGATGGGGACCCGGATGTTGTTCGCCTCAGTGGCACACCCACAGACCAACGGCCAGGCAGAAGCGGTCAACAAGATTATCAAAACCCTTCTAAAAAAGAAGCTGGATGCCAAGAAGGGATGTTGGGCCGAGGAACTCCCCGCGGTGCTATGGGCCATCCGGACAACAACAGCAGAGGCAACAGGAGAGACCCCGTTCTACATGGCATTCGGGAGCGAGGTGGTACTCCCTGTAGAGACTGGTATACCCAGTGGCAGGGTCGAGAATTACGACGCCGAAACAAATGCCGAGGGGCTACTGCTCAACCTAGACCTCATTGAGGAGCGCCGCGACCAGGCGCATATGCGCAACCAAACCTACAAGCAGCGGGTCGCCCGGTACTATGACAGAAGGGTCCGGGAAAGGAAGCTACAAGTGGGGGACTGGGTCATGAAGAAAATCCAGAAAAAACCGTTGGCCTTGGAACCAACTTGGGAAGGACCCTACCAAATCACCGCAGCTGTGGGACCAGCAACGTTCCACATCATAGATACCGATGGCATTTATTCCACCCGCCCCTGGAATATTCAGCACCTGCGGTTCTATCCTAGGTAATATCGATCAAGGGGCAATAGTATAAATTGGCATCAGTATTGCAATACGCAGTTGTTCATCATCAATAAAACTGGTTACAAAGCACACATATAGGGAAGCCAAAAAGAAACAGCTAGTCAGCGCCTCCGGAGCCCCAATCCCTGGCCCGCCACCTTTTAGAGTTTGCTCTTGCTCCGCCATCTCGATCAGGGCTATGTCGGCCTCCATCTGCTCAGCATCAAGCCACCATTTCTCCCTCCACTCCAAATAGGCATCACTTATGCCCTTTGACCGGGTGATAGGAGCACAATGTGCGACGATATTACATGCTTATGCCCTCGTTTATGCTTTGTTTAACTCTTATTTGTTTAAGATTAAGTCATAATATAGTTTAGTGTTAATTTGGTTGAATTTGGGAAAAATTGGTTAAGAATCCGAAAAATGACTAAGTATGAGAAATCTGGAAAATAGTGTAAAATATGTCTTTTTCGCGATTTTGAGATGAGTGAAACTGTGATCTATCCTTGTCCGAATTCTGTGAAATTTGGTGTGCTTAATATTCATATGCTGAGGAATGTTGTGTTAAAATTTCAGATCAATCGGAGTTCGGGAAGTCACCCAAAAGACGGCTGCAAAACGGCAGTCCGATCATTTCAATCCAGGGGTTTCCAGGATTTTCCTGGGACTTTGACCCAATTTCGAAAAATCATTCCCGACGACTCACAAGGATTTTGATCGAACTGTTTTATGGGGAGATGGCTATATGTGTCTAGTTTATCTGAGACTTGGAATCGCATCAATCGGAGCTCCATGGAGGGAGATATGCCGGAATTACTGCAACAAGGTCAAATATGCCGATTCCAGGAACCTACTGCCCCCTTTTTGTGTTTTCTGTTTTTAATGGACCAAATGGTGCAAAAATGCATTTTTGAAGATGGTTCAAGCTTTATGAAGGGAAGAGGAAGACACTAGGCCATGGCATTGAAGAAAGAAGTTCTCCTAGTCACACTAGGAGAAGCTGCCGAATAGAGGCAGATTGTGTGCTTGATGTTGCTGCCGGCAATTGAAGCATTTTTGGTGGATCAAGACCTATCAATTGAAGTCCAATGATCATACAAGAAGTCCATGAAGATGTGAAGCCCAAGCCTTGAAGAAAAATTCAGAAATAGAAAACCTAATTGAACTATGAAAGGAAGGTTTCAAATCCTTAATCCACTTGGTTTTCTGACTTCCTTGAGCATCTAGGGCAGCCGGCACCCCTCTCCTCTATAAAAAGCCTCACTTTTTCATTCTGAAAATCATCTCATCTTTTGCAAAGCACTAGCCCTAAACTCTACCAAAGGTTCTACCAAAGTTCTAACCCGAAACCCTAAAATACAAAGTCCACCGATTCCACCACCTTTCACCACCGATTCCATCCCCTGCCTTAGCCACTGCCGAGCCTCTTTCACCACACCAAGACGAAGCTCTCCAAGGTTTCTAAAGTGTGATCCATCCCTATGACTTGTATTTTGATTTTTGGTTTAGTCACATTTGTTGTTATAAAAATACTTTGTTTTTGTTTGGTGTTGTATGATGAACATGAATTGCGATTTTTGTTGGAATTTATGTGATGAATTTTACAAACAATTGCATGCTTGAATTCGTATGTTAGATTAGGGCAGTAAGATGTTCTTGTATTCTTTAGTTTTTATTCGATTAGTTCTTGAATTTGTGCATAAAAATCAATGTTTACATGATGCTAGGGCCTTAGTACTTATGTAGATTGCGATTTCATTTAACTTAATAATTTGGGATTGAGTTAGGCAACGATCGAACTGAATTCTAGGTTGTTAAAATCAAGGTTACTTAATTCATGAACTCGCATGTTGATAGGATGAGTGACGCCATACCTAAAGATATGTCTCCAATTTATAGACTCTTGTGCGTAATTACTCTTTGTGTTTGTCTTCTACGTTGAGTGTTTTCAAACATGACTAGTATAATTTTAGGATTCGACATTGAGTGTTTTCTAAAATATTTAAGAGAGAGTCTAGTGATTAGATGACCGTTGAGGCTCTAATTGAAATTGGAATTGAATAGAGTCTATGAAACTTGAACTAAATTGCCGAGTTTTGCATGAATGCTTGTGTGTTTTGTGCTATGTGATGCGTGAGAGATGATGATCAAACTTGTATATAGTAATTTAGGATTTTAAATTTCTGTTTTTATGCATGATTTAGAGGCAGCCTATTGCTGCCGAACCTAGGACCTTTTTGTTTCTTGTTTCTTTTCTTTCAATTTTTGTGCCGAACCTAGTTTAGGGCAGCCTAGCTGCCGATTCATACCATCCCCCATATGTGACGTTTATGTGTGTATATATGTATATATTTGTCTAACAATTTCATATCTCAGGTACCCTTAATCCCCGGCCTAGAACGATCCCTACTTATGTCTATACTACTAACGATTGCAGGGTTTATTATTGTGTGCGAGCTTAGGCTCCCATCAATTTTTGGCGCCGTTGCCGGGGATTATAAAAGCTTGTTTTGTGTTATTGTTGTGTATATAATGTTGCTGGAAATTTTTGTTGTGAATGTGTAAAGTTGTAATTTCAATTTTATTTTGGGATTTTGTAAAGTAGAAATATGCTTCGGCATGTAGAGTTTAAATTTCGGAAGTTGCATGATGTATATTGATGTATGTTGGTAATCACTTAGTTTAATTTCTAGGGAGTTGATAGTGTTGTGTATGTTTGAGTTTATTGTAGTTTCTAAAGTGTAACATGTAGGTGAAGCCACTTTTGTTGATCATAACCAAAACCCTTCATGTAAATGATGCTATGTCGGAGACCGTTTCTATGTAGATTGGGAAACGCGGGATACTTCCCCCCCACGCATATAAGCGTTTCTTCGGTAATAGTATTACTTCTATGAGGTTGAGGGCGGTTTTAATCAACACTTGTAGACTGCTAGGGATCCGTGTTTGTTTTACAAAGTATGGGGAAGTTATTTTCATAGATATGGTTCTCAGGTTTGTTTAACTGGATCTCAAGGCCCATAGACTGATGTTCATTCTCGGTGAGTGAGTCGATAGGGGGTTCGCCCTCCGTGGTGTCCAACAACGAGTCATGCCTGGTTCCTGTAGGGGGTTCGTCCTCCGTGATTTTAATGACCTTTGAAACGTAAAATCTGCACGACCTAGTCGACAGCTTGTGCCGAAGCATCACCTCACTTTAGACGCTAGAACATAACTTGACATATGTGGCCTATTTTCTTCGAAGATAAAACATGTTGTGTGGTTCAAACTCTTGAGGTATATCGGGTTAAGCATGATACTACCGGGGGCTGTATCAGTCCATTGCACCGTTATCTCCTCGGCTCCACGTACTTCGAGAGTTAGAACAAATTTTAAAAGAAATTAGACTTAGCGATTACATGATCATGGACGTTTTGATTTTTTTGCCCTCTATTGCCGAATGTATGTATGCTTTGCCGAAATCTTTGTGTTGCCGAGTGTTTATATGTGAATCATTGTTGAAATATAGTGTAATCGCCAATGCCGTGGCTTGTAATGATGTATATTCTTGTTTTCTATTTCTTTTACGATGTTCTAACTTGTTTAAATGTTGCAAATTTCAGAAATAATGCATGTCCGAATCTAATATTTGGACAAGAGATCTTCAAGGCCGTTTGCAACGTTTAGATCAAGAACTCGCTATTGCTCGTTTTGTGCCATTACCGCCATCGTCACCAACCAGTTCATCAGTTTCATCATCATTGCCGTCATCACCATCAGTGCCATCCGTTTCTGACAGTTTGCCGAGTTCCCCATCTGTTGTTTCGTCATCGTGTGATCTTCAGAATCCATAATTTGAAGCTTTTGCCGAATCAGAAGGAGAAGAAGAGATAATGGCTTCAATCAGATCACAGAATGGTCATATTGCTGGAGCTGGGGTTGCTCCTTCGAATATCACTTATCCTCCCTTGGAAGCTGACAAGACGGGAGAGATTGAATTGAGGAGTGGATTCCTCCATAAGCTGAAATCGTTTTATGGGATGCCAAGTGAGGATCCTAACAAGCATTTACAGTGGTTTAACTTCACCACGGAGTCTATGTGTCCAAGAGGGACCGATTTGTAACACTTCAAAATGAAGGCTTTTCCGTTTTCTTTAGAAGATCAAGCAAAGGGGTGGTTGTTTGAGGTGCCTAGTGGTCGCATCGTTTCGTGGAGTACTATGATGGATGAGTTTTTGCTTAAGTACTTTCCTGCTTCACGTATCACTGATTTGAGGAAGCAAATTACTAGTGTGAAGCAAGCCGGAGATGAGACTTTCTTCGACTACTACAAGAGGTTCAAATCCCTAGTTTCTTTGTGTCCATCGCATGGCATTAGCAATGGGCTCATGTTGCAATATTTCTATGAGGGATTGCGTGTCATGGAGAGAGAGTTTCTTGACTCGGCCGCGGGAGGTAGCTTTTTGGAGTTAAATGCCGGTGCGGCAAGAAGTTTGTTGGAAGTTCGTGCTTTGAACAACCAACAATTTGGCATGGCACGAGGTAATGTGCAAAGGAATGAGAAAGTGCATGAAACGTCTTCGAGCTCAAAGCTAGAGGAGAAAGTTGACAAGCTTACCGACTTGGTAAGTAATTTGATGAAGAAGCGTGCTAGTGTTTGTGGAATTTGCACCGAGGGCCATGAGACCGAACAATGCCCTCAATTTGGATCGAATGAGGGAGTAGAGGAGTGCAATGCTATTGGCTTTCAAGGAGGCCAACGTTTTGGGAACTTCAACCCGAGGTTCAATGATCATCCTAACTTTCGATGGGCGAACAATGACAATGTGCTTAGGGCACCTGTGCAACCAAGAGAGGGAGGAGCACCATTTGTACCGAGAGCACCCTTTGTACCTCGGCAACATTTTCAGCCGAACCAAGGGCCATATGGGGCATTGCCGAACCAAACTCAAGGAGGGCCGAGCCAAGGCCAAGCCGCACCGAGCAATTCAAACTATGATGCTTTGATTTAATCTTTGTCAAGTGCTACTCAAGCATTGCTCGCGGGGCAACAAAATCATCAAAAGGACATTGGTGAGCTCAAGACTCAAATGGGCCAAGTTGTAGACTTTATGGGAAGATTTAACGAGCAAGGGAAGTTGCCAAGCAATACGATTCCCAATCCGAGGAACGAGCAAGCCAAAGTGATTCAAACTCGTAGTGGAAGAGAGTTGTTTCCTCCAACAAGTCCAAAGAAGAAGCGAGTGACTTTTAAGGGCATTGAGGATGACGAGAGGGCTGCCGGACCTGTCATTGCCGGCAGCCATATTGAAGAACAAGGGGCTGCAGCCGGCAACCATGCTGCAGCCGAGACCTATGATGCAGCCGGCAGGGCTGCTGCCGAGAAGAACATTGCCGAGCCAAGTAGAGAGGCCGGCCACAATGTGAAAGATAAGGGGCTGCGCAACGAACTTGAGTATGATCCCGCAACATCAAAGAATGAGTTAGTGCCGAACCAAGCAAGCAAGGGAGGGGTGCCGACATCAAGCATTCCATTCTCTTCTCGCTTTGCTAGATCAAAGAAGAATAAGTCCGATGAGGAGGTGTTGGAGATTTTCCGGAAAGTGCAAGTCAACATCCCTTTGTTGGAGTGCATTAAGCAAGTACCGAAGTATGCTAAGTTTTTGAAGGAGCTTTGCACGGCAAGAAGGCATACGAGGGAGACTCGTGTGGTGACTATGAGCGAGACGGTATCGGCCGTTATTCAAAGGAAGTTGCCACCAAAGATGAAGGATCCGGGAAGCTTCAATGTGCCTTGTGTCATAGGCAATACTCGGTTTGAGGATGTGATGTTGGATTTGGGAGCATCGATCAATGTCATGCCACTCAATGTGTATCAAACGTTGAGTATAGGGCCTCTCAAGAAGGATAATGTCATCATTCAACTTGCGGATCGCTCATGTAAGTATCCGGAGGGTTATGTGGAGGATGTGTTAGTGCAAGTAAATCAATTGATTTTCCCTGCCGATTTCTATGTGGTTGAGATGGAGGATTCGCCGGTCAATAACACGTAATTGCTTCTTGGGCGACCATTCATGAGGACCGCGCGCACAAAGATAGATGTGGCCGAGGGCAACCTAACTATGGAGTTTGATGGTGAAGTAATCAAGTTTAATGTGTTTGACGCCATGAAGTTCCCTAATGTTGATTTGAAGGAGGGTTGTGCCATTGAAGTTTGGGAGGAGGTCGAGCAAGTTATGTCGACCTCGCTCGACGCATAGCAATTAGCGATTGAGCAAGGGGTCGGATTTGACAAGAGGGGAGAACGAGTGCAAGAAGAGGCCGAGCCAAGCAAGGCCGAGCCAGGCATTGCCGAGCCCTACACCATGATGCCGAGCCTTAGAGAGGTGGTTGCCGAACTCGACGCCACACCAATGTATCCGAGGAACTCGTTCTTGTCAATTCCAAGTGCCACAATAAAATTTCGACCAAGTGTGGAAGAGGCCCCAAAGTTAGAACTTAAAGAACTCCCTAGTCACTTAAAGTATGTTTATCTTGGAGAAGAAGATACACTACCGGTTATTGTGTCTTCAATGCTTAGTGAGAAGCAAGAAGTGGATTTGATACGGGTGCTTAAGAAGTACAAGACCGCCATAGGTTGGACCTTAGCGGATATCAAGGGAATAAGCCCTACTACTTGTGTTCATCGCATCTTATTAGAAGAAGGAGGCTAAGCTGACTAAGGAAGCTCAACGTCGACTTCACCCTCCCATGATGAAAGTTGTGAAAGAAGAAATTATCAAGTTGCTTGATTGTGGGGTGATCTACCCAATTTCGGATAGTAAGTGGATATCTCCCGTGCAAGTAGTGCCGAAGAAGAGTGGTGTAACGGTTCTCAAGAATGAGAAGAATGAGCTTGTGCCACAAAGACTTGTAACCGGTCATCGGATGTGCATCGATTATAGGAAGCTCAACGCTACAACAAGGAAGGATCACATGCATTTGCCGTTTATGGATCAAATGCTAGAGAGGTTAGCCGGCCATTCTTACTATTGCTTTCTTGATGGATATAGTGGCTACAATCAAATCATGATACACCCGGATGATCAAGAGAAGACCACTTTTACTTGTCCATTTGGCACGTTTGCTTATCGGCGGATGCCATTCGGACTATGCAACGCACCCGGCACTTTTCAAAGATGTATGTATGCTATCTTCTCGGATTTTATTGAAGACATTATCGAAGTGTTTATGGATGATTTTAGTGTGTATGGGAGCACCTTCGATGCATGTTTGGGGAACTTGAAGAAGATACTTGAGAGGTGTGTAGAGACAAATCTTGTGCTTAATTGGGAGAAGTGTCACTTCATGGTCACGCAAGGTATTGTTCTAGGGCACATTATTTCGGCAAGAGGCTTAGAAGTTGACAAAGCAAAAGTGGAGCTTATACAAGCATTGCCGAGCCCTAGATGTGTGAAGGATGTGAGAAGTTTTCTTGGCCATGCGGGGTTTTATCGAAGATTTATCAAGGACTTCTCTTCAATTGCCAAGCCATTGAGCAACTTGTTACAAAAGGAGGTGACGTTTGAGTGGTCGGAGGCATGTGAGATTGCCTTTTGCCGATTGAAGGAATTATTGTGTACGGCGCCGGTTTTAGTTTCACCAAATTGGGATGAGCCATTTGAGTTGATGTGTGATGCTAGTGATTATGCACTTGGAGCAATACTTGGACAACAAATTGAGAAGAAGCCATGCGCCATTTACTATGCTTCAAGGACTCTCAACGATGCTCAACTCAACTACACAACAACGGAGAAGGAACTCTTAGCGGTAATTTTTGCTTTGGAAAAATTTCGATCATATCTTTTGAATTCCAAAGTTATTGTTTATAGTGATCATGCCGCTTTGAGATATCTTATGACGAAGAATGATGCAAAGCCGAGGCTCATTCGATGGATTCTTTTGCTTCAAGAGTTCGACATTGAGATTAAAGACAAGAAAGGAGTTGAGAATGTTGTAGCCGATCATTTGAGTAGACTTGTCAAGGATGAGGATCGGCTGCCCCTATGTGAGACCTTTCCGGATGAGCAACTTTTTCGACTTGAAGTATATGAGCCTTGGTATGCCGACATTGCAAATTTTCTTGCTACAAACCGATTTCCCAAGGAGATGCCGAGCCATCAACAAAAGAGAATAAGGAAGCAAGCTCGACACTTCTTGTGGGATGATCCATATTTATGGAAGCAATGTGGAGATCAAGTTATTCGAAGATGTGTTCCGGAGAATGAGCATCGATCCATCCTTGCTTTTTGTCATAGTGAAGCTTGTGGTGGGCATTTTGGACCAAGGAAAACGGCTTTGAAGGTACTCACTTGTGGTTTCTTTTGGCCTACGATTTTCAAGGATGCATTCATGTTTTGCAAAGCATGTGATAGATGCCAAAGAATGGGGAACATTGGAGCTAGAGACCAAATGCCGCTCACGCCTATCATTGAGGTTGAAATTTTCGATTTATGGGGGATTGATTTCATGGGACCGTTTCCTTCGAGTAAGGGCTTTCTCTACATATTACTTGCGGTTGATTATGTGTCAAAGTGGATCGAAGCAAGGGCTACACGCACCAATGATGCCAAGGTGGTAGCCAAGTTTCTCAAGACCAACATTTTTTCACGTTTTGGAGTTCCAAGAGTCTTGATTAGCGATGGAGGATCCCATTTTTGTAACCGCACCATTGAAGCCTTATTGAGGAAGTATGGAGTCACACATAATGTGTCTACACCTTATCATCCCCAAACAAGTGGCATGGCCGAGGTAAGTAATCGAGAGATCAAGCAAATACTTGAGAAAACCGTTGGACCTTCAAGGAAGGATTGGAGTGATCGACTCGATGATGCTTTGTGGGCATATAGGACTGCATACAAGACACCGATAGGTATGTCTCCTTTTCGGTTGGTTTATGGTAAAACATGTCACTTACCGGTTGAGCTAGAACATAAGGCATGGTGGGCAATAAAGGCCTTCAACATGAACATTGATGATGCCGGTCTTCATAGAAAGTTTCAACTCAATGAACTTGAAGAAATCCGTAATGAAGCCTATGATGCCGCATGGATTTACAAGGAGAAAACACGTGCCTACCATAACAAGATGATCCGTGGTAAGAAGTTTGAAGTTGGACAACATGTGCTTCTATTTCACTCTCGCCTTAGACTTTTTCCCGGAAAGTTACGCTCTCGTTGGATTGGCCCTTTCGTCATTGCTCGTGTGTTCCCTCATGGAGCCGTGGAAATTCATGATTTGCAAACCCACAAGACTTTCAAGGTTAATGGCCATCGCCTCAAGCATTATCATGCACCTTTTGATGCATTCGAGGACACAATTGTTCTTGGAGACTCCCCACAAGCTGCTGCCGAGCTGCCTTCACAATCATCTGCTGCAGCCACGCCACCACCAAACCAAGCTGCTGCCGGACCTGCAATTGCCGGCAGCATCACTACAATGCCGGACACGGACAAAGAAGCCGAGAGGCCGGACCTCACTCCTACTGAAACCGAACCACCTGCCGGACCTGCCATTGCCGGCAGGATTGAAGATATGACGCATGAAGATCAGCACAGCCATATTGAACCGCTGGATACGCCGGATACGCAAGCTGTCGAGCCGGACACGCCGATTCACCCGGACACGCAGAGTGCAACAGAATCGGATACAACATGCGATGCACTTCTCATCAACCTTCTTCTTGCCGATTTGAGCTGCTTTGGAGCGAGATGAACACATACCAAACACGGTGAAAAGTCTAGGCTATGGACTATAAACACAAAGCGCTACTTGGGAGGCAACCCAATTCGATCAAAGAAAAGTGAAGGAGCCATCACCGAGAGTTTGAAATTTCTTAACCCTTCTCTTTTTCTTTGATTTGTGATGATTTGTTGGTATATGTTAGACTATTGCATGCTTAGGAAATTCATTGATATTGTTTTGTGCTTACATTGAGGACAATGTAATTTTCTAAATGTGGGGTGGGATAGCATGTTCCGGTTTTTTTTTTTGCTTTTAGTGTGCTTAGTTAGAAAAGAAAATTTCAGAAAAATGTAATACAAAAATAGAGTGTTTAAATTGTTTGTTTCGAGTCTTAGGATGCCCCTAATATGTCAATGATGTTTTTCTCCTCTTTGCATACACAGATGATGGTTTTGCATACAATTAAAATTGTAAGTTTCATGGATTATGTGCATTGGTAGGAGCATGTAGGATGTGTTGATTATTAAGCATGCATGTTTTAGCTAATTTACTTCCATAATAACCTGTGTGAGCTAATGAGCCAAATTGCTTTCTTCTTGAGCGATAAAAGATAAAATTCGATAGATTCGTAGGAAGCATGAAACCTCATAATTCTTTGCATATTCGATGACTATATGCCATAGCTTTTAATGAACTCTAGTATGCTAGAACTTACTCTTGTTGATTTTCGAAACGTTTATATCATAAAATACCTTAATTTTGAATGTGATTGAATTAAGATCATTTAGGTTTACCACCAAAGCCAAATAAAGCATGTGCCCTATTGGAGCCCGTCGTGGGACACTTTAGTAAACCCCTTTGAGCCTACAATTAGCCTTTCTTTCATCACCCTTAAACACTTTCCATGAGCTTAGTATAGTGATGCCTTTACCTTATGTGTTGGCAAAGCTTGACTTTTGAAAGCGTTTTCGCGTGTGTGATGAAGAAGAACAAGTGTGGGGTAGACTTAGCCATAAAATTATATGAAAAATGTATGCATGCCGTGCCTTAGAAAAGAAAAGAGAAAAATTTTGCTCGGACCAAAAGAAAAAGAAAAAGATACCGAGAGAAAGAAAGAAAATATGAGAAGAGGGCACTGCATAGGCTTGAAAAATAAAAAAAATTTGTGCATGGCTATTGTCTAGATTATTGTTGTAATGTTTTATGGGAAGAAAAGAATGAAGTATGGGTCCAACAAGATGAAATTTGACCCTTTCGGCGAGAAGACATAAGGAGATTTGAGCTTTGCCAAATGCCATGGTGATGTTTTTAAGCCTCCTTATCCAAATATCGAATACCTCTTAGCCTAACCCCATTACAACCCTTTTGTTGGTCTTTTTCATGATTCTTAAGATGGTTAAAATTGATTGTGGAGATTATCTCAAGAGTAAGCATATGGTTTTGGTTCATTGGTGTATATAGTTATCATATGAGGTTTTTCCATCAAAATTCACAAAGTGCTTTCATTTCTTCATTTTATGCAAGTCACTCTTTGTAATTCATTATCTTTCGCTTGCATATACTTATGTGTGAATGACCATGCTTCGAGCGAAAAAGAAGAGAGTATGCCTTGTGAGGTGATTTGAATTAGCTTTAACATGTTTACATACTTACCTTTTGTTCTTATATGTTCATATTCATGTCACATGTTCATGAAACTTGGAATTTTCGTGCTTAGCATTCTCATGCATTTAACTTGAAAGCTATGTGTACATACGAGCCTGAGACAAATTGTTAGGGGCAATAGTGTGTTTAGAGTCTAGTTTAGTTTAGTTTGCTAAGGGACTAACAAAGGATAAGTGTGGGGTAGTTGATAGGAGCACAATGTGCGACGATATTACATGTTTATGCCCTCGTTTATGCTTTGTTTAACTCTTATTTGTTTAAGATTGAGTCATAATATAGTTTAGTGTTAATTTGGTTGAATTTGGGAAAAATTGGTTAAGAATCCGAAAAATGACTAAGTATGAGAAATCTGGAAAATAGTGTAAAATATGTCTTTTTCGCGATATTGAGATGAGTGAAACTGTGACCTATCCTTGTCCGAATTCTATGAAATTTGGTGTGCTTAATATTCATATGCTGAGGAATGTTGTGTTAAAATTTCAGATCAATCGGAGTTCGGGAAGTCACCCAAAAGACGGCTGCAAAACGGCAGTCCGAGCATTTCAATCCAGGGGTTTCCAGGATTTTCCTGGGACTTTGACCCAACTTCGAAAAATCATTCCCGACGACTCACAAGGAGTTTGATCGAAATGTTTTATGGGGAGATGGCCATATGTGTCTAGTTTATCTGAGACTTGGAATCGTATCAATCGGAGCTCCACGGATAGAGATATGCCGGAATTACTGCAACAAGGTCAAATCTGCCGATTCCAGGAACCTACTGCCCCCTTTTTGTGTTTTCTGTTTTTAATGGACCAAATGGTGCACAAATGTATTTTTGAAGATGGTTCAAGCTTTATGAAGGGAAGAGGAAGACACTAGGCCATGGCATTGAAGAAAAATTGAAGAAAGAAGTTCTCCTAGTCACACTAGGAGAAGCTGCCGAATAGAGGCAGATTGTGTGCTTGATGTTGCTGCCGGCAATTGAAGCATTTTTGGTGGATCAAGACCTATCAATTGAAGTCCAATGATCATACAAGAAGTCCATGAAGATGTGAAGCCCAAGCCTTGAAGAAAAATTCAGAAATAGAAAACCTAATTGAACTATGAAAGGAAGGTTTCAAATCCTTAATCCACTTGGTTTTCTGACTTCCTTGAGCATCTAGGGCAGCCGGCACCCCTCTCCTCTATAAAAAGCCTCACTTTTTCATTCTGAAAATCATCTCATCTTTTGCAAAGCACTAGCCCTAAACTCTACCAAAGGTTCTACCAAAGTTCTAACCCGGAACCCTAAAATACAAAGTCCACCGATTCCACCACCTTTCACCACCGATTCCATCCCCTGCCTTAGCCACTGCCGAGCCTCTTTCACCACACCAAGACGAAGCTCTCCAAGGTTTCTAAAGTGTGATCCATCCCTATGACTTGTATTTTGATTTTTGGTTTAGTCACATTTGTTGTTATAAAAATACTTTGTTTTCGTTTGGTGTTGTATGATGAACATGAATTGCGATTTTTGTTGGAATTTATGTGATGAATTTTGCAAACAATTGCATGCTTGAATTTGTATGTTAGATTAGGGCAGTAAGATGTTCTTGTATTCTTTAGTTTTTATTCGATTAGTTCTTGAATTTGTGCATAAAAATCAATGTTTACATGATGCTAGGGCCTTAGTACTTATGTAGATTGCGATTTCATTTAACTTAATAATTTGGGATTGAGTTGGGCAACGATCGAACTGAATTCTAGGTTGTTAAAATCAAGGTTACTTAATTCATGAACTCGCATGTTGATAGGATGAGTGACGCCATACCTAAAGATATGTCTCCAATTTATAGACTCTTGTGCGTAATTACTCTTTGTGTTTGTCTTCTACGTTGAGTGTTTTCAAACATGACTAGTATAATTTTAGGATTCGACGTTGAGTGTTTTCTAAAATATTTAAGAGAGAGTCTAGTGATTAGATGACCGTTGAGGCTCTAATTGAAATTGGAATTGAATAGAGTCTATGAAACTTGAACTAAATTGCCGAGTCTTGCATGAATGCTTGTGTGTGAATTGTGTGTTTTGTGCTATGTGATGCGTGAGAGATGATGATCAAACTTGTATATAGTAATTTAGGATTTTAAATTTCTGTTTTTATGCATGATTTAGAGGCAGCCTATTGCTGCCGAACCTAGGACCTTTTTGTTTCTTGTTTCTTTTCTTTCAATTTTTGTGCCGAACCTAGTTTAGGGCAGCCTAGCTGCCGATTCATACCATCCCCCATATGTGACGTCTATGTGTGTATATATGTATATATTTGTCTAACAATTTCATATCTCAGGTACCCTTAATCCCCGGCCTAGAACGATCCCTACTTATGTCTATACTACTAACGATTGCAGGGTTTATTATTGTGTGCGAGCTTAGGCTCCCATCACCGGGCCTCCTCCAGCATCTCCTCAAGCTCCACCGACTCACGGAAGTCGTCGACCTCCTTATCGGCCACTTCCGCAAGCTGGGATTCCGTGAGCCTCTCCCTTCCTTGGGCGACTACTGTAACCTGGGTCTGCAGCTCCAAAACCCTCGCCTCCAGCTCCGCGATCCTCCCTCCCCGGGCGGCAGCCTGTCGATCGGCCTCCTCCTTCTCCTGCGAGAGTTCATGGTACAACCGAGCGGTTACTTCTTTCTCCCGCACAAGCTCGGTGCCCAACCGACCGACTTCCTCTCTTTCCTCCGCAAGCTTGGCTTCCGCCACGTCCGCCCGCACACTCAGTTCCTCCACCTGCCTCTCCAAAACTACAGCAGACTCCCCTCTGGGCTCCGCGGCATAAAGGTTGTGAGCAAGCTACCAAACGTAAACAAAGGAACATTGGCTCATATCACTCTAGGGAAAAAGAAGCACAGGAAACACTTACCCGAAGAACTAGTTCCATGGGCTTCGTCCTGCTCTCGCCCGGTTGTTCCGTCCCAGGGCCCTCCTGATCAAGTCCCAAGGTTTCGATGGCAGAGGCCACGAACCTACCAAAGCCACGCCCGGAACTACGATCGGCCTCTGGTCCTCGACTCCTTCGGCCGCCCACTTCCGCGGCCGGAACTGCTGCCCGCTCGATCGGTCCAGCCGTGCTTGATGCCCCGGCATCAAAGGTCCTCGCCCTCTTTGCTAGAGCTTCACCATGGCTGCTTCGATGGTGCCCGAACATTTCTGCCGTTTCCCTCTCCCGCGAGGTCCGTACCGCCATCGGTCGCGCCACAGGTTCTGGACCAGATAGTCCCACAGACCGCCCTTCCCGAATAAAGAGTGGGAGTTATTCTCACCGCCCGGTCGCCTTCCATAGTGAGCGTCCGGAAACACGAGCGGCACCGGCCTGTCATGCTCCATGTGTTTCTGGGTAGTCGTATCAATAACGGTCTTCGCGGCCGTCTCCCCCGTCTCCATCAATCTCGAGGCTACAAGCTCTTCATCCGGTTCGATAGTCTCCTCAATTTTAAGCGCGAGCTGGGGGGCATTAGCTGCAAACCGATAAGTCGAGTGGTCAGAATACAAGCAACCATGCAAAAGCGAAGTGCAAGACACCTTACCAGGTTTTCTCCCCATCCCGCATATCTCCAGCACGTTCCATCGGATGAAATTATAGGAGCTCCGGCTCAGAGGGTCCCAGCGAGCAAACAACTGGTATAACTGTTGCTTCTCCAAGTCCTCCAGCCGGAACGACTGGTCCCCGATCGGTTGATAAGCCCCGGGCACCTGATAGCCCCTCCAGGTACGCTGCCACTTCCCACCGGCCAGCACCACCGACCTCCTCAAGACATCTGAAACCGACGACGGCAGATGCGTGATGGCGGGACCGTATTCCCGCGCGGCAAAATTCACACAACCGCTGCACTGGGCCTTCCTGCAATAGGAGATCTTGTACAGCGCCCGAAATTCATTAACCGTGGGCCAGTCCATATAGCTCAGACTGCCTCCACTGGTTGCTCGGAAGCTGGGCTGGGGAAAGGTTCAGCGAGCTCAGCATGTACTGAACAAATCCCGTCAGCGGCAGCGATAGTCCGTGTCGGAACTGATCGTCGAAAACGGCAACCC
Organism: Potentilla sterilis; assembly: GCA_963682095.1. NCBI lineage: Eukaryota > Viridiplantae > Streptophyta > Magnoliopsida > Rosales > Rosaceae > Potentilla > Potentilla sterilis. The sequence continues at coordinate 24,690,363 of OY821764.1, forward strand.
AGCCCGGTTCCAGGTTACAGGCCAGTTCCCCGGGACGCAGGCCTCGAAGTTTAACAGAAGAGTCGATGTCCCACTTCGCCCGAAACTCCCTAATCTCTCTTTCATCCATGCTTCTGGTTGGCTCATCACAGAAAATCACCCTATCACCATCCAGCAGCTCATGCCTTCTGGGCCCGCGGCGGCTTGCGCCGCCATAATACGCAGATCTCTCAGACGCCATAACCCTAACACAAAATAATTCGGCTCTGCAGCAAGGTGGAGGAGGAGAGCAGAGGGCAAAGGGTAGGCAAGGTGCGGCGGGAGGAGAGCAGAGGGGACAATAAATAGCGCAACAAGAAAAGTAAGGCAACCCCAGCCGTGGATTCCCTCCATCTCAGACCGCTCCCTGCCGACACGTGTCCCAGCGTGGATAAGGGATCCCACCCATCATAACTGATGGGACTGATGGGCTCTCCCCTTCATCGCATGTCCGCCACCTGTCCCACTTACAAGCGGCAATTAGGGAGATAGGAGAGAACAACGAGGCGTCCACTCCCCTCGCTTCCCCAGAAAGTCAACTCCGAATCAATCCGGCACCACGGCAGTTCACGGTTATGATCATTCAACCGGCCGCATGGCTTCTTCATTGTATATCTTGAAGACCTCTCACCGGTTGTGATTTTCCAACCGCTTCGAGAGCATCTATCCAGGTATGAGCCATCTGCCCAGCACCATCTTTGTTGCATATCACTGGGGGACTCGTCTCGATATGGCATGTCGCCCTGTCGAGGTCCACCTAGCTACATCTCACTTGGGGGACTCGTCTCGATATGGCAGAACGCCCGGTCGAGATCCGCCCAGCACTATGGCATTCCACCGACCGTGTGACACTTAACCCACTCCAAAGCATTCTACCGGCTGTCACCTTCCTTCGCCTACGGGCAGGAACGAGCCAACAACAACTCACGGCTTCTAAACGCATGGGCTTTATAAACCCGGGCGAGCTTACATCTAACCCATGTACTCTTGTCCAGCAGGATAAAAACCCTGCATCACACTGAACTGTGACACAGAACACACTGAACTGTGATACATTTGGGGATACATGGCGAGACTCGTTATCTCAACGCCACTCCACCGGACAGATTGTTTCTCTAACACAGAACAAGTCTCCCCGCAGGCTAACAAACCTGCACATAACCTCAACGCTTAACCAACAAAAGCTGAGAAGAACTAGCAAGTGTTAACCAATGCCTCAGTACGGCCGTAACACTCTCCGGGGTACCTGTTGCCTTAGTCCACCCACCAACAGGCCCTCCCGAAGGCTAGCATCTCCGGGACTCGTCTCGATATGGAAGGACGCCCGGTCGAGGTCCCGTGAACTCCGCCTCGCACCGATATGGCAGAACGCCCGGTCGAGGTCCAGTCTGCAAGTTCATCCGGGACTCGTCTCAATATGGCAGGACGCCCGGTCGAGGTCCAGTCTGCAAGTTCATCCGGGACTCGTCTCGATATGGCAGGACGCCCGGTCGAGGTCCCGTGAACCCCACTCCATGCTCATAGCACCACAACACTTAAGCACAGTACTACTTATATTACAAACGTACTTATAAACTATTATTTACCATCGGTAACAGGTACTCACCTCGGTCACGCCCAATCTTCAACGCGGACTTGGGGGACTGGGCACCGGTAGGTCGGTAATCCGGTAACCCTGCGGGTCTGCAGGACAAGAGCAAGACAGATTTAAGTCCCCATTCAAGATTGCACTTGACCGGGAACTTGGGGGACTTGTTGACAGTAGCCGCAGAGAGGCTACAGCAGGCCCACAGACCCGCAGCAAGTGCACCAGGGCCCGGCCCAAAGCCCGGGACCGGCTCACCAGCACCCGGCCTCGGGGCCCAGCACTCTATCCTGCCGCCAGGGACCCTGGGGCCGGGGGCGCCTGCCTGCCAAAGAGGGCACCAGAATGTACAAACAGAAGGGAACCAGTCCCACATCGAAGGGTAAGGCCAGCCCTCACCCCCAACCACCTATATAAGGGCCCCAACTACCCTCTTTAATAGGTAACTTGTCTCTCTCCCCGCTTACATACGTGCATTGGTTATATATATTCCAACTATACTAACTTAGGCATCGGAGAGGAGAAGACCGGCCCGCCCGGTATTCCCCTTAGTGAGCAGGATTGCAGGAGATCAAGTTGGATTCATCTGTATCTACCAGGCCCCCGGGTTTAGGCAGAAACACCACTGGATCAGGAGCATCAGCTTGCTTGCACATCGCCCATGGCACACCAGTTTGGAGGTCGACAGCCATTTTTGCAGCCCACCGAACGTAGGCAGGTCCTTTCTCCTGGATGCTGCTTCCACGTTTTGATATTCATTCTCAATCTATGAATTTTATTTGATCGATCAGCACGTTAAATTATATTTACACGTAAATAACATCAATGTATTGAAAATGATGATCGAAATTTTGTGAAAATACGATCATACAAGAATAGGTACCTGCGAGAGTATGATAGGACCTCCTTGTGAAGCATATAAACCCTCTGATTTCATCAAGTTCACTATTTTTGTAGTAAAATTCTGCATGTAAAACTACATACATAACCGAGAAATTAACAACAAGTACTTTGTTAGAAATTTCATCAATAATTAGTTTACATACATATAACAATTGGAGATGCATGTGTATATACTGAAACTCTAACCCTAATTACGATCTTATTGTGAAAATTAGTTATAAGAAGAGTGCATGCCTTGAATGGTTCATTATCTGTGCGGTAAACTATGCCTGGAACATCATGCAGCCAAAACGGAAACCCCCTGGGAAAATTAAAACTAAATGAAACTATGAAAAGGCAGTAGAAACTACGAGTTAATTATCCTCCAGAAAGAACGTATCGACTACTGTATATTATTCAGTACAAATATGCATGCATAGTACATAGTACGTACCCATATGTCCATTCACTCTCAATGTATGGTCCGATCCTTAGGCAAGCATAAAGCCCTTGTGCTTGGATTTCCTTTATGAACTTGACTAGATCATATGTTCCACTGAAATCGTACTGTGAAATAATTCATTTTTTGTAAACTGTTATAAAAAATATGAGAGCAAAAGTGATTATATGTCATATATATATATATACTTGATACCTGACCCGGTTGAGGCTCGTGAAGGTTCCAAAATACATAGGTTTGAATCACATCAAGTCCTCCTTCCTTGGCTTTGCCGATCAGAGATGGCCACATCTGCAGCAATCATTTTATTCTCCTTCACTTTTCTACCAAGGAAAAATTATCTACAACAATCCCGACTCAACCGTTCAAAACTGATTACCAAATAGGCAAAGACAATGAAATTGGGGCTCAATTTCATATTAGCTTGATGTCTTTGACAATAGTGTACAAACATATTCTTTGTTTTCTTCGTAAACCAACCAGTGGTATTCATATATATAATGTTCAAAGTTCACATTCTTACAGTATGTTCACAAATAATGGGCAAAAGGTCGATATCAATGAAGGAATTACATGTGAACCAAAGTGAAAAGATATGACGACCTAGCTAGCCGCTCGTTATTGCTGCTACCCGTGATCATTGTTGGTGTTTGGAAATGAAGAAGTAGCTAAAGTGATATATTACACACATTACTGTAGTGAAATAAGGAGAATTTGTCTAAAGCGATACTAGAATTATGAACAAAGTCAACAAACCAAAATAAATGAATAAACAACAGAGCGAGAGAAAAGGAAGCAAAGAACAGTTACACAACGCATTATATGCTGAAAGCCGAATACCGGAAACTACATTACCTCGGGTGTACTCCGAGGATAGTGAATAGAACCTGAGAAAAGGAGCCTTCACTACTACAAAAAACTCAATACACAACACAATTCAGACAACACTTTGAAAGTTACATGTTGTGTGAATGACTGAACTGTTTCACACAACCTAAAGTGAATAATTTGTGTTGTATGATGGTACATATTTTCCATATTCTGAAAAACATTTTTCCAGATTTTGTCACACAACTCTGACATACATTTTCTGTTGTATGATTAATGAAAATCTTGGCGGCAGAACTCCCTCCGACATTGAAACTCAAATTTGGGCAAGGTCTAGATGGACAGACAACAAAGTTATTGTTTTGTGTTGTGTGATAATGTCACATCCTGCATTAGGTGTCACGAAGTGCAAAGTGACAAATACTTGTACAACAGAATTTCGTAGTTTTGTTGTATGACTTGTTTTGCTTGCCATTCCCCACATTCATTTTGGCTCCAATGGCTTGGGGGTAGTATTTCTCAAAGCGGGAAATTTGCCTCCATCGTTTTTTGGTTTTGAAAACATACATGTGTTACAATTCTCACAACAACTGTTTTTAATTCTGTTGTGTAATTGTTTTTAAGCTTCTACAAGAACACACCTATGGAATACCTTGTGTAAAGAAAAAGAAATTGGTACAACAGTTTAAAAGTTTTTAGTTGTATAAAGGTTAAACCTAAGTTCATGTTAAACTTGCCAAATTTTTGGTTGGCGGCAGATTTCCCTCTTTTACCAAAACATTTGAGCCAAATCATACATTTTATTTTGGTTGGCCTCAGCTCTCCGTCTCTCCGTCTCTCCCCATCACCCTAAACTCTCTGAAACTGGCCCGCTCCTCCTCTCTCTCTCTCAGTCTCTCCGTCTCTCCCCATCACCGGGAAATTAGGGTTTCATTATTTCAATATTGCACAACCCTTTTCTTTCTTTCCTTTTCTCTCCCGGCTGCTTCCCTTCAGAGTCGGCTTTCTCCGCACCTCCTTCACCTTCAGCTCCTTCTCCTCCCTCTGGCAGCCCCTCCTCTCCAACCTCCTCTCCCTCCACACCTCCATCTCCTCCGTCTCCGACTCCCCTCACTGGGCCCAGAACCCCTTCCTCTACACTCTCCTCCCCAACCTCCTTTCCACTCCCCAACCTCGACATGGCCGCCGCCTCCCTCTCCAACCACCTCCGCGACCTCGACCTCCTCCTCAGATCCGGCGTCCCCCACCACTCCAACGCCATCGTCTTGTCCCACCCGCCTCCCGGAAGCAGGTCGTCTCATCGAAGCCGCCACCGTTACCATCACCGTCACCGTCACCAGTGGCGCTCAGGACAACCTCACTCCTCCCCCCTCAGGCCACCTTGAACCCTAGACCATGGCGTCCTTCAAGTAAGCTCAGGTCTCTTTATTTCTCTCTCTCACCGTGATCTCCTTCTGAACTCTCGGACTCGACGGCCGCCTCATTCGCGCACTGAACAAGAAAAAGATGCTCAAGCCTGGTGGCGAGAGCAAAGACTGGTTCTGGAAAGACCTTTGCTTATCTGCTCCCTCTGCTTCAGAAGCTCTTCACTGCTTCCGAGGAACCAAACAAGAAACTCGCTCCTCGGGCCGTTGTTCTGGTCCCAACTAGGGAACTTTCTCAGCAGGTTTAACTTTTCGGCTTCGATTTCGTGTAATGATCTTAAATATATACTGCTGTTTTGGATTAATTTGAGAGCTTATGGTGTGTTTTGCAGGTTTATAAGGAGGTCAGGTCTTTGATTGAACTGTGTAAAGTTCCATTGAAAGTGGTGCAGCTGACGAGCAACATACCTACTTCTGATTTGGTTGGTTCAATTTCTTTTTCTTCCAAGTTACCGATATTTTTACGTGTTAAAATTGTTTTTCTAACTGTTTGTTTTGTCGACAAATGCAGCGCGGGCCGCCTGAGATTCTGGTCACGACGCCAGCTTGTGTAAAGAAGTGCTTGTTGGATGGTGTTCTCCAAGCAACCGCAGTTGGTGATTCACTGGAAATGCTTGTGCTTGATGAGGTGAGTGGCCATTTTGCTTGCTGAGAAGTTTTATTATTCACAATATTGTGTCGCTTGAGCTTGAGCTTGATTTAGTTCATCTCTTTTTTGAACACACATAGATCTGAAGTTGGTATGACTAAATTTGAGTACAAGTGACTAAAGCATGTTGATCTTGTTGTATTTTCAGCTAGGAGGCCCATTCATCCCTCTCAAAACTGGAAGGAGAGATGGTAGAAGGAGCAGAGCCGAGATCCTTGAGGAGTACCTTCCTGACCACAATGAGAGCATGTCCACTGTGCTTGAAAATTTAGAGGGATTAGAAATATAAATTGGACCAGTTATGTGGAAGTAATGTGTTTTAGATAGAGTTACATTACAATTAATGTATTTGTTCAATTGCTCCATGCTGCCCAGTTCATGCCCTCTTCTCAAATATATTTGCCTTGCTAAATATTTTACTCATTATATGCTGCTTGAGCTTGTGGAGTAATTCTGTTTTCTAGCCCAATACATAATTGATTATGTAGTGACTTGTGACTTGTGCTTTTTTGTTGCCAGGAATCATGTTGGAATTTCGGGTAAAGGCAGTTTAGTTGTTTCTGCTCCAGGATCATATGAAAGGTAATACTGATGCTTTAGTATCAGCGTAAAGTATTTGCTCAGATAGTTAGATATACTTCAAAAGGTAAAGTATTTGTTACAACATAATACTGATACTTTTGTATCAACATGGTTTCAATCCTGTGATATGGTCAATTACCTTTCTGGGTTTAGTTGGATTGCTTTCTCTGTCTGTTTGTAACTTCATTTGTCAGTTCGTGCTTAACCGCATTTTTACAGCTTAAGGACCTTAACTAGTTTGGTTTTCATTTTGAAAATCTGATCCTAACTTATTGAAATGACTTCTTGGATTGTTTATCCATCTATCTAAGTACACGCCCTTAGTTCTTGAATAAAATCATGTATTTCTTTCTCCATCTGTTTGTAAGTCTGGGGCACTTGTATTTTTTTCTCTAGCTTATCAAAAGAGTCCATGATACTTGGATTGCTTTCTCTATTTGTTTGTATGTCTGTGATACTTGTATTATTTTCTCCAGCTTATCAGTGATTTTGTAGTACAAGGCCCTAACTATTAATAGCTGAGCGGCTTAGACTGTAGTTCTAGCTGCTCTCATTAGCTTCTTGAGCGGACTCCCTGTCCGCATCCTTGTATTTTGTTTTTCTTTCTAATAAAGCTGGTTTTTTTTTTAATGGTACGTTGTCATGCTATTTGTTATTAAGCTGTAAGATGTTATAGTACCATGGGCTCAGCCAAGCTTATAGCTAGTAATACCATGATAGTTGAAGGTACCTCTTGAATATTTGGGATTATGTTATTTCTGGGCATTTGTTTCTCTGTTTTAGCCTTAATGTAAGTCCAAAACATGACATTAAATTTGCTTCTTTGGTCAGGTGAGAGTCAATGCTTTGCTATGTTTAGGAGAGCTGATTTTTGCACTTGATAAGCGTGCTATTCTAGATATATTGCAGACAATTCAGCGATGTACAGCCGTTGACCGGTCTGCTCCTACTCTTATGTGTACTCTTGGTTTGTCAAACTCAATCCTTAAGCAGGTAATTGTTATCAATATTGATTCTTGTCTTTTCGCATCCTTTGGTAGCTTCTACTCTGATATTCTTGTGTACAGATATAAGTACAACTTATTTTCCACAATTCATCATTTTCAGCATGGAACAAAGTTTGTTGCAGTGCATGTCCTCCCAATACTCATACCACTACTCACTGCCCAGCAATTAAATGTTCAGCAATTTACTAAGTATATGCTTTTTGTAAAGGATCGATATTCTGAGGTTTTAACTTGATGTATTGTGCTTCTCCAGCGTTAAACCTGACGCCAAGTAGGGTTGGCCTCAATTTTATTGATCTAGCCAAACAGCTTTCTAGGTTTTTAGAACAATTTTCAGCTTTTGATTGTAGCTAGGAATGTAGCCAGCTAGGTAGGAAAATCGCTAGCAGCTTTTAAACTTGTGTATGTGGTAGAGGGTGTGCAGCTTGTAATCATAGCTAGGAATGTAGCAGCTTAGGCTATTTTCATGTATGTGGTACAATGGTCACTTGAATGAAATGTATTGAAGCTTAATTTATATGCAATAATTTCGATCAGTATTTTTGCAGTAATGGTGCATGTTTTGTACAACAGTTTACATGCTTTTGTGTTAAATCTGTTGTATGTTTGAAGCTTAGACAACATTATACAACAAGATAATTAGATGCTCAAATCAGTTGTGTGAATCATACAACTCAATAAATATGAAACGAAACCAGTTGTCTGAATCAGACAACTAAATAAGTGGGAGATGAAATCTGTTGTGCGAATGAGACAACAGAATAAAATTGTAATATTCTGTTGTATGTTTAAAACTTACACAACATAAAAGTATGTATATTCTGTTGTATGAACTAGACATGTCAGTGCAGCGAATGCCAAGCTAGCCATGGCATGACATATAAGTTGTACAACAGAAATTATAAGTTGGTTGTTGGACGTTTCATCACACAAGCTCGAGATATACAACGGTTTTTCCGAACTTACACAACGGTGCAGCACCGTTGTGTATTGAGTTTTTTGTAGTAGTGCTTCTTTGGCCGTCGATAATGAGAGATCTTCTGTCATAGGTCACATTTCCTCCTGTCACAGCTGAAACTCCTTCATCAATAATCAGAACCACCACCATCACCATAACCCAAAACCGTAGTCGCCTCCATTCCATCTCTCTCTCTCTCTCTCTCTCTCTCTCTCTCTGTGAAGCAGGAAACTGAAGCAGCAGCTGGTACACTCAACTGCGTCTTTAATTATGGGGACGTTAAAGCTCGATATATATACTCGTTAATGTTTGGTAACCGCAAGGGGGAGTACTTGGGAATGTATGTGTGGGATTGTATAGATGTAAAAGGAAACCTTCTCATTCTACGTTTCTAAAACTCAAATATATCTTTCATCGCTACCACACAACTATAGGGTTATCTTGGCGATATGAGATCTCTAAGGGTCACATGCACCCTTTGTATGGCTTCCATTATGCTAATTTTGATAGGTAGTGAACAAGATTTGCGTAGTCACTGGTTAGTTTTGTTGTTGCAGTTGTATCTAGCTATGCGTGTAAATCTAATTAGTCGATCATGGCGTGCACGCCTGGAATGCAAAGCTACGCTAGAGCTTAGGCATGACACATATGCACTAGCTTATTCTTGTACGTTATGTAATATATGTATCTCATTGTCTCTGAAAAGGCCAAGGCACCAAGAAACTTGCATTTGCCATCTTTTAAGTATAATTAGTCGGGTTTTTTATTATCCACACCGCCACGAAAACTGTTCCTCATTTGATCTTTGGCAACTATATATATTATATCAGTTGCCATGCATATATATAAGCTACGTACTCTTTATTAGGTGATACATAAAAATGCAAGTGATTTGGCTTAACAATGTATTTTCTTTTTTGAGAATTAACAATAAATTGTTCTAATTGATCAATTAGCAAAAAGACTAGCCAGAAGGCCCGCGTTGCAGCTGGTTTTTTGTCTTGTCATTGCCTAATAAACGATAAGGAAGCTTAGCTGATAGAAGGATTTGTTGATAACAATGCAGATCATCTAAACACAAATTTCAAAACAATCACTACCAGATCGGACATAATAGCCGACGAAAAAAATTTCGTCTACTATTCAAAATTGTTGTCGGGTATTCCTTCTATTGACGAAAATTTCGTCGGCTATTATTCGTCGATAAAACGGCGTCGGTAAAAATATACCCGACGACAATAACGAAATCGTCGGCCATTCCAAAGTTATCACCGACGAAAATACATTTCGTCGACCAAACCTTGGCATAATGCCCGACGAAATTCGTCGAATATTTTCACATATGGCCGACGATATCGTAAAATATAGCCGACGATCTCTTCTGTTTCGTCGGTTATTTGTTCTGAAATATAGCCGACGAAAAAAATTTCGTCGGAATATATTAATATTTTAAGAGGCATTAATTAGTTATAGCCGACGAAACCGTCACTATTTAACATAGACCACCGACGAAATAATGTCATTTTCATCGGTTATAACAGTTATAGCCGACGAAATTTGGTAAAAATCGTCGGCTATAGCAGTGATAGCCGACGAAATAATGTCAATATCGTCGGCTGTTCTTACATTTTGGTAAAAAAAAAATAAATTAATTTCTAAATTACCATTCCAAGCAACCTGTAATTCACAATGACAATCCAACAAGAAACACGTTTTTCATTAATTATTTAATTTGTTTCATCCTGGCCACCATCCTGCTGTCCATCATTCTCGTCATCCTGCTGAATGAACTCGGAAGCTCTCGGCATTCGAGGTTCATCTAACGGCTCAAACGGGGTTGTTGTGCCGCGAACATAGCATACCACCAGTTTTGTTGGCCGGCGTAGTTCTGTCGCCGAATTCTCTCGCATTCAGCATGCCAACGCTCCATTTCCATATGATACTGCTGTGTTCTGCGTTGTTGCTCTTGTGATCTCTGGAACTGGGCCGCCAATCTTGCATTTTCTTCTGCCAATCTCTGCATTTCCCCCTTCATCTGTTGGGTGTCCCCGCCTCCCCTCTTCTGAGCTCCCTTAGTGGTCTTCAGGACCCCTATTCCAGAACTTCCCAAACCCCGGCAGTAGTAGTCGTTTGACCGCTTTGGGAAGGCTGCGTCGAATATCCTCGCTGCAGTTTGGATATTCGATTGGTCGACCTGGCTCAGGGCTTCTTGCAGATCTTCCTCTGAAATGTTCGGTTGTGTCTCCCGAACTACTGCCTGCAACACTTCTTCTTCGGCCCGGTTCACCCTCTCCTAATTGAACGGGAAAAAAAAAAATTAATATTCTAACAAATATATAATTAAGTAAAATTAATAATTAAAATTTTAAAATCGTAATCAACGACTTACAAGCTCTTATGTCGCTAATGGATAAGCCTTCTTGAACGTCTCTACGTACGGGTTGCTTAAAGGATGATCTCTAAGCGCCTCCTCCTGATATTGTGAAAATGGCCTAGAACCACCATGATGGGGGGTTGTGTTACGGCGGCGGTTCGCAGAGTTCTGCCGAGACCGTTCCTTCAAACAAATAATAAAATATTAAAAAAATGCATCAAAAAATATTAGTGTAATAATTATAAAATAATTAAACTAATAATTAAAATATTAACAAAATAAACATTTATAGTTAAGTTTAGTATTTACCTGCGTAACTGGGTTGTTGAAGTCTACTGTCTTCAACCAACGCCACTCGTACTCCCTGAACATGAACTCTTTTGGAGTACCCATACGACCATATTTGTCGTATTCGGTAAAGTGGGTACGGAGCTCGTTCTTCCACTCTTTGAACCTACGGAAAAAACAAAAGTGCATTAGAAATATTATTAATATCATAAAATATTTCAAATTATAAGATGAGGAATTCCTAACGTACCTCGAGTTCTGCATCGCGTACGCCCAAGTCTGCTTGTGTTCGGCAATCTCGAAGTATGCCTGAAAGATAATATTTTATTAGTTTTAAAATTATAACAATACCGAAAATTATTAAATATTACGATAAATAAATTAAGTTTTTTAAATTACTCACCGACGCCGCGTTGTTGACCTCCCTCTTGATCTCTTCCGGCACATCAGCCCACTGTGTCCACAACATAGGGACTCTATCCCTAATTAGTGCTCCCACACAACCCGCGTAATCGAGGCGTTTTTTCCCCTTAACATCCTGATTAGGGGGTTCGTTGATCTGGATCCTCCCGCTGGTCTCAACACTTTTCCTGAGCGTATCAAAACATATGACACCTCTCATATTCCTGCTTGAACTGCTAGCGGCGGTCCCCATCACATAAACGACGATTGGTTAATAAAATTAAATATTAGTGCGTTAATTTTAATAAAATATTTAATTAATAAAATCAAATGTTACCTAAACTCGATGACCCTTCTATCGACTTTTCTTTTAATCTCACCGAAATCAGGAGCTCAGGTCTCTCAAATGGCTCATAATGGTATGCCTCCGCAACACTCACGTACTGAGGCCTAGTAGGCCATATGGGCACACCACGCTCGTCGACCTCGGGTTTGGCAGGAATGTTGTATGGCATGTATAGCTGATTAGGGAGAGTAGGCCCCTCAGTAGAGTCAGCAGCAGACGGCGCAGGACTCGTCATCGGCTCCCGATGAACCTCAGGCATACGGACCTGATGAACGTCTGGAGCTATGTCGTCCTGAAATAGCTACGTACTACATCTCGGAGGATCTGACCGGAGATGGGGACATGAACTGCTCAACGGCCGCCCCGCCGATAAAAGGGTCTGGTGCCGGTTGCTCACACTCCTCCGCGGCTGGGATGAATCGATCTTCTGAGGCTGGCTGGTGGTCCTCTCAGGCTGGCTAAGGGTCCTCTCGGAGTCTCCGGATCTGCCAGAACTTCCAAAACCCCTAGATCTGGAACGACGGCCTCCGAATAGCTGTCTAAATGCATCGGCCATCTGGAAACAAATACATTAATACATTAATTAATATTAAATTATATTACATTAAATAACAAATTCTAATTAATATAATAACCAATAATACTACCATATTTTAAAACATACTAACAAATTAATATTTATAATTTAACTAATTTTAAATAATACTAACCATTAACATAAATATAACCATTTATATACAAATATAACTATATTTCATCATTAACATATATATACATACAAATAACCATTTATATATTAACATAAATGTTGGTGGCATATATGGTACACCGCCAAACATGTTCGGCGACCTCGTGGGCCGTGAAACCGGTGTCATGGGTCCCACTTCCGACATCCGGCGAGTAGACCGCAACCCCGGCTACATTCCCAATGTCGGAGATCACCGGTGCCGCACCCGGAGGGCGTGCCACCGGGCTCCCGAAGTAGCTTCGTGGGTAGGGAAATGTGTAATAGTGTGGGTTAGTGTCCCACATTGGAGAAGTTGTAAAGGAGGAAGCCTTCCTTCTCTATAAATAGGAGGCTTCCCCCTTAGTATGAAGGACTCTTGGTTCCAGGGCATTCCACCCTTGTACCACCGATGGCTTATTAGCCGGCTATAGTGAATTCCAAGTGGACGTAGCCGTGCCCTCCGATGGCACGGTGAACCACTATACATCGTTGTGTTCATGTTCTATCTTTATTATTCTGTATCTACTAGACCCCCGGGTTTAGGCAGAAACAATTGGCGCCGTCTGTGGGAATCAGTTCAAAAGGCTGTGTTGCTCTACCAGTGGGTAGAGATCGGTCAGGTTCTTATTATTCCATCGGCAAGAAAAGAAAAAAAAAATAGGTGGAGAGAAGAAGCCCCGGTTGGCAGCCCAGTTCATGTTGGCAAGCCCGGCCCGGTTGGCATGTCAGCCCGCTCAATCCAGGAGCGAGCCAGGCGCGAGGCTCCGGTGTGGTACGGCCGGACGAGGGAGAGCTTGGGCGCCAATTATTTCTCCCGGCCAACAGTCTCTCCATCCCCCGAGCACCCCTCCAGTGCAACATCACCGGCCCAGCATGCAGCCCGGTCAGCGGCCCATGCAGCTCAGCCGATCCGCACGCGAGGCTCCGTGCAGCTCGTCCTCGGTGCAGTGGCTTCCAGCAGGGTCCGGTGCGGTGCAGCATCCCCAGGTCCGGCATGCAGCCCGGCATGCAGCAGCCTCCAGCAAGTCAGCCGGACAGCATGGTCCTCCCGGCTTCGCCTTCCGGTGCGGCTCGTCGTCCCGGTGCAGCGTCGTTCCTGGTGCATGGTCCGAACCCGGACGAGGAGAGAGCCCGGCCAAGATGGAGGGCACCGGACGAGAGTCCCGGCCGGGAGAGGGAGGAAGCCCTGGATGGGTGGAGGTGCCGAGCGGGAGAGAGGCGCGCCGGCCGAGGAGGATGCCGGTCGAGCGGTGGTGCCGGCCAGGAGAGTCCCCGGTCGGGAGGGAAGTCCGGTCGAGAAGAGGCAGAGAAGCAGAGCAGCAGGAAGAGAAAAGGCGGGAAGAGGGAAATTCAAAAAATATATATATGTATGGCCCGGTCAGCCCGGTCAACCCGGTCAGCAGGGGTAGCAGTTGGGCCGGGCCGGGTCCATCCAGCAGCAGTCCGGGCTTCTAGCAATCCTGACCAGTTTTCAGCAGCTTGGACACCCAGAAATCTTCTCTGGGCACCCACTGCTCCAAACAGCAAATCAACCTGCAGCAGCTTCCAGCAAAGCTAAGTTCTTTAATTCTTATAATTATATTTACTCCACCTTTATGCGAGTACTGTGCTATATATTTGGCAAGCATGTGAATTGTTTTTCCCGCATGATAATGAATGTGCATGATTACCAGCTACATCGGTAATTGCTAGCTTTGTGGTGCATTGCATATAGTCTTTCATGTGTGGCTGGCCGGGATCTTTTCCTCCGGGAAACGGTAAGCCAGTAACAACGGCTGAGGCATTCTAACTGGGGGACTCGTCTCGATATGGCATTACGTCCGGACACCGGTCGAGGTCCACCCAGCTACATCTCACTTGGGGGACTCGTCTCGATATGGCAGAACGCCCGGTCGAGGTCCGCCCGGTACCATGGGCATCCCGATGGCTAAGCCAACACTAAACGAAAGACTTTGCATGACATCTTCAAGCTACACATGCCTTCATTTTATACGTGATCATGATTTATGTGTTCCATTGATATTTGTGTACATATCATTGGTAACCCCGGGCAATATTCGTATCACCGAGCGGTAACGAGTAGCTACCCGGTGCTTGATTCCTGTATGTGGCTTAAATTCTGATCACTTGTTTATTTCTATTTTTGTTTTATTAGGTACATATCATCCAGAGGCAAAAGACGATCACCTCGAGAAGAGCCCAATCTTACTTGGGGAATTGGGGGGACTGGAGGTAGTAGGGGTAACTCGGTCACCACCTATGCTTGGAGGCGCAAGACAGATCAAGTCCCCAAGTAAGATTGCACTCTTACTCGGGAACTTGGGGGACTTGTTGGTGGCATATATGGTACACCGCCAAGCATGTTCGGCGACCTCGTGGGCCGTGCAACGGCATCCGGCGAGTAGACCACAACCCAGGCTACGTTCCCAATGTCAGAGATCACCGGTGCCGCACCCGGAGGGCGTGCCACCGGGCTCCCGAAGTAGCTTCGTGGGTAGGGAAATGTGTAGTAGTGTAACTAGCACCCCGGATCGGCCCCAGTACCTCCGGTGGCTTCCTCTCCGGGCTCCGATGCGCAGTCTCCTCCGGTTCGGCCAGCAGCGGCAACAGACTCCTCCTCCGGTTCCAGTCTCCTCCGGTTCGGCTCCTCCTCGCTGGGTCACCCTCCCCGGCCCATAGCTCTCCTCACCGACGCCAGAATCTCCGGGCGGTGCAGTTTCGCCCTCTTCAGATGACCGGCTCCTCCCTTTCGGTGCGTCGTCTCCGGTGCGGTGCAGTTTCATCAACCCCGGCCGACTGGCTACCACCGGTACGGCACTCCTCTCCAGGACCGGCCCGGCTCGTCTCCCTTCTCTCGGGCGGAGCGGTGCGGTGGTCTTCATCACCGGACGAGAAGAGCCCGAACGAGGGTCCTCGGCCGAGAGAGAGAGGCCGGGCGCGAAAGAAGCAGAGGAGAGAAATTGGCGGGAAATGGGAAAGTCAAAGCTGCATGATCCGGTCAGCTTCACCCATGCAAAACGGGCCGGGCCGGGTTCCATTGCAGCAGTTTGGGCTGCAGCGGTCCTGTTCAGCATCTTGGGCCGGCATCAGGGGTCAGGTTTCCAGCAATTTGGGCAGATCTTCTCTTGGCACCCAGCAATCCTCTCTGGGCACTCGCTGCTCCCAAACAGCGAAATCAAGCTGCTCTCTACACCCGTAGACATTCACCGGGCAACTTGGGAATCATTCTCGCATGCTATTCCAACACCCGGCAGCTTTCTCCAAAGATAAGTATTCTAACTTATCTATTATTACTCAACGCGTGCTTCACCTGTGCATAATCTGTTGGGAAATATTGATAATTAGACGTGTGATATTAGTGCTGCTCATATCATTATGCATCGATTGATCATCTCAGCATTGCAATGCATCGCATATCAGTATGCATCATTGCACGCATGTCATTATGCGCTTATTAGTGCTGCTCATATCATTATGCATCGATTGATCATCTCAGCATTGCAATGCATCGCATATCAGTATGCATCATTGCACGCATGTCATTATGCGCTTATTAGTGCTGCTCATATCATTATGCATCGATTGATCATCTCAGCATTGCAATGCATCGCATATCAGTATGCATCATTGCACGCATGTCATTATGCGCTTATCAGTGCTGCTCATACCATTATGCATCGCATTACAATACACTGCACTACGGTGCACGCATTCCAATGCATCGCATCAATACATCACGTTACGGTAGACCTCGTCTCGATATGGCAGAACGCCCGGTCGAGGTCCACCCAGTTACATCTCACTTGGGGGACTCGTCTCGATATGGCATGTCGCCCGGTCGAGATCCGCCCATCGGTTACGTCGCATCCAACCGGCTCGAGAGCATTTTCCGAGAGCATAATCCACCCGGACCCATGGCATTTCACTGGGGGACTCGTCTCGATATGGCATGTCGCCCGGTCGAGTCCGCCAGCCTCCATGGCAAACGCATGGGCTTTATAAACCCAGGCGAGTTTACATCTAACACATGTACTCTTGTCCAGCAGGATAAAAACCCTGCATCGCACTGAACTGCGATACATTTGGGGATACATGGGAGACTCGTTATCTCAACACCACCCCACCGGGCAGATTGTTTCTCTAACACAGAACAAGTCTCCCCGCAGGCTAACAAACCTGCACATTTACCTCATCGCTTATTCAACACAAGCTGAGAAGAACTAGCAAGTGTTTACCGGTGCTTCAAACAGCCCGCAACACCGGGGTAATCTCCCTGTAGCCTAGCAATGGGGAACTCATCTTGATATGGCAGGACGCCAGGTCGAGTTCCCATACTCCTGGACTCGTCTCGATATGGCAGAACGCCCGGTCGAGGTCCAGTACTGAAGCTCACCGATCCGTCCGATGGCAGGACGCCCGGACGGAATCGCCGAGCACACCGATCCGTCCGATGGCGGAACGCCCGGACGGAGTCGCCAGCTCACCGATCCGTTCGATGGCAGGACGCCCGGACGAAATCGCTAGCTCACCGATCCGTCCGATGGCAGGACGCCCGGACGGAATCGCCGAGCACACCGATCCGTCCGATGGCGGAACGCCCGGACGGCATCGCCAGCTCACCGATCCGTCCGATGGCAGGACGCCCGGACGGAATCGCCAGCTCACCGATCCATCCGATGGCAGGACGCCCGGACGGAATCGCCGAGCACACCGATCCGTCCGATGGCGGAACGCCCGGACGGAGTCGCCAGCTCACCGATCCATCCGATGGCAGGACGCCCGGACGGCATCGCCATCTCACCTATTCGTCCGATGGCAGGACGCCCGGACGGAATCGCCGAGCACACCGATCCGTCCGATGGCGGAACGCCCGGACGGAGTCGCCAGCTCTCCGATCCGTCCGATTGCGGAACGCCCGGACGGCATCGCCAGCTCACCGATCCGTCCGATGGCAGGACGCCCGGACGGCATCGCCAGCTCACCGATCCATCCGATGGCAGGACGCCCGGACTGCATCGCGAGCACACCGATCCGTCCGATTGCTGGACGCCCGGACGGAATCGCCGAGCACACCGATCCGTCCGATGGCGGAACGCCCGGACGGAGTCGCCAGCTCTCCGATCCGTCCGATGGCTGGACGCCCGGACGGCATCGCCAGCTCACCGATCCGTCCGATGGCAGGACGCCCGGACGGCATCGCCAGCTCACCGATCCGTCCGATGGCTGGACGCCCGGACGGCATCGCCAGCTCACCGATCCGTCCGATGGCAGGACGCCCGGACGGAATCGCCGAGCACACCGATCCGTCCGATGGCGGAACGCCCGGACGGAGTCGCCAGCTCACCGATCCGTCCGATGGCAGGACGCCCGGACGGCATCGCCAGCTCACCGATCCGTCCGATGGCAGGACGCCCGGACGGAATCGCCGAGCACACCAATCCGTCCGATGGCGGAACGCCCGACGGAGTCGCCAGCTCTCCGATCCGTCTGATGGCAGGACGCCCGGACGGCATCGCCAGCTCACCGATCCGTCCGATGGCAGGACGCCCGGACGGCATCGCCAGCTCACCGATCCGTCCGATGGCTGGACGCCCGGACGGCATCGCCAGCTCACCGATCCGTCCGACGGCGGAACGCATTGCCGAGCACACCGGTCCTATCCGGCGGGCCACCCCCTCCAGCGGGTCGCCCCGGATTCAGCCGTACCGCTCCTATCCGGCGGGTCACCCCCTCCAGCGGGTCGCCCCGGATTTAGCCGTACCGCTCCTATCCGGCGGATCACCCCCTCCAGCGGGTCACCCCGGATTCAGCCGACCGGTCCTATCCGGCGGGTCACCCCCCCCCCCCCAGCGGGTCACCCCGGATTCAGCCGGCCCAATCCTGTTCAGCAGCGGCTCCGCCAGCACTGTCCGATCAGGTTTCAGCGCGTCAGGACCGATCAAACCCGGATCCTCCCTGGCCACCCACCACCTCATCTCGCCCGGCCTCATCACTCCCGGCACCCCAACACTCCCGGCCAAGTCACATATCCAGCACGAACTTGGGGTACTCGAAAGGCGAACACCTCGAGAAGAGCCCAATCTCACTTAGGGACTGGGGGACTGGTGGTAGTAGGGGTGACTCGGTCACCACCTACGCTTGGCGGCACATGATGATTAACTCCCCAAGTAAGATTGCACTCTTACTCGGGAACTTGGGGGACTTGTTGGTGGCATATATGGTACACCGCCAAGCATGTTCGGCGACCTCGTGGGCCGTGCAACCGGTGTCATGGGTCCCACTTCCGACATCCGGCGAGTAGACCGCAACCCCGGCTACATTCCCAATGTCGGAGATCACCGGTGCCGCACCCGGAGGGCGTGCCACCAGGCTCCCGAAGTAGCTTCGTGGGTAGGGAAATGTGTAATAGTGTGGGTTAGTGTCCCACATTGGAGAAGTTGTAAAGGAGGAAGCCTTCCTTCTCTATAAATAGGAGGCTTCCCCCTTAGTATGAAGGACTCTTGGTTCCAGAGCATTCCACCCTTGTACCACCGATGGCTTATTAGCCGGCTATAGTGAATTCCAAGTGGACGTAGCCGTGCCCTCCGATGGCACGGTGAACCACTATACATCGTTGTGTTCATGTTCTATCTTTATTATTCTGTATCTACTAGACCCCCGGGTTTAGGCAGAAACAATAAATATAACCATTTATATAATTAGGCTACCAATTTATATATATATATATATATATATAATTAATTTAACAATTTATATATAACAATTAAAATATACATTAACATATATATATACAAGTATGTGTATATATAACAAATATATAACAATTTATATAATTAATCCATAAATTTATATATATAATTGTTGACAGTAGCCACAAAGGGGCTACAGCAGGCCCACAGACCCGCAGCTAGTGTACCAGGGGCCGGCCCGAGGCCCGGGACCGGATCACCAGCACCCGACCTCGGGGTCCAGCAGTCTATCCTGCTACCAGGGGCCCGGGGACCGGGGGCGCCTGCCTGCCAAAGAAGTCACCAGAGCTGTCCTTTGGTGTGCAAACAGAAGAGAACCAGTCCCACATCGAAGGGTGAGGCCAGACCTCACGACCGGCCACCTATATAAGGGCCTCAACTACCCTCATTAATAGGTAACTGATCTCTCCTACCGCTTATATACGTGCTTAAGTTATATTCATTCCAACTATACTAACTTAGGTATCGGAGAGGAGAAGACCGGCTCGCCCGGTATTCCCCTTAGTAAGCAGGTTTGCAGGAGATCACACCTGGATTCATCTGTCTCTACCAGACCCACGGGTTTGTGCAGAAACAATTGGTGCCGTCTGTGGGAACGGTTTGATCCACGAGAAAAGTAAGTGTTGCTTACCGGAGAATAGAACCTGATCGATCCTTTGGAAAGCAGTTAAATCCGCAGTCCGGAGGCCATGGAAGGAAGGAAGATAAAAGCTGGCGCGGGAAGGTCGAAAGAGCGAATTCAGATCCCCGACCAGGCCCAAATATAAAGGCTGAGGTCGGTGCGAGGTTCGCCCTTTCTCCCGACCGAGACAGAACTCACGATCGCCAGGACTCAGAGAACCCTGACCAGTATGATGCGGGGTAGGAAATAAAAAAGATGAAGGCAGAAGTCGCGCGGTTGCGAGAAGAGGGCGATCGAGACCGGCTAAGGGCGGATGCCCGGTGCCAGGAATTGGAAGCGGTGAACATTGCATTATTGGCGGCCCTGGAGAGAGGGGGCCAGCAGGGCACTTCTCGGGCGGCATCGCGGCCCGCAAGCAATGCTAACGAATTCCCGCACCTTGAGGGGGGACAGCCTACGGGAAGGAGAAAGACAGCGCATGTGCCCACGCATCTCTTTCCGGAAGCTCTGAAAAACTCCGGCCCGGTTGAGCCTCCGTACCGCACGAGCCAGGCATCGAGCGAGAAGGACAGTTCCACCGCAAAGACGCTCGAGACGCTCTCCGCCTCAGTGTCGGACATGAAGGACCGCCTGGAGGCCAGCGAGAAAAAAGCGGGGCGACCGCGGGACAGTGCACGATTCAACGAGCGCACTGGACCTTTTCCGTGCCGGATTAGGGAATCAGGAAGATCTGGTAACCAAAGGCCCCTGAAACTGACGTACTCAGGAACGAGCTGCCCGTACCAGCATCTGGACAGCTTTAAGTCGCAAACGGGCACAAGGGGCTATTCAGATGCCACGTGCTGCAACATATTCTAAGAGACGCTCTCAGGGGAGGCGTTGAGCTGGTTTTACGAGCTGCCAATGAACTCGGTGGAAACTTTCGAACAGCTGGCTGATAAGTTTGTCGGCCGATCAGTCCTTAGACCCAAGGCTGCCCAAACATCAACGATCCTTTTCGATTGCATGCAGACTGACCACGAACCGCTACGCGCTTTCGTTAACCGGTGGCACATCGCCACGGCCGGGGTCAGAAACTTGCGAGTATGGGGATAAAACAAAGGATCGCGGGGATGGCATTCAAGCAGGGGTTAAAACCTGGGGAACTCTCGTACAACTTGCGAGTAAAAGAGCCGCTGGGGTACGATGAGTTGATGGCCGTGGCCGTCAGGCACGCCCAAGCGGAGCACGAGACGTATGGGGATAAGATGCCCAAGCGGAGGTCGGATGACCCGCTACCGCCGTCTCCCCGTGAAAGCAAGACTAGGCGGTAAGATCGCAACCATACGCCTGCGACTAGCAAGAAAGCCGAAGTACGGGAGGATTGGCGACCCCGCCGGACCGGTGACAACAGTTCACGGTCGGGTAGACGACCACCACTTGTGTGACCGGCACGGCCTCTGGCAGCTGCGCCAGCGGGGCGACCATCGCGGGCCCTAGCCATTATGCCAGCAGAAAAACCCGAAGATCCAGCCCTTCGGAGTAGCAACCAAAGACCCCAGAGGACGGTTGTGGACGGCCGAGTCCGTCCGGATGACCCGCAAAAGGACCGGCAGGGAGCCCGACAAGTAGGGACCATAAGCAGCCGAGCCCCCGGGGGGATCGAGGTGCACGGGAGCATAAACATGATACATGGTGGGGACCATATAGATCGACTCACCCGGAGCTCAAAGAAGCGGTGCTTAAGATCGATCCGGGGAAAGGAGGTATATGCCTTTGGAGGAGGAAGCGGCCAGGCCGCTAAAACCGGATGGAACTCGGTTACTTTCTATGAGGAAGAAGAGCCGAAGGATCTGATCCAACCGCACAACGACCCCTTCCTCATTACGGTCCAAATAGATCACTGGATAACCAGCCGCAAGCTGATCGATACCGGAGCTTCTGTCAACGTGATGTTCCGAGACGCATACAAAGGGCTGTAGAGAGGAAAGAACAAGTTATCCCAGGATAACGGGCCGCTGATAAGCTTCTCCGGTGAGGTGGTCCAGCCTTTGGGATTGGATTACCTACCGCTAATCTTCGGCGAGGGAGACAGGACAAAGAAGGAGTACATGGAGTTCATCGTCGTGGACTGCCTGTCATCATACAACGGCATAATCGGTCGGCCAGGGTTGTGGAAACTGAAAACATTTATAGCCGGCCATATGCTGATGCTAAAGATGCCTTCACCGGCCGGCATCATTACCATACGCGGGGACCAGAGGATCGCTCGCAGGTATTACGCGGAGGCCCTGACCCACGGAAGGAAGCGGACCGAGGTCTTCACGGCCGCTCAACAAGCGCCGGTGCCGGATCTGAGTATTGACCCCCGTGATGACACCTATTCTGACGACGAGAACCTAAAACGACCGTCGGCCGTGGAAAAAACCGAAACAGTCTCCATTTCGGAGGACCACCAGGAACGAAAAGTGGTGATAGGAACGAAGCTCGCTCCGGCTGTCAGGCAAGAGCTCATCACCTTCCTCTGGGACAACAATTCGGTCTTCGCATGGTCCTACGAGGACATGCCAGGTATATCCCCAAAGATAGCCGTCCACTAGCTAAATTCGTTGCCCAACGTTCCCCCGGTGAGGCAAAAGAGGAGGTCCTTCAGCCCGGCAAAGTATGAAGCGATCAGAGAAGAAGTACAGAAGCTAAGAGGCATAGGTTTCATCCGGGAAGTCCAGTATCCCCGGTGGCTTGCTAATGTGGTCATGGTCCCAAAGAAGGGAACCGACCGGTGGCGCATGTGCGTGGATTTCACTAATCTAAACCGGGCGTGCCCAAAAGACAGCTTCCCGCTCCCCCGGATAGATCAGCTTATAGATTCCACGTCCGGCTTTAAGCTGCTCAGCTTCATGGATGCCTACGCCTGGTACAATCAGATAAGGATAAACCCGGACGACGAAGAGCACACGTCATTCACAACTGACCGAGGTACCTACTGTTCTAAGAGGATGCCGTACGGTCTAAAGAATGCCGGAGCCACCTACCAGCGGATGGTGAATCGCATGCTGGAGCAGGAGATGGGTAAAACGGTGGAGGTATACGTAGATGACATGCTGGTCAAGAACTTGACTGCAGGGGCCCACGTCCGAGATTTGGCGGTAGTCATCGGTAAGATGCTCAAGTTTGGAATGCGCTTGAACTCGAAGAAGTGCATTTTCGGGATTTCAGAGGGCTTGTTCCTAGGCCATATCATCAGCCAGCGAGGGATAGAAGCTAACCCGCTGAAGGTCCAGGCAATCCTAGACATGGAAACACCAGGGGAAAGAAACCAGGTCCAAATGCTGACCGGCCGACTGGCCGCCCTGGCCAGATTTATCTCCCGCCTGACCGATAAGTGCGCCCCCTTCTTTAAACTGCTCAAGGCACAGCGGTTCAAGAAAATTTACTGGGCGGCAGAGCACGAAGCGGCATTCCAATCTATCAAGACATATCTGTCTGCAGTGCCTCTGCTATCCAAACCAGTGTCGGGCGAGATGTTATACCTCTACATAGCTGCATCGGAAACGGCCGTCTCCGCGGCTCTCGACAGGAAGGAGGGCAAGCTCGATCTCCCGGTATACTATGCAGGGAAGGGACTTACTGAAGCCGAAGGCCGGTACCCTGACATTGAGAGACTGGCTCTGGCCTTGATCATCAGCGCCAGAAGGCTCCGGCACTATTTCCAGGCTCATTCCATCACCCTATATACCAATCACCCTTTACGGCAGATCCTGCAAAAACCGGATACCAGCGGCAGACTCGTACTGTGGGCAGTTGAATTGAGAGAATTCGACATCACTTACGCCCCGCGAACGGCTATCAAGGGACAGGCCGCGGCGGATTTCATATGGGAACTCACCCCAATGGTGGTAGAAGCGCACCCCGACCGGTACGAGGGCACCGAGGCAGTTCAGGCCGTAAAGATCGAACCCGGCCTCCCCAACGGTTGGAAACTTTACGTAGACGGCTCCGTAACGGGTAAGCGGAGCGGAGCCGGCGTCATGCTAACCTCGCCCGATGGCCAATCGTACGAGTATGCCCTACGGTTCCTCTTCAACACTTCCAATAACGCCGCTGAGTATGAGGCCCTCATAGCCGGTTTGCAACTAGCCAAGGAGATGAGAATCTCATCCCTGGACATACAACGACTCGACCCTAGTGGTGAACCAGATGAACGGGCTGTTCGAAGTCAAGGAACCCTAGTTAGCCTCCTACCAAGCTTTGGCCAAGGCCCTGATCGAGCCATTCCAGGGCGCCACGATCCAACATATACCCCGAGAGGCAAATAGACATGCAGACGCCCTCGCAAGGTTGGCAACCAGAAACTACCCTCCGGAGTACCGAAGAGCTAAAATTGAAACCCTCTAGAAACCGAGTATAAGCAAGACCATCTCTGAGATATTTGCGGTGGAAGAGGCACCACCGAGCTGGATGGATCCGATAGTTAGATACTTGGCTGACAAAACCAGCCCCCAGGATGCAGTGGAGGCTAGGAGGCTACACCTCCGGTGCGCCAGGTACAGCCTTCTCAACGGCAAGCTGTACCGAAGAGGGCACAGCTTCCCCCAGCTAAAGTGTGTGACTAAGGAGGCGGGAGATGCTATCATACGAGAAATCCACGAGGGAGTGTGCGGTAATCACTCTGGCGCCCGGTCCTTATCTCACAAGTCGCTCCGGGTGGGGTATTTTTGGTCAGACATGGCAGCAGCATCAAGAAGAATATCAGGCGGCTGCCACAAGTGCCACATGCCGAAACAAACGCCGAGGGCGTACGGCTCAACCTGGATCTCATAGAGGAGCGGCGCGACTAGGCGCATATGCGAAACCAAACCTACAAGCAACGGGTCGCTCGGTACTATGACAGAAGGGTCTGGGAGAGGCAATTACAAGTGGGGGACTGGGTCATGAAGAAAGTTCAGAAAAAACCGCTGGCCTTGGAGCCAACGTGGGAAGGGCCCTACCAAATCACCGCAGCTGCGGGTCCGGCAACATTCCACATCATAGACGCCGAAGGCATCTATTCCACCCGCCCGTGGAATATCCAGCACCTGCGGTTCTACCCTAAATGAAATTGGTCATAAAGGGACAATAATGTATTTGGCACCAACATTGCAATACACAGTTACTGCATCTAGAATAAACTACAGCTGGTTACAAGGTATATACATCTGCCAGGTATATATGTAAAGCAAAAAACCGCTAGTCAGCGCCGCTGGAGCCTCCAATTCCTGGCCCGCCAGCTTTGAGAGACTGCTCCTGCTCCAGCTTCTCGGCCAGGGCTACATCAGCCTCCATCCGCTCAGCATCAAGCCACCCTTTCTCCCTCCACTCCAGATAGGCATCATTTATGCCATTCGCACGGGCGGCCTCCAGCATCTCCTCAAGCTCCACAGACTCCTGGAAGTCATCGACAGCTTTATCAGCCACTTCAGCAAGCCGGGATTCCACGAGCTTCTCCCCTCCTTTGACGACTGCTGTCATTTGGGTCTGCAGCTCCGAAACCCTCGCCTCCAACTCCGCATTCCTCTCTTCCCGAGCGGTTGCCTGTCGATCGGCTTCCTCCCTCTCCTGCGCGAGCTCAGTGGTCAACCGACCGATTTCCTCTTTCTCTTGCGCGAGCTCAGTTTTCAGCCGACCAGCCTCCTCTCTCTCCTGCGCAAGCTTAGCTTCCGCCAAGGACAGCTGCACAGTAAGCTCCTCCACTTGCTTCTCCAAAACCGCAGCCTCCCCTCTAGGCTCGGCGGTGTAAAGGCTATGAACCAGCTGGCACAGGTACACAAAAGGAACATTAGCTCGTATCACAAAGGGGAAAGAAAGCGCAGAAAACACACTTACCCGAAGAGCTAATTCCACGGGCTTCGTCCTGCTCCCGCCCGGTTGCCCAGTTCCAGGGCTCTCCCGATCAAGACTCAAGGTTTCAATGGTAGATGCCACGAACCTACCAAAACCACCACCACCGGAACTATGACCGCTTTGGCGGTACCCAGTCATCCCCGCCGCTTCCCTCTCCCGCGAGGCCCGTACCCCCATCGGCCGTGCCACAGGTTCCGGACCCTGTAGGCCCACCGATCTTACTTCCCGTATAACGAGTGGGGCGTTATTCTCACCGCCCGGCCGTCTGCCGTAGTGAGAGTCCGGAAACACGAGCGGCACAGGCCTATTATGCACCGTGCACTCTAGGGTGACCGGATCTACAACGGTTTTCGAGGCCATCTCCCCCATCTCCATCAACCTCTGGGCCACAGGCTCGTCATCCGGTTCGACGGTCTCCTCGCTCCGAACAGCGAGCCGGGGGGCATTAGCTGCAAACCGATAAACCGAGCGGTCAGAATAAAAGCGACCCTGCAAAACAACAGTGCAAGGTACCTTACCAGGTTTTCTCCCCATCTCGCATATCTCCAGCACATTCCACCGGATGAAATTGTAGGAGCTCCGGCCCAGATTGTCCCAGCAAACAAAAAGCCGGGCTAACCGTTGCCTCTCCAAGTCGACCAACCGGTACGACTGATCCCCGATCGCTTGATAAGCTCCGGGCACCTGAAAGTTCCTTGAACTACGCTGCCACCTGCCACCGGCCAGTACAACCGACCTCCTCTATACATTCGAAACCGACGATGGCAGATGAGTGATGGCATGATCGAAGTCCCGCGCGGCAAAATTAACACAACCGCAGGCCTGGGCCTTCTTGCAGTAGGAAACCTTGTACAGCGCCCGGAACTCATTAACCGTGGGCCAGTCCATATTGCTCAGACTGAATAAGCACCCGAGACCAAGCAACTGCCTCCACTGGTTGCTAGGAAGCTGGGCTGGGGAAAGATTTATCGAGCTCAGCATATACTGGACAAACTTCGGCAGCGGCAGAGATAGTCTGTGCCGAAATTGATCATAAAAAACGGCAACCCAACCCGGCTCCGGGTTGCAGGCCAGTTCCCCGGGATACAGGCCTCGAAGCTTAACGGATGAGTCAATGTCCCACTTCGCCCGAAAATCCCTTATCTCTCTATCAGTCAGGCTTCTGGTTGGCTTGTCACAGAAAATCACCCTGTCGCCATCCAGTAGTTCATGCCTCACGGGCCCTCCCATCAACCCACGGCCGGAACCGACAGGATGCGCTGATCTCCCAGATGCCATAAAGCCTAAAAAACAGAATTTAGCTCTGTAGCAAGATAGCAACACAGACAGGCGGCAAGCAAAGAGCAAGGCTTCAGCAACGTACGGCAGGAGGAGAGGAGAGGGGCTGATAAATAGGGCAAGCATAAAAGAGAGGCAACCCCAGCCGTAGATCCCCTCCATCTCAGACCGCTCCTTACCGACACGTGTCCCAGCATCGGTAAAGGTTCCCATGCCATCATAACTGATGGGACTGATGGGCTCTCCCCTTCATTGCATGTCAGCCACCTGTCCCACCTACAAGCGGCAGTTAGGGGAGATAGGATCGCAGAACGAGGCGTCCACTCCCCTCACTTCCCCAATAAGTCAACCTCGAACCAAGGAACGGCATCTCACCGGTTATGAAGTATCCAACCGGCTCCGCAGCATCTCACCAGTTATGAAGTATTCAACCGGCTTCGCAGCATCTCACCGGTTATGAAGTATCCAACCGGCTCCGCGACATCTCACCGGTTATGAAGTATCCAACCGGTTCCGCAGCATCTCACCGGTTATGAAGTATCCAACCGGCTCCATGGCATCTCACCGGTTATGTAGCATCCAACCGGCCAATCCAACTAGTCCCATGGCATTCCACCGGACATGTGACATTCAACCGACTCCAAAGCATTCCACCGGTTTAGTCACTTTCCTTTGCCTACGGGCAGAAACGAGCCAGCAACAACTCAAGGCTTCCAAACGCATGGGCTTTATAAACCCGGGCGAGTTTACATCTAACACATGTACTCTTGTCCAGCAGGATAAAAACCCTGCATCACACTGAACTATGATACATTTGGAGATACATGGCGAGACTCGTTATCTCAACGCCACCCCACAGGGGAGATTGTTTCTCTAACATATAACAAGTCTCCCCGCAGGCTAACAAACCTGCACATTTACCTCACGCTTATTCCAACACAAGCTGAGAACTAGCAAGTGTTGACCGGTGCTTCAGTATGACCGAAACACCGGGGGCACCTGTTGGCTTATTCCACGCACCAACAGGCCTTCCCGCAGGCTAGCACTCTCCGACTCGTACCGATATGGCAGAACGCCCGGTCGAGGTCCCATGCACTCTCCGACTCATCCTGATATAGCACAACGCCCGGTCACGCCCAATCTTCAATACGGACTTGGGGGACTGGGTACCGTTGGGTTGGTAACCCTGCGGGTCTGCGGGACAAGAGCAAGACAAATTAAGTCCCCATTCAAGATTGCACTTGACCGGGAACTTGGGGGACTTGTTGACAGTAGCCACAAAGGGGCTACAGCAGGCCCACAGACCCGCAGCTAGTGTACCAGGGGCCGGCCCGAGGCCAGGGACCGGATCACCAGCACCCGGCCTCGGGGTCCAGCAGTCTATCCTGCTACCAGGGGCCCGGGGACCGGGAGCGCCTGCCTGCCAAAGAGGTCACCAGAGCTGCCCTTTAGTGTGCAAACAGAAGAGAACCAGTCCCACATCGAAGGGTGAGGCCAGACCTCACGACCGGCCACCTATATAAGGGCCTCAACTACCCTCATTAATAGGTAACTGATCTCTCCTACCGCTTATATACGTGCTTAAGTTATATTCATTCCAACTATACTAACTTAGGCATCGGAGAGGAGAAGACCGGCCCGCCCGGTATTCCCCTTAGTAAGCAGGTTTGCAGGAGATCACACTTGGATTCATCTGTCTCTACCAGGTCCACTGGTTTGTGCAGAAACAATAATTAATCTAACAATTTATATATATAACCAATATATAAAACAATTTAACACACACTTAAATATCTAAATTATATACCTAAATTATACAATTAAAATAAATTACAAAAAAAAAAATTACCTACCAGAGGAGGAGGAGGGGAAGGAGGAGGAGAGAAAAAGTCGGGCTGAAAGCGACTTTCAGCTTTTATAGCAGAGAGAATAGCCGACGATTTAAAATATAGCAGAGAGAACAACCGTCGGATCTGAGCCATCCAACGGCGGACAATAAAAAGGTGCGGATCGCAAGAGTTTAGCCGACGAAATATAATTTTCGTCGGCTAAACTATAGGTCAAACCACTAAGTCAAACCTCTAAACGCTTAAAAACGGAAATTAGTCTAGTTAAACGACGGTTTCTGGCATCACCTTCAACAGATAATAGTTTCAAATTAATGAGACGCAACTAATCATATAAAAATTTTACAAAATTGATTTAACGAACGCCAGACTACCCATAGGAAAACGAAAGTAAAAAACAGTTAACCGCAACATTCGGCACACAGATTTTATCAGAACCTTATCATTTTTCAACCGTAGACGTATTTCATTATTTCGGTCATATTTTATCTCACAACATTTTTGCATTTGAAGAGTCTACGTATAGTAACTATTTGAAACTATACATTCACTTAAACACTTGGTAAATAAGTTAAGGAACATTAGTGCATATGTTCTGATTTTGAATCTAAAAGTTTAGAAAATTTATTCCAACCGTCAGATGTCACCGTTAAGATTAAATACATGTATGGAAAAAAAATCCAACTTCAGCTGACAACGTTAAAGGCTCGATCGGAACGGTCAACCAGGTAAATCAAACCTCTAAACGCTTAGAAATGGTAATTGGACTGTCTAAATGACGTTTTTTTGCCTGACCTTCAACAGATAATAGTTTCAAATCGATGAGAAGCAACTAATCGTATAAAAATTTTCCTCAAAATATTTACCGAAGGTAACGCTACCATTAGAGAAACGAAGGAATAAAACTTTTGACGGCATCTTTCGACACTCAGATTTTATCGGAATCTTGTCATTTTTCAACCGTAAACGTATTTTATCATTTTGGTCATATCTTATTTCACGACTTTTTTCTGTTTGAAGGATGAAGCAATGGTTTATCGTTAGTGATAGAAAATGGAATCTGGTCATTTTTTTGTTTTTTTTTGTTTTAAATCATAGCCGACGAGAGACAACCTCGTACTCGTCGGCTATTCTTTTGTCGTTTTTTGTCTAAAATAAAATATGTATTTTTCAATATAGTTATGGCTGACAAAATAATGCATTTTTCGTCGGCTATTATGAGTATAGCCGACGAAATAACGTGTTTTTCGTCGGCTATTATATGAAAAAAGTATAAAAAAATCATTAGGTTTACACCTCTCGTATTCCTATTTCCTGTTCATATATAACCAAAATTGAACATCAAGAAAACAGAAACCCAGCAGTCAACATATTTCAAATATTTTTTTTAAGGGGTTTTGAACCCAGCCTAGTTGGGAGGCTCATCCCCACGCCCGTTCATTAGAAATTAGTGTATTACAAATGAAAGGATTACATCATCTAAATTACTTAATCCGTCGGATTGTAATCGGAATCATCGGATGAGTCTTCTTCGGTTTCTGAATTGCTCGATAGGGGTAATCTATGTCTTTCCTCACCACTAGAGTCCTCGTTAGTTTCTTCATTTAGATCAACATCAACAAGCAGTGGCTCTTCACGTCGAATTCGCACCGGCGTGTCTAGGCGAATAAAAGAGGAGTCAGGAATACCGTTTGAGTTGGGCTCTTGATACGCGGTGCCACCTTCCTCGTTCTCTTCAGCCACTCCAAGTGTAGACGCCCGGTAAATGTTGCGAGGGTGGATAGTGTTGACTACTTTCCACGGGTCACCCTTGGCGAGATCATCAAGATAAAACACTTGTTTCACCCATGTGGCTAAAACGAACGGGTCATCCTCATACCATGATGTACTAGTGTTCACAGAAGTTATGCCGTATTGATCGGTTTTCATGCTCTGCGGCCGTGTGTCAAACCATCTACACTTGAAAAGGTGCACTTTCATGTCTTCCCCATAATGCAGTTCCACAACTGAATGGAGAACACCGTAGTCAACTCTAACACTATAACAACAACAAAACAAAAAATCACTTACTAAATCAAAATCACTAAAACTCATAATCAACCCAACTAAAACTCAAAATCAACATATATACACATATACGTACCTATATATAGCTCCATAATATAAGAGAGGACGGATTTCAACAATACCCACAGATTTTTCACTCTTTCTCCCGTTTTTTTTAAATAAGCAGCTGCTGTCTAGATCTGAAAATATATAGACTTATAGCCGACGAAAATGTCAATTTCGGCGGCCAAAATTTCAAAAGTTTTCGTCGGCTAATATTTCAGAGAAAGGCCGACGAAAATCCAAATCGTCGACTGAAATATGAATATAGCCGACGTTTTTTTGTTTATACCAACGAAAAAACAGTATCGTCGGCTATGGTTAAGCTATGGCCGACGATTTTGTTTTTCCACCGACGAAAAATAAAATCGTCGGCTATTCGTTGGAAGTACCGACGAAAATTTTAATTCGTCCGCTTTTAATTTCGTCGGGAAAAGCTTTTTTTCTGGTAGTGAATAAACAAATTGATATATAGATAAAGCGTAAGATATCTTGGTAACCTTGTCATAAACAACATATATTATAATTGTAAACATGCATTCATTGTTTATAGGCACTACCATGTAAAACTAAAAAACAACTCAAAAATTAGCATACAATTGAATACATAAGAGGAGCTCATTTGGTGTTCATAAGAGGATTGTACGTTGTAGTTTCAAGGCGTATTCAAATATCAACCTGCAGATTTCATATATTAAGATGTTAGTAAAGTGTGTAAGCTAATATATGTATAAAATGGAATGTCAAATAGTGTATAGGTCGTATTGTTTTCTAACATTTGTTTTGGTCTGCTGCATTATTGCTGTGTAATTACGACAAAAGAGACTGAAGCTCTTTATTTTGTGGTACTCCATCCTTCTAAAAATTGACAACTTTGAAAAGATAACCGACGTTCAACTCCATTTTCTTTGTTAAGGAAGAGCAATGATCACTCAGTTGGAAACAAAAAAGAGGAAAAGAGGATGAGTTATGTGATTATTTTCATATTATATCTCTATGCTATCCCTGTGACGCTCTTCTCCCAAATGGAAAAATGCAAAATCTTTAGTCCACCCTCTCCCTTAATGCTTATGAACAGATTATGATACTCAAAAGCATTAGATGATATTTTCTTTATTTTTTCCCCCATCTATATGTTGAGATCAACTTCAATCAAACCTCAGGTTGTTTCACACTTGACAAACCTAAGCAATACATAGGAATTGATCAAAAAAATCTATAATTTTACGAAGTTAAAACCTTTGATCCATTAACAAATAAATATTGAGATCAAAGTCAGTTTTGTCTCTTATTTATAATAACTCAATCAAGCTAAAATCCTGTACTCTAGTCCTTGGTCACACATTTCAGCTCCAGATAGAGAGCCAAAGAGAGGAACTAATATATTCCAACATAACTTATGTGCATAGAGTTGAAGATCTAATTACAATTGCAAAAGCCATTCCACTTATGGCTGTTAATTAAACCCAATAACCAATTTATTTATAACAACCTTCTTTGCTGACCAAACATGCAAGGGATATCATGTGCATTAGATAGAAGATATGCATTCCTGCATGAATTACAGCATGAAAAAAAAATTAGAAAATATAGCATTCCAAACTACGGTTTCCCAAAACTATATAATTACATCAATGTTTTGGTTGAATCAGCACAACCTTACTTCATCTGGATATCCATGGGTATACTATACATGAAGGTCTTTCGGACATTGCCATTACCACTTACAGTGAGATGAATGATTGCATTTTAATGTAAGGAATAGTGAGAGGCGTGAAAAATTCATCTTTTCAAAATAAAAATAAAAATCACTGAAATTGTTGGAATAGAGGAATTCCACATATTGGAGTAGGTTTTGAATTCTACTTTCTGAATTGTACGCTCACCCCGTATGTAAAATATCATTGTTTTCAAATGGTCGATCTACTTTCTTAGCAACTGAACAGCAAAATGAGTAAGGTTTTATACTTGGTTATTCTCTGCATGTGAAGGTTTAATTGAGGTTGTGAACAAACTAAACCATAATAGATATGTCAGATTACATGGTAATAGACAGACTCATTTAATAAATGATACAGTAAAAATATTCATTCTCTAAACCAATTGAATCAAACATTAAATGGTTCTAGTAACTTATTCTGATCTGGTATGACTGTCAGTTTTCAATTCTTTCTCTTATGCATCTTGAGTTTAGTTCATAGATTAATTTTAATCATTTGAGGCTTGAATCCTAGTGAAACTATGATCAATATAATGAATCCATGATATGAACCAATCAACTGTTATCATTTTTCAGCTAGTTTTCGGATTATACCCTTCTTTTTACTACTTGAAAATAAAGGACTTACTCTTTTTGTCACTCTCATAAGTCAATGTCCATGGTCTTGTGTAATCCATGAAGATTGAAGCCTCACTTCACTGTGCATGGCACTTTTTTCCTGATAGTTTTCTCATTAACAGGTTGAGCTTTATGACTGCTTCCAACAGTATTACATCTAAGGGATACTGTTTATTACAGAATGACCAGAGATTAGAGGAGAAGCCCAAAAAGGTTTTGAGATGTAATCCAAAAATTTATCATGATTAACTTTTATACCCGACTGAGTGGCAAACTGTTTATGCAAACTGAATAACAAATGCAGAGAAAAAGCATAAAAGCCTGGAAAACAAAAGTAACTGTGCTGAGCCTCCTAAAGATATAAGTAAAGCCTTAGTGTGGAGTTGTCATATAACTCGGATTACTCACTATATTTATAAACTATAATCAATACTATGTATTAAAACAGATAGAGCACATATGAAAAAATAACTATCTCAAACTGATTTGCATATGATACTAATTATTACTTTAGTGACATGTCCCCTTCATTTCAAAGAAGACAAACAAACTTGAGACAATCCAGAAATTTGAAGAACAAACTTCAAATATATATATGGCAGTCACAATGAGAATCAAATCAAACCTTTGATGAAACTAATAAAAGATCTGTGCAGTATATAGCTTGATAAGAAAAAGTCTTGAGAAATCTGCCAATCAACTTTGATGCTATCATCAAAACCAAAACACGAAACTGAGCCTCCACAGCTCTCATATCATGATCCAAAAGACTTTTTCTTTTCTTTTCAATTTCATCAAAATTTAGAGATAGCTCGGTATGGTAAAATCACTTGCTTATTCTCTTTTCTTCAAAGGTTTGAAGAATAAATCAAATCATACAATAGCACAATTAGATGAAATCATATGATAGACCTAGAAGAAACCCAATTGAATAAAATTAGCACAAGTTAAATAATACAACAAAAGTACAAAATTGAAATCAAGATTGAAACTTTAGTGTGTAGAATTCAATCCAAATTACGGAACCCAGAAACAAAACCTAAAAATGAAGAAATTCAAATTCAAATGTCTGACCAAAATCAGAAATTCGCGGAAGGATGAAACCTGACATAAAATGATAATTGTTCAACTTCAAAAACAAATCGATCATTGTATACATGCTATGCAAATCGGGCAAGCATCAGGTTTGAGAGAGAGAAAGCGAAGAGCAGATGAGAAAGAGGAAAAAAGAAGGCGGTGGCCACTGATGTAGGGGCAGCGTCGTAAAAACAACGAAAATAGGGGTAAAACAGTAATTTCACGCGAGCTTAACTAGATCAGTAACCGATCAAACTCACAATTAATTAGTAGTATATTATAAATTATAATAGTTTAATTAGTGGTCCAAAACATTATTCTCCGTTAAAATATTAGAAACCAACTGCCCCAGTCGATACATGAAAGCGGGATCGAGGTTGCAACTGGCCAATATTAGCCCCAGCAGGACCGATCTAACTCAACCGTGTAAAGCTCATGACCTCCAGTTGTAACTGGATTTGAGTCCAACTAAATCTATCTAAATAATTATGTGATTAAGAAACTAATTAAGTAACAAAGACAAATTTAGGGAGATATATATATATATATATAGAAATGAAAAGTATGTACAACTAGTCAAGGTTGGCTGCAAAATCATTTCTGGTTTTATATGGGAGAGAATATATTTGAAGAATTCGAAGCTTCCTAAACCCAGCAAGTTGAATAACAACATGTTCATTTCACCTGGACCTGTTTACTGCTCATCAACACTGATGGTGATGTTTTTAAGCGACATTCATCATCATCATCATCATATCTATAATTAAGCTTTTAACTTTTCAAGTTAACTTTAATTAATCATCAATTGATTTGAATAATAAGACGGCGGCAATTATCGAATCGTTAAACCAATGGAAGCAGCACCATGATGGTTTGTTGATCGATGAGGGCTTTATACAAGGTATAAGAATTTGCAAAAGCAGAATGATTAAGTTGGTGAAAGAACGACGGCTATAATTATGCACGCATTGAAATTAAATTATATGTCGTGGATAAATTTTTTGTACATTTTAGTGAGAACTGACAAGACCGGCAAAGGTGGCCGACTCTTGTTGTAGAAAATTATTTTACGCACCTTGTTATGGAAAATTATTTTACGTATAGTTATATGTCGTGGATAAATTTTTTGTACATTTTAGTGAGAACTGACAAGACCGGCAAAGGTGGCCGACTCTTGTTGTAGAAAATTATTTTACGCACCTTGTTATGGAAAATTATTTTACGTATAGTTATATGTCGTGGATAATTTTTTTGTACATTTTAGTGAGAACTGACAAGACCGGCAAAGGTGGCCGACTCTTGTTGTAGAAAATTATTTTACGCACCTTGTTATGGAAAATTATTTTACGTATAGAGTTACAAGTGGATCGACACTCAAATATGCAATTTCAACAATTCGTTTAATCACCAATTATTCACATGACCATAATATTTGAGGGTGTTTCTGTCAGAATCCGTAGACTCACAGAGACTGATAGATCTTGGTGTGAATCCTTCTTACAAATCATGCTAACTAAGGGAATACCAGGCGGGGCCGGTCTATTCCGCTACGATGCCTAAGTCAGTATAGTTGGGATAAACTGATAACTTAAGCGGAAATAAGTAGTTGGAGTATTGATTACCTATTAATGAGGGTAATTGGGACTCATATATAGGCTGCCAGGTACGAGGACTGGCATCACCCTTCGATGTGGGACTGACCCTCTTCTGCCCATATTGCTGGGCTATTTCGGCCCCTGTTTGGGGAGCTGCCGTCCCCTGTTCCCAGGCCCCGATCACAAGTAAGACCTCCCCGGATGCGGGACCAGGTGTCTATACTCTGCTCCCGGGCCCTGGGCCGAGTCCAGGAGGCTTGGCTGCGGGTTTGGGGGCCTGGGTAGCCTCTCTATGGCTACTGTCAACAAGTCCCCCAAGTTTCCGGTCAAGTGTCATCTTGAATGGGGACTTAAATCTATCTTGTTTTACAGGCTCAGAGACCCGCAGAGATGCGAACCCAACGGTGCCGTAGCCCCCCAAGTCCGCGTTTAAGATTGTTTCTCAACCTTTGTTCTTACAGGCATGAGGTATATGCAGGGTTTCTAGCCTGCGGGAAGATTCGTCTTGTATGAGAGAAAATAATCTCTCGGATTTATAAAACCCGGCGGTACATGTGCAGGGTTTTTAGCTTGCGGGAAGATTGTCCTGTATGAGAGGATCAAATCTCCCGAGGTGAAATGGTCATGTGTTCGTATTGACCAACCTCCCCGATTGTTTCTCAGCCTTTGTTCTTACAAGCATGAGGTATATGCAGGGTTTCTAGCCTGCTGGAAGATTCGTCATGTATGAGAGGAACAAATCTCCTTGGTTTATAAAGCCCGGTGGTACCTGGAGCCCGTAGGTTGTACGAGGCTGTCCGTAGGAATGTTTTGGTTCGTACGACTGGTTATTCCGTAGGAGGGAGAGAGGAGCTAGTGAAAACCTGGGCGGTGGAAGTCCGCAGCCAATAGTTCAAGGTGGATGTACCGGCGAATAGGGTAGCCTTTAGTTGGAGCAGGTACTACAGTTGGAATATAGTAGCCTGTACGTAATATTCATGCAGGGTTTTGGGCCTGCGGGAAGAATTCTCCTGTGCTAGAGGAAGACTTCTTCCGGTAGGATACCTAGCCGTTGTTTCTTGGCTTTAGTCAACCGCCCGGCGGTGAGAGAAAACATGCGCAGGATTTTTAGCCTGCTGGAAGATTCGTCCTATATGAGAGGAACCAATCTCCCGATTTTAGCCGTTGCTGCTGACAGTAGAGGTGGGATAAGCTCGATCGGTGGAATGTCTTGTACCGTAGGGTTTATGTGTTAGGATACTGCGAACTTGTTGGAATAGAAGTTCGAATGCCCGTACCGTTGGGAGATCGCAAGCATAGATTGGAATAGGTTGTAGGTTTAACTACCTTCTGCATGCGAGACAAGTGTCTGACATGCATTGAAGGGGGTATTTTATCAGTTCCAACAGTTATGATGGCATGGAAAGTTACCAATACTGGGACACGTGCCACGAGGGGACGGTGAGGGATGGATGGCCCGGATCCGGGGGTGTTTTACTTGCCCTACTTTAGTTTGGGGGGGGGGGGGGGGGGGGGGAAGACTCAAGGGGTGCTTAAGATACTAGACCTGTATATAAACCCTTGCTGCTTCGTGTATTGTTGCTTTTGGCTGAGAAGTGTTCCCATGTTCAGCGTGTTCAACAAAATTGCTCTATGTTTTCCAGTTGTTGAGTTTCCGTCGTCGTTCATACCAATCGGTGAGTTCTACCCTTGTGATTCTGATACTTTTTTTTTTCTTGTTTGTGGGTTGATCCGACTGGGACCTGGTTGTATCTTTGTTTGCCCTTTGGATGTGACCCCGCTAGTACCGAATCTCATCGAGATCTGGGGATTTTCGGCTGATAAGTTGAGTGGTCGTTGTGGGGCTGTGATGAGGCGTTACATGCTTCGTGCGGCCCCGCGGCCGTTGTTTTGGGTGACCGGCCATAGGGTTTTTATTTTTTTCTTTCCCCTAGGTTACATGGATTCTAGGAGCTCCAGTGAGACCTCTGAATTGGCCGCCCGGCGACCGGTGATGGACGACCAAGAGAGGATGGAGGACTGCCTTGTCTCCTCATCCTCGGGGCCAGATGTCATCGCCCGTTCGACTGGTGAGGCGTCACCGTCTGGGTCTCTAGGACAGGAGGATGCTCCCTATGGAGTGTCTGTGGGTACGACCCACCCAGCGGGCGCCCCGCGCTACACACTTGTGGACTAGAATAGGATCATAGGCTGTGACGAGCATGAGGACTCTTTAAATCCCGGGGAGATTGTCGCTTTTCGGGCCAAGTGGAGTATTCCTGAAGAGATAGATCTTCGGCCGCTGTATGCCGGAGAGTCGGCCTGCAACCCAGAGGAAGACGGGGTTGCGATTCACGAGGACCAGTTTCGGCATGGGTTCTCTCTCTCGCTGCTGAACTTTGTGCAGTACCTGCTTCGTGCCATTAAGATATCACCGGCACAGCTTCCCGGGAATCAGTGGAGGCAACTACTGGGTCTAGGATGTCTCTACTGGCTCTGTGATATGAGCTTCCCTACGGTGAACGAGTTCCGGGCCCTGTACAGGTTGACGTACTCGAAGAAGAGTAAGGCCCGGGGGTGTGTGAGTTTTTCCGCCCGGGACTATAAGCTGGTGATAACCTGCCTGCCCTCCTGGCTTAATAACAATTGGAGGAAGAAGTGGTGATGGCGGGGGTAATTGGCAGTAGAGGAGTAGGAAGTACCGTGTTTCCTGGGCCTTTCAGCCGATTGGCGATCAGTCGTACAAACTGTCTGACCTGTAGAGGGATAGAGTCGCCCTGGTATTTGGGTGCTGGTCTGAACAGGAGCGTAGTTCCTACAACTTCATCCGTCGGGAGGTGCTGGAACTGTGGAGCCTGGGGGGGAATCCTGATGGATGGTGGAATGTGGAGTGGTTGTACCGGTTTCTGTTGAATTAGTTGGTGTTTTGGCTAACCCCTTTGCTTGGTGTTCTGTAGGTGTATCTGCCCGGACGGCTTTTAAAGCCCACGAAACATTGTTGATGGGCAACCGGGATCTAGTCTCCAAACTGAAGGAGAAGGGGGATGCCACCGCGCGAGCCACGGTTAACCGGGAAATCGGCAAATTGACCCTATTCGACGAACCCGTGGCCCTGGATGTTTCGGAAGAGGATTACGTCTTAAAACGCATAAATACTCCTACAGCGGGACGTCCGGGAGCGTTTGGATCGGGGGCGACTCCCGGCGGGCCGCTCAAGCTCCCGGGTGGTGCTGGAACGATTCCCCGACGATTGGGGCCGATGCCTACTGTCACCCGGTCCCCGTTGTCTGCCGCCCGATCTTCTTCCTTACAGGTTGATCTGGGGAAAAAAAGGAGGAGGACCCGAGAGATGCCGGCCTCCGCGCTTGTTACGTTCACCGATCGGTCAGTTGGTGAGAGCTTGGCCAAGCGGCTGAAGCTGACGAGTGGTGGCACCACTGCCGCCCAAGGCAAGGTTCTTGCGGCCTCTAGCTCTGCTGCTGCCGGCACAGGAGTATCGGGGGTTGAGAAGACTCCTGATGTGGGGCTGGGACTGGAGCATGGCTGCCCAGACGAGCCTTTCGTCCGGAGCCTGCTCATGGATGTGAGGGGCATGGAGCTGGATAAGACTGGGGCTCCGGGTGGGCGGCCGGAGGGGCACCGGCTGAAAACCAAAAAGATGGCCCTCCAGGTAAGGGTAGTTTGCCAATTGTATCCATTCAACATTATTTTATGCTTTGTTGCTTTCTAACCGGTGTCTGTCAGACTGTAGCTGCTGTACTAGTTGTATCAGTCAGATGCAAGTGAGGAGCTGTCGGAGCTGAAGAAGCAGGTGACGGCGTTGATAAGCGCCCGGGACCTCTTGGAGGTGGAGAAATCCAACCTCCAACGGGAGAAGGCCCGGTTGGAGGAGAGGGCCAGGAAGCAGGTGAGCAAGCTGGGGGCCCAGGTTGAGGCTCTTGAAGAGGATAAGAAGGGCCTGGAGGAGGAGAGAGGCGAGCTGGAGACCAAGGCCGAGGAGCTCCAGCGGGAGGTGGTGACGGTATCCGCTTCTGCCAACGAGGCGGTCGATGAAAATGACCCGTAGCTGTATCAGCGGGTTGTCAAGAAGTATCAG
The DNA here is from genome assembly GCA_963682095.1 of Potentilla sterilis. NCBI lineage: Eukaryota > Viridiplantae > Streptophyta > Magnoliopsida > Rosales > Rosaceae > Potentilla > Potentilla sterilis. The sequence continues at coordinate 24,730,439 of OY821764.1, forward strand.
GAAAACGATGAGTTTCTTGAGCTACTGGAACGGGCCCGGGAGGCGGGGATAGCCGATGCCTTTGACCACTGGAAGGCTAAGGGCTATCTCGACACCTCAAAGCTATCGGAGCCGCAGGGAGATGCAGAAGAGGAGTTGGAGGGAGAGACCGAGCCGGCCGGTGAGGGGGCAACAGGTGGACCGGCGACTGAATGAGAGGTTTCTGAAGAGGAGGAGCAGGCGGGAGTGCCGTAGCAGGCTTCATACTTTGTACAATTCTCTCCCATTTTATTTATTTATTTTTTCTTTTTGCACTCCCACCGGGTTGCTTGCCAGTGCCGTAGTCCCTTGTAAGCATTGCCCTGAGTTTTAATGAATGAAAATTTTGCCTGAGCCTGTGTTATGCATGTTTCAATTTGCTCTTTGACTTGGCTACAAATGATTTGCCCTTTTTAATTAGTTGGAAATTACATCGGTAAAACCGGTTGGAATTCCTAGCTAATTGTTTTGGAAAAATTAGCATTTTGTACTCGGGCTGGTGAGTGGTTGGACCGCTGAGCTTCTCTACGGGTTTGAACCGGGGGAGGCGGGGGGTTAGCCTTGGTGGGGCAGGATAGAAATCCATGTCCAGCGCAGTTCCTACATGCCGGGTTCACCTTAATACCGCTGCAAGTCGCCGTTGCGGACTAGTCATTCAATTGTTGTTTTTAAAGCAAGGCAGTCGTTTGTCCGATGTGTGACTTCATCGTGGTAGGAGCAGTATTTACCGGTCTGCACTCTGGTCAGGTTCCCTTTTGGGTGCTTTCTCTTTGGTGGCGGAGGGATGTAGTTCCAGTTCTCATACAGGATATCCTCGTAAGAAGAGGTTAAGGTGAAGAATACCTCTTGTCGGCCTGCGGGCATGACTGCCAGGGGGCGGGTTTGCTGGTAGGACGAGGGTTTTCCACCTCATTGGGGGGTGTCAAAATTGTTCGTCCGGCACTGCTGGTTCCCCCAACTCCTAGGCCTTTGGTCGGATGAAGCTCCTCGGTCTTGGCCTTGCTGCCAGTTTCTGACTACCTGCCGGGCAGGCCCTGACTCCTCCTGCCTTCTCTTATGCTGGCGACTCCCGTACGTTTCGTGGTCTGCCTGGGCGTGCCTAATAGTCATTGCCATCAGTTCATCGTAACCCTGCGAGACCTCCACCCGCACTGCTTACAAGAACTTTCCGGGCCTGAGACCTTGCTTGAAAGCTGATTCGGCAATCCCCTTGTCCAAGTTCCTGATCCCGGTAGTGGCCGTTTGCCAACGGTTAACGAAGGCTCCCAGCTCTTCGTCGTCGGCTTGCTTGCAGTTAAAGAGAACTGTCGAGGTCCGGGCCCCTTCGACCCTTAAGATGAACCTGCCTACGAATTTGTCGGCCAGTTGCTCGAATGCCTCTATAGAGTTCACTGGTAACTCGTAAAACCAGCTGAGTGCCTCTCCGGACAGGGTCTCTTGGAATATGTTACAGCAGACGGCGTCGGAGTAACCCTTAGCACACGTTTGGGATCGGAAGCTGTCCAGGTGTTGGTATGGACAACCGGCCCCATAGTAGCTTTAGTGACTTTTGGGTGCCTGATTTTCCGAATTCCAGAACCCGGGGTGAGAAGGGTTTGGCTCGCTCATTGAACCGCGCGCTCTCTGGCGGTCTCGCTGCCTTCCTCTCGTTGGCCTCCATCTGGGACTTCATTTCTGACACTGAGTCAGATAGTATTTGGAGTGCTCGTACGGTCAGGCTTATGGTATCACCCTCGAATGAACCACTTCCCCGCCGATTTTCGAGGATGATCTCTGGTGGCGCTGTGTTTGTCGGGAACTCCTCCCCCGCCACGTCGGCGCCTCTCTCTCCCCCTGATGACTGTCCCACCTCCTGGTGTGGGGACTTTTTTGGCGGCGGCGCGAATGATTTTGCCAGAGCGGCACTGCGCTGCTGTCCCCTTTCCAAGGCAGCCACCAGTGCGGCATTCACCGCTTCCATCTCTTGATACCGGGTATTGGCTTATGTCCTGTTCCGGTCGCTCACTGCTAGTAAGCAGTTGACTTTCGCTCTCATCTCTTCTATCTTTCCCGTCATATCGTACTAGCTGAGACTGGAAACATCGTCCTGGTTGTTGCTGGCGGCCAACCTATCTTCCTCTCTGTTCGGGGCTCCGGGGGACACAAGCGCGGGTTCTAGGTCCCAGACTTGGGTGGATTCCTTCCGGCCTTTCCCGTGCGTATTTCGGTCGTATTCGCCGACCGTACCGCCCAGATCACGGTTGGTGGCAACGTTCTAGCTGCAGCCGCCAACAAATTGCTCCTGCCTCTCCCTCGGGATTTTGACCAGTACTGGCTCCAAATTCTGTCTATCCTCCTCTGGACTTTTTTCCCTCCTTTCTGCACTTACAGACATACTTGCCGCGTAAACCCTTCTTTTTTTTTTGTGATCCATTGGCTGACCGATTCCCTTCCAGCTTGTGGGACAATACATCGACTTTTTGAAAATCTTCCCACAGACGGCGCCAATTGTTTCTGTCAGAATCCGTAGACTCACAGAGACTGATGGATCTTGGTGTGAATCCTTCTTGCAAATCCTGCTAACTAAGGGAATACCGGGCGGGGCCGGTTTATTCTGCTCTGATGCCTAAGTCAGTATAGTTGGGATAAACTGATAACTTAAGCGGTAATAAGTAGTTGGAGTATTGATTACCTATTAATGAGGGTAGTTGAGACTTATATATAGGCTGGGTACGAGGACGGGCCTCACCCTTCGATGTGGGACTGACCCTCTTCTGCACATATTACTGGGTTATTTCGGCCCCTGTTTGGGGAGCTGCCGTCCCCGGTTCCCGGGCCCCGATCACAAGTAAGACCTCCCCGGGCGCGGGATCAGGTGTCCATACTCTGCTCCCGGGTCCTGGGCCGGGTCCAGGAGGCTTGGCTGCGGTTTTGGGGGTCTAGGTAGCCTCTCTTTGGCTACTGTCAACAGAGGGATTGGTGAAAATAAAATTGTAAAATACTATAATTGAAGTTAACTAAAAATGAGCCACAATCGTAAGAAATAAGATCATGAAAAGTGGCTTCAACGCTTGGTGCGTGGAATCCACCCCCTTGTTGTGATCGGCGGTCTTTTTTGAAAGGGTTTTGGAGTGTATCTTCAGTATTAAAATTGCTGGATTAATTAGTAGTGTTTCATAAAATATATATAGTGGCCGGCGTAGCTGGTAATGCTATGTTAGGGTTATATTTTCGCAAGCATCAACTTTTCTCATTAGATTTTCATTAGTTAGCATAAATAGAGGGATTGTCTATCTCTCTTTGCGATCATCCATACAATATTTTTAGTTTTGTTCGTAATACCAAGACATGTAGTGAATCAACACCTTGATCGAGGCTTGTAGTGGCTTTACCCTGTAACACCATTTCAGTTATTGGAGCATGTCAAGCTCGGTTCTTTCTGAACCAGACCTCACAAAACCCTAATCCTATGATTTTACAACCAAGTCAAGCTTAATTTGTAGCATGTAACAGAGGTTTAGTGCGCTTCTGGTGGCTGCATTCGGCTCTCGCTTTAATGGTTTTCACCTGCATACGTATCACTGTTTTTCATAGACATTTGAAAAAGAAAAACGAGAAAAGAAAAATTGAAGAAGAAGAAAAAGATCGGAATGAACTGGCACAGCTTGAGATCACCACATATATGATCTATAGGAATCATCACTGATTCGTAGAGTAGTGGCATGACGCCTATTGAGTTACCTAAATCATTTCGGAAATAAAATAATGACACCGAAAACTATTAGATAAATGAGATTGATTAAGTGATGCGGCTATTGCCACCTTATTATTTTAGAATTAAATAGGATGGAATGAACAAATATGGTGAATTAAAAAAATAATAGGGTGGCAATAGCTATACTCTTGTTGATTAATATTAGGTAACAGTGTAACAACACCATATCATTTTATTCGATAGTTTTGAATATGAACTCCCATTTAGTTGACATTTGACTTGAAAATAATCTTTTACTAAGATATTTACTTGGAAAATAGACGCATTTGTAGTGTGAAACTTATCTAAAAAAAGATATGATCGACAACACCTAGAGTCTCTAGCTAACATGTAATACTAAACAAAAATACAGATATACATCACAAACGTACTCCTCATAATTGGACTTATATATATAACAACACGGGGAGAAAAGTAATTACAACATGCATATAGACCACACGTATGTATACGTATTAGTGTTACGTATATTATATGGAATAAAATTCGTATGTATAATTAGTCTTTTGTTGACCATTCTTGACAATGGCCTTTGTCTCTGGACTATAAGCTTTCCTTGGTTGGATTCGGTGGTAGATTCGATTAATTATTACTTATGAGCTTTTTACTTCAGATTCGATTAATGTACGTGCAACCAAGTCTCAACCAATCGGATCGGAAAGGTCTATACAATATATCCATTTTGACCAATATTCAATATTTGCAAAAAGTTGAAGAATAAGTCCATGATGTCGATGGGGGTCCTCCTTCTGAAAGCTAGCTAGGGTGGGTTTAGAACAAATCTCCAACTAGGGCATGAGCACTGTCCTAGCAGCTTCCCACCTTCCATCGCTATCTATGTTACTAGGTCATGCACCACGTCACACTACTCCATATTTGAGCAATTTGGGATTAGTTAATTAATTGCAAAAGGATCTTAATTAATTTTATTATAAGCATGCATATGCATGACAAGGTTGACATCTTGCACCCCAAGTTTCCCCTCAACCGTTTCCTGGTTTCCTCCTAAATTATTTTCCATTACATCACAGACTTGTAAAACAACGGTGCGACTTTGTATTTGGTAGTTAAAGGAAAATTATTCAACGCACTGAGTTGTGCGTAAGCTAATGTACTGATAGTCAATATACAATCTTAGCCATTTATTCATTCACTAACTAATTACATCAATCACATGACACTAATATTTGAAGAGTCTGTTAAGTTGAAGTTGTAAAATACTATAATTAAAGAGAAAATTAACAGTTCTTAGAGTAGCCACACAATCTGAACAACAGTAGAAATCGTTAGAACAAGGCTAATAAGAAAAGCAGCATCAATAAGACCTAACCACCGAGATGTCGTTGAACAGTAACGGGGTTGAAGAACTATCGTTGAACAGTAACGGGGTTGAAGAAGTAATAGCGTAATGTATCTTATTGCGTGAAATCTGCTGTGCAAACCGTATACTTATAAATTCATTATTATCAACACCAGCTAGTTTCAGTCACCTCAGTGGTGACGTTGAGTTCAACAACTAATGCACGCTTGATGTATTAAATCTGCAAAAATAATTTCCCCCCATTATTGTCATATTCTCTCTCTCCCTCTCTCTCTATATATATATATATTATTACTACTGAGAAGTGTGAACACCCCAGATTCTTAAGTTTACATAATTAAGTATTGACATGCTAGTTTATTATTCATTTGTATATTACTAATTGAGCTTTCTGACTTTTTGCCGCATCACATAGATCGATCACTAGAATCTTTCTTATATAAACTATAAACTTCTCGATCCATCGATCGATCGAGTTGCATGTTAGGTTTTACAATATATATAGTTCGAGTACATAATTCGCAAATTCCTTATACAATATAGTTTTTTTTAAAGAGAAAGAGCTAATTAAACTTGCAGTACTGTTACATCTCAAGCTGTATGAACACCCCGGCCAGATTATTAATTATTTTCATAATTAAGTATTGACGACATATGCTAGTTTACTGTATTTATATGTAGAATACTAAGCGATCGAGTTTTCTAACGTTCTGCCGCATCACATCGAGTCATCGATGAGATTACTTGAATCTTTCATGTATAATAATATGATTTATAGTTCTTGATAGAGATCGTGCTATCTAATTCTAACCTATGGATGTGAATCGAGTTCGAGTCGATTATATTAATTGGCATGCACCTGATTTAATAATAAGTAAAAGATTAGTGAAAAAGAACAAATCAAGTAAAAAAGAAGACTACTTTGCCTTGCAATTATCTTTTATATGCCTTCACCGGCCATATGCAGTTGTGCTAACTTATCTGACAATTTTGGATTCTTATTACCACGGTTCAATGGTGATCGATCAGTAATTAATAATTAAGAGATGTCTTACGTGAACTCCAACTATCCAAGTATATATGATAAATTATAGTACTAGCTACAGTACTCATATGTACATTGTTGATCGAGCTCGCGTGCTTCGAACATGCATCACTCCAGACTTGTTTATTGATTGAAAGCAACATTGCGTGATTATTTCTCAGCCTCCCTCTAGTTATGTTCCTGCTTCTACTTATTTTAAGTAAGTAAATACAAAACAATTAGTCACCTAGTCCAACGTAACACGATCTAAAAGTTGAACACGATCTAAAAGTACGTTGAAACTTAATGAATCGGCACACACTAGCTAGGGTAACTCCCATACGTCCCATAGTTGAATCCACAATATCATTATAGACATCCTTTAAAAATCCTCTAAACTCTAAACTAATGAACCAGATAAGTGTTGCTAGCATAGCATAGCATAGCATAGCATAAAAGAATGTATGGGGAAGGGAAAGATGAACAAAAGGGGAGACAAAGAGAGGGGGGACATTATAAGGCGGCATGCAAACGTGATCATATCGAGAGAGCGAGCGGGACTCGGAGAATCGAGAGGCAATTAGGGTTTCACACACTAGTACGTACAACTGTTGAACCAGTAGACCGTTGAAAAGACCAATCTCCATCTATATATATATATATGTTGTGGATCATGCTGCTAGAATATTCAATCTTCGTAAAGAGAAGGCCAGCAGAGCCATGACGATTTTCCCAATACGTCATCCGTTGCCGCCAAGCAACACTGACGTGGGCGTCAAGCTTCCCTTCTTGAATTTCTTTGATCGTCTGCGGTCAATAAACTCGTACAGAACACTTGTTGGTTCCTAAGTATCTAGGATGACTCTGAAGGAAAAGACCGAAAGGACCCTCTCTGTTTGGATAGCTTGGGTGAAAGAGCTAGCCCCAAAACCCCCTCCTACAAATATCTATATGAGTTAATTAATTAATCTCAAAAGCATATTAACATTGATGCATAATGATGAAGCTTAAAGATTATCGAAAATGACCTTGGGGGCGCGTCCTTTGAGATGGTGTATGGCCAAACAAACTTGATCCACGACCACATTTCTTAGTCTAGTTATAATCTTTGAATATGTGTTAAATCTGTAAAACGTAACAATGTATCTTCAGTTCTTCATAGATTAAGAACCACCAGATCGCACCTTCATTTTCAGGCCCAATCGTTCCATCTAAACCCTTTTATTTTCATATTTTTCTTGGAGATCCGGAGAAAGCCGCAATCAATAGGCTATTCTAGGGGTGGACACGCGGACCCGAAAACCGAAAAAAACTGAGTCCGAAACCGAACCGTAACCGAAAAAACCGAAAACCAAAAAAAACCGAACCGGAAAAAAAAAACCGAACCGAACCGAAGTAGTTCGGGTTGGGTTTCGGTTTCAGTCTGGCAAAACCCGAACCAAACCGAACTGACCCAAACTTATCCGAATTCTAGCTATCTGGTTTCAACTATATCTTCCGAGTCTTGTTTTAGCACTAGTGGGAGAGTAATTAATCCACATCGTAGCTCTCTAAGTCCTAAAATGGTGGAAGCATTGATATGTACTCAAAGTTGGCTTAGGGGTGAACATATTGCTTTGCACCATGTGCCTACTATTGAGGAGATGGAAATTTGTGAAGATGCGGAAATAGGTAATAGTTTTGTTTTTTTCTTATTGAATATTTGAATTGCTTAATGTGATTTGGTTTTGTGTTATGCATGATTATATTTTATTTCTATTTTTCTAATTGTATGCAACTATGCATGTAGATGAGTTGGTGAAGAACTTGCAGCATGGCATTAGAGACGATCGTGCCGAGAGTGGATCAAGTGGTATGCTACCTCCAAGATTAAACTCATTCATGCGAGCTTGAGAGAGAGTTGAGAATTGTGATGATGCCAAATTGCCAATCATGTCATGGACTCTCATATTGTTCTATTTTTCTCTTCCTTATTTAGTTATGTTTAAATATTAAACTTTGGACTTTGACTTTATTTTGATGGACTTGAAATTGTTGAATTATGGAGTATTGACTCAAGCTGAACTTTGTACTTTGAAATTTTTGACTTATAAACTATGAAATTTATATTTTTTATTCGAACTTGAAAAATGAGTAAAACCGAAAAAAAACCGAACCGAACCGAACTTTGCGGGTTGGGTCAGGTTATGGGTCACTGACTCAAAAATTAAAAAACCGAACCGAACCGAACCGAATTTTAAATTTGGGTTGGGTCATGGGTTTTGTCCAAACCCGAACCGAAGTGACCAGTGTCCACCCCTAGGCTATTCCCAATCCTCTCTTCCAGAAAAGATGAATGTACATGCAATTTTTTTCCTCCTTTTTTGCAGGAAGTAGGAGATTTGATGCCCTACCTCTTATATTATTAAAAGAACATATTTGATGATGTCTCGCTACGTATAATTTTAATTGATATAAGTACAAATTAAATCACAATAGAATTTCATAACTTAGAATCTATAAAAAATTTATGTGATGGTTGAATTATAAATAGATATCGTACATATTAAATACAACACTAATTTATTAAGATACTATATATCGTGAATGTTAAGTCATGAATTTTTTTGAAAGGAATTGTCATGTTGTTTTGCATGAAATTTTACCGGTGGTAAAAATGCACCATTTTATTTACACTCTATGTCGATGAGTCCGACGCTAATGTCGATGAGCTGGAGCACAACGTGGCCCGTCCTCATTGGGCAGATACCAAAAGCAACACCAAGTGCCACCACAGGTGATTAAGTGCTGACTGGGGGCGCGACCGTCAACGATCAACTTGAGACAAACTTCACGGAATTCACAAAACGTCCAAACTAGGTGACGGAAGCAATGACAGAACTGAAAGCCCTCTGGTGGGCCCCTCCACACGTGGCACGAAAATATTAGACCGTGGTAGCTCCTAACATGACCCACCTGGCTGCGCTTCACGCCCTCCCTCTCACCTTATGTGTCCCTCACTTACGTACTTTCCCGTCGCGTATACACGACTCGCTGGCGCCCACGTGTCTGAAACAAAGCCTTTTCCCTGTGCCTCCTCGGGTATATATATATATAAACCCCCTCGCTGCTCTCTCTTCTTATTAAGCCCATTCGTTCAGATATTTCAGAGCAACACAAAAAACACAACTACAACTTAGAACAAGAAAGAAGACTCGAGATTTTCAGAGCAAGTGAATTTCAAGGTTGACCGGAAAATGAAGGCTCAGTTGGATTTGCCGGCGGGGTTCAGGTTTCACCCTACTGATGAGGAGTTGGTGAATCACTACTTGATCAAGAAATGTGCTTCCCAGAACATTTCGGTTCCCATCATCAAAGAGATTGATCTTTACAAATTCGATCCATGGCAGTTACCTGGTATGTGTTTTTTTTTTTTTTTTTTCTGATTCAAATTTTGGATTTGGGTCATCTGGATTGTAGCTCAAAATTTGTTCTTGAATGACTTCTTGTGAGCCACTCATTTTTTTTGATTTTCCAGAATCTAAATCTTATTATACCTGATTTGATCCATTGATTGGAGATTTGGGTTAGCTGGATATAATCTAAAAATCTGTTCTTGAATGACTTTTTTTTTTTCTTCATAATTAAACAAAATCATTTTTTCTGATTGATTTTTGATTTTGTGATGCAGAAATGGCGCTCTATGGTGAGAAAGAATGGTATTTCTTTTCTCCAAGGGACAGAAAGTATCCAAACGGTTCAAGGCCGAACCGGGCGGCCGGAACCGGGTACTGGAAGGCGACCGGAGCAGACAAGAACATTGGAAAGCCAAAGGCACTAGGGATTAAAAAGGCTCTTGTTTTCTATGCCGGGAAAGCCCCTAAAGGAGTCAAGACCAATTGGATCATGCATGAGTATCGACTTGCAAATGTTGATAGGTCGGCTTCCAAGAAAAACCACAACTTGAGGGTACTTGATCCTAATCCTTCCTTATTCCCCTGTTTTCGATTTTTGGGTACATACGATGCATTTAGTTGGGTACATTACATATGTTATGTTAGTCGGAGTGTCGAACTATTAATTTGGACATAATTTAGACATAGGAAGCTTAGAGTTTAGACATTTAACTAATTCAATGGCTATGGTAGGTTTTGACTCTCAATAAGTTTGACCTTTGTGTAAAAACCCTAGAGTTGTATATTGGACCATGTCAATGTCATTTTATTTCTCTTAGTGGCTACGATTATGGGTTGGCAAACTTTTCAAACCTGCACAAGATTAGTCATTTACATGTTTATTTATGACGCATTATCTTACTGTGAATTCCATGTTCATTTTGCAGCTTGATGATTGGGTGCTATGCCGAATTTACAACAAGAAAGGTAGCATTGAGAAGTATAACACTGCTACTGTGGACCACAATAGATTCCCAACTTACTCGGAAATAATGGATCATGAGGAGAAGCCAGTATTGAAAAACATACAGTTCAATATAGCACCATCACAAGTTCAACAAATGCCTTCAACTGAAGTACCAGTCCAACAGCACACAGAAATGTTGTCCGGAGAAAATTCAGCACCGAGATTGCAGCATACACAGCACACGACAGACTATTCTAGCTGCTCGGATCATGTATTCTCGCCGGAGGTCCAGAGTGAGTTCCAGTGGAGTAGTCCTGAATTCAGTGAATTGGACAATTCCATGAACATGAACTTCCTTGTTAACAATGACCAGTTCAATTACATGGATGGCTTCTCACTAGCAGATATTGATGACCCTTTTGGCAATCAAGTTCAAGCTCAAGCGCAGCCTCAGTTTAAAATGGACCAGCAGGACCTGTTCATGTACTTGCAGAATCAAATTTAATTAATTTCAGTCTTAGGACAAATGAAGAGAAAAGAAAGGGGAGGCAGATGGGAGATCTTTAAGGATCCAAATTATTAGTTTGTCTAGTTGGTTTTTCTAGGTGATAGTTCTTTTATTTAATCTGGTTCTTGAAATCATTGAGTTTTGTGACGTCTGTACAAACGTATGCGCAGGCCCTTGTTAGATTCTCATCCTGTTAATATAGTAGGGAATGATTCCTTCAAGAAATTTTTATATATTTCCAGATTATATAATAGGCAGAATTTTTTTTAATCTCTCTTTTATTTGATTAGATCATGTAATGAAGTAATGATCCCCTTAATTGTAGAATTAAAATGTCAATGGCAAATTAAGTCAAACAAACATCCTTTCTCTGTTACTATTCACACAACTCCAGCAAAGCAATCTGGGCCGTCCAATTTTAATCTGACGGTCCAGATCTAATGAGGAGGGCTCCTCTCTCCTTTTATTAGGAGAGGATCCCGATCCATCAATGACGCCCATTTGTAGAAGGGCTGCCATTCTATTCCCCTGCAAGGGGTTTCCAGACACTGTCTTGGCAATTTTCATTTCTTTGTGGAGACTGGAGACTCTTCTTTGTGGAAATGACAAAGGAGAACGAGTATCCGTGTAACTATGTAAGGGCTTGCTTGCTTGGCTAACTTTTCAGTGAAATGTCCAGGATCTTCAACTAGGCCTGAGAACTTTAACACTTGCTTAGGGAAGAACAAAGAGAAGATACAGTTTGCTAAGAATAAGGGATCAAAGACTAGCTCTCAAGGCACCTTCCTGGAAGCATAACTGATGCAACTCCATATAAGGCAACTTCAAAGATATTATTTGTTATTTAATTATAGGTTGTAATTTTTGATATTTCATTAGTTAGATATTCTTAAAGTATCTTTTTACATTTAATTTAGGAATTACATTTAGTTAGCTTTCCATATAAGCTTAAGTGCACGTTTGTTATGCAGGAGTATTATGTACCTCCCTATTTCTTAATACTGGCCAAGACTTGTGTGAGTGAGCTTAAGATGCACTGATTTTGTGCAGTGTTTGGTGTGGTGAAGGACTAAACCTCTTCTGCTAGATAGTTTCTGTCTTAATTGTTTTGTTCTGAAGAAAAGTGAATCTGAGAAAGGGAACCGTGGCGAACTTTCATCAATCATCGTTTGTATTGATCCCTCACACCAACTGATTACAAAACAAACCACACATTACCTCACTTTCAAATTCAATTTCGTGAATACCAACACCGTAACAACACCGTAACTTGCAATTTCATTGTAAAAACTGGTCGGTATTAACAAAATTGCAACAAATATATGTTGAGAAAAAGTAGTTGAACACTCAGAGAAACTTCTTTGTTCTTGTGAAATCTTCTCATACATATTAGCAATACCCATACTTTAGATGAATCAAATCCAACAAAATCATTCCATATTGGTTCCCTATTCGTCATCGTCTGCAAATTCTGAATCTCATGAATTCCTCATCGGCGAGATGACTTGTTCTTAATCCCTAATCTGAACCTAGACCTCATCAATTCCATTTTCTTTTAAGTGAAATCAATCCCAATTTGAGGCAATGGGATCTCTGTACATAGAACTCACATTCGATTTGGTAGGTGCAGAAAAATGTTTTTGAGCATATCTTTGTCATCTTCAATCAGGTCATCTCCTTCTAGCAGAGAGAGAGAGAGAGAGAGAGAGAGAGAGAGAGAGAGAGAGAGAGAGAGAGAGAGAGAGAGAGAGAGAGAGAGAGAGAGAGAGAGAGACATATGAACTTTACCTTGTGCTGAAGCTCCGATTGCTGAGAAAAGTAAGCAAAAGAGAGCTGCGCTGGGTGAAGTCAGTCTTATCTAAGGGTCAGCAAAAGCAGTACTCAACTTAACACCACCTAAGGAGGTGAAATTGAAAACACGGCCTTAGCTAAGCTCATTTAAGTTTATACCCACTAACACCAAACATAGTATTAGGTGGTTTGTACTGCTTATTTAGCACTGTCCTGATTAATACCATGAAACAAACATGCACTAAGTCTACTTGTTCTCTAAGTTTTGTAAACCCTATATATATGGGTATTGTAATAGTTGTGAGAAAACTTATATTTTATGAATAAAATCAGTTTATTTGTGGCATGGATTTACCCTATTTTATGAGTTCGCTGCTCCTGGTGACTGTTGGAGGCTCGTGTTCGGTACCTTGATCCCCATCAATAACTAACAGCTAGTCCTTTCATATATTCAATGTATATATAGCTCCTCCTACATCCTACAACCACTTTGCCAACACTTCCATACACAGCAATATTTCAGACAAGCCTCCGGGCATAAACATTTTATGGACTATGTTCCGATCAACTCATTTTTTTACACGACGGGCATGCACTTCGTTGTTACACTTGTGACGTCTTAGCCCCCTCCAGAACTTACTAGTCAAGTTCTGTATCGATTGAGGTATTCTCCGAGCATACATAAATTACAAGGTAGATTAATTAACACAACAAATTACAAGGAGGATTATACTAGCTCATAGCAAGAAGCCGATCAAAAGGGCAAAGGCATTCCTATTATTTCCACCCCAATTGTCGTTGAGGTTGTGGTTGGAACACTAGCTTAGCTAGGTTTTCAAGTATTGCTTCAAGGTTGTGCTGGAGTCTTGGAGTGATCCTAATTAAATAGGTTATGCTGGAGTCTCTTGGAGGAGATTGATTCAATGATGTTAATTTGATCCGTTACTTGGAAGGTTTTGAATCATCAGGGAGATTCATTTTCTTGTTCAACCTTTCATGTCCATCCATTTTCATCATCTGCCTAGAGAAACAATATTTACAAGATTGGATTATATGCATACATGACTTTGAACCTATTCATTGTACGTTTCTCATTGATCACTTGTCATTCCCAGTGAATTAGCACAAATAAAAAAGAAAATTCTTTCTATTTTAGCAAAGTATTATATTTGGAATTCTTTGCATATATGTAATTTGACTTGATCATTGTTTCTCATTGATCACTTGCTATATAATTAACCCCTTACCACCCCAACCAAATACATCGATCGACAGTTCTCTGCTAGCTATCAAACACACGCACAGCGGCACAGGCACAGTAATGGCGACAAGAACAATATCAACCAAACTGCAATTGGTTGTCTTTTACACCACCTTCATAGTCATCTTGGCTCTTACTGAATGTAAGCATTTCTTCTCTCCTCTTTATTTTTTATCCAACTCTCAGACATTAATTCTTCTAAAGCTTGCTCTACAATATGACAAACAGGCAAAGGAAACAATGGTGTTGGGGACACTAGCACCAGTATGAAGGAGATACGTACATAGTCGAGACATAATCCTCCATTTTATAAGAGCATCAAAACAATACATATATGCGACAATGTTTGTGGTAATAAAGGTTGCCGCTGGTGTTGAAGCTTGTTATATTACTGAACAAAACTGTAATGATAATTAGCTGGGGAGTCACAAGTAATACATATCAAGACACTTGTATTATTTATATAAATCAAAATAAAATAAATGAATGCGGTTAGTTTTGTGCATCTCACTCATATGCACGTTTGTTTGTTAGAACTAATTGACACTGTACTAAGTAAGGAGTACAGTCTGATTGATATTATGTTTGTCATTAGTTAACACTGTGCTTCTAAACTATAAACCAAGCAAACACCGACCTATGTTAGTAAGGCAACCTACATGACAGTTTGAGAAGTTTAATGGGGATTAACGTAGTCCTTAGTACCAAAGTGTGTGTAAGAATCGTTTGGTCGGAAATGCCATATCATTAAGATAAGGAGGCATGCCTAGTCCTCTTAGTTGAGTCGGTAAATGGGCTAATTCTGCTGCACAGTTGAATGTACTTGTCAAGGAAGTCTCCTAGAAATTACCGGTCTGTTTTTTTTTTAAATCTCAAACAATCATGGCGTGTAAAATCGTTTGTCTGATTCGCAAAGAACCATTGGTTAGAGATTGGTATCTTTGTTTGAAACTCAACCTCCCAACATTAGCAATCCTCCAAATCTCAATGAGGAAACGAATAAAAGAAGCTGGAGAACTTGAATGATTTGTACCATAAAATGGAAGAACCATAGGACAAAAGCAATTAGCAGAGGGAAAGCACAATTCCATGAGTCCTTAATGCTCAAGTAACTGACCACCCAACTCTCTCATCATCGAATCTATTCCAATCCAACCGTTTAAACCACCCAACAACACTTTTCAATCAAACCCAGATGGCATATCAAAGCCTCATTCATTCAGACATTGAGTCAATCATTG
Organism: Potentilla sterilis; assembly: GCA_963682095.1. Taxonomy (NCBI): domain Eukaryota; kingdom Viridiplantae; phylum Streptophyta; class Magnoliopsida; order Rosales; family Rosaceae; genus Potentilla; species Potentilla sterilis. The sequence continues at coordinate 24,745,698 of OY821764.1, forward strand.
TCTTTCATACCACGAAAGAGTGAGTGAGACATGGAGGGGAAGTGGTTGCTGTTAATTATGTCGGTGCTGGTGATGGGTTGGTCTGTGAGTCTGACGTCAGCTTCTTTTGGTGATCGGTATGGCGGAAGGAAATCTTTTCTACTGGCGGAGGCGACGTCGTCTTTGTCGATCAATCGTGCACCGTCGTCCATTGTGTTACCTGTTCATGGAAACGTGTACCCAATTGGGTAAGTGTTGAACATATGTGAAACTAAGCAGTTCAATCTGATGAAAATATGTTTTGAAGTCTTCGGTTTGTGTTTACAGCTCATATAATGTTACCTTAAACATTGGTCAGCCTCCAAAGCCATACTTTCTCGACCCCGACACCGGTAGTGATCTTACATGGCTCCAATGTGATGCTCCTTGTGTTAGATGTACTGAGGTACTAACTATAGTTCATTGTTAAAGCTAATCATTACAATTTGTGCACAGCTGTTCTAGTCTTGCATAAGTTGTTAGTCTTGAGGGTATCTATCTCTGCACTAATGCTTATTTCCTTAGAACATGGAAAACTGTAATGAATTTTGTGTATCATAGGCCATATTGCAAATTGTTTCTTCTGCTCAATTCCTACATGATGGGATTAATTAATTGGGGTGAGACATTCATTGCTTCCTCACTGATTTTCATCCTGCAATTGTGGAATGCGATCTGTACTGTTTCTTTTAGCTCATTTTGCAATTTCTTGATGATATCTCGGCTCTCGTGATTAGTCTACTTAATTGTGGAATCCATCTTACTTTGAATGTATGCAAGCAGGGTCCTAATACTATTCAATTTACCATCTGCAGGCACCTCATCCATACTACCGGCCTAACAATGACCTCGTGGTCTGTAGTGACCCTCTCTGTGCATCCTTGCACGCACCTGGTGCTCACAAATGTGATAGTCCAGAGCAATGCGACTATGAAGTTGAGTATGCAGACGGGGGCTCATCCCTCGGTGTACTTGTAAGGGATGCCTTTCACCTCAACATTACAAATGGAGTCCAGCAAACACCTTATCTGGCCCTTGGGTATGTAACTTTTACCTGCTTTTTATTTGGCAGATATCGTATATAACCATGCTAAACTATGTAGTAAGTTGGCACACCAGTGGCTTCAGAAGCAATCATTTCATATCTTTGGAAGAAATTGTCATAACATTCTTTAGCTTTAAATTCTTAGGGAATTAGTTATTATGGAATATGATTTGGTCTACTTCGTCTAGTATATTTTTCTGCCTCAACAAATGGGTTAAAGTTAAAGATTGTCCTACCAGTAGTCTTTCTATATATGTGTTGTAAATTCCCCACCACTCTCTCTCTTCACCAGTCCCTAGTACTATAGCCTAACTCCAACAAATTAGTGCTGGTATGAAAAGAGAAATTTTGAAAGGTGTGTGAGTGTTGGGTCGGATAAAAGAGTAGGTGAACAAAAAAAGATGAGCATCATTGATCCAGATGAGTACATTCATGAGAAGAATATGGAGTTGAAGAAGAGATTCGATTATGAGATCCAAAAAGTGACTACAGCACGTTTGAGTATTGACAATTTGAAGGCTTCAGTTTTGGGCAATATTTTTGGAACTCTTCATGTTTTCCTTTCGGTCAATAGTTAGACATCAAAAACAAGACAGAACAGAAAACTGCAATTTTGATTAGTGTAAGTTTGCACAGATGAGAGAGTAATTAACATGTCCCAGGCCCTTCAATGGTCAGAGTGCAGAGAAAAGAAAATTATGTGAAATTAACTAGAAAACATTATAGCAAGAAATGTTTTAAGGCTGACAGCTAGCTAGGAAGAGAAATAGCAAAGCAAACAAGAGTTGGGGAAAAAATAAGCTCTCATCATTGTAGATCATCGGCGATTCTTGGACATATATATGAGCCAAAAAGGATATGAGGAACTCCAGGTCCCATAATAGATCCTATCCTTTTGTTGATTAATATTATTGTTCAAATCTTAACTGCTGTTTTCAACTCCGAGTAAGTATCTTCATAGCTCGACATGATTGCAACTTTTACTACTACAGTAATGTTTTCAGGGTGAATGGTATGTACTTAAGCTCATAGTGAAAAATTTGCAATATTCTGTTTCTTTTGATGTCATATAGTGAGAAGATCAATTAGTTTGAGAAGAATAAGCAGTAAGGTGAAGCCGAATTTGGGATCATACCTATTTTGAAAATCTGCAGAAGCGGGACACTTCATTAATGCATAGGCTAAGTGTAAGATTTTGCTATGAAGTGGAAACCATGCCTTAGGTTATATCTGCACTATACGGCATTCGAGTTGCCTGAAACGTACATATGTTTAGTGAAGTTGCTTCTATAAGTGATCTTGGTCATTTAATTGTATATTTTTTCCCATTGCAGGTGTGGGTATGATCAACTTCCTGGATCATCTTATCATCCTATAGATGGAGTTCTTGGCCTTGGAAAAGGAAAATCTAGCATCGTGTCACAACTTGCTAGTCAGGGTCTCGTGCGAAATGTCATTGGTCATTGTTTAAGTTCTCGAGGTGGAGGGTTTTTCATCTTTGGGGATGACCTTTATGATTATTCACGCGCAGTTTGGACACCAATGTCACCAGATTACTCGTAATGAAGTTTTATTGAACTGACCCCATTCTTTTATCTCCCACAGGTTTTTTGTTAAAACATATATTTTACTGTTATTAATATCTCCTTCTGTTTTATATCAGCAAACATTATTCACCTGGATTTGCGGAACTGATATTTGATGGGAAGTCTACTGGATTCAAAAACCTACTCACGGTTTTTGACAGTGGGAGTTCTTACACTTATCTCAATTCTCAGGCTTATCATTTTTTGACATTATGGGTTAGTTAAAAGTTTGTAAAATACAGCTTACATGTACATTAGACCAGCAAGGCTTTGTTAATATGCCAATTGGTTTTCCATTCCTTCCTTCACTTGCTCAATCCATACGGATATCATGACCTTATGTTTCAGATTTTTCCTGTATTACTAAATCTTTGCACTCATCCTCTTCCATTGTTATCATTATTTTTTTCTTCAACTGGTTTATGTCTTTAAACACCAGAATGTTTTCTTGTTGTTGATGCGCTTCATTTTGAAGATTGTAAATATAGATATTTTCCTGCATTAATACCATGCTTCAGTTCTTTCATCTTAATTATATGCCTTGTTTCAGTTGAAGAGGGAACTAAATGGAAAGTCTCTAAAAGAAACTTCAGACGACAGAACTCTCCCTCTCTGTTGGAAGGGTCGAAAGCCATTTAAGAACATACGTGATGTCAAGAAATATTTCAAGCCAATAGCACTGAGATTTGCCATTGGAAGAAAGGATGCAGCTCAGTTTGAATTGTCCCCTGAAGCTTATCTAATAATATCCGTAAGTTTCATTTTCTCCTTATTTTTTTTAATCTTCAGTTCTCAATTATCAGTATAACCACTATGTTAAAAACTTGATGTATATCGATCTTCCAGTCCAAGGGAAATGTTTGCTTGGGAATTTTAAATGGTTCTGAAGTAGGCTTACAAAATTCAAACATCATTGGAGGTAAGAGTTTCTGTGTATATGTCACGAAACATGACCACTACTTAAACATATGGTACTGACATTTTTTCGTTTATCTGCTCATGTTATAGACATTTCAATGCAAGATAAGATGATCATTTATGACAATGACAAGCAGATGATTGGATGGACTCCTGGAAACTGTGATCAACCACCCAAGTCAAGACGGTTGAGCTTCTGGTGATGCTTCATAAGTTCTCAGGCTTGGGCTATAATGGCTATAATGGCTTATAGGAGGGAGGATAGTGCATAGTTTTACTGTATGGTCCTATATATTCTCTACCAATGTACGTTGGTGAAAATACTATTGTTACCCAAGTGCTATTCACAGGTGTATCTTTCAGGAGGGGGATAGTTCTATGTATACTGTATAGTCTATATTACTTGGTATCTCCAACAGTATATGTTAGTGAGTAGTTATAGTATACTGCAAGTTACATGTGAGAAATTTGGTTCTTAATGATATTGGTTAATGGTTACACCCTTCATTGTGCTCTTTATACATGTTACAGAAAAGTAAAAGCAGTGTGTCCAGAAAACAGAAGTATAGAACAGAGACTGGTTTAAAATTCAAAGCAATCTCAATTCATCTCCTACATACAATCAATAATTTCTCATGGTCAGACTGGAGGATTGAATTGGGAAGCTAATGAGATACCTATTCGTTCTCTACAATAGTACAAGTTCTTTTGGCACCAGAGGCCTATTATATATCATGTACTAGAGGCTCACAAAGTCAAGCAAACTTGACATAAAGCTAGTTCTGAATGAACAGAATAAACCTGTAAGCAGGACAGTACAGTACTGCTTGAGAGCTAGAAAATCTAAAGAATCACCTTCTTCTTCTTTCTTTTTCTATTCAAAGTTAGAGTTATAATTGTTATTCGTACATATATATAAACCGAAAATGTGAAACTAAAATCTATCTTTTGTCTTGTCAATTTGTCATTGCTCACATGAAGTGCACAAAGGATCACAATGAGCCTGGAGAATGTCAACCAATCATCATAGATAAATATATAGATGTTAAAAGAAGCAATCTGTCTTGTTCAAGAAAAAAAAAGAAAAAAGAAGCAATATGTGACTCGGCAGCTTTCGATATCAAATCTTCAAACTTCCAAAGCTTATTAGGAATAAGGAGAGCCTGCTGGAACATTCTCGATATATGCTTCTGTGACATCCTAGCTAGATAAAACTCCTCAGACGATACAAATCAATGATATTAATAATCTAATTAAATAAATGAATTTTGTAAGTTTAACAATGCCATATATGAAATGCTTCAACTAGCATAGGTGTTTGTCCAGGTCTAAGGGGAAGTAACACCACTACAGAACATGATCGAAGCGACGACAAAAATGTCGTCGCTTCACGGAAAAAGTCGTCGCCTCGACACCGAAGAGACAACATGGTCGTCGCTTCGAGTCGTCGCTTCGTTTTCGTCGTTTCGCCTTCGAGGCGACCAATTTCCCTTAAAAAGTCGTCGCTTCGACATCTCAAGCGACGACTTTTTAATTTGTCGCCACATATGAGCGACCAATTTTGACTCGTCTCCTCAAAGTCAAGGCGACAAAGTTTAAGTCGTCGCTAAAGCTTCGAGGAGACAAAGTTTCTCTAGTCGCTGCTGGTTTGAGGCGACAAAGTTTAGATCGTCTCCTCACATCTGAGGCGACACAGTTTGCAGCGTCGTTTCCAATTTGATGGGACGACAGTTGGTTCAAAAGTGGTCGCTTGATGTTGATGTAAGCGACGACATATGTACAATATTCGTCGCTTAAATATTTGTTATAGAGACAGAATAACATAATTTCCCTCCTTTTTTGCATTTTGAATATGCAGGGAGCGACGTATTTTGTTCATTATTCGTCGCATCAACAAAATCTAAGCGACGAATAATGAGCAATGTTCGTCGCTTCAAAGTTTGTTACAGAGCCAGAATAACAGCATTCTGACATTCTGCAAACCTGCATTGCATTCATCACCCTGCATTCAAATCACAATGTCCAACAAACATTTCATTCCAAGCACAAATCCAACATAACACAAACACTATACATACATTGACTTCATTCAAAACTACAATGTCGTCGAAATGTTCCGAATACATATGTCCTACTCTAAATCGTCGTCCAGTGCCCCTATACCTTCACCACATGATGATCTGGCAGCGGCAGTGGCGGCGGCATTCGGGTTGGTCGACAGGCCGAGGGCAGCCTCCATCCGTGCCATACGTTGCAGCATCTCTTCTTTTTCGATTCTGTTTTCTTCTTGTTCGATTCTTCTACGTTCTTCGTTGATTCTGACACGTTCATTGGCGGCTGCTACTTCTGCCCTCAACTTCTCAACCTCTGAATCGTTGCTGGACACGCGTGCACCGCCTCTTGGTTTTGCCGGGCTTCTTAATGCACCTCCTAGCCCTGCAAAGATCGTAAAACACCAAAAATTATTCAAATTAAATTCTCTTTCGTATCTAAAATAGAAATTGTTATTTTATAATTTTTTCATACCTCGGACTCTCGTCCCCGGCGTCCCGCCCAAACACTCGTCCACTACCGCTATCTGTTCTTCGACGGTAGCGGGGCCCGTCGCGTGGCTGCCGCTCTCCACATCAGCCGCTCGGCTAGCACAGAGCTCATCCATCTTCCTCTTGACCGCTGCCTGCCAAAAATACCATATTAAGTTAGTTTGTGTTTGTATAGTTATAAATTGAAAGTAAATAAAATCAGAAGATAAAAACTAGGAATTCTTGCATCTAACTCGTCAGGAAACTCACCACTTTCTCTTGCGCATTCTGCTCTCGTGCATAAACATCGCACATTGTCTGAAGTATCGGCGCCAAACTGCCTCTCTCCTCATTCGCAACGACCCGGTAGCTATAGGGAGTCGTGCCAGAGTGGTGGTTGACTGCACACCCCTTCTCCTTTGCTTTGTTCCGATTTGCTGCGTTCCGAGCACACATCTTCTGCAAAAATATGCACGATCTATTAGAATCAAACTCGATTATATGAAATTTAAAAACCTTTAATTACTTTTCGTTACCTTATAATCGTCGTCCTCAAAGTGAACTTTGAGGTACTCCCACTGCTCGGGTCGGTGGATGATCTCTGCAGGCGTCGCCTTTGACACTTCGACGTAGTGCGTGTGGCAGTCGTACTTCCAGTCCTTGTAGATCTTGGCAGCGGTCTCGTCGATGTATCTCCACATGCCTATCTCGGTGGCAGGGAGGTCGTAGAACATCTAGTAAAAAACATCCCAAAGAAATCATTAAAAATAACATATTTCAATATATATGACTGAAAGATATAGAATTTCAAATTATTATGAACTTTTGTTTTACCTCCAGATACGTGGTCAGTGCGTTTCGGTGCTCCTCAGCCAGCTCAGCATATGAAGGCGCAAGCATGGGCACTTTGCTCCGGATGGCGCTCCCGATGTCTCGGGACATCAAAGTCCTCCACTTCAACAAAGCTGGACCCCTGTGCCGTTCCGAGTAGTCAACCTTCAGAGGTTTCCCGCCGTTCAGCGACACCAAATATAGGGTCTTCGTACCGGTGATGATGCCAGGCTTGTCCGGGTTCCGTCCGTTCACCTTCTGACCCGTTGCCATATCAACAAGCTCTGCCATAATAGAACAACCAAAAACACATGCATTAAACAGAAAGACACATGAGAATAACAATAGAGAGCCACCAAAAAATAAAATAAAAGAGAAGTAGCTTAATAAGAAAGATATCAGGATGACACCAATCAGGCAAAGTAGTTGGTAGATAAACATGGGTTCAAAATGGTTAGGTCATGGAATCTATGGTTCAGAAAAAGGCATGACAGAGATGTTCACACAAAATAAATATCAGAAACACAAAGATACCCTACCTTAATTGTTAGGCAATCCATTCACATCTGCTTATAGAATTATTTGCTCATTTACCCAACAAAGAAGCCTTTACAGAGTTATCAAAGATGCTATGTAATTAAGGAAGCTAAGCACCCACAATAATGGGCTGTAGCCTATGGTTTAAGCTAAACAAAGGGCTCAGAGTTTTCCAAATCCCCACAATACTAAACAAAGAAGATGTGAGATGTGGTTACTTCTGGTTCATAAAGCTAGTGAACTTTGTGATGATATATATGACTAATTGCCTTAACAGAAAGCAATAATGCAGTCTGTCTTTGAAAGGCTTGGTGTTTTTCCACAAGTGGGTGTTTGAATACATATGCGGCATAACTCATATGAGTTCATAATTCTATTTACATAAAAAGTAACTGATAATTGATACTCTTTAAAGTAGTTTTTGATTCTGAGTTGATGCAGATGCAAGCTAATTAATATCTCAAATAATTAAATTCATTAGGGACATGTGAAGGCAGATGTAATACGCGTTACATTACTCAGTACACACTTTACCAATCCAGCACCCTAATGTAATTAGTTAATTACCTATAAAACATTTAACATAGCTCAGCAGGCAAAATGGTGTTCAGATAGAAATTATCATCAGTCTATCCTATTTTGCTGTCTATTCTAGTTGCCTCATTCCATGCGCTACTGGTTAATGCAGCAGTAGACCCTGTCAGGGCCAGTGAACATGAACCAATTCTTGAGATGTACATGCATGACATTCTTGGTGGCAGCAACCCTACAGCTAGGCCAATAACTGGCCTGCTAGGCAACATCTATGGAGGTCAAGTTCCCTTTGCAAAGCCAATAGGGTTCCTTCCACCACAAGGTGGTGTTCCCATCCCCAATGCCAATGGTGCCCTCCCTACTGTCAATGGCATCAATGGGATCCCCCTAGGAACCGGCTTGTCGGGCACAACGTTCTCTGGAAAGCCCTTGGGGCAGGCCCAGACTCAATTAGGCCCTGATGGCCTGGGCCTGGGCTTCGGCACCATCACCGTTATTGATGACATTCTGACCACAGCGCCTGAGCTAGGGTCACAGACTATTGGCAAAGCACAAGGAGTTTATGTGGCAAGTTCAGCAGATGGGTCAGCACAGATGATGGCATTCACTGCTATGATTGAAGGAGGTGAATATGGTGATAGTATCAATTTCTATGGAGTGTTTAAGATTGGAAGCCCAATGTCACATTTGTCTGTGACTGGAGGGACTGGAAAGTTCAAGAGTGCTAGTGGTTTTGCTGAGGTGAGGTCACTAATCCCTCCTGGTCAACATGTTACTGATGGTGCAGAGACTCTGCTGAGGATCATTGTCCATCTAAGCTATTGATAATGATCAGACGATGACATTTTTAAGCCAAGAGTCTTATTTGTTAATTCTCGAATAACTCACAGGAAAATGATTGACTTTAAAAAACTTATGCACCCATGTACATAATTTATCAATACTCGTATCCGATCATCCGTTTTCAACTTTAATTTCCATTGCATGTAATGTGGCACTTAATACAGTTTCTTCACTCCCTTCATACAATGGGGTTTGAGACTCTTTCAGAAGCCTTTCATACTTAGCGTAATCATCATCTACCATGTCATTGAACTGAACTTCAGCGTTTTCTTCAACGACATTATGCGGTGCATCTGCATGGTATCCAGGATAGTATGGAAATACATCTTGTATAATCTCCACAGGCGGAATCACTGAAGGACCGGCAACACTGGAAGCCTGGGCTCTGTCTTGAAGCCACTGTCTCCTTTTACTGATCATTGCCGGTTGACCAGAAACTTCCCCGTGTAGGTGCCAAACTGTGTAAGTCGGATCCAAACCATGGTGCAAGCAGTGATGATAAATTTCTATGAGTTTCTTATAATAAGGACCATTTCTGCAAACTGCGCACGAACAAGGGAGAAATTCGATTCCAGCAGTGTGAGCGGTCACAAAATTGATGAAGTTAACTAAACCTGTGCTGTAATCAGGGTGTGTAAAGTGAAGTTTCATCCAAGATTTGTCGGGGACATCATCCATGTTTCCTGTCATAACATAAACAGACAATATGCATAAGGTTAGCACACAACATTTATGATACAATCAAAACCTGTCCCAACACTTCTTCTCCTTATGCCTCCGGGTTGGGTCCTATCCCCTTCAGGCGAACACGAGTTTGTTGATCCTTTTGCTATTCATGTGGTTTCAACTACAGTTTTGGGAAATTTCGGCAGCATCTCTCTACAGTTCCTCAAGTGCACAAAAATCTAAACAACCTAATTTGCACTCGAGGAACATTGTAGAGAGACAATGTCGAAACTATATCCCAAAACGTAAACTGAAACCACATGAATAACAAAAGGATCAACAAACTCGTGTTCGCCTAAAGTGTCCAAAAATGGGACAATTCGAGAATCAACAACCCATCTCGATCAACTAGATGCGTTGTTGATTCTCAAACGGGAGTTCTAAGCTGATAAACACCACAATTATATATAATACGAAACAATAAATTTACACACGGCACCACACTCCCTCACTAAGCCACTCGCATGTTTCAGAAACCCTAACTACCACAATCCACACACAACACAAACAAATTACATCGTAAAATTCTAATTTCACTACATTTCACTATTTCACAAAATTTCATTTTCACTATATTTGGATTTAACTAAATTTTACGGTTTCACTAAATTAAGGTGAAATTCAATTTCATTAACTTTCCCAATTTCACTAAATTTCCCCATTTCACCCAATTTCTCTAAAATTCAATTTCACTAAATATAACAATTTCACAAATTAACTAACATAATCTCAATTTCACCAAAATCAACACCAACTCCAGCATATATTCAAACACCCAACACTAAAAACAACCCAAAGCACATTATAAACCAAATCCAACACAAGAAATCAAACACTAAATTCAACCAATCAAACCAAAATATGGTGATTCCAATGAAGATGATAGATTATACTAACCTACAAAGCAATTGGAAGAGAACACCCAAGCTTCTGGACCCTGAAATTGACGAAATCAGCAGTTTTGAAGATTTTTCGCAGCTGCTACAGTGTTTTACAGAATTTTTTCAACCTTCTGTGTTCTGTCTAAGCTGAGGGCTTTATAGCAGATTTCAAAAGTTGAAGCGACAATGATTGTAAAATCTTCGTCGCTTCGTTTATTATGGTGCGACGACCTTTAAAACTCGTCGCTTAGTTTCATATCTCAGCGACGAATATTGACAAAAGTTACCAACTTCTTCGCTTACATTTCGAGTCGGCGACGAAGAATCTATTTTCGTCGCTACAGTTTACAAAACATTATTGGGAGGCGACAACAACCAAAATTCGTCTCTTCAATAAGATGTGAGCGACGATTATTCATCAAAAGTCGTCGCTCTCGTTTTCTGAAGCGACCAATTCAATATTGGTCGCCTAAATGTGTTGAGGCGACGAAATTTGATTTTCCCTTTCCAATCTTCGTCGCCTCAGTCCTTGTTTCCAGTAGTGTAAATATGTTTTATAACGTCTTTACAAGGATCTTGTAATGAGTAATCTATCAGCTAACTATATGTCAAGTACCAGACATAAAGAAAGCTACTTTAAACATCAGTTTTTGGGTATCAAACCTCTGATCAACCCCAGGATCTCACCTCGCATTGCAGCAATAGCCGATGGACTTGTTCCTTCACAGCAGAGAAACATACACTATCTCCATCTTTGTGTTTACTTCCATACCAGTTACATATTATCCTTGCAATGGCCAACACATACATGCCACAATCTGTTGGAAAATGGTGAAAAATCACCATTTATTTTAAGCAATTTAATTGGAAGAATTTAAGTGGACGCACTTGATATTCATTAATGATAAAATATGAATTTGTGTTCTCTGGTATGAGGGTTACAAATTCATGTAATCATCTGTTTAAATTGGTTATAGTGTGAATAAAAAATTGTCACCCAAAACATGCTAACTACTTAAATTTTGGAATGTGTAACAACATAACCGCTTTGAATTTTGTAACAACAGATTCAATGAGATTAAATTATGTAACAACAAGTTTAATGAGATTGAATTCTGTAACTACCGAATTCATTGTGTAACTGTTTTAACGTATGAAATAGAATTCATTGAGTAAATAGTTATAACATATGAATTATAATTCATTTATGAATTCATTATATAACGGCTATAACTTATGATATAAAATTCATTTATGAATTCATGGCAATTAAAATAGTAACCTCATTTCCCCCTATATAATGAGCGACCTATTCATTTGTTCAAACATATCATCAAAAACAATATTAGACAATAGAAACACACTTCATTCTCCCAAATCTTTCTCTCTCGTGTCGTTTCTTCTGGTGATAGATAGAAGGTACTAGCAGTTCGTAGGTGTTCTTGTAGCAGTGCAGCAACAAGAGCTCGAAAAGTCGTTGTATCCTTGGAGACGAACACTCAGAAGTCCTTTTGCACCGATAGATGTGACGTAATTGTCATAAAGAAAGTGTGTGATACACACGACTCAACTTCAATAAATTCAACTTTCTTTATTTTTTCAACATATATCGGTAATTGTTAGTATTCTTTATTTATAATTATTATTTTAATTATAAATTAATTTTTGTTAATCATATTTGTAAAATCAAAACCCATCTTTTTCTTTACACAATCATAAATTCATAATCATTTACTTGGTTTGGAATTGGTGAATCAGTACACTCTTTTATTCCATCCCCCTCAACTGCTATCATGATGAACAAATGTGTTGATGCATCTATCAAATGCAACTAGCTAGGCTCCAATGAGATCCGCCTTGAGCTTCACTCACATATCATCATCGTCATTGACAGGAAAGGTTACCAGTTTCTTTTTGGGAAAATGAAGAGGGTCTCAACGTACTCTCAAGGAAGTCTTTTAGGCTGTCCGCTGCGCGCATGGGCAATACATTATCCAGAATGTGATTGAAGGCGGAACGAGTAAAATCTCCAAAGAGCATGATGAAAGATAACTGAAATAGAACTCGATGATTCGAACATTGAGAATATATGGGCCACTGAGGATATGCAAGTCTGATCGTCTTAGCAGCACATCATTGTATTCTCATCAGGATCACTTTTGGCAATTTGATAGATACCGATGATTTAGTCGGAGCCATTCGAAGAATTTGAGCGAGAGGAGAAGCTCTGGTAGTGTGGTTTGTTTTGTGAACAATCTACTTTGATTTGGTATCTCTTGCTAACAATCTTTAAGAAGTAGCTATATGTATAGGGAGCAGGGTTCCAATTCCTCGCACAACGGCGTCGTTTAGGTGATTTTGCTCATTAACTAAATACATTAGCTTCCGATGAGGAGTAAGACTGGCATTATCAACTAGTAATCTGATTAGAAATTTGAATTAGTTTCCAATGAGGAGTAAGATTGGCATTAGTAATCTGATCAGAAAAATGAATAAGTTTCCAATGAGGACTAGGTCTACTGTCTCTCTCTTGTCAATCTATAAATACTGCATGCATGCATTCCAATCGATCATATCCTACATCTTACAACTACTATTATTTCTTTCTCATCTGTTTACATTCTCTTGATTGATTGAAGATGGCTAATGATAAGGGTCTGATCGTGAGTTTTGGGGAGATGCTGATTGACTTTGTCCCCACCGTTTCCGGCGTTTCGCTGGCAGAGGCCCCAGCTTTCTTGAAGGCCCCCGGTGGCGCCCCTGCCAACGTGGCAATCGCGGTGTCTCGTCTCGGCGGCAACTCATCCTTTGTCGGGAAGATCGGAGCCGACGAGTTCGGGTACATGCTCGCCGGAATATTAAAGGAGAACGGTGTCTCCGACCAGGGTGTCTTGTTCGACAAAGGCGCACGCACTGCTCTGGCCTTCGTGACCCTACGCGCCGACGGAGAGCGTGAGTTCATGTTCTACCGGAACCCTAGCGCTGATATGCTGCTCAAGCCCGAAGAGCTCAACTATGAGCTGATTAAATCAGCCAAAGTGTTCCATTATGGATCAATAAGCTTGATCGTCGAGCCATGCAGGTCTGCACATCTAAAAGCAATGCAGGTTGCTAAAGAAGCTGGTGCCTTACTTTCCTACGATCCGAACCTCCGGCTGCCACTGTGGCCCTCACCTGAGGAGGCGCGCGAGCAGATAATGAGTATATGGGAAAAGGCTGAAGTGATCAAAGTCAGTGATGTGGAGCTTGAGTTTCTGACAGGAAATCCCAACATTGATGATGAATCTGCCATGAGTCTCTGGCACACTAACTTGAAGCTCCTCCTTGTCACCCTCGGCGAAAAGGGATGCAGATACTACACGAAGAATTTACGGGGATGTGTGGAAGCTTTCCATGTAACTGCTGTAGATACAACTGGTGCTGGTGATTCATTTGTGGGTGCTTTGCTTACAAAGATTGTTGATGACCAATCTGTTCTTGATGATGAGCCAAGGTTGAGGGAAATACTCAAATTCGCAAATGCATGTGGAGCAATAACAACTACCAAGAAGGGAGCTATTCCTGCACTCCCTACGGAGTCTGAAGTCCTCGCCCTAATCAACGGGGCATAGATTAATTTTAGTTGTTCATCCATCGATCTTTCTAGGAATTTTTTAATTTTTTTTTTTGCTCAGGATTTTGTTCATCCATTTATCTAGGATTTCTAGTACTGTAGGCCTGTTAGCTTTTGATTGAATAGCGTTTTCCAACCGTACTAAATCTTCTCTTATTATGAGTGTTGACATTCAAGTTACCCCTGAAGCAAGCATTACTGGATAAAACGGTTTGCATTTGTTTGCTATATATATATCAAGTACTTTTCCTACTTTTATGGTTTTATTGTTTGTTCACCTTTTTTTTTTTTTTAAGAAGCTACAGAGACAACTCTACCGATATATGACAATCACTCTCTCAGAAACTAACTGTATAATCGAAGACAAGGTAATCAAGGTCACCCCTTGTAAGCAAGAATCAACTTCTTCACTATTATCAGTAACAGTCGAATACAAATTATACAAGGAAATCATTCTTGTATTGTGTCTTTTGGTGGTGATATCGATGTTGGATTCTGCCAAACTCTTGTTTTAGAAAGTCATGATATATCTCTCAAATACCTGAAAAACTCTATCAAACTCAAAGGCACCCAAGACAAAATTGTGTTCCCAGAATCTTTTACTTGCTTCCTTCCGATCCCCCATATATCTTCCTGTAACAAATCATTACACCAAGGCAAGGTTTGTCACCTAACAAATGATTTGATATGATTCATGGAAATACTTATTTTCTTTCTGCACCCAAAATGATGTCTCATTCTCATTTCCCATAATCAATCATGTAATGACAAGCTGGGCAATTCACCAGTGTACAATGTCTAGTGCCTTTACTTGCTATAGTACGTGACCGGCATGACTCAATGCCGAGCTGTGGTTTTAGAACTTCACCAAAGCTTTTCTTGTTAGAGCATCTCCAGCAATGCTAGCCATATTTTAGTTAAATTTTAACCAAAATAGCTAAAAAGTCATTTTAGCTAGCCACTTTAAAAATACGTCTGCATCAGTTCTCTCTATTTTAGCTTGATTTGAATTAAAAATATATTTTAAATGAATAAAAAGTGGTTTAAATGTATATATAAATTATATATAATTACATATAAGGAATGTATTAAATTTAAATGTTTTAACTTTTAGCTATCAAGCTCTCCAAATTTGGCTAGCGAGATAGCTAAAAGTTAACATAGAGTTATAATAGAGAGTCTGATATAGCTGCTATTTTTCACAAAAAGCTAAATATGTTCTCCAAAATAGCTAAGGAGTTATAATAGAGAGTCTGTTGAAGTTGCTCTTATGACTTATGAGCTGGCAAAGTTGAAATTAATTGGATTCCTATTTGGTCAGTTTTCAAAATTGTCAAGCTGTTTAGAAATTTTTCTTTCAAAGAAAAATTTGATTGTAACCCTAACCTCCGAATTGTATTCTAGACCTTCTCAAGTTTGATTGTAACTAGCTTGGCTAATTTGTCCATGGCTTCATTATTAATATATCTTCATTTCAAAGAAAAATTTGCCAACGAAATTGTCCATCAGAAATATGTGATGAACAGTTCTATTACAGCTAATGAAGGGGCCGGGTCAAAAACCCAACTGAGTTTGTTTTCCGTAGAGTTTGAAGTTTGGAGTCTCGATTCTATTGATAAATTGTTTGGTTTAATTTTAGTGCCACACCAATCACAGTAAAAATATTGAGAAAAAGACCATTTGAACAAAATGGGTTTAAAAATTGACAATTCCAATGTTTATATCCCAAACCAATGAATCTTGGGAAAATACACAACTACCCTAGTAAATATAATTCAATCATTTACCCTACTCTAACCAATACTAAAACTCTCTCTCTCTCTCTCTCTCTCTCTCTGCCCTCAATCCTTCTCCACCGCCTCCTACCCCCATGCGCCCACCGCCGACTCCAACCACAGCCTAAGCGCGGCCACATCTGCCACGTCAGCCCTACTCCAACCTCCGCCGCACTCTCTCCATCGACCTTGGGCAACTGTGTGGAGGAGCAGACGCCGTGGGCACCGGGATGTTGGGTCAAGGCGTTGGCCTGGGCAGGAATCAGAGCAATCGAGGTCGAGATCGGGAGGGAGGCCGAGATCGATGGGTGCCCAGATCAATCTGGGACTCAGTTGATAGAGGGATGCAGGGATTGATGGCCTCGGGTCCGGCTGGAGCGTCGTTGGCCAAGGCTAGGGTGAGAATCCGGTTGGTGCAGGCCTAGCGATGCTAGGCTGGATGGTTGCGGGGCTGCTGCTAGCGAGGCTAGCGGCAACGGCGACGGAAAGAACAAAAACTAGGGTTTTCTTTTCTGTTTTTTTTTTTTTGGTTAGGGTCAGTAATCGATTACCGGGGGTCAGTAATCGATTACCGGGGGTTAGTAATCGATTACCGGGGGTCAGTAACCTGATTACTTCATGAAATCTGTAGAGTTTCATTGTATTGTATGTGCAAGTTCTTTATGTTATTGTCAAGTTATCAATGAAATCTTAGTACCAGTATAGTGTGGATGTTTTGTGATTAAAGTTTTGCAACTTCATGAACTCTGGTTATGGATTACTGGGGGTCAGTAACATGGTTACTGGAAAATATGGAATCTGTAACTTGATTACTAGGGGTCAGTAATTGATTACTGGGGGTCAGTAATCTGATTACTGGAGGTCAATAATCGATTATTGGGGGTCAGTAACATAGTTACTGGAAAATATGGAATCTGTAACCTGATTACTGGGGGTCAGTAATCGATTACTGGGGGTCAGTAACTTGATTACTATGGATCAGTAACTTAATTACTGGAAATTTGTAATAATCTGTAAATTGTTTACTGGGAGTCAGTAACCATCGTCCAATAACCTGATTATAAAAAATAAAAAATAATTAAAAAAATTTAAAAATCCGGCGAAAAAAAAAATTTCCGGCAAAAAAAATTTTGGTGACCGGAATCCGCCGACTCCGGCGACCAGGCTCTGGCGACCGGCCATGGGAGGCCGGAGGAATTGAGTGATATTTCGGCAAAGTTTGTTTTTTTATTTTCCACTTTCTCAGCAAATTATAATTCAAAAATATGTTAGATAAGACAAAAGGACAAAAAAAGAAGAAAAAAAATTAAATTTGTTCAAATGGGCAATAGAGTTGTTACCTTATGTTCAAATGGGCAATAGAGTTGTTACCTAATGTTGAATAAGGGAAAAAAATAAGATTGTCATTGAAATGGGTAATGAGGGGGTCTTTTTTATACTAAATGGACATTTTCCCAAAAATATTTCTCAGAGACAAAGATGTTGGAAAAATGGGTTAAAAACCCTTTTTGAAACCAAATTTAAATGGATTAGTTAAAGTGTGTTACACTTATAATTAATGAGAATTGAACTTGGATTTGTATTCTTCATAATGAAGACTACAATATTATGTGTTCATATGACCAATTTGGTTTTGGGATGAATGAAAAATTGTCATCCAAAGTTGGCTATTGAAAAAGGGAAATGGTAAGAGTCAAGTGACTCTTCAGTTGCTACTGGAATTTTTTTGATATTCTAGTAACATATGATGTAATGTGTATTATGAACATTGAGTGGGATGTTCATGACCATTGAGTGAGATATTCATGACCATTGAGTTCCCTATATTGATGATTGATTTTAATAGCCTTAGCCATTCCTCACACTATAAAAAGGGCCTCCTTTTCCATAGTTTTATACCTACACCAACACCAACACCAACATAAAGCATTGAGCTCTTCTCCTTTGAAGATCATTCTCTCTTCTGCACTTGTGCTCTTGTTTTATTCTGGTGATAGATAAAAAGTACTAGCAGTTCGTAGGTGTTCTTGTAGCAGTGCAGTCACAAGAACTCGAAAGGTCGTTGTATCCTGGGAGACGAACGCTAAGAAGTTCTTTTGCACCAATAGAGGCGGCGTAATTGTCTTAAGGAAAGTGTGTGATACACACGACTCGACTTCAACGGATTCTACTTTCTTTATCTATTTAACATCCGTCGGAATCCATTGGTATTCTTTATTTATAATTATTATTTTAATTATAAATTAATTTTGGGTAATCATATTTGCAAAATCATAAACCCCTCTTTTGTTTACAGTTTGAAGTTTGGAGTCTCGATTTTATTGATAAATTGTTTGGTTTAATTTTAGTGCCACACCAATCACAGTAAAAATATTTCTCAGAGACAAAGATACGAAGACTGAATCAAAGATACCTATAATATGGATTTGAATCCTGTAAAGGTAGGAGAGTGGGAAGTTATTATGTAAATTTCATAAGATCTCAATCCTTCTTTTAATCGAATGATTTTGTTGTGCCACATGCCCACATAAGCTTAATCACGTTTTTGGATAGATTGCCAGTTAAATAATTTTATTTCCGTAAACATATGCTAATCAAATTAACTCATACTCTTATAGAACAGTCTTTTTTTTTTTATAGAAAAAAAAAAAACAAAAAAACAAAAAAACAAAAAACAGGATACCTTGTCTTAGCTAGGTGCCTCGCAAATATTATCAATACTTATTGAAACCTTACATAATTGTGTTGGAGGGGATATAAAACCCATTGCCCGGGTTACATTAGAAGACCAACAATAATCCTCATAAAGCACATCCCGAATGATATCAGGAAACTCCTAGCTCAAACCAAGTATCATGAACACTACAAGCAAGGTGAGCTAGTCTAACTTCAACACCAGTCTATCATCTACAATTCGACTTACCTTCGATAAATCCTTCGTACTGCTATTGAGGGTTGCAACCAATGCCGCTGGGTTTTCATCATCAACATTTTCCCATCCTTGAGGAATCCCAATGAGCAAACCTTCCCGACACGCTTTGGCTTCCATAGCAAGAGTGGCCGGATGAGCATGAAGAGAGGGTCTGGCTAGAACAACATGACACCTGCTCAATTCATCACGAACCCCCACCCCCATATCACCCTTTCTCGTCTCACCACAAAAAAAAAACACCACCAATATTCATTTTCAGTCTATGACTTAATTATGTATACCGTACGTCACAAATTCCAAAATTACTTTAACATTATGTAATGGTTATTCATTTTGCATATTAGGGCAAGACAAATGAATTAAGTAAAAGACATCCCGTTGCCACATTTACTACTCTTTCACAAAAACCAAACGTACATATTATGTACTTGATTATGTAGTTAATTAACTATGTGGATCAAAGGAGTGTGATAGTTGTTGCCTTATTGATGGAATGCTTGCGAGATTCTCTATTCATCCTCAATGAAGTAATTCAAATCTCCTAGATTATCCTGTTCATAATCTTGTAATTCCCATTAATCTGTCCATAATTGTCATATTATTTACCTTGATTAGTTCCAAGCATTCATGTGCTCTATATATTTGTACATTGTAATCCTTATGAGATCAAAGAGATCATTATTGATCTTGGGGATTTTGGTCCAGTTGAAGAGAGAATCTGGCCACTACGCCATTTACCACTTAAAGCGACGGACAATGTCAGTCGCTTCAGTGGTAAAGTCCGTCGCCATTACCTTAAAGAGACGGACACGCCGTCGCGTGTCCGAGGTCGGTTAAGTTTAGACGCTTCAGACTTTGCGCGACTAACATTACAAACTCCGTCTCTTAAGCCCCTTTAAGCGACTGACTTATATTCGGATATTTCTTAGTCGCTATAAAGGTGGAGCGACTGACATTCGTTTTTGGTCAGTCGCATAAAGGTTATCTTATGCGACGGATTTGTGTACTCAATTATCCGTCGCTATAAGTGCACACTAAAGCGACGTACTTAATAGTCAATTATCCGTCGCTGTACCTTTAGAGCGACTGACCCTTTTAGTCGATTATCCGTCGCTTTAATTTAGCGACTTGCATGGTCAGCCTACTGTAGTCGCTTTAGTGTGTTTTAAGCGACTGACTTAGGATGTTGTCAGTCGCTTTAGTGTGTTGTATGAGACGGAGAATAGACAAAATCCGTCGCTTAAGTGGAGTATCTGATTGAGCACAGAATTTGCTTCTGTATGTTGCCCTTTTACAAAACCAAACAATTCAAACCTGCACATCCAAAACATATCAAACCAACACATTCAATTCACATATCCGAAACCAACACATTCATTCAAATATCCGAAACCAACACATTCAATCCAAACTCAATTGTGCTAGTACATAAAACTGTTTTTTAAACACAAACTATATATACTAAACATATGTAGCAGTGGTCAAGAGCCTCGAAGTCGTGAAGTCACGGGTTCTGAGAAGAACTACCTGCACCCGCATCCCCTTGCTTTTGTTGCGCTACGAGCATCGCAATCATGGCTTCCATTTGACGGAGACACTCATCACGCTCTTCCAATTGCGCCGCCATTCGCTCTTCCATTTGCGCCGACAATTTTTCTTCAACTACACGAACTCGTTCCTCCACGATGCTATCAACATCCACTTGCCGGGCCCCTCCCCTCTTCTTCGGCGACCGCTGCATGCACCGTCCCACCCCTCGGACCTCGGTGCCTCTCTTGACCCCAAGTCGAGTGGATAGCACTTCGATTTGTTCCTCAACCGGGAGAAGTTCTTCGGGGGCAATATCCGGGTGTAGGGTCGTCCTTTCTTGTACTAGTCTGTCCACATGTTCCTTCATCGCCTCCTACAATAACACACATAACCAATGTTAATAAGAAATACATAATTACGCTATTGTAACACAATAAATGGAACAAAAAGAATGGAAGTCTCACCACGTGTGGACCGCCCACAGGGTCTTTTGCATATGCATCCTCGAATGCACAGACAAACGGAGCTGGATGTCCTCGATCCTGATGCAACTTTGCCCGGTAACTGAAGGCAGTCGTCCTAGAGTGGTGGTTCATCTTTTGTGGACGCGATCGGATGTCCTTCATTCTCGCACATAAGGCCTGCACCACATCATTTACAAGTATTACATGTAGAGGTTAAACAACGCACCAATAGAGTATTAACATATTGGTAGAGCCGAGAGAGAGAGAGTTGATTACCACATGTTTCGGGTCCTTGAAGTGTACCACCAACCACTGCCACTGCTCCGGACGATGCAGGAACTCAAGAGGAACGTCATCCCCCCACTCCAGCCAATGTTGGCGGCAATCGGATTTCCAATCCTTATACCGATCGGCTGCGGTTGTTTGAACATAATCCCACAGGCCATCATGATCTAGGGGGAGCCAGTAGTGTGGCTACATAGACACAATTGACCCACATTAGTAACAAAGCATAACAAAAATCAAATTAGTAAGAAAAGTAAAAACCATACAACGGAAATATTACCGAGAGGTAGTCGGTAATGATCCCTCGGTCACTGACGCTCAATTCTCTGTACGTGGGCTGTACCGTGGGGACACTGTCCTTCACACAACTTCCAATGTCCCGAGAAATTAGGCTGCGGACTTTGGGATCCTTGGGGCCTTTGTGGTAGTCATCGTACTCTACCACAATCTTCCCCCCCGTGGTCCGAACCAGCTCCTGTGTCTTCAATCCGACCACCACACCTCTCCTCCTTGTTGGTGGTGTATCTACACAGAAAAGGGGAAATAAGGTTATAACCGTTAAATCCTTAATTACTGGAGATATTCTAAGCTTTCATATCATATCTATTTCTATCCGTAGTGAAATGAAACACCCGAGTTGCCGAAATATACCGCTCGTCTCCAAGTTCTTGCAACGAATGCTGCGTGCAGTCGTCGAAGACCCGGTAGATGCAGAACCGGTACTGGGGCCGCTCGACGTCATTGGCGTCATTGATGGGAGTGGGGGAGCGCTTAGCTGCAAGGCCGATGACGCATGTAAAGAAGCAGCACCAGGAGCAGAACCAAGAGCAGGAGCTGAAACAGCAGGGCGAGGAGCTGAGGGCGGAGGAAGAGATGGAGTTGAAGGAAACTGTGCATGAGAAGCCGGTGAGAGCCTAGATGAATCAGTCTGCGGCGTCGATAGTGGTGGTGCTCGTAGTGATCGTCTGATCAAGTCCTGCCGAAGCTCACGGTCCTCAAGCTCGACCGTCTTCTTCGTCTTCGAATATCGAGGTTTTGGAGGCATTGCTGATATAAGAGGTAATAAAATAAAATTAAAAAAAATTATTCTTAAAATAAAAACATTGATCAATATAATAAAGTCATCAAAGTACATCAAATAGAAACTATGCTAACCTTGACGAAAAAGACAATAAAGAAATTATGTCTAGCACCACCAAATTGTGTCCAATTAGTACCCTAAAGTATAAAGAACCACAGAACCAACTAGTTCTGATTATATTCACTAGAGAGTATTCCTTTAATTTTAGTGTAGAACATTGCATTTTCCATTACATCTACGTTGTGATATATCAATCAGTGTAAGCTAGAACCTGATTACCACAATATGAGACACAAAAAAACTAATTGAGAATCCTACTATATATAAAGTGTTTGTTGGACAATATGTGAAGTTCAATTTCAGCTTGTCTTGCTCTAGAACATATGCTTGGAAATTAAAACACATAAAACACATAAATAATAATTTGAACTGTGTAATTGGTTATACAGGACCATAGAGCCAAATTGTAATGAACCGGATTGAAGCATAAATAATATCTTCATGCATTAACAGGGATAGTAATGCTTCATACATCAGAGTTTTCAGTGACTCAATTACAAACAAAATACAAAAACACAGCAACTTTATACCGCAAAAATTCGGTATATATAAATTTATATATAAATTGATAGTAAGGTATATATAAATTTATGGCTCTTCTTATATTTGAGTACTTATTTATGTTTGTAACATTCAAACAAATTATTTCTGAAATTTCTACTTGTTACAGGTAATGCTTCCAGAATTTGGTTCAGCATCTCTTTTTCCTCCACTAGAATTCTCTAATGACTCCTCACAGCCACCAGCTCGAGTATACTCCAAAAAACACATCAATATAACAAGGAGGTATGTGTTTGATGCCTCACACATTTCTGCTCTACAATCTAAAGTGGCTAGTGCATCTGTGCCAAAACCAACACGTATAGAAGCGATTTCAGCACTCATTTGGAAATGTACAATCGAAGCATCAACATCAAAATCAGGATCTCAAAGGCCATCAGTGTTCAGCCAAGATGTGAACTTGCGTAAAAGGGTTGTGCCGCCCTTGCCTGAAAATTTTGCTGGGAATGTTGTAGGTTCTTATAGATCAAAGGCTGAAGTTGAAGACAGTACTAGTGTGGCCATAGATCTCAAAGACTTGGTTTCTAAATTCAGGGTAGGGATTGAAAACTATGCTGCCATAGGAAAAACCATATTTGGTTCTGATGAAGCATGGCAAGGGATCAAAGACAAGTACAAGAACCTGAAAAAAAGTGATGACATGGAGTTCTATAGCTGCACAAGTTGGTGCAGGTTTCCTTTTTATGAATATCAAAACTCAAACTTATATACCGCAAAAATTCGGACAGCAATTGTACTATGTCAACTACAGGTACTTGCATACTCGAACTGATCGTGATCAGATAGCCATGAAATAAAAAAAAACCATCAGCTAGCTTACAGCATTTGAATGTCAATCAGGGACGGAGGATAGTGTTAGCGTATCTGGGCTATAGCCCAAGCAGTTTTTACATTTTGTCTAATCATGTAAGTCTAATGATCATAAATCCTATTTTTATATGTATGCTAGCCCAGTCATGTTCTTCTAGGCAGTCAAACAACAAATTGCCATTGGGGAATTTTTTCGGTATTCACTTATTTGATTGCATAATACTGTCAAGTGTTGAATGACTTGAATTGTAACTTAAGAATGGTACAGACTACAGACCACCAATGCAAATGAAGAGATATGACTTTCACTTGCAATTGCAGTGAAAGAGAGAAGGGGAGAAGGGGAGAGAGAGAGAGGTACCTTTACGGAGGGAGTCGTCAAGGGTGGCGGAGACGGAGGCGTGGACTGGGGCGGAGTTGGGAGGGAGAGGACAGAGGCGCTTCACGGGGTCCGGTAGCTTTTAGGGCCGAGCGGAGGTGAGAAAAAGAGACAGAGAGAGTGAGGGTACCGAAGTCGATTACGGATTTGGGGTGAAGAGAGGGGAATTGGGGATTTGGATTGAGGGAAAGGGTGGTGGCCGGTGGTGGTGCAGAACGGAGACAGTGGTGGTAGGGTGGTGGCCGGTGGTGATAGTGGAGATAAGGGAATTAGGGATTCGGGGCCGGAGTGAGGGTGGTGGCGATTGGGGCCGGAGTGATGGTTTAGGGTTTGGGGTTGGACGGATGGTGGTGGCGATTGGGGCCGGATCGGAGTAGGGATTGGGTTTTACGGAGGTCGAACGTTTAAGCCATGTTCTTCTGATTTTCGGGCTCTATATCTACTCGGAAGCGACGAACCTTGAACTAGTCCGTCGCTTAAGAACGTTTCAATTTTCGGGCCAATTTTTGGCACTACGGACACGCGCCATTTCCAAAACTAATTAAGCGACGGAAACACAGTAAATTTACAAAAAACACAGTAAATTTCCAAAATTTTTGTTTCAACTAGTTACTATACATAGACTCTTCAAATGCAAATATGTCGTGAAATAAGATATGACCGAAATAATGAAATTCGTCTACGGTTGAAAAATGGGAAGATTCCGATAAAATCTGTGTGCCGAACGTTGCGGTTAGCTGGTTTTTACTTCTGTTTTCCTATGGGTAGCCTGACGTTCGTTAAATCAAAATCGTAAAATTTTTATACGATTAGTTGCGTCTCATCGATTTGAAACTATTATCTGTTGAAGGTCAGGCAAAAAAACGTCATTTAGACAGTCCAATTACCATTTTTAGGCGTTTAGAGGTTTGACCGGGCCGGTTGACCGTTCCGATTGAGGGTTTAACGTTGTCAGACGTAGTTGGATTATTTTCCATATATGTATTTCATGTTAACGGTGATATCTGACGGTTGGAATAGATTTTCTAAACTTTTAGATTCAAAATTAGAACATATGCACTAATGTTCCTTAACTTGTTTACTAAGTGTTTAAGTGAATGTATAGTTTCAAACAGTTACTATACGTAGACTCTTCAAATGCAAATATGTCGTGAAATAAGATATGACCGAAATAATGAAATTCGTCTACGGTTGAAAAATGGGAAGATTCTGATAAAATCTGTGTGCCGAACGTTGCGGTTAGCTGGTTTTTACTTCCGTTTTCCTATGGGTAGCCTGACGTTCGTTACATCAAAATTGTAAAATTTTTATACGATTAGTTGCGTCTCATCGATTTGAAACTATTATCTGTTGAAGGTCAGGCAAAAAAAACAGTTTACAAATTACAGTTTACATAAAACACTGAATAAAACGATCAATTTAATGTCCAGATAAAACACAGTTGCTTAACAAGGGTTTACAAATTACAGTTTACATAAAACACTGAATAAAATGATCAATATTAATCAGATAGATCTTCCTCATAATCAGCATAATCATCCTCTCTATCACTTCCGCCTTCATCTTCCTCACTTTCGCCTTCATAGATTTCGTCATCATCTCTTTCGTCGTCATCCTCGTCACCATCGTCGTCCTCTTCATCATTGTGACATTGAATGGGAACATCTATGTGTGGAAGCGAACCGAAGTCCATGGTGAAACCAAATATAGGAGTGTAAGTTGGGATCGAGTCCGCGGTAGGTTCTTTATAGGGTTCATCAATTTCATTCCTCCTAGGAGGTATGTTAGGTTCCCTTGCAATAGTGGTAGCACTGTACGTACCTCTGTGTGACATCACATTAACCACTTTCCAAGGTTCACCAGCCTTCGGGTCATCCAGATAAAACACTTGTCTTGCCGTGGCGGCAAGAATAAATGGTCTATCCTCAAACCAGCTAGTAGATGTGTCCACTTATAAAAGACCGTGATCTAACTTTACGGACCCAGGCTCGGTAGGGTTAGTATCGTACCATTTACACTTGAACAAAACAACCTGCATGCCTTCTGAATATACAAGTTCGACTACGGCTTCAAGAATCCCGTAGTATGAGATGCCTTCCGTCTCTATCATGACCCCACTGTTTTGAGTCTTCAACCGTTGGTCTCGCTGCCACGTGACAAACTTAACTCCGTTCACAGAACATTGTGAATAAATACGGTGTGCTTGAGGGCGGCATGCTAAAATGTGTAGTTCAGGCGTATAATCTGAACTTCCTTCTGCTTGTAGTCGTGTGATCTGTAACAATAATACAAACCATTAGTGCCCTGTGACATCTCTGGTGGTTTATATAATGAGCAAATTATAGTGATTGTATACCCAAGTTTTAAAGTATGGAAGAAAGTTCTGAATACGCTCTTCATCAGTCATATGTGGATAGATTTGAGTTACTTGATTATTGTAAATCTGAATGAAGTCAGCCGCTTCTGTACAGTGCTCCATTACATTCCAGTGAGCCGCATATAGTTCTTTCCTACTTAAACGAGCCTTTGCTATGAAACTTTTGGGCTTCAAGAGTTCGGAAACAACAGAGATATTGAATTGAGGCTCACTGGCAACGTTAGCATCTCCTGTTCCATCATCCATATAAAAACTGCAGTATGTCACACACTCATTTGTAAGGTATTGCTCAGCAATACACCCCTATGGGAAACGTGTGTTTCTAACAGTCTTTTTGTAGTCCCCGAGTTGCCTGTCCAATTTTATAGTTAGTACAATACATATGATCATGACTGTGTAGTTAAAATAAATAAAATAACGCATCACCTTTCCATAGGAAACATCCAGGTAAAATGTACTGGTCCGGTAAGCAGAACCTGTTCGGGAAGGTGAATCATGAGATGAACCATGATGGTGAAGAAAGCGGGAGGAAAGATCCTTTCTAATTTACAAAGAATCATGACTATTTCTTGCTTCATGTCACGGACGTCCTCTTTCTTCAGCTCTCTAGCACAGAGTTTCTGAAACCATCTGGACAACGCTATTAACGGCTCAACCACGTAATATGGCAGATATGGTCGGATAACCACTGGAAGAAGACGTTGCAGGAGTACATGGCAGTCATGCGTCTTCAATCCATAAAACTTTTTATCATTCAGATTGACCTTATTCTTCAAACTTCCCGCATAACCATGAGGAAACTGTGCATCTCTAATCCATTCGAAAATCTCGGTTTTTGCCTCAGGAACAACTGTATACGGTGCTTGAGATACTTTCTCTTTATTTTTACTTGAACCGGGTTTCGATTTTTTCCACAGCCTCTTTCGTATCCCTAGTTGTTCCAGACCTTCACGAGCTTTTGGATCGTCCTTAGTCTTTCCTTCGAGACCGAAAATGGTTCCGCTGATGTTGTCGTACACATTCTTCTCAATATGCATGACATCTAAGGTATACCTTATTCTTGATGTGGTCCAGTACGGCCGCTCCCAAAATATACTCACGTGAGTCCAACAGAGTTTCTCTCTAGTTGCTCTGGGCTTGAACTTGGGATGCAAACTCTGAACAGGGTAGTCATGACAGAGGATACTGCTATAAATCTCATCCCCAGTCCATGAGCGTGGTTCTCCCCTTAACTCAACATTTCCATTAAACTTATTTGCTGCTCGACGCCATGGATGACGCCGGTCTAACCATCTGCGGTGGCCCTGGTATGCCATTCTCTCTGTCAAGTTGCTTGAATCAATATCTTCCAAACAAATGGGACATGCTTTGTACCCTTTTGTCTGGATGCCTCCCAACATCCCTAATCCGGGAAAGTCGCTGATGGTCCACATCACTGCTGCTCTCATTATGAATGACTTTTGCTCATGTCGGTCATAAGTCTGAACTCCAATAGTCCACAACATCTTTAGCTCATCGATAACTGGTCTCATAAACACATTCAAACACTTTCCAGGAGACTTTGGACCGGATATTAACAATACAAGCATGTTAAACTCTTTTTTCATACACATTGAAGGAGGCAAATTGTAAGGCATCGCCACAACAGGCCAAGTGCTGTGAGGACTGCAGGATGCACCATAAGGATTGAACCCGTCGGTTGCTAGTCCGAGGCGCACGTTCCTAATGTCGTTGGCAAAATCTGGAAAATCCTTATCAAACTCTTGCCACGCTTCCCCATCTGCCGGGTGTTTAAGAAAATCTGGATCTGAACTCTTTTCCCCGTGCCACCGCATTTCCTTTGCTGTGTGCGGTGACATATATAGGCGTTGCAACCTGGGTGTAAGAGGGAAATAACGAACCTTTCGTACAGCAACTTTTATACCCTGTGCAGAATATATCCATCTTGACTCATGGCATTTGGGACAGTTGTCTAGTTCTGCATTCTCTTTGTAAAACAACGCACAACCATACTCGCATGTGTGAATGATCTCATAACCCAGACCCATGTTCTTTAGGATCTTTCTTACAGTTCTATATGAATCAGGACACTTGTTTCCTGGAGGAAGCGCTCTCTTGATCAACTCTATGTTGTCATCAAAACTTTTGTTTGACCATCTATTTTCCGTTTTTATCTTAATTAGGTTAAGGATGATGGTCTCCTCACTACCATCATACAACGGAGTCTGCCATTCCGATAAAAGCCTGCTATACTTCTCATAAGCATCTCTGGCAATAGAATCTAAATCATTTACATCATAAAAATCATTTAAACCACCAGCATTCTCTGCCTCATGAAATCTATCCATGAATGGGAAA
Organism: Potentilla sterilis; assembly: GCA_963682095.1. Classification (NCBI taxonomy): domain Eukaryota; kingdom Viridiplantae; phylum Streptophyta; class Magnoliopsida; order Rosales; family Rosaceae; genus Potentilla; species Potentilla sterilis. The sequence goes on from OY821764.1 coordinate 24,774,364, forward strand.
GCAGCATACAAAATGTCCATACTGGGGTTTATATGAGGACCCGCACTACCACTAGAAGATGTTTTCTGCCGAAGATATTGTTCCCTCTGCTCATACAATGAAGGACCGCTTGCCACTTCACCGTGATGTATCCATGTACTGTAATTAGGCATCATACCGTTTTCTCTCAAATGCGTAAACATCTCATCCACTGTAATCCTCCGCTTATGCAACCGACAGCGCTTGCACGGGCACTTATGCACTTCTGTGTGACTACTGCTATTTTGAAGAACAAATGCACAAAAATCAATTATCCCCTGAATGAACTTCAGATCACCTCTAGATAAGCCGATTCAACTCTTGTCCATGTTTCTTGTCATAACATAAACATACAATATGCATAAGGTTAGCACACAACATGCAACTTAACAATCATAATCTGTCCCAACACTTCTTCTCCTTATGTCTCCTGGTTGGGTCCTATCCCCTTCAGGCGAACACGAGTTTGTTGATCCTTTTGGTATTCATGTGGTTTCAGCTACAGTTTTGGGAAATTTTGGCAGCATCTCCCTACAGTTCCTCAAGTGCACAAAAATCTAAACAACCTAATTTGCACTCGAGGAACATTGTAGAGAGACACTGTCGAAACTATATCCCAAAACTGAAACTTAAACCACATGAATACCAAAATGATCAACAAATTCGTGTTCGCCTAAAGTGTCCAAAATGGGACAATTCGAGAATCAACAACCCATCTCGATCAACTAGATGCGTTGTTAATTGTCAAACGGGAGTTCTAAGCTGATAAACACCACAATTATACATAATACCAAACAATAAATTTACACATGGCACCACACTCCCTCACTAAGCCACTCGCATGTTTCAGAAACCCTAACTACCACAATCCACACACAGCACAAACCAATTATATCATTAATTAATAATTTGAATTTACTCTACCATAAAATTCACAAAATTTCACTCACTAAATTTCACCAAATTACATTAAAATTCAATTTCACTAAATTACACTAAAGTTCAATTGCACTTAATTTCACATTCATTCAATTGCACTAATTTTCACAAACTAAACTAAATAATCTCAAATTCACCAAAATCAACACAAACTCGATCATATATTCAAACACCCAATATTAAAAACAACACAAAGCACATTATAAACAAAATCCAACACAAGATATCAAAAACTAAAATCAACCAATCAAATCGAAGTATGGTGATTACAATGAAGATAAGAGATTATACTAACCTACAAACCAATTGGAAGAGAAAACCCAAGCTTTTGAATCCCGAAATTGACGAAATCAGCAGTTGGGGAGATTTTTCGCCACTGCTACAGTAACTTTCGGGGTTTTCTTCTTCTTCTGTATTCTGTCTAAGCCAAGGGTTATATAGCAGATCTTGAACGTTTAAGCGACTGACATTGAAATCCGTCGCTTAAAAGGGTTTAAGCGACGGACTGCCACATTCAAATCGCATTAGCCGCATTAGATGTACTTAACCGATTGATATAGTTGGTCGCATAAGGCCAGTCGCATAAGGTACCTTTCCGCCATGGACTTATCTTTATGGGACGGACATATGTGTCCGTCGCTTTTGTAACTTTGACAGCGACGGACGTAGTGTATGTCCGTCGCTTAAGGTGACAAATGGCGTAGTGGGCGGACACGTACATTTCATCATTTTAATGCTTGATACATTATAACCAAATAAGGAGCCTAAACAAATCTTCCGTAATCCGTAGAGAAAAGGTTAAGTGATCGACAAGCTAGCTCTGGTATGAACTAAGGGAGACGTTATGGCTTAAATCGGAAAATTTCTTAAAAAAACGACTTGTACAAAAGAACAGTTGAGTTAATGGTGGTAGTTAATAACGATGGAGAAACTCGTTCAGACTTAGCTGTGTATAAGTAGTTTAGGGTTGGAATAATTAGTATAGCAAAGCCACAAAATCTTACATGCATATCGTATCACAACTCAAGCAAGAAATTAAGAGGAAATTATTATATAAAGAATTTCAATAATGAAATACTTGGTCGAACACATTAGCTATGTGATCTAGATCACCAAGACCAAATCAAAAGACAACGCTAATCATCCGAAGCATTAAAAGCTTCTTATTTCTGAATAACTAGCTTCCTGATTGGCGGTAGAGACGTTCTATAATATATGCTATTTAGGTCGTCATTACATTATTGCATATGGATAGAAAAGTACAAGATTGATGATTTTGGCCCTTTTTACATTCGGCTTCGGAAGCTTAATTTGCTTCCTTCATCGTCATCATCATTTTCATGATATATCGACACCCAAGAGCCATCATCTACTTGGACCATAGACTTGTTCTTCTCTGTCCACCACTTCGCAACAACATTATATACTCATCCTTGAGACCGTCCACATATTATTTACCAGAGCAAGATCACGATTAACTTTGAGCTTAAAACCACCTTCGTCTTGATACCCTGCAACTCCATGAAAGTAATTCTGCAGATCGTGCAAGTTTTGCAGTGCATTCTTCAAGTAGGGAGATTTCAAAGTGTCGATTTCAAACTTTGTTCCAATATCAGCGTCCTCATTACGGTGATCATATTTGTTTTGGACACGCAAGATGTGAAGATTATCTAGATCTGAAAATTCATTTAGAGGTCCTAAAGTGCGGGGAGAGGGGCAGCCAAACAGGATGGTTGTGACAAGACTTGCTTTCTCTGGTGTTCAGGTTTTATGATATTGCATCCGTTTTGAACGAGGTCGACTGCAGTTTGAGCTGCAAATGCAGCACCCATGCTATGTCCAGTGACAGTAATGCTGATCTCCTCGTCCTTGTATTGACCCAATAGTTCTTTCACTGCAGCTTGAGCCTGCACATTAAATAAAATATACTTTATTTTACTTGCTAAGTGGGTTATTTTCTTTTAGTCATCTCATATACCTTTACAGAAAATCAATTTCCAATTTGATAAACTTTTCAAGCATGACTCTTGAAAAAGACATATTACAACTTACTTTATCCGAGCCATCCGACTATTAAACTTGGTCTAAGAATACATACCAGTTCTAAACTACGTGGACGTTTACAGAAGTGAGAAATATACAGACTCCATTTTCGATTACTTGTACATGCAACCAATGTAACTTACTTAATTTATAAATAGAAACCATTTGTTTCGTGAGGAACATCATCGTCCTTGCCATTAACTACTGAAATCAAAATTTGTTGGTAGCTAAAATAGTACTAGTATTTACATACGTACCTGATCTCTGCAGCTAGTTTTGTTGTGTGGGGATTGAGGATCAGCATTAGTATAATAGGTATGCCAATGAAGATTCACTTTAGTATTCTCAAGCTTCTCATACTGCAGCGACGCTCCTCTAAACGAAATGAGAACGTCTCTCCTCCCCAACATTTTGCTTCCATCATCAGTTGTCACCACAACGTTACCCATGATACTTGACATCCCCGGTGATGGCGGTAGTTTTGGTGCTGCATACAAATACTTCTTCACGACATATTTGTACGGATTACCGATCTCCAAACCCACCTTAGAGAATAAGTGTGCCTTTGCATACCGAGATTGTCCTTAGTTCTTTGATTTTGGCTCCGTAATGACAGCGTCTTTACTAGCTCCGGCCCTTTCACCATAGTGGATAATGTAGCGGCGGAGATCAAGGTCGAGAGGGTACAATAGACCCTCCCAGTCCTTCTCGCCGCTCAGTTGCCTACACCTTGTGGCTATGCTACCTATGAACACTTTCTTCTGTGTGTTTTTTTGGTGCACTACGTACTTGAAACGAGATTATTGGTGTTAGCTAGTGATAATGTGCTACCATCCAAGCTCTTGTATTGGCAAGGGATATGAGGCCATCCTCTATGATGATATCTTCCCTCTATTATTGTTTCTGCACTTGGGCAATAATTGAGTTAGATGAGAATTGAAGACTCCCAGATCCGCGCCTTTTTACTGTCCGCCGTTGGATGGCTCAGATCTGAGCCATCCATCGTCGGCTATACTGAGCCATCCAACGGCGGACAGTAAAAAGGCGCGGATCGCAAGAGTTTAGCCGACGAAAATTATATTTCGTTGGCTAAACTGATAGAATAGCCGATGATTTAAAATATTTTGTCGGCTATACTTTGGAAAATCAACAACCGTTCGATCTCAGCCATCTAACGGCGGACAATAAAAAGGCGCGGATCAAACCTCTAAACGCTTAGAAATGGTAATTGGCCTGTCTAAATGACGTTTTTTTGCCTGACTTTCAACAGATAATAGTTTCAAATCGATGAGACGCAACTAATCGTATACAAATTTTCCAAAATTGATTTAACGAACGTCAGGCTACCCATAGGAAAACGAAAGTAAAAAACAGTTAACCGCAACATTCGGCACACAGAGTTTATCGGAATCTTGTCATTTTTCAACCGTAGACGTATTTCATTATTTCGGTCATATCTTATTTCACAACATTTTTGCATTTGAAGAGTCTACGTATAGTAACTATTTGAAACTATACATTCACTTAAACACTTGGTAAACAAGTTAAAGAACATTAGTGAATATGTTCTGATTTTGAATCTAAAAGTTTTGAAAATCTATTCCAACCGTCAGATATCACCGTTAAGATTAAATACATGTATGAAAAAAAACTCCAACTACATCTGACAACGTTAAAGGCTCGATCGGGACGGTCAACCGGGTGAGTCAAACCTCTAAACGCTTAGAAATGGTAACTGGCCTGTCTAAATGACGTTTTTTGGCCTGACCTTCAACAGATAATAGTTTCAAATCGATGAGATGCAACTAATCGTATGAAAATTTTCCTCAAAATATTTACCGAAGGTAACGCTACCATTAGGGAAACGAAGGAATAAAATCTTTGACCGCATCTTTCGCTACTCAGATTTTATTAGAATCTTTTCATTTTTCAACCGTAGACGTATTTCATTATTTCGGGCATATCTTATTTCACCACATTTTTGCATTTGAAGGATGAAGCAATGGTTTATCGTTAGTGATAGAAAATGGAATATGGTCATTTTTTTTTTAAATCATAGCTGACGAGAGACCCGTACTCGTCGGCTATTCTTTTGTCGTTTTAGGTCTAAAATAAAATATATATTTTTTAATATTTATGGCCGACGAAAATTCATTATTTCGTCGGCTATACATCTGAAAAAAAAAAAAAACAGTTGGCAAGGAAGTTGAAGCAAAGTTCAGTTGGCAGTGCTGTTTATCTGCACCGAAAACTGTACTCTGTCTCGAAGGACTGGAAACCCTCTGACTCAAATGAAAAAATGGATGACTCAAATGGCAAAAGTTAAATGTTGCATTCGGCACACAGATTTTATCGGAATCTTGTAAATTTTCAACCCTTGAATGTATTTCATTATTTCGGTCATATCTTATTTCACAACATTTTTGCATTTGAAGGATGAAGCAATGGTTTATCGTTAGTGATAGAAAATGGAATATGATCATTTTTTTTAAATCATAGCCGACGAGAGACTCATAGTCGTCGGCTATTCTTTTGTCTTTTTCTGTCTAAAATAAAATATTTATTTTCCAATATAGTTATAACCGACGAAATAATGAATTTTTCGTCGGCTATTATGAGTATAGCCGACGAAATAACGTGTTTTTCGTCGGCCATTATATGAAAAAGGTAAAAAAAATCAGTAGGTTTACACCTCTCGTATTCCTATTTCCTGTTCATATATAACTAAAATTGAACATCAAGAAAACAGAAACCCAGCAGTCAACATATTTCAATTTTTTTTTTTTTAAGGGGTTAGGAACCCAGCCTAGCTGGGAGGCTCATCCCCACGCCCGTTCATTAGAAATTAGTGGATTACAAATGAAAGGATTACATCATCTAAATTACTTAATCCGGCGGATTGTAATCGGAATCATCGGATGAGTCTTCTTCGGTTTCTGAATTGCTCGATAGGGGTAATCTATGTCTTTCCTCACCACTAGAGTCCTCGTTAGTTTCTTCATTTGGATCAACATCAACAAGCAGTGGCTCTTCACGTCGAATTCGCACTGGCTTGTCTAGGCGAATAAAAGAGGAGTCAAGAATACCGTTTGAGTTGGGCTCTTGATACGCGGTGCCACCTTCCTCGTTCTCTTCAGCCACTCCAAGTGTAGACGCCCGGTAAATGTTGCGATGGTGGATAGTGTTGACTACTTTCCACAGGTCACCCTTGACGAGATCATCAAGATAAAACACTAGTTTCACCCATGTGGCTAAAACGAACGGGTCATCCTCATACCATGATGTACTAGTGTTCACAGAAGTTATGCCGTGTTGATCGGTTTTCATGCTCTGTGGCCGTGTGTCAAACCATCTACACTTGAAAAGGTGCACTTTCATGCCTTCCCCATAATGCAGTTCCACAACTGAATGGAGAACACCGTAATAGTCAACTCCATCATCCCCACCATGTGCCATAAACCCTGAATTTTGTGTTTTCAGTCTGACGTCTCTCTCTTCACATCGAAATAACACACCATTCACCTTGTACGTCGCATAAACTTTTGAATAGACTGGCTTCATCGCTAGAAGTCTGAGTTCGTACGACCAATTTGGGTGATTATCATTTTTAATAAGGTCCATCTGCAACCATCAGAATCAACTATAAATATGAATAATTATACACAATAATATGTAAATACGTATAGAATAATGTTAAAGTTATGTACCCAGTGGCCGAAATACTCTGCGAATGTCCGGTTGTGGTAATCGAGATCACCTCCTACTTGTTCACAGTTTAGATGCATGTTCTTCCAAAACTGAACTTCTAAACAGTTAATTAGTACCCACCAATGTGCAATGGCTACCTCATAATCTTTCAACTTGTAGGAAACTGGCATTTTTCCACCGAGTACAACATCGTCGGAGAGTATGGAAAGATTGAACTGTGAAGGTACATCTTCCGGTATGCTTTCCTGTAACACTTCTAGATACAGCTTCATGTAGGTGACGCACTCGTGCGCAATATATGCTTCGGCTATACATCTTTCAGGTGCAGATCTGTTTTGGACAAAATCACCGTATTGTCCAAGTTGCCTATAAATCAAGTTTTTAAAGTGTTATGATAATACATTAATACTAAATCACATATATTGATGAGGAAATTAACGTAAGGTGTAAAATACGTACATTTCCATTGGATACATCCAAGTGAAGTGCATAGGACCGGTAAGCAACAACTGCCGAGGAAGATGGATCATGAGATGAGGCATGATGTCGAAAAAATTTGGAGGAAATATCATCTCAAATTTACACATGATATGAACGATGTCTTGTTGCATTTCCCGGAGGTCAGATTTTCTCACTTCCCGTGTGCATACCTTCTAGAAAAATCTTGCCAACGCTACTAACGGCTCCACAACGTGACGGGGAAGGAACGGTTGAATGAAAACAGGGAAGTGACGTTGTAGCAGGATATGATTGTCATCACTTTTCAACACGTAAAGATTGTTGAATTGTCTGTTCACACACTTGGCTATATTTCCAGCAAAGCCTGAAGGATACTTGGCCCGACTTATACAATGGAAAATTTCTGATTTATGCTCAGGCTTGATGGTGTAAGGAGCTTGAGGCATTTTTCTCTTCCCTTGTTTCAACCATAGTTGTTTTCTGATATTCATGTTTCGCAGATCAGTGCGAGCCTTAGGACCGTCTTTCGTCTTCCCCTCCAAGTTCAGCGTTGTACCCACCACACTTTCAGAAACATTTTTTTCTATGTGCATAACGTCTAGGAAGTGACGGATCAGCAACTCACACCAGTATGGGAGTTCCCACAATATGCTCTTATGTGTCCAGAATTTGTACTCCTCAGGTCTTTCAGGTATTTCCGCTACAATATCGGGATGATTGCTGAGGGGCCCAAAATCGTACTCATGAAGCACTGCTAAAATTTCTCTTCCCGTCCATCTTCTGGGAGGACCACCGTGTTCTTCGGTTCCATCAAATGCGGCGGACTCGTAACGCCAGTGGTGATCCACCGGAAGGAACACACGATGACCCATTCTGCATATCTTGTTGCAATGAGGGGTGCTCCCATAATCGCTGAGGCTCTCTGGGCAAGCCTTGTATCCCCTAACAACGCTGCCCGACAACATCCCATAAGCAGAAAAATCACTGATGGTAGCAATAACCATGGCATGCATCTGGAACGTCTCCTCCTTGTACTTGTCAAAAGTGGGATGACCAACGTCCCACAATACCTTAAGCTCTTCAATCAATGGTCTCATATACACATCGAGACATTTTCCTGGATAACCAGGCCCCGGAATCAACAACGTCAACATATTATATTCCTTCTTCATGCACATCCACGGAGGAAGGTTGTAAGGTACCAAAACCACCGGCCATATACTGTATGAAAGACTCATGGTGCCGAAAGGGTTGAACCCGTCGGTTGAGAGCCCGAGCCTGACGTTTCTGACATCTGACGCAAAATGAGGAAACTCACTGTTTATATGCTTCCAAGCCGCTCCGTCAGAGATGTGTGTCAAGATATCTGCGTCTCCCACGTCCCGCTCACCGTGCCATCTCATAGCTTTTGCAGTGGTTTCTGACATGTACAACCGCTCAAGCCTATCTCTCAACGGAAAATACCGAAGCACTTTCACAGGTTTCCTATTGCCTGCTCCCGTCAACTTATATCGGTCAGACTGACATATCGGACATGCGTCAAGGCTAGCAAGGTCATTCCCTTCTGCATCTTTACCCCAGAAGAGAACGCAGTCAAATGCGCATGCATGAATCATAATGTAGGAAAGCCCTAGATCTTTGAGGATACTTCGGACCTTACGGTGATTGGTAGGATTACGATGACCCTCCTCCAACAACGAAGAAGTGTACTGTAGATATTCATCCACTTGCCTGATAGTCGATTTTGTCTCGACTTTAATCCTCATTACCTCCATCATACTTTGAAGAACTGTCTTCTCAGAACTTGAAGACACATGGGTCTGTTGCAGTGCAATCAGTTTGTTGTACTTGTCAAAGGCAGCAGTGTTGACAACTTGTGGGAAGGGCTGCACCGGGTCATGCATATATTGTTCTCCACGTACACCGCTTTCAAAAGGAAACACGTCGTTGACAAATGCCATTGTTGGATCGTTGGATGTACTACTACTGCCCGCCTAAAAAAACTGCCCATGATCATGCGATCCATCTAATGATGGCTCCCCGTGATATATCCAACGCGTGTACTTCGTCCAAAACCCTTTACTCTTTAGGTGTTCCCATACTGTCCTAATCGGAAATCGACACATATCACTGCGACACCTACATTTATTGCACGGGCAATAATGGTATTCATTCCCGTTTGTATTTTCCTCGACGAACTGCAAAAAATTCACAACTCCTGTAGTGTATCGTCGGTCATGCCTTGGAAGCGAAATCAAACTCTTATCCGGATCCATATATATATAGCCTGAAAATAATATATATATATATAACTTTAATTAATAAGAAATTAATTAACACATACATATATATATATATATATATATATAAATCCTTAATAATTAATTACATTACAATATATATTATTATCAACATCAACTCATATATATATATATACCATTAACAACCATTATTTAAGTTACACTATATATCAACCATTATTTAAGTTAATTACACTATCAACAACCATTAATTAACACTAAAACAACAACAAAATAAAAAATCACTTACTAAATTAAAATCACTAAAACTCAAAATCAACTCAACTAAAACTCAAAATCAACATATATACACATATACGTACCTATATATAGCTCCACAATGTAAGAGAGGACGGATTTCAACAATACCCACAGATTTTTCACTCTTTCTCCTGTTTTTCCCCTTTTTTTTCGTTTTTTTTAAATGAGCAGCTACTGCCCAGATCTTAAAATATATAGACTTATAGCTGACGAAAATGTCAACTTCGTCAGCCATACTTCCAAAAGTTTTCGTCGGCTAATGTTTCGGAGAAAGACCGACGAAAATACAAATCGTCGACTGAAATATGAATATAGCCGACGATTTTTTGAAAATACCAACGAAAAAACAGTTTCGTCGGCTATGGTGAAACTATGGCCGACGATTTTTGTTTTTCCACCGACGAAAAATAAAATCGTCGGCTATTCCTTAGAATTACCGACGAAAATTTTAATTCGTCGGCCGTTTTTTTTTTTGTCGGGAAAACCCTTTTTTCTGGTAGTGCTAGTGAAATTGATAAAGGTTGAAAAGCCCAATCCGAACCCATTTAAAAAACTGAAACGCTGCGTCGTTCCGTCTAACACCGCAACTTTACCAAACTGAGCTCAGAGAACTGTTCCCAAAACCCTCGATCGCTGTCAATCCTACCTCTCATGATAGGTTTAGTAAGCATATACTTTACCAAGTCAGTCTGAGCTACCACAATGGTGGTGAAAGAAAGCATATAATGACGAAACTTGATACCAGCAAAATACAACGCTAAGCATAACCTTTCTATTGGCGAGTACCGAGTTTCTGCGTCTAACAAGGTCCTGCTACGGTAATAAACCGCATACTCGATTCTCTTTCCTTCACTGATTTTTTCATCCTGAGCTAACAACCCTGCAATAGAATTGGTGGAAGCAGAAATGTATAATTTGAGTGGGATCAAGGAGGTCGTAAGACTGGCGGGTTCGCCAGACATTACTTAATCTTATCGAATGCAGCTTGATGTTCAGGTCCCCATTTGAAGTTCTCCCCATCCTTGAGTTTCAAAAGAGAAGAAAACGGAGCAATCTTTCCAGCTGAGTTGGATATGAACCTTCTGAGGAAATTAATCTTGCCTAGCAAGCTCTGAAGCTCCTTCTTGTTCCTAGGTGCTGGAACCTCTAAGACAGCTTGTGCCTTATCTCCGGAAACCTCAATACCCCGTTCGTGTACCACAAACCCCAGGAAGTCTCCTGCACGAACTTCAAATACACATTTAGCTGGATTCATTCTAAGTTGGTGCCTTCTCATTCTGGTGAATACATCTCGAAGGTGAGTAATGTGGTCCTTCTTTTAGTTTGATTTTACCACTACGTCATCAATGTAAACCTCCAAAATACTCCCTAGGATATCATGGAATATTAGATTCATAGCACGTTGATAGGTTGTCCCTGCATTGGTGAGACCAAATGGCATACTGAGATACTCAAAAGCTCCCGTAACACCAGGACAGCGAAAAGCAGTCTTGGGAATGTCATGCTCATAAATTGGAATTTCATGATATCCAGCCGTCCCATCCATGAATGACAACACTTCGTGTCCTGCCACTGCATCAACCAACATGTCTGTAATAGGCATTGGGTAAATATCATTTGGGGAAGCGGCATTGAGATCTCTATAATCCACGCAAACTCTGATTTTGTCATTCTTTTTCTTGACAGGAACAACGTTCGCCAGCCATTGTGAATATTGTGATGGCCTAACAATGCCTGCATCAAGCATGCTCTGAACCTCATTCTTAACCGCCATGACAGTTTCAGCATTCATCTGCCTTTGCGCTTGCTTGACTGGTCTGAATCCCTCTTTGATAGGTAACCGATGGCAGACTAATTCCTTTGATAGTCCTGGCATATCTTGATACTTTTCGGCAAAGCAGTCTTTAAATTCTTGCAGCAACTCAATTAGTTGCTGCCTCAATTCTGGTTCCAAGTATTGACTAATCCCAACTTCCATAGGTTCTTCAGCAGTGCCGAGATTAACTTTTTCCACTGAATCGTGTACTTTAGGTGGAGTATCATCTAATGCTACTGGGGCTGGTTGTATAGCCTCCACCTCTTCCATAGTTATTGTCACGTCTTCATCGATACACTCAACTAGAGTGACCGCCTTTTAAGCCAATTGCTCCTCCCTAAAAACAGCACAACGCTGCATCAAAGAAGCAAGGGCTTCTGTTTCCTCAACTGTGAGGTTGTCACTCATTGACATTATCTGATAAGAAGTCGATGGAGGTGGGCCTGGAACCGTCTGATTTGGCTTGTGTCAAACCCCACCGAGCGAGATCAGTCAAGGTCACCCCAATTGGATGTCCTTCGTTGTCAACACCCTCAATCTTGAGAGGTTTAATAGAGCTATAATAGTAGTCTGCTTCAAGTGAACAGGCTGCTATTGTGTAAGGACAATCATCCGTCTTGATCAGTACCAGAATGTCGGTTACTGGATCCCACATGATCATCTCTTGATGTAATGATGATGGGACATAGAGTGTCTTATGAATCCAATCTCTCCCCAAGATCATGCTATATGGGGCATTGGCGGATTCCGTGACAATGAATCCTTGAAACGCATCAGAAGACCCAAGTTTTACTTTGAGCATTAAGATACCACTGGTTGGGGTGACCGCACTAGCGAAGCCTCTAACCTTCATAGTGGTACCTATAATCTTCTCTTCAGGAATCTGGAGCTTCTCCATTGTACCAAGAGTGATAACGCTCACCGCGGCTCCTGTGTCGATGAGAATTTTGTTAACTTTGAGGCCTGTCACCTCTGCTGACACATAAAGCGGTTTGAGGTGTTGAGACATGGCAAATGTAGGTTTTGGAAACACCACACTGAGTTTTAAAAGTTTAGCCAACCCCTCTGTAGGTTGGTTGGTAGATTGAGATCTTTCTCTTTCCGAGCTCGCCATTGCCTCATCTTGAGGTTCTTGTATATGGTATACTAGCATGTCCTTCCCTTTCTCTTGGATGAATTGAGAAGTAGGTATAGGTGTTGGTAAGGCATAATCAAAAGATAAAATAAAGGTCATGTGAAAATCCAACACCACCGGATCCACTGAGACCATGTTGCAATCTACGATAGCATCATCCTCGTCCATCAGTTCTTCATCATCTTCCTGCATCTCATCATCCGCTTCTGGTAGATCTTCGTCCGCCACCAGGTTCGAAGGATGGGATTTGGACTCACTCTCCGCTTTTCTCGAAGGTGGGTCAGTACCTAGCTTTTGTGCTACGTATTGAGGCAGGGACATGCCGAGAGGAATATCCGAGGATTTTGACCGAGCCAATATCATAATAGGCTTGGTTGGTTCTGTTTTCGCGAGCTTGGATTCCTTGGCAATTGCTTGCCCCTCAGGAACCCCTGTTACTCCGGTAGCTTGAGTGACACTCGCCTCTTTAGGTTTCCATTTCAGGATATTGGCGTTCTTCTTTCCTCCAGCCTCTAGGATACTCTCTCTAGGTTGAGGATTTGCTTTGTCGGATGCGACGGACCTAGTAGGATTTCTTTCTAGGGAGTAGTCCAGTTTGCTCCTGGGTGACTTCTTAGGTGCACCCACTACCTGATCCGGCTCCGAAAGCCTCTCGTGAGCACTTTTTCTGCGAGGCGGCGAAACGTGACTATTTCGTGCTCAGCGAGTATCAACATATGTTTTGACCCTGTACCGCTTATAAGTCTCCCGTATGTGTCTAATCGGGACCGAAAGCTCTGCTGGTCAACTCCACTGTTGCCAAAGCATCCAGGATTCTTTTTGCTTTGCCATACCACTTCTGCATATTCCTAGTTGGATTAGGGAGTACCTCCACAGCTTTACCATTTTGCTGTTGATACCACCTATCAGTCTTAAGCTCTGAACTCGATGCTGGTGGAACGTAAGGCTTATTTGTAACCTCAGGATCTGATACTCTAGAAGGACCATAAATCGGTACAAACTTGACCCCACTAGGTCCTGGATCTGGCCGAGACCTCAGCTTGCTGGCATAAGTTTCTCGTTCATAATGATGATATTTCGCTCGCTTGTAAGCATCAGGCCTAGATCGTTCAGGAACTGGATGAGTGCGCTTGGCCTTTTCCAAGGCTTTCCGTTCTGCCTCCTTAAGTGCAATCTGCAACTCTTCATATGTGATAAGTAGGTGACAGCTTATTTTATAGTTAAGACATAGCTTGGATCGTGCTACCAACACCATCTCTTCCTTTTCTGGCGGATGCTCATTGTTATCAGTTTGCTGTTTCGCTTCTAACTTATTCTCGTCGATGGCATTTACCCAAAACTCAGGTATAGAAGCCACCGCTTCTTTAGCAAACCTCAAAGTTCCATTAGTCAACCATTCTTGAATTTGGTCCATTAACGCAACACACCCGAAGGTATGATGGCCGTTAGAATGATGAACACCACAATAGGATTCGCCCGGCGTTGTCTCCTTTTGTGGTAGGCGAGCGGTAGCAGGCTTGATCATCCCTTCCTGGATCAAGAATTCTCAAATCTGTGGGGCCTTATTTGCATCAAATGTATAATGTGCAAACTTGGAAATGCACTTGCCAGACCCTAATTGTTGACATGGATTGGAGACAAAATCTATCGTGTTCACATGGGGGAATGGCTTAAATTCTGTCCAAGTAGGTTCCTTGGGAGCTTCTATTTTCATGACCCTATCATTAATCCATGTCTAGATCTGATCCTTGAGCTTGACACAATCTTTAGTGTAGTGGTTATTCATGTTATGGAAACTGCAATACTTCTTACCCGCCATGTAATCTGGCTTGGGAATGAAACCTTCGTCATGTTTAAGCCGGCCTAGGTTAAATAGTTCATGTAAGATCTCTGGAGCCTTGTGTGCATTATAAGTATATGACTCAAAGGCAGACTTAGTCGGCACTGAAGTCACAATCTTGATTGGCTCCTTGGCCAGTCTCAAATTCTTTGATTGTAGTTACTGGCGACCAACCACTTCTACAACCGCGACTCCTTCTTCTTCTTCCTCCTCAACCCAAGTTAAGTTCGGAGATGACTCGACATGTACAGTTACAACTGTCTTTGAGCCAAAAGAGACACCTGTTTTAGGTTTCAGAGAGCCAGGATAATAAGATATAGGGACACCTTTCTTCCTTTCTCGCTTCTCCTTCATCTGGGTGATCCAATGTTGCTGATCGGTCAACCTATTGGTCAGATCCGCCATATTGGTAACATAAACCTGCTGAAAGCCAGCCTGGACTTCCTCATCTAGCCCTGCAATAGCTAAGTCCACTATAGTATCCTCTGGAAGCTTATCTTTGCATTTGGTTATCTGCAGCTTGAAGCATTTTAGATAATCTATGGCTGACTCGCCGGGTTGTTGTTCTGTTTCAGCCAAGACCTTCAAAGTGACCTTGGCCTCGACAACCCCAAATATGGTGTTAAATATGATTTCCATAGTCCTCCAGTCTGGAACCGAACCTGGCGCTAAATCCTTATACCATGCTAATGCCGATCCCATTAATGATGTATCAAATACTCGCAGGTGAGTATGGATTTGTTTGCATAGGGACCACACTCGTTGTTAAAGCGAGTGATATGAGTCTCAGCGTCTTCCGAGGAATCCCCAGAGAATTGGGCGAATCAGACGTGTTTAAAGTTCTGCGGCCATGGAAGCGCATTCACCTCTGTGGGAAACGGATTAGCATAAGTTCGGTTTGTATCTGGCAAACCATGTATAATCCTCATCTTTTCTTCAAACAGCTTATTCACAACATCTAGAGTTAGAACCTGGACTTCCTCCTTTTCTGGCTCGACGGTTTTTTCGTCATCAAATGGAGGGCTAATAAGCCTTCCACCTCATCTTCTTCGTTTTGAGGCTCTAGAAAAATCAAACCCCTGAGTTTGAGTAGGAGGCCGTATCTTGCTGGGAGACCCCTTTCCTTGCTTTCTTCCGACCACCACAGGCTGAGTCGGTTCCTCCGTTTCCTGCAACTCAGACTCTAACCTCTGTCTGAACAATAGTGATAACTGTTCAATAGCCGCAGAGGTTTTAGTCATCTGCTCCTACTGTATCTTCACTTTCTCATTGAAGTCCTTAGTATGAGAAACCATCTGGTTGGTGGTTTTTGTTCTGCTGATTCGCCAACCACTTAATGTTAGATGAATTCCCAATCTGTTCTGTCCTTAGCTCTTTCAAACTAGCTTCAATCCTCTGAAGAACGTCATCGGTTGATGCTGACTTTGCAAACATCAGGTTCAAAGATTCCATTACATCTTCGGGATATGGAACGACAAGGACCGCACTGTTATCCTCCTCAGAAATCTCTAAAGATTCTGAAGCATCAGCCGTATTCTTATTCAGAATGCTAGTGGGTTCACTCTGGCTACCAACAGCTATTAGAGTTTCGAAAACTCCTTTGCCAACATTGGCGACCTCCGTAAGATCCTCAATGTTAGTCACCACACCTCCAAACTTGAGGCCTACTTCTACCTCTGTTAAACTTCTACACTCAGATGAGTTGTGCGAGGTGAACAACCTATTTTCTGGTTTATTGCAGGGAGGCATGACTCGTCGATATGGATTAGATCCCACAATCTTGACACTTGTCCCACTGGGCGTGCCAAAATGTTCGTGGCGGATTTAGCACCCGGCGAACGGTCAACACGTGGGGTGGCGGACGTCAATTTCAGTATTGTTGTGATGTGTGCGAGTGTGCCAGTACCTTTGACTTAGGTACAACTTCGATGCGGACGACCTCTTGCGAAGGTACTTCTGGCGAGTATATCTCTGGCTAGTGTATCTGTCTGCTCCCAATTCCTGACTTCTTGACCAAGCGACTGTCACGCGGGCGTTGACTAAGCCGGCGTAAGAGGCTCGAACAAGACCTAACAAAAGTATATTAAGATTTTCTTTCAACCTATTGTAGATTGAGTAATCTTACTTCGATCCTGTGATGCAAAGCAGAGCAATAATTCAAGATCGCGGGGAATAGTTTTCCTCCAACCTATAGCAGATTGGTTTATGGTTTGTTACCGGAGTAACGACTAGATTTACTACTGGCGTAGCGACTGACACTGGGTACTTCAGCGAACGCAGACACGAGGCGAGCGTACGACTCTGTACGTATGGCGGCAAGGTGCGGCTCTGTACGTATGGTGCAGGTTGCGGCTACGATGTGCGGGTGCTGGAAGCGATAGGTCTTAGCGACTTCTTGACACTAATGCAAGGCACACTTCGACAACCGTGCAAGTATACAGCGACCGGTGGAGGGCATATGGTTGCAGCGAGGTTGGATGGTGGTTGTTTGCGGTTTGTGGAGGCAGTGCTCGTAAGATGCGCCGGGGAGACTTTACAAGATTTGCGATGAGCAAAAGCTTGTGTGTTTATTTGATGGTTGTGAACCTTTTCTACGTTGGACAAGAGTTCTTTATATAGAGGATGCCAAACCCTAATACTTGCATATCAAGCAGCATAATAGATTTGGAGATCAATCAGGATTCAATTACCTTAAACCACCTCTTTCTCGGATTCCCAAAGGAAACCCAACTCCTTTCTAAGAAGGAAAGATTAAATATATATCAGATTATTCTTTAATGAATAACCTCATGGGCCTCGATCCACATTTTCGGACAAATGTCAATTTAGGCTCAAACACATCTAGTTTCTCTTACATGCAGGAATAACCAAACGATATCCACCATACAAAAGAACAAAACAGTCTGATCCTCACTTCAGAGTTCTGAGTTATTTTCATTGTTCAGTCTGCACAACAAAGCAGAGACAATTGTTACTAGTATGAGACCCTCACAACATTCATAGAGTAAATATATATACATCGCTATACAGTACAAACAGTAAGTGAAGGCTCATATGGAGTCAATAGCCTTTCCTTCTCTTCTTCATAATTTGAAATGATACCTGTCAATTGACATGAACATGAAACATCCTCTTAACTCCATCGTAATGAACCATATCCTTATTCAATTAGCTAGCAAGAAACATGGACAATGGTTTTCTTGATGCCATTTATCTTTTACTACAATATCACTCAACATAATTGATAGGAACATTTAATGTGACGTTCTTAACATGTTTATGCCTACATTTACGCTTTGCTTAGCTCTTATTTGTGCAGAATCGAGTCATTTAATAGAGTCATGAGTTTTTGGTAGAGTTATGATGAAAACGTGCCAAACATAGGAGAAAATACTGAAATTCGTCAAAAGCCTTAACAAGTACAAGAAACCTAGCCGAACTAGGAGTCTTAAAATGTTTTGGTGATTCTATAAAACTTCTACCTTGTCGTTTATGAATTTTTCTTATCTTATTTTCAGTAGATATGTTGAAGATTCGGCAATGGAAAGAATTGAAGCAATCGGACTTGAAGAAGTCGTGATGCCGAGTCCAACAAAGAAAGAGCAAAACCGAGAGCAACGAGAAGAAGGAATCCTATTCTGACTAAGAGATGAATTCCGGCATAAAAGAGGAATTCAAATGCAACAAGGAAAGGTTGCCGAGTCCTATAAGGAAAGGGAAACCAAATCGACAAAGGAATCATAGAAGAACAAAAAGAGGAAATGTCCTGAACTCGTGCCAGGAACAAGAATCGGCAAAGGCATGTAAACGGGAAATTGCCGAGTTTGAGAAATGTTTCAAGGAGAGAATCGGCAAGAATACCAAGGGGAGACATCAATGATGAACAACACGGATCAAGAAGAGGAAAAGAAGTTCAAGACACGTTCAGCCGTGTCCGAGACGCGTCTAAAAAGGCAGCCGTGTCCGAGGCGTGTCTCCCGCCTATCCGGGTGAAACGTGAGTCCAAGCTAAGTTGCAGCCGTGTCTCCTCCATATCAACAGCTTGTCTTAGCCTTATAGAAGCAGTGGAGTAGCAGCCGCAGCCATCCCATGTTCAAAATACGTCGGACATAAGTGCAGTCGTATCGGGTGCGTGTCCTGTCCGTATCCTGCCTGTGTCCGAGAAGCATTCATAATGCATTCATTTCCATGTGAAAATCGTGTGAAGAACAAGTTGAAGCCGTGTGGAAGACATGTGCAAGGGAGGTCGGCAGCTGCAAGGAAGCCTAGTTCAAGAAGGGGAAGGAAATCCTTACCCATTTCAAATTGGAAAAACTACATCAAACTAGGATTCCTATTCCTTTTAGGTTTCACAAAGTCTCCCAAATCAGCCATCTCTTTCTCTTATATAAAGAGGTCGGCAGTCCCTTGTCAAATCATCACATCTCAAGCACAAATACAAGCTTTAAGCTCTACCATGATTCAGCCTAAAGTCCTATATAGAATAGCAAGCCAAAAACACTACACCACCACCTCAAAATCCTTCCAATCCGTGCCATACTTCATCTTCCATCCGAGCATCCCTAGTCAAGATTTGAAGCTCCCCTCAAGGTGTCTTCAAAGTGTGATCCACTTCATCTCTCTCGGCTTGTAAATTTTATGTAGTTATGCAAAGTTTTGTGTATGAAACTTGTGTGTACTTTAGGTTATCTTTTATATGTCTATTTGTAAAACGATTGCGAATTTGGTTTTATAATATGCATTTTCAATTCGTGTTTTTGTTGTATATAAGATTTTTTTCAAAGATAAAATACGGATTGCATGTTAAATTATAAGGAAATTATGTAACAAGATAGTAACTATAGGTAATCGGCAAACATGTTAACATTGTTTAAAATTCGTACTTGGTTAATTCTTTAAACTAGTGTGCCTTAAAGATTGCTGCCCTATACAATTGTAATGTATTGGGGGTATCGATCTCATATGCCGAAATTAATATAGGTTGAGTCTAGCCCTACGTTGTCTTGATTTGTGTTGTTTCTTAAGGATAGAGTAGTTTAAAGAATTTACATATCGATGTATGATGGGTGACGCCATATGTGCTAACATGTCTCCAACTAAAAAGACTTATGTGCTTCAGTGTTAATTTGTTTTAGAGTCCGCGCTACATAACTTTAAAATCAATTAGTATAAAGATTAGGATGATGCGCTACGATAAGTTCTAAGTACTTGTGAAGTCTTAAATCAATTAGTAAGCCACTACCGAACTAATTAAGTTGGAACTAAGTCGAGAGTAGAACAATTTAATTTGCTGCCATGTCTCCTACTTGGTGTTTTGTTATGTGTTTTGATTGCTTATGTGTGAGTACTTTGTGTGGAAAGATGTCGATCACTTGTATATAGTAGTTTAGGTTTTAATTCTGTAACTTATGATTTATTTTCTTGTTTTGTCTTTGAATTTTCGTATGAATTTAGAATCAAATTCGAAACCCCTGTTTTTTTTTATGTTTGGATACGTGTGAATATATGTATATGTGTTCTAATCTTTGAATATTTCAGGTAACCTTAATCTCCGGACTGAACGATCCCTACTTATCATATGCTACTAACGGTTTTGCAGGGTTTGATTTGTGTGTCGCTTTGGCGTCCATCAATAATTAAATCCTCATGTGTAAATAGAATAATACAATAGAAAATGTCAATTTAGTACTAATTTGGCCCCCTCATTACCCATTCCAATGACCATCTTAGTTTCTTTCCCTATTAAACATAAGGTAACAACTCCTATTGCCTATTTGAACAAATCCTTTCAACCCTAATACAATTTTAATATTTTTCTTCCTTTTTTTGTCCTTCTGTCTTATTTAACAGATTTTTAATTATAACGTGCTGAGAAATTGGAAGATAGAGAAACTTTGCCGAAATGTCACCCAACTCTGCCGGCGTCCCATGGCCGGTCGTCGGATTCTGGTCACCAAATTTTTTTTGCCGGATTTTTATTTATGTTTTCGTCAGAATTTTTTTTTTTTAATATTAAATTACTTACTTTAACTTTAAGCATGTTACTGACTCTCAGTAATCAAGTTACTGACTTCTAGTCAGCACTTACAGATTTCAGTAAGCATGTTACTGACTCTTAGTAATCAGGTTACTGACCCCCAGTAGGATGATTACTGACCCCCAATATGCAACTTTGCTGACTTTTTGTAAATAATTACAGATTTTTTTTCAAATGAAACTAAGTAGCATCATATAACACATATCACAATTCCAAAAGGGGTTTTAAATCCAAATAAATGAGGTCTTACATACTTCTTACTTAAGAGACATATCATATAACACATTTCATACAAGATTCCAGTAAGATGATTACTGACTGGCTCTAAGTATCCAGGTTACTGACCCCCAATAAGATGATTACTGACCCCCAGTAAGGGTTTGCATATACAAAATTAGAGAGAAATCGAATCGGGTCCTTGAAACCTCGATCATCTCCTGCATCTTGGACGTGGCTGAGTTCGGTTGGAAGAGGCGAGGGAGGGGAGGTAGTGGAAGCGGAGGGAGTCACGGCGGAGGCGGAGGTGGAAGAGTTTATCCGTCGTTACCGGACCCAGATCCGGGCTCGCCATGGCCTGAATCGTGGCGGCGAGGCTTAAGCGAGCGGCGAATCGACTGGAGGAGAGAGAAGAATGCCATGGTAGTGAAGAGAGTGCATACTGGGGAATTGGGGGAGAGGAGGAGGGAGAGGTAGAGTTTCGAGACGGCGATGGTGAAGTGGGTCGGGCCGGAGTCCATGGAGGCGGAGATCGGGCCGACAAGGCTGGAGAGGGAGAGGGACTTGGCGGCGAGCTCGTCGGAGAAGCGCTCCATGGGGTTAAAGGGGTCATTTTTGTCAGCGGCGTCGAGGAGGGCTTGGAGGTCGGAAAGAGTGGAATTGGAGATGGGATGGGATTAGGTTATGGGGGTGGGGTTTTCGATGTGGCGGAGGTCTTCGAGATCTGTGACTATTCGGGCTATGGTTTCGTCCATAGCTGGATTTGGGATTTGTGGCGGAGGTGGAAGCCGAACTGCGTCGAACGGGAGAGAGAGAGAGATGTTAATATCGAATTAGTTAGGGTAAATGTGTTTCAATAGGACTGAATTACATGCACTAGGGTAGTTGTGTAATTTTTCCAAAATTCATTGATCTGGGCTATAAATGACAGACCCGCCCCCAAATTTCCACTTAAAATCCGAGGTGGACCTGTGTAGCCAAGATTAGAGAATAATTATTTCAAAAATTCGACATAATCTCTCCTAAAAATGGACTACCCCAAAACCTGTAATTAAACATTACACTTCTATTATGATACATCTCCATTAAACTCCCAAATAGGACCTCATGTCCCTCACAAAAACACCCACCACCAACCCAGAAGAATAAAGGTCACTAGCCCAACCATGACACGCTAAGTATTTGATATTTAACCCATGGTTACATCAGAGCATAAGCTACAAAGTCTAATAAAATGCAAATATAAAAAGGTACGAAGGAAACAAGTCCTACAAGTCCGAAATGGATGACGGTGGATAAGGAGAATGCCTCAATGTGGTGCGGTTCAATCTCGGTGAAATCTACTACCTGGACAAAATGGAAAACCAAAGAGCCCCGGGAAAAACATAGGAAAACATGAGAGGAGCTCAATGAGAGGACAAAAATAAAGTCATAAACATCCTTTTAGAAACTTGATTTCTTTGAAAATCATTTCTCTTTCACAAACCTTTTGCATGCATTGAACGAAAATTGTAGAAAACAATTTACAAGATTAAAATACAAGTGAAAACTTGAGAATCGAATCTTGATATATCTCATGGTGAGCAAAATAACAAAATATATCTTGATATAATCTCATAAGAAATGAAGACAATAACTGAGATAGAACACAATACTTCCTTGCAAACTCAATTAGTGTAAATAACTCGCAACTCAGAGCGAGAAGGGTACGTATACGTGCACGTAACTGGAGTAACTGAGTCATCGTATCGCAAAATCACTGGGGTTCGGTACTCGTAAGGTAGTTCAAAATCTCATTTCTTATTTTCAACATAAAAGTTTCTTTCCTTTCATAACTCAACAATTTTTAAATCATTATTTCAAAGAAATCAATCGAGGAGTTCCTTTCTTTTCGCAAAGTATCAACAATAAGGCATTAAACTCAATAATGCATATGGAAACATTTCTTTTTCAAAGATAAATATGTTTACTTTAAAGCGTAACTCACAAGATCGCATAAAGCCATAAAAAATTAAATCACAAAGAAACATAACAAACCTCTTGAAAGGTAAGTAGATAAATTAAGAAATTTAACGAAGCAACGGAACAACTTCTTTCTCTTTCAAAAATAAGCAACTTTACTTGAACACAAATCACAAAACCGCGTAAATACTTAAGTAATTAATTTAAAAGAAAACATAAATAGTTCATGAATAATAAAAAGATTATCAATTAAGCGAAAGCATGAATCTCTTTAAAACAAAGTCCAACTCACAATGAATGATGACTAATTGTCCCAATTTGGAATCGCCCTTGGAAGCTTGCCCAATTAGTTTACCTAGCTAAATAATACCATATAAAATATTTAAACTCAATTCCATTAGGCAAGGTAACGAACCATGAATGAAACCTACAAATCACTACCCTCTCCATGATATAAGATCATCCAAGCTTCTATATCACCAAATATTCATCTTAACCTTCTCCCATCACTTTTCTCCAACTCCAACATGTCTAATTAACAATTTTTCCAATTTATTCTCAACACAAAACTCTAATTTCTCATCCAAAATCCACCAACTTACTTAGGCTAACTATCACACAATTTAGGAAGTAGAACAAAACATAAAATGAATAAAGATTTCTATGAAATGCCGTCGGAGGCGGCGGAGCCGCTGTGGCTCAAGGTGGCCAATACCCAAATTTCAAAACTTCAAACTAGATGCAATCCTATACTTAAAATAAAACCCCAAGAGGTAGGGAACACTTTATTACCTTGACTTAACTCCAAATTCTTGATGGTTTGGCCGGAATTGCAAAACTTGCCGGAAACCTTCACTCCTTAATACGTCGCTCACGCTTGATAATATGCGTTGAATCTCATATGGATAGAAAACCCATGAGGTAAGGAAGATATTAGTGTAAAATTTTGGCCGGAAACAGCGTCAGTGGCGTGATTTTTGGTGGAGGCAAGGGGAGGTGCAGCCCTCTCTCTCTCCTTCTTTTCTTTCCACGGGAAAGAACTGAAATGGGGGAGGGAGATCAGCTCTAATTAAACATAGGGTTAGGAAAAAAGACCCAATTGCCCCTCTAGCTAAAACGTTAATAACTTTTTCGTTAAAACTCCGATTAACAAGCCGCTTGCGCCTACACTCTCGTATCGTCGTGCCCTATTTTCCTAAACTATGGAACTAATTTATAAAACTATATTTTTCTAATAGGAGAGGCTAATTTAGTGATAAGATGAGTTAATATCTAAATGCGATGCAATTAAGCTAAGTTAAGATAATTCTAGGTTCGGGGTGTTACAATAAAAATTGGAATGAGCAATTTTTAACCCCTTTTTGTTCAAATGGTCATTTTCCCTAATAACAATGCTTCATGGAATCAAATCTATCATAATTCATCATTGCAAGACCTTAATTAATTGCAGATTTGATAATCTTCATTCTCACTTACTGACATATATATATATATATATGACTTCTTGGCTAAGGACGTCTGCACCATAAGGATTGGTGCATATTTGATATTTTGACTAACTTTTCGATTGAATTTTTACATCTCCACCGTCTAGTCTTTAGGTATTCATGTATAGATAATCTCTACAAATTTTCAGCTAATTTGATAACCATTAGCATATCAAACTAGATCAAAACAAATGGATAGACTGCGTTTTATCAAAACTGAATCGTTCATGTTTATGATAGAAAATCGCACTTTTGAATGCCTTAACGATTATCAAATTGGCTGAAATTTTGCAGAGATGATTTATACATGAGTACCTAAAGACTAGATGGTAGATATATAAAAATTCAATCGAAAAGTTAGTCTAAATATCAAATCCGCACCAATCTTTATAGTGCGGACGTCCTTAGCCAAGAAAATTCATATATATATATATATGTGTGTGTACGTATACATGCATTACATCGATCTCACAATCTAATTAAACATTGCAATATTAGTGGTAGCGAATTACCTACACACACCACCTTCACGAATTACCTACACACACCACCTTCACGAATTACCTATCCACTGATGTAATTAAATATCACAAATAGGTGATCGGAGATTCTGATTCAGAAATGGAGGGTGAGCTCAATAACTTCATCAAGGTATGGTTCACAACCATCTTATATATGTCTATCTTAAATCAATGAACAAACCGAATTTGTTCAACCTGAACTGTACGTCTAAATCACCATAACGAAAGACCAAATGATTATCAAGTTGGATGAAATTTTGCATAGACGATTTACACATTATTTTATAATATCTAAACGGTGGAGATGTTAAAATATGACCGAAAAGTGTGACAAAAACTAAACTTCGCACGGTAAGTTCAAAGCGAAGGTTCGCTCTTGATAAGAACTATATATATATATATATGTATATACTACATCGATCTCACAATCTAATTAAATAACTCTACTTTGTTTATTAAATTTTGTAATTGTTCTTTAGTCTCGGTTTTGAGATCTAAATCTACTATCTTTTCAACAGATTGAATTTGTTGTTCAATCTTAGCAAGACTTAAACCATATTTATCCAGTTGTTTTTCAATCTGAATATTATATGTTTTTTGTTCTATGCATAATTTACTTACTAAATCATAAAGAGTATTTATTGTACTACTAATGACTGAAACATCTTTATTACAATTTGTAGGTATATGAATAGTATGATCAAAGTTACGTTAATCACATATGCATTCTAAAAATTCGTGTTTAGAAATTTTTTCCATCTATATTCCACAATTGGTACCTAAAACCAAAGTCACTCAGGTGCCTAAAACCAATTCCCTAGCAGCCTTATAACCAACCTCTTGATCGTTAAACGGCCTTAACGGGAGTATGAGATTTGAGAGGATATGAATTTTATTGTGAAATACAAGTGTTAAAAATTTCTAAAACGAAAGATTAAAGATATATATATATATATATATATATATAGTTCTTATTCAGACCGAACCTTCGCTTTGAACTTACCGTGCTGTAATAACCCGATTTTTTATTCGTGTTAATTATATAAAATCGCATTTTTATCGGAGGTTGATTTACGAGTTTTGGAATTTGGTACACTTTTATTTAGTCGTTACGTGACGTCGGAAGTGGTTCCGAAAGTTAAAATTCGAAAAACGTTTAAGTTTCAATGGGTCAAAAGTTGACTTTTTGATCCGTTATGAGTCTCCAAAAGTTTCCTTCACGAAAGTTGTAGAGCGCGACGATACGAGTTCGTGGACACGCGGCACGCGTGAAGCGAACGTCGTATGAGGAAGTTACGACCTGTCGAAGTTATTTCCTATTTTTGAAATTAACTATAAAACGTCGTTTTTTTGGGAAAAAATCAGAATTTTTCCATTTCGTCCGTTTATCAGTACTGTAGTTTTTTACTGTTGAAACGTTACTGTAGCAATTCTCTCTCCCTGATCGGATCGTCTCTCCTCCGATCTCCGGCCTCCACGGTGCAAGCGCCACCCACCGGTCGACATGGTTTTCTCTCCTCTTCCTTTCGAGCTTAGGCGCAGCCCAGGTGGAGCACCGTGCGCGACGCGGCGAGGTTGGGAAGATCTGCCGCCGTGCGCGACGACGCTGCAGGCGACGCCCCACCTCGAGCCACCCCTCGTTCGACTCGTCTCCACCAGGCGCTCCTCTTTGTGTTGGTGGTTTCCGCCAATTCAAGCCCGATTGATTGGATTGAAAACCGATTTCCACCGACCCGTTTCCACTGTTCGACCCGATTCAGACCCGACCCGGCCCATGTTGACCGTCAATTAACCGTTGACCTGACGTTGACCGTTGACTTTTGACTAAAAGTTAACCCGACCCGGAAACTGTAGCGTTTCGATCCAACTCGACCCCGAACGAATATTTGCTATTTATGGTGAATTAAGGTGAGTAAACCTTACTTTCTTCGTATTAAATATGAGTTACTTATTGTATCGTTAATTATCGTTTATGTTTGGTTTTATGCAAAATAGTTTATGGAAATGATATTTGTTTTAAATTGAATGAACTTGATCGACTACGGTTCATTGGTAAGTAAAATGAATTTAATATAAAAATAAATTTTAAAGTATTTTGATCAATGAACTATAATTGGTATTAGTGGGCACTTCCTGAGAGAATGCCTACGTATATATATATTTACGTGAAATATATATTGTGATGTGTGTTTACTATTATCTTCGGACGGCCACAGTTGTGGCGTACTTTTGTCTTTGGACGGTCACTATGTGACGAGGCAATATATCGGGAACCAAACCTTTGGCCGGGTGTTGGTTACGATCAGTTAGAGCTCTAGTCTGTCTGCCGTTGCACTTCATGAGGGGTAACCAAGTTGGGGTTATCTCGGTCTCATGCTTGCATTGTATGAAAGAGTAATTCAATGAATTACTTCTTTGTTGGTTGATTGTGCAGAACGTGTTTATTGTTCTCGAGTTGTGGTTGTTTTAGAAATGTGAACTTCATTTGTGGTTTAATTACATTATCATGTTCTTATTTGTTTTACTCACACGAGCTTGCAAAGCTTACCGGGTTCGTTGTTTACAACCCGGTGCACCAATCAATGGTGTAGGGGTTAGACCTGCAGGAGTTGACCAGCAACCAGGAGGCGGCGTCTGAGTCGCGCGGCTAGTAGGTGTGATCCGTGGTCTAGCTTGTCATTATTTCGGGTTAGAGAGATAGCGTGAGACTCTATTTGCATCTATATATTTAATGATGTAATAATTTGAGTGTGAGCCACGCATTTGAACTCTGATGTTATACTTAGTTATTTGTATAATAACTTTTAAGTATTTGAGTTTATTTGTGAATTTTCACATTGTCGAATTTAGATTTTTACTATCCGAAATTTGTAGATGTGACAGTTGGTGTCAGAGCGTAGGGTTACATATTTGGTGGTAATTGGTATCTTCGAGAGATGGTACGACTGCAGCGGTTTACCATCAGGCTTGTTCGTATTGATATATCATCGGGTATGTGGGGGGTAGGGAGATGCGTCATAGTATAGAGCGTTGTCTCTGTGATAAGATTAATTGATCCGTGTGCCTTCTGTTAGCATTATGGCCTTGATTAATATATGATGTGTCTAACTTACACTTCGGTTTAAGTTAATGCAAGTATTAATCAAGTCTTTCCTTGTTTCGCAGGATGGAACAACGTGGAGGTAGAGCTAGGGGCCAAGGTAGGGCCAGACGGGGTAGAGACAGAACCCGCCCTATCGAGGAATTCTATGAGGAGGACGAGCAGGAGGTGCCATTTGTTGGGCAGCCTGTTCCAGTTGTTGTGGTTGGCAGAGCCCGCCGTATTGTTAAAGGAGGTTTTGAAGCTGAAGGCGGAGCCCTTTCTAGGAGGTACAGACCATATGGCAGCTAATCAGTGGATCAGGAGTTTGAAAAGCTGTTTTAAGATGGTTATTTGTACAGAGTTGGAGAAGACGAGGATAGGTTCCTTCCTTCTCAAGGGTGAGGCCCAGGTATGGTGGGAGGGCGTGAAGCGAGCCGTAGATGTGACCCACCATGACTTGGGGGGAGTTTGAGAGACGCTTCCGGGACAAATACTTTCCGTCCGCAGTGCTTGAGCGGATGGAGAGGGAGTTCCTTTACATAGTCCAGGGGACTATGGGGGTTAGAGAGTATGAGGCCGAGTTCTTCAGATTGTATCGGTTTGTGAGGCCTTGGAATGAGCTGAGTCTGGCCAGGAAGTTTGAGCGGGGGTTGAAGGCTTCCTTGAGAAGAATGGTGGCTTCTTGGGAGTTACCTACCGCAGAACAGGTCGCGAGGAAGGCTATGACTGTTGAGTTGGATGCTCAGATGTATCAGGATGAGATGGCGACCTCGAGAGATCCCCAAGGGAAGGGGAAGGCGGTTGCAATGAGTGGGGGTTCAGGTCATACGGGGGGACCTTGGAAGAAACAGCGGACCGCTCAGCAGGCTCCAGCTAGGGTCTGATGGCCGCACCTGTTATGCAGGCAGCACCCGTGAGATTCTTCACTTGTGGAGTTGTGGGCCATAGGGCAAGTGAGTGCACGAGGCCTAGGAGGCAGGGTTGTTTCAGATGTGGGCAGGCAGGGCACATTGCAATGGATTGTACTCATCCTCAGCCTGGCGGTCAGGGGAGCCAGCAGGGCCAGTTGCCGACAGGGCAGGCCAGAGTCTATGCCATTGGCCAGCGAGGCACAGGAGTAGAATGTACTTTATCTGTTTTAAATTACCTCGCTAGAGTATTGTTTGGGCAGGCGACGCCCCACCTCGAGCCACCCCTCGTTCGACTCTTCTCCACCAGGCGCTCCTCTTTGTGCTTGTGGTTTCCACCGATTCAAGCCCGATCGATTGGATTGAAAACCGATCTCTACCGAACCGTTTCCACTGTTCGACCCGATTCAGACCCGACCCGACCCGGCCCATGTTGACCGTCAATTGACCGTTGACCAGACGTTGACCGTTGAATTTTGACTAAAAGTTGACCCGACCTGGAAACTGTAGTGTTTCGATCCGACTCGACCCTGAACGAATATTTACTATTTTTGGTTAATTAAGGTGAGTAAACCTTACTGTCTTCGTATTAAATACGAGTTACTTATCGTATCGTTAATTATCGTTTATGTTTGGTGTTGACAGTAGCCGCAGAGAGGCTACAGCAGGCCCGCAGACCCGCAGCAAGCGCACCAGGGCCCGACCCAAGGGTCGGGACCAGATCACCAGCACCCAGCCTCGGGGCCTGGCACTCTATCTGCCTCCAGGAGCCCAGGGGCCGGGGGCGCCAGCCTGCCTAAGAGGGCTTCAGAAAGTATAAGCAGAAGGGAACCAGTCCCACATCGAAGAGTAAGGCCAGTCCTTACCCCCAACCACCTATATATGGGCCCCAACTACCTTCTTTATGAGGTAACTCGTCTCTCTCCCCGCTTACATACGTGTCTTGGTTATATATATTCCAACTATACTAACTTAGGCATCGGAGAGGAGAAGACCGGCCCGCCCGGTATTCCCCTTAGTGAGCAGGATTGCAGGAGATAGAGGTGGATTCATCAAGTATCTGCTAGACCCCCGGGTTTAGGCAGAAACAATTGGCGCCGTCTGTGGGAACTCGTACAAAAAGTTGTGTTGCTCTATCAATCCTGTGGAGAAGTAGCTGCGTCCTTCAGTCCGGAAACAATGGAGGGGAGGAAGGTAAAAGCCAGCGGGGAAAAACCGAAAGCGCAAATTCAGTTCCCCAACCCAGCCTGTAGCATAAAGGCCGAGATCGGTTCGAGGTTCGCCCTTTCTTCCGTCAGTGATAGGACTCATGATCACCAAAAACCAGAGAGCACCGACCAGAAGGGTCCGGAAGAAATTAAAAAAATGAAGGCGAAGGTCGAGCGCTTGCGAGCGGAGGGTGATCAAGATCGGCTAAGAGCGGAGGCCCGGTGCCGAGAATTGGAGGCAGTCAACATCGCCCTGGTGGCGGCCCTGGAGTGAGAGGGTCAGCAGAGCACTCCTCAAGCAGCACCGCGATCAGCAGGCAAGCTAGCGAATTCCCGCATCTTGAGGTAGGACAGGCCACGGGAAGAAGAAAGACCGTGCATATGGACACGCCACTCTTTTCGGAAGCTTTAAAAAAACTCCGGCCCGGCCGAGCCCCCGTACCGCACGGGCCAGGCGTCAACCGATCAGGAAAGCACTACCGCACGAGCGCTCGAGGCGCTCTCCGCCTCGGTAGCAGACATGGAGGGCCGCATGGCGGCCAGTGAGAGAATGGCAGGGCGGCAGCAGAGTGGCGCGCGGTTCAACGAGCGAATTGGACCTTTCCCGCACCGAATTAGGGAATCGGGAAGATCTGGAAGCCAAAGGCCTCTAAAGTTGACCTATTCCGGGGCGGGCTGTCCTTACCAGCACCTGGACGGCTTCAAGTCACAAGCAGGGGTGAGGGGCTACTCGGACGCCACGTGCTGCAACGTATTTCAAGAAACGCTCTCAGGAGAGGCGTTGAATTGGTTCTACGGGCTGCCAATTAATTCAGTCGAAACCTTCGAGCGGTTGGCGGATCAGTTCGTCGACCGGTTCATTCTAAGAGCCAGGACAGCCCAGGCATCCACAATCCTTTTTGACTGCATGCAAACAGACAACGAGCCCCTACGTGCCTTCGTTAACCGGTGGCAGATTGCCACAGCCGGGGTCAGGAACCTGGACAAGCAGATCGCAGGGATGGCCTTCAAGCAGGGTTTAAGACCCGAGGAACTTTCGTACGACTTGCTACTACAGGAGCCGCTGGGGTACGACGAGCTGATGACTGTGGCCGTCAGGCACGCTCAGGCAGAGCACGACACATATGGGGACAAGGCGCCCAAGCGGATAGCGGACGACCTGCAGCCGTCCCATGGGGGCAAAGCCGGATGGCTAGATCGTAGCCGAGCGCCCGCAGCCACTAGGAAAGCAGACCCACGGGAGGAATGGCAACCCCGGCGGAGCGATGGCGACGGTTCCTGGCCAGCAAGAAAACAGCCATTTGTGCTTTCGGCGCGGCCTCTAGGTGCTGCGCCAGCAGAGCGACCATCGCGGGCCTTGGCTATTTTGCCAGCCGGAAAGCCCAAGGATCTAGCCCTTCGGACCGATGACCGGAAGGCCCAGATAGCGGTCGTAATCAACCGGACCCGCCAGAAGGACCCCAACGACGAGCAACCGCGGCCTCGGCAGGTGGGAACTATAAACACCCGCACTCCCGGGGGGATCGAGGTACACGGGAGCATTAACACGATACACGGCGGGGATCGTATAGATCGACTTACCCGGAACTCGAAGAAGCGGTGCCTAAGATCGGTCCGAGGGAAGGAGGTATACGCCTTCGGCGCAGGAAGCGGCCAGGCCGCTAAAACCGGATGGAGATCGATCACCTTTTACGAGGGGGAAGAGCCGGAGGATCTGATCCAACCGCACAGCGACCCCTTCCTCGTTACGGTCCAAATAGACCACTGGATGACCAGTCGTATGCTGATTGATACCGGGGCCTCAGTCAACGTAATGTTCCGGGATGCATATAAGGGGTTGCAGAGAGGAAGGAACAAGTTATCCCAGGATAACGAGCCGCTCATAAGCTTCTCCGGTGAGGTCGTCCAGCCCCTGGGATCGGATTACCTACCGATCATCTTCACCGAGGGAGACAGAACCAGAAAGGAGCATTTGGAGTTCATCATTGTTGACTGCCTATCATCGTACAATGGCATAATCGGTCGGCCAGGGTTATGGAGGCTTAAAACGTTCATTGTCGGCCATATGTTAATGATGAAGATGCCTTCACCGGCCGGAGTCATTACCATACGCGGGGACCAAAGGATCGCCCTCAAGTATTACACAGAAGCCGTGACCCACGGGAGGAAGCGGGCCGAGGTCTTCACAACCGCTCAGCAGGCACCCGGGCCGGATCTAAACATTGACCCACTTGATGACGTCAAGACAAAAAGAGTCGGGCGGTTCATCGAGAAACTGGAGCCACCTGCGGCCGTGGAACAAACCGAAGCAATCTGCATTTCGGTGGACCACCCGGAGCGAACTGTCGTAATAGGGACGCGGCTCGATCCAGCTGTTAGGCAAGAGCTCATAGCCTTCCTCAAGGACAACGGTTCGGTCTTCGCATGGTCCTATGAGGACATGTCGGGCATATCCCCGGAGATAGCTGTGCATGAGCTAAATTTATTGCCCAGCGTTCCCCCGGTAAGGCAGAAGAGGAGATCTTTCAGTCCCGCCAAGTATGAGGCAATCAGAGCGGAGGTACAGAAATTGAGGAGTATAGGGTTCATCCGGGAAGTCCAGTACCCCCGTTGGCTCGCAAACGTAGTTATGGTACCAAAGAAGGGAACCGGCCAATGGCGTATGTGCGTGGACTTCACTAACCTGAACCGGGCGTGTCCAAAGGACAGCTTCCCGCTCCCCCGGATTGACCAGCTTATAGATTCCACGTCCGGTTTTAAGATCCTCAGCTTCATGGACGCTTACGCCGGATACAATCAGATTAGGATGCACCCGGATGATGAGGAGCACACATCATTCACAACCGACCGAGGTACCTACTGTTATAAGAGGATGCCGTACGGTCTGAAGAATGCCGGGGCCACCTACCAGCGAACGGTCAACCAAATGCTGGAGCAAGAAATGGGTAAAACCGTAGAGGTTTACGTGGATGACATGCTGGTCAAGAGCTTGACTGCAGGGGCCCACGTCCAGGATTTGGCCGTAGTCACCGGCAAGATGCTCAAGTTCGGAATGCGCTTAAACCCAAAGAAGTGTATTTTCGGAATTTCAGAGGGCCTATTCCTAGGCCACATCATCAGCCAGCGAGGGATAGAGGCCAACCCGCTGAAGGTCCAGGTGATTTTAGATATGGAAACGCCAGAAGAGAGAAACCAGGTCCAGATGTTGACCGGCCGGTTAGCCGCCCTCGCCAGATTTATCTCCCGCCTAACCGACAAATGCACCCCGTTCTTCAAATTGCTCAAGGTGCAGCAGACTAGGAAAATCCACTGGGCAGCGGAGCATGAAGCAGCGTTCCAGTCTATCAAGGCGTATCTGTCAGCAGTGCCTCTCCTATCCAAACCAGTGCCAGGCGAAATGCTATACCTTTACATAGCTGCATCCGTGACGGCCGTCTCCGCGGCTCTCATTAGGAAGGAAGAAACGCTCGAACTCCCGGTATACTATGCGGGAAAGGGACTCACTGGAGCAGAAGGCCGGTACCCCGACATAGAGAGATTGGCTCTGGCCCTGATTGTTAGTGCCAGGAAGCTCCGGCATTATTTCCAGGCTCACTCCATCACCTTGTATACCAATCACCCTCTGCGACAGATCCTACAAAGGCCGGAGACCAGTGGTAGGCTCGTACGGTGGGCAGTTGAACTGGGAGAATTCGACATCATCTACGCCCCGCGAACGGCCATCAAAGGGCAGGCAGCTGCGGACTTCATATGCGAGCTCACCCCAAGGGCGGTAGAAGCACACCTCGACCGGTGCGAGCCCACCGAGGCAGTACGAGCCACAAAGGCCGCGCGAGGCCTCCCCACCGGTTGGAAGCTTTACGTGGATGGCTCCGTAACAGCAAGGCGGAGCGGTGCTGGTGTCATGATAACCTCGCCCGACGGCCAGTCATACGAGTATGCATTACGGTTCCTTTTTAGCACCTCCAACAACGCTGCTGAGTATGAGGCCCTCATAGCCGGTCTGCAACTGGCCAAGGAGTTGGGAATCTCGTCCATGGAGATATACAGCGACTCTAGCCTAGTGGTGAACCAGATGAACGGGGTGTTCGAGGTCAAGGACCGCCAGCTGTCCTCTTACCAGGCTCTGGCAAAAACCTTGATCGAGCCATTCGAGGGCGCCACGATCCAGCACATTCCCCGAGAGGAAAATAGACATGCGGATGCCCTCGCAAGGCTGGCAACCGGAAACTACCCTCCAGAGTACCGGAGGGCAAAAATGGAAACTCTCCAGCAGCCAAGTATAAACAAAACCATCTCTGAGATATTTGCGGTAGAAGAAGCGCCGCCAAGCTGGATGGATCCAATAGTCAAGTATTTGACTGACAAAACCAGCCCCCAGGATGCGGTAGAAGCCAGAAGATTACACCTCCGCTGCGCCCGGTACGGTCTCCTCAACGGCCAGTTATACCGAAGGGGGCACAGCTTCCCCCAGCTGAGGTGCGTGACAAAAGAGGCAGGAGAGGCTATCATGCGAGAGATCCACGAGGGGGTATGCGGTAATCACTCTGGCGCAAGATCATTATCCCACAAATCGCTCCGGGCGGGGTATTTCTGGCCAGACATGGCGGCAATGTCAAGAAAAATATCGGGCGGCTGCCACAAGTGCCACATGTACGCCTCTGTACCTCACGCCCCGGCAATCGCGTTATCAATCCTGTTGGCACCGTGGCCATTTGTACAATGGGGATTGGACATCATCGGCCCTTTCCCAACGGCTATAGGACAGTACAAGTATGCCATCGTGGCGGTAGACTATCAGACCAAGTGGGTTGAGGCGGAACCCATGATAAAGATCACTGAGGAACGGGTAAAAAGTTCCTATGGAAGAACATCTACTGCCGATTTGGGGTACCACAGACTATTGTCACGGATAATGGGACACAGTTCAATAATGCTGATCTTATCCAGTACACAGCCTCTATGGGGACTCGGATGTTGTTCGCTTCAGTGGCGCACCCACAGACCAACGGCCAGGTAGAAGCGGTCAATAAGATTATCAAGACCCTCCTGAAAAAGAAGCTGGAGGCTAAGAAAGGGTGTTGGGCCGAGGAACTCCCCGCAGTGCTATGGGCCATCCGGACAACAGCAGCAGAGGCAACAGTAGAGACCCCGTTCTGCATGGCATTCGGGAGCGAAGCGGTACTCTCGGTAGAGACTGGCATACCCAGTGGCAGGGTAGAGAACTACGACGTCGAGACAAAT
Source organism: Potentilla sterilis (assembly GCA_963682095.1). NCBI lineage: Eukaryota > Viridiplantae > Streptophyta > Magnoliopsida > Rosales > Rosaceae > Potentilla > Potentilla sterilis. The sequence goes on from OY821764.1 coordinate 24,809,548, forward strand.
GCCGAGGGGCTATTACTCAACCTGGACCTCATCGAGGAGCGCCGCGACTAGGCACATATGCGCAACCAAACCTACAAGCAGCGGATCGCCCGGTATTATGATAGAAGGGTCCGGGAGAGAAACCTCCAGGTCGGGGACTGGGTCATGAGAAAGATCCAGAAAAAACCGTTGGCCCTAGAACCAACATGGGAACGGCCCTACCAGATCACTGCGGCCGTCGGACCGGCAACATTCCACATTATAGACACCGACGGCATCTATTCCACCCGGCCATGGAATATCCGGCACCTACGGTTCTACCCTAGGTAGTAGCGGTCACAGAACAACAACGGTGTGTTTGACATTAATGTTGCAATACGTAGTTTCAATAAATACAAATAAACTACAATAGTTGCAAGATATGCATTTACAAGGTAAACAGCTAGCTACCGCTCCCCGGAACCTCCAATCCCCGGCCCGCCGCTTTTTAGAGCCTGCTCCTGTTCCACCATCTCAGTCAAGGCTATATCAGCCTCCATCTGCTTAGCATCAAGCCATCCTTTCTCCTTCCACTCCAGATAAGCGTCGGTGATGCCCTTCTCCCGGGCCGCGTCCAGCATCTCTTCAAATTCGACCGACTCTCGGAAGTCGTCGACAGCCTTATCAGCTACTTCGGCAAGCTGGGATTCCGACAGCTTCTCCCTTCCTTGGGCGGCCACTGTGACCTGGTTCTGCAGCTCCAAAACCTTCGCCTCCAACTCTGCAATTCTCCCTTCCCGGGCGACAGCCTGGGTCTGCAGTTCCGAAACCCTCGTCTCCAGCTCTACGACCCGCCCTTCCCGCGAAGCAGCTTGTCGATCGGCCTTTTCCCGTTCTTGCTGCAGGTCACGACACAACCGACCGGTTAGCTCTTTCTCTCGCACGAGCTCGGTGCCCAACCGACCAACTTTCTCTCTTTCCTCTGCAAGCTTGGCTTCGGCCACGTCCGCCCGCACGCTCAGCTCCTCCACCCGCTCCTCCAAAACCGCAGCAACCTCCCCTCTGGGCTCGGCGGCGCAAAGGCTATGAACCAGCTGCGAGGCATAAATCAACGAACATTAGCTCGTACCACTCCAAGAGAAGCGGAAGCACAAGAACACTTACCCGAACAGCTAGTTCCACGGGCTTCATCCTGTTCTCACCCGATCGACCAGTCTCAGGGTTGTCTCGGTCGAGTCCCAGGGCTTCGAGGGTAGCAACCACGAACCTGCCAGTTTCATCAGCAGAGCCGCAAGCGGCTTCCGGCACCCGAGCCCTTCGATCAACCGCCTCCACGACAGGAGCCACCGCCCGCTCAGCTGGCCCAGCCGAGCCGGACGCCCCAGCGTCAAGGGTTCTCGCCCTCTTGGCCGGAGTTTCACCATGGCCGCCTCGGCGGTCACCGGCCGCTTCTGCCGTTTCTCTCTCCCGCGAGGTCCAAACGGCCATCGGTCGCGCCACGGGTTCTGGACCAGGAGGTCTCACAGACCGCCCTTCCCGAATACGTAGCGGGGAGGTATTCCCACTGCTCGGAAGCCTTCCATAGTAAGAATCCGGAAACACAAGCGGCACTGCCTTATCATGTTCCCCGCGTCTCTTGCTAGCCGTATCAATAACGGTCTTCGCGGCCACCTCCCCCGTCTCCGCCAATCTCGAGACTACAAGCTCCTCATCCGGTTCGATAGTCTCCTCAACTTTAAGCGCGAGCCGGGGAGGGTTAGCATCAACCGATAAGTCCAGCAGTCAAAACACAAGCAGCAACGCAAAAGGATGAAATTATGCAAGGCACCTTACCAGGTTTTCTCCCCATCTCGCATATCTCCAGCACGTTCCATCGGATGAAATTGTAGGAGCTCCGACTCAGATGGTCCCAGCCATGGAACAGCCGGTATATCCGTTGCTTCTCCAACTCCCCCAGCCAGTACGACTGATCCCCGATCGGCTGATAGGCCCCGGGCACCTGATGGCCCCTCCAGTTACGCTGCCACCTGCCGCCGGCCAGCACCACCGACTTCCTCCACGTATCTGAAACCGATGACGGCAGGTGCGTGATAGCAGCAGCATGCTCCCGCGTGGCAAAGTTCACACAGCCGCTGCATTGGGCCTTTCGGCAGTAAGAAATCTTGTACAGCGCCCGAAACTCATTAACCGTGGGCCAGTTCATGTGGCTCAGGCTGAATAGGCACCCAAGCCCAAGCAACTGCCTCCACTGGTTGCTCGGAAGCTGGGCCGGGGAAAGATTTAGCGAGCTCAGCATATACTGAACAAATTCCGGTAGCGGCAGCGATAGTCCGTGTCGGAACTGATCGTCGAAAACAGCAACCCAGCCCGGTTCCGGGTTACAGGCCAGCTCTCCGGGACGCAGCCCTTGAAGTTTAACAGAAGGATCGATGTCCCACTTCGCTCGAACCTCCCTGATCTCTCCCTCATCCATGCTCCTAATTGGTTCGTCACAAAGAATCGTCTTGTCGCCATTCAGCAGCTCGTGCCTTCTGGGCCCACGGCCGTCGCCGCCGTGATGCGCAGGTCTCCCAGACGCCATAATCCTAACACAAAATAAGTCAGATCTGCAGCAAGGCGGACGAGGAGAGTAGAAGGCAAATGGTCTAGGCAAACTGTGGAAGGGGGCGAGCAGAATGAACAATAAATAGGGCAACAAGAAAGGCAACAAAACCCCAGCCGTGGATTCCCTCCATCTCAGACCGTTCCCTGTCGACACGTGTCCCAGCATGGATAAGGGATCCCATCTAGCATAACTGATGGGACTGATGAGTTTTCCCCTTTATCGCATGTCCGCCACCTGTCCCACTTATCAGCAGCATTTAGGGAGAAGGAGCGAATAACGGGGCGTCCATTCCCCTCGTTTCCCCAGAAAGTCAACTCCGGCTCAATCCGACACCAGGGCGGTTCACGAGTATGGTCATTCAACCGGCTGCATGGTCTCTCTTTTTCCTTGTATATCTTCAAGGCCTCTCACCGCTTGTGATTTTTTTCCAACGGCTTCAAGAGCATTTGCCCAGGTATGCACCCCCCCCCCCCCCCCCCCCCCCCCTTTTTTTTTTTTTTAACGCCATCTTTGTTGCATATCACTGGGGGACTCGTCTCGATATGGCATGTCGCCCGGTCGAGATCCACCCAGCACTATGACACTCCACCGGCTCTGGAACATTTAACCCACTCCACGGCATTCTACCGGTTGTCACTTTCCTTCGCCTATGGCCAGGAACGAGCCAACAATAAAGGCTTCTAAACGCATGGGCTTTATAAACCCGGGCGAGCTTACATCTAACCCATGTACTCTTGTCCAGCAGGATAAAAACCCTGCATCACACTGAACTGTGATACATTTGGGGATACATGGTGAGACTCGTTATCTCAACGCCACTCCACTGGGCAGATTGTTTCTCTAACATAGAACAAGTCTCCCCGCAGGCTAACAAACATGCACGTTACCTCAACGCTTAACCAACAAAAGCTGAGAAGAACTAGCAAGTGTTAACCAGCGCCTCAGTACAGCCGTAACACTCTCCGGGATGTCTGTTGGCCTATTCCACGCACCAACAGGCCCTCCCGTAGGCTAGCGTTTCCGGGACTCGTCTCGATATGGCAGAACGCCCGGTCGAGCTCCCGAGAACCGACGAACTTTGAAGCATTCTAACTAGGGGACTCGCCGAAATGGCATTGCATCCGGGCATCCGCGACCAGTGCTACCGATATTATAAACATACTTATGTTACTTACCATCAACAACGCTACTCACCTCGGTCACGCCCAATCTTTAACGCGGACTTGGGGGACTGGGCACCGGTAGGTTGGTAACCCTGCGGGTCTGCAGGGCAAGAGTAAGACAGTTAAGTCCCCATTCAAGATTGCACTTGACCGGGAACTTGGGGGACTTGTTGACAGTAGCCGCAGAGAGGCTACAGCAGGCCCGCAGACCCGCAGCAAGCGCACCAGGGCCCGGCCCAAGGGTCGGGACCAGATCACCAGCACCCGGCCTCGGGGCCTGGCACTCTATCTGCCTCCAGGAGCCCAGGGGCCGGGGGCGCCAGCCTGCCTAAGAGGGCTTCAGAAAGTATAAGCAGAAGGGAACCAGTCCCACATCGAAGAGTAAGGCCAGTCCTTACCCCCAACCACCTATATATGGGCCCCAACTACCTTCTTTATGAGGTAACTCGTCTCTCTCCCCGCTTACATACGTGTCTTGGTTATATATATTCCAACTATACTAACTTAGGCATCGGAGAGGAGAAGACCGGCCCGCCCGGTATTCCCCTTAGTGAGCAGGATTGCAGGAGATAGAGGTGGATTCATCAAGTATCTGCTAGACCCCCGGGTTTAGGCAGAAACATTTGATTTTATGCAAAATAGTTTATGGAAATGATATTTGTTTTAAATTGAATGAACTTGATCGACTACGGTTCATTGGTAAGTAAAATGAATTTAATATAAAAATGAATTTTAAAGTATTTTGATCAATGAACTATAGTTGGTATTAGTGGACACTTCCTGAGAGAATGTCTACGTATATATATATTTACGTGAAATATATATTGTGATGTGTGTTTACTGTTGTCTTCGTATTAAGGTGAGTAAAACATAAACGATAATTAAGGTCAGTAAACCTCACTGTCTTCGTATTAAATACGAGTTACTTATCGTATCGTTAATTATCGTTTATGTTTGGTTTTATGCAAAATAGTTTATGGAAATAATATTTGTTTTAAATTAAATGAACTTGATCGACTACGGTTCATTGGTATGAAAGAGTAATTCAATGAATTACTTCTTTGTTGGTTGATTGTGCAGAAAGTGTTTATAGTTCTCGAGTTGTGGTTGTTTTGGAAATGTGAACTTCATTTGTGGTTTAATTACATTATCATGTTCTTATTTGTTTTACTCACACGAGCTTACAAAGCTTACCGGGTTAATTGTTTACAACCCTGTGCACCAATGAATGGTGTAGGGGTTAGACCTGCAGGAGTTAACCAGCAACCAGGGGCGGCGTCTGAGTCGCGCGGCTAGTAGGTGTGATCCGTGGTCTAGCTTGTCATTATTTTGGGTTAGAGAGATAGCGTGAGACTCTATTTACATCTATATATTTAATGATGTAATATTTTGAGTGTGAGCCACGCATTTGAACTCTGATGTTATACTTAGTTATTTGTATAATAACTTTTAAGTATTTGAGTTTATTTGTTAATTTTTACATTGTCGAATTTGGATTTTTACTATCCGAAATTTGTAGATGTGACACGTGCGAAGTTCAGTTTTTGGCACACTTTTCAGTCATTTTAACATCTCCACCGTTCAGATGTTAGAACCATATGTGTAGATCGTTTTTATCAAATTTCATTCAATTTGGTGATCGTTAAGGTATCAAAATTATATTAAATCAATGAACAAACCGAATTTGTTCAACCTGAACCGTTCGTCTAAATCACCATAACGAAATGCCAAATGATTATCAAGTTGGATGAAATTTTGCATAAACGATTTACACATTATGTTATAATATCTAAACGGTGGAGATGTTAAAATATGAGCGAAAAGTGTGTGCCAAAAACTGAACTTCGCACTGTAAGTTCAAAGTGAAGGTTCGCTCTGGATATGTATATATATATATATATATATATATATATCAGGCCCCTTCCACTAAGGGATCCCTCATTATGTCCATTTTAAGTGATCGATCATTTAACCAACTTTTCGATCACATATTAACATCTCCACCGTTCAACTTTATTGTTTATATGAGTAGATCATATCTGAAAATTTTCATTCCATTTGATAATCGTTAGAGCATTCAAAATTGAAATTAAAGAATAAAAACATGAACGGTTCAGCTTTGACAGATTTCATACCTTCATTGATTTCATTTAGTTAGATGCCTTAACGATCACCATTTTGGCTAAACATTTACAGGGATGATCTACATATACAAACCTAGTAATTGAACGGTGGAGATGTGAAAATGTGATCTTTAAGTTGGCCTAATAATCGATCCCTTAAAAGGGATCCCTCAGTGAAAGGGCTATATATATATATATATATATATATATATATATATATATATATATATATATATACACACACACTACATCGATCTCACATTCTAATTAAATATCACAAATAGGTGATCGGAGATTCTGATTCAGAAATGGAGGGTGAGCTCAATAACTTCATCAAGGTATGGTTCACAACCATCTTATATATGTCTATCTTATTGTCACTAAATAGTCTCCAGATTAATCCCAAAGGGCCTCCTCAGGCTCATCTCCCTCCTCCGCCGTCTTCTACCTCCTCATCACCACCCCCTAACTCTCCACTCCTTCCATCTCTGCGGATCCACCACCCTTTTCCCAGTCTGGCTAGGAATCTTCAAGCTCCTCCTCTTCTCCTTCGACCTCGGCCCTCTATCCCGACCCCCACCTTCTCTCTTCCACTTTCATCTCCATAGCTTGCCTCCCCATCAAAATCACTGACTACAGGTAATTGATTGATAATGAGAGAGAATCTCGCGAAAACATTTCATTTGTTTTAGTACTTGAATTGATACAATATAATCAAATAGCCTAAACAAATCTCCTGTAGCGAAAAGGTTACGTGACAAGCTCTGGTCCGAACAAGGGAAACAAGCCACAACATCAGCAAAGCAAATTCCTAAGAAATTAGAAAGACCTGTACAAAAGAACACAGTTGAGTTTTTCACGTACGCTAGTATACCTATATTAATGGTGGCCGGTAGCGTCCCTAATAACGTTGCATGAAGGAGAAAACTCGTTCAGACATAGCTGTGTATGGAGTATGGACCAAATGGGGCATGGTGATCAGGTGATGTATAAGTTTAGGGTTGAAATAATTATAAGTAGGAAAGCCACAAAATCTTACATGCATATCGTATCACAAGCATGAAACTAAGAGGAAATTATTATATAGAGAACTTAAATAATGAAATACCAGATCGAACACATTAGCTATGTGATCAAGATGAGGAACCAAGACCAAATCAAAAGACAACCTTATTAATCATCCGAAGCATGAAAAGCTTCTTATTTCTGAATAACTAGCTTGCTAATTGATCGAAAAGTAGTGATGCTAATTACTATTCAGGTCGTCGTTACCAAAGTAAAAGATTGACGATTTTGGCCCTTTTTAGATTTTACATTCGGCTTCGGAAGCTCAATTTTCTTCCTTCATCGTCATCATCATTCTCATGATCTAGCAACACCCAAGAGCCATCATCCATTTGGACCATAGACTTGTGCTTCTCTGTCCACCACTTCGCAACTACGTTATATTAATCCTTGAGACCATCCACATACTTGTTTACCAGCGCAAGATCACGATTAACTTCGAGCTTAAAACCACCTTCGTCTTGATACCCTGCAACTCCATGCAAGTAATTCTGCAAATCGTGCGCGTTTTGCAGTGCATTCTTCAAGTAGGGAGATTTCAAAGTGTCAATTTCAAGCTTTGTTCCAATATCAGCGTGCTCATTGTGGTTGTCATATTTGTTTTGGACACGCAAGATGTGAAAATTTTCTAGACCCGCAAAATCGTTTAGGGGTCCTAAAAGGCGGGCAGGGGGCAGGCAAAAAGGATGGTTGTGTCAAGACATGCTTTCAATGGTGTTCTTGTAGGTTTTATGATATTGCATCCATTTTGAACAAGGTCCACTGCAGTTTGAGCTGCAAATGCAGCACCAATGCTGTGGCCAGTACCAGTAACGCTGATCTCTTCGTCCTTGTATTGACCCAATACTTCTGTCACTGCAGCTTGAGCCTGCACATTAGATAAAATGCAAAGTGGTTTCTTTTCCTCTAGTTATCGATCATATACATTCACAGAAAAATCAATCTCCAATTAATTTGACAAATTTTTGAAAGAATGAAAGAGAACTAACTTGCCTGGACAATTAATTAAACTAGGTCTAAATTAGGTATACAGTGACTCCATTTTCGATTACTACATGCAACTAATATAATTTACTAATTTATAAATAGAAACCATTCATTTCTTCATGTTACTCTGCAAGGATCATCCATGCCATTTACTAATGGCATGGAATCAATTTGTTGGTAACGAAAATACTACTTGTACATATATACATGATCTCTGCAGCTAGTTTTGTTGTGTGTGTATTGATCATGATCATGAGCGAGGGTCAAAATTAGTGTAATAGGTATACCAGTGAAGATTCACGTTAGCATTATCAATCAAGCATCTCATATCCCACCTAGCTAAATCGGCTCCTCTAAACGAAATGACTCTATCAATTTTCTCTAAATTAGGTATACATATATACCAGTTCACTTACTACATGTTACTAATGTAATTTACTAACTCATACATAGAACTAACCATGTTTTTTTCTTCATGTTCCTCTCCAGCCATTAACTACTGGAATCAGAATTTGTGGGCAACGAAAGTAGTAACCTGTACATACCTGATCTCTGCAGCTAGGTTTGTTGAGTGGGGATTGAGGGTCAACATTAGAGTAATAGGTATGCCAATGAAGATTCACTTTAGTATTATCAAGCTTCTCATATCCCAGCAGTGCTCCTCTAAACGAGTATTTACATACGTACCTGATCTCTGCAGCTAGTTTTGTTGTGTGGGGATTGAGGATCAGCATTAGTATAATAGGTATGCCAATGAAGATTCACTTTAGTATTCTCAAGCTTCTCATACTGCAGCGACGCTCCTCTAAACGAAATGAGAACGTCTCTCCTCCCCAACATTTTGCTTCCATCATCAGTTGTCACCACAACGTTACCCATGATACTTGACATCCCCGGTGATGGCGGTAGTTTTGGTGCTGCATACAAATACTTCTTCACGACATATTTGTACGGATTACCGATCTCCAAACCCACCTTAGAGAATAAGTGTGCCTTTGCATACCGAGGTTGTCCGTAGTTCTTTGAGTTTTGCTCGGTAATGACAGCATCTCTACTAGCTCCGGCCCTTTCACCATAGTGAATGATGTAGCGGCGGAGATCACTGTCCAGAGGGTACAATAGACCCTCCCAGTTCTTATCGCCGCTCAGTTGCCTCCACCTTGTGGCTATGCTACCCATGAACACTTTCTTCTGTGTGTTTTCTGTGGTGCTACTTGGAAGGCTTGGTGTTGGTCTCACTCTTGTATTTGTAACGGATCTGGAGGCCATCTTATTTCTTCTATTATTTTTTGGGAATTTGTGCAATAATTGAGTTACAACACGTAGATGAAAACTACTGATCTCCCAGGTCCATTATTAAACTAGAGTCCACCCACCTCAGTTCCATCGATCTTTCTAGCTAGTCACCTATGAGTCTTTGACCGCCCTATGTCATCATCTCTCCATTGTACTTCGATTTTCAAATTACTTTAAATGGAAACCAAAAACTTTAGATGGAGAAGGATTGACTGAAAAGAATCTTCCATAGGTTGGATGAACATGAAAATAGGGGACCAAAATAGGATAGGATTCCTTGGAGAACGATAATTAAAGCCTCAAAATTTTAATTTTTCACTACTAACTATTGGGGCTATAGGGACGGACTCATTGGGGACGGTTCTTCAATCCGTTGCCAAAATAAGCCATTAGGGAGGGATGAAAAATTTTGGTCTCAAAGATGTTATGGCCTTCTAAAATCAAGAGTTTAGGTACCCTGTCCGTCCCCCTTTGGAACCAAAACAGCGACGGACCCGTCCCTCCGTCCTCACTTCTCTCTGTAATCTTATATGTCTGACCCTTTATTTTCAGTTAAGAGATAATATATATAAAAAAATTGGCAAGACTCCGTCTCCATATTATGCATAATTGTTACATCACACGCGTTTACCAAGTGTCCGTCCCTATATTATGGTGACACCAGTTAACCGTCCCCCAATTTCCTTTCTCTCCCTTAATTTCCTCTCTCTCCCCCAATACACATCGCTCAGAGAGAGAGAATAGATCGGAGCGGATCGGATCAGAGGTTGAATGGCAGCATCAAGGCGGCTCCGGGACCTGCAATCACAGTCGGGGAACAAGATCTGCGTGTTCATGTGCCTCGAGTGCTCCGGCAAGCACCGCGGCCTCAGCATCCACATCTCCTTCGTCCGATCTGTCACCATGGACTCCTGGTCCGAGATGCAAATCAAGAAAATGGAGTCCGTGCTACTTAGGTTTTCCCTAATTTTTACATACTGGGATGGATGTATGTGAAGCTCATACAGAGCTATGGATCTGAGCCAGATCATTTCAGCTCCTCTCCTCTTTCTCATGCTTTTCTAAATCAGATGGGTTTGAGATTTGGCATCAGGTACATTCTGTGACTCCTCTCTACTCTTCTTCTTCTTCTCTCTTGTTTGAGCTAAGAACTTAAGATGGCTGTCATTTTGTGAACTTGTAATTTGGATTGAGTTATGGTTTAATTGAATTGAGATATGGGTTTAATTGAATTGAGTTGTGGTATGAGTTTAATTGAATTGGACAAATACGATCGCACATAGAGGTGTGGTTTCTGTTGTGATGACCTACGAGGCTACAAATGTGTATACTGGGTACGATGACATATATATATGGGTGATAGTTCATGAATATGCATGTTGATGGTTGTTTTTTCTTTTGAAATTATGGTTCACCTTTTGAATTCTTGTTCTTGGTTTTGAAGGAATTTAGTTCATATGGGATTATTAAATCTTAAAATGGATATTTCGTTTGTTCTTGTTGCTTAATATATGAACAACGATTTCAATTGAGGTAAAGATCTTGCTGTAGTACATAAGTTATAGTTAATCATATGATTAGCTCTATGTTTGATGGTTACATTCTTTGTGGGGCATGATGCTTTGTGGCTTTGGACTGAAAAAAAAATGAAAACTGTGATTGTTCAAGCCTACATTAGAGTGCTTGCAGAAAAATCATGTCACATGTGGTGTTGCTTTAATATGATTCTTGTTTTTTGAAGGTGGTTCTATATACATATGTAACTCTGTGTTTGATAGCAAACCAGCATGTGTAGTGGTTCACACAACTCTTTCTTTCTATATTCCAGATATGAGGAAACTGACTTAGATGATCTTTGACATGTGTATTCCATTCAGGTACAGAAATTCTGATGAGAGTGGCGATGCTGATTCTGAGAAGATTGTTGAGGTCCTTATGATAAATTCATCTAGTGAGCCAGGTCTTTTATTTCCTAAGGTAGTCCAGATGGTTTTTTTTGCAGGCCTACAGCCTAGCCTTTCTCCTGGGAGTGCAGAGTATTTATATTTTGGAGCTTATTCATTCTTTGAAGGTGTATTGGACATAGGTAGATTATTTTATCTTATTTTCTGGAGGTGCTTTAAGATGTTCATTGATTGTTATAGTTTTGTATAACCACCTTTTTAAATGCATACGGTTCCTGCAGCATGTTCTTTCTCCTTTATGTTGGCTTCATAGTCACTTTTTACTCTAGAATCAGTTGTAATCTCGGTCCAGAAATTTGTCAGTAAGTTGGAGGGTAATGGTAAAGGCATGCAGTACCGATTTGTCCAGGATGTTGTTCCTACTTTGCGCAGAAAACTTGGTACTTCTGCTGAAAAGATTTTAAGGCATAGATGGGATGATGACAATCTTGATAATGGTTGGAAGAGCAAAGTGAGTTATCTTTGTTTCAAGTTGTTATTTTTTAAAATTAATTTAGAAAATTATTTTGTGTATAGTTTTATCTCTGTACAGCAAGGATGCACCATTATGACTTTTCTTATCTAATTGTTTATAGGGAGAAACAATACATAAAATATTGCGTATTTACCTGGATAATAGTGGCTCTACTCCTGATCTGCTGGATGAGCTCTTCTGCTCTATTCTACCCCAGGTAAATGAATTTATCCTGACAAGGAAGAAGATGATCGGCATGGTTTTCCTTCTCTATCTTCTGGAACATTAGGTGTATGGTACAAGATTTTGGTAAGACCATAGTTTTGTGAATATTATGATGATTTTCTTGTTGGAGATGTTTACAAAGGTGATATTATGTGCAGCGTGAAGAGAATCTTACCGTTTTAAAAAAATTGGTGAGTTATAGATTCATGAGGATCTCCTATGTTTTAGTCAAAATTCACTAGGTCAGAGAATGATTTTTATACCTATCTTAGGTCAAGAAAGATACTACCCTGAAGTTATCGAGAGCAGGCACACAGCATGAAACTATTGAAAAGCTTCTGATCACGCTGCACCAGTGTGTAAAGGTGGTGGTATCACTAGTCAACCTTTTTGTAAGACTCATGACAAGGTAGATAAACATGATTACAAAGTTTTTTTTTATTTTTTTTAATTTATTTTTAAAGATGATTATGAAGTTTTTAATCATCATTAATTTTGTTTAGAATTCAAATTTTCTACTTCAGCGTTGTCATTAAAATGGTTCTAGTGCCATTAGAGTTAATGGAAGTTGTTTGGTGATATTCAATTGGCTAATGGAAGTTGTTAATTTGTTTGCTTAGGTGGTTGGTTGAAGGACAAAGATCAGGTAGATTCAAGAATCACACTGAAGTTGAAGGTTGAAGGTTGAAGATCAGATCTAATGGAATATATAATAGAGTTTTTAATTTAAATATGTTAATTTAGGTTAATTTATTTATGTTAATTTAGATATAATTTATTTAATTATTTATGTTAATTTAGATATAATTGTTAATTTAGGTATTTATGTTAATTTAGGTATAATTTAGGTATTTATGTTAATTTAGGTAATTTTTTTTAAATTTATTTTAATTGTATAATTTATAATTGGTAGCTTAATTATATAAATTGGTAGCTTAATTGTATAATTTAGCTTAATTATATATATAGCTTAATTATATTTAATTTTAATTATATAAATTTTTATATATTTGTTATATATTTGTTAATTAATTTAATATATTTGTTATAATTTAGGTATATAAATTGTTATATATTTAATTTTAATTATATAAATTGTTATATTAATTATATATATAAATTGGTAGTCTAATTATATATATATGTTAATAATGAAATATTGTTATATTTGTATATAAATAGTTATATTTAGGTTAATGGTTAGTATTATTTAAAATTAGTTAAAATTTAAATATTAATTTGTTAGTATGTTTTAAAATATGTTAGTATTATTGGTTATTATATTAATTAGAATTTGTTATTTAATATAACATAATTTAATATTAATTAATGTATTAATGCCTCGGGCTTTAGATGGCCGATGCATTTAGGCAGTTATTCGGAGGCCGTCGTTCCAGATCTAGAGGTTCTGGAAATTCCGCCGGTTCCGCAGACTCCGACAGGACCCCTAGCCAGCCTGAGAGGACCACCAGCCAGCTGCGGAGGAGTGTAGATTCATCCCAGCCGCGGAGGACTGTGGATGCATCCCAGCCGCGGAGGAGTATCAGTTCTCGGCACCAGACCCTTCTCGAGGCTGGGCGGCGGTCGAGCATTCCACGTCCCCCTGCCGGGCCAGATGCTCCGAGGTTCAGTCGGCAGCTATTTCAGGACGAGATAGCTGCAGACGCCACTCAGGTCCGTATGCCTGAGGTTCATCGGGAGCCGATGACGAGTCCGATGACGTCTGCTGCTGACTCGACTGAGAGGCCTACTCTCCCAAATCAGCTCTACCTCCCGTACAACATTCCTGCGATACCCGAGGTCGACTATCGTGGTGTGCCCATATGGCCTGCTATGCCTCAGTACGTGAGTGTTGCGGAGGCATACCAGCAGCAGCCATGGGAGAACCCTGACCTCCTGATTTCGGCGAGGAGAAAAGGAAAGTCGACAGACGGATCATCGAGTTCAGGTAACATTCGATTTTATTAATTAAATGTTTTATTAAAATTAACGCACTAATATTTAATTTTATTAACCAATCGTCGTTTATGTGATAGGGACAGCCGCTAGCAGTTCAACGAGGAATACCAGAGGTGTCATATGTTTTGACACGCTCAGGAAAACTGTTGATCTGAGGGGGAGGATCCAGATCAACTAACCTCCTAATCAGGAGGTTCAGGGGAAAAAAAAACGCGACTACTAGGGTTGCGTGGGGGCACTGATTAGGGACAGAGTCCCTATGTTGTGGACACGGTGGGCTGATGTGCCCGAAGAGATCAAGAGGGAGCTGAACAACGCCGCGTCGGTGAGTAATTTAAAAAAATTAATTTATTTATCGTAATATTTAATAATTTTTGGTATTGTTATAATTGTAAAACTAATAAAATATTATCTTTCAGGCATACTTCGAGATTGTCGAACACAAGCGGGATTGGGCGAACACCGTGCAGAACTTGAGGTACGTTGAAAATTGCTTATCTTATAATTTGAAATATTTTATGATATTAATAATATTTCTAATGCACTTTTGTTTTTTTCGTAGGTTCAAAGAGTGGAAGAACGAGCTCCGTTCCCACTATAACGAATACGACAACCGTGGTCGTATGGGTACTCCCAGAGAGTTCATGTTCAGGGAGTACGAGTGGCGTTGGTTGAAGACAGTAGACTTCAACAATCCAGTTATGCAGGTAAATACTAAACTTCACTATAAATGTTTATTTTGTTAAAATTTTAATTATTAGTTTAATTATTTTATAATTATTACAGTAATATTTTTTGATGCATTTTTCTAATATTTTATTATTTGTTTGAAGGAACGGTCTCGGATAAACTCTGCGAACCGCCGCCGTAACACAACCCCCCATCATGGTGGTTCTAGGTCATTTGCACAATATCAGGAGGAGGCGCTTAGAGATCATCCTGATAGCAACCCGTACGTGGAGACGTTCAAGATCGCTTATCCACAAGCGACAGAACAGCTCGTAAGTCTTTCATTACGATTTTAAAATTTTAATTATTAATTTTACTTAATTATATATTTGTTAGAATATTAATTATTTTTTTTTTCCCGTGCAATTAGGAGAGGGTGAACCGGGCCGAAGAAGAGGTGTTCCAGCAAGTAGTTCGGGAGACACAACCGAACATTTCAGAGGCAGATCTGGAAGAAGCCCTGCGCTAGGTCGACCCATCCAATGTCCAAACGGCAGCGAGGATGTTCGACGCAGCCTTCCCAAACCGGTCAAACAACTACTACTGCCAGGGTTTGGGAGGTTCTGGACTAGGGCTCCTGAAGACCACTAAGGGAGGTCAAATGAAGGGAGGCGGGGAGAGCCAACAGATGAGGGGGGAAGTGCAGTGATTGGCAGAAGAAAATGCAAGGTTGGCGGCCGAGTTCCAGAGATCACAGGAGGAACAACGCAGATCACACGAGCAACACCGCAGAACACAGCAGTATTATTTCGATCTGTCCAGTTGGCATGCTGAATGCGAGAGAATTCGGCAACACAACTACGCCGGCCAACAAAACTGGTGGTATGATATGTTCGCGGCACAACAACAAAACCTTGAACCCCCGCCCCCGTTTCAGCCGTTAGTTGAACCTCCAATGCCTCAATCTCCCGAGTTCGGTCAGCAGGATGACGAGCATGACGGAGAGCAGGATGCTGGGGATGACGTGGTGGACTTTAGTGGTTTAGGTGATGATTAGGGTTATATTTTATGTATATATATTTGAACGAATTAAATAATAAGTCATTTAGACATGTTTCTTGTTGGTGCAAATGCATGGACTGTCTTTGTGATTTGCAGGTTGCTTGGAATGGTAATTTAGAAAATAATTTAATTTTTTCCCCCCAAATTTAAGAATAGCCGACGATTTTGGCATTATTTCCTCGGCTATAAGAACTATAGCCGACGATTTTTACCACTTTTCGTCGGCTATAAGTTTTATAGCCGACGAAAATGACATTATTTCGTCGGCTATAACTAATTAATGCCTATTAAAATATTAATATATTTGGAGGAAATAACCGATGAAATATATAAAATCGTCGGCTATTGTTAAGACCAAATAGCCGACGAATTTCGTCGGCTATAGTTTAGGGTATCGTCGGCCATACTCGAAAATACCCGACGAAATTCGTCGGATATTTTACCCACGTTTGGCCGACAAAATAAATTTTCGTCGGTAAATTCGTTGGCCATACTGTACTATAGCCGACGATTTGGTTATTTTCGTCGGCCATTGGTATTACCAACGGCGTTTTTCCGACGAATTATAGCCGACGAAAATTTCGTCGGCAGAAGGAATAGCCGACGAAATTTTTTTCGTCGGCTATTCACTCCGATCTGGTAGTGTCAACACACCGAAGCGACCAAGATAGGATTTGTCGCTTCAAAAAAGAGAGCGACAACTATTCATCAATAGTCGTCGCTCACAAATCATTTAAGCGACGAAAATAGGAATGTTGTCGCCTGCGAACAAAGTTTGTGATCTCTGGCAACGAAAATTCAATATTCGTCGTTGACTTATGGAACGAAGCGACGAGTTTTGAGCAATAGTCGTCGCTTCATGTTTTAAAATCTGTTATAAAGCCCTCGACTTCAACAGATTTCAAAAGTTGAAGTTTGAGGAAAAAAACTGTTCCGGAGCTGCGAAAAAAGGGCAGATCGGCTGATTTCGTCAATTCGGGGTCTAATTCCTTGGGTCTTCTCTTCCAATTGCTTTGTAGGTTAGTATAATCTCTCCTCTTCATTGTAATCACCATATTTGTGTTTGATTTGTTGAATTTAGTGTTTGATATCTTGAGTTGGATTTGTTTTGTAATGTGTTTTTTTTGTTGTTTTTAGGGTTAGGTGTTTGAATATATGATAGAATTGGTGTTGATTTTGGTGAAATTGAGATTTTTTAGGGTAGTTTGTGAAATTGTGAAATTTTATTGACATTGAATTTTAGTGTAATTTAGTGAAAGTGTGAAATTTAATTAAATCCAAATTGGGTGAAACTAAAATGGCTTGAAATAGTGCAATTTATTGAAATTTTGTGAATTTTATGGTAGATTAGGTTGAAATTATTAGTTAACGATGTAATTGGTTTGTGTTGTGTGTGGATTGTGGTAGTTAGGGTTTCTGAAAGATGCGAGTGGCTTAGTGAGGGAGTGTGGTGCCGTGTGTAAATTTATTGTTTCGTATTATATATAATTGTGGTGTTTATCAGCTTAGAACTCCCGTTTGAGAATCAACAACTCATCTAGTTGATCGAGATGAGTTGTTGATTCTCGAATTGTCCCTTTTTTGGACATTTAGGCGAATACGAGTTTGTTGGTCCTTTTGCTATTCATGTGGGTTCTGTTGCAGTTTTGGGATAGAGTTTCGACAGTGTCTCTGTACAATGTTCCTCGAGTGCAAATTAGGTTGTTTAGATTTTTGTGCACTTGAGGAACTGTAGGGAGATGCTGCCGAAATTTCCCAAAACTGTAGCAAAAACAACATGAATAGCAAAAGGATCAACAAACTCGTGTTCTCCTGAAGGGGATAGGACCCAACCTGGAGGCATAAGGAGAAGAAGTGTTGGGATAGGTTTTGATTGTATCATAAATGTTGTGTGCTAACCTTATGCATAGTTTATGTTATGACATGAAATATGGATGATGTCCCCGACAAATCTTGGATGAATCTTCACTTTACACACCCTGATTACAGCACAGGCTTAGTTAACTTATTAATTTTATTTCTGCTCGCACTGCTGGAATCGAATTTCTCCCTTGTCCGTGCGCAGTTTGCAGAAATGGTCCTTATTATAAGAAACTCATAGAGATTTATCATCACTGCTTGCACCATGGTTTGGATCCGACTTACAGAGTTTGGCACCTACACGGGGAAGTTTATGGTCAACCGGCAATGATCAGTAAACGGAGACAGTGGCTTCAAGACTGAGTCCAGGCTTCCAGTGTTGCCGGTCCTTCAATGATCCCGCCTGTGGAGATTATACAAGATGTATTTCCATACTATCCTGGATACCATGCAGATGCACCGCATAATGTTGTTGAAGAAAATGCTGAAGTTCAGTTCAATGACATGGTAGATGATGATTATGATAAGTATGAAAGGCTTCTAAAGGAGTCTCAAACCCCATTGTATGAAGGGAGTGAAGAAACTGTATTAAGTGCCACATTACATGTAATGGAAATTAAAGTTGAAAACGGATGGTCGGATACGAGTATTGATAAATTATGTAAATGGGTGCATAAGTTTTTTAAAGTCAATAATTTTCCTGTGAGTTATCACTACCAGATCGGAGTAAATAGCCGACAAAAAAAATTTCGTCGACTATGACAAATTTTCGTCGGCTATACCTTCTGCCGACGAAATTTTCGTCGGCTATAATTCGTCAGAAAAACCCCGTCGGTAATACCAATGGCCGACGAAAATAACCAATTCGTCGGCTATAGTAGAGAATGGCCGACGAATTTACAGACGAAAATTTATTTTGTCGGCCAAACGTGGGGGAAATAGCCGACGAATTTCGTCGGGTATTTTTGAGTATGGCCGATGAAATTCATAAAATATAGCCGACGAATTTCGTCGGCTATTGGGTTTTAACAATAGCCGACGATTTTATTAATTTTCGTCGGTTATTTTCTCCAAATATATTAATATTTTAAGAGGCATTAATTAGTTATAGCCGTCGAAATAATGTCATTTTCGTAGGCTATAAAACTTATAGCCGACGAAAAGTGGTAAAAATCGTCGGCTATAGTTCTTATAGCCGACGAAATAATGCCAAAATCGTCGGCTATTCTTGCATTTGGGGAAAAAAATTAAAATTATTTTCTAAATTACCATTCCAAGCAACCTGCATATCATAAAAACAGTCCATGCATTTGCACCAACAAGAAACACATCTAAATGACTTATTATTTAATTCGTTCCAATATACATAAAATATAACCCTAATCATCACCTAAACCACTAAAGTCCACCAGGTCATCCCCAGCATCCTGCTCTCCTTCATGCTCGTCATCCTGGTAACCGAACTCGGGAGGTTGAGGCAATGGAGGTACCGCTAACGGCTGAAACGGGGGCGGGGCTGGAAGGTTTTGTTGTTGTGCCGCGAACGTATCACACCACCAGTTTTGTTGGCTGGCGTAGTTGTGTTGCCGAACTCTCTCGCATTCAGCATGCCAACTGGACAGATCGACATAATACTGCTGTGTCCGGCGGTGGTGCTCTTGTGTTCTGCGGTGTAGCTCCTGTGATCTGCGTTGTTCCTCCTGTGATCTCTGGAACTCGGCCGCCAACCTTGCATTTTCTTCTGCCAATCGCTGCACTTCCCCCCTCATCTGTTGGCTCTCCCCGCCTCCCTTCTTTTGACCTCCCTTAGTGGTATTCAGGAGCCCTAGTCCAGAACTTCCCAAACCCCGGCAGTAGTAGTCGTTGGACCGGTGTGGGAAGGCTGCGTCGAACATCCTCGCTGCCGTTTGGACATTGGATCGGTCGACATGGCGCAGGGCTTCTTCCAGATCTGCCTCTGAAATGTTCGGTTGTGTCTCCCGAACTACTTGCTGGAGCACCTCTTTTTCGGCCCGGTGCACCCTCTCCTAATTGGATGGGACAAAAAAATTAATATTCTAACAAATATATAATTAAGTAAAATTAATAATTAAAATTTTAAAATCGTAATGAACGACTTACGAGATGTTCTGTCGCTTGTGGATAAGCGATCTTGAACGTCTCCACGTACGGGTTGCTATCAGGATGATCTCTAAGCGCCTCCTCCTGATATTGTGCAAACGGCCTAGAACCACCATGATGGGGGATTGTGTTACGGCGGCGGTTCGCAGAGTTTATTCGAGACCGCTCCTTCAAACAAATAATAAAATATTAGAAAAATGCATCAAAAAATATTACAGTAATAATTATAAAATAATTAAACTAATAATTAAAATTTTAACAAAATAAACATTTATAGTGAAGTTTAGTATTTACCTGCATAACTGGATTGTTGAAGTCTACTGTCTTCAACCAACGCCACTCGTACTCCCTGAACATGAACTCTCTGGGAGTACCCATACGACCACGGTTGTCGTACTCGTTATAGTGGGAACGGAGCTCGTTCTTCCACTCTTTGAACCTACGAAAAAAACAAAAGTGCATTAGAAATATTATTAATATCATAAAATATTTTAAATTATAAGATAATACATTCCCAACGTACCTCGAGTTATGCACGGAGTTCGCCCAATCCCGCTTGTGTTCCGCAACCTCGAAGTATGTCTGAAAGATAATATTTTATTAGTTTTACAATTATAACAATACCGAAAATTATTAAATATTACGATAAATAAACTAAATTTTTTAAATTACTCACCGACGCGGCGTTGTTCAACTCCCTCTTGATTTCTTCGGGCACATCAGCCCACCGAGTCCACAACATAGGGACTCTGTCCCTAATCAGTGCCCCCACGCAACTCGAGTAGTCGCGTTTTTTTTTCCCCCTGAACCTCCTGATTAGGAGGTTCGTTGATCTGGATGATAGGAGCACAATGTGCGACGATATTATATGCTTATGCCCTCGTTTATGCTTTGTTTAACCCTTATTTGTCTAAGATAGAGTCATAATGTAATTTAGTGTTAATTTGGTAGAGTTTAGCGAAAATTGGTTAAGAATCCGAAAAATGACTAAGTTTGAGAAATCTGGAAAATAGTGCAAAATGTGTCTTTTTCGTGATTTTAAGATGAGTACAAATATGATCTATCCTTGTCCGAATTCTATGAAATTTGGTGTGCTTATTATTCATATGATGAGGAATGTTTTGTTAAAATTTCAGATCAATTGGAGTTCGGGAAGTCACCCAAAAGTTGGCTGCAAAACGGCAGTCCGAGCATTCCAATCCAGGGACTTCCGAGATTTTCCTGGGACTTTGATCCAACTTCGAAAAATCATTCCCGACGATTCACAAGGAATTTGATCGAGATATTTTATGGGGAGATGGCGATATGTGTCTAGTTTATCTGAGACTTAGAATCGCATCAATTGGAGCTCCGAGAATGGAGATATGTCGGATTTACTGGAGCAAGGTCATTCCAGCCGAGTTGCTGCCGGTCTTGTGTTCTTGCGGGTTTGGGGCATCTTTCCATGGACCAAGCTCACCAAATGGAGTTGTCAAGCCTACACAAGAAGTTCATGAAGATATGCAGCCCAATCCAAGGAAGAAAATCAGAAAAAGAAGTTTCCTAGAAGAACCAAGAAAGGAAGGAACCAAAACCTTGTTGCACAAGGATTGCCTTTGCCGATTTGGACTAGGGTTTCTGCCGAATTTGCCTCTATATATAGCCATGTTTTCCTACAGAAAAATCATCTCATCTCTTGCAAAACACTAGCCGAAACTCTACCAAAAGTTCTACCAAAGTTCTAAACCGAAACCCTAAAATACCAAGTCCACCGATTCACCACCATCATTCACCACCGATTCCAGTCCCTGTCTTAGCTGCTGCCGAACCTCTTTCACCACACCAAGACGAAGCTCTCCAAGGTTTCTAAAGTGTGATCCATCCCTATGACTTGTATTTTTATTTTCGGTTTAGTCACATTAGTTGTTATAAAAATACTTTGTTTTCGTTTGGTATTGTATGATGAACATGAATTGCGATTTTTGTTGGAATTTATGTGATGACTTTTGCAATCTTTAATTCATGGATTTTGTATGTTTAGATAATTAGAGCAATGGTATCAAAAGCATGTTTAGGATTTAAATTGGTTAGTGGGTTAAGGATGTTCCTTATAAACCGAAACATTAGTTGTGCTTAAGCATTTGTTGTTTGCATGTAAATCTAGGTGTTAGGTTTCATTTAACCTGAGTAGAATGAATAAACTATAGGCCTAACGGTTGTTTTGATTTGTTGTGCTCACCTAGGTTATAAAACCTTAGCTAAAACTTGCATGTTAAATAAGATGATTGACAACCTTGCTTATTTGCATGTTTTCGATTTAAGACTCTTGTGCGTTATATGTTAAGTCTTAACCGGATTAGCATAAAAAAATCTTTAGGGCTAGAACGGAAGTTTGTCCTAAAAGAACTTGAGGAAGTCTAGTAACTAGGTACAGAGCGAAAGCTCTAGTTGCGGTCGAAACGAATTTGAATTGTGAACATGCTAAATATTAGTCTCTTACTTTCTTGCATATGAATCTTTGTTTTAAAGAGTCTTTTGTGTGAACTGTTTTGTGAAAGATGATGATCACCTGTAAATATTAGATTTAGGATTTTATTTTGTGTTTTAATGCCGTGTGTAGTCTAGGGCAGCCCTATGGCTGCCGATCCATACTTATCCCCCATTTGTGATGTTTTTAATGTATATATGTATATATGTGTGTCTATCAATTTCATATCTCAGGTACCCTTAATCCCCGGCCTAGAACGATCCCTACTTATTCTATACTACTAACGATTGTAGGGTTATTATTGCATGCGAGTTTAGGCTCACATCACTGGATCCTCCCCCTCAGATCAACAGTTCTCCTGAGCGTGTTAAAACATATGACACCTCTGGTATTCCTCGTCGAACTACTAGCGGCTGTCCCTATCACATAAACGGCGATTGGTTAATAAAATTAAATATTAGTGCGTTAAATTTAATAAAATATTTAATTAATAAAATCGAATGTTACCTGAACTCGATGACCCTCTGTCGACTTTCCTTTTCTCCTCGCCGAAATCAGGAGGTCAGGGTTCTCCCATGGCTGCTGCTGGTATGCCTCCGCAGCACTCACGTACTGAGGTATATCAGGCTATATGGGCACACCACGATAGTCGACCTCGGGTATCGCAGGAATGTTGTACGGGAGGTAGAGCTGATTTGGGAGAGTAGGCCCCTCAGTCGAGTCAGCAGCAGACGTCGTCGGACTCGGCATCGGCTCCCGATGAACCTCAGGCATACGGACCTGAGGAACGTCTGCAGCTATCTCGTCCTGAAATACCTGCCGACCGAACCTCGGATCATCTGACCCGACAGGGGGGCGTGAAGTGCTCGACGGCCGCCCCATCTCGAGAAGGGTCTGGTGCCGAGAACTCACACTCCTCCGCGGCTGGAATGCATCCACAGTCCTCCGCGGCTGGGATGAATCTACACTCCTCCGCGGCTGGCTGGTGGTCCTCTCAGGCTGGCTAGGGGCCTGTCGGAGTCTGCGGAACCCGCGGAATTTCCAGAACCTCTAGATCGGCCACGACGGCCTCCGAATAACTGCCTAAATGCATCGGCCATCTAAAGCCCGAGGCATTAATACTTTAATTAATATTATATTATATTATATTAAATAACAAATTCTAATTAATATAATAACTAATAATACTAACATATTTTAAAACATACTAAAAATTAATATTTAAATTTTAACTAATTTTCAATAATACTAACCATTAACCTAAATATAACTATTTATATACAAATATACCTATATTTAATTATTAACATATATATATATAATTAGACTACCAATTTATATATATAATTAATATAACAAATTATATATAACAATTTATATAATTAAAATTAAATATATAACAATTTATATACCTAAATTATAACAAATATAATTAATTTATTAACAAATATATAACAATTTATATAATTAAATTAAATATAATTAAGCTATATATATAATTAAGCTAAATTATACAATTAAGTTACCAATTTATATAATTAAACAACCAATTTATACGTATAAATTATACAATTACACCTAAATTATACAATTAAAATAAATTTAAAAAAATTACCTAAATTAACATAAATACCTAAAAATTACCTAAATTAACATAAATACCTAAATTATACCTAAATTAACATAAATACCTACATTATACCTAAATTAACATAAATACCTAAATTAACAATTATATCTAAATTAACATAAATAATTAAATAAATTATATCTAAATTTACATAAATAATTAAATAAATTAAATCTAAATTAACATAAATAAATTAACCTAAATTAACATATTTAAATTAAAATAATTAAAAAAAAAAAAAAGGCATACCGATCGATTATGAATAAGGAGGAGGAGAGTGGCCGGAGGAGGGGAGTGGCCGGAGGAGGAGGCGGCCGGATGGAGGTTGGCCGGAGAAGGAGAGTGGCCGGAGGAGGAGGAGGCCGGCTGAATTCGTCGGATCGGATGGAGGAGGAGGAGGAGGAGAATTCGTCGTCGATTTGAGGAGGAGGAGGAGGAGAGCGGCGGTGCGACGCAATCTGAATCGCTGCGGAGGTGTAAGGAGGAGGAGAAAGGAGAAAAATGCAGAAAATGGTGGTTAGGGTTCGGCAGTTTCAAACTTATACCCGATAGAATAGCCGACGAAACCTTTGAACTCGTCGGCTATTCTTTGAATGTCGTCGGCTATATTTAGGCGCTTAGCAGCCGTCCGATCTCCCCCATCCAACGGCGGAGAATGAAAAGGCGCGGATAGCAAGAGTTTAGCCGACGAAATATAATTTTCGTCGGCTAAACCTTTGGTCAAACTGCGAAGTCAAATCTCTACACGCTTTAAAACGGAAATTGGCCGGTCTAAATGACGTTTTTTGGCCTAACCTTCAACAGAGAATAGTTTCAAATCGATGAGACGCAACTAATCGTATAAAAATTTTCCTCAAAATATTTACCGACCGTCAGGCTACCCATAGGAAAACGGAAGTAAAAAACAGTTAACCGCAACATTCGGCACACAGATTTTGTCAGAATCTTCTCATTTTTCAATCGTAGACGTATTTCATTATTTCAGTCATATCTTATTTCACAACAGATTTGCATTTGAAGAGTCTACGTATAGTAACTATTTGAAACTATACATTCACTTAAACACTTAGTAAACAAGTTAAGGAACATTAGTGCATATGTTCCGATTTTGAATCTAAAAGTTTGGAAAATCTATTCCAACCGTTAGATATCACCGTTAAGATTAAATACATGTATGAAAAAAAAATCCAACTACATCTGACAACGTTAAAGGCTTGATCGGGACGGTCAACCGGGTGAGTCAAACCTCTAAACTCTTTAAAACGGAAATTGGCCCGTCTAAATGACGTTTTTTTGCCTGACCTTCAACAGAGAATAGTTTCAAATCGATGAGACGCAACTAATCGTATAAAAAATTTTCTCAAAATATTTACCGACCGTCAGGCTACCCATAGGAACACAGAAGTAAAAAACAGTTAACCGCAACATTCGGCACACAGATTTTGTCGGAATCTGGTCGTTTTTCAACCGTAGACGTATTTCATTATTTCGGTCATATCTTATTTCACGACACATTTGCATTTGAAGGATGAAGCAATGGTTTGTCGATAGTGATAGAAAATGGAAACTGCTATTTTTTTGTTTTTTTTTTAATCATAGCCGACGAAATCAAACCTAGTACTCGTCGGCTATTCTTTTGTCTTTTTCTGTCAAAAATAAAATATGTATTTTTCAATAAACGTATGGCCGACGAAATAATGAATTTTTCGTCGGCTATTATGAGAATAGCCGACGAAATAATGCATTTTTCGTCGGCTATTCTATGAAAAAAAAAACAAAAAAAATCAGTGGTTTTACACCTCTCATATTCCGATGTCATGTTCATGTGTAACCAAAATTGAACATAAAAAAACAGAAACCCAACAGTCAACATATTTCAAATTTTTTTTAAGGGGTTTGGAACCCAGCCTAGCTGGGAGGCTCATCCCCACGCCATTACATTAGAAATGAGTGGATTACAAATGAAAGGATTACATCATCTAAATTACTTAATCTGTCGGATTGTAATCGGAATCATCGGATGAGTCTTCTTCGGTTTCTGAATTGCTCGATAGGGGTAATATATGTCTTTCCTCACCACTAGAGTCCTCGTTAGTTTCTTCATTTGGATCAACGTCAACAAGCAGTGGCTCTTCACAGTGAATTCGCACCGGCGTGTCTAGGCGAATAAAAGAGGAGTCAGGAATACCGTTTGAGTTGGGCTCTTGATACGCGGTGTCCCCTTCCTCGTTCTCTTCAGCCACTCCAAGTGTAGACGCCCGGTAAATGTTGCGATGGTGGATAGTGTTGACTACTTTCCACGGGTCGCCCTTGGCGAGATCATCAAGATAAAACACTTGTTTCACCCATGTGGCTAAAACGAACGGGTCGTCCTCATACCATGATGTACTAGTGTTCACAGAAGTTATGCCGTACTGATCGGTTTTCATGCTCTGCGGCCGTGTGTCAAACCATCTACACTTGAAAAGGTGCACTTTCATGCCTTCCCCATAATGCAGTTCCACAACTGAATGGTGAACACCGTAATTGTCAACTCCATCATCCCCACCATGTGTCATAACCCCTGAATTTTGTGTTTTCAGTCTGAGGTTTCTCTCTTCACATCGAAATAACACACCGTTCACCTTTGGAATAGACCGGCTTCATCGCAAGAAGTCTGAGTTCGTGCGACCAATTAGGGTGATTATCATCTTTAATAAGGTTCATCTGCAACCATCAGAATATATCAACTATAAATATGAATAATTATACACAATAATATATAAACACGTATAGAATAGTGGTGAAGTTACGTACCCAGCGGCCGAAATACTCTGCGAATGTCCGGTTGTGGTAATCGAGATCACCTGCTACTCCATCACAGTGTAGATGCATGTTCTTCCAAAACTGAACTTCTGGACAGTTGATTAGTACCCACCAATGTGCAATGGCTACCTCATAATCTTTCAACTTGTAAGAAACTGGCATGTTTCCACCGAGTACAACATCGTCGGAGAGTATGGAAAGATTGAACTGTGAAGGTACATCTTCCGGTATGCTTTCCTGTAACGCTCCTAAATACAGCCTCATGTAGGTGACGCACTCGTGCGCAATATATGCTTCAGCTATACATCCTTCAGGTGCGGATCTGTTTTGGACAAAATCACCGTATTGTCCAAGTTGCCTATAAATCAAGTTTTTAAAGTGTTATGATAATACATTAATACTAAATCACATATATCGATGAGAAAATTAACATAAGGTGTAAAATATATATCTTTCCATCGGATACATCCAAGTGAAGTGCACAGGACCGGTAAGCAACAACTGCCGAGGAAGATGGATCATGAGGTGAGGCATGATGTCGAAAAAATTTGGAGGAAATATCATCTCAAATTTACACATGATATGAACGATGTCTTGTTGCATTTCCCGGATGTCAGATTTTCTCACTTCCCGTGTGCATACCTTCTGGAAAAATCTTGCCAACGCTACTAACGGCTCCACAACGTGACGGGAAATGAACGGTCGAATGAAAACAGGGAAGAGACGTTGTAGCAGGATATGGTTGTCATGACTTTTCAACACGTAAAGATTGTTGAATTGTCTGTTCACACACTTGGCTATATTTCCAGCAAAGCCTGAAGGATACTTGGCCCGACTTATCCAATGGAAAATTTCTGATTTATGCTCAGGCTTGACGGTGTAAGGAGCTTGAGGCATTTTTCTCTTCCCTTGTTTCAACCATAGTTGTTTTCTGATATTCATGTTTTGCAGATCAGTGCGAGCCTTAGGACCGTCTTTCGTCTTCCCCTCCAAGTTCAGCGTTGTGCCCACCACACTTTCAGAAACATTTTTTTCTATGTGCATAACGTCTAGGAAGTGACGGATCAGCAACTCACACAAGTACGGGAGTTCCCACAATATGCTCCTATGTGTCCATAATTTGTACTCCTCAGGCCTTTCAGGTATTTCCGCTACAATATCGGGATGATTGCTGAGGGGCCCAAAATCGTACTCATTAAGCCTTGCTAAAATTTCTCTTCCTGTCCATCTTCTGGGAGGACAGCCGTGTTCTTCGGTTCCATCAAATACGGCGGACTCGTAACGCCAGTGGTGATCCGCCGGAACGAACACACGATGACCCATTCTGCATATCTTGTTGCAATGAGGGGTGCTCCCATAATCGCTGAGGCACTCTGGACAAGCCTTGTATCCCCTTACAACGCTGCCCGACAACATCCCATAAGCAGGAAAATCACTGATGGTACCAATAACCATGGCATGCATCTGGAACGTCTCCTTCTTGTACTTGTCAAAAGTGGGATGACCAACATCCCACAACACCTTAAGCTCTTCAATCAATGGTCTCATATACACATCGAGACATTTCCCTGGGTAACCAGGCCCCGGAATCAACAACGTCAACATATTATATTCCTTCTTCATGGACATCCACGGAGGAAGGTTGTAAGGTACCAAAACCACTGGCCATATACTGTATGAAAGACTCATGGTGCTGAATGGGTTGAACCCGTCGGTTGAGAGCCCGAGCCTGACGTTTCTGACATCTGATGCAAAATGAGGAAACTCATTGTTTATATGCTTCCAAGCCGCTCCGTCAGAGATGTGTGTCATGATATCTGCGTCTCCCGCGTCCCGCTCACCGTGCCATCTCATAGCTCTTGCGGTGGTTTCTGACATGTACAACCGTTAGAGCCTATCTTTTAACGGAAAATACCGAAGCACTTTCACAGGTTTCCTATTGCCTGCTCCGGTCAACTTATATCGGTCAGACTGACATATCGGACATGCGTCAAGGCTAGCAAGGTCATTCCCTTCTGCATCTTTACCCCAGAAGAGAACGCAGTCAAATGCGCATGCATGGATCTTAATGTAGGAAAGCCCTAGATCTTTGAGGATACTGCGGACCTTACGGTGATTGGTAGGATTACGATGACCCTCCTCCAACAACGAAGAAGTGTACTGTAGATATTCATCCACTTGTCTGATGCTCGATTTTGTCTCGACTTTAATCGTCATTACCTCCATCACACTTTGAAGAACTGTCTTCTCAGAACTTGAAGACACAGAGGTCTGTTGCAATGCAATCAGTTTGTTGTACTTGTCAAAGGCAGCAGTGTTGACAACTTGTGGGAACGGCTGCACCGGGTCATGCATATATTGTTCCCCACGTACACCGCTTTCAAAAGGAAACACGTCGTTGACGAATGCCATTGTTGGATCGTTGGATGTACTACTACTGCCCGCCTCAAAAAACTGCCCATGATCATGCGATCCATCTAATGATGGCTCACCGTGATATATCCAACGTGTGTACTTCGGCCAAAATCCATTACTCTTTAGGTGCTCTCATACTGTCCTAATCGGAAATCGACACATATCACTGCGACACTTACATTTCTTGCACGGGCAATAATGGTATTCCTTCTCGTTTGCATTTTCCTCGACGAACTGCAAAAAATCCACAACTCCTGTAGTGTATCGTCGGTCATGCCTTGGAAGCGAAATCCAACTCTTATCCCGATCCATATATAGCCTGATAATAATATATATGTATAACTTAATTAATAAGAAATTAATTAACACATACACATATATATATATATATATATAAATCTTTAATAATTAATTACATTACAATATATATTATTATCAACATCAACTCATATATATATACCATTAATTAACAACCATTATTTAAGTTACACTATATATCAACCATTATTTAAGTTAATTACACTATCAACAACTATTAATTAACATATATATATATATATATATTTTAACACTAATTAAAATAACATCAAATTAAAACACATAATTAAACTAAAACTCAAAATCAACTCAACTAAAACTTAAAATCAACATATACATATATTCTAACGCTAAAACAACAACAAATTAAACAAAAAATCACTTAATAAATCAAAATCACTAAAACTCAAAATCAACTCAACTAAAACTCAAAATCAACATATATACATACATTCTAACACTAAAACAACAACAAAACAAAAAATCACTAAATTAAAACTCAAATTCAACTCAACTAAAACTCAAAATCAACATATATACACATATACGTACCTATATATAGCTCCACAATGTAAGAGAGGACGGATTTCAACAATACCCACAGATTTTTCACTCTTTCTCCAGTTTTTTTTTCGTTTTTTTTTTAAATGAGCAGCTGCTGTCCCGATCTGAAAATATAAAGACTTATAGCCGACGAAAATGCCAATTTTGTCGGCCAAACTTTCAAAAGTTTTCGTCGGCTATACTTTCAGAGAATAGGCGACGAAAATTTTAAATCGTCGGCCATTCTAGGGGTATAGCCGACGAAAAATATTTTTAGAGACGAAAGAAAAAATCGTCGGCCATTCTTGTGGAATAGCCGACGATTTTTTATTTTTAGCGACGAAATAAAAAATCGTCGGCCATTCTTGGGAATAGCCGACGAAAAAAGTAAGTCGTCGGCCGTTTTTTTTTTTCGTCGGCAAAGGGCTTTTTTTTGGTAGTGTATTCAAGAATTAAAAAAATCATCAATGATATTTCCCTTGGATATGAAAAAATTCATGTTTGTGAGTTCAACTGTTACCTATTCAGGGGGGCTGCAAATAAAACTCGTAGGACTTGTCCAATATGTGGTGCTCAAAGATATAAGCCAGATACGGATGACCTTCCAAAAAATATAATATGATATTTCCCTATCACTCCAAGGTTGAAACGCCTATTTATGTCCCCACACACAGCAAAGCATATGCGATGGCATAAGGAGAGGCGACAAGATGAAAGTATCCTCCGGCACCCATCTGATGGAGAATCATGGCAACATTTTAACATGACATTTCCAGGTTTTGACGACATTAAGGTAAGAAATGTGCGGCTTGGAGTGGAAACTGATGGTTTCAGTCAATTTGGAACAATGACAACCCAGCATAGTACGTGGCCCGTGGTTGTGATGCCATATAATCTACCCCCTAATATGTGTATGAAGAAGGAATATAATATGTTGGCCGTGTTGATTCCTGGCCCTAAATCTCCAGGAAAGTGCCTTAGTGTACTCATTCGTCCATTCATCGACGAGCTCATAGATTTATGGGAAAATAGAGTCTATACTTTTGACAGAGTCGACAATGATGTATTCACGATGAAGGCAGCGGTGATGTGTACTATAAGTGATTTTCCTGGTTTAGGGATGCTTGCGGGCTCAACGGTGAAAGGTTATAAGGCATGTCCAATTTGTCTAGATGAACTGACGGCGAAGCATATTTGTGGGAGAATTGTTTATGAAGGGCATCGGAAATGGCTCGACGAGAATTCACCAATGCGATCCAGTTTGACATTTAACGGGAAGCCAGAGTGGGGAAAAAGGCCAGCTCATAAGAACGGAGATGAAATTTTAGAGGAAATTAGGTCACACAGTTACGCCACTTTTAGCCAGCATCTGTATTTTCGTGTCCCTTACTAGGCACACAACAGACAATGTTTGACCCACGAGAGCGTATTTTGGATGCTTCCCTATTGGTCGTCGTTGTTACACAGGTACTGTTTAGATGTCATGCACATTGAAAAGAACGTGGGTGACAATATCCTGGCCACCATTCTTTCAATTGAAAGGAAGACCAAGGATGGTCCAAGGGCTCGAGAAAGCTTTGCAGAAGAGGGGAATACGCAAAAGTCAGTGGTGTTCGGAAGCTGAAAAGAGGACGGGAAAGATTCCTCATGCACCCTTTTTAGTTGAAGAGGATCGTCTTGAAGAAGTATTCGAATGGTTTCGCGGTGTTAGGTATCCACTTGACTATGCGGGAAGTTTGAGAAATAAGGTGAAACTATCCAAGAAAAAGTTATATGGATTGAAGACGCATGATTGTCATGTCCTGCTTCAACGTCTTCTTCCAGTGGTTATCCGAGGATTTTTGCTGAATAACATCGTGAAGCCATTGATAGCATTGTCAATTTGGTTTCAAAAGTTATGTGCTAGGGAGTTGAAGAAGACAGATGTCCAACATATGAAAGATGAGATTGTGATCATTCTCTGCAATTTGGAGTTGATTTTTCCTCCACATTTCTTCACCTCTATGGTTCATCTCATAGTTCACCTTCCCGAACAAGTTATGCTTACAGGCCCAGTACATTTTACGTGGATGTATCCGACGGAAAGATATATGCACTAATCAAATATGTTTCTTAATGTCCAAACTAAATTGGTATCGACCTTATATATGCAGTAATCATATTCATCATTTTACAGGCAATTAGGTGACTATAAACAGTCAATGAGTAATACACGTTACCCGGAGGGGAGTATTGCAGAAATGTACATATCATGGGAGTCGGTGACTGTAAGTCGTATCTGCAATTGGAAAAACACGAAGAGCCCAATCCCCCAATATGGAATATTAGTTCTGTTTCTCAGTTAGTTCAACCGTGTATTATGGATACCACCGGAAATATCAGGTTAACAGAGGAGCAAACGGCTGAGGCTCACTGGCAAATTTTGACGGATACAGAAGAAGCTCAATATTACATGGAAGCTCATTTACAGCTGTACACGGCGAAATATGGTGACGATTACGACCAGCGCCATCGAAGGAGGAGTTTCCATCCATGGTTCTTAAAATTTGTACGAAAACTGAATATATGGTTCTTAAAATTTGTATGAAAACTGAATAGTATAGAACTAACACAATCTATTTTTCAGGCCAAGAGAATATATGATGCTCAGGACCCTAATTTTAACAGGGCAATATGGTCATTGGCTCGAGGTCCGCAATTCACTCGGATTTATAAGGCGTGCTACGTGAACGGTATCAAGTATGTCTCATTCGATAGAGATCAAAGGCTCGTGACTCAAAATAGCGGGGTGATGTTAAGCACGAAGCTTGGAAACCTGTCTCAACACTTCTATGACCATCTTGGCTATGTAGTCGAGGTATGTTATCCAGACAATTTGTTGGTCGTATTGTTCAAAGTTATATGGCACAACACCACTGACGATCAGGATGACGAAGAAATTGACACCGTCAAGTAGATCATGGTCTGATATCGGTGGATACTAACACTAGTTACTATGGGAGTTCACCATTTTGTCTTGCTGTGAAGACTAAACAAGTGTTCTACTTGGACGATCCTGCGGCGGGTGGTACTTGGAAGGTGGTGCAAGAAATGTCGCATCGAAATGTACACAGTGTCGAAGTACTTGCAACAGAAGACAACAGGCCTCCATTCAGTGAATCAAATCACAGAGCCTTACCAAGAGAACACACTAGGTTCAATACAATTTTACCATATTGATGCATCTAATCTCCAACTCGATTTAGAAGTACACGAACAAAATGAAGAATCAAACAGTGAGGAAGATGACAGTGGCGATGAATTCAATGAGGAAGAAGAAGAGGAAGATGAAGACGATGATGGCGGAGACGACGAAGAGGAAGACTACTAGTTAATTATGGTACATGTTGTAATATGATAATGATGATATATATTTATTGTTGTAATTTTGAACAATATTTACAATATTCTAATTAAATAAAAACAAATGCATATAAACATAACTAATCTGTTCAGTCAACTTGAAGTGACGAATATTGCACAATACTTGTCGCTTGAAAAAGTGACGCGACCATTTTTGTCAAACGTCGTCGCTTTGGAAAATTGAAGCGACGAAGTTGGACCTCCCTACATTACCTAGTGGGTTAAAAATTCGTTGCTTCAGATCACATGAATCGACGAAGTTTTAACCCACTAGGTAATGTAGGGAGGTCCAACTTCGTCTCTTCAGTTTTCAGAAGCAACGACTTTAGATATTCGTCGCAAACTAAAATGTGAAGCGACGATATTTGGCCATGTTTTGTCGGTTAATATTCTAAGAGACAACGTTTGTCTATATTCGTCGCTTCGTATCTAATTAAATGAACCGGGACTTTGCTCCTTCATCAGTAGCGCGATCCCCAAATTTCAAAACACCTCATTTGCTTCTTCTTCCCCCAAATTATCTTTCTCTTCCAAGATAAACCCAAACCCCCTTCTCTTACAACCCGAAACCCAAACCCCTTCTCACCAAAAACCCCCTAATCGAAATCCCCTGATCGCTCTCAAACCCCTAAACCCTAAATTCACCCCTAAATTTGTTTTTCCCCAAACCCAAAATTTGAAATCCTAACCCTTCAATTCATCAATGGCACCCAGTTCTAGTGCCCAGAAGAGGAAGAAAGAGATGGAGGCGAGAAGAGAGAGGAAGGCGGCGGAAGTTGCCGCTCAAATGGCTGCTGCGGCGGCGGAGGCGACGGCGACAGTGGCGGCGGCGACAGTGGCTGCGGCGGCAGCAGAATCGGCGAGGACGGCGCTAGAGGTGGAGACGATGGTTCCCATCCCGTCTCTAGAAGAAACCGATCATTCGGCGGGTGTTGGGGCTACTGGAGGTTGCGCTGACCTCGGGAGCGGTGGCAGTGGTGGTGCCGCTGGAGGAGCAGCCGGTGCGGTAGGCAAGGATGCTCCTCCCCTCAGCATTAGGACCAAGAGGGGTCCTCAGGAGCCGGGTGAGTGATTCGATGATAGAATATAATCAAATCACAATGAGAATAGTATGATTGTAGATGATAGAATAGGATGAAGTTTCAATTGTTTGATTAACATATTCACATTGTAGATGAAAAGGTCTGCTTAGAGAGAATTTAGCTAGCAGACACATCCACACATAATTAGAGCAGAAGAAAACGGAAATAAAAAAGCTCACCATAAAACATGAGTTCATGGATAGTTGAGCTTCAACCATGTGTCACAATGTACAAATTCTGGTTGACTACACTAGCTATACTGCATTAGTCGTTGCTTCTCTAGCTTGATGATCAAACCCATTTTTAAGTATGCACCACTCGACCTTTTGAGTCTGGAACAGAGTTCACGGTCCAACTTTCCCCTTTTGAATTTCTAAGCACGATCTCTGTTTTAAAGTTGGGTAGATGTTCTGTGGAAAACTAGTATGGGATTTTCTGCAAAATGAAAACCAGTCTATAAATACCAAACAGTGCCGAAGAAACCCTTCTACATAAAAAATAGGAGCCTGTGCATAGTTGCATACATAGATATACAAAACTCACCAATGTGTATGAACCACTGATATTGAACTTCTTCATGATCTTCACAAAACTTGGGAAGCAATGTTTAGGTCAACAAGACTTCTTTTTATTATTGAAACCAGATAAATAGGTTTTCTTGGATGTGGTTTTTGTTGCCTAGTGGTCGAGCGCCTCCTACTGAGTTCGATTCACAAAGCTGTCAAAATGGCAACGCACTAACTTTGCCAAACACTATAAACACCGTACTGATCGTTTCTATTAATGTTGGTTGTTTATGCATATTAGTTGAAGCATCCACATCTGTCATCTGTTTTTTACAGCAATTTCAAGAACATTAGTTGCATGCATTTTCACTAAATATGAATGGATCGGCAGAATACTAGAGCTAGAAGACTTAATAATTAGTTTAACAGCACCCTAATTAACATTCTGCAGAATACAATGAACTTAGAATCCCAAGTGGCATACTGTCATTGGTGATAGATCTTTCATGAGGATATTTGGTCTTTGATTGAAATTGAGTCACTACCAGATCTGAGTGAATAGCCGACAAAAAAAATTTCGTCGGCTATGCCAATTTTTCGTCGGCTATACCATCTACCGACGAAGTTTTCATCGGCTATATTTCGTCGGAAAAACCCCGTCGGCTATACCAATGGCCGACGAAAAAAACCAATTCGTCGGCTATAGTAGAGTATGGCCGACGAACTTACCGACGAAAATATTTTTTGTCGACGAAAATTTCGTCGGGTATTTTCGAGTATGGCCGACGAAATTCATTAATTATAGCAGACGAAATTCGTCGGCTATTGGGTGTTAACAATAGCCGACGATTCTATAAATTTTCGTCGGCTATTTCCTCGAAATATATTAATATTTAATAGGCATTAATTAGTTATAGCCGACGAAATAATGTAATTTTCGTCGGCTATATAACTTATAGCCGACGAAAATTGGTAAAATTCGTCGGCTATAGTTGTTATAACCGACGAAATAATGCCAAAATCATCGGCTTTTCTTACATTTGGAGAAAAAAAAATTAAATTATTTTCTAAATTACCATTCCAAGCAACCTGCAAATCACAAAAACAGTCCATGCATTTGCACCAACAAGAAACACGTCTAAATACTTTTTTTATTAAAT
This sequence comes from Potentilla sterilis, assembly GCA_963682095.1. Lineage (NCBI taxonomy): Eukaryota > Viridiplantae > Streptophyta > Magnoliopsida > Rosales > Rosaceae > Potentilla > Potentilla sterilis. Next base: position 24,845,387 of record OY821764.1, read on the forward strand.
TTGTTCCAATATACATAAAATATAACCCTAATCATCACCTAAACCACTAAAGTCCACCAGGTCATCCCCAGCATCCTGCTCTCCATCAGGCTCGTCATCCTGCTGACCGAACTCGGGAGGTTGAGGTATTGGAGGTTGCACTAACCGCTGAAACGGGGGCGGGGGTTCACGGTTTTGTTGTTGTGCCGCGAACATCTCATACCACCAGTTTTGTTGGCCGTCGTAGTTGTGTTGCCGAATTCTGTCGCATTCAGCATGCCAACGGGCCAAATCCAAATGATACTGCTGTGTTCTGCGGCGCAGCTCCTGTACTGTCTGGGACGAGGTCGCCAATTCTGCGGCCAATCGCTGCACTCCCCCCCTCATATGTTGGCTCTCCCCGCCTCCCTTCTTTTGACCTCCCTTAGTAGTCTTCAGAAGCCCTAGTCTAGAATTTCCCAAACCCCGGCAGTAGTAGTTGTTTGACCGGTTTGGGAAGGCTGCGTCGAACATCCTCGCTGCCGTTTGGACATTTGACCGGTCGACATGGCGCATGGCTTCTTCCAGATCTGCCTCTGAAATGTTCGGTTGTGTCTCCCGAACTACTTGCTGGAACACCTCTTCTTCGGCCCGGTTGACCCTCTCCTAATTGGACGGGAAAAAAAAAATTAATATTATAACAAATATATAATTAAGTAAAATTAATAATTAAAATTTTAAAATTGTAATGAACGACTTATGAGCTGTTCTGTCGCTTGTGGATAAGCGATCTTGAACGTCTCCACGTACGGGTTGCTATCAGCATGATCTCTAAGCGCCTCCTCCTGATATTATGCAAACGGCCTAGAACCAGGATGATGGGGGGTTGTGTTCCGGCGGCGGTTCTCAGAGTTTATCCGAGAACGTTGCTTCAAACATATAATAAAATGTTAGAAAAATGCATAAAAAAATATTAGTGTAATAATTATAAAATAATTAAACTAATAATTAAAATTTTAACAAAATAAACATTTTTACTGAAGTTTAGTATTTACCTGCATAACTGGGTTGTTGAAGTCTACTGTCTTCAACCAACGCCACTCGTACTCCCTGAACATGAACTCCCTGGGAGTACCCATACGACCAAGGTTATCGTATTCGTTATAGTGGGAACGCAGCTCGTTCTTCCACTCTTTGAACCTACGAAAAAAACAAAAGTGCATTAGAAATATTATTAATATCAGTTGTGGCTTGGTTGGTTAAGTAGCTTAACTGACAACGTTGAGGTCATAGGTTCAAATCTCATTGACATATGTAAGGGTGCGTGAGTTATTTAATAAAAAGTTTTTTAAAAAAAAAAAATATCATAAAATATTAATAATTATAAGATAATTATAATATCATAAAAACAAACGTACATCGAGTTCTGCACGGTGTCCGCCCAATCCCGCCTGTGTTCGAAAATCTCGAAGAATGTCTGAAAAATAATATTTTATTAGTTTTACAATTGTAATAATACCGAAAATTATTAAATATTACGATAAATAAATTAAATTTTTTAAATTACTCACCGAGGCGGCGTTGTTCACCTCCTTCTTTATCTCTTCGGGCACATCAGCCCACCGGGTCCACAACATAGGGACTCTGTCCCTAATCAGTGACCCCACGCAACCCGAGTAGTCGCGTTTTTTCTTCCCCTGAACCTCCTGATTAGGGGGTTCGTTGATCTGAATCCTCCCGCTGCGCTCAACAGTTTTCCTGAGCGTGTCAAAACATATGACACCTCTCGTATTCCTCCGTGAACTGCTAGCGGCTGTCCCTATCACAAAAACGACGATTGGTTAATAAAATTAAATATTAGTGCGTTAATTTTAATAAAACATTTAATTAATAAAATCAAATGTTACCTGAACTAGATGACTCGTCTATCGACTTTCCTTTTCTCCTCGCCGAAATAAGGTGGTCAGGGTTCTCAAATGGCTGCTGCTGGTATGCCTCCGCAGCACTCACGTACTGAGGCATATCAGGGCATAGGGGCAGACCACGATAGTCGACCTCCGGTATCGCCGGAATGTTGTACGGGAGGTAGAGCTGGTTTGGGAGAGTAGGAGCCTCAGTCGAGTCGGCAGCAGACGTCGTCGGACTCCTCATCGGCTCCCGATGAACCTCAGGCATACGAACCTGCGGAACATCTGCAGCTATGTCGTCCTGAAATAGCTGCCGACTAAACCTCGGAGCTTCTGGCCCGACAGGCGGACGTGAACTGCTCGACGGCTGCCCCGACTGGAGAAGGGTCTGGTGCCGAGAACTCACACTCATCTGCGGCTGGGATGAATCCACAGTCCTCCGCGGCTGGGAGGAATCCACACTCCTCCGCGGCTGGCTGGTGGTCCTCTCAGGCTGGCTAAGGGTCCTGTCGGAGTCTGCGGAACCGGCGGAACTTCCAGAACCTCTCGATCTGGAACGACGGTCTCCGAAGAACTGTCTGAATGCATCGGCCATCTGCAGCCGCGACCATTTTAAATAATACTAATTAACCATGCATTAACCTAAATATAACTATTTATATACAAATATAACTATATTTCTTTATTAATATATATATATATATATATATATATATACATATAATTAGACTACTAATTTATATATATAATTAATTTAACAATTTATATAACAATTTATATAATTAAAATTAAATATATAACAATTTATATACCTAAATTATAACAAATATATAACAATTTATATAATTAAAATTAAATATATAACAAATTATATACCTAAATTATAACAAATATAATTAATTTATTAACAAATATATAACAAATATATAACAATTTATATAATTAAAATTAAATATAATTAAGCTATATATATAATTAAGCTAAATGGTTTGTTTAAGTTACCAATTTATATAATTAAACAACCAATACCTAAATTATATCTAAATTAACATAAATACCTAAATTATACCTAAATTAACATAAATACCTAAATTAACAATTACATCTAAATTAACATAAATACATAAATAAATTATATCTAAATTTACATAAATAATTAAATAAATTATATCTAAATTAACATAAATAAATTAATCTAAATTAACATATTTAAATTAAAATAATTTTAAAAAAAAAAAAAAAAAAAAGCTTACCGAATCGGATGGAGGAGGAGAGTGGCCGGAGGAGGAGGAGGAGAGTGGCCGGATCGGATGGAGGGGAGGAGGAGGAGTGGCCGGATCGGATGGAGGAGGAGGAAGAGCAGAGCGGCGGTGCGACGCAATCCAAATTGCTGCGGAGGTGTACGGAGGGGGAGAAATATGAAAAATGCAGAAAATGGAGGCTAGGGTTCAGCAGTTTCAGACTTATACCCGATAGAATAGCCGACGATTAAAAAAGATTTCGTCGGCTATTCTTTACTATAACCAACGAAATCTTTAATTTCGTCGGCTATTCTTTGAATGTCGTCGGCTATACTTTAGACGCTCAGCAGCCGTCCGATCTCCCCCATCCAACGGCGGACAATGAAAAGGCGCGGATCGCAAAAGTTTAGTCGACGAATTTTAATATTTCGTCGGCTATACTTTGGACAATCAGCAGCCGTTGGATCTGAGCCATCCAACGGTGGACAATAAGCGGATTGCAAGAGTTTTACCGACGAAATATTTGAATTCGTCGGCTAAACCTTTGGTCAAACTACAAAGTCAAACCTCTAAAAGCTTTAAAACGGAAATTGGTCTGTGTAAATGACGTTTTTTGGCCTGACCTTCAACAGATAATAGTTTCAAATCGATGAGACGCAACTAATCGTATAAAAATTTTCCTCAAAATATTTACCGACCGTCAGGCTACCCATAGGAAAACGGAAGTAAAAAACAGTTAACCGCAACATTCGGCACACAGATTTTGTCAGAATCTTGTCATTTTTCAACCGTACACGTATTTCATTATTTCGGTCATATCTTATTTCACGACACATTTGCATTTGAAGAGTGTACGTATAGTAACTATTTGAAACTCTACATTCACTTAAACACTTAGTAAACAAGTTAAGGAACATTAGTGCATATGTTCCGATTTTGAATCTAAAAGTTTGGAAAATCTATTGCAACCGTCAGATATCACCGTTAAAATTAAATACATGTATGAAAAAAAATCCAACTACATCTGACAACGTTAAAGGCTCGATCGGGACGGTCAACCGAGTGAGTCAACCTTTAAACGCTTAGAAATGGAAATTGGCCTGTGTAAATGACGTTTTTTGGCCTGACCTTCAACAGATAATAGTTTCAAATGGATGAGACGCAACTAATCGTATAAAAATTTTCTTCAAAATATTTACTGACCGTGAGGCTACCCATAGGAAAACGGAAGTGAAAAACAGTTAACCGCAACATTCGGCACACAGATTTTGTCGGAATCTTCTCATTTTTCAACCGTAGACGAATTTCAATATTTCGGTCACATCTTATTTCACGACACATTTGCATTTGAAGAGTGTACGTATAGTAACTATTTGAAACTATACATTCACTTAAACAACTAGTAAACAAGTTAAGGAACATTAGTGCATATGGTCTGATTTTGAATCTAAAAGTTTGGAAAATCTATTCCAACCGTCAGATATCACCGTTAAGATTAAAAACATGTACGAAAAAAAATCCAACTACATCTGACAATGTTAAAGGCTCGATCGGGACGGTCAAACAGCGAAGTCAAATCTCTAAACGCTTTAAAACGGAAATTGGCCTGTCTAAATGACATTTTTTGGCCTGATCTTCAACAGAGAATAGTTGCAAATCGATGAGACGCGACTAATCCTATAAAAATTTGCCTAAAAATATTTACAGACCGTCAAGCTACCCATAGGAAAACGGAAGTTAAAAAACAGTTAACCGCAACATTCGGCACACAGATTTTGTCGGAATCTTCTCATTTTTCAACCGTAGACGTATTTCAATATTTCGGTCATATCTTATTTCACGACACATTTGTATTTGAAGGATGAAGCAATGGTTTGTCGATAGTGATAGAAAATAGAAGCTGCTGTTTTTTTGTTTTTTTTTTTAATCATAGCCGACGAAATCAAACCTAGTACTCGTCGGCTATTCTTTTGTCGTTTTCTGTCAAAAATAAAATATTTATTTTTTAAATAAATTTATGGCCGACGAAATAATGAATTTTTCGTCTGCTATTATGATAATGGCCGACGAAATAATGCATTTTTCGTCGGCTATTCTGTGAAAAAAATAAAAAAATATGTGGTGTTACACCTCCCGTATGCCTATGTCCTGTTCATATATAACCAAAATTGAACCTAAAAAAACAGAAACCCAACAGTCAACATATTTCAAAATTTTTTTTAACGGGTTTGGAACCCAGCCTAGCTGGGAGACTCATCCCCACGCCCGTTTATTAGAAATGATCGAGTGGATTACAAATGAAAGGATTACATCATCTAAATTACTTAATCCGTCGGATTGTAATCGGAATCATCGGATAAGTCTTCTTCGGTATCTGAATTGCTCGATAGGGGTAATCTATGTCGTTCCTCACCACTAGAGTCCTCGTTAGTTTCTTCATTTGGATCAACATCAACAAGCAGTGGCTCTTCACGTCGAATTCGCACCGGCGTGTCTAGGCGAATAAAAGAGGAGTCAGGAATACCGTTTGAGTTGGGCTCTTGATACGCGGTGCCCCCTTCCTCGTTCTCTTCAGCCACTCCAAGTGTAGACGCCCGGTAAATGTTGCGATGGTGGATAGTGTTGACTACTTTCCACGGGTCACCCTTGGCGAGATCATCAAGATAAAACACTTGTTTCACCCATGTGGCTAAAACGAACGGGTCGTCCTCATACCATGATGTACTAGTGTTCACATAAGTTATGCCGTATTGATCGGTTTTCATGCTCTGCGGCCGTGTGTCAAACCATCTACACTTGAAAAGGTGCACTTTCATGCCTTCCCCGTAATGCAGTTCCACAACTGAATGGAGAACACCGTAATAGTCAACTCCATCATCCCCACCATGTGTCATAACCCCTGAATTTTGTGTTTTCAGTCTGAGGTCTCTCTCTTCACATCGAAATAACACACCATTCACCTTGCACGTCGCATAAACTTTTGAATAGACCGGCCTCATCGCTAAAAGTCTGAGTTCGTGCGACCAATTTGGGTGATTATCATTTTGAATAAGGTCCATCTGCAACCATCAGAATCAACTATAAATATGAATAAATATACACAATAATATATAAACACGTATACAATAGTGTTAAAGTTACGTACCCAGCGGCCGAAATACTCTGCGAATGTCCGGTTGTGGTAATCGACATCACCTCGTACTTGTTTACAGTGTAGATGTATGTTCTTCCAAAACTAAACTTCTGGACAGTTGATTAGTACCCACCAATGTGCAATGGCTACCTCATAATCTTTCAACTTGTAGGAAACTGGCATGTTTCCACCAAGTACAACATCGTCGGAGAGTATGGAAAGATTGAACTGTGAAGGTACATCTTCCGGTATGCTTTCCTGTAACGCTCCTAAATACAGCTTCATGTAGGTGACGCACACTAGTACAGAAATCGATTCAGATGACGGTTTTTAACCGTCATCTCATATGCTCCCAAACTGACATCTATCGCAATGTCATCTATTAAAACGCATTCAGATGACGGTTAAAAACCAAAAAAAACTGTCATCTACCGATCATAAGGATGACAGTTTTGTATTCAGATGACGGTTGGCATTCATGGTGCCAACTGATGCCAACTTACGTGCGCATTTTTAGTGATGAATGGCATATATTGAGATGACAGTCGACTGTCATCTAATGCTACTTTTTATGTCAGTTAATATATCAAACCAAGCGTCGTGTGATATCTTCTCAGACGTCATCTTTCATTTTTAATGACTGTCATTTACATCTTCTAAGGATGACGGTTGTACGTCGTGTAAAGTGCAATGTAACGTCGGTCATATTGTCAAGGCGAATGTCATCTGAATTTTGAACAGATGTCATTTACACTATCATATAGTATGTCATCTGAGCTCTCTTAGACGTCAGTCTTGCATAATATTGTTTGTGTCATACGATTTTGGTTCAGATGTCACTCGTTTGTGTCATATTAATGTGTTTCTAACGTCAGTTATTTTATGACTGAGTCTGTCATTTGTGGTCATTTGATATGTTACCAAATGAACAGTACTGACCAAATCCACAGTACTGGTTCATCTCCACATATAAAACCTAATTTCATGCAAATAAACCAAAACTGTAGGATAGTACTCAATAAACCTGTCATATTTATATGTCTCTACCTAGATCTGTTTTAACCATGAGTAATACAATCACTTCTAAAAACACATGCATTGGCAGCAAAACCAAAATCAACTTCTTCCATCACAATTGTAGCTGCCAGTAGTAAAAAAATGACCAATTCAAGTCCACATAACTGTAATAGGATTGGCCATATACTATAGGTACCACTAGAATTCTGAGCATCCTATATACCAAAACATTTAACCTGCTTGTTACTCATTCAAAGCTTCACATGGTTCTTCAATTGATAGCTTGCAATCTCATCCCTTACTTGGTCAATATCGACCTCTTTTTCCAGCAGGGTCTATCTTTGTTCTCCTCACCTTTCTTCATTGTTTTAATACCTTCATCCCATCCCTTTATCACTTGTCCTGCACCACAACATCATAAACCCATGTGTGAGAGATGTAGTTTAACCTCAGCAAGTTCAGATTATTGACCACCCCACAGAATCAACCTGTGTACAGCCCCTCAAAATCAACCCCTAACGATGCAGAGTTCAAAGAAATGCTCACGGCCAAAAGCAAACTTTTCTCCTATGAAGAAAACAAAAGACTAATTCCCCTCCTCGTGCCAACACACTGAAAACCTAAGACTACTACATTATAAAGTTTTAGCCATTTAAAAAATCAGATTCTGTATTGACCATCCATATATGCTACATTTATCAGAAACAGTCATAATGCTTCCAAAGAAAGCAAACGGACTAATGACGCTTTTCTCAAAAACATATGCACAAATCCAATTAGTGGAGATCTTCTTGACAAGATCCAGCAACCGACATTTACCAAATAAATCAAACAGTCGGATTGAATACCACAACACTATTAATTAGAAGGTAAGATGCATCTATACTAAGAGCTAGTCTTCCATCTATATTGTGTATGTATATATCCACTACTCTCCAAACTCCGCGAGTAATTTATGTACTAATATAAGTATAGCACAGAAAGAATTAAACATATTTTAAGTAAGAAAGTTAAGCTTTTCTTCTTCATGATTAACATTCCAACTAAGAGCTTAATCAGTTTAATATCCGTCACCTTGACCGAGAGTAAACTTGAACGACGTGCCCCTATCGCGGCTGGAATCGAACTGAGTCCCATCGAGTAAAGTCCCAGTGTAATGTACTGAAATCCAAATCGAAATCGCAATCAAAATACAAAATTGAAAAATTAAATAACAGTCTGAGTTCATATATTTTCTCCCATACAGAAATTGGATTAAGTACCCAACTCCAAATGGTTTTGATCACCACATCAATTGCAATGCTAAGTCAAAAGGCATAAAAAACTGACAACCAGAGAAATGGTGGGTAATAAAAACATAAATAGGGGTCACTTTTTTTCTTTTCAAAAAGATAATGGCAACATTGTAGTAGTATGAGAAATTGAAAGGCAAGCGATAATTTGCGAGATATATAGCACCTCCTTGATTCCATGTATTGCGGCAAGGCCATCTTCCTGGTACCCCAACTTGATGTAATCATGATGCAGTTCGCCATTCAGTACTCTTATTACCTGAAATCAAAGGGTGAAATAGCTGGAATGAGAAATCAGTATGATTGGGGAAGTATTGAAGTAAAAATCAAAGCCAGCAGAAGTGTACAAGATATATTGAAGAATAGCTTTATATTGTAAGAAATTGAACCGTAGTTCTGAGATGTATATGCAATTACTATTTAGCCTGAAACTAGTAACACAATAGAAAGAAGCTGACATTTAAAAAATTAAAAGACAAAAAGGACTTGAAATAGGGGAATTTGTACCAAATATGGTGGAACTCTTTTTTTACAGAGAAGCATAATGCAGTCCCTAGCCCTGTGAATGATATCTGGATCAGTTGTTCTTGTAGTTGTCGACACCGTTATGCAACCCTCATCCTGATGACCATGATTTGCAAAAATAACAATGAAATTTAAAGTGGAATAAGCTAACTAGTTAAACACAAAAAGTGTCGTTTGAGTACCAGATTGAGCGTGCCAGAAATTCCATGATTATCTAAAGCTGACTCCACATCAGGCCAGACTTGTATCCCAGCTCTGACCTTCCTTGAGAAGCTTCTTCTTCAGGCCCAGCTTCCCGATCTCCTTCTCCTCGCCGACCTTGAGGACGGGGCCGTCGTCGGGGAGGTCGAAGTCGTCCATCATTTCGCCGCCGGGAGCCGCCATGTCGAAGTCGTCGTCCATTTTGGGTAAAGAGAAGGCGTGAGATTCTAGAGAGAGAGAGAGAGCTAGAAGAGTAGTGAGGAGGCGTTTTATGGGAGCGAGGAGGCCTTCTAGACCCTTCTATATGGGGTTTTAGGTTTTTTACCCTCGACTTCTCCCCAGCCTTCATCGGCCTCAAGCTGGAGTACACCGCCGGCGGCGGCGCCGCCTCGGTGGTGAAGCATGAGGTGAGAGAGTAAGAGAAAGGCTCGGTGATTCTGGATTTGGTTGTGGGAGATGGTGAGGCTCTGGCTGAGACTCTGATGGGTAGACTCTAGTGTTGAATATCAGAGAGGGAAAAGAGGGAAAAGAGAGAGGTCGAAGAAGAAGAAGAAGAAGGAGATGGATTTAGATCTGAGGGGAGAGTGAAAAACAGAAAACTAATAAGGGGGAATGGTTTGTGGGGTGTGTTATTTTTGGGGGTAGTGGACCGATGAATGTGTTAAGGGAAGAAGCAATGTGGGCTGTTGGATCTGGAGCTGGGGGTAAGGGACTGTTTGGTGGAGCAGCTGGCAAGCACGGGGGGTTTGAATGTTCTGGGAATTTTCTGGGAGACAGGTGAGAGAGAAAAGAAGAGACCTTTATGAGTCTGAGGCTTTGAATGTTCTGTTCCTCAATATCTATCAATCTATATATTTATACTGACATAGGTTTATAAGAGTTAATTTACCGCAGTACCCCTAGTACCTAACTGTTTTTTACTTCCGTTTTCCTATGGGTAGCCTGACGATCGGTAAATATTTTGAGAAAATTTTTTATACGATTAGTTGCGTCTCATCGATCTGAAACTATTCTCTGTTGAAGATCAGGCCCAAAAACGTCATTTAGACGGGCCAATTTCCGTTTTAAAGCGTTTAGAGGTTTGACTCACCCGGTTGACCGTCCCGATCGAGCCTTTAACGTTGTCAGATGTAGTTGGATTTTTTTTCATACACGTATTTAATCTTAACGGTGATATCTGACGGTTGGAATAGATTTTCCAAACTTTTAGAATCAAAATCGGAACAAATGCACTAATGTTCCTTAACTTGTTTACTAAGTGTTTAAGTGAATGTATAGTTTCAAATAGTTACTATACGTAGACTCTTCAAATGCAAATGTGTCGTGAAATAAGATATGACCGAAATATTGAAATACGTCTACGGTTGAAAAATGAGAAGATTCCGACAAAATCTGTGTGCCGAATGTTGCGGTTAACTGTTTTTTACTTCCGTTTTCCTATGGGTAGCCTGACGGTCGGTAAATATTTTGAGAAAAATTTTTATACGATTAGTTGCGTCTCATCGATCTGAAACTATTCTCTGTTGAAGATCAGGCCCAAAAACGTCATTTAGACGGGCCAATTTCCGTTTTAAAGCGTTTAGAGGTTTGACTCACCCGGTTGACCGTCCCGATCGAGCCTTTAACGTTGTCAGATGTAGTTGGATTTTTTTTCATACACGTATTTAATCTTAACGGTGATATCTGACGGTTGGAATAGATTTTCCAAACTTTTAGAATCAAAATCGGAACATATGCACTAATGTTCCTTAACTTGTTTACTAAGTGTTTAAGTGAATGTATAGTTTCAAATAGTTACTATACGTAGACTCTTCAAATGCAAATGTGTCGTGAAATAAGATATGACCGAAATATTGAAATACGTCTACGGTTGAAAAATGAGAAGATTCCGACAAAATCTGTGTGCCGAATGTTGCGGTTAATTGTTTTTTACTTCCGTTTTCCTATGGGTAGCCTGACGGTCGGTAAATATTTTGAGAAAAATTTTTATACGATTAGTTACGTCTCATCGATCTGAAACTATTCTCTGTTGAAGATCAGGCCCAAAAACGTCATTTAGACGGGCCAATTTCCGTTTTAAAGCGTTTGGAGGTTTGACTCACCCGGTTGACCGTCCCGATCGAGCCTTTAACGTTGTCAGATGTAGTTGGATTTTTTTTTCATACACGTATTTAATCATAACGGTGATATCTGACGGTTGGAATAGATTTTCCAAACTTTTAGATTCAAAATCGGAACATATGCACTAATGTTCCTTAACTTGTTTACTAAGTGTTTAAGTGAATGTATAGTTTCAAATAGTTACTATAGCATTGTCTGATGAATATTGTCTATTGAGGTTTTTGGCTTAGTGAATTGGTTGGTGTGGCGCGCTAGCTATAGGTTTCCCAAAATTGGTTGGTTTTCGGAGGTAAAAATGCCGCCATTTGTTAAAATTTCAGCCCTAAATACAGACGACAGTCGAACCGACATCTGATTGAGTGCATTATTCTAGTGAGCCTACTAGGAAAAATCCCAAAACCTGTGCCTTCAAGCAAAATTTTAACAAATTTCGCACCCAAACATTAGAAGACGTGCAACCGTCGTCTGATGTTTCAACATTTCAATTTTTGATGGCATACCTAGGCTGAGTTTGGGAGGGAATTTTCCCGCTTAAGGGAATTTTCCCGCTTATAACTTGGTAGAAACCCTAAACCCTCAGATGACAGTCAACCGTCATCTGAATTAAGTATAATTTTTGAACGATGAGTTTTTGAGATGTCTACCATTTCCAATACTAAATTTTGGATGTTTTCCTCATAAAATGAGAAAATGTGATGGCATACCTAGGCTGAGTTTGGGAGGGAATTTTCCCGCTTATAACTTGGTAGAAACCCTAAACCCTCAGATGACAGTCAACCGTCATCTGAATTAAGTATAATTTTTGAACAATGAGTTTTTGAGATGTCTACCATTGCCAATACTAAATTTTGGATGTTTTCCTCATAAACTGAGAAAATGTGATGGCATACCTAGGCTGAGTTTGGGAGGGAATTTTCCCGCTTATAACTTGGTAGGAACCCTAAACCCTCAGATGACAGTCAACCGTCATCTGAATTAAGTATAATTTTTTAACGATGAGTATTTGAGATGTCTACCATTGCCAATACTAAATTTTGGATGTTTTCCTCATAAAGTGAGAAAATGTGAAGTCTAAAAGCGATTCAGATGACGGACAAACTAGAACCGACGTCTGATTATTTCAAAATCAATCAGATGACGGTTAATTTTTTTGCGTCATCTGAAAGGCGTCATCTGAAGGTGTTTTTGTAGTAGTGGCACTCGTGCGCAATATATGCTTCAGCTATACATCCTTCAGGTGCAGATCTATTTTGGACAAAACCACCGTATTGTCCAAGTTGCCTATAAATCAAGTTTTTAAAGTGTTATGATAATACATTAACACTATATCACATATATTGATGAGGAAATTAACATAAGGTGTAAAATACGTACCTTTCCATCAGATACATCCAAGTGAAGTGCACAGGACCGGTAAGCAACAACTGCCGAGGAAGATGGATCATGAGGTGAGGCATGATGTCGAAAAAATTTGGAGGAAATATCATCTCAAGTTTACACATGATATGAACGATGTCTTGTTACATTTCCCAGAGGTCAGATTTTCTCACTTCCCGTGTGCATACCTTCTGGAAAAATCTTGCCAACGCTACTAACGGCTCCACAACGTGACGGGGAAGGAACGGTCGAATGAAAACAGGGAAGTGATAGGAGCACAATGTGCGACGATATTATATGTGTATGCCCTCGTTTATGCTTTGTTTAAACCTTTATTTGTTTAAGATAGAGTCATAATGTAGTTAGTGTCGTTTTGGTAGAGTTTTGATGAAATTTGGTTAAGAATCCGAAAAATGACTAAGTTTGAGAAATCTGGAAAATATTGCAAAATATGTCTTTTTCGTGATTTTGAGATGAGCAAAAGTATAATCTATCCTTGTCCGAATTCTATGAAATTTTGTGTGCTTAATATTCATATGTTGAGGAATGCTGTGTTAAAATTTCAGATCAATCGGAGTTCGGGAAGTCACCCAGAAGTTGGCTGCAAAAGGGCAATCCGAACATTCCAATCCAGGGGCTTCCAGGATATTCCTGGGACTGTGTCTCAACTTCGAAAAATCATTCCCGACGACTTGCATGGAATTTGGCCGAGATATTTTATGGGGAGATGGCCCTATGTGTCTAGTTTACGTGAGACTTGGAATCGCATCAATCGGAGCTCCACGGATGGAGATATGCCGGAATTACTGCAACAAGGTCAAATCTGCCGATTCCAGGAACCTACTGCCCCCTTTTTGTGTTTTCTGTTTTTGATGGACCAAATGGTGTACAAATGCATATGTGAAGATGGTCCAAGCTTTATGAAGGGAAGAGGAAGACACTAGGCCATGGCATTGAAGAAAAACTTGAAGAAAGACGTTCTCCTAGTCACACTAGGAGAAGCTGCCGATTCTGGCAGATTGTATGCCTTTGTGTGCTGCCAGCAATTGGGGCATTTTTCGATGGACCAAGGCATGTCAAATGAAGTCCAAGACCACATAAGAAGTCCATGAAGATGTGAAGCCCAAGCCTTGAAGAAAATATTCAGAAAAGAAAACCTAATTGGATTAAGAAAGGAAGGTTGCAAAACCTTAATGAACTAGGTTTTCTGAATCCCTTTTGGCTTAAGGGACTGCCGGCAGCCTCTCTCCTTTTTCCCCTATATATACCCCCACTTTTCATTCAGAAAAATCATCTCATCTCAAGCTTAAACACAAGGCCTAAACTCTACCAAATTGTCCCCAAGAATCCTACTTAAACCCTAAGCCAAAAACCACCACCACCTCACCCAAGTTTCTGCCGAAACTTGGTATACTTCCTGCCGACACAGCCCTTTGCCGAGCAGCCTCATCTCTTCCATCTTCCGCCGGATCCACACGAGTCGAAGTCATCCAAGGTGTCTACAAAAGTGTGATCCACTCCTTTCTCTTGGTTTAGTAAAGTTTATGTAGCTATGAATAGTTTTGTCTATGAAACTCTTTTGTATTTTTGGTTTCAAATTGTATGTCTATGTATGATTTGGATTGGATTTTGGTTTCATAAATTGCATGTTGAAGATTTCTTTGATTCGTTGCTTAGGGCTAGGCCACGTTTTCTTTGAGTTTTTACATGCTAATTTGTAATATGTGACTTGTAGATTTTTATGTTTGATAACTAGGACAATAGGTATGCGATGTTGTTTAAGAACTTAATTCGATTAGTAATCTAAGGTTAGGGCAATAAATCGACACACTAGTTTTGTTTTAAGCATTTGTTGTTTGACATGTAATTCTAAGTGCTAGGTTTCATGTGATAGAGTTCATGGTTGAGTCATACTCGTAGTTTTCTTAAATCATGTGCTCACTAGGTCTAAATACCTTAGAACTTGCAAGATAATAAGAGGATTGACGACCCTACTTGTTCGCTTGTCTTCGATTTGTGATTCATGTGCTTAATTGTTGTCCCAGTAAAATCGGTTAACACATACCTTAGGATTATACTCGTAGTTAATCTTAAGACTCTAGTAATCAACGATTAGATGACCTCGTAGGCTCTAATTGGGATCGAAATTGGTTAAGTCGAAACAACATTCATACTTATTCCTTACCTTCTTGCATATTAGTCTACATGTTAAAGAGTCTTTTGTGCTAAATGTTTTGTGAGAGATGATGATCACTTGTATATAGTAGCTTAGGATTTATTTTCTGTTTTTAATTCCAAGCCTAGTGTAGGGGCAGCATTGCTGCCGAACTCTTATACCCCCATATTTGTGACGTTTTTGTATATTTGTGAATATGTTTGTGTCTAACAATTTCATATCTCAGGTACCCTTAATCCCCGGCCTAGAACGATCCCTACTTATGTCTATACTACTAATGAATGCAGGGTTTATTATTGCATGCGAGCTTCGGCTCACGTCAATTTTTGGCGCCGTTGCCGGGGATTATAAAAGCTTGTTTTATGTTATTGTTGTGTATATATGTTGCTGGAAATTTTTGTTGTGAAGTTGTAAAGTTGTAAATTTTAAGTTTATTTTGGGATTTTGTAAAGTAGAAATATGCTTCGGCATGTAGAGTTTAAATTTTGGAAGTTGCATGATGTATATTGATGTATGTTGGTAATCACTTAGTTTAATTTCTAGGAAGTTGATAGTGTTGTGTATGTTTGAGTTTATTGTAGTTTCTAAAGTGTAACATGTAGGTGAAGCCTCTTTTGTTGATCATAACCAAAACCCTTCATACGAGTGATGCCATGTTAGGTATGTTTTTGTGTAGATTGGGAAACGGGCCCTGCAATGTTGGAATTAGTCCATCGTTGGCCCCCCACGCATAAAGACGCTAACTTGGTATTATTTTTATGAGGTTGAGGGCGGTTTTAATCAACACTTGAGACCGCTAGGGATCCGTGTTTGTTTTACAAAGTATGGGGAAGTTATGATCATAGATATGGTTCTCAGGTTTGTTTAACTGGATCTCAAGGCCCATAGACTGATGTTCATTCTCGGTGAGTGAGTCGATAGGGGGTTCGCCCTCCGTGGTGTCCAACAACGAGTCCTGCCTGGTTCCTGTAGGGGGTTCGCCCTCCGTGATTGTAATGACCTTTGAAACGTAAAATCCGCACGACCTAGTCGACAGCTTGTGCCGAAGCATCACCTCACTTTAGACGCTAGAACATAACTTGACATATGTGGCCTATTTTCTTCAAAGATAAAACATGTTGTGTGGTTCAAACTCTTGAGGTATATCGGATTAAGCATGATACTACCGGGGGCTGTATCAGTCCATTGCACCGTTATCTCCTCTGCTCCACGTACTTCGAGAGTTAGAACAAATTTTAAAAGGAGTTAGACTTAGCGATTACATGATCATGAACGTTTCAATTTTTGATTTCTTATTGCCGAATGTATATTGTGCTTTGCCGAAATTTGTTGTCTTTGCCGAATGTGTTTTTTTTGTGCTATTGTTGAAATATGTTATGTAATCGCCAATGCCGTGGCTTGTAATGATGTATATTCTTGTTTTCTATTTCTTTACGAGGTTCTAACTTGTTTAAATGTTGCAAATTTCAGAAATAGTGCATGTCCGAATCTAGTATTTGGACAAGAGATCTTCAAGGACGTTTGCAACGTTTAGATCAAGAACTCGCTATTGCTCGTTTTGTGCCATTACCACCATCTTCACCAACCAGTTCATCAGTATCATCATCCGTACCATCCTCACCTATTGTGCCGTCCATTTCATCATCAGTGCCAAGTTCACCATCAGTTGTGTCATCATCGTGTGATCTTCAGAACCCAGAATTTGAGGCCTTTGCCGAATTAGAAGAAGAAGAAGAGATAATGGCATCAATCAGATCACAGAATGGTCATGTTGCTGGAGCCGGAGTTGCTCCTTCGAATATCACTTATCCTCCTTTGGAAACTGACAAGACTGGAGAGATTGAATTGAGGAGTGGATTCCTCCATAAGCTGAAATCATTTTATGGAATGCCGAGTGAGGACCCTAACAAGCATCTACAGTGGTTTAACTTCACCACGGAGTCCATGTGTCCAAGAGGGACCGATTTGCAACACTTCAAAATGAAGGCTTTTCCATTCTCATTAGAAGATCAAGCGAAGGAGTGGTTGTTTGAGGTGCCTAGTGGTCGCATTGTTTCGTGGAGTACTATGATGGATGAGTTTTTGCTCAAGTACTTTCCTGCTTCACGTATCACTGATCTGAGGAAGCAAATTACAAGTGTGAAGCAAGCCGGAGATGAGACTTTCTTCGACTACTACAAGAGGTTCAAGTCCCTAGTTTCTTTGTGTCCATCGCATGGCATTAGCGATGGACTCTTGCTACAATATTTCTATGAGGGATTGCGCGTCATGGAGAGAGAGTTTCTTGACTCGGCCGCGGGAGGTAGCTTTTTGGAGTTAAATGCCGGAGCGGCAAGAAGCTTGTTGGAAGTTCGTGCTTTGAACAACCAACAATTTGGCATGGCACGAGGCAATGTGCAAAGAAATGAGAATGTACATGAGACGTCTTCGAGCTCAAAGTTAGAAGATAAAGTGGACAAGCTCACCGACTTGGTGAGTAATTTGATGAAGAAGCGTGCTAGTGTTTGTGGAATTTGCACCGAGGGCCATGAGACCGACCAATGCCCTCAATTTGGAGTTAATGAGGGAGTAGAGGAGTGCAATGCAATTGGTTTTCAAGGAGGCCAACGATTTGGCAATTTCAATCCAAGGTTCAATGATCATCCGAACTTTCGATGGGCGAACAATGACAATGTGCTTAGGGCACCTATGCAACCGAGAGAGGGAGGAGCACCATTTGCACCGAGGCCACCATATGTGCCTCGGCAGCCATACATGCCGAACCAAGGAGTTTATGGGGCAGTGCCGAACCAAAACCAAAACCAAGCCGTGCCTATCCAAGGCCAAGCTTCGCCGAGCAATCCAAACTATGATGCTTTGATTCAATCTTTGTCAAGTGCTACTCAAGCATTACTCGCGGGGCAACAAAATCATCAAAAGGACATTGGTGAGCTCAAGACTCAAATGGGGCAAGTTGTGGATTTCATGGGAAGATTTAATGAGCAAGGGAAGTTGCCAAGTAATACTATTCCAAATCCGAGGAACGAGCAAGCCAAAGTGATTCAAACTCGAAGCGGAAGAGAGTTGGTTCCTCCAACAAGTCCAAAGAAGAAGCGAGTAACTTTCAAAGGCATTGGGGATGACGAGAGGGTTGCCGGCCGTGATAATGCCGGCAGCCATATGCATGAAGTAGAGAGGGAGACTGCCGGCCATAATAAAACCGGAAACAATGCTGCCGAGAAGGGGAGCCGAGCTGCCGTGCATGGTAGTGATGCCGGCCATGATATACAAGACAAGGGGCTGCGTAACGAGCTTGAGTACGATCCCGCCACATCAAAGAATGAGGTGTTGCCGAGCCAAGCAAGTAAGGGAGGTGTGCCATCATCTAGCATTCCATTCCCTTCACGTTTTGCTAGAACAAAGAAAGATAAATCCGATGAAGAGGTATTGGAGATTTTCCGGAAAGTGCAAGTCAACATCCCTTTGTTGGAATGCATTAAGCAAGTACCGAAGTATGCTAAGTTTTTGAAGGAGCTTTGCACGGCTAGAAGGCATACTAGGGAGACTCGTGTGGTAACTATGAGCGAGACGGTGTCGGCCGTTATTCAAAGGAAGTTGCCACCAAAGATGAAGGATCCGGGAAGCTTCAATGTGCCTTGTGTTATAGGCAATACACGATTTGAGGATGTTATGTTGGATTTGGGAGCATCGATCAATGTCATGCCACTCAATGTATATCAAACATTGAGTATAGGGCCTCTTAAGAAGGATAATGTCATCATTCAACTTGCGGATCGTTCAAGCAAATATCCGGAAGGCTATGTAGAGGATGTGTTGGTGCAAGTCAACCAATTGATATTCCCCGCCGATTTCTATGTGGTTGAGATGGAGGATTCGCCGGTCAACAACACTCAATTGCTTTTAGGGCGACCATTCATGAGGACCGCGCGCACAAAGATAGATGTGGCCGAGGGCAACCTAACTATGGAGTTTGATGGTGAGATGATAAAGTTCAACGTGTTTGATGCCATGAAATTCCCCAATGTTGACTTGAAGGAGGGTTGTGCCATTGATGTTTTGGAGGAGGTCGAGCAAGTTATGTCGACCTCGCTCGACGCATAGCAATTAGCGATTGAGCAAGGGGTCGGATTTGACAAGAGGGGAGAACGAGTTATGAAGAGAACCAAGCCAAGCCATGTTGTGCAAGAGGAGGCCGAGCCATGCAATCATGCCGAGTCATTCATAATGTTGCCGAGCCTTAGAGAGGTGGTTGCCGAGCTTGAGGCCACAACATTGTATCCGAGAAACTCGTTCTTGTCAATTCCAAATGCCACAACAAAATTTCGACCAAGTGTGGAAGAGGCCCCAAAGTTAGAACTTAAAGAACTCCCTAGTCACTTAAAGTATGTTTATCTTGGAGAAGAAGATACACTACCGGTTATTGTGTCTTCAATGCTTAGTGAGAAGCAAGAGGAGGATTTAATTTGTGTGCTTAAGAAGTACAAGACCGCCATAGGTTGGACCTTAGCGGATATCAAGGGAATAAGCCCTACTACTTGTGTTCATCGTATTTTGTTGGAAGAAGGAGCTAAGCCGACAAAGGAAGCTCAACGTCGACTTCACCCTCCAATGATGAAGGTTGTGAAAGAAGAGATTATCAAGTTGCTTGATTGTGGGGTGATCTACCCAATTTCGGATAGTAAGTGGATATCTCCCGTGCAAGTAGTGCCGAAGAAGAGTGGTGTAACGGTTGTCAAGAATGAGAAGAATGAGCTTGTTCCACAAAGACTTGTAACCGGTCATCGGATGTGCATCGATTATAGGAAGCTAAACGCTACAACGAGGAAGGATCACATGCCTTTGCCGTTTATGGATCAAATGCTAGAGAGATTAGCCGGCCATTCTTACTATTGCTTTCTTGATGGATATAGTGGCTACAATCAAATCATGATACACCCGGACGATCAAGAGAAGACCACTTTTACTTGTCCATTTGGCACGTTTGCTTATCGGCGGATGCCATTCGGACTTTGCAACGCACCCGGCACTTTTCAAAGATGTATGTATGCTATCTTCTCGGATTTTATTGAAGACATTATCGAAGTATTCATGGATGATTTTAGTGTGTATGGAGGCACCTTCGATGCATGTTTGGGGAATTTGGAGAAGATACTTGAGAGGTGTGTAGAGACAAATCTTGTGCTTAATTGGGAGAAGTGTCACTTCATGGTCACGCAAGGCATTGTTCTAGGGCACATTATTTCAGCAAGAGGCTTAGAAGTTGACAAAGCCAAGGTGGAGCTCATACAAGCATTGCCGAGCCCTAGATGTGTGAAAGATGTGAGAAGCTTTCTTGGCCATGCGGGGTTCTATCGACGATTTATCAAGGACTTCTCTTCAATTGCCAAGCCATTGAGCAACTTGTTACAAAAGGAGGTGACGTTTGAGTGGACAAAGGCATGTGAGGAGGCATTTTGCCGATTAAAGATGTTGTTGTGCTCGGCACCGATTTTGGTTTCCCCTAATTGGGATGAGCCATTTGAGTTGATGTGTGATGCTAGTGATTATGCACTTGGAGCGGTACTTGGACAACGAATTGATAAGAAGCCATGCGCCATTTACTATGCTTCAAGGACTCTCAACGATGCACAACTCAATTACACAACAACGGAGAAGGAACTCTTAGCGGTAATCTTTGCTTTGGAAAAATTTCGATCATATCTTTTGAATTCCAAAGTTATTGTTTATAGTGATCATGCCGCTTTGAGATATCTTATGACAAAGAAGGATGCTAAGCCGAGGCTTATTCGATGGATTCTTTTGCTTCAAGAGTTCGACATTGAGATTAAAGACAAGAAAGGAGTAGAGAATGTTGTAGCCGATCATTTGAGTAGACTTGTGCAAGAGGAGGATCGGCTGCCCCTATGTGAAACCTTTCCGGATGAACAACTTTTTCGACTTGAAGTACATGAGCCTTGGTATGCCGACATTGCCAATTTTCTTGCCACAAACCGATTTCCCAAAGAGATGCCGAGCCACCAACAAAAGAGAATAAGGAAGCAAGCTCGACACTTCTTGTGGGATGATCCGTACTTATGGAGGCAATGTGGTGATCAAGTTATTAGAAGATGTGTGTCGGAGAGTGAGCATCGATCCATCCTTGCTTTTTGTCATAGTGAAGCTTGTGGTGGACACTTTGGACCAAAGAAGACGGCTTTGAAGGTACTAAATTGTGGTTTCTTTTGGCCTACGATTTTTAGAGATGCATTCATGTTTTGCAAAGCATGTGATAGATGCCAAAGAATGGGGAACATTGGAGCTAGAGACCAAATGCCGCTCACGCCTATCATTGAGGTAGAAATTTTCGATTTATGGGGTATTGATTTCATGGGACCGTTTCCTTCAAGTAAGGGCTTTCTCTACATATTGCTTGCGGTTGATTATGTGTCAAAGTGGATCGAAGCCAAGGCTACACGCACCAATGATGCCAAGGTGGTAGCCGAGTTTCTCAAGACTAACATCTTTTCACGTTTTGGAGTTCCAAGAGTCTTGATTAGCGATGGAGGATCCCATTTTTGTAACCGCACTATTGAAGCCTTGTTGAAGAAGTATGGAGTCACACATAAGGTTTCTACACCTTATCACCCCCAAACAAGTGGTATGGCCGAGGTGAGTAATCGAGAGATCAAGCAAATTTTGGAGAAATCGGTTGGACCTTCAAGGAAGGATTGGAGTGATCGTCTCGATGATGCTTTGTGGGCTTATAGGACCGCATATAAGACACCAATTGGTATGTCCCCTTTTCGGTTAGTATATGGCAAAGCATGTCACTTACCGGTTGAGCTAGAGCACAAGGCATGGTGGGCAATCAAGGCCTTCAACATGAACATTGATGATGCCGGTCTTCATAGAAAGCTTCAACTCAACGAACTTGAAGAAATCCGTAATGAAGCCTATGATGCCGCATGGATTTACAAGGAGAAGACTCGAGCCTACCATGATAAGATGATTCGAGGGAAAAAGTTCGAAGTTGGGCAACAAGTTCTTTTATTCAACTCTAGACTTCGACTTTTTCCGGGTAAGCTTCGCTCTAGATGGGTAGGCCCTTTCATTGTTATCAAAGTTTTTCCCCATGGAGCCATCGAAATTCAAAGTCCAATCACAAGCAAGGCTTTCAAGGTCAACGGACATCGCCTAAAGCCTTATTACTCATCCTTTCAAGAGCACACGGTAGAAGAAACCGCCGTTTACCCCGCACCACCATCATCACCACAAGCCGAGTTGCCTTTACCATCACGTGACACAGCCATGCCATCACCAAGCCAAGACGCTGCCGGACCTGCCATTGCCGGCAGCATCACCATGAGGGCTGATAAGGACACGGACGCAACAAAGACCACCCTGCCGGACACGCACCAACCTGCCAAGCTGCTGCCGCTGTTTTCACCATCACCACCACCTCCTGCCGGACCTGCCATTGCCGGCAGGGTTGACACAAGGTCGCAAGAGGCCGGACACAAGCTGGATACGCCGGATACGCCGGCAGAAGAGCCTGATACGCCACCTAAACCGGATACGCAGAATGCAGCCGGATCGGATACAAAGTGCAACGATCTTCTTATCGAACTTCTTCTTGCCGATTTGGGATGCTTTGGAGCACGATGAACACTTGCAAAAACACGGTGAAAAGTCTAGGCTATGGACTATAAACACAAAGCGCTACTTGGGAGGCAACCCATGTCGATCAACGTAAAGTGAAGGAGCCATCACCGAGAGTTTGAATTTTCTTAACCCTTCTCTTCTACTTTGATTTGTGATGATTTGTTGGAATATGTTAGTCAATTGCATGCTTAGAAAATTCGTTGATATTGTTTTGTGCTTACATTGAGGGCAATGTAATTTTCTAAGTGTGGGGTGGGATAGCATGTTCCGTTTGTGTTTCATGTTTTTGTGTGCTTAGTTTAAAAAAAAAAAAAAAATTCAGAAAATTGTTCCACAAAAATAGAGTGTTTAAATTTGTTTGTTTCGAGTCTTAGGATGCCCCTAATATGTCAATGATGTTTTTCTCCTCTTTGCATACATAGATGATGGTTTTGCATACAATTAAAATTGTGAGTTTCATGGATTTTGTGCATTGGTAGGAGCATGTAGGACTTATTGATTATTAAGCATGCATGTTTTAGCTAGTTTATTTCGATTATAACCTATGTGAGCTTTTGTGCCAAATTGCCTTCTTCTTGAGCGATAAAAAGATAAAATTCGATAGATTCGTAGGAAGCATGAAACCTCATAATTCTTTGCAAATTCGATGACTATGTGCCATAGCTTTTTAATGAACTCTAGTATGCTAGAACTTACTCTTGTTGATTTTCGAAACGTTTTAGTCATAAAATACCTTGATTTTGAATGTGATTGAATAAAGATCATTTAGGTTTACCACCAAAGCCAAATAAAGCATGTGCCCTATTGGAGCCCGTCGTGGGACACCTTAGTAAACCCCTTTGAGCCTATGTTGAGCCTTTTCTTTCATCACCCTTAAACACTTTCCATGAACTTAGTATAGTGATGCCTCTACCTTGTGTGTCGGCAAAGCTTGATTTTTGAAAGCGTTTTCGCGTGTGTGATGAAGAAGAACAAGTGTGGGGTAGACTTAGCCATGAATTTATATGAAAAATGTATGCCGTGTCTTAGGAAAAGAAAAGAGAAAAAGTGTGCTCGGAATCAAAAAGAAAAAAAATAAAAGAAAACCGAGAGCAAGGAAAGAAATAGAGTAAGGCACGGCATAGAAAAGAAAAATTTTGTGCATGGCTATTGTCTAGATTATTGTTGTAATGTTGTATGGGAAGAAAAGAATGAAGTATGGGTCCAACAAGATAAAATTTGACCCTTTTGGCGTGAAAACATAAGGAGATTCGAGCTTTGCTACGGCCGTGGTGACGTTTTGAGCCTCCTTATCCAAATATCGAATACCTCTTAGCCTAGCCCCATTACAACCTTATTATTGATCTTTTTCATGATTCTTAAGATGGTTAAAATTGATTGTGGAGATTATCTCAAGAGTAAGCATATGGTTTTGGTTCATTGGTGCATGTAGTTATCATATGAGGTTTTTCCATCAAAATTCACAAAGTGCTTTTGTTTCGTTGATATATGCAAGTCACTCTTCGTAGTTCATTATCTTTCGCTTGCATATACTATTGAGTGAATAACCATGCTTCGAGAGAAAAGAAGAGAGTATGCCTAGTGAGGTGATTTGAATTAGCTTTTAACATGTTTACATGCTTACTTTTGCTCGTATATGCTCATATTGATGTCACATGTTTATGAAACTTGGAATTTTCGTGCTAAGCATTCTCATGCATTTAACTTGAAAGCTATGTGTACATACGAGCCTGAGACAAATTGTTAGGGGCAATAGTTTGTTTAGAGTCTAGTTTAGTTTAATTTGCTAAGGGACTAGCAAAGGATAAGTGTGGGGTAGTTGATAGGAGCACAATGTGCGACGATATTATATGTGTATGCCCTCGTTTATGCTTTGTTTAAACCTTTATTTGTTTAAGATAGAGTCATAATGTAGTTAGTGTCGTTTTGGTAGAGTTTTGATGAAATTTGGTTAAGAATCCGAAAAATGACTAAGTTTGAGAAATCTGGAAAATATTGCAAAATATGTCTTTTTCGTGATTTTGAGATGAGCAAAAGTATAATCTATCCTTGTCCGAATTCTATGAAATTTTGTGTGCTTAATATTCATATGTTGAGGAATGCTGTGTTAAAATTTCAGATCAATCGGAGTTCGGGAAGTCACCCAGAAGTTGGCTGCAAAAGGGCAATCCGAACATTCCAATCCAGGGGCTTCCAGGATATTCCTGGGACTGTGTCTCAACTTCGAAAAATCATTCCCGACGACTTGCATGGAATTTGGCCGAGATATTTTATGGGGAGATGGCCCTATGTGTCTAGTTTACGTGAGACTTGGAATCGCATCAATCGGAGCTCCACGGATGGAGATATGCCGGAATTACTGCAACAAGGTCAAATCTGCCGATTCCAGGAACCTACTGCCCCCTTTTTGTGTTTTCTGTTTTTGATGGACCAAATGGTGTACAAATGCATATGTGAAGATGGTCCAAGCTTTATGAAGGGAAGAGGAAGACACTAGGCCATGGCATTGAAGAAAAACTTGAAGAAAGACGTTCTCCTAGTCACACTAGGAGAAGCTGCCGATTCTGGCAGATTGTATGCCTTTGTGTGCTGCCAGCAATTGGGGCATTTTTCGATGGACCAAGGCATGTCAAATGAAGTCCAAGACCACATAAGAAGTCCATGAAGATGTGAAGCCCAAGCCTTGAAGAAAATATTCAGAAAAGAAAACCTAATTGGATTAAGAAAGGAAGGTTGCAAAACCTTAATGAACTAGGTTTTCTGAATCCCTTTTGGCTTAAGGGACTGCCGGCAGCCTCTCTCCTTTTTCCCCTATATATACCCCCACTTTTCATTCAGAAAAATCATCTCATCTCAAGCTTAAACACAAGGCCTAAACTCTACCAAATTGTCCCCAAGAATCCTACTTAAACCCTAAGCCAAAAACCACCACCACCTCACCCAAGTTTCTGCCGAAACTTGGTATACTTCCTGCCGACACAGCCCTTTGCCGAGCAGCCTCATCTCTTCCATCTTCCGCCGGATCCACACGAGTCGAAGTCATCCAAGGTGTCTACAAAAGTGTGATCCACTCCTTTCTCTTGGTTTAGTAAAGTTTATGTAGCTATGAATAGTTTTGTCTATGAAACTCTTTTGTATTTTTGGTTTCAAATTGTATGTCTATGTATGATTTGGATTGGATTTTGGTTTCATAAATTGCATGTTGAAGATTTCTTTGATTCGTTGCTTAGGGCTAGGCCACGTTTTCTTTGAGTTTTTACATGCTAATTTGTAATATGTGACTTGTAGATTTTTATGTTTGATAACTAGGACAATAGGTATGCGATGTTGTTTAAGAACTTAATTCGATTAGTAATCTAAGGTTAGGGCAATAAATCGACACACTAGTTTTGTTTTAAGCATTTGTTGTTTGACATGTAATTCTAAGTGCTAGGTTTCATGTGATAGAGTTCATGGTTGAGTCATACTCGTAGTTTTCTTAAATCATGTGCTCACTAGGTCTAAATACCTTAGAACTTGCAAGATAATAAGAGGATTGACGACCCTACTTGTTCGCTTGTCTTCGATTTGTGATTCATGTGCTTAATTGTTGGCCCAGTAAAATCGGTTAACACATACCTTAGGATTATACTCGTAGTTAATCTTAAGACTCTAGTAATCAACGATTAGATGACCTCGTAGGCTCTAATTGGGATCGAAATTGGTTAAGTCGAAACAACATTCATACTTATTCCTTACCTTCTTGCATATTAGTCTACATGTTAAAGAGTCTTTTGTGCTAAATGTTTTGTGAGAGATGATGATCACTTGTATATAGTAGCTTAGGATTTATTTTCTGTTTTTAATTCCAAGCCTAGTGTAGGGGCAGCATTGCTGCCGAACTCTTATACCCCCATATTTGTGACGTTTTTGTATATTTGTGAATATGTTTGTGTCTAACAATTTCATATCTCAGGTACCCTTAATCCCCGGCCTAGAACGATCCCTACTTATGTCTATACTACTAATGAATGCAGGGTTTATTATTGCATGCGAGCTTCGGCTCACGTCAGGAAGAGACGTTGTAGCAGGATATGATTTTCATGACTTTTCAACCCGTACAGATTGTTGAATTGTCTATTCACACACTTGGCTATATTTCCAGCAAAGCCTGAAGGATACTTGGCCCGACTTATCCAATGGAAAATTTCTGGTTTATGCTCAGGCTTGACGGTGTAAGGAGTTTGAGGCATTTTTCTCTTCCCTTGTTTCAACCATAGTGGTTTTCTGATATTCATGTTTTGCAGATCAGTGCGAGCCTTAGGACCGTCTTTCGTCTTCCCCTCCAAGTTCAGCGTTGTGCCCACCACACTTTCAGAAACATTTTTTTCTATGTGCATAACGTCTAGGAAGTGACGGATCAGCAACTCACACCAGTACGGGAGTTCCCACAATATGCTCTTATGTGTCCAGAATTTGTACTGCTCAGGTCTTTCAGGTATTTCCGCTACAATATCGGGATGATTGCTGAGGGGCCCAAAATCGTACTCATTAAGCACTGCTAAAATTTCTCTTCCCGTCCATCTTCTGGGAGGACCACCGTGTTCTTCGGTTCTATCAAATGCGGCGGACTCGTAACGCCAGTGGTGATCCGCCTGAAGGAACACACGATGACCCATTCGGCATATCTTGTTGCAATGAGGGGTGCTCCCATAATAGTTGAGGCACTCTGGACAAGCCTTGTATCCCCTAACAACGCTGCCCGACAACATCCCATAAGCAGGAAAATCACTAATGGTACCAATAACCATGGCATGCATCTGGAACGTCTCCTGCTTGTACTTGTCAAAAGTGGGATGACCAACGTCCCACAATACCTTAAGCTCTTCAATCAATGGTCTCATATACACATCGAGACATTTTCCTGGGTAACCAGGCCCCGGAATCAACAACGTCAACATATTATATTCCTTCTTCATGCACATCCACGGAGGAAGGTTGTAAGGTACCAAAACCATCGGCTATATACTGTATGAAAGACTCATGGTGCCGAAAGGGTTGAACCCGTCGGTTGAGAGCCCGAGCCTGACGTTTCTGACATCTGACGCAAAATGAGGAAACTCATTGTTTATATGCTTCCAAGCCGCTCCGTCAGAGATGTGTGTCATGATATCTGCGTCTCCCGCGTCCCGCTCACCGTGCCACCTCATAGCTTTTGCGGTGGTTTCTGACATGTACAACCGCTCAAGCCTATCTCTCAACGGAAAATACCGAAGCACTTTCACAGGTTTCCTATTGCCTGCTCCCGTCAACTTATATCGGTCAGACTGACATATCGGACATGCGTTAAGGCTAGCAAGGTCATTCCCTTCTGCATCTTTACCCCAGAAGAGAACGCAGTCAAATGCGCATGCATGGATCTTAATGTAGGAAAGCCCTAGATCTTTGAGGATACTTCGGACCTTACGGTGATTAGTAGGATTACGATGACCCTCCTCCAACAACGAAGAAGTGTACTGTAGATATTCATCCACTTACTTGATGCTCGATTTTGCCTCGACTTTAATCCTCATTACCTCCATCACACTTTCAAGAACTGTCTTCTCAGAACTTGAAGACACAGGGGTCTGTTGCAATTCAATCAGTTTGTTGTACTTGTCAAAGGCAGCAGTGTTGACAACTTGTGGGAACGCTGCACCGGGTCATGCATATATTGTTCCCCACGTACACCGCTTTCAAAAGGAAACACGTCGTTGACGAATGCCATTGTTGGATCGTTGGATGTACTACTACTGCCCGCCTCAAAAAACTGCCCATGATCATGCAATCCATCTAATGATGGCTCACCGTGATATATCCAACGTTTGTACTTCGGCCAAAACCCATTACTCTTTAGGTGCTCCCATACTGTCCTAATCGGAAATCGACACATATCACTGCGACACTTACATTTCTTGCACGGGCAATAATGGTATTCCTTCCCGTTTGCATTTTCCTCGACGAACTGCAAAAAATCCACAACTCCTGTAGTGTATCGTCGGTCATGCCTTGGAAGCGAAATCCAACTCTTATCTCGATCCATATATAGCCTGATAATAATATATATGTATAACTTTAATTAATAATAAATTAATTAACACATATATATTACAATATATATTATTATCAACATCAACTCATATATATATATATATATATATACCATTAATTAACAACCATTATTTAAGTTCATTACACTATCAACAACCATTAATTAACATATTTATATATATTTTAACACTAATTAAAATAACATTAAATTAAAACACATAATTATACTCTAACTGAAAATCAACTCAACTACAACTCAAAATCAACATATATACATACATTCTAACACTAAAACAACAACAAAACAAAAAATCACTTACTATATCAAAATCACTAAAACTCAAAATCAACTCAACTAAAACTCAAAATCAACATATATACACATATACGTACCTATATATAGCTCCACAATGTAAGAGAGGACGGATTTCAACAATACCCACATATTTTTCACTCTTTCTCCCGTTTTTTTCCGTTTTTTTTTAAATGAGCAGCTTCTTTCCAGATTTGAAAATATAAAGACTTATAGCCGACGAAAATTCCAATTTCGTCGGCCAAACTTTCTAAAGTTTTCGTCGGCTATACTTTAAGAGAAAGGCCGACGAAAATTCAAATCGTCGGCCATTCTTGGGGTATAGCCGACGAAAAATATTTTTTAGTGACGAAAGAAAAAATCGTCGGCCATTCTTGGGGAATAGCCGACGATTTTTTATTTTTAGCGACGAAAGACAATATCGTCGGCCGTTTTTTTTTTTTCGTCGGTAATACTGTTTTTTCTGGTAGTGAGTTACAGACATGCCAACTCACATCTCTCTTTTGAGAAAAATTAAACCTTCATATCGTCGTATGTGATTCACCCCTCTTAATTTCCATTCTTCAGCTTTTCTTAATTTCCATACTTTTATGTCGACAGCTCTTGTCTATTTGGGAACGTGATGATGAAAGTAATAATTGACAATTAGATATACAAATAAATTAATTAAGTATAATATATTGTTAGGCTTTTATGATTCATAATATTCAGTGTCATTTTCATTATAATTATATATATATGGCATAGGTTGTTGATATGACAACGGGTCAGAAGTTGAATGGACGGAACCCGGACAAGTCTGGCATCATAACCGGTACGAAGACACAATATTTGGTGTCACTGAACGGCGGGAAACCTCTGAAGGTTGACTACTCGGAACAGCATAGGGGTCCGAGCCTCTTAAAGTGGAGGACTTTGATGTCTCGAGACATCGGGAGGGCCATCCGGAGCAAAGTGCCCATGCTTGCGCCTTCATATGCTGAGCTGGCTGAGGAGCACCGAGATGCACTGAGCACTTATATGGAGGTAAAACACAATTTCATAATAATTTCAAAAAACTATCTTTCAGTCATATATATTGAAATAAGTTATTTCTAATGATTTCTTTGAAATGTTTTTTACTAGATGTTCTACCACCTCCCTCCCACCGAGATAGGCATGTGGAGATACATCGACGAGACCGCTGCCAAGATCTACAAGGACTTGAAGTACGACTGCCACACCCACTACGTCGAAGTGTCAAAGGCGACGCCTGTAGAGTTCATCCACCGACCCGAGCAGTGGGAGTACCTCAAAGTTCACTTTGAGGACGGCGATTATAAGGTAACGGAAATTAATTAGAGGTTTTTAAATTTCATATAATAGATTTTGATTCTAATAGTTCGTGCATATTTTTGCAGAGGATGTGTGCCAGGAACACCGCAAACCGGAACAAAGCAAAGGAGAAGGGGTGTCCAGTCAACCACCACTCTGGCATCACTCCCTATAGCTACCGGATCGTTGCGAATGAGGCGAAAGGCAGTTTGGCTCCTATACTTCAGACAGTCTGCGATGTTTATGCACGATCGCATAATGCGCAGGAGAAAGTGGTGAGTTTCCTGACGAGTTAGATGCAAGAATTCCTAGTTTTTAGCTTCTGATTTTATTTTTTTACAATTTATAACTATACAAACACAAACTTATTGGATAATATTTTTTGCAGGCAGCGGTCAAGAGGAAGATGGATGAGCTCTGTACTAGCCGAGCCAGTGATGTGGAGAGCAGCAGTCAAGTGACGGGCCCCGCTACCGTCGAAGAACAGATAGCGATAGTGGACGAGTGTCTAGGTGGGAAGCCGGGGACGAGAGTCCGAGGTATGTACAAATCATAAAATAACTGTTTCTATTTTAGATACGAAAGAGAATTTAATTTGAATAATTTTTTGTGTTTTACCATCTTTACAGGCTAGGAGGTGCATTAAGGCGCCCGGCAAAACCAAGAGGCGGTGCACGCGTGTCCAGCAACGATTCGGAGGTTGAGAAGTTGAGGGCAGAAGTAGCAGCAGCCAATGAACGTACCAGAATCAACCAAGAACAAAGCAGAATCAAGGAAGAAGAGATGATGCAACGTATTGCAAGGATGGAGGCTGCCCTCGGCATGTCGACCAATCCGGATGCCAATCCCACCGCCGCCGCAAACCCTCCGACGATTGCCGATAAATCATCATGTGCTGAAGGTATGGGGGCAATGGACGTAGACTTAGATTAGGACCCTTCGTAAGTTTGTACTTGGAACATATGTACATCATTGTTAGAACACATTATAGTTTTGAATGAAATCTATGTATTTATAGTGTTTGTGTTATGTTGGATATGTGATTTGAATGAAATGTAGGTTGGATATGTGATTTGAATGAAATGCAGGTTTTAGAAGTGAATGAAACAGTACCAGAATTCTGTTATTTTGTCTCTGTAACAAATATTGAAGCGACGAACATTGATCATTGTTCGTCGCTTAGATTATAGTGAGGCGACAAAGATTTAACAAAATGTGTCGCTCCATGCCTATTCAAAATGAATTAAAGAGACCAATTTTGAGCCAAACTTTGTCGCCAGCGGTACAGGGCGACAACCCAAAATACGTCGTATGGATTTTGAAGAGACGAGTCAAAATTCATCGCAACAGAATACAAGCGACGCGTCTAAAGTGGTCGCTAGAGATCTCTGCCGACGTGTCAAAAGTCGTCGCTCTCTTCTGAGCGACCACTTTTGGAGTCGTCGCATAGATATATGATGCGACGAATTTTGAATCATTATTGGTCGCTTGAAATTTAAAAGACGAATGTGAGGCGACGACTTATTTCCGTCGCCAGGATGCTCAGGCGACGACTTATGATGCGAAGCCATCGCTTCGATTCTTACCTGCAGTAGTGATACGTTACTCATGTTGATTTCAAAGGAGCTAGCACTCTCTTTTGATCTCTTCTATATATACTATTAAACCTGAGTTCTGTTTTATATGTAGCTATCAAGTATATGGCGGAGAACCATACATAAGGTCTGCTGAAGACATTGCATTTCATGCTGCACTTTTTATAGCTAGACTGAATGGAAGCTATGTAAACTACTATATGGTATGCAGGCCCGGACCTGAGTGCAGCCCAAGCAGCGGCCGCCTCCGGCCCAAATTTCGGAGGCCCAATTTTTATTTTTTTTATATGATATTAAGTACATGTAATATAAAAAAAATTGGAATCCTTCCCAGTTCCAATTCTCTCTGCCTTCTCAAAAAAAAAATTCCCAATTCTCTGAGTCACGTCTGACATCTCCACACAAAATCCGGAATTGGAGATTTCCAAGCCATCGAAACAGCCGATATTCAACAGTCTGAAGATTGCGATGGAGAAAGTCGATAATTTATCCTACAGACTTACAATACTAAATTTGGTTTCTTTTAGAATTTGGATGAGTTCAACTATTAAAGTTTTCAATTTCAATTTGGTTTGCTTCATTGCTTGATCTTCCCAGGCAGTAGGAGTGTAGGACAAATCTCCATTTTTTTTTTTGCCATGTTGGTGTTTATTGATTTTTTCGTATTAAAGTACACTACCAGAAAAGGGGTCATAGCCGACGACGCCATCTCGTCGGCCGTTTCCATTAAATCGTCGGCTATACTCATAGCCGACGAAGTATCGTCGGCTATTCCGTCGTCGGGAATGCCCCGTCGGCTATAGTATAGCCGACGACACTGAGGCTAAGTCGTCGACTTATAAACCACGAAGTATAGCCGACGATAGAGTCGTCGGCTATTATGAGAACATTGCCGACGATAGAGTCGTCGGCTATAACTCTCCCCTAACCCCTAAACCCCGAAGTATAGCCGACGACTATATCGTCGGCAATGTTCTCATAATAGCCGACGACGCTATCGTCGGCTATAAGTCGAGGCATAGCCGACGAATTAATTCGTCGGCTATAACCTTCGCCGGCACCGGAAATGGCTTATTTTTGCCGGAAGCCGGGAGGTTATAGCCGACGAAATATGGTCCATTTCGTCGGCTATAACCCCTAAATATTTTTAAAAAATTTATAAATTTTGCTCGGGCCCAATTCCACTTCGTCTTCGGTTTGCCTGCAGAAAATCCACAAATGTACATCCAAATAACCAACAAATATCCACATCAATCCATCCGTAATATCCTACTGTACAAACCCCCTAACTAGCCATCTACGTACACTAACTACTCATCACCCCCTAAATGGATGGCGTCGTCGACGGGATCGCTCGAGTTCCGGTAGCTATGGCTACCCTGATCGCCTGGCGTACTCCGATGCGGGGGAGGAGTGGGGACGACGAAATCGGGCATCTGTGGCGGAGGCGGGGGCTCCTCTCCAGCTCGCTGGGCCTCCCAAGATTGCCGCATCCATCGGTACATCTCCGCCGCGGCCGCGTTGCTGGCCAGCTGCACCGAAGCCTGCTGCTGGAGCGCCTCCACCGCCCTCGCCAAATCCGCCTGCGTCCTCTGCAGCTCTGTCTGCAAGTCTCTCCTTGTCGAAGCCGCACGCTGCGTGCTGGGATTGGCCGGCGTGTACTTCAGAACCCCATCTCCCGCCGCGCCTAGGCCTCTCTGGTAGAAGTAGTTGTTGCCAGTCCCTACCGCCGCGTGCATGATCTGAGAGGCCAAGCGCGGCTCAAGGGTGTCGATCGTGGAGGCAAACTGCACGATCGCCTCGTCGGACGCCCCTTCCCCCAGCGTCTCTCGCGCGATCCTCAAGGTGATCGCGTCGGTCTCCGCATCTATTCTCGCCTAATTGACAAGAAAATATAATAAACGAATTAATAAAAAAATATATATAAATTAATTTAATGAAACACTTTTATTGAAGATGGGCGAATACTTACCACTTGGTCGGGACGGTCCGGATACATCTGCGCATGAATCCACGACAGCGGGCTCGGCGGTCGGTCCCTCCTTGCAATCTCTGCCCACTGCCTCCAAGAGTGGGTGCCGCCGTGGTGGGGGTGCTCGTTCCTCTTGCGGATGTCGCTGTTCGTCTTCGAGATTTTCTTTATTATAAGAACGAACATATAAACGCAAACATAAATTTGCAAGTAACTTAAAATATTAGGAACTAACCAAAAAAAAATTATTAACTAATTTAGTTACTAACTAATTTAGCTTAATTAGTAACTAACTAACTAACTAATTTAATTTAGTAACTAACTAACTTACTAACTACCTAATTTAATTTAATTTAATTTAATTTAGTAACGAACTAACTAACTATGTAACTAACTAACTAACTTAATTTAATAACTAACTAACTATCTAATTAATTTAATTTAGTAATTACATAATTTAATTACTAAATAACATTAAAAAGTTATAGACTAGGCTAAATTTTCTTACCGAGACCCTGTCGCTCTCGAAGTAGGCTACCAGCCATAGCCACTCATACTCCCTGTACCGAAACTCGTGGGGGGTTGCACCTCGCCCCAAGCCCTTCTCCACATGGTACGTCCTGTGGTGCGTCGACAGCTCGTTCTTCCACTCGGAGTACCTATATTAACAGAACACAACTGTTAGATATATTCGTACATCTTTAATCGTCTTTAATCTAACTCGAATGATAGTAAAATAACGCGAAACACATAACCTGTTCTTCAGCTGCTCGTCTCTCCACCAGTCCAAGGTAGGATGGACTCTAAACCATTGCTGCAATATTATAAATTAATTAGAAAATATTTTTATATAGTTATAAGGACTCAATTCATAAATGTTTATTTTCTATAATAAAAATACGATTTAACTCACCGACAGTGCATTGTACACTCGCGCCTTGATGTCATCGTGCACAGAGCCCCAGTCGGGCCACAACATTGGGACCCTGTCCCGCACGATCATGCCCGTCGCGTTGATATACTTGGTCGTGGTTTCTCTCCTCTCGATCGGGCGTCCATCCTCACCGGGACCGGGCAGGATCTCCCTGATCCCACCGGCAAGTTCCCTCTCCAGGGTCGACATGTTCGCTGGCCCTCTGGTCCTTCTCGTCCCCGCGGGTTTATTTACGAGGACGCCTGTTTCATAATTAAAATGAATGCATGCCTAATAAAAATTCCGTACTAACTAACTAATTGACTAACCAACTACGTACATAATTTACTAACTAACTAATTTAATTTAGTAATTAACTAACTAAATAATTTGCTAAATAATTTAATTTAATAACTAACTAGCTAAATTAAATTAATTTACTAAATAATTTAATTTAGTAACTAAATTAACTAGCTAAATTCTTTAATTTACTAACTAATTTAAATTACTAACTAACTAACACATTTAATTTACTAACTAACTAACTAATTTAATTTAATAACTAACTAACGACCTAATTAATTTAATTTACTAACTAACTATGAACTAAGCTTCGACGTAGTTAAATAATTAATTAAACAATCTAAATAATTAATTAAACTAACTAATTACCTGCGTCGTTGTACTGTTTGTCCTTCTCACGAACACACCACAGGCCGCGGCAGTCCTCTGAGTCGAATGGCCTGTGGACGTAAGCCTCCTCCCAGGGAATCTCGTGCGGTCGGTCGTGCCTCCAAATCTGCCTCCCCCTAGCGTCGTACTCGGGGATGGCAGGGAGGAACTGGACCATGTACATCCCCGATGGCGGAGACATACGGGGCGTGGACCCTGAGGGGCCTGATCCCCCTGTCGGTGGGCCCTGTCGCTGTGGACGCTGTCGCTGTGGGGGGACAGGGAGCATCTCTGGAGGGTCCTGATCGTTGCGTGGTGGGGTCGGCTGCCGATCCTGGAACAGTGCTGAAGTGCAGTGGGGTCTGGAGGGTGCGACTGTGCGTCCTCCTCTGACGCTCGAGATTGGGCCCGCTCCCGTCGACTCATACGATGAGCCCCCACGTGTATCGCTCGGGGTAAATCCCATCAACGTCTCCTCGAGCCTGTTCATTGGCCAGCGTAGGCTCCGACGACCGCTGGGTCCGCCCCCCCCCACGGCTGTGTCCTACCTGAGCTTCGGGGTCGCTCTCGCTCAGTCTGGCAATCCAGCGGTCTACAACGCGGAGATTTTCTGCACAATTAGTATATAAAATCCATAAATTTCACAACAATTCCACAAAAAAATAAAAAACTTCATTAAATATATATATACCTAATTATATATATACCTAAATATATTTATACCTAATTATATATATCTATTCTGAAATATATATATATATATATATATATATATATCCTCCTAAAAATTCAGTATATATAACACAAAAAAAAATAAAAAACTTCATTAAATATATATATACCTAATTATATATATACCTAAATATATTTATACCTAATTATATATATATTCTGAAATATATATATATATAGATATATATATATATATATCCTCCTAAAAATTCAGTATATATAACACAAAAAAATAAAAAAATTCATTAAATTTATATATACCTAATAATATATATACCTAAATATATTTATACCTAATTATATATATATATATATATATATATATATATATATATATATATATCCTCCTAAAAATTCAGTGTTAATTCCACAAAATTAAAAAAAATTCCACAAAATTCACAATTAGCCCTAAAACACTTATACCTAAATCATTTAACCCTAAAAAACAATTAACCCTAATTCAATCAAAAAAATTCTAATTCAAAACCCTAAATAATTCAATAAATCACAATGAGGGAGAGCCGGGACTACCTGAAATGGTGGTGCGACGGGGACGAGGTCCGGTGGTGGTGCAGTGCGGCGGCGACGGCGGCTAGGGGCGGCGGCTGCGTTCGCACCTGTTCTGGAATGGGTGAAGGTTGGGAAGGACGGGGAGGGGTCGGGGAGGGGTCGGTGGTGGTCGGGGAGGGTCGGGAGGGCTCGGGGAGGGTCGGTGGTGGTCGGTCGGCGTCGGGGAGGGTCGGGCGGCGATTAGGGTTTTGAGGGGATTCTACCGAAAATGAGGGAAAACGGTCTGCTTCGCTTTAAATCGAAGGACTATAGCCGACGATGTCCATTTTAATTCGTCGGCTATACTATAGCCGACGAATTTCGTCGGCTATACTCTGTTTTGAAATCCGGGCCGGGCCGAAGTTGGGCTTTGCGAGCCGAGGTACGGGCCAGGCCTTGGGCTGTGCGGGGGGCGGGCCAGTTATAGGCGACGAATTTAGCCATTTCGTCGCCTATAGTATGAATTTCGTCGGCTATACCTTTAATATCGTCGGCTATACTTCACGCGCTCAGCAGCCGTGCGATCTCCCCCATCCAACGGCGGACAATGAAACGGCGCGGATCGCAAGAGTTTAGCCGACGAAGTTAAATATTTCGTCGGCTATTCCTTGGTCAAATTACAAAGTCAAACCTCTAAACGCTTTAAAACGGCAATTGGGCCGTCTAAATGACGTTTTTTGGCCTGACCTTCAACAGAGAATAGTTTCAAATCGATGCGACGCAACTAATCGTATAAAAATTTTCCTCAAAATATTTACCGACCGTCAGGCTACCCATAGGAAAACGGAAGTAAAAAACAGCTAACCGCAACATTCGGCACACAGATTTTGTCGGAATCTTCTCATTTTTCAACCGTAGACGTATTTCAATATTTCGGTCATATATTATTTCACGACACATTTGCATTTGAAGGGTCTACGTATAGTAACTATTTGAAACTATACATTCACTTAAACACTTAGTAAACAAGTTAAGGAACATTAGTGCATATGTTACGATTTTGAATCTAAAAGTTTGGAAAATCTATTCCAACCGTCAGATATCACCGTTAAGATTAAATACATGTATGAAAAAAAATCCAACTACATCTGACAACGTTAAAGGCTCGATCGGGACGGTCAAACTACAAAGTCAAACCTCTAAACGCTTTAAAACGGCAATTGGCCCGTCTAAATGACGTTTTTTGGCCTGACCTTCAACAGAGAATAGTTTCAAATCGATGCGACGCAACTAATCGTATAAAAATTTTCCTCAAAATATTTACCGACCGTCAGGCTACCCATAGGAAAACAGAAGTAAAAAACAGCTAACCGCAACATTCGGCACACAGATTTTGTCGGAATCTTCTCATTTTTCAACCGTAGACGTATTTCAATATTTCGGTCATATCTTATTTCACGACACATTTGCATTTGAAGGATGAAGCAATGGTTTCGGTCAATATACTTTAGCCGACGAATTGCAAGTCGTCGGCTATACTTTAGCCGACGACCTTCAACGTTTTGTCGTTAGCCGACGACTTGCATATTAAATTACCCAGAATGGGCATTATAGCCGACGAAGTATGGTCCATTTCGTCGGCTATAATGCTTATCTTTCTGAAAATTTGCCATTTAGGGCCTGAAAATTGCCTATTTCACCTGATAAATTCCTGAACATCACACAAACAATTCAATACAATTTCCCATAAACTCCGAAAACGGTAATTAAGGACAAAAATGTATTCATACATGCATGCACTATCGTACACAAATACATACATAAATAGTATACTAAGGATGATAATCAGAATCATCCTCATCACTTGAGTCAGACGTAGTATAGTAGTTAATATCTGGCAACCGGTGCTCGTACTCGTCGTCTGAGTCATCGTCTGCCTGAGATAGACGATTCAGATTAACATCATACATGGGCACCTGATCCCTAGGAAGTCGAACCACTCTGCCCGGCGTCACATTATTATCGCGGATGGTGGAGGATTCCGGAATGTCGACGGCGTCCGGCTCTTGGTATGCGGTCGCTTCTTGACACTCTGTGCTCACACCAAGTGTGGTAGCACTGTATATGTCTCGCTGAGACACATGGTTAACTACCTTCCACGTGCCTTTGTTCAATGGATCATCAAGATAAAAGACTTTTTTGGCCGCTGTGGCGAAAACAAAGGGGTCATCTTCATACACACTAGTGGCGGTATTCACCGAAAGTATGTCGTACTGATCGGTCCTTATGCGGTGCGGCCTAGTATCAAACCATTGACACTTGAACAAGTGGACTTTCATGCGGTTCCCATAAATGAGTTCAACAACTGACTGTAGGACACCGTAATAATCCTCGCCCCCCTCTGCACCATCGACCATCACCCTACAATTCTGTGTTTTGCGTTCCCCGTCTCTAGCTTCACATATATACTTAACGCCGTTGACATCACACATTGGGCGGACTGTGGAAGATATCGGCTTCATCGACAACAGCCTCAATTCCTCTGAGTAATTTCTATGACCACCCTTCGCAGCCACGTGCATCAGCTGAAAAATATAACTCAAATCACTTGGTGTGTTTATGATTAAAGAATAGGGAACTGTAAAAGAAAGCCATCTAATATATATATTTATACACTTACCCATTGTGGAAAATAGTCTGCAAACGTCGTGTTGTGGTACTCGAGATCACCGCCAACTTCCTTGCAGTTAAGATGGGTTCGTTTCCAATATTGTACCTCCGGACAGTTTATTAGAACCCACCAGTGGGCAATCCCTACCTCATGGTCAGGCAACTTGTCCACACCCTTCTTCTTGAAGCTTCCGTATGGTAGAACATCGTTGGCGACGATAGATAGGTTGAACTCGGGGTCATCTCAACTTGGATGTTGTGGGGGGTCCTCCATCGCTCCCAAGTACAACTTGGCGTACGTTACACACTCATGCGCAATGTAAGCTTCAGCAATACACCCCTCAGGCGCAGATTTATTGTGCACATATTTCTTGTAGTCTCCAAGTTGTCTGCAAGGTTAACAAGTGCATGTTAAGAGCATGCAAATTTTATTTAAAAACATGTATAAATCAAATTTATGAATAACATGTACCTTTCGATGGGATACATCTAAGTGTAGTGTACGAGACCGGTAAGCAACAATTGTTGGGGAAGATGGATCATCAGGTGAGGCATGATGTCAAAGAAGTTTGGGGGAAATATCCTCTCGAACTTGCACAAGATAAAAACGATTTCCTCATGCATTCTCATGAGGTCTGATTTTCTAACTTCTCTAGCGCATGCCTTCTGGAAGAATCTTGACAACGCCACCAACGGCTCAACCACTTCATCCTCCAAGTACGCTCGAATGAAAATAGGGAAGAGGCGTTGAAGCAGTACATGGCAGTCGTGACTCTTCAATCCGTACATCTTGTTGTCTCGGTAGTTAACACACTTGCTTATGTTACCCGCATAGCCATAAGGATACCTGCATAGCCATTAACAACAATTAGATTTCATGCAGTCGCATGCTTCTGGAATACATGCCTAATAAAAAGTTACCTGACATTACTCAGCCATCCAAAGATTTCATGTTTCTGGTCCCTGGTGACGGTGTAAGGAGCTTGGGGCATTTTGCTCCTGCCCTCTCTCAACCACAAATGGTCCCGCAGTCCCATATTTCTCAGATCAACGCGTGCCTTGGGGGTGTCTTTTGTTTTCTTCTCCCAATTCAAAACTGTGCCAACCACGGCTTCACCCACGTTCTTCTCTATATGCATGACATCCAGGTAGTATCTGGTAGCCAACCTGGCCCAATAAGGAAGTTCCCATAAGATGCTCTTGTGTGACCAGAACCTATACCGATCCGGCCTCTCTGGAATCGTGCGCAACACATCGGGATGATTGCTAAGCGGACCAAAGTCATACTCATTCAACACTGCCAATATTTCCTCCCCTGTCCATCGCTCCGGTGCCCAGCCCCTTTCTTCAGTCCCATCAAAAGTCTGTGCATCGTCCCTAAATGGATGGTCATGCGGAAGCCAACAACGGTGACGCATCTGGACAATCTTGCTGCAATGAGGACTGGAGCAATCAACAGTCATGCACTCTGAACAAGCCCTGTAACCCCTGGTGACGCTGCCCGACAACATACCCCTCCCAGGAAAGTCACTGATCGTGCCAACAAGCATGGCACGCATCCGGAACATCTCATTTTTGAACCGGTCGTAGACCAGGTGGCCTTTCAGACTCAAGTACCGAAGCTCCTCAATTACGGGTCTCAAATACACATCGAGACACTTTCCCGGATAACCTGGGCCTGGAATCAACAATGTGAGCATGTTATATTTGTTGACAGTAGCCGCAGAGAGGCTACAGCAGGCCCACAGACCCGCAGCAAGTGCACCAGGACCCGGCCCAAGGGTCGGGACCGGATCACCAGCACCCGGCCTCGGGGCCTGGCACTCTATCCTGCCTCCAGGGACCCAGGGGCCGGGGGCGCCGGCCTGCCTAAGAGGGCACCAGAAGGTATAAACAGAAGGGAACCAGTCCCACATCGAAGAGTAAGGCCAGCCCTTACCTCCAACCACCTATATATGGGCCCCAACTACCCTCTTTATGAGGTAACTTGTCTCTCTCCCTGCTTACATACGTGCCTTGGTTATATATATTCCAACTATACTAACTTAGGCATCGGAGAGGTGAAGGCCGGCCTGCCCGGTATTCCCCTTAGTAAGCAGGATTGCAGGAGATCGAGTTGGATTCATCAAGTATCTACTAGACCCCCGGGTTTAGGCAGAAACAATTGGCGCCGTCTGTGGGAAGCTTGAACAAAAAGTCGTGTAGAACAACACCGTTGGGAAAAGTTCAGAGATGAATCAGGAAAAAGGTACCGCCGAGGAGGGACGCCTTGCAGTAGTGCAGACACTCACCTCCACCCCAGCCGTCACGCGGGAGCCGCGCGGCGACCGGGGCAACGGTCAGGACGGAGAAAGTTATGGGGGACCATCCGGCGTACCGGATCCCCACCGCGACAGCTCACGAGGTAAGGGCCCGGCAGAGGAGGAAGACAGTCCGGAGCGACGGGGCTTCGCCTTAACGTTCTCAGATGATTCAAGTGATCGATCTGAGAGCCCGGACCGGGACCCCACGTACAGCCCCAGCCATAGCAGTATGGCGAGAGAATTACGGGCGATGGCCGCAGAGGTCAGTCGTCTGAAAGAGGAGAGCGACAGGGACAGAGCTAAGTCCAACGCTCGGTAGAAAGAAATGGAGGCGGTGAATACTGCCCTGGTGGCCGCCCTGGAGAGGGGACAGCAGCGCAGTGATGCCATGGTCGAGGCACAGGTGACACTCCCGCCGATCCAACCTCAACACGCCGATGGAGGGCAGTCTTCGGGCGCTCGACCCGGTGATCCCATACGGCAGAAGTCGCCACCAGGCGCAGGCCCGTTGAAGAGCGCGACGACCTCCCGCCAGCCCGACACTTCATCAGTGGATGAAGCTGAGACACCAACCGCGTGAGCGCTGCAGATGCTGGCCGATACCGTGTCGAACTTAAAGGCCCAAATAGAGGCTAACGAGAGAAGAGCCGCGCGGCCGATGGAGGGCGCCCGGTTTAATGAGCGCATGGGTCCCTTTTCGCACCGGGTGATGGAGTCGGGAAGATCTGGCAACCAGAAGTCCCTCAAGCTCACCTACTCAGGGTCCGGCTGCCCGTACCAGCATCTGGACAGCTTCCGGTCCCAAACCTGCGCCAAGGGATACTCCGACGCAGTCTGCTGCAACATCTTCCAGGAAACTTTGTCCGGAGAAGCACTCAGCTGGTTTTACGAGCTTCCGGCAAACTCGATCGAGGCGTTCGAGCAGTTAGCCGACCGGTTCGTAGGCCGCTTCATCCTCCGAGTCGAGGGAGCCCGAACATCGACCATCCTCTTCAATTGCAGACAAGCCCCCGGAGAGGAGCTGAGAACCTTTGTCAACCGCTGGCAGACGGCTACGGCCGGAGTTCGGAATCTGGACAAGGGCATCGCCGAGATGGCGTTTAAGCAAGGGCTCCGAGCGGGCAAGTTTTCCTACGCCGTCCGGGTAGAACTCCCGCAGGGGTACGACGAGTTGATGGCTATGGCCATCCGGCATGCTCAGGCCGATCATGAGACCTATGGGCACCATCTGCAGAAGAGGAAGCGGGATGAGCAACAGGAAGACCATCCCCGGGAAGAGAATCCCCCGCCCGCCCAGGAAGCCAAGCCCAATCAGCGGACCGATAACCGCACCGCTCGGCCCAGCCGGAACGCCAACAACAGAAACTGGCCGCAGCGGCAGCAGAGGTCCTATTCTGATAAGCCTCAGAATGAGCACAAGCCGGCGCCGTTCCGCCAAGAGCGCCCCCCTAGCAATCATGTCAGCACCACCACCGGCTGGTCAAAAAGTCTTCACCGCTCTCACCACTTCCTACAAGGATATCCTACTTGAGAACGGGAGTGTCATTCCCCTACCGCCCCCGAGAAGGTTCCCGAAGGGGAAACTTACAATGGCGCAGACGGGCAAGTACTGTTCGTACCATGATGAGGCTACTCATCGAACGAACAAGTGCTACGCTCTCAGGGCAGCGGTGCAGGTCTTGATTGATAACGGCCAGCTCCAGCGGTACGTGGGGAAAAGAGGAACATACCCCGACCGGGAACATGACCAGTCCTGGTAAAACCCGCTAGTCCGAGCGGTTAGTTTGGCATAGTTCGCGGTTCAACCGCTGTAAAAACATATATATGCAAACTACCTTTGAGAAAATTTCACCGGCTCTGCCAGTTCCAGTATATTCATAATCAAGCAAGTATACAAGCAGTAACCGATCCGGAAAGATTACAAGGAAAATGGCAAGAAAACCCTAAGGAGCTACGACTCCGCCTTCGGCAGAGAGTCCGCCAGCCTCTCCTGCGGTACCCTCGTTGTTAACACCAGTTCCGGTGTTGACTCCGGCTCGGGCAGACTCGGCACCGTTGGTAAAAGAATCCAAGTCCGAGCGAATCGCTTCACCCGGCTGCTCCTCTACCGTCCCCTGATGGATGTCCGACTACTCATGGATATCTCCTTCAGCAGCAGTCGACATCAGGGAAGTGTCTAACCATCCCTTCCCCACCCATTCCATGTACGCATCCGAGATGCCCTCTTCCCTGGCCTTTACCAGAAACTCCAGGAACTGATCGCTCTCGCGGTATTTGAGAACGACCCGCTCGCAGAGTTCCGGGTCATCTTCCCCGGCCGGAGTAGCAGAGGCGGCGCGCAGAGCAGCAACCCCCACTTGGAACTCGTCCACCTTGGACTCCAGTTCCGCCCTCTCCTTCTCCAGGAGCCGGTTCTGCTCCGCCAGTTCGGCCCTCTCCTTCTCCAGGATCGGGTTCTGCTCCTCCAGCTTCTTGGCCCTCTCCTCCGATCTGGCCTTCTCCCGGTCCGAGCGAGACTTCTCCACCTCCAGGCGCTGCCGGGTCTCGGATAGAGCAGTTATCTGTCTCTGCAGCTCCGACAGCCCCTCGCTCGCGTCCGGTTCGTACAGACTGTACAGCAACTGTGCAACACCAAAGAGTTAGTCAAGCAGCAAAAGAAAAACAAGCTACAGGCAGTACAGTGGTACCGCGCGGTATTTACCAGGAGGACGGATTCCTTACATTTTGGACGATTCCCGCCCGCCAAGGCTCCAGCAACCCCGGGTCTGTCCAGACCAAGGCCGGCCAAGTCCGCCGCCACTTGTCGGGCGATTGCA
Organism: Potentilla sterilis; assembly: GCA_963682095.1. Classification (NCBI taxonomy): domain Eukaryota; kingdom Viridiplantae; phylum Streptophyta; class Magnoliopsida; order Rosales; family Rosaceae; genus Potentilla; species Potentilla sterilis. Next base: position 24,889,834 of record OY821764.1, read on the forward strand.
CCATCCGGGCTTCCCCTTGATGCATCCGCAGGCGCTGGACTACTCTGCCGAGCAGCAGCAGCAGCATTCTCCCCAGCAGCGTTGGTCTGCGCACCGCTGGTAATCCTGAACCGTTTGGCCAGGTTCTCCCGTGCCGACCCGCCGGTAAGCGTCACCAGTGCGGCGGAAGGAACGTCCCCGACCTTCTGTTTCTCTCCCCGGCTTTCCGGAGAAGAAGATCGTGCGCTTACGGGGGCGACGCGGGCCACGTGCCGCACAGCCACCGGCCGGTTGGGAACCCTGTTCATCCCACCAGGAATCCTCACTGTCCCCCCGGTGCTATTGCCCTTTCCAGGAGCCAAGAGGCCTGCGGCATGATGGGTCTTCACCCGCTTCAGGACATAGGCGTCCTCATCGACGTCCATAGCCCTCGGCTCCGCATGAGTCGTAAGCCGGCCGGACCCGTCCTCCACCGACGTCCGCGAGACGATCTCGGCCTTCTCCTTCAGCTGGTTGAGGAGATCTTCCCCGTCCATGGAGAGAGTGGTTTCGGGCTTGATAGTCGCCCGGGAAGAAGCACCTGCAAGTAAAGCAAACAGTTAGTATTTTGCAAAGCTAGCACAAAGTATCACCGCTCAAGGGCTCCCTACGCACCGGGACCCCGCCCAAGCTGGTAGTATTCCAGCACTTCTCGTCGGATGAAGTTGTAGGAACTCCGTTCCAGATCCTCCCAACATCCGGTTATGGTCGAGATCCTCTCACGCTCCAGATTGGACAGCTCGTACGACTGGTCGCCAATGGGTTGGAAGGCGCCAGGAACACAGTACATTCTATTCCTCACCTGCCACTTCCCGCCCACCATCACCACCTTCTTCCTCCAGCTGTTGTCTACCCATGAAGGCATATTGGTGACGATCGGTGGAGGCTTCCGACTGTTGAAGGACAGGCAACCCTGGGACCCCTGCTTCCTGGAGTACGACAGCCTGTACAAGGTCCGAAACTCGTTTACCGTGGGTATATTCATCCCGGAGAACTCGTACAAGCAGCCGAGGCTCAGTAGTCGTCTCCACTGGAGCCCAGGAAGCTGCGCGGGCGACACTTGCAGCGCGCTAAGCATGTACTGCACGTAGTGTGGCAGCGGGAACGAGAGTCCATGCCGGAATTGATCCTGATGCGCGGCAACCCAACCTTCTTCCGGGTTGCAGGCTGACTCTCCAGGATTCAAGGGCCGTAGCAGAACGTATCCGGGATACTCCACGCTTCCCGCAACGCTTCAATCTCTTCAGGGGTCATGCTCTCCTCCGGTTCATCACACACCACAGCGTGCTTCCCACTGCCAATGGTGTAGCTCGCAACCGGAGCATCTGCAAGGCACACCCCGTGCGGTATTTCAGTCTCCGAGGATTCAGCCCCGGAAGACGAAGACGAGGACAGAGTCGAAACCCTGCTCCAGGAGCAGTCAACGACTTCGGTCTCCGGAGATTCCGAACTGAGCCAGTCGTCCAGCCTCTGCGCGTATCGTCCACGAGGGGACCTCTGGCAGCCGATTCGGAAGCCCGGTCAGAACCTGAAGACGACATCTTAACCTAGGGGAAGAACACAAAACCCTAGCGCTCGTCAGCAACAGGCTACAAACAACGCCTTCTACGGCCTCTCCCCAAGTTCGCCGCAAAGCAGTTCCGTCAGCGGCAGAGATCCCTCCCCCCCCCCCCCCCCCCCCCCGCCGCAAAACAACAAAGCCAAAAACAAGAACAACACCGGGGCAAAGAAATCAAACAAACTTACCGATTAGTATGCTCAACCGAGGACAATCGGCCCTGGGAAGGCAGCGCGCAATGGTAGGGAGCGTTCAAGAAAACGGATCTCGCAGGGCAAGAAGGGCTCAGAGTGGTCGCCGGATTTCTCTCTTTCTCTCAGTTTCTCTAAAGCAATAAGCAACAACAGAAAGAAGAGCAGAAGAGGCCCTTTTATAGAGGGGACCAATGCCCTAGGCAATCGAAATCCCTCCAAAACTAGTCATAGCAACTCAAACGCCTGCGAATCCAGGCCCTACATCTCAAGACCGCCCCGCACTGGCACGTGTCCCAGCATTGGTAACCTCCCCATGCCATCATAACTGACGGGACTGATGGACTTCCTCCTTAAATGCATGTCAGCCACTTGTCCCACACGCTGGCGACAGGAAGGTAGGAGCGGGAATCAAGGAGTCAGGCCCTCCCACTTCCCCAGATTCCACGCTTGCACGACAATCTTCGCTGTATATCTCGAAGACCTCTCTCGCGGTTATGATCATCCAGCCGCTTGGAGAGCACCCATCCGGGTATGAAGCCTCGTCTCGATATGGCTTGACGCCCGGTCGAGGGCCGCCCGGCACCATGGCAGTTCGCGGTTATGATCATTCAACCAGCTGCATGGCTTCTTCGCTGAATATCTCGAAGACCTCTCTCGTGGTTATGATCATCCAACCGCTTGGAGAGCACTCATCCGGGTATGAAGCCTCGTCTCGATATGGCTTGACGCCCGGTCGAGGGCCACCTGGCACCATGGCAGTTCGCGGTTATGATCATTCAACCGATTGCGTGGCTTCTTCATCGCGTATTACTGGAGGCCTCGTCTCGATATGGCATGTCGCCCGGTCGAGGTCCGTCCAGTCGCATCTCACTGGGGGGGACTCGTCTCGATATGGCAGAACGCCCGGTCGAGTTCCGCCCACCGGTTACGACGCATCCAACCGGCTCGAGAGCATATTCCGGGAATAGGATCCACCCGGCCCCATGGCACTTCACTGGGGGACTCGTCTCGATATGGCAGGACGCCCGGTCGAGTACCGCCCAGTACCATGGCTGACCCCGGTCATGAGAACATTCGACCGGCTTGGGCTTTATACACCCGGGTGAGTTTACATCTAACCCATGTACGCTTGTCCAGCAGGATAAAAACTCTGCATCGCACTAGCTGCGGCAAAAGGGGGCTGCACGGTGAGCTTTGTCACCTCAACGCCACCCCCCTACCAGGAACATAATGCACCTGGCCCATGGCATCTCACTGGGGGGGACTCGTCTCGATATGGCAGGATGCCCGGTCGAGTTCCGCCCAGCACCATGGCTGACACCGGTCGAGAATATTCGACCGGCGGGCTTATAACCCCGGGTGAGTTTGCATCTAACCCATGCACACTTGTCCAGCAGGATAAAAACCCTGCATCGCATTAAAAGGCAATCAAACATGGGGCTGCACGGCGAGCTTTGTCACCTCAATGCCACCCCCTTACCTCAACGCTTATTCAACACAAGCTGAGAAGAACTAGCAAGTGTTCGCTGGTGCTTCAAATAGGCCGCAACACCAGGGTAATCTCCATATGGATTACCTAGCAATGGGAAACTCGTCCCGATATGGCAGGACGCCCGGTCGAGTTTCCATACTCCTGGACTCGTCTCGATACGGCAGAACGCCCGGTCGAGGTCCAGTACTGAAGTTCACCTGGGACCCGTCTCGATATGGCAGAACGCCCGGTCGAAGTCCCATGAACTTCACCCCGTCCGTTTCAACAGTTCGCCCGGTAGAGGCTCAGTGAATCCCGTTTCGGCAGCTCGACCGGTAGAGGCTCAGTGAACTCCGCTCCGCTTCGATTCCGCAGATCGCCCAGTTGAGGCCCAGTGAAGCTCCGCTTCGTACCGATAGGGCAGAGTGCCCGGCCGAAATTCCGTGCACATTCCTTGCATGGCGGATTTCAACGCCTCATTATCATCCCATGCACAAGTCTCTTGCATGGCGGATTTCAACGCCTCATTATCATTCCATGCACGCATCTATTGCATGGCATCATGGCATCATCTCATGCTCATAACACCGCAACACTTACACATGTTACTGCTTATATTGCAAGTGTGCTTATAAACTATTGCTTCCCATCGGTAACAGGTACTCACCTCGGTCACGCCCAATCTTTAACGCGGACTTGGGGGACTGGGCACCGGTAGGTTGGTAGCCCTGCGGGTCTGCGGGACAAAAGCAAGACAGATTTAAGTCCCCATTCAAGATTGCACTTGACCGGGAACTTGGGGGACTTGTTGACAGTAGCCGCAGAGAGGCTACAGCAGGCCCACAGACCCGCAGCAAGCGCACCAGGACCCGGCCCAAGGGTCGGGATCGGATCACCAGCACCCGGCCTCGGGGCCTGGCACTCTATCCTGCCTCCAGGGACCCAGGGGCCGGGGGCGCCGGCCTGCCTAAGAGGGCACCAGAAGGTATAAACAGAAGGGAACCAGTCCCACATCGAAGAGTAAGGCCAGCCCTTACCCTCAACCACCTATATATGGGCCCCAACTACCCTCTTTATGAGGTAACTTGTCTCTCTCCTTGCTTACATACGTGCCTTGGTTATATATATTCCAACTATACTAACTTAGGCATCGGAGAGGTGAAGGCTGGCCTGCCCGGTATTCCCCTTAGTAAGCAGGATTGCAGGAGATCGAGTTGGATTCATCAAGTATCTACTAGACCCCCGGGTTTAGGTAGAAACAATATTCCTTCTTCATGCACATCCACGGTGGAAGGTTGTACGGAATCAAAATAACTGGCCACACACTGTACTGAAGCTCTTTCTTGCCAAAAGGGTTGAAACCGTCGGATGATAGCCCTAGCCAAAAATTTTGAACCTCTGATGCAAATTCAGGAAACTCCAACACATTCTTCTTCCAAGCCTCTCCGTCGGCGGGATGTCTAAGGGTGTCATCGTCAGGCACATTCCTCTCAGCCCACCATCTCATAGGTTCGGCCGTGAAAGCACACATGAACAACCGCTCAAGCCTATCAATCAGCGGGAAGTACCGAAGTATCTTCACAGCTTTCTTGTTCCCTTTAGGAGTGAACTTATACCGCTCTGTATTGCATACTGGGCAGTATTCAAGATCTGCAAGTCCTTCCCCGTAAAACAGAACGCAATCGTATCTGCATGCATGAATCTTGATGTAGGAAAGGACGAGATCTTTAAGGATATGTCGCACCTTATGATGACTGGTAGGAAGCCGATGTCCGGGGGCATCGCCCCACCCCATATCTTCAGTCAATCATCAACCGATTTGACAGTGCCTTTGTTCTCCTTTTTGATCTTCATCACTCCCATGACAGATTCAAGGACAGTCTTACCGCATCCGGGGTACAACGGAGTCTGTTGCAATGCGATCAGGTTGTTGTACTTTTCCATACCACTTGTGTTGACCGGTGATCGGGGTAATGACTCGAGTGACTCAATATCAGGGAAACACTCCATCTCCGGAGGAGGGAGTTGCACATCTGGTGCTTCATCAAAGACACCGCTCTCACGTGGAAACATATCGTTGATCCAGTTCGTTGTTGGATCATTGGACGAACTCCCTCTCTCGGCAAATTGTCCATGATCATGAGGACCCGCAAACTCTGGTTCACCATGATAAATCCAATTAGTGTATAGGACCCAAAATTCATATATAGCCAGATGTTGCTCTACTTTCTCTATGGAAAAACGTTGTCGTGGGCTGGCACACTTGCAGTTTTTACACGGGCAATAATGAAGTGTAGTGTCTCCACAGTTAGCCATCACAAATTCCAGGAAACTCCTAACTCCATCATGATACGCCTGATCCCATCTTCCAAGGGTAATCCAACTCTTGTCCATCCTGTAAATTCAATAAATAAATATAATTATATATAGATATGTATATATGCACGTACTACGTACGTACTAATTAATTAAAAAATTCATCATTACACACATATATATATATACAGTGCTTCTCGGCTACGGACGTCCGCACGCACTCTTCACCGTGCGGATGCGGCGTATCCGGCCACCGGCGAGGCGGCGCCGGTGGCCGGATACGCGACATCCGCACGGTGCGGACGTCCGCATCTGAAAAACTCTCTCTCTCTCTCTCTATATATATATATATATATATATATATACACATCCCTAAATTAATTAAAACATCGTCAATCTCCCTAATTAATTAAACACAATATATTTTTTATATATACCAACAATATATTTTTAATTACAATTATATTAATTAATATATATATACATTTTTTCATCAAATTCATCTAAAATCACCTCTAAATCAACAATCAATCACTAATCTTCAACAAAACTTCAATTCTATCTAACCAACATATCAACCCATTAATAATCTCATCTCAACACATATATATATCAAATTAATCACACATTTATTCTAATTAAACTCTAAATTAACACACCTCTGCATATAACCAACTAAATCAACACACACAGCAATATACGTACCTTTCAAGCTTATGGCCGAGGTTTTGGACGATTTCAGAGCGTTTTCGAAATTTTTTCGAAAAATTTCGACGAAGTGAGCTCGCTGGTGCAGAATAGATCTGATATAAGGGTTATAGCCGACGAAGACCCTCCTCGTCGGCTATAACAAAAAAAATTTCGTCGGCTATACTTATAGCCGACGACGTCAAGTAATAGCCGACGACTCGTCGGCTATAATATTATAGCCGACGATGTGGCCGACGAAAGAGTAATTCGTCGGCTATAACCCCTTATAGCCGACGAAGTACTCTTTCGTCGGCCGTTTTTTTTCATATCGTCGGTTATGACCCCTTTTCTGGTAGTGATACTAGAGGGCACCAATCTTAAAGTTTGCCTCAGGTCCTCAAATCTCAGGTCCGGGCCCTGATGGTATGTATGAGTTTCGATGATATATTCGTTATTATATATACTTTAATCTACTTAGTTAATTTACATAGTAATTGATATAGTATCATGGTGGAACTAACTTTGGACAAACAAGAAGTCATAACGGGTTATTATGATCAAGCTCCTCTTGATGAATATGGTGAGTATTTTAACAATCATCAATATACATCACTAATTAGAAAAACCATGCCAAATCATTCTTAAGTAAATAGACAATCATATCCCTCTCGATCCAACGGTTCTCCATCATTATATATTTTTAATAAAAAAATCATATTTATAATTTTTTTTATTACAATAATACTTATATTTAAATTTTAAAATATAATTTGAATATTGAATATTTTTGAAAGTATACTTTTTTTTAGGTAAACTGAAAGTATATTTGAATATATATATATATATATATATATATATAATTGGTTCTAAGAAAAAATAAATTCGTCTAAGAAAATCAAATACATACATATATAATTCGTCCAAAATAAATTCGATTTAGATTTATCGGTTTCTTTTTAAATTTTCGTTGAAAAAAAATAATTTGATAGAGAATATACGGTATTTACATTATAGCTAACGAATTAAAGTATTGATGGAGACAGAATTAAGGAATTGATTGTATTAAAAGTCAAGAATTAAATATAAAAGTCAAGAATTATAACTTCCTCATTGATAAACTAAAACGGAATTATTTTTATAGTAAATATCGTACATATAACCCTTAAATAGATTTAATATAGTTCATGTAAGGTAACTAATTCATCTCAATGATTTTTTTTTATTGAAAAATATATAATGATGGAGAACCGTTGGATCGAGAGGGATATGATTGTCTATTTAATAATGATTTGACATGGTTTTTCTAATTGGTGATGTGTCCTAATGACATGACATGCCACATAGCATTGATGCTACAAATCTAAAGCCTCACTGAGACCCCTACCAGTGCCCTATATATATATTACTCATAGAAAATCCTATATATATTACTGATAGAAAATTGTCAATTGTATTTATAGGCCTATGTCTTTCAAGAAGAAAGTGCTGGAAGATGTGTCGCATTTCTAATAAATAACGATGAAAAAACTAATGCTACTGTGCAATTTCGAAACATATCATATTACCTGATGCCAACGTCAATCAGCATTCTACCAGACTGTGAAAAAGTTATTTTCAACACTGCAAAGGTAAGTTACATATAATTTACTCATTTTCTACCATATTTAACAGGCATAATAGCCAAAATACACCCTAAATTTGGCTCAAATTGTCAATTTGCGCACCCCGAACTTGTAATTGTGAAATTTTACCTCCTCAACTTGTCGAAAACTGCCGATTTGCACCCCCTCCGTCAAATCTAACGGTTTCCATCCAATTAAGAGTCATACCTAGCACATGAGGGGTATTTTCGTTATTTTATATTTATTTCATTTTTTAAATAAATTACACAAGAAATTTATTTTTTGTACAATTATGTCTTACTCATAATATTCTTTTCTGATTCTTTTTTTTTTCATTTTTTTTCTTTCAAAATAACGCATACCGTACGTGATATAATTTGTCAATAAGAAAAAATTATATGGATAATTAAAATTGAATTTTCGAACTACTATTTTAATTAATAAGAAACATGATATAATTTGTCTAAGAATAAAGAACTCAAATATCTCAACAAAAATAGTCTTTAGGTCACAAATACAATGATATAATTGTAGAAAAGATTGTACAATAATAAATTTCTTAGGTATTTTTATTAATAAAATGAAATAAATATAAAAAAATGAAAATATCCCTCATGTACAAGGCATGTGACTCTTAATTGGATGAAAACCGTTAGATTTGACGGATGAGGTGCAAATTGGCAGATTTTGACAAGTTGAGGAGGCAAAATTTCGCAATTACAAGTTCAAGGTGCAAATTGACAATTTGAGCCAAGTTCAGGGTGCATTTTGGCTATTATACATGTTTCTGCTCAAACCCTGGGGCCTGGCAGAACCACAATAATAAAGCTATAAAGGACACTGCGAGTATAGTGGTTCACCGTGCCATCGGAGGGTACGGCTACGTCCACTTGGAATCCAGTAGGCGTGGCCAATAAGCCATTGGGTTACAAGGGTGGAATGCCTTAGAACCAAGATCCTTAATACTAAGGGGGAAGCCTCCTATTTATAGGGAAGGAAGGCTCCCTCCTTTACCATGTTTCCAATGTGGGATGCTCACTACACTATTACATATTTCCCTACTCACGAAGCTACTTCAGGCGCCCGGTGGCACTGCTTCCGAGTGCGGCACCGGTGATGTGGAACAATGGAGATGTAGCCGGGGTGCTGGACTACTCGCTAGATGCAGGAAGTAGGACCCCCGATGCGGGTTGCACGGTCCACGAGGTCGCCGGATGTGCTTGGCGGTGCACCATATGTACTGTCAACAATACCTATTTAACATGAAGATTAAACTAAACGGAGAAGCTTATTAACCTAATATATCTCTATATATGTAGCCATGTTTTCTGAAGTTTTCTCTGTTGATCATGGAGTTGATTTAAGCTACTGTAAAACCTCATTTTGCTGTACATAATCACATAATTATGTATGGATAGGTCAATACTAGCTACAACGAAAGAATTACAAGATCGGTTCAAATCTTTGATTCAGTGGATAGATGGGAAGGGTTTAAAGATATCATCCAAAACTTTCAACCTACAATATCTCTACAATCGGATACACTACTTGAGCACATGAACGTAACCAAAGACAAATCTGATTATCTTTGGTATACTATGATCAGGTACATTCATTTATATTTGAAACTTCATTTCCTGATTATCTTTAATTGTTATACATAAAATCATTGCATATAATGTGCTTGAGTTATATGCATGGAATAACAGATTTGAGCACAACATTTCTTGCACTGAACCAGTACTTCGTGTAGAGTCTCTTGGACATGTAACACATGCTTTCGTGAATGGCATATATGCAGCTAAAGCCACTAATCTGCAGTATACTTGTCTACTTGGTCATTTTCTCATTTCGAGTTTGAGGAAAAAAAAAAAAAAACAAAGAGTTTTACAAATTTATTTTCATTATCTCAAAGCGAAAACAAAAATCGATAGTGAATATGGTTGTCTATTTAGCTAATACATGTGTACATAGGTAATTAGCGACTACTCCATTTAATTCGCAAAGAATAGACCTATGCTATGTACTAGTTTGAGTTTTTCTAAAGACCTCTTGTTTGTCTGTAAATGGCAACGAAATGGTATATATATCATGACTATTCAGACATTTCCTTGATTTATAATTTCCTAAAAAAAAGTAATTAGCGACTTATGATAATAGATTCTTTTTAATCGACTTCTTCAATTATTCAGGAAATGCACATGGAAATCATGATATCAAACAATTCATTATGGAGAAGCCCATTGTGTTAAACAATGGAAGTACCACTATTTCTTTGCAAAGCGTTATGGTTGGACTTCCGGTTCGTAGATCATATCCCTCTTGATTCTTCACTAGAAATTTCACTATACATATACTGATTTGCTAAGATCTCATGAGCTTTTTATAGGACTCGGGTCCTTTTCTTGAAAGCAAATTTGCTGGCTTGAGAGGAGTTGAAATTCACTGCAACGAAACCGATCAATTTTACAACTTTACTAGTTTTGCATGGGGATACCAGTAAAAACCTTATCAGAATATGTAAGATTACATTATTTTCATATACATTAATGTCATTGATATATAAAGAAAATTATAATGTGACAGGTCGGGTTAATTGGAGAAAAGTTGCAAATATATAGAGAAGAAAATCTAGACGACATTGAATGGAGCAGTAGTATTGAAGGGTCTCTCAATCAATCACTAACTTGGTACAAGCTATAACTTGCAGAAATTTATGAACTAAAACAGAAAATCTAACCATTTTTCTTCAATTCATTGCATTACTACGATTAATAAGAGCTAGCCTTGCTATTGTGATTTTTAGACATATTTCGATGCACCTGTGGGAAATGTGTAAACCAAATATTGAATGTTCACAATACAAATAGATCATATGCATAACCATAATCGCTAGACTTTAAGCTTTGAGTAAACTTACTATCATTATGAATCATAGCTCCTTCCATTGATATAAACCTGAAACACAAAAGTACTAGGCAAGGCCTTCTGTTAGTCACCACAATAAACTTCTCAATGGACAGAACTTACGCTATGTCTCGTGGTGATAACAGGGACCAATACCATCTATTTATATAGAATCATTAACCCTAAAGAGTCCTCCCATTAAGGACATTCCTTGAGAGTTAAGTCTTCTAATTAGATTATTCCTGATACAATACTGATTAGTTGTCTTACTTCTAGACTATGAATATGATTCCTTACAATAATGATCTAATACACGAAATCATTATTAACTGGATATAGTTCTGTATTTGTTTCCATGTAGAAGTAGATATTGTCATTAAGCATAATTATCATTTAATATGTGATAAGTCCATATTGATCTAACAATGTCCCACTTGGACTATCACTTGCCATAAATGATAACTCGCACCTGAGAATGACAACATCTGCTCTACCTACTGTAGTGCGCGCCGAAAAAACAAATGAACCAAAAATCCCTTCACAACATGGTCAAATTACAGTCACTTATGCAGAGCAAGAACCAAGTTACACTTTGACAAAAATACAGAGGTTCTGTACCACAACACAAGCTTCTGTAATCCACATATGTCAATCATGCAGTATTGAAATATATGTTAATGTGTATTGACAAGTAAAAACATATATCAAGTCCTACTTTATGTTCTTAAAACCAGAACTCAAGCAACTTTACTGAACACCAATAATCTCAACTTTGCTTGTACTGTAGTTTCATGCTAAACATGAATGAGATTATCTGATAGCAAGTATATATATGACTGGAACTTTAAAACAATAATTTCATAACAAAACATAAAGCTGCAGCAATACAAAATTCTGAAATACCTCAAACTTTAATTATACAAACTATCATTACAAAACTAAGTTGCAATTTGAACTGTTATCACAACCGAAAACACAAGAACTCAGAAAACAAAATATTTTTAAGTTTGCTCCTACTGGTCTTAACTCCCACTGAACCTAAGCATCTAATTTTGGAAGAATTCCAATGTTTTCTGCATGCTTCTTGAATACCTTCACTGGTAGTGCTTTGGTGAAAGGGTCTGCAAGCTGTGAATTGGTGTTTATATCCAAAACAGTTACCTCACCATGCTTGACTCTTTCTCTAACACCATAATATTTCAAGTCTATGTGTTTTGAGTTGCTGGACCTTTTATTGTTCTTGCTAAAGAACACATCAGCCTCATTATCACAGTATATAACAAGTGCATCCGCCACAATGTGACTCAATACTTTAGTCTGCTCTAGGAAATTCCTAATCCAGAGCCCTTCACACATTGTTTCATATACTGCTATATATTCAGCTTGCATGGTGGAGGTTGTGATTAAGGTTTGCTTCATTGTTTTCCAAGCAACTGCTCCACCCGCCAGCATGAACACATAACCACAAGTTGACTTGTTTGAGTCTGGAAAATTCCCTGCAAAATCAGAATCTGAGAAACCAACAAGTTTCAGATTCTCAACTCTTCGGTACATAAGCATGCATGTGACTCTTTGTTTTCTGTAAATATCTAAGAACTTTCTTTCCAGCCACCCAATGTTCTGGTCCTGGATTTGACTAAAACCTTGACAGCATTCCAACAGCAAATGCCAAGTCTGGTCTGGTACAGACTTGAGCATACATGAGACTTCCAACAAGTCTAGCATATGGTTTTGTTTTCATGTTTTCTTTCTCAACTTCACTTTGTGGACACTGACTCTTAGTGAGTTTATCACCCTTAGACATGGAAACCTCTCCATTTGAGCACTTTTCCATACTAAATCTTTTAAGAACTTTAGTAATGTAATTTTGCTGAGATAATCCCAACAACTTTTGTGCTCTATCTCTTTTAATTTCTATTCCTAGTACATAGGATGCTTCACCTAAATATTTCATGTCAAAATTCTTTGACAGAAAGCTCTTGGTATCTTTAAGCAGCTTGAGATTGCTGCTGGCCAAAAGTATGTCATCCACATACAGTACTAAGAATATAAATTGGTTCCCTACTGTTTTTAAATAAATGCACTCGTCCACTAGATTTTCAGTAAAGCCAAAAGAAGAAATTACTGAATCAAATTTCTTATACCACTGCCTAGAAGCTTGTTTTAGACCATAGATAGATTTTCTTAATCTACAGACTAAGTTCTCATTTCTAACTTCAATAAATCCTTCAGGTTGCTTCATGTAAATTATCTCCTCAAGTTCTCCATTTAAAAATGCTGGTTTGACATCCATCTGACGCAGCTCCATGTCATAGTGTGCCACCAATGTCATGATGATTCTGAAAGAGTCTTTACATGAGACTGGAGAAAATGTCTCAGTATAATCAATACCCTCTTTCTGTGAGAATCCCTTTGCCACTAGCCTTGCTTTATGCCTCTCAATATTTCCAGTTGCATCTCTCTTGGTTTTATAAACCCATTTGCAACCTATTGGCTTCTGTGTAGGATCAGGTTCAACTAATTCCCAGACTCCATTCTTCTCCATAGACTCAATCTCAGCTTGCATGGCCTCCTGCCACTTGTCAGAATCTTGACTTGCTGCTGCTTGATCAAAATTTGTTGGATCATTGTCTTCTGCACAGTCTTCATTAATGTCTGCTTCAGCCAAGTAGACAATGTAATCACTATCTTCCCCCCCAAATTTTGATTTTCTAGCTCGTTTGGATCTTCTAAGTTCAGGATTAAGATCATTTTGTGGCTCTGTAATGTGAGGTGCTGCAGCTGTTGGTTCTGCTGCAGCTGGTTGCTCATCAATTTGCATTTCCTGATCAATTTCTTGATCTGCTGCATTTTGATTTTCTATAATGATGTCATCTGCTATTTCTTCAGTTTCAAAAGGCAAAACATTTTCCTAATCCTCATCAGTCACAATTTCTTCAAAATGTAAGGATAAATCCTCATATTCTGTATTGTGAACTTTTTCATTTAAGAATTTGACTTGTTGAGTTTTAAAAATTCTAGGCTTATGTTTAGCAGAATACAACTTATAGCCCTTAGATTTTTCTGGATAACCTATGAAATAACAGCTTATGGATTTGGGATCAAGCTTGCTCAAGTTTGGATTATAAATCCGAGCTTCTGCATGACAGCCCCATACATGACAATGGTAAAGACTTGGTTTTCTACCACACCATAATTCAAAAGAAGTTTTCTCAATGGCCTTACTAGGTGTTCTGTTGCAAATGTAATTTACAGTTTTCAAAACCTCTCCCCATAAGAATTTTGGCAAGCCAGTTGTACACATCATACATCTAACCATATTTAGAAGGGTTCTATTCTTTCTCTCTGCAACACCATTCGGTTGTGGATTATAGGGTGTTGTATATTGAGCTTTAATTCCATGCGCTTGTAAATACAAGGCAAATGGACCCTTCTGTTGACCTTTTTCTGTATATTTTCCATAAAATTCCCCACCTCTATCCGATCTTACTGTTTTGATTTTTCTCTCTAGCTGATTCTCTACCTCAGTCTTGAAGATTTTAAAAGCTTCAAGTGCTTGAGATTTTTCTGATAGTAAAGAAACATAACTGTATCTAGAGAAATCATCAATGAACGTAATGAAATACACATTACCACAGATAGTTTGATGTTTAAATGGACCACATATATCAGTATGTATGAGTTCTAGCAATTTTTGGCTTCTAACTGCAGTCTTCTTTCTTTTATTTGTCATTTTTTCCCTTAAAGCATTCCACACAATCATTAAGATCAGAAAAATCCAATTCATTAAGGATATTGTTTTTAACCAGAATTTTCAATCTCTTTTGAAACATGGCCGAGTCTTCTATGCCATAAATATGCAGACTTTTCATTTTGTTTGGTTCTTTTAACACCGATCAAGGCATTAGTACTGTTAGTGTTTTCTTTTTCAACAAGAGAAATCTCTTGTTGAGACATAGAACAATTAAGCTGTAAATAATCATTCAATATCACACCAGAACCAATCTGTTTTGAATTTCAGAAATAATAATTCCATTATTATCCATCAAAAGTCTACAACTAGCTTTAATCAGCTGAGAAACTGAAACTAAATTCCTTCTAATGGAAGGTACATAATAAACATTATCCAAAAATAAAAAATTTTCATATCCTAGATCAAGCTTGAGGGTTCCTATGACTTTGACTCCCACTCGCATGCCATTGCCTACTCTCAGGTTCACCTCATCACTTCTTGGGACTCTCCTCTTTGTGAATCCCTGCAAGGAATTAGTGACGTGAATAGGAGAACCAGAATCTATCCACCAAGAATGGGGTTCAACATTTATACGATTAATTTCTAAGGAAAATACTGTATTAGAAATTTTCTTACCCTTTTTAGCTAGCCAAGTCTTATAACATGTACAGTCCTTTTTCATGTGACCTACTCTCTTGCAAAAGTAGCACTTGAATCTGAATGGCCTGTTTTCTTTTGGTCCTGTGGCAGCAGATGCCTTGGTGATGGTTTTGGTAGGCTTGAGTTTGTTCTGAGTCTTTTTCTTTTTAGGCTTCTCAACTAGGATGACTGTGAGGGACTGAGACTGGTTTTTCTTGATCCTAGATTCCTCATCAACACAGATTGAGATGAGTTCATCTGGGGTTCAGTTTTCCTTTTGAGCATTATAACTTGTTCTGAGATTGTCAACACTGCCAGGGAGCGTGTTCAGTGCATGATGCACCAACAATTGATCTTTTACTCCCACTAACATCTCTCTCAGCCTGTTGTTGATGTTTCAGAAAACTCAATACATTTATACTTACATTCACATCAGTCCATATCCATAAAACAATACTAAGTAACACTTTTGAGTATAAACTTAGCATACTGTAAATCTTCATCAATAAGCCACACTTGATAAAAACATGTTATTCAAGGAACCAAATCCACATCTTTAGACAGAAGATTAAATTCCAAGTATCCTGATTTATTCTTATCAAATATGCTTACTGCTGTTTGCATTCTAAAATCATGCTTTGACACTTCTTTGGAAGATAAAAAGCAATATGTAAAATACAAAACACAACTTTAAGTCTGTTATACCATATGATCTCCTGGAAATATCAATGAAAAATGCTTTGTGCAATATATTCATTTATACCAACAGAAAATCACAAACTTGTTCGAGCTTGAAAACTTGATTTCTATTCAGGTTACCCTTTGTAAGAAAACTAAGCTCTTGTGCCTGTAAAAAAAAATTTCAATGCATAAATTTTGGGAGACTAATTTAATGACTACATGCATCATTGTCAATTACAGTATACATACTTCAATTCAATTTCATAGAGCATAATCTGTAATGGAATATCATCCAGCCACAGAACAACACAATCACAAACTTATGTGCACGCTGGGAGTGCTCTAGGCTTCTTATGTAATATATATATATATATATATATATATATATATATATATATATATATGCTTGAATTGAAAACAAAATTTCTAGAAAAACCTGTTTTGCTTTTTCCCCAATTTGCTACAGAACATAGCGGAAGCTATAAACTTGATGCAGCAACTATTTCTTGGCTTGCTTGATCCACAACAATTGGGTTTTGAATCCCGTAAGAGACTTAAAAGTCCCCAGCGCTTCCAATCCAGTCTCTGCTCCATCTTCTAGCGAAAAACTATCCTCTTCGATCGTATTCTCCGAGGTTATCTGTTATGAATGCATTCGCCACCGTTGCGAACTTATTCGCCAGGTTATGCATTCGCCACCGTTGCGAACTTATTCGCCAGGTTATGCATTCGCCACCGTTGCGAACTTATTCGCCAGGATTGTTCGTGGCGAATGCAATAATTGTTTCTGGCGAGCGGGTGACCTCTGGCGAGCGGGTCGAGACTGGATCCGCGCTTGCATGTGGGTTAAGCCAAGAAACGTAAAGCAATAATTTTTTTGTTTTTTTTGTTTGAGAAAACCCTAAAACGATTTTGTTATGCAAAACTAAAAATTTTGTGAACCTTTAATGGCTCTGATGCAAATTTGTAAACCAAATACTGAATGTTCACAATACAAATAGATCATATATATGCATAACCATAATCGCTAGACTTTAAGCTTTGAGTAAACTTACCATCATTATGAATCATAGCTCCTTCCATTGATATAAACCTGAAACACAAAAGTATTAGGCAATGCCTTCTGTTAGTCACCACAATAAGCTTCTCAATGGACAGAACTTACGGTATGTCTCGTGGTGATAACAGGGACAAATACCATCTATTTATATAGAATCATTAACCCTAAAGAGTCCTCCCATTAAAGACATTCCTTGAGAGTTAAGTCTTCTAATTAGATTCCTGATACAATACTGATTAGTTGTCTAACTTCTAGACTATGAATAAGATTCCTTACAATAATGATCTAATACACGAAATCATTATTAACTGGATATAGTTCTGTATTTGTTTCCATGTAGAAGTAGATATTGTCATTAAGCATAATTATCATTTAATATGTGATAAGTCCATATTGATCTAACAAAATGATTCAGTGGCCTTAAACCTGAGCTCAATGGCGAAGGGCGGAGCTTGGATTAATGGACAAAGTATTGGTCGATATTGGATTTCATTCCTTACTTCGAAAGGCAATCCATCACAAGTGATGTGAGCTACCTACACTAGTCCTTTGTTTTTTTTTTTTTTTTACTATTATCTTTCAAACCAAAACTTATTTTTGCAAAAATTAATCAGTAAATTAATGTTCTTTATCGATCAATTAAACTAAAATTTATCACCATACAATATTTCTTTCTTTTAGTTGAACTGACCTTATCTCACCACTGGTCTTATGTTTCTCAGATACCACATTCCTCGATCATTCTTAAAAGATTATGATAACCTTTTGGTTTTGATCGAAGAAGAAGTTGGTGGAAACCCTCTTCACATTTCTTTGAATACTATTTCACTTTCCTCTGTATCTGAAAGTACTTTGTACCATCAAATTCCATTAATAATAAATTTAGAGTGATTTTGTTTATTGAAATTGGGTTTGCCCCGTTAGGTCAGAGTGATCACTAACTAGTTCAAATAGTCAAGAAAGTACTTCTTCATACATTTACTATATAACATTTGTGGGTTTTCCACTTTTACTGTTCCTACTTGAACAGTATGAACAGTTCATTTTTTTTTTTTTTTCCATGGTTTTTTTTTTTCCATACGAAGCATGGTTGAATACTCTAGTATATACTATTTGTGAGTTAAGTCAGTGATACTGTTCATAGACTGTAGATAAACTTCGGTGAAATTACAGTTTCACCCTCGATTTTGTGTTAATTACAGTATTACCATGGCTTTGGTATAAGAGCCGATTATCATAAACCTACCTCGTCGTTCTCCGTCCTGAAGGTTCTATAGGCTTCCTCATCCATCGACTTCATTAAAAACTTGCAGGGAGGGAATATGATCTGAGTTGTCTTCGAGATCAGTTTGCAATTGATAGAGAGTAGGAGCGGGAGGCAAAGTTGCAGAGAATTGGTTCCGGCTCTCATGTTCTCTAAATCATTGTGTCTGACTGATTTGGAGATGATGCGCGCGGGGTTGATATTTTGTTTCTATCAAGGTTTTAATATTGTGTTCGTCATCAGAGACCATTGAATCCCTGATTTGGACGCTGTTGTTGAACGAATACACCGAATCAAACCAAATTTGATTACTCTCGGAATGGTAATCATGTTAGACATTGCTTTATTATGTTTTTCTATTGGTTTATAAAATCAAATTCATTTTCTTTTGATGGGTTAAAGTGAATTTAGATTCTCTTATTCCATTTGTTTAAAACATTATGAGAACACATAGAACTTTGCTCTTCAGTATAGATAATAAAAGAGAGTGAATGGGGTTGACAGGTAGAATTAGGCTCAATATTTTGCTTTTGAATTGATGTGATGCATGGAGACTTCAAGCCTGAGAAAGGGCAGTACTGAGGGTAAATCAAAGATGGTATGGCAGATGCATCTATCCATTGCTATTAACGTTGATATGGCTTCCAGTAATGAGTATTGCCAGGAATGTAATGCATATGGTCGTCGCTGCCATGTTCGCCATGCATTCATTGAGGAGGAGAAACAGGTGGCAATAATAAACCCAGCAAGGCAATCAGGTAAAATTTGATTGAAGACAATAAGTAATAAGAGAAAGAGCTGAGTTTAAGTACAGTAGTGATGTTTATATTGCATGCCCTCAGTGTATATCAGGCATGTGTTTGTTAGAACAATCAGAATTGTTATAAAATGAATTTATGTTTTTTTTTAGCAATATTTTTAGCCTTTTAGTTTCTAATTTGAACCTGTAGTAAAATGTAATCAAGGTTAATTTCATGTCTTTTACTATACAATTCCAAACCCACAAATTATTAATGCACTACTTGGATTAAAGAGAAGTGAAAAAATCAAAGTGCTTATGTCTTATTAAGTGTATTGATGTGAGTGGAAGTTGATGAACTTATAGAGGCGATCTGAAAAACTTCCATAGGCATAGACTATTATGTTAAAAAAGAATTGTGAAATAATTTGATTATTTAAGAATGTCTGGATGGGTAATTTATGAGATAGAAATCCTCTACACATCGATCCATCACAGTATGTTAATATATATGATAATAGAAAGGATGGTCTAAAAAAGACGAATCAATGTCATAGTTTCTTTTTGGTACAGTGGGTTTACCAGTGCATAGAATACAAAGGATTTACATACCTATATTTTGTAGTTCAAAACCTAATTGTTGGTGCCAATACTGGATAATAAGTTTAGTGAAGATTTTTGAAAACTTTTAGTTGGGATGTTTTATTTTAGTTTCTAGCTTAAGTGTGTACTGAGATTCATTTGTAATGGTTTCAATGTTTTCCTATTTCACGCATGCTCTTTTTCTGTTAATATCATGATTGTAGTTCTTTGTCAGTTTAAAAACATGTTAATATAATTGCCAGGTTTTAGAATTGTGTAGCTATTACTCCGATTAGAATGTGATGAATGAGAGTTAATGTCAAATTTTACATTATACATGTAAACATGAAATGGGAAAATACACTCTAGATAGTGGGAGACCCATCTATGTATTACTGCACTTGCAAAATAGTTTTCTAACAATTTCATTAGATGCCCTTTCTCTACATTTGAAGAACTTATGTAAAGTCATTAGTTTGAAAAGAACTTATGTAAACTGTTCAAATTTATTATTATTATTGTCTATGTGCTGGAGGCAAGGAATGCAAAATCGATATTTTCGCCGAAATTTCGTCGAAATTTTCGTTTTTCCGTGGGATCGATATTTCGATTCAATTCTTTCAGTTTCTCGTCGAAATTTCCCGATATTTTCCGATATTTCCGATATTTCCGCGAAATTTCCGATATTTTCTGATATTTTTCAGAATTTTTTTATCTTACCTTCAAAAACTAATTTTCAACAATTTAAAACACATAATTTTCAACACCTAATTTTAATTTCTAACTTACTTTCAAGAGCTAATTTTATCATACTTCTGTTTTGATAATTTCCTAATAAGTTTCTTACTCGTACATGCTTAATATTAATGTGTCTTACACTATATATTTTACTATAATGTATATTTTTGTAAAATATAATCAAAATAGTAATGTGTAATCATTTTACATGATAATGTATGTAATTACAATTTTATTGACATGATTTTTCTACGATGTTCTAATAAGCTAGTTTTTTTTTTTTTTTTTTTTATGTAGCGATTCAACGACTATATAATAGTTAGTGGCAACGGGTCAACGACTATATAATATCAATTTATGTATGGTTTTGAAAAAACTTCATGTAGTTGCTTTTGTGAAATATTATGTACAAATAATGTTAAAGGGTGTGATGGTTTAGCCTCATTTTAGGTTTCAAGCATAAATTATATATATTAAATCATATTTCAATAAATATCAGTTCTATTCACATAGTAATTCATATAACATTTCAATAAATTGATATATATTTGAATTTATTAATATTTTCTTCTCACATATGATCGATAACATAGCATAAAACAACCTTAGAAAGTTTCAATACAAATTTCCATGTATTTCTTATAGTTTCCGTCGTTTTTGTCAAAATTTCTAATGGATCGATATTTCCGTCGAAATATCCGTATTTTGAAACGCCGATATTTCCTCGATATCCGATATTTTACTCCTTGGCTGGAGGTCACCGCTATTGATGTTGTTTATCACAGTTGAATAGTTGACTCTTCTTCATATGGTAGATTTGGTAGTGGATATAACTACTCTTTTTTTTTTTTTTTGTCCAACAGCAATCAATCAACAAAATGGAGTAATTTGTACAATTCTGATGACAACAAGACTCTACTCTTTTTGACAAACTCTAGTTCACTGCAACTAGAACTGATATTTTTGAAAAATTGGTGCACTGATGTAATGTAATGTTATATTATTATGTGAAATTTTGATGTACACAAGTTCCCATTAAAACGTAATTTTAATATATCAGTGGTTTACTTTTTTGTGCAATATAAGTACACATTTTTTTGTAATTGTTTTACAGTATTATTGGTTATCGTAAGTAAAAATTTGTAAACTTTGTAAAAGTTCTTCTCTAAAGAGTGTTGTTGAATAAGCGTTATTGATCAGCTATCACATAACGTCGTGGCCAGCCGCGGGTTCTCATTCTAGTGTATGTATAAATTGTGGGTGGATGAGGATAGCACCTCCTTACTTGAATTTGAGGATATTTACTATTTTACATTTGTATACAGCATAATTCAATGATTTCAACCATTTTTTTAATATAAAAAAGACATTAAATTAATTTAAACGGAAGCCTGTCCTCGGGTATCTAGCATTTACAATGTCAAATAAGAGCGCATTACGCGCTCCACTTGGAACAGAGCCACTCTAAATTACACCATTAATACAATTATGACCTATCCTAGCAATAACATCATTAACAAAATTTGTTTATCTAAGAACGTGTCTAAACACAACTGTCTCAAAAACGTACACTTGTAATGGTTTTGATATCCTGGACTAGGCTACGTAATCTCCATGGAGCCTTGACACTTTTATTCACTGCTCCAGTCATCAATTTTGAATCTCCTTCCACCTCAATGCATTTAATGCCTTTATCTCTTGCCAGAAGAATTCAATCCCTGAGGGCTAATAGCTTCAACCATCGGAACAGTAGCATTTCCTGTATTATTGATCCTTTATATCTCATGATTGTTTCTACAAAATTTAACCAATTTCATAATCATTTGGTCATATGTGTGTATGTAAATAGGGAATGAATAGATGCTGAAACCAAAAACATCCTCCCCTCAAATTGAGTGTGGACTAAGAGTGGATCTCTTCACTTTATACACCTCTTATTTTACTTTTTACATACACATTTATTTATGTTATTTAGTTTGACCCCGGTGTGCTTCTTTGATTTCATTTTTATTTCTTCATAAAAGACTCACTTGTTAATATAGTTATACTCGAGAGATTTACAGGGACAAGAAATGTAAAATCACAACATAAAACAAAAATAGGAGTACTTTAAACTTGCTAAAGAAGATGACAGTGGGATGCTCAATGCATGATGCTATCTAAAGTTCTCTTATTTGTTTTTTGTATAAGAGAGAATTCGGAAGTCCCAACCTTGATGCTGAACCACTCGGCCATAACACATGCTATGGTTTACGGGTCCCTACACAATAAGGTAAGAATAGAATTCTTACCAAACGCACCAACATCTTTATTTGGTTATTTCAGATTTGCCTTTGTTAACAATTGATTGACGTCTGTTCGAGACTAAAGAGATAGCTGTGACTCATGTCAGATTATCTATCTTCCCCAAGTTTTGAGATCTACTCGGTTTCCTAAACCTGTGAAACCCAAAATATAAAAGCTGAGATGTCCTTCTGAATTATTATAATGGCAAAAGAAACAACTGGGTTCGACACTATTAGGCACTATCTGTCCTACTGAGATTGCTTACCTCGACACCCCCAGCTATTCGCCATAAATAGATATTACACAACTCCACATGTTCTGTTCTTCACTTCACTTCACTTTTCACTTCTCACTTCTCACTTAAACTGTTGAACACAACCCAAAGCTTCGTTCCTTCTTCTTCTTTATATGACCCAACAAGTCCCAAACTCCCAAAGCGAGCTCCTTTGATTCTTGTTGCTGCTGCTGCATTAGTTAAAGCAGCTTAAGCAAGAAGAAGAGAGATGAAGGTGTCGATACTAGTTTGGCTGCTTTCTTTGCTACTGTGCTTTGCATTGTGTTTGGGATACAATGTAAGCTACGACAGGCGCTCTATGATTATCAATGGCCAACGGAAGCTGCTCATTTCTGCTGCCATTCACTACCCTCGTAGTGTCCCTGCGGTACTTTTCAAAACCCACTTTACTCTTTTCTTGAAAAATCGAAATGAAGAATGTGTTTGTCGGTTGCTCAATCTATTGGACTATGCACTTACTTGGTAAATTAGCAGGGCCCCCTGTTCTTCTTTTGTTACTTTTAATATATAGGGATTCGGAATTTGGAGTTGTTGTTAGGGACTATATGTGGCAAAGGTTGCCAATGGTGTTACTTGGTGCTTGGTACTTGATTTAAAGCATAAGTGTGGTGTGTGTAGATGTGGCCGGGACTAGTTCAGACGGCGAAAGAAGGAGGGGTTGATGTGATTGAGACATATGTGTTCTGGAATGGTCATGAACCGTCTCCAGGCAATGTGAGTCAAGTTTAAGGATAACATAAGCATTGACATTCTCGTAAGGGATATTGTATCTTAATGCATAAAACTGATTTGGTTTCAGTATTATTTTGGAGGACGATATGATCTGGTCAAGTTTGTAAAGATCGTGGAGGATGCTGGAATGTATTTGATTCTTCGAATTGGCCCATTCGTTGCAGCAGAATGGTACTTTGGGTATGTCATTCTATTCCAGATTGTAACATTGATTTGTTTGGGTCTTTAGGTGTTGGCTCTTGATGCATAACGTTTTGGACCATCATATTCATTACTGTTTCCTTTAAAACTCCTAAGACATGTTTGTTTGATACAGTGGGGTACCTGTGTGGTTGCATTATGTGCCTGACACGGTATTTCGAACTGACAGTGAGCCCTTTAAGGTACGGAAGTCATATTGTTCAACTCCAATTTAGAAATGTTTGTTAAACTCATTCATATGATTTTATGATTTAACTACGATAGATGTTCTTATTGCATATCTATGACAGGAATCAGATTTCACCAATTTGTGCTTATTGCATTCATGTATATCCATGTTATGATTTCCCCTGTGATTTAGAAATTATCTCCTCCTTCTAAAAAAAAACAAAGAAGAAATTACTTCCTTAGTGTTCATATAATATTTGTTCTCAATTGGCATCCAACTCTATTTTCACAATAACTAGACCATTGTTTTCAGTTTATACGGACAAGATCCTATCGTTATGACTTATGCAGACTTAAAAGAATAAAACCCGTTCCCTTGATAGTTTCTTCGTCCTCCTCTCTCATTATTCTTCCTCTCATCTGTTTCTTTGGCGCTTCATCAGATTATTTCTCATGTGAAGTTCATTATTATCATCCCTAATCCTCTTGTCTGCTTCTTCTGGTCCAGTATCACATGCAGAAGTTCACAACATACATAGTTAATCTAATGAAACAGGAGAAGCTTTTTGCACCTCAAGGAGGTCCAATTATTTTGGCCCAGGCAAGCATCTTTCACTTTGGAAGTAGTTTGATATGTGCTTATTCCTGATTCTACTCTATCAAACATACTTGAGATGCATATTAAAGAAACAAATATACTATGTTTCCTTTTATAAAATGGTAGCTCTACGCCCACATGTTGCTCACGAAAGATAAATTCGAAATTTCCCTTAATTTTCTTGGTCTTAATCATCTGCATTTCCTATTGTTGATGGACTTGATATTTCTGATATAAAAAGGACACGGTATACTAAAGTACACTTCCGTAAATAACTGTATATGAAAGTGAACTTTTTAGAAGCATCTCTCTTGGAGACTTCTTCATATAGCAAAATCCTTATCATTTCTAAATCAGGATAAATTTGTTGAAGGGAAATTTCCATGGAATGTGACCTAGAAAACCAGAAAAAGTAATACCATTAATAAAGCCAGAAAAAGAATGTTTTCCCCCTCCTTTTGTTTTCTCTGATATCGAGCCATAGTTTTCTTGTTCCAAGATCACATTGTCTTATATCAAGTAAATCAAATGGACATGGAAACTTGCTTTTAGGTTGAATCTTCCTAGACAGGACAATAAGAAGAACGAGATTTTCAGCGTTTTGCTTCAATTTCATATACTGTCTTTTGCTGCAGATAGAAAATGAATATGGATACTATGAAAAAGATTATGGAGAGGGGGGAAAAAAATATGCACAGTGGTCTGCTAGCATGGCTGTTGCTCAGAATATCGGTGTACCATGGATCATGTGCCAACAGTTTGATGCTCCGGAGTCTGTGGTAAGTATCATACTGTTTGTTTATGATGATCAGATTAACTTGAGAAAAAAAATCCAGATTCTGAGTAGTGTGTTTAAGAAATTATGAATAACAGTGTGTTTACACAAGTATGCTGTTTTACTTAACCCATGTTGAATAATAATAAATTTGGGAAGAATAAGAATTGACATTCTTCGTAATATAAGATATCCACATGTTTCTTTTGCAGATAAATACGTGTAATTCCTTCTACTGTGACCAATTTACACCTATTTTTCCGAACAAACCTAAAATTTGGACAGAGAATTGGCCTGGCTGGTAATGTAGTATCTTTTTCATCTCTCTGTTATTGCATCTTTTTTATATTAACTATAAAATGCATCTGTATCGTATCATCATCTGTCATCTCCACCAATTATTAACAATTGGTTAGACTCCTAAAGTTCCATTCTTAATTTCAATGTTTTAAAGTTGAAACACATTTTTTTTTTGGTAATACAACCGAGGAACTATTAAAAAGAAAGAAGCATACAGCCACACGAAAATTATGATTAACATCGACATTTTCACTGTTGCTTCATATGTGCAAAGCAGAAACTAATTTCATCCTTGCTTCATATGGTTCAAGTGCGAAGCAAAATATACTTTTCACCCCTGCTTGATACTATTCATATATGCGGAGGAAAATCTATTTTGTACAATGCTCACCATATGTTGTTTTAAACATGTATGGTTGTGGACAGTGCCATGAACTGTCAATGCTCACCATATGTAGTTTATACATGCATGGTTGTGGACAGTGCCATGAACTGTCCTTGCATAGTGTGCAATCAGAATGAAATATTCATCTCGCTTCTGATGACTGGGAAACACCATTTCATTTTATTTTAATTATACCTAGCACACTTATTGTGGAATAGCTTTCTATGGTGCCAAACATCTGTGTTTACTGAGGGATCCATAATTTTTTAGATGAGCAGAACATATATCTTTGAAATACTTATTCCAAAGCTTTGTAGGGAAAGTCCACTCAATGGCTTTTGAATTATGTAATTATATCTGCTCTCTTCTTGATTATTTGATGGTAGTGTCAGCAGAATTACAGTTGTGTTGAACATGCCTCCAAGATGGTTTCCAGGAAAAGTTGATCATCTTTGGATTAACACTCTAGATTCCACATTGGATGCAGTATCTATATTTTGGGTGTCAAATTCCATGCTTCTGCCATGAAGTATGCCATATATGAAGATCTAGCTATCCTAATCTCTGAAAATAAATAAATATGAGAGAGATTATGTATTGTGAGCCAATGATGACATTGATTTGATGGTGATGAGAGAACGTTTCACATTGGGAATATTAAGCCTTGCATTGCCATGCTCAAAAGCATGGACCTTCTCTGCCCTTGCCCAATGATCTGGGTTTGGGAGGGGTAAAGAGCTCCATAGTCTATTTTATGAATTTTGAAATATTGGTATTTTCTCTAGATTGTGTTAATTCTTCAGAATTTATACTCCGTAGAGGGCATAGTCTGAGCAAATTTAGAATATTTAATGCTAGTAATTACTCTAGTCCTCTCTCAAAATAAAATATGTTCTCTTACCTTGATTCTTCTGTAAATGCATGCAAAGTATTGGCTCCTTGCAGTGTCTGAATGATTCATTTAGCTTGAGGTTGGACTAATCTCCCAATTATTTCAGGTTTAAAACATTTGGAGCCAGAAATCCTCACAGGCCAGCTGAAGATATTGCTTTTTCTGTAGCTCGTTTTTTCCAAAAAGGTGGCAGTGTACAGAACTACTACATGGTATTTTTACTTCGTGTAAATTTTTTCTTGTTGGCATCACGATTATTGGCAAAATTGTCAATGATGTCAGCTCAGTCTCACTTTTCTTTTTGGTGGTTAGTATCATGGAGGAACAAATTTTGGCCGGACTTCAGGTGGCCCATTTATAACGACAAGTTATGACTATGAGGCACCAATCGATGAATATGGTAAGCTGTCTCACTTTTTTAACATGCTATATGATTGTTGTGTAAGTCAACAAATTTGTGGTAAACATTGATATGTTTATTGTTTTCAGGATTACCAAGGCTTCCAAAATGGTCACATCTTAAGCAACTTCACCTAGCGATTAAGTTATGTGAGCATGTTTTGATAAACGGTGAGCCCACTCATGTATCGTTGGGTCCTTCGGAAGAGGTATTTATGTTAGCTGATTTATTGGCTTTAGCATGCTTGCATATTTTGCTTTCCAGATAACCCTAGTCTAAAACATTGGATCTGTAACTCGGGCACATCTTCAAGACCCTTTGCATTTTCAACATAATTATGACATGACGATACTAAGCATAGAATCAGAATTTAATATCTGTGAGGGGATATTTATATTTGATTGTGCTGTAATACCATATCCTCTGCTGCTTAACTTTTGTAACAGTTACTTCTTTCAATTGCGTTCTATTTTAATCTATTTTACTACTTGGGTGACATTAATGAACGGTCCTTCATTGCAGGCTGATGTTTTCACCAACTCTTCTGGAGCATGTGCGGCCTTTATTTCTAACATGGACGACAAAAATGACAAAACAGTAGTATTTCGTAATGTGTCATATCATCTACCTGCATGGTCAGTTAGCATACTGCCTGACTGCAAGACAGTAATCTTTAACACCGCAAAGGTAAATGCTCAGTTTCTTGTGCCTGCATTCTTCCATACATCATGAATCAGAAACTCCCTTCCACCAACATATTGTAGTTCAGATTGTTAAAATATTTTGCTTTTCTTGTACATACATATGTATGCATACGTCCAAAAAAAATATGTATGCATACGTGTATGGCCCACACAAATACACATACAGAATTTTGGCAGTTTGCTTCTTAGACAAGCCGTATTCAAACTCTGAACCAAGTTTTTGTCGTGTATGACTTTGGTAGAGTTTGAATTAGAACTCTCTTGAACTTGGGTCGACAATATACAGCACTTCATCATGATATATTTTAATATTATTTTTACTTATACAAGTAATGTGCTGCTAAAATACTGAGGAAATAATTTCGAGAAATGCCTTATGCTTATCTTAAGTTTAATTTGTCATTCTGTGCACTTAAGATTTACAGTTGAATATAATTTTTTTCCAATAGGTAGCATCCCAAACCTCTGTAGTTGAGATGACATCTGAAACTAAAGGCTTGAAAGGTCTTAAGTGGGAGGTCTTTGTGGAGAAAGCTGGGATCTGGGGTGAAGCTGACTTTGTTAAATCTGGATTTGTTGACCACATTAACACCACTAAATTTACCACTGACTATCTGTGGTATACAACAAGGTTTGTTTATCCTCATGATTTATCATCTAAACAGTGTTTGATCAGTGATTTCTTAAAAAGCTGGATTCTAGGGATATCCACCAATATGGTTTTTGAATGATAACTTCACACCAATATAAAATTGCCAGAATATACTTGCTAGACTTCTAAAAAGTAGGTTTGTATGTCTCCACTAGGTCACACATGATGGGCACATCTTTAATTTCCACCGAAATTGCAAACAAAGTGGTTTAAATTTCCTCCTCCTTTGCCACTTTACCAGTACACTGTTAACTTTAACCTCTATATGAATAACGAGGGGTGTAGCCTCCTGTTGAGATATAAATCCCACAGGGACCTAGCCTGTGGATTTATAAGGGTTTGGGCTACTCCATCCATCGCCAATTGGTTTTGGATTGAAACCCCAGATGGAACCCTAGACTATTTTATCACCTCCAGAGCTGTTGTGTATTAATATTACTAGTTAATGGACTTATTTCCTTGCAAGGTTGAGTACCACTAAACACTATTTAAAAACTAGTATCAGAATAGGCAAAACAAATTCCTCGAAGAAAGAAACACTGTAAGTTTATTTGTTCTCGACTTTAAGGTAGCTGTTCAGTTTGAAATGAAGGATACATATGTGAATAAAAGCATTGGATGGGTTTCATATGCTTTACTTTTATATTATCTTTGGAGCTTTATAGTCTATTTGACACTGCTTGTTGTTTTTCACTCTTAAGTCAATTTTCTCACTAAAAGCAAAGTTATCTGTCTGAGTCCTAAGATTCCCTAATGGCAGCATATTTGTTGATGAAAATGAAGACTTCTTAAAGAAAGGCAGCTCGCCAGTTCTTCTAATTGAATCAAAAGGCCATGCTCTCCATGCTTTTATCAATGATGAACTTCAAGGTTATTTTCTCATCCAAAAGAGTTCTCAGTTAGTATTTTATTTCTTGTTTACGTTCGGTTGAGTATTCATATGGGAAATTTATGCAGACATCTGTAAAATATTCTTCTTAAAAAATGCTACATATAAGCTTATGTTTTAAAGATAACTTGTGGATATTTTTGAGACATGTGTCTAGGCCTTTTCTTTTATTTGTATACACCTCTCAATATTTGACTTGTTTTAGATTGCATACAGTCCAATACGTATGCCCATAGGTTACATTAGCAATACATAATTTTGCATTTTACATTTAACTTGTTTGTTTGTGTTTTGGTGATTGGTATTGTGTTGGATAATCTGACAAATATACAGTAAAAGAGCAGATGATTCAACCATAGAATAATGTGTGTGTGTGTTTTTTTTTTTTTTTAAACTGTGCATTCTTTTGGTGAGTTAAGTTTTAGAATCATAGATTAAATCCTTTTTTTGACAACCTCTTGTTCGTGAATCTCATATCTACATGATTTTCAGATAGTGCATCTGGAAATGGCACGCATCCACCCTTCAGTTTAAAAAGTCCCATCTCTTTGAAGGCAGGGAAGAACAAAATTGCTCTACTCAGCATGACTGTTGGTCTGCAGGTACATTTCGCTTCTCCTGATTGCCATGATTTAGTACATCCAAACTGTTAATCAAGGTAATAATGAATGCAGAATCTTGGTTATGTGTGATAAAAGGATGTTTCTAGTGGGTAAACCTGAAAAGCATTCATCCACATTGATGGGAAAACTTCCATGATATGGTCTTCTTTCTTTTTTCAAAAGAAGATATAATCTTTAGAAAAGTTTCCTGGCGTTTCTATACATACTGTAGCTGGCTCTAACCAGCCAATTTTTATCTTTTTTGCTGTAATGCTACGTCTTCAATAACATATTGGTCATATCTTTGTACTGTTAGAATGCTGGATCATTTTATGAGTGGGTAGGGGCAGGAGTAACTAGTGTCAAGATTAAGGGTTTCAACAATGGTACAATTGATTTGTCTGCGCATAATTGGACCTACAAGGTACTCTCTCTCTCTCTCTCACACACACACACACTAATGGAAAAACATGAGAACTTCGAATACACCACTACTGAATGACATCCAGTTAAAAATATTACACTATTTAACATACAGTAAACTTTAACTCTAAATTTGATTTTCAAGGATGATCTGTATTATTTGCTTCCCTTTCCCAGATTGGGGTGCAAGGAGAACACCTAGGACTTTACAAGGGAGATGGCTTAAGTAATGCAACTTGGGTTTCAACCTCAGAACCGCCAAAGAAACAACCTTTGACGTGGTATAAGGTGAATACTCTTTTTCCTGACTTTCGTATGCCTGAAGTCATAGTTATTAGTTACTTGTTTCCTTGGGCAACAGAGAAGAATCATTTACTTTGAATATTGTAGGCTATTGTGGATGCTCCCCCAGGTGATGAACCTATTGGACTGGATATGATTCACATGGGAAAAGGTCTGGCTTGGTTGAATGGAGAAGAAATTGGAAGATACTGGCCTAGGAAGAGCCCTACACATGGATGTGTTCAAGAATGCAATTACAGAGGCAAATTTGATCCAGACAAATGCAATACAGGATGTGGAGAACCAACACAGAGATGGTAAAAAGGAAAAAAGTGCAATTTTTATTTTCAAAATAAAAATTGAATAATTCATGTCTGTTGCTACTAACCTTTTCATTTGCTTTCCAATATGATTTGGACCAGACAGAAATTTATCACAAAATTTTAAATAAAGAGAGTAAGAATAAGTCAGCAAGAGTTTCTATTTGGTTTTGGTGTATTAAGTGTTGTACTGTTATCAGAATGATTAGGTCATGAGATCAATGACCAACCCATGAAGAACTTTGAAACCATCAAGCACTGGCACACGCACACACACACACACACACACACACTGTATACAAAGTTTTCTTTACTTTTTCAACCACCCACTATTCAAGTTTTTCTTTACTTTTTCAACCACCCACTATTCAAGTTATTGATAAGTTGAATTTCTTCATGCTATCTAATTCATCAAATTTTTTATTTTACAATAGCAGACTTCATCATTATGGAACTCTCAGTTTCTTTTATTCTAAATCTATCAGAGCAAACTGCATTAGTAAAAGGTAGCTTTATTGTTGTGATGAGAAAGTCACCGAGTCTGTTTTGAACAGGTACCATGTTCCATGGTCTTGGTTCAAACCATCTGGAAATGTCCTTGTGATTTTTGAGGAGAAAGGTGGAGATCCAGTGAAAATCGAGTTTTCGAGACGGAAAATCTCAGGTGCCTGTGCTCTTGCTGCAGTAGATTACCCCTCTGTTGACCTTGAATCTTGGCGCGAAGGAAATGGAAGTAACAAAAGCATTTCAACTATCAACTTGAAGTGCCCTGAGAACACACATATATCTACTGTAAAATTTGCCAGCTTTGGAAATCCTACAGGCTCCTGTGGATCCTACACCAAAGGTGACTGCCACGATCCCAACTCCACTTCTGTGGTCGAAAAGGTAACCACTTCCAACTTTTATGTATGGAACTCAAACCGGATGATATTACTGTCTTGTAAATTGTAATAGCATACCTTTCCAGTGTTTTCAGTTATGTGCATAAACCTCCGCTTTCATCATCTCAAGGAATTCAACTATTGTTATTCTGTGGACAGTGATTCTCTTTTGTCTATATATCAATATTTTGTTGCCAGTTTTCTAATACGCTCTCTACTCGCTGCAGATATGCTTAAACCAAAACAAATGTGCCATAGAATTGGCAGAAGAGAAATTTAGCAAGGATTTGTGTCCGAGTGTAACGAAGAAGCTTGCAGTTGAAGTAGTGTGCAACTGAAATTTTCTATTTTCGCATTGAAGAGCATATTTGTATAACCAAATAGAACGCAAGAGGAGGAAAACATGCAGAAATTACCACTATCCTCTTTAACTTTTGCTATAGATTAATGTAGTAAATGCACTCTGTATTACATAAAATAATCTTATATCATTTAAAAAAAAAAAGAATCCAATCTTATTATTTAAACAGGTATTATATGCGTTTAGGCTTGTGCCCTTATCTTTCCCAATACGAATTTCTCAAATTTCTCAAATAGGAATTTCAAATAAGTAATATGATGAGAGGCAACTGTATTCGTTCTTCTCCTTCAAACTGAACAAATTCGGCTTCTTCCAATTTCAAGGCATCTAGACAGAAGGTTGCTCCAAAAAAAAAAAGTTGATCTCCCCACTCTCAGGTAAGACATCCACAGATTGACACTCGAACGCTTGCCAAAAAGCTTGAGGACATAAAAACCCCAGCGTCAGTAAAGAGTGAAATAAGAGTTGAAATCGTAGTCAAGATGGTGTTGCCGCTGGCTAGTATATTTTAATTTACTCTAATATCTAAAATGTAAATGACTACTTATTGTGAACTATTTGCTTTCGTGTGATGAAACATACATCTCCCATTAAATGTAGCATAGATCATAAATTTGAAATTTCTCATTGTTGTCCATAGTATGTGACAATATCATTGATATTATGTGCAATTAATTTAAATAAAGTTTTTATGAGAACTGAAATCTTTTCAACGAGAGTAAATTTGATGATGGGAGATTCTAACTGCACCTCCACATTTGCTTTCTATACCTCCCTAAATTTTTGCAACACATATATTTCATGTCATGCCCCTATAGAAAATTGAGGGCTCTCGATCTCTCTATGCACCATCACCCTGCCCCAAACACCAAACAAGTGAACCAACCTCCATAATTGATGGTTTGGGGGCATTGGTTTGAGCTCACTGTTCAAAAGATGGTATAATCGGGAAATCAAATTTTTTTTTTTTTGTTATGGTTTTTGGATAATCAATTTGTTTATTTCATCATAGTAATAATGCTACAACTGGTAGTCAAAATTCAAAACTTGTCATGAAGTCATGATGAAGATGAGAGTGTTTTTATTCAATTTATATGATGAATTGCATATCCCAAGAAGTATGTTTATAGACCACAATTAAGAAGAACCTAGGAAATATATGGAGGGAGGAGAAGATGGATTCCCCGTGTAACAGTAGCAGTTCTAGGGGGTAAAGTTAGAAATAAAATTGTTTAACAATCAAATGAGGTGTATTTAGCAAATATGGAGGGTTAAATAGAACCACCCTTTGAACATCAAATTCATGGTAGAGATATGGTCAAAATTCGAGTACAAAATTAAGGAGTCCTTATTGGTTAAGGACTACTAGTACTCCTTAACCAATTTGAATTAGGAATCAACATAACCAAGTTGGTTAGGAATTCTATTTCCTATCACCTGAGGGAGAGAAGTAATCCTTAACTAGCCGGATTAGGAAAGTTCAGTATATGTATATAAACCACCACTCCACCATGTTTCCCATTCCAGTTCCAACACTTCATTTCAAGATGAGCAGCAGAGGCAACTACACGCGGTATTCTTCTGGCCCTTCAAACTGCGTCAGGAGGAGAACAAGTTCGGCTTCTTCGAACTTTAAAGCATCTAGACAGAAGGTTGCTCCCCCAAGGAAAAGAGATGTTTTCTCCATTCTCATGCGGCAGGGTATATAGAAAAGTATGTTATGGCAGAATTGATTAATCCATTGATATTGTGGAAATATATACAGCAATAGTCTTGTACAACAAGTAGTCTCCAATAAGGTAGGAGACGATAAAGGAAAGAACTCCTAATACACATCTAATATAATTAAATGGAAAATATATACACAATTAATATTGATTTACTTTCCAACACTCCCCCTCAAGTTGGAGAGTGTATGTCAAGAACTCCCAACTTGCTCAATAGAAATCTGAACTTGTCTTTGCCTAATGCTTTTGTGAATACATCCGCAAGTTGTTGCAAAGAACCAACAAATCGAGTTCTGACGGAGCCATCTACTATCTTATCTCGAATGAAGTGACAATCCATTTCAATGTGGCGAGTTCTTTCATGGAAAACTGGATTTGCAGCTATGTGAAGAGCTGCCTGATTATCACAATGCAAAATAGCTGGTCTAGGAATAGATATATGTAAATCAGCAAATAAATACTGGAGCCAAGTAAGTTCACAACATGTACCAGCCATAGCTCTATACTCTGCCTCTGCACTTGACAATGAAACTGTCCTCTGCCTCTTAGTGCGCCATGATATCAAGGAATTGCCCAAAAAGACACAATATCCAGTTGTAGAACGACGAGTAACAGGACAGCCTGCCCAATCAGAATCACAGAATGCTTTCAAACTAAAGTCATTGTTAGAACTCAAAAGCAAACCTTGACCAGGACAAGATTTCAAATATCTGACAACTCGAAGAGCTGCTGTCATATGATGTAGGCGAGGCTCATGCATAAACCTGCTAAGGACATGAACTGAATAAGTGATGTCAGGTCTGGTGATTGTGAGATAAATGAGTCGTCCAACCAAACGTCGATACACAGCAGGATCTTTAAGCAACTCCCCCTTATTTGACAATTTTGAATCATCCATGGGAAAGTCCACAGGTTTGACACCTAAGAGACCGGTGTCCTTAATAATCTCCAATGCATACTTTCGTTGAGACAATAATATGCCCTTTTGTGAACGTGCAATCTCAATGCCAAGGAAAAACTTAAGGTCACCCAAATCCTTAATACGAAAACGAGAATGCAAAAATTTCTTGGTAGCACGAATAGAATCTAGGTTGTTCCCGGTAATGAGAATATCATCAACATAAATCAATAACACTGTAAGGGAATCACCAACCTTTTGTACGAAAAGAGAGTAATCAGCTTTAGATTGAACAAAACCGGCAGCAAGTATGGCTTCAGTGAACTTAGAGAACCATTGCCGAGAAGCTTGCTTCAGACCATAGAGTGATTTGTGGAGGCGACACACAGAATTCTCCCCCTGTCGCTGAAGACCTGGAGGAGGGGACATATATATCTCTTCATGTAAATCACCATGAAGAAAGGCATTATTGACGTCAAGCTGATGAAGGGACCAATTCTGACAAGCTGCAATGGCAAGAACACAGCGAACTGTAATCATCTTGGCAGTAGGAGAAAAAGTATCATGGTAATCAATACCTGCAGCCTGTGTAAAACCCTTCGCCACAAGGCGAGCCTTGTAACGTTCAATAGAACCATCGGCCTTGCGCTTAATCCGATAAACCCATTTACAAGCAATTGGCCGTTTACCAGGAGGAAGAGGAACTAATGACCAAGTATTATTGGCTGTAAGGGCTGCAAGTTCCTCATGCATAGCAGTTTGCCAATTAGGATCAGAAGAGGCTTGATCATAGGAAGATGGTTCTGTATCCCTACTAAGAGCTGCGACATAGGCAAGATGTAATGGAGAATATCGCTGATATGAAATGAAATTACAAAGTGGGTAACGCGTACCTGGTGGAGGACTCGACCGAGGAGATGATAGATGGTGTGGTGGCAGAATCACCTGCGAGCACTTATAATCACGGAGAAGTTCGTTTGTCTTCTTCCAACTAAACTCTATTGTTAGGGTTTGTTAATCTCTTCCTTGCGTTTGTTCTGGTGTTTAGTTTTATCAGCCAAACATTTTGCCGACAACAGCCTCGTCGGGAAAGAAGAGCCTTTGCTTTCTGCTCTGATACCATATAGAAAAGTATGTTATGGCAGAATTGATTAATCCATTGATATTGTGGAAATATATACAGCAATAGTCTTGTACAACAAGTAGTCTCCAATAAGGTAGGAGACGATAAAGGAAAGAACTCCTAATACACATCTAATATAATTAAATGGAAAATATATACACAATTAATATTGATTTACTTTCCAACAGGGTATTCAAAGGATCGACACTAAACAGCTTAGTGAAAAACTCGAGGAAAGAAAATTACCAGGGTCAGTGAAGAGGGAGATCCAATGTGAAATCGAAAGCAGGCAGTATGATGAAGATGATGCTGCTGCGGCTGCTGTGATTCTGGAACAAACACCTCAACTACTACCTCAACCTGCAAAAGCCTCTCCCTGGTTAATTGAAAAGTTATATGACAAACGTGGACCGGAGCGAGCCAAGGCATTGGCTGGAGTAATTGCACTAATGAACCAAGAGTTGGATCATGAAGACCTGACAAAGAGATATGTTGTAGAACTTCTCTACCGATGCTTAAGTGGTGTGAAGAAAGGCTCCACCAAAGAGGTTCAGAATGCACTGCAAGTTATTGTACTGCTCTCAATCATCGTGGATTGTCAAGAAAAGTTGTCCGAGATTTACAGGGAGTTTCTTGCTGTAGCTTCCACCAGTGCATGTCTAAAGAAGGGTGGAACCAACACTTCGAAGATGCTGGAATGCTTGGGAGTTGTTACCTTTTTTGGTGCAATTAACGCAGAGGAGACTCAAGATGCAATGAAGGTTATTTGGAATTTCTTGATGAATATCAAATCTGAATCCGGCGGTGATGATTTCAGGAGATCTTAGTTGCTGCAATATATTCTTGGTGTTTTCTTCTCACAAGCATGGAAGGATGGCGACTGAACCAAACCTATTGGAGAGGTGCAATTTCCTTCTTCATGGATTTGTTGGACAACAACAGTGACATGTTAGTTAATGGGGCAGCATGTGCAGCACTAGCACTGATTTTCGAGACTGATGCTCTTGACAAATTCTGGAATGGAGCAAATGATTCGACCTTGAAATACTCGCAGTTGCGAGAGACACTCAGGTTGATGATTCTGAAGAAACTGAGCAGTCTTGACATGAACCAGAATGTAGTGGAGTACTTCGAGACTCTTCATTGCCCGATAGCACGTCCAACTATTTGTGGAAAAATGCTGGAATTGACATCATGGTATCAGGTGATTCAGCTGGCATTTCTGAGGAGTGTTCTAGGGAAAGAATTTGAAAACTTTATGACCAAGGAAAAGAAACTCCAAAGCCTCTTTGAGTTTAACCCGAATAGTAATGACAATGTAGGTGAAAAACTATATGCGCCTACGATCGAAAACATCATGGTACATATGCTCAGACCTAAAGGAAGAGATCCACAAACTATGACAGCGGAACAAAGGAAGAAAGAAAGGGCATGGAGAAATTCCATTCAGGGCAAGGCCAACACACAACTAAGGACGAAACACAGGCTCATGTCAGAACAATTGAACTGCACTGATTAGAAGTTTAGGACCTTAATTAGTTGATTTATGTCTTCTGTTTTGTTCCTCAAGAATTTAGTTCCATCGTTTTCTTTTGTTTTGTACATTTAATGAATTCATGATATCTTTCTCCTATCTTTAACTTCATGCTTTTCCTTTGCTCAATACGGCTTATACTATATTGCAAAAAAGACCATAGTAGAAGACTTTCCAGCCTTCTTAAAAATCTTAATGAGTCCAAAGCCCTTCAATCCAAAGCTGTGTATTGCCAGATTACTGCTAAATGTTTACAGACAATCTCTGAATTAACATTGCATTACTAAATTCAATGATTACTTCAACAACAATAGTGTTCGACTCAAAGTTTAAGGAAAATGCATTATAATTATTAAAACTAAAGTTGTTAAGAACATATTCATGAGTCATCAACACTATATATAACCATTGGAGCTATTAGTTTCTATATGATTCAGTTAAAATTTTGTGTTTCTATATAATGTAGTTCATACACTTTAGATGAATTTTCAGATCAACTATCAAATACAGAAGTTCTAAGCTCAATATGAGGCATAGTTTTCACTTATGGTTGCTTCAATAGTTGCAATGATGGAGTCTACCATAGTTTTATAGGCATTTTGTCATACACTTGCGCACATTCTTTTAGCTGAAGCACAAATCGGTCCTTAAATCTGCCAACCCGAAAATTAGTAGACGAGTTTCGTATTTCCACAATAGAATTTCGAGTAAGTGTTTACATAATCTTCCTTTGTCTGAAGAAATGATTCATCGAGATATTTCTTTCGGACCAAGGAAACCAAATGAAACAGTCAACCACCATTCTCCATGATCGGTGACATATGTTAGGGTGTGTGAGTTAACATCAATATCATTTGATGAATTTCAACTATTACCAACATGTATGAGTATCGGTGCTTTGAGCATGTAGGACGTTGCCATTGAAACCAAAGTAGTTCGAATTCTGTTTTGTTTTCTTCATGAACCCACTTGGTAGTTTTTCTCCTACTTCAAATTGGTAATGTCGCATTCCATAATAGCACCCCAAACACTCCCAACTCACATTCTCCAGTGAGGTGTCAAGAAAAAACCCCTATTTGGTTCAAACAGTACTCTCTGACTCTCTCTCTCTGAAATATGGCTGCTTTCTCAGTCTCCACACTCACACCCAACACTTTGAAATTCTTGTCTTCTCACCACAACCACAACCACCATCTCCCAGTCTCCTTCTCTCTCCCAACCCCCACCGCCAGGCGTATCCTCATCTCCTGCTGCGCCGCCGCCAAGCCCCAGACTGGCCCCGTCAAGAAGAACAAGCGCTCTCCTCCCTCCACCGCCGCCGGCAACAGCAACAAGAGCAAGAAGAAGCGGAAGGGGAAAGGTAGTAGCTTTAGTGAGGTTGAAATTGTGGAAGATGATGATTCCGATTCCAGGCATCCGCTACCGAAGCCACCGGCCGGGTTTGTGGTGGATGACACCGGCAGAGTGCTCAGGGCTTCCTCGAAGCGAATAGCCTCAATTGTGAGTTTGCACTTCGTTATGTTTAATTTGAAGGCGATAGTTTAGGTGTTAGGTCAATGCTCATGGTAGTTAGTTAGTTACATTGTGTGGAATTTGGAAAGTTAAATGTGTAAGATACAGAGTTTTTTGCATTTGTTTATATGTTTTTGGTTGGTTAAACATAGTTTATGTGATGAAAACAAAATCAAAACAGAATAAGAGCAATCATTTTGGAATAAAATTATACACACTAAAATGTTGAAATGGTGGGAAATGTTGAATGGTGCAGCATTGTGTGTTTGTGGGATAAAATATACTCATTCTAATTTGTCGTACGACACTGATTTGTGTGAAAGTTGGGTTTTCTGATATGGTTGTGAGAATGGAGAAAATGGGAGGGAAAGATAATGTGGGGACGGAACATACACAGAATCAAACTACAAATGTTTGAGCAGAGTTTTGAAAATTTGGTAGAAGAATCATACTCTTGTAGTAGATCACAGTTGTTTTTGTCTGTGATAAAGGAATACAGAGAAACAGGTTTAGAAGTTATCAGGTCACTTTTGGGCTTAACTTGCTCCACGGTGAGAATATGAATACTTTTTGCTTCATTTAGAAAAGGAGTTTCAGGAACCTGGAAGACATAACTTGGCTGATAGATCCAGGTGTGGGTTGTGAAAGAAGAAAAGCGCTTGAAATTTCTTTTCTTTGAAGGATAGGGCTAGCCATTTTCAAGTCTAGGTGGAGGGCAAGGGTTTTTGAAGAAATCCATTGAGTGTAGGAGTTAATTTGGATGGTTCTGAATATTTTATTGAGTATGTTGCCTGGAGGGAATGGGAAATCAGGTACTGTTAATGAGTCTTTGTTTTTAGAAGACAGATGAGAACAGGCTTTTGGAGGACAGAGAGGTGTTTCATGACACAAAAAAGGAATTTTGGATTGTAATCTCAAGTCAAGAGCACTAGAATGTTTATTCTTTGCACTGTGGTGGACCTGTGTCAGGTTAGGGCTGGAATGAACTGGAGATTAACAATGTTGGGAGTACTCAAGCTCTAATATAAAGTTGAGAGGAGCAGAAGGAAAGTGATTACTGTGGGGTTTGTGTGGTGGACTGGTAATTTGTGAAAGGCAGGTTGTCTGTCAGGCTGGGGAACGATTACAAAAGTTTACTCAATTGAACCATATTAAATAATCTCTCAGACATATGTTGAAGCTGGGCCAGAGTGAGTTATGATAGATGAGAATAGACTGTCTGAAACCTGGAAGGCCAAGGAAACAAGTTGAGTTTTTAAGAGAGACAATATGGAGTACTTTGCCTCGAACAATAAAGAGGAGGAAGTGAAGATAACTGGGTTGGAAAAAAATGATCGTTGAGGGAAGCTCATGGCATCTTAATGTGCAAGTGGAAGAAAATTCTAAAGAACAATTTGCCGAACATGGTAACCAAAGGCAATTATTTAGTTGAATTACAGCTGATGGAGGCTCATGCTGCACAGGTGATCCAGGAAGTATTTCAAGATAATTGGCAACACATGTTACCTTTTTTTGTTGGGGCAACAGAAGACGTATCCATTGACAAAAAGTAGAAATTCAGAATAGTTATTTGAAGCTCGTACAAAAGCCAGGGAGTATTTGGTGTCTTTCCTGGGTTGTTGAAAACTTCGGGAGGAACAAATATATATTTTTCATTTCTAAACCCTACCTCTGCTGGGAATGCTATTAATAATGCTTCTATTCTTGCGTTGAGTTGAGATATTGGATTCACAATGAGTTTGAGTGACCTGGAAGTTGGGAGCCTGTGTCCTTGTTATCTTAGCCTGTGGCGGTCTCATCTAGACAAGATGAGTGAAGGTGGAAGTTGGAGACTTTGGCGGATGTTTCTTGTAAATCTGATCCGCTCCCTATTTAAAGCATTTGTTGGAAAATCCTTCCCTGCCTCAGTTCATTATTCTTCCATAGATTTATGTGTTAGTTTTGTTTTATTGGTAATGGAAGGTGATTACCTGGGATATGGTCCAAATGAGCAGATGTTTTGCTTGTCTCTCTCCCCACAGTTGTGCATCATGTGCAAAAGAGCCAGTTTGTGAATCATCAGTTTTGCACTCTGGTCCTTTAGCTCTATAGAGAAGGGTGTTTATTAGGACTAATTTGAGCTGGGACATTCCAGGATTGTGTCTTTATTATGTGAAACTACATATATTTTTTTTTGGAAGGTGTAGGTTTCGGGGAGATCTGCTCTGAAGGTGGTGTTTATTAGTCTGGGGTTTCCATGAAGGAATTCAGTTTTTTATTTGATTTTCAAGAACAGCTCCTTTTTCTGCTTTTCAATCAAAATGGAATGTGGAAGTTAATTTCGATGTTTTTGGTGCTAATTGTTTCTTTCTGCTAGGATTGTTGTATTTGCTGAGTACTTTTTATCACTGTACTTATTCCTTTCACTGTCAGTGAATCTCTTCTTAAATACCTATAGATCATGGTGCAATTTCTTTATTTGCATTTCATTGTGTCTTTAAATCAAAAGTTAAAATAAAATTCTGAAGCAGTCTTGAACAGGTTGATCCTACCAATAATTTTCCATTAGAGTGCGTTATAAGGAGAGTGTTTAAAAGCTCAAGAGGGGATGAATGTATGCTGCTTTGCCCTGTTGACACGTAAGTAAAATCACTTTTTTTTTTGTTTCTGAGTAATTTATCCAGAACTATTTTCAAACTTAATTGATATATATATATATATATATATATATATATATCTGATATATTATACATATCCTGCAGGCCTGTTCAGATATTA
This sequence comes from Potentilla sterilis, assembly GCA_963682095.1. Taxonomy (NCBI): domain Eukaryota; kingdom Viridiplantae; phylum Streptophyta; class Magnoliopsida; order Rosales; family Rosaceae; genus Potentilla; species Potentilla sterilis. Next base: position 24,931,746 of record OY821764.1, read on the forward strand.
AAGAGCACCAATATAGATGGCTGGTCAGCGGTATGTTTTTTGGGGTCCAGATCTAGTTTTGTGTTCACTCATAATTTTGTGTAGACAACCAGACATCATATGAAAATTTGGGCACTGCATGTAAAATAGTCCTGATGTTTTAGACATCGCTGGAATTTGAAATTGTTTTTATTTTTTTATTTTTTTTATTTGAGGGAAATGAGGTGCCCACAACACCCAAGAGGCCATCGGAAAAGTAAAACTGTATTAGACTCCTGGATTTCTTATAGATGAAGTTAGAGAGAGTCGATACAAAGTTACAAACATGATAGATTCTATCACAAAATCCAAGGTTTTTCAATCAATGTGTCAGAGATCATTAAGAAGTCTTAGTGTTCTTACTATCAGCTTAATTTGCTTGTCAGTATAATCTATGTCTATCTGTTTTAGGTCACCGATGAAGAAGTTGAAGCTATTCTTCCCTCTGCTGCTTATGCCCTTGCTAAGATACACATGCATCTTGTACATAGCGGGTACGACGCTACATATTCACATGCTTTATTATATTCTCAACTCTGGGATCTTGGTTCTCCTATTGTCTTGATATTATTTTGCTTGAAATTTGTGTCTTCCTATCAGATTCTGTTATACAGCAAGAGGAGGGTTTTGTTACTCAGAAGATGACATATTTGATTTTCGCACAGGCAATAGTTCTCTTCCCTCTTATCTTTAACTGTTATATACTTTCTGAAATCTTGAGCGGTATGATATCTATATTTGACAGGGTCCTATTTGATATGTGCCTTTCTATTTTATTCTCTTTCTTTCTAGTATTTATTGGTGCCTTGGTGATAATTATTCTGCAGATGATGGTGAAGATGTAGATGGCTTGCCAACTGAGGGTGTCGAGATCACATGTTTCCACTTGGTATGTGATCACCATCTATATACAGTGTAATCTCTTAGCTTTGATGTGAATGGGTAAAGGTTGCAGGACACAGGCTTGTGTCTGTGAAGATAAGCACAATTTTATTCATTCTACGCTTTTGAAGATAAAATAGTCTTTTCTGTTTTTTGGTTGTATTATAACATGTGTTGGACTTGGAAATATATTATATAAGTATTAAAAAGTCAGTCTTTGTGCCTTTTTGTGCTTCTAATGTGACAAAAAAGAAGTCCGTAAGCAATGTCTTCCAAACCTGAGGTACTGTCATTTTAGGAGCGGTTGTTCCAGCTTAATATATTGATCATGATTTAAGGTTATTGTCTTATAGTCTGGAGAAATAGAACTCCAATCTCCTTTTTCACTTGCATGCTAAGTAGTCTCCGGTTTACATCATGTCGGTTTAGTCGCCCTTTGTAGTGGATGATCTGAATGTAAACAGTTCTGAAGTTCCATTTCATGAGATCAAGTACAGGAATCTGTATATATTCTATGTATTTTACCATTTGGGTATCAACAAGATATAAATAAGAACTTTTAAGGATTTTTTTCATTCCTCGCTGTGTTAACTGTGGTTCTTTGCTACAGGATGGTGCGCATTACATGATTTATACACCCTCTGACCCACTTCTCTTTGTTGTTGTAAAGGTACTGTTCAAGATTTATTATGCTGTCTCTACCTCTAATATGCAATTGTAGTCAAATTCTAGTATTGTCAATTAGAGTTCTATAGCTTAGCTAAAACTGGAGCCTGATTGCATGATATGGAAAGAGAACCTAACTAATTTGGATTTGTTTGTGCAGGACAATGATGGTCTATTGCAAATTGCTGATGATGTAAGTAATGTACTCATTTGTAGTTGATAGAATGTTATTTTCCATTTCTTTACCATCTGACTACAGTATATGTGCTCTGCTTAAAGATTGTTAGATTTCAATTCTGAGTGTTTGCTTACTGATTAGTGCCTTAACTATATTATCCATTTAGCATTGATGATGCAAAAAGGGTGTCTGTTTGTTTTAAACTTGAAGACTGTTCTTTACTGTTCTGTAATTGGATTTTCAGCTTGACCAAATATAATATATCAAATTTTCTGCAAGCAAATGTCAGTATACAATAACTAGCAATGAAAGCTTAATTTCAGAACAAAAATTGTTATGTTTGTTTTTGCTGCAGTAATGGGTCATAGCCCTTCTATTGTTACGTATTTTAGAAAATTAAGGATTTTGTTGTGCTATTGGAAACAGGATCTGCTGGAGGACCCTGCTATCATTAGTGCCATAGATGAGGAGACCGAGTTCAACGCTTTGGTGGTATGTGACTGCACTTTGCTCATACTATTGTCTTAATGTTGGAAGTGAGGTAAGTGGGTTAGCTCAGGGTTTTACTGTTTTTCCGTCATTTTTGCAGGAGGAAGAAGCAGCTCTTCTTGATTCACTGCTAGGAAAAGAGTAGCATGTGCTGCCCGTCAAGTGTCAACCAGGGTGTTTCTTCATGTCCAGTCTTTCTAGTGCCCGTCACATATGATATGAGAAAGCAATTCCGAGGACCGGTGGGTGAATAGCCTTGAGAAATTGACATTTGACTTTTACCTATTCTTGCTCTGTAAATAATTCCTTCTTTTGTAATGCATGTATAAAATCTTTCTTGTAGCTCAGTGCTTCTCTCAGTGATGAAAATAGCATAATTTTCCATCAATTTTGAAACAGAGGGTGGGCTGCATATACTAGTACACTTCTTTACTTCGGTGAAGCTGCACTTCATATTGTTTCGTTGATAAGTTCATTCACATCAAAGTAGAAATGTTGGTGCTGTTTCAACACTAACAAATAACAACGCATTATACCAAGTAGAACGGTTAGGGGAAAGACCTTGTAGTACGTCAAATCAAAACATCAGGTTCTCAACGCTGGGATCGTGTGAAAGAGGTAAAAAGTGTTCTGAGCATTTGAAGTTGCAAATCCTGCCCATAATGGTAAATCACGAAAATCAATTTGGCTGAAGACCTGAAACTAGTAATTATATCACAACTGCATGTTTACTGCTAGTAATTTGGATAAGCAAGGTTGTTCTAGTTATATCTAGGCTTGCCCTTAAAGCAAGCTTTAGTACGGTGAAAGTGAATGCTATTTTCCAAAGGTAGATTATAGACTACTGCAGATCGATTATGTTTAGTGAATTCTCTTATCTATAGAGATCAGTTATGTTGACAGTAGCCGCAGAGGGGCTACAGCAGGCCCACAGACCCGCAGCAAGTGCACCAGGACCCGGCCCGAGGCCCAGGACCGAACCACCAGCACCCGGCCTCGGGGTCCAGCAGTCTATCCGGCTGCCAGGGACCCTGGGACCGGAGGCGCCAGCCTGCCAAAGAGGTCACCAGAACTGCCCTTTGAAGGGAACCAGTCCCACATCGAAGGGTGAGGCCAGCCCTCACCCCCAGCCACCTATATAAGGGCCCCAACTACCCTCATTAAGAGGTAACTGATCTCTCTCACCGCTTACATACGTGCTCAAGTTATATATTCCAACTATACCGACTTAGGCATTGGAGAGGAGAAGGCCGGCCCGCCCGGTATTCCCCTTAGTAAGCAGGTTTGCAGGAGATCAAGTTGGATTCATCTGTATCTACCAGGCCCCAGGGTTTGTGCAGAAACAATTGGCGCCGTCTGTGGGAACTTGAGCAAGAAGCCGTGTAAGCAGTACCAATGGCAGAGAATTCGGAAGTAAGTCAAGAGAGAGGAACCGCCGAGGAGGGACGTGTTGCATTAGTGCAAACGCTCGCCTCCACCCCGGTCGTCACGCGGGAGTCGCATGGCGCCCAGGGCAACGGTCAGGAAGGAAGAGGTTGTGGTAGGCCGTCCGGCATGCCGGGACCGGGACACCACGACAGCTCACGCGGGAAAGGCCCGGCAGAGGATGAAGACAGTCCAGGGCACCAGGGCTTCTCCTTGACGTTCTTGGATGATCCGAGCGACCGATCTGAGAGCCCGCTCTACGACAGCGAACGGGATCCTACATACAGCCCCGACCAGAGCGGTATGGCGGGAAAGATACGGGCAATGGCCGCAGAGGTCAATCGTCTAAGAGAGGAGGGCGACAGGGACAGAGCCAAGTCCAACGCCCGGTACGAAGAGATGGAATCGGCGAATGCTGCCCTGGTAGCCGCCCTAGAGAGAGGACAACAGCGTAATGACGCTATGATCAAGGCGCAAGCTGCAACCACGCCAGTCCAACCTCAGCAGTACGAGGCAGGGCAGTCATCGGGCGGTCGGCCCGGTGATCCCGTGCGAGAGAAGTCACCGGGCGGGGCAGGTCCGCCAAAGAGCACGCCAACCTCCAGCCAGCTCCACACTTCGTCTGTGGATGAAGTTGAGACCCCGACCGCACGGGCATTGCAGATGTTAGCCGACACTGTGTCAGACTTGAAGGCCCAAATGGAGGCCAACGAGAGAAGAGCCGCGCGGCCGATGGAGGGCGCCCGGTTTAATGAGCGTATGGGCCCTTTCTCGCACCGGGTCATAGAGTCGGGAAGGTCTAGCAACCAGAAGTCCCTCAAGCTCACCTATTCAGGGTCCGGCTGCCCGTACCAGCATCTGGACAGTTTCCGGTCCCAGACCTGCGCCAAGGGTTACTCCGATGCAGTATGCTGCAACATCTTCCAGGAAACTCTGTCTGGAGAGGCGCTCAGCTGGTTCTACGAGCTTCCGGCGAACTCGATCGAGGCATTCGAGCAGTTAGCTGACCGGTTCGTAGGCCGTTTCATCCTCCGGGTCGAGGGAGCCCGGACGTCAACGATCCTCTTCAACTGTATGCAGGCACCCGGAGAGGACTGAGGACCTTTGTCAACCGATGGCAGACGGCCACTGCCGGGGTCCGGAACCTAGACAAGGGCATCGCCGAGATGGCGTTCAAGCAAGGGCTCCGGCCAGGGAAGTTTTCCTACGCCGTCCAGGTAGAACTCCCGCAGGGGTATGATGAGTTGATGGCAATGGCCATCCGGCATGCTCAGGCCGATCACGAGACATATGGGCACCACCTGCTGAAGAGGAAGCGGGATGAGCAGCAGGAAGACCATCCCCGGGAAGAGAACCCCCCGCCCAGTCAAGAGGACAAGCCCAGTCAGCGGACCGAGAACCGCGCCGCTCGACCGAACCGGCATAACAATAGAAACTGGTCACAAAGGCAGTAGAGGCCTTATCCTGACAAGCCCCAGAGCGAGCACAAGCCAGCACCGTACCGCCAGGCACGTCCCCTGGCGATCATGCCAGCACCACCGGCCGGTCAAGAAGTCTTCACTGCTCTCACCTCTTCGTATGAGGATATTTTGCTTGAGAACGGGAACGCCATTCCCCCACCGCCCAAAAGAAGGTACCCGAAGGGGAAGCTTACCACAGCACAAACGGGCAAGTACTGCTCCTATCATGATGAAGCTACTCATCGAACGAGTCAGTGCTGTGCTCTCAAGACAGCGGTGCAGGGTTTGATTAATAACGGCCAGCTCCAGCGGTACGTAGGGGAAAGGAGAGCAGATCCCGACCGGGAGCAAGACCAAGCCTGGTAGGCTCGCCCAAGCCTCCAGTTAGTTTGGCATACATCCGGTTCTACCGTTGTAAAAAATATCACAAATATATGCAAACTACTTTTGAGAAAATTTCACCGGCTCCGCCAGTTCAAGTATATTCATAATCAAGCAAGTATACAAGCAGTAACCGTTCCGGAAAGAGTACAAGGAGAAGAGCAAGGAAAATCCTAAGGAGCCACGACTCCACCCTCAGCAGGCAATCCGCCGGCCTCTCCTGCGGTACCCTCGTCGTTGACCTCAGTTCCGGCGCCGACTCTGGCTCGGGGAGACTTGGTACCGTTGGTAAAAGAACCCAAGTCCGAGCGAGTCATTTCTTCCGGCTGCCCCTCCACCGCCTGCTGATGGATGTCCGACTGCTCATGGTTGTCTCCTTCAGCAGCGGCGTCCGGCATCAGGGAAGTGTCTAACCACCCCTTCCCCGCCCATTCCGCGTACGCATCCGAGATGCCCTCTTCCCTGGCCTTCTCCAGGAACTCCAGGAACTCGTTGCTCTCATGGTATCGGAGAACGAACCGCTCATATTGTCCTCGGTCTTCTTCCCCGGCAGCGGCGCACAGAGCGGTGCCTCCCACCTGGAGCTCATCTACCTTGGCTTCCAGCTCGGCCCTCTCAGCTTCGGCCCGCTCCTTCTCCTTCTCCAGGCTCCGGTTCTGTTCCTCCAGCTTCTTGGCCCTCTCCTCCGATCTGACCTTCTCCCGATCTGAGCGGGACTTCTCCACCTCCAGGCGCTGTCGGGCCTCCGATAATGCAGCTATCTGCCTCTTCAGCTCCGGCAGTTCCTCGCTCGCGTCCGTTTGGTACAGACTGTACAGCAACTGCACAACAACAGAAATTTAGTCAAGCAGCAATAGAAAACAAACTACAAACGGTGTAGTGGCACCGATTAGTGCTTAGCCGGAGGACGGATTCCTTGCATTTTGGCCGGCTCCTACCCGCCAAGACTCCGGTGACCCCGGGCCTGTCCAGGCCGAGGCTAGCCAGGTCCGCCGCCACCTGCCGGACTAATGCACTGTCCGGGCTTCCCCTTGGTGCCTCCGCAGGTGCGGGGCTACTCTGTCGGGCAGCGGCAGCCTTCTCCCCAGCGGAGTTAGGTTGTGCACCACTGATTACCCTGAGCCGTTTGGCCAGGTTCTCCCGTGACGACCCGCCGGTGAGCGTCTCCAGCGCGGAGGGAGGAATGTCCACGCCCCTCCGTTTCTCTCCCCGGCCTTCCAGAGAAGAAGATCGTGCGCCTACCCGGGCGACACGGCTCACCAGCGGCACAGACACCGGGCGGTTGGGGATCCTGCTCACCCCACCGGGAATCCTCACTGGTCCCCCGGTAGACTTGCCCTTACCAGGCACCGCCTTGGGCGCAGCGGGATGGCTCTTCACGCGACTTAGGATGTAGGCGCTGTCATCAACATCCATGGCCCTCGGTTCCAGATGAGTCGTGAGCCAGCCGGACTCCTCGTCCACTGAGGTCCGCGAGACGGTCTCGCCTTTCTCCTTCAGCTTGTTAAGGAGGTCTTCTCCGTCCATTGAGAGAGTGGTTTCGGGCTTGATGACCGCCCGGGAAGATGCACCTGCAAGAAAAGCGAACAGTTAGTATTTTGCAAGAGCTAGCACAAGTATCACCGCTAAGGCTTGCTACGCACCGGGATCCCGCCCGAGTTGGTAGTATTCCAACACTTCCCGGCGGATGAAGTTATAAGAACTCCGTTCCAGGTCATCCCAACATCCGAGTATGGTCGAGATCCTCTCATGCTCCAGATCGGATAGCTCGAACGACTGGTCGCCAATGGGTTAGAAGGCACCAGGAACCCGGTAAATCTTACTCCTCTTCTGCCACTTACCGCCCGCCATCACCACCTTCTTTCTCCAGCTGTTATCTACCCAGGAAGGCATATTGGTGATGATCGGTTGATAGTTCCGGGCGTTAAAGGACATGCAACCCCGGGACCCCTGCTTCCTCGAGTAGGACAACCTGTACAGTGCCTGGAATTCATTTACTGTTGGCATACTCATCCCGGAAAACTCGTACAGGCAGCCGAAGCTCAGCAGTCGCCTCCACTGGAGCCCTGGAAGCTGCGCGGGAGATACTTGCAGTGCACTGAGCATGTACTGCACGAAGTTTGACAGCAGGAGCGAGAACCCGTGCCGAAACTGGTCCTGGTGCACGGCAACCCAACCTGCCTCCGGGTTGCAGGCTGACTCTCCAGGATTCAGGGGCCGCAGCAGAACCTCATCCGGGATACTTCACGTTTCCCGGAGCGCAGCTATCTCCCCAAGGGTCATGCTACCCTCCGGTTCATCGCACACCACGGCATTCTTCCCTCTGCCAATGGTGTAGCTCACGGCCGGAGCACCCGCAAGGCACACCCCGTGCGGTATTTCAGTCTCCGAGGATTCAGCCCCGGAAGACGAAGACAAAGACGGAGACGAAGCCCTGCTCCCGGAGCAGTCAGCGACTTCGGTCTCCGGGGATTCCGAACCGAGCCAGTCCTCCAGCCTCTCCGCATCGTCCACAATGGGACCCCTGGCAGCCGATTCGAAAACCGCGTCAGAACTTGAAGCAGACATCTTAACCTAGGGGAAGAAAACAAAACCCTAGCGCTCGTCAGCAACAGGCTACAACAGCGCCTTCTACGGCCTCTCCCCAAGTTCGCCGCAGAACAACTCAGTCAGCGACAGAGATCACTACCACCCCCCCCCCCCCCCCCGCAAACCAACAAAAGCAAAACAAGAACAACACCGGGGCAAAGAAATCAACAAACTTACAGATTAATATGCTCAACCGAGGACAGTCCGCCCTGCGAAAGCAGCGAGCAATGGTAGGAAGAGAGTACGGAGCGCTCAAGCAAACGGATCTCGTGGGGCAAGGGGCTTAGAGCTTTCGCCGGATTTCTCTCTTTCTCTTAGTTTCTCTAAAGCAAGAAGCAAAAGTAGAAGGAAGAGCAGAAGAGGCCTATTTATAGAGGGGACCGGTGCCCTAGGCGTCTGAAACCCCCCCAAAACACGCAATCAGTGCAACTCAAACGCCTGCGAATCCAGGCCCTCCATCTCAAGACCACTCCCTGCTGGCACGTGTCCCAGCATTGGTAAACTGCCCATGCCATCATAACTGACGGGACTGATGGACTTCCTCCTTAAATGCATGTCAGCCACTTGTCCCACATGCTGGCGACAGGAAGGTAGGAGCGGGAACCGAGGCGTTAGGCCCTCCCACACTTCCCCAGGCTCCACGGTCGCACGCCATCTTCATTACAAGTCACCGGTTATGATCTTCCAACCGGCTTGAAGACCTCTCACCGGTTATGATTTTTCAACCGCTTCGAGAGCATCGTTCCGGGTATGAGCCATCCGCCCGGCACCAAGGCAGTTCGCGGTTATGATCATTCAACCGGCTGCATGGCTTCTTCGCTGCATATCTTGAAGACCTCTCACCGGTCATGATTTTTCAACCGCTTCGAGAGCATCGTTCCGGGTATGAGCCATCCGCCCGGCACCATGGCAGTTCACGGTTATGATCATTCAACCGGCTGCACGCCATTTCACTGGGGGACTCGTCTCGATATGGCAGAACGCCCGGTCGAGGTCCACCCAGCTGCATCTCTCTTGGGGGACTCGTCTCGATATGGCAGGACGCCCGGTCGAGATCCACCCACCGGTTACGTAACATCCAACCGGCTCCAGAGCATTTTCCGGGAACGCGATCCACCCGGCCCCATGGCATTTCACTGGGGGACTCGTCTCGATATGGCAGGACGCCCGGTCGAGTCTCGCCCGGCTCCATGGCATGACCCCGGTCATGAGAACATTCGACCGGCATGGGCTTTATACACCCGGGTGAGTTTATATCTAACCCATGTACTCTTATCCAGCAGGATAAAAACCCTGCATCGCATTGAACCGCGATCAACGTGGGGCTGCACGGCGAGCCTTGTCACCTCAACGCCACCCCCCCCCCCCCCCCCCCCCCTTACCTCAACGCTTATTCAACACAAGCTGAGAAGAACTAGCAAGTGTTCACCGGCGCATCAAACAAGCCGCAACACCGGGGCCATCTCCGCGCAGCCTAGCAATATGGACTCATCTCGATATGGCAGAACGCCCGGTCGAGGTCCTTTACTCCACCTCGTCTCGTTATGGCAGAACGCCCGGTCAAGGTTCAGTACTTAAGTTCACCTGGGACTCGTCTCGATATGGCAGAACGCCCGGTCGAGGTCCCAGTGAACTCCGCTCCGTACCGATATGGCAGAACGCCCGGTAGTGGCCCAGTGAACTCCGCTCTGTATCGATATGGCAGAACGCCCGGTAGTGGCCCAGTGAACTCCGCTCCGTACCGATATGGCAGAGTGCCCGGTCGAGATTTCATGCACACATCTATTGCATGGCGGATTTCAACGCTCCATTATCATTCCATGCACACATCTATTGCATGGCGGATTTCAACGCTCCATTATCATCCCATGCACACATCTTTTGCATGCATCATCATCTCATACACTCCGGGTTTCACCCCACTCCATGCTCATAGCACCACAACACTTGAGCACAGTACTACTTATATTACAAACGTACTTATAAACTGTTGCTTGCCATCGGTAAACAGGTACTCACCCCAGTCACGCCCAATCTTCAACGCGGACTTGGGGGACTGGGCACCGTTGGGTTGGTAATCCTGCGGGTCTGCGAGACAAGAGCAAGACAGACTTTAAGTCCCCATTCAAGATTGCACTTGACCGGGAACTTGGGGGACTTGTTGACAGTAGCCGCAGAGGGGCTACAGCAGGCCCACAGACCCGCAGCAAGTGCACCAGGGCCCGGCCCGAGGCCCAGGACCGAACCACCAGCACCCGGCCTCGGGGTCCAGCAGTCTATCCGGCTGCCAGGAACCCTGGGATCGGGGGCGCCAGCCTGCCAAAGAGGTCACCAGAACTGCCCTTTGAAGGGAACCAGTCCCACATCGAAGGGTGAGGCCAGCCCTCACCCCCAGCCACCTATATAAGGGCCCCAACTACCCTCATTAAGAGGTAACTGATCTCTCTCACCGCTTACATACGTGCTCAAGTTATATATTCCAACTATACTGACTTAGGCATCGGAGAGGAGAAGGCCGGCCCGCCCGGTATTCCCCTTAGTAAGCAGGTTTGCAGGAGATCAAGTTGGATTCATCTGTATCTACCAGGCCCCAGGGTTTGTGCAGAAACAAGTTACATGTTTGATACAACTGTTTCACCAGACTAGAGGTGAACTTGAAATTACCTTAAAAATTAACGGAGAGTATTTTGGTCAAATTTGAGAGGAGAGGGGCGTACGTATTTAAATCTTTTGGTCCTGAATTGTAATCAATAGACATCCTAATCGAGTATTCTGATGTGTACACTACCAGCTTTGACAGAATAGCCGACGAAATTTTTTTCGTTGGCTATTCCAAATTTTCGTCGGCTATTCCTTCTACCGACGAAAATTTCGTCGGCTATAATTCGTCGGTAAAACCCCGTCGGTAATACCAATGGCCGACGAAAAAAACCAATTCGTCGGCCATTCCAACCTTGGCCGAAGAATTATGGCCGACGAAAATGATTTCGTCGATCAAAGCTTGGTCAAATATATTAATATTTTAAAGTTATAGCCGACGAAATTTGAATTCGTCGGCTATTTGTTCTGAAGTATAGCCGACGATTTGAGATATTTCGTCGGCTATTTCCTCGGAATATATTAATATTTTAAAGTTATAGCCGACGAAATAATGTCAATTTCGTCGGCTATAACTGCATTTTGGGCAAAAAAAAATACCGGATCGGAGGAGGGGAAGGAGGAGGAGAAGGAGGAGGCCGGAGGCCGGAGGAGGAGGAGAAGGAGGAGGAGGAGGAGGGGGGGGGGGGAGAGGAGGAGAGAAAAAAGGCGGGAGGAAGCGATTTAAAAGATTTAGAAGGAGAATAGCCGACGAAATTAATATATTTCGTCGGCTATACTTTGGAAAATCAACAGCCGTTGGATCTGAGCCATCCAACGGCGGACAATAAAAAGGCGCGGATCGCAAGAGTTTAGCCGACGAATTCAAATATTTCGTCGGCTATGCTTTGGAAAATCAGCAGCCGTTGGATCTGAGCCATCCAACGGTGGACAATAAGCGGATCGAAGGAGTTTAGCCGACGACATATACTTTTCGTCGGCTAAACTTAGAGAATAGCCGACGAATTACAATGTTTCGTCGGCTATTCTATGAAAACATACTAAACTACCGTTTTGAGGCCCTAAACGAACTCGAAAGCCCGAAAAAGCCCACACATCGTGGCAAAGCAAGGAGTTTGATTCCTGGCGTGGTTCCCTTTCCGGAATGGTATCACAATCGTCATTCGGACGCCGGACGCCAAATCTGCAGTAAACCGGGTTTTGACTTATTTCATTATTTCAGCACACGGATTTTATCAGAATCTTGTCATTTTTCAACCGTAGACGTATTTCATTATTTCGGTCATATCTTATTTGACGACATATTTGCATTTGAAGAGTGTACGTATAGTAACTATTTGAAACTATACATTCATTTAAACACTTAGTAAACAAGTTAAGGAACATTAGTGCATATGTTCCGATTTTGAATCTAAAAGTTTGGAAAATCTATTCCAACCGTCAGATATCACCGTTAAGATTAAATACATGTATGAAAAAAAATCCAACTACATCTGACAACGTTAAAGGCTCGATCGGAAAGGTCAACCGGGTGAGTCAACCCTTTAAACGCTTAGAAATGGTAATTGGCCTGTCTAAATGACGTTTTTTGGCCTGACCTTCAACAGATAATAGTTTCAAATCGATGAGACGCAACTAATCGTATAAAAATTTTCCTCAAAATATTTACCGACCGTCAGGCTACCCATAGGAAAACGGAAGTAAAAAACAGTTAACCGCAACATTCGGCACACAGATTTTGTCGGAATCTTGTCATTTTTCAACCGTAGACGTATTTCATTATTTCGGTCATATCTTATTTCACGACACATTTGCATTTGAAGGACGAAGTAATGGTTTGTCGATAGTGATAGAAAATGGAAGCTGTTCTTTTTTTTTTTTTTTTTTTTTAATCATAGCCGACGAAATCAAACCTAGTACTCGTCGGCCATACTTCCAAAAATTTTGGTCGGCTAAAGTTTCAGAGAAAGGCCGACGAAAATTCAAATCGTCGACTAAAATATGAATATAGCCGAAGAAAAAAAATTCGTCGGCCATTCTAGGGGAATAGCCGACGAAAATTTTATTTCGTCGGCCGTTTTTTTTTATTTCGTCGGGAAAAGCCTTTTTTCTGATAGTGGTAGTACACTTCAACATACATGTAAAACACATTAAGGTTTATTGGAGTAGGTAGGTATGATAATTTCGTATACAAATGATAGGTTTAACAAATTCGAGAATCTTCCACGATGTTTCAATACACATATTGATTACCTTTTAACAAAAAAAGAATGGACGACTTCTTAACGTAACGATTTTTTTTCCAACAATAAAGGTTGAGGTGAAACTATCAGGACCACGTTATCATACACTATACATAAACTTTCAACATTTATTTCAGTTTTTGACGGATGAAACCGAAATGAAACCATATCATTTGGATTTTTTTTTTTTTTTCACATAAGTCCACCCCTACTTCATTTTGCTAAGGTCATCCCATAAGAAAGAGGCCGCCGACCTTGACACCATTTATTAACAGAAAAACGGTTGTCTTGGTCATCGTTTTTAATAGCAATCGCTACCTATCACATGGACTGAAACTGATAAAGACGAAGTCCTCTTCAAAAATAGGTGTTTTTCTAGGTAGTACCGCAACTATATTACTTCGATGTTCTCCTCCGCCGCCTCATCTTCTAATTTCCTAATTATCAACTTAGAGACCTCACTCTAAATGAGATGCTAGAGAAGATTCAAACTTATATTGGGGGTGTTAGGAGAAAGGTAATAAAATGAGGTTGGTTTCAAGAGCTTAGTCAAATTTTTTTTTTCTTTCTTTCTGGAAACCGTTAACACGTTTACTAACTTGAAATTGAATTCATCAAGAATAGAAGATAGAAGGAATGCGAGACGGAATTGAATTGTGAAATCTCCACTCAATTCCAGTGGAGTTGTTTACTTACCACGTAGAATCAGAACAAAAATGGAACCAATTACGATTGATGTTGCTTACTTACCGTATGGTATTTGTATTAAAATCAGTTTGATTACTAAAATACCCTTATTAAAAGAAAGTCACACATTTTTACTTAACAATTGTTTCACATATTTGATTAATATCGACTTAATCAGTGACATATGATATTGGGTTTTTTCTTTTTCATTTAAATCAGTTCATAGAATGCCTTTAAGTGCACTTTTGTTGGACCAAAAACATGGGTTGTACCCGATCTAGTTTGAATGTCTTTGTCAGTGACATATGATATGTCGGAGGTTGAATATTTTTTTAGGTTAGGTTAACACATTCATGATTGTCGTTCACCATATGACCACCCAGTTCCTCATTTCATTGATGAGCTTGAAGAGATAAACATTCACAAACCTCTTTTCATCTTATTTGTAGAAAAACATGGTACTCCACAAATTATTTTTTCCAATACTACTATCTTCACCATTCTCTTCACATCATACATATACTTTTTAATTTAAGAAATTATCATACAATACCACAAATACTCTTTTCCCATTTGAAACTAAACAAATTTTCTTCAGTCTTCATTTTTCTCTCTTAAAGTCATTAATCTTCAACCAAATTTAACTTATGAAAGTCTAAGAACCTTTGATCATGGTACACAAAGTTGTAACTGAGTCGGGCTATGAAACGGCATTGACCAAATTAAATATCTATTGTTGGTGGGAGAACATGAAAGGTGATGTTAAATATGATGTTTTGAAGTCATGTTTTTTTAGAGGTTTGTCTTAAAGATGCGGCATACTTGTTGTATTTTCATATTATTTATTATATTAGCCCACAATGTCGGACCCTACGACCATATGATATGTGTGATTCATATATGGAAAATTTTTAGGAATGCAATAATCATAGTGCTATTTTCACATTTTGTTGGGATACTGAAAATGTTAGTCATCCTTTAATATACAAATTCAAGTTGACAATGTTAGTTTTCATATAGTAGAGTTATAAAAAAAATTCAAACTTGGTTGGTTTTGCATTGACCTCAAAATGGCCAATGGATAGAAGAATCATTATACCTCTTTTGTTTTATTGAGCTTCCATTTCATCAAATGGCTTTATTGGTGAGAATTTGTATCAATATTGTTTCACAATTAATATTCAAGAAGGTTAAGTAACACTGGAATTACGCTAATGGCTTGGAGTGAATGTTACGTATTGATGTTTAAAATATAGCAACACAAGTAATTCCAAGCGAGACAGTTAGTGGTTAGAGTATTAGCAGCCTCTAATGATGCCTTCAATGATATCTAATGCATGGATTCCAACTCATTGTGCAACATGGGATCTTGGCGCACCTAGTCTTGTGCAAGAAAAAACCGTATCTTCCCACTCTCATTTGTACTTATCATTCGTGAAGGGCAGGCCAGTAAATTTAAATCAGTTGCTGACACTCCAAGATAATGCAATCTCAGACACGCGATATTTCGACTGTTGTATGCCATGTTATGAGATCCATACTTCAACTGAATATATATTCCTAGCCCCGCCACGTCAAACAAAATACAGGAAGGCACAACTCAGTGTTGACTCTTTTGAGGAATAACTAGGTCGCCAAATCCGCATTCCCTTTCCCAATAATGAGTAAACAACGATACTCGTTATGGAAATTTAACTGAGCTAATTTTGAAAATGCTGAATATTTCTCTATATAGAGAATAAACAGCAAATTAACATCACCACATATTTCAACAACGGTTTTCAAAAACGGCGGGATCTGGACTCCAACTCTGCACTTCACAAGAGGTGATTGCTCACTATTGCAATCCACCTCTCTATCGTCACTACCAGAAAAGGCATCATAGCCGACGATATGGGAAAAAACGGCCGACGAAATAGTACTTCGTCGGCTATAATGGTTCATAGCCGACGAAATAGTAATTCGTCGGCCACATCGTCGGCTATAATATTATAGCCGACGACTGCCGACAAGTCGTCGGCTATAACTATAGCTGACGAAACGTTTTTGGTTATAGCCGACGAGGAGGGTATTCGTCGGCTATAAGAGTTATAGCCGACGAAAAGTTTTTGGTTATAGCCGACGAGGAGGGTATTCGTCGGCTATAACCCTTATATCATATCGATCTTCTGCAGCAGGGAGCTCATTCGTCGATGAAATCGTCCAAAACGCTCTGAAATCGTCCAAAACCTCGGCCATAAGCTTGAAAGGTACGTATATTGCTGTGTGTGTTGATTTAGTTAGTTATATGCAGAGGTGTGTTAATTTAGAGTTTAATTAGAATAAATGTGTGATTAATTTGATATATATATATATATATATATGTGTGTGTGTGTTGAGATGAGATTATTAATGGGTTGATATGTTGGTTAGATAGAATTGAAGTTTTGTTGAAGATCAGTGATTGATTATTGATTTAGATCGGTGATTTTAGATGAATTTGATGAAAAAATGTATATATATATATATATATATATATATATATATATATATATTAATTTAATTGTAATTAAAAATATATTGTTGGTATATATGAAAAATATATTGTGTTTAATTAATTAGGGAGATTGACGATGTTTTAATTAATTTAGGGATGCATGTGTACATGTATATATATGTGTGTGTAATGATCAATTTTTTAATTAATTAGTACGTACGTACGTATGTACGTACATACGTAGTACGTGCATATATACATATCGACAGATATATAGCTATATTTATTTCTTGAATTTACAGGATGGATAAGAGTTGGATTACCCTTGGAAGATGGGATCAGGCGTATCATGATGGAGTTAGGAGTTTCCTGGATTTTGTGATGGCTAACTGTGGAGACACTACACTTCATTATTGTCCGTGTAAAAAGTGCAAGTGTGCCACCCCACGACACCGGTTTTCCATAGAGACAGTGGAGCAACACTTGGCTAGATATGGATTTTGGGTCCTATACAGTAATTGGATTTATCACGGTGAACCAGAGTTTGCGGGTCCTCATGATCATGGACAATTTGCCGAGAGAGGGAGTTCCTCCAATGATCCAACAACGAACTGGATCAACGATATGTTTCCTCGTGAGAGCGGTGTCTTTGATGAAGCACCAGATGTGCAACTCCCTCCTCCGGAGATGGAGTGTTTCCCTGATATTGAGCCACTCCAGCCATTACCCCGATCTCCGGTCAACACAAGTGGTATGGAAAAGTACAACAACCTGATCGCATTGCAACAGACTCCGTTGTACCCCGGATGCAGTAAGACTGTCCTTGAATCTGTCATGGGAGTGATGAAGATCAAAACGGAGAACAAAGGCACTGTCAAATCGGTTGATGATTGGCTTCGGCTATGGGGTGGGGCGATGCCCCCCGGACATCGGCTTCCTACCAGTCATCATACGGTACGACATATCCTTAAAGATCTCGGCCTTTCCTACATCAAGATTCATGCATGCAGATACGATTGCGTTCTGTTTTACGGGGAAGGACTTGCAGATCTTGAATACTGCCCAGTATGCAATACAGAGCGGTATAAGTTCACTCCTAAAGGGAACAAGAAAGCTGTGAAGATACTTCGGTACTTCCCGCTGATTGATAGGCTTGAGCGGTTGTTCATGTGTGCTTTCACGGCCGAAGCTATGAGATGGTGGGCTGAGAGGAATGTGCCTGACGATGACACCCTTAGACATCCCGCCGACGGAGAGGCTTGGAAGAAGAACGTGTTGGAGTTTCCTGAATTTGCATCAGAGGTTCGAAATGTTTGGCTAGGGCTATCATCCGACGGTTTCAACCCTTTTGGCAAGAAAGAGCTTCAGTACAGTGTGTGGCCAGTTATTTTGATTCCGTACAACTTTCCACCGTGGATGTGCATGAAGAAGGAATATAACATGCTCACATTGTTGATTCCAGGCCCAGGTTATCCGGGAAAGTGTCTCGATGTGTATTTGAGACCCGTAATTGAGGAGCTTCGGTACTTGAGTCTGAACGGCCACCTGGTCTACGACCGGTTCAAAAATGAGATGTTCCGGATGCATGCCATGCTTGTTGGCACGATCAGTGACTTTCCTGGGAGGGGTATGTTGTCGGGCAGCGTCACCAGGGGTTACAGGGCTTGTTCAGAGTGCATGACTGTTGATTGCTCCAGTCCTCATTGCAGCAAGATTGTCCAGATGCGTCACCGTCGTTGGCTTCCGCATGACCATCCATTTAGGGACGATGCACAGGCTTTTGATGGGACTGAAGAAAGGGGCTGGGCACCGGAGCGATAGACAGGGGAGGAAATATTGGCAGTGTTGAATGAGTATGACTTTGGTCCGCTTAGCAATCATCCCGATGTGTTGCGCACGATTCCAGAGAGGCCGGATCGGTATAGGTTCTGGTCACACAAGAGCATCTTATGGGAACTTCCTTATTGGGCCAGGTTGGCTACCAGATACTACCTGGATGTCATGCATATAGAGAAAAACGTGGGTGAAGCCGTGGTTGGCACAGTTTTGAATTGGGAGAAGAAAACAAAAGACACCCCGAAGGCACGCGTTGATCTGAGAAATATGGGACTGCGAGACCATTTGTGGTTGAGAGAGGGCCGGAGCAAAATGCCCCAAGCTCCTTACACCGTCACCAGGGACCAGAAACATGAAATCTTTGGATGGCTGAGTAATGTCAGGTAACTTTTTATTAGGCATGTATTCCCTAAAGAATCCATCTGTTGTTGGACGACTATATATGCATGAAATCTAACTGTTGTTAATGGCTATGCAGGTATCCTTATGGCTATGCGGGTAACATAAGCAAGTGTGTTAACTACCGAGACAACAAGATGTACGGATTGAAGAGTCACGACTGCCATGTACTGCTTCAACGCCTCTTCCCTATTTTCATTCGAGCGTACTTGGAGGATGAAGTGGTTGAGCCGTTGGTGGCGTTGTCAAGATTCTTCCAGAAGTTATGCGCTAGAGAAGTTAGAAAATCAGACCTCATGAGAATGCATGAGGAAATCGTTTTTATCTTGTGCAAGTTCGAGAGGATATTTCCCCCAAACTTCTTTGACATCATGCCTCACCTGATGATCTATCTTCCCCAACAATTGTTGCTTACCGGTCCCGTACACTACACTTGGATGTATCCCATCGAAAGGTACATGTTATTCCTAAATTTGATTTATACATGTTTTTAAATAAAAGTTGCATGCTCTTAACATGCACTTGTTAACCTTGCAGACAATTTGGAGACTACAAGAAATATGTGCACAATAAATCTGCGCCTGAGGGGTGTATTGCTGAAGCTTACATTGCGCATGAGTGTGTAACGTACGCCAAGTTGTACTTGGGACCGATGGAGGACCCCCCACAACATCCAAGTCGAGATGACCCCGAGTTCAACCTATCTATCGTCGCCAACTCTGTTGTACCATACGGAAGCTTCAAGAAGAAGGGTGTGGACAAGTTGCCTGACCATGAGGTAGGGATTGCCCACTGGTGGGTTCTAATAAACTGTCCGGAGGTACAATATTGGAAACGAACCCATCTTCGATGTACGGAAGTGAACAGTGATGTCGAATACCACAACACGACGTTTGCAGACTATTTTCCACAATGGGTAAGTGTATAAATATATATATTAGATGGCTTTCTTTTACAGTTCCCTATTCTTTAATTATAAACACACCAACTGATTTGAGTTATATTTTTCAGCTCATGCAAGTGGCTGCGAGGGGTGGTCATACAAATTACTCAGAGGAATTGAGGCTGTTGTCGATGAAGCCGATATCTTCCACAGTCCGCCCAATGTGTGATGTCAACGGTGTTAAGTATATATGTGAAGCTCGAGACGGGGAACGCAAAATACAGAATTGTGGGGTGATGGTGGATGGTGCAGAGGGGGGCGTGGATTTTTACGGTGTCCTACAGTCAGTTGTTGAACTCATTTATGGGAACCGCATGAAAGTCCACTTGTTCAAGTGTCGATGGTTTGATACTAGGCCGCACCGCATACGGATCGATCAGTACGGCATACTTTCGGTGAATACCGCTACTAGTGTGTATGAAGACGACCCCTTTGTTTTCGCCACAGCGGCCAAAAAGGTCTTTTATCTTGACGATCCATTGAACAAAGACACGTGGAAGGTAGTTAACCATGTGTCTCAGCGAGACATATACAGTGCTACCACACTTGGTGTGAGCACAGAGTGTCAAGAAGCGACCGCATACCAAGAGCCGGACGCCGGCGACATTCCGGAATCCTCCACCATCCGCGATAATAATGTGACGCCGGGCAGAGTGGTTCGACTTCCTAGGGGTCAGGTGCCCATGTATGATGTTAATC
The DNA here is from genome assembly GCA_963682095.1 of Potentilla sterilis. Taxonomy (NCBI): domain Eukaryota; kingdom Viridiplantae; phylum Streptophyta; class Magnoliopsida; order Rosales; family Rosaceae; genus Potentilla; species Potentilla sterilis. The sequence goes on from OY821764.1 coordinate 24,951,715, forward strand.
CGAATCGTCTATATCCGGCAGACGATGACTCAGACGACGAGTACGAACACCGATTGCCAGATATTAACTACTATACTACGTCTGACTCAAGTGATGAGGATGATTCTGATTATCATCCTTAGTATACTATTTATGTATGTATTTGTGTACGATGGTGCATGCATGTATGAGAACATTTTTTGTCCTTAATTACCGTTTTCCGAATTTATGGGAAATTGTATTGAATTGTTTGTGCGATGTTCAGGAATTTATCAGGTGAAATAGGCAATTTTCAGGCCCTAAATGGAAAATTTTCAGAAAGATCAGCATTATAGCCGACGAAATGGACCACAATTCGTCGGCTATAATGCCCATACTGTAGCCGACGACTTGCACGTCGTCGGCTAAAGTATATTGACCGAAACCATACGTAGACCCTTCAAATGCAAAAGTGTCGTGAAATAAGATACGACCGAAATATTGAAATACGTCTACGGTTGAAAAATGGGAAGATTCCGACAAAATCTGTATGCCGAATGTTGCGGTTAGGTGTTTTTTACTTCCGTTTTCCTATGGGTAGCCTGACGGTCGGTCAATATTTTGAGGAAAATTTTTATACGGTTAGTTGCGTCGCATCGATTTGAAACTATTCTCTGTTGAAGGTCAGGCCAAAAAACGTCATTGAGACGGGCCAATTGCCGTTTTAAAGCGTTTAGAGGTTTGACTTTGCAGTTTGACCGTCCCGATCGAGCCTTTAACGTTGTCAGATGTAGTTGGATTTTTTTTCATACATGTATTTAATCTTAACGGTGATATCTGACGGTTGGAATAGATTTTCCAAACTTTTAGATTCGAAATCGGAACATATGCACTAATTTTCCTTAACTTGTTTACTAAGTGTTTAAGTGAATGTATAGTTTCAAATAGTTACTATACGTAGACCCTTCAAATGCAAAAGTGTCGTGAAATAAGATACGACCGAAATATTGAAATACGTCTACGGTTGAAAAATGGGAAGATTCCGACAAAATCTGTATGCCGAATGTTACGGTTAGGTGTTTTTTACTTCCGTTTTCCTATGGGTAGCCTGACGGTCGGTCAATATTTTGAGGAAAATTTTTATACGGTTAGTTGCGTCGCATCGATTTGAAACTATTCTCTGTTGAAGGTCAGGCCAAAAAACGTCATTGAGACGGGCCAATTGCCGTTTTAAAGCGTTTAGAGGTTTGACTTTGCAGTTTGACCGTCCCGATCGAGCCTTTAACGTTGTCAGATGTAGTTGGATTTTTTTTCATACATGTATTTAATCTTAACGGTGATATCTGACGGTTGGAATAGATTTTCCAAACTTTTAGATTCGAAATCGGAACATATGCACTAATGTTCCTTAACTTGTTTACTAAGTGTTTAAGTAAATGTATAGTTTCAAATAGTTACTATACGTAGACCCTTCAAATGCAAAAGTGTCGTGAAATAAGATACGACCGAAATATTGAAATACGTCTACGGTTGAAAAATGGGAAGATTCCGACAAAATCTGTGTGCCGAATGTTGCGGTTAGGTGTTTTTTACTTCCGATTTCCTATGGGTAGCCTGACGGTCGGTAAATATTTTGAGGAAAATTTTTATACGATTAGTTGCGTCTCATTGATCTGAAACTATTCTCTGTTGAAGGTCAGGCAAAAAAACGTCATTTAGACGGGCCAATTGCCGTTTTAAAGCGTTTAGAGGTTTGACCAAAAGTTGACCAAGGAATAGCCGACGAAATACTTAACTTCGTCGGCTATACTCTTGCGATCCGCGCCGTTTCATTGTCCGCCGTTGGATGGGCGAGATCTGACGGCTGCTGATAGCGTGAAGTATAGCCGACGAGATTCATATTATAGCCGACGATTTATTAACTTCGTCGGCTATAACCGGCCCGCAAAGCCCAACTTCGGCCCGGCCCGGATTTCGGCCCGGCCCGTCAAAGTATAGCCGGCGAATTTCGACTATAGCCGACGACTTAAAATGACATCGTCGGCTATAGTCCTTCGATTTAAACCGAATCAGAGGCGCCTCTCCCTCATTTTCCAGAAACCCTAAAACCCATAATCCTCTGCCGCCGCAGCCGCCCGCCCCTCCCCGACGCCGACCGACCACCACCGACGCCGACCGACCCTCCCCCTCCCTACCCTCCCCCTCCCCGCCCCCTCCCCGTCCTGCCCGACCCCTCCCCGACCCGAAACCCCCTGCCGCCGCCGCCCCGAGCCGCCTCTGCCGCCCCTGCCGCAGCCGCCCCTACCCGCCCCTGCCGCAGCCGCCTCTGCCGCCCCTGCTGCAGCCGCCCCTAGCCGACCCGAAACTCCCTGCCGCCGTCGCCGCCGCACCGCACCACCGGTCCTCGTTCAGACTGCACCACCATGTCAAGTAGTCCCGATCGAGCCTCATTTAGGGTTTTTATTAATTTTGTCGAATTTTGTGAATTTTAGGGTTTTTGTGAATTTTTTGTGGAATTTAGGGTTTTTGTGAAATTTATGGAATTGTGTGGATTTTTTGTTAAATTTGTTAATTTTGTGGAATTTATATACTAATTTTGTGGATTTTTTGTTAAATTTACGGTTTTTATATACTAATTGTGGAATTTTGTTGAATTTATATACTAGTATACTAATTTATATACTAATTTATATATAATTAGGTATAAATATTTTGTGTAATTTTTAGGAGGATATATATATATATATATATATATTTTTCGGAATATATATATATAATTAGGTATAAATATAGTTATGTATATATATATAATTAGGTATATATATATTTAAAAAAGTTTTTTATTTTTTTGTGAAATTTAAGGAATTTTGTGTTATATTTCGGAATATATATATATAATTAGGTATAAATATATTTAGGTATATATATAATTAGGTATATATACATTGAATGAAGTTTTTAATTTTTTTGTGGAATTTTTGTGCAATTTATGGAATTTATATACTAATTGTGCAGGAAACCGCCGCTTTGTAGACCGATGGCTTGGCAGACGGACCGAGAGCGACCCCGACGCTCAGGCAGGAGCCAGCCGTTGGGGGGAGCGGATCCAGCGGTCGTCGGGGCCTAGGCCGGCCTATGAGTCGACGAGAGGAGACGTTGATGGGATTGACCCCGAGCGATCCACGTGGGGGCTCCTCGTATGAGTCGACGGGAGCGGGCCCTGAGTCGAGTGTCGGAGGAGGACGCAGAACCACCAGACCCCAGTGCACTTCAGCACTGTTCCAGGATCGGCAGCCGACCCCACCGCGCGCCGATCTGGACCCTCCAGAGATGCTCCCTGTCCCCCCACAGCGACAGCGTCCACAGCTACGGGGCCCACCGTCAGGGGGAGCAGGCCCCTCAGGGTCCACGCCCCGTATGTCTCCGCCATCGGGGATGTACATGGTCCAGTTCGTCCCTGCCATCCCTGAGTACGACGCCAGGGGGAGGCAGATTTGGAGGCACGACCGGCCCCACGAGATTCCCTGGGAGGAGGCCTACGTCTACAGTCCTTTCGACTCAGAGGACTGCCGCGGCCTGTGGGCCGTTCGTGAGAAGGACAAGCAGTACAACGACGCAGGTAATTGGTTAGTTTAATTAATTATTTAGATTGTTTAATTAATTATTTAATTAGTTAGTTTAAATAATTATTTAACTATATCTTCATTTTAATTATGAAACAGGCGTCCTCGTCAATAAACCCGCGGGGACGAGACGGACCAGAGGGCCAGCGAACATGTCGACCCTGGAGAGGGAGCTCGCCGGTGGGATCAGAGAGATCCTGCCCGGTCCCGGTGAGGATGGACGCCCGATTGAGAGGAGAGACACCACCACCAAGTATATCAACGCGACGGGCATGCTCGTGCGGGACAGGGTCCCACTGTTGTGGCCCGACTGGGGCTCTGTGCCCGATGACATCAAGGCGCGAGTGTACAATGCACTGTCGGTGAGTTAAATCGTATTTTTATTATAGAAAATAAACATTTATGAATTCAGTCCTTATAACTATATAAAAATATTTTCTAATTAATTTATAATATTGCAGCAATGGTTTAGAGTCCATCCTACCTTGGACTGGTGGAGGGACGAGCAGCTGAAGAACAGGTTATGTGTTTTGCTTTTTTTTTGTATAAATATATTTATTGGCAGTGTACGAATATATCTAACAGTTGTGTTCTGTTAATATAGGTACTCCGAGTGGAAGAACGAGCTGTCCACGCACTACAGGACGTACCATGTGGAGCAGCGCTTGGGGCGAGCTGCAACCCCCCACGAGTTCCGGTACAGGGAGTACGAGTGGCTATGGCTGGTAGCCTACTTCGGGAGTGACAGGGTCTCGGTAAGAAAATTTAGCCTGCTAGTATATCACTTTTTAATGTTATTTAATAATTAAATTATGTAGTTACTTAATTAAATTAATTAGTTAGTTAGTTAGTTATTAGTTATTAAATTAAGTTAGTTGGTTAGTTACATAGTTAGTTAGTTCGTTACTAAATTAATTTAAATTAAATTAAATTAGGTAGTTAGTAAGTTAGTTAGTTACTAAATTAAATTAGTTAGTTAAGTAGTTACTAATTAAATTAAATTAGTTAGTAACTAAATTAGTTAATAATTTTATTTTGGTTAGTTCCTAATATTTTAATTTAGTTACTAATTTATATTTGCGTTTATATGTTCGTTCTTATAATACAGAAAATCTCGCGGACGAACAGCGACAACCGCAGGAGGAACGAGCACCCCCACCACGGCGGCGCCCGCTCCTGGAGGCAGTGGGCAGAGATGGCGAGGAGGGACCGACCGCTGAGGCCGTTGTCGTGGATTCATGCGCAGATGTATCCGGGGCGTCCCGACCAAGTGGTAAGTATTCGCCCATCTTCAATAAAACTGTTTCATTAAATTAATTTATATATATATTTTTTAATTCGTTTATTATATTTTCTTGTCAATTAGGCGGAAATAGATGCGGAGACCGACGCGATCACCTTCGGGATCGCGCGAGACACCCTGGGAGACTGGGCGTCCGACGAGGCGATCGCGGAGTTTGCCTCCACGATCGACACCCTTGAGCCGCGCTTGGCCTCTCAGATCATGCACGCGGCGGTAGGGACGGGGAACAACTACTTCTACCAGAGAGGCCTAGGCGCGGCGGGAGATGGGGTTCTCAAGTACACGCCGGCCAATCCCAGCACGCAGCGTGCGGCTTCGACGAGAGGAGACTTGCAGACGCAGCTGCAGAGGACTCAGGCGGAGTTGGCGAGGGCGGTGGAGGCGCTCCAGCAGGCGGAGTTGGCGAGGGCCGCGGAGGCTTCGGCGCAGCAGGCCAGAGACGCATCTGTGGCGGAGATGTACCGATGGATGCAGCAGTCTTGGGAGGCCCAGCAGGCTGGACTCCAGCCCCCGCCTCCGCCACAGATGCCCCAGTTCGTCGTCCCCACTCCCCCCCCCCCGCATCGGAGTACGCCAGCCGATCAGGACAGCCATAGCCACCGGAACTCGAACGATCCGGTCGACGACGCTACGCGTTTAGGGGGTGATGATGAGTAGTTAGGGGGTTAATTTGTACAGTATGTAGGATATTAGGGATGGATTGATGTGGATATTTGTTGGATATTTGGATGTTTGTTTGTGCATTTTCTGCAGCTAAACCGAAGACGAAGTGAAATTGGGCCCGAGTTAAATTTTTAATTTTTTTTAAATATTTAGGGGTTATAGCCGACGATATTGGCATTATTTCGTCGGCTATAAGCGCTATAGCCGACGATTTTTACCAAATTTCGTCGGCTATAACGGTTATAGCCGACGAAGATGACATATGTCGTCGGCTATACCCTCCCGGCTTCCGGCAAAAAAAGTCGTTCCTGGTACCGACGATAGTGTCGTCGGCTATAACGGACGGATAGCCGACGACAGTGTCGTCGGCTATACTTCGGGTTAGGGGCAATTACGTAATTGTTGAAGCCGACGATCTTGTCGTCGGCAATGTTCGAAGTATAGCCGACGACGCTTTTTTCGTCGGCTATACTTAGTGTTTTATAAGCCGACGACTTACCTGGTGTATCGTCGGCTATACTATAGCCGACGGAGCATTCCCGACGAGAGAATAGCCGACGATACTTCGTCGGCTATGACCATAGCTGACGAATTAATGGAAACGGCCGACGAGATGGCGTCGTCGGCTATGATGCCTTTTCTGGTAGTGCGTGTTGTATTCTGTATCGAAGTGCACCAATTATATACCCTCTGTCTACTGCAAAAATATAGAGGTTGTTTCGGGCACAACGGAGACTGACACAAACATCCTTAACTATCTGATTGCTCGTGGCTTGGTTTGTAAAACGTTGAACATCTGAGTAAAATAGCTCACGCATTGTCTGGCATATCCTCTGCTGGACTGAAGTAAAGATGAACCCTAATGCACGTTGAAATTGACTTCTTCTACTTACACCTGGAGCTGCAGTAACTGGTCGTTTGCCAATATTCTTCGCCTAAACAACAAACCCCAGCGACCCGTGTGTTTTCTCAATTATTAGAACATATATCCCAACCAAGAACATCTAATGTGTCTTCTCCCCCTGCTTTTCTTCCTCTTGCAATTCATTCTCCAAAACTTTTTGCCAAGGTGCATTCTGATTCTCTTATCAAATTTGGTTATTGCTTATTTCTTATGACATTTGCGCGCCTCGGGTCTAGGGTTCAGAATTGCTGATGATATTGAGCTTTTCAGATAATGTGCGGGGGTTTAGGGTTTATCATTTTAGGAAGTTGATGCTTATTTATCATTTCCCACTTTCTCTAATTCCTTACATGCTTAGTAGGTTCCTAAAAATCTTTTGCTTTAATTGTTTACATGCTTCATTTGCTGCTAAAGGAACCCCTGATATGAATGATCATGACACTCTTCATGATGAAAATGATGATACTCATGTTCAAGTGACTAATGATACACATGTTATGCAACACCTACTTTGTGTTATGTAGTTTGCATATTTGTTGAGATTAGAGAAGATTACTTGTTCTCAGTTGGAAGATTACTCGATTATTACTTTACAACTATCAGTATTTTCAACTGAGAACAAGTAATCTTGAACATTAGTAACTTGAACTTTAAGTTTTTAAGAGAGGATAATGTAAATATTTTATACAAGTGTATTGCAAAATATTGTTGACGACATAATCTATTTAATAATTTATCTTTCATCGAGTGCATCTAGACATTTCAAATGCATACAGTTGTTGTGTTTTAGTAAAGATAAGCACAAATACCAACATATTCGAATTTGCCAACCACTCAATGAGAGATTGTCACATTTGAGAAACCATACCCATGAACAACTATGATTAACTTAATTACTAGTATAAAAGGAGAAAATAACAACTTGATTAATACTGATAACTTTCTCTCTCACCACCAGAAGTGCAACTCCGCAATGAAACTCATTTCCAAGTTGCCAGCAGCTGCCCGCCACTACGCCTAACCCAATTATCCATTTTTTCTGTCACTAAAAATGTACCCAAATTTTATTTTATTTTTATTTTATGATCTCGAACATACCCATATGTCGATTGAAATTGTTGTATAGTTTAATTGTAGCTGAGGAGAAGATGAATATTTGGAATTGCAAAATAAAACAGAGATAAAACATCTAGGTTTTCAAAGTAAATTAGAATATGAATTTGAATAGGTATTTGATATTAAGGAGAAGATGAATGACATGGTGTTGAGGAGATTTTTCTTGGTCCAAGTTGGATTCTCCGAATCAAATTCGAACTTGTAGACTTGTTTGTTTGGAAATAAATCAAATTTTACTATGAAAGGCAAATTAAAAATGGGTTATTTCAGTATTCAATCAAGCCTTGATTTTCAGCATTGATAAATGATTATGGAAATTATATGTGAGAACATAATTTGCTATGTTTCTGGAATTTTGGGTTTGATGGGAAGGAAAAGAAAAGTTATTTTTGAAAAAAAAAAAAAAAAAACATTCTCTCAACACTAACCACTAGAGAATGCACCAAGTTAAAATCTACATTTGGGTAAATTGAATATGATAACAAAAAAAAATTGGGTACGTTTGAGTGAAAGAAAAGAAGGGAAATTGCGTTTGATGGAAGCATTTTCAAAGTGATTGAATGTAGAATTGCAATTCTTGTGGTGAGAGACAAAGAGGAGACTAATTGATTTTTTTTTTTTTTCAAATTTATTAAATATCTCACATACCATACACAAAAATTTGAATCAATGACCTCAACATTGTCGGTTAAACTATTTGATCAATCAGGTCATGACTCACCAACCATACAGCCATATTAGTACTAATTGATTTAAAATTATTAATTTATTAACGTTAACCATAGTTAAGTTGTTATAAATGTGTCAATGAGCCGTAGTTTGGTTTGTTAAGTAGTGTTTCTGCACAAACCCGTAGGCCTGGTAGAGACTGGTGAATCTAGATGTGATCTCCTCCTGCGAACCTGCTAACTAAGGGGAATACCGGGCGGGCCGGTCTTCTCCTCTCCGATGCCTAAGTTAGTACAGTTGGGATGAATAGATAACTTAAGCACGTATGATAAGCAGTTGGAGAGATCAGTTACCTATTAAAGAGGGTAGTTGAGGCCCTTATATAGGTGGCCGGGCGTGAGGTCTGGTCTCACTCTTCGATGTGGGACTGGTTTCCTTCTGTACGCACACAAAAGGACAGCTCTGGCAGCATGTTCGGCAGGCTGGCGCCCCCGGTCCCGGGCCCCTGATCACAAGGTAGACTGCTGGACCTCGGGTCCGGGTGCTGGTGATCCTGCTCCGGGCCTCAGTCCGGCCCCGGATGCAGTGGTTGCGGGTCTGTGGGCTTATGTAGCCCTTCTGTGGCTACTGTCAACAAGTCCCCCAAGTTCCCGGTCAAGTGCAATCTTGAATGGGGACTTAATATATCTTGCTCCTGTCCCGCAGACCCGCAGGGTAACCGACCCAACGGTGCCCAGTCCCCCAAGTCCGCATTGAAGATTGGGCGTGACCGGGCGTTCGGGTAGAGAAGGCGTGGTGATGTGAGTACCTATTAATGATGACGTGTGACCGTTATGAGTATGCCTGCAATACTGATGATATTGTGCTCAAGTGTTGTCGTGCCATGAGTATGAAACGGGGTGCAACCCGGACAAGTGCATGGGAGGACAATGTAGCGTTGAGATCCGCCATGCAATAGATATGGAGCGGGGTGGAACCCGGACGAGTGCATGGGATGATGATGTGGCGTTGAGATCCGCCATGCAAATAGATATAGAGCGGGGTGAAACCTGGATGAGTGCATGGGATGATGATGTGGCGTTGAGATCCGCCATGCAATAGATATGGAGCGGGGTGAAACCCGGACGAGTGCATGGGTTGATGATGTGGGGACTCGACCGGTGGACTGCCATGTCGAAACGAGTCCCCTAAGTTCCCAAGTAAAATTGCTGCCAAAGGTGGGGCAGGCCGGGAGTAGCCCGGTGGCTCGGCCCAGCTTGTGTTAGAATAAGCGTGGGGCAACGTGCCTGCGGGAGGTTTGTTCTGTGTTAGAGAAACAATCTGCCCAGTGGGGTGGCATTGAGATGACAAGTCTCGCCTTGAATCCCCATATTGATCACAGTTCAGTGTGATGCAGGGTTTTTATCCTGCTGGAAAAGTTTACATGTGTTAGATGTAAACTCTCCCGGGTTTATAAAGCCCATGCCGGTTGAATGTCACATAACCGGTGAAATGCCATGGAGCCGGTTGAATGTTACCTAACCGGTGAGATGCCATGGAGCCGGTTGAATGTTACCGAACCGGTGGTGTGCCTTGCTCTTGGGGAAGTGGGGGGGCTAGACGCCTTGGTTCCTGCCCCTATCTCCCTTAACTGCCGCTTGTAGGCGGGACAAGCGGCGGGGGGGGGGGGGGGGGGGGGGTGGGGGGTGCTCTGTCGCCGACTGTGAGTCGTTTTGAGCGGGGCGTCTGCGGTAATCTTGGGGAGCAGCCGCAGAGGGCGCTGTTGTAGCTTATTGCTGACCAGCGGTGGGGTTTTATTTTCTTCCCCTTAGGTTAAATGGCTTCTGCAAGCTCTGATGGGGTTTCCGAATCGGCCGACAGGCGTCCCGTGGTGGACGATGAGGAGAGATTGGAGGATTGGCTCGGTTCGGAATCCCCGGAGTCTGAAGCCGCTGACCGCTCCCGGGACGGAGTCTCGTCTTCCGGGTCTTTGGGATCTGAGGGCATCCCGCACGGGGTGCGCTTTCCTGGCACTCCGCTCGTGAGCTACACTATCGGGAGTGGGAAAGAGGTTGTAGTGTGCGATGAACCGGAGGGTACTATGAACCCTGCAGAGATTGCCGCCTTCCGGGAGACGTGGAATATCCCCGATGAGGTGGCGTTACGGCCGCTGAATCCCGGAGAATCGGCCTGTAACCCGGAGGCGGGTTGGGTTGCTGTTCACGGAGACCAATTTCACCACGGGTTCTCCCTCCCGCTGCAGGACTTCGTGCAGTATACGCTTAACGCTCTGCAAGTGTCTCCCGCGCAGCTTCCCGGGAACCAGTGGAGGCAGCTGCTGAGCCTCGGTTGTCTGTACGAGCTGTCCGGGATGAGCATGCCAACGGTGAACGAGTTCCGGGCGCTGTACAGAGTGTCCTTCTCAAAGAAGAAAGGGTGCCGGGGTTGTCTGACCTTTAGCGCCCGACACTTCCAGCCTATCATCACCCACCTGTCTTCCTGGGTGGACAATAGCTGGAGGAAGAAGGTGGTGATGGCGGGTGGGAAGTGGCAAAAGAGGAGCAAGATGTACCGGGTTCCTAGTGCCTTTCAGCCCCTTGGCGACCGATCGTTCGTACTGTCCGAGTTGGAGCGGGAGAGGATTATGACGATACTCGGGTGCTGGGACGATCTGGAGCGGAGCTCCTACAACTTCATACGGCGGGAGGTGTTGGAGTACTGCTGTCTCGGGCGGGATCCCGGTGCGTAGCAGGGTTTTAGCGGTGGCATTTCTGCTGACCGAGTTGATACTAACCCTTTGCTTGTTCTGCAGGTGCATCTTCCCGGACGGTCGTCAAGCCCGGTAATACATTATCCATGGACGGTGAAGACCTTGTCTCGAGGTTGAAGGAGAAAGGGGAGGCCGTTTCACGGACCTCGGTGGATGAGAAGTCCGGTCGGCTTACCGTTCATGCCGAACCGAGGGCCTTGGACGTTGAGGACGACGCCTATATTCTAAGGCGTGTGAAGAGTCACCCCGCTGCGCCCAAGGCGGGACCTGGAAAGGGCAAGACTACCGGGGGGCCACCAAAGGTTCCTGGTGGGACGAACAGGATTCCGCACCGGCCGGGATCGGTCCCGCTCGTCACCAGGGTCACCCGGTCAGGCGCACAATCTTCTTCACCGGACGGCCTGGGTGAGAAGAGGCGGAGGATCATGGACGTTCCTCCCTCCGCGCTAGTGACGCTGACCGGCCGGTCGTCTGGTGAAAACTTGGCGAAACGGCTCAAGGTGGTCAGCGGTGCGACGAGTTCCACTGGGGACAAGGCCGCTGCTGCCTCAAACTCCGTCGATCAGCAGAGTAGCCTTGCTCCTGCGGAGGAACAGAAGGGAGGTCTGGAGAGTCCCTTCGTCCTGAAGCTGGCGGCAGATGTGGCTGGCCTTGGCCTGGATAGGCCTGGGGTCGCTGGAGCCTTGACGGGGGAGGACCGTCAGAAGAGCAAGGAGTCGGTCCTCCGGGTAAGAATTGCTTGGTGCCATGGCACCGCTCATAACTTCTGCCGGGCCTCGTTACTTTTGCTGTTTGCTTAATTGGTTTCCTGTCGTTTTGTAGCTATTGTACAATCTGTACCAGCCGGAACCGAGTGAGGAGCTGTCGGAGCTGAAGAGGCAGGTGGCCGCTCTGACAGGAGCCCGTGAGCGTCTGGAAGTTGAGAAGTCCAGGCTCGAGCGGGAGAAGGTCAGACTGGAGGAGAGGGCCAAGAAACAGGTGGCCAGGCTAGAAGAGCAGGTCTGGAGCCTCGAGGAGGAGAAGGAGCGGGCTGAGGAGGAGAGGGCCGAGCTGGAGGCCAGAGTGGATGAGCTCACTACCAGAAAAAACACTTTTCCAGACGAAAAAAAAAAAACGGCCGACGACCTAAAATTTTCGTCGGCTATTCCCAAGAATGGACGACGATTTTTATTTTCGTCGGTAAAAAAAAACAATCGTCGGCTATTCCCATAGAATGGTCGACGATTTTTTTTTCGTTGGTAAACAAAAAAAATCGTCGGCCATTCCCATGGAATAGTTGACGATTTGTATTTTCGTCGGCCTTTCTCTGAAACTTTAGCCGACAAAAACTTTTGAAAGTTTGGCCGACGAAATTGGCATTTTCGTCGGCTATAAGTCTATATAGCCGACGAGTACTGGGTTTGATTTCGTTGGCTATGATTAAAATTAAATTTTATTTAAGTGAATGTATAGTTTCAAATAGTTACTATACGTACACTCTTCAAATGCAAATATGTCGTCAAATAAGATATGACCGAAATAATGAAATACGTCTACGGTTGAAAAGTGACGAGATTCCGACAAAATCTGTGTGCCGAATGTTGCGGTTAACTGTTTTTTACTTCCGTTTTCCTATAGGTAGCCTGACGTTCGGTAAAAATTTTGAGGAAAATTTTTATACGATTAGTTGTGTCTCATCGATTTGAAACTATTATCTGTTGAAGGTCAGGCAAAAAAACGTCATTTAGACAGGCCAATTACCATTTCTAAGCGTTTAAAGGGTTGACTCACCCGGTTGACCGTCCCGATCGAGCCTTTAACGTTGTCAGATGTAGTTGGATTTTTTTTCATACATGTATTTAATCTAAACGGTGATATCTGACGGTTGGAATAGATTTTCCAAACTTTTAGATTCAAAATCGGAACATATGCACTAATGTTGCTTAACTTCTTTACTAAGTGTTTAAGTGAATGTATAGTTTCAAATAGATTACTATACGTACACTCTTCAAATGCAAATATGTTGTCAAATAAGATATGACCGAAATAATGAAATACGGCTACGGTTGAAAAATGACAAGATTCCGACAAAATTGAAGAGCAGATTGACCGTTGCAAGTGAAAACCCGGTTTACGGCAGATTTGGCGTCCGGCGTTCGAATGACGATTGTGATACAATTTCGGAAAGGGAACGACGTCACGAAAGACTATGCATGACATCTTCAAGCTACACATGCCTTCATTCTATACATGATCATGATTTATGTGTTCCATTAACATATCATTGGTATCCCCGGGCAGTATTCGTATTACCGAGCGGTAACGAATAACAACCCGGTGCTTGTTGTAAGTGGCTTAAATTCTGATTACTTGTTCATTCTTATTTGTTTTCTAAGGTACATATCATCCAGCAGCAAAAGGCAGTCCACCGGGAAACCTGGGGAACTCGACATTCGAACGCCCGGCAAGAGCCCAATCTCACTTAGGGACTTGGGGGACTAGTGGTAGTAAGGGTGACTCGGTCACCACCTATGCTTGGCGGCACATGATGATTAAACTCCCCAAGTAAGATTGCACTCTTACTCGGGAACTTGGGGGACTTGTTGACAGTGTATATGGTGCACCGCCAAGCACATCTGGCGACCTCGTGGACCGTGCAACCGGCACCATAGGTCCTACTTCCGGCATCCGGCGGGTAGACCGCAACCCCGGCTACATTCCCAATGTCAGAGATCACCGGTGCCGCACCCCGGTCGTAGTACATTTCAAGTGGACGTAGCCGTGCCCTCCGATGGCACGGTGAACCACTATACTTGCTTGTGTTCATGTTCTATCTTTATTATTGTGCTTCTGTCAGGCCTACGGGTTTGTGCAGAAACAAGTACCTTATAAAAAACTTACCAAACACATAATCAACTTATAATAATAATTATAAGTGATTATTTACTTCAAAACACAATACCAAACTAAACCTAGGTAAATTTGAAAATTACCCTAGAAATTAACAGCAGGTAATTTAGTCATTCTGAGAATAAAATTATTAGAACTTTATTTTAAATTCTGGCACACTATAATAGGACTGCGTTCCTTTGAACTGACCCGGATTCATAATAACTTCAAATTTGAGAGAAGAGAAGGAAGAAGAAGACGTGACGAATCTTCGAGATGTCGGGTATGGGAGACGGGTACGTGGGCACGGCCCAAGACGCCGTGAGGATCCGAAGGCTGGAGAAGCAAAGAGAAGCCGAGCGCCAGAAAATCCAGGAGCTCAAAACCAAGTCCGCCTCCGATAAAGGCCAGCCCGGCCTCCTCCAATTCGGCTCCAGCACTTCTGAGGTAGTCTTCTTCCTCTTAGGGTTTTGAACTCTGTTCTAATTTCAATTGAGAATTCTAAATCGTTAATAAGCATTTCAGATTCTTGAGACGGCGTTTAAGAAAGAGACTGTAGGTTTGGTCACGAGAGAGCAGTACGTTGAGAAGGTGAGGATTCTGAACTCGCATTGGTGTTTGTCTTTTTTTTTTGGAGTTGATGATGTTGATGGAAGCGTGGTTTGGATTTGCAGAGAGTGAATATTCGGAACAAAATCGAGGAGGAGGAGAAGGAGAAGCTCCAGAAGCTTCAGCAGGAGTGAGTTTCGTTTCTCGACGACTTGTTTTTACTGTTGGATTTTGGTGGTTTTTGAAGTGTGTTAAGTGGCGATGTTTTGCGAGAGTGTTTGTGTGTTTATTTTAATTGTGTTGTGTTGTTGTTGTGTCTAGAGAGGAGGAGTTTCAGTTACAGAAGAGGAAGAAGAGGAAGGTGAAGGGGCTTAATCGGTTGTCGTTTGCGGATGACATTGAGGATGGTAGTGAGGAGGAAGATGAAGAAAAGAGTGAGCACTTTTCTCTTTCAAAAGATTAGAATAGCTTAGCTTGGATTATAAAATCACCCTAACCTTTGATTAGGCTACTGTGTACCGATATGGTAGTTTATAGCTGATGATTATCTGTAAATATGGACTAGACTCTGTTGCATCAATGAATGACATGATGTGTAAATAAGTTAATCTATGTTTCGTGAGTTATAAGAGAATTCATTGTTCAGGAAGTTTAACCTTATGTTTCGTGGATGCGCATTAGAAACTTATTGCTGCTTTTTCTTTTTTCCTTTCGATTGTAATTATGCAGAAAGTACAGAGAATGCAAAATCATGGTCTGGTAGATTTGGCAAAGATCCTACTGTGGAAACTAGCTTTCTGCCAGATAGGTACACTCACTCACATTCAGTCATATCTGGCTCCTTCCTGTGTTTGTTCTGTGTCTAAGCTATAAATTTGATTCAGTGAGCGGGAGGCAGAAGAACAAGCTGAGCGTGAAAGGTTGCGGAAGCAATGGTTTCTGGAGCAGGAGAAGATACGAAGTAATTCTGAATTCTGGCTTGTTTTTTTCTTTCTCTCCCTTTTCCAAATTAACAGTTTTCAGACAAACTCTTGGCATGTTTTTCCTTTTTCAGATGAGCCACTTCAAATTACTTACAGTTACTGGGATGGAGCAGGGCATAGGCGGACGATCCAGGCAAGTAAATCCAGCTCAAGTTACAATTTGTTCTTAGGTATCTCTTTTACTTTGAAATATGGATGTATATATTCAATATTCATGTATTTTGTTCACTCTTTCAGGTACGAAAGGGGGATAAAATAGGAGATTTTCTTCGCTCTGTTCAACAGCAACTAGCACCTGAGTTTCGAGAAGTTCGAACTACCTCAGTGGAGAATCTGCTATATGTAAAAGAAGATCTTATCATTCCACATGTAAGACAATTTTGATAGAAGTATCTGCTACTAGTTATGGTTAGATTTTCTAAATATTCGCTAACTAATTTCACATAATTTCTTCATGATTGTGGAAGTACAGCAGCATAGTTTCTATGAGCTAATTGTAAACAAGGCAAGGGGCAAAAGTGGACCGGTAATTATCAATTTTTCTTGTTTTATTATTTTGTCTTTGTATACATTGTCAGCTGCAGTCTACGATCCTTACTGTGTATATTGTTTGTGTTTTGCATAGCTTTTTCATTTTGATGTGCACGAGGATGTCCGAACAATTGCTGATGCTACGATAGAGAAGGATGAGGTATTCTCCTTTTCCTGTATTAATCTGTGATTCTGTATCACTTATTAAGTTTCCATATTGAGAATGAAACACAAGCATAAACCAGCTAAAGTTAAGTTCATGGTATAGTTCCCTAAATTATTTTTCTGTGTGCTGTGAACTTGAAATCTATTTTCCCCTTCCCATATGTCAATGTGGAATCTGCACTGTGCATCTTTACTATGTTGGATGTTAGTTGGACAATCTGAATAATTGGTAACCTTGACCGTGGCCTTTGTTACTTTTCTCTCCCCAATCCTATATCATGTCAAAAGTTTTCTGGAAATGAAAGTGATTATTATAACTTCCCTGACCTTGTCTTAGCAATTTTGAATGCTGGTTAGCTTGCCAGCTCTGGTAATCGATCTTCGATCTAATCTTGGCTGTATCTACCCGATTATCTATGATAATTCTGAAATTGTTAATGAAACATCTGATTTAGGCACTGTATGTGTTGGTCAGCTTCTTTATCTTCTTAAGATAGAATATGCCGCATTTCTTCTGTGAAACCATTTTCTTTATGCTACTAGATGTGCTACAAAAGATGTTGTACTCTAATTCTCCTGTATGCCCTAAAAATCCCGTACTCTCATTCTTTCCCTAAAGATGTTACTTCATCTCCTAGCCTTTACACTTCAGGTGTTCATCTCTGACCAGACCACTCATTCTTTCCTTAAAGATGTTACTTCATCCCCTAGCCTTTACAATTCAAGTGTTCATCTCTGACCAGACCTTGACACAGAATACATTCCTGAATACCCTAAGTTTGTACTCACTCTCACCCCAAATGGCAAATGTTGCAAACTAATAAAGTTTTTACCCGAAGGGCAAACCAAGACTCGGGAGGAATTATTGATCACATGTTAATCACCACTCAGAGGGTTTACCTTAATAATCCATATTTTGAGGTCTGTAGTATGCATTAATCCATTACTCTGCACACAGAATTTGTGAGCAGATAGATACTACATTCCATTAGAATTTTTTTACATGTGTATTTAATTCACATGTTTACTTCTATCTTATACGTTTTATTTTTTCTTTTTGGCAGTCTCATGCTGGGAAGGTTGTTGAGAGGCATTGGTATGACAAGAATAAGCATATCTTCCCTGCTTCTAGATGGGAGGTACGTGTGTATGTGTGTGGCTTTATACAGTTGCATGATGCTTGTCATTCTACAGAGTACAGATTTCCCTGACAAATGGTTTTGACTTTTCAGTACTCTAATGAGTGGTCTTAATTTGTGCTTGTGTGTGTGTGTGTGCGTGTGTGATAAAAGTAGCATGATGCTTGTGGGGAATACAAGTAGCGTGATGCTTGTCTTCTCATTGTGATACAAGTAGCGTGATGCTTGTCTCCACAGAACCCATTGTGTTTTCTTGAAATAAGCAATTGACTGCTTTTGGCTACTCTTCTCCAACCTCTCACTTTATTTGGGTTGCTAGGCTTCTCAGCTACTTCTTTGTAGTGCATAGGACATTTCTTAGGCTTAGTTGCTATACCAGATTTCTTTAGATATGAAAGTATATATGATTGATTGAACAAACATCTCATAAGGACACATTTGAAAGTTTGCTGATGTGGATAATCTTTTGTTGAATAATTTTGTAATGACAGATATACGATCCAACGAAGAAATGGGAGCGTTACACCATCCATGGGGACTGATTTCATTATGGCAACATAAGATTCAATGGATTGCACAACTTGGTTGTTGGGCTGAATATTTGCACCCAAACTTTTGTATAAATTAGACCATCAACTTGTGATAGTGGGAATCGTATGGAGTTGTAGCTCAGTAACTGTATTCAGGGGCGGACGCAGAAAATTATGTGAGTGGGGGCAAAAAAAAAAGTTCTAGCTGCGCGAAGCGCAATTTTTTATTTTATTTCAATATTAGTTTTTACTTTTTTCATTTATGTGTACGTATTGAGATCTGTCATAAAAAATGGTGTAAATGAATGCGATGTCAAGTTCTCAGCAGCGGATCTAGAAAATTTGATCAGGGTAAGGCAAAAATAATGAATCGTATCTCTTCTATCAGTTGTCGAACGAATACAACGCATAGTAATAAAGATATACAAAAAAATTCTCTATAATTGAGATTTATGAAATTTAAGACAATTCAATATAAATTACGTCATTCAATAGAAATTACGTCTTATTTGAACTCTTGCACGCATCAGTTTTTTCTTGGTTTATTATAAAGTTTTTGGCCTATCATTATTCAAATCAATATCTCAGAGTATTTTTGAGTTGTGATAAGAAGAAAAAATAATTAAGAAAAACCTGAAAGTCTCCCCAATTCACCATGGTTTTGCCCTATTTTTGCCATTTACACAAACTTTTCTTGTACTAAATCTATATAATCTATTACTAACTACAAGAACCCAGCCTAGGCAATTGCCTAAGCTTGGCTCTACATGGATCCGCCCCTGACTGTATTTCCTAATTTTTTTTAACTTGCTGATTAAATGCAAAAGAATGCGTTCTTCTTTAGCTGATTATAGACTTCTATCGTATCGCAATGGAATCTAGTATGAGCATCACTTTTTTGCGACACAATTATACTTGGCAATATAATCCACTGAATCCAGTAGTTGGAAAAACTACCATTTCATCGATTCGATCATTACGATTTGCATGACTGTTGGTTGAATTTTTTGTTTTGAATTCTTTCATCCTTGTAATTGTTGTTTCTGTTCAATTCTTCCGCATGAGTCTAGAGGAATAGTTGGATTCTCCAAGTGATAGCATGATTCTGAATTTATTGATGGCGAGAACAGTCGCAGATAACACCACAAAGGGAAGGCCTTATTGATGATCCACGCATTGGAGGTGTGTCCTAGACTACAGATTCTATTCTTCCCATTAGTTGGCACATTGTTGTGATATTCTATTCTTCCCATTAGTTGGCACATTGTTGTGATATTCTATTCTTCCCATTAGTTGGCACATTGTTGTGATCCAATGAGGCATACCAAGGGAGGAGATGTTAGAAGTAATTGTCTAAGACTCTCAGCAATAAGCAAGCAATATATTTTTTTTAAATTGGCTCGTAATTGATCGAATGATTTTTACTCGTTGGCCCCCCCCCCCCCCCCACGAGAACAAATTGGATCCGAATCCACGAGCTCTGACCGGCACTTAAAACACTGCGACTCATTATTATAAAATACATGACTCCCTTTCAAAAAATTAAACTGATGAAATACCTGACCTCTAGAAGTTTGGTAAACTACATAACTTATTAGAGTTGGTAAAATATTTGAATTGTGGGAGTTAAATTTTTTATACCTCGACAAAAAGTGTATTGTTTTAGATACCACGTAAGTTATATTATTGATGTCTTGATCTAGAGATATATTTAGAAGAAGAAAATATATATACCTACAAGGAAAATAAAATAGTTTAAGAAAAAGATAGGTACATTACGATGATTAACAGTTTAACACTTAGCATAAGCATTTTCCACACCCTTTTTCATTTCTTGATCTAATCTCCCAACCTTTTCGTTTCTTTCGAATAATTCTTCTGCTATTACTGGGAGATATGGATCAGAACCCATAAGTCCATGATTGATTGTCTTCGTCTTGCATCTCTCAATATTCAAAGTCTATTTTCGTTTTCTGCTCACATTGAGGAAAATAAGTATGAAAATTCTTCAAAAGGAAAAGAAACCTACATATGAGGAAAGCATGAACTACTGTTTTTCACTGCTGAAATGAAATAGTACGTTATGTTATGAGCATATATATGTATGTGTGTACTCATGTCAGTAACATATATTAATGATAAAATTAAGGAAATGAAATTAAGGATAAAATTAAGGAAATGAAATTGAGAGATTTTCATTTTTCAACAAGAAGGGCAAAACGGTGAAGCAAAAAAAAATAAAAAAATGTTATTCATAGAAGTAAACCCTATAAGGAAGGTTGAATTATGTAATTGGGTGTATTTAAAAAAAAAAAAAAAGATATGGGTGTGGGTTTCTCTTAAAAGAGGGCTTCAAATTTGGGTTTTTCTCTAAATTTCTCTTATTCAAATCTAGCCGGTTGCAGAACATGGAAAACAGCACAGAGGCAATTACCGCAACTATTTCGATCGCCACATCCGTTTTGGTTAGTTTTAGACTCTTGATTCTGATGACATGCTGTAGTAGAAATGCCGCATACACAAGTGTAATAACTCCCGAGAGGCAGAGACAATGAAGGCCCAAGAATGTATATCTGGGTTCCACAACAACTCAATATGGATAGTGACGAGTGCAGTCAAATTTACCATAAATAAGTCAGGTTTTAGAACCTCCTCCATAATCGACGATAGACACTTAAGTAGAACCACTGAACATCTCCGGCAGCCAGTCTTGGCTGGTGGATGTAGCAAGCAAGGTTGAGGTGCATTCTTGGCTGATGGATGCAGCATGCAAAGTTAAGGTGTTTTTCTGTCTGAATCTGGAGACTCACAGAGACCGATCGATCTTGGTGTGATTCATTCCTGCAAATCCTGCTAACTAAGGGAATACCGGGTTGGCCGGCTTATTCCGCTCCGATGCTTAAGTCAGTACAGTAGGGATAAGTTGCTAACTTAAGCGGGAATGAGTAGTTGAAGTATTGATTACTTATTAATGAGGGTAGCTGGGGCTCATATATAGGCAGTCGGGTGTGAGGACTGGCCTCACCCTTCGATGTGGGACTGGCCCCCTTCTGCATATGTTGTGGGGTCTGAT
This sequence comes from Potentilla sterilis, assembly GCA_963682095.1. Taxonomy (NCBI): domain Eukaryota; kingdom Viridiplantae; phylum Streptophyta; class Magnoliopsida; order Rosales; family Rosaceae; genus Potentilla; species Potentilla sterilis. Next base: position 24,972,538 of record OY821764.1, read on the forward strand.
CCCCTGTTTAGTGGGCTGGCGCCCCTGGTCCCCAGTCTCTAGTCACAAGTAAGACCTGCTGGGCCGCAGGTTCAGATGTCCATGATTTGGCCCCGGGCCATAGGTCGGGTTCGGGAGCCCTGGTAGCGGGTCTGGGGGCTTGGGTAGCCTTTCTCTGGTTACTGTCAACAAGTCCTCCAAGTTCCCGGTCAAGTGCAATCTTGAATGAGGACTTAAACTGTCTTGCCTTACAGGCTCACAGACCCGTTGGGATATGAACCCACCGGTGCCCCAGTCCCCCAAGTCCGCGTTTAAGATTGTACTTGGCCTAACGTTCGAATGAGCCTACTGTGATGGCGTACAATGGTACGAGTGCTTGTTTATGTTGTATATGCAGACAGTTGTACATGGGTATAAGATGCGGTGTATGTGATGATGATGAAGTGGCGTTGTAATCCGCCGTATCATGTTATGCCTCGGGAAATGGGGTGAGCCGTATCATGCTATGCCCCGAGAAAAGGGGTGAGAATAGTGCATGGGATGAGAGTGTGGCGTTGAAATCCGCCGTATCATGCTATGCCCCGGGAAACCGGGTGAGTATGGTGCATGGGTGGGACGAGTCCCCCAAGTTCCTTTAGCTTAGGACAACACTCACTAAGGTCAGCGGGTGTGTTAGATGGAGTGCTTTGGTGTTTGGTAACTTAGTGCCAATGGGAAATGTGTTCTGTGTTAGAGGAGTTCCCGGTGGGGTGGCTAGACCATGTGTTGACATTGGCCGCCGTTCCCAAAATTTTCACAACCTTTGTTCTAGCAAGTGTGAAGTATGTGCAGGGTTTTTAACCTGCGGGAAGAATTGTCATGTATGAAAGGAACAAATATCCCGGGTTTATAAAGCCCGTTGGTGTTTTTAGCCATGAATTGGTACTGGCTTGTTCGTTGAGATAACCCGGTTGGTGCAACCGGATATACCGTAGGGACCTTCGAGTGATAACTCAGTATTGGTTGATCCGACGAGATACCGTAGCCATTTGTTCGTTCTGGCTCTACAGTGGGATACCTTAGCCTTTCGTTGGAATCCAACCGTGGGTATGTACTTTACCCGGTAGGATATTGTTGAACTGGTGGAATGCCTCAGCCTTAGTACTGGCTTACCCGGTTGAATGCCTCGGCCTTAGTACTGGCTTACCCGGTGGAATGCCTCAGTCTTGGTTGGGTTTGGCTCTTGGGAAGGTGGGGGGGGGGGGGGGGGGGGGTTGTGGGTTTGGACGCCTCAATTTTACCCCCCTACTCCTTCAACTACCCTCTGCATCCGAGGCAGGTGGCTGACATGCATTTAAGGGAGTAGCCCATCAGTCACATCTGTTATGATGTCCCGGGAAGTTACCGATAATGAGGCATGTGTCGCTAGGGGACGGACATAGATGGACGGTCCGGATCCGCGGTCGTTTGACATGCCCTAAGTAGGGTTTTGGGGGGAAACGACAGGGACCTTTTAGGGCGTCGGGCCTGTATATAGACCCTTTCTTCTCGTGCGCTTTTACTTTTGGCTGAGAATCAGAGAGAAAACGCTGGAAAAAAAAAAAAAAAAGCAGAAGAAGGAGACTCTTGCTCTAATTATTCCTCAGCTGTGCCTACTCATATACAATTACCCGGTGTTTTCCCGTGAACGACTTTCTGTGGTTGTGCATATTAATCGGTAAGTTCTGGCCTTCTCACTATTGAATTTACACTTTTTTTGTGAGTTGGTCTGATTGGGCCCTTGTTTTGTTTTGGTTTAATTTTTTTGGGGGATGCCGCTTGTACCGATTTTTAGCTGTTGGAATTGGGAATCTTCGGCTGATTTGCCTAGTGTTCGTAATGGGGCTGTGTTAAGGCACTGTACTCTCCGTGCGGCCTTGCGGCCGTCGTTTTAGCTTGTGTTGTTGACGTGCCGCAGGGTTTGATTTCCTTATCCTAGGTCACATGGATTCCAGGAGTTCCAGCGAGACCTCCGAACCGGCCCCTAGGCAACCGATAACAGACGACGACGACGAGAGGATGGAAGACTGGCTTGCCTCCTCGTCCTCCGAACGGGATGCCATTGCCTGTTCGGCCAGTGAGGTATCATCGTCTAAGTCTCTAGGGCCGGAGGATGAAATTGCTTGTGGTTTACCGGTGGGCACACTGGGTGGGCCCAGCCCGCTTTTCACAATTGTGGACGGGGATGACACTTTAGTCTGTGACGAGCCCGAACGCTCCTTAGATGTTGCGGAGATTCAGGCCTTTCGGGCAAAGTGGAAGATTCCCGATGAGGTGAAGCTCCGGGCTCTGAATCCCGGTGAGTCGGCTTGCAACCCGGAGAAGGGTTGGGTTGCCGTTCATGAGGACCAGTTCCGCCATGGGTTCTCCCTCCCGCTGCCCAACTTTGTACAATACCTGCTCAGCGCGCTTAGGATATCACTGGCGCAACTTCTTGGTAACCAGTGGAGGCAACTACTGAGCCTAGACTGCCTTTATTACTTCTGTGATATGAGCTACCCGAAGGTGCACGAGTTTCGAGCTCTCTTCAGACCGTCGTACTCAAAGAAGAGGAAATCTCGGGGGTGCGTTACATTTGCGGCCTGGGATTACAAGCCGATTATAACCCACCTGCCGTCCTGGCCTGCTAAGGACTGGAGGAAGAAGGTGGTGATGGCGGGGGCGGGGGCGGGGGCGGGGGCGGGGGCGGGGGCGGGGGGGGAATGGCAAAAGAGGAACCGAAAGTTCCGTGTGCCCGACATGTTCCACCCTATCGACGTCTAATAGTACGAGCTGTCCGACTTGGATAGGGATAGGATAGTTCGTATTTTTGACTATTGGTCCGATCTGGAGCGGAGTTCTTACAACTTCATCCGCTGGGAGGTGTTGGAAAGATGCGACCTGGGGAGGCATCCCAGTGGGTATTAGGGAGTGTTTTTGTTGTGCCCACTCCGCTGGCGAGTTTGGTACTTTGTTTTTAACTCTGTTGTTGGCTTTCTGTAGGTGTACATTCTCGGACGGTCATTCAATCCCACCATACTCTAATCATGGACAACTAGGAGCTCGTCTCCCGATTGAGCGAGAAGGGGGAAACTGTAGCGCGGACTACCATGAACCGGGAAACCGGTGACGCGACTGAGCACGAAGAAGTCGTGGCTATGGATGTCCCAGATGAGATGTACCTTCCCGGACGGGTGAAGATTCCTACTGCGGTAGGGTCGGCGGCCTCTGGAGAGGCCGAGACTCCTGCTGGACAACCGAAGGTTTCGGGCGGCGCAGGAAAGATCCCTCGGAGGTTGGGACCTGTGCCGATCATCACCAAGAATTCCTCTCCCGCTGGCCAGTTTTTTTCCGTTCGTGCTGACCTGGGTGAGAAGAGAAGGAGGACCAGGGAGGCGGTCTCGGCCTCCACTCTTGTTACCTTTACCAATGGGCACACTGGGGAGAGTTTGGCCAAAAGGCTGAAGTTAACCAACAATTCCTCGGCCACTGCCAAAGGTAAAGCCCCTGCGGTATCCTGCTTTCTCAATTTGGGTCAAGGCGTGCCGGTGGTCGAGAAGACTCCTATCGGGGATTTGGTCACTGAGTATGGGTGCGCGGACGAACCGTTCATCCGGAGCCTGCTCAGGGACATGCAGGGCATAGAGCTGAACAAGATCCGAGCTCTGGAGGGTCGGCTGGAGTAGAACCAGCGGAAGGCCCGGGAGATAGCCATCCAGGTGAGAGCAGCTTTGACACTTAGTTATGTCCTGTTTTACTCTCTTTACTTTTTTTTTTGATTGTCTCATGAGTAGCCCCTCCTGTTGTTTTCTTACCGATGCCTGCCGACTTGCAGATGTTGTACAACTTGTATCTAACAGATGCAAGTTGAGAGCTGCCCGAGCTGAAGAAGCAGGTAGTGGTTCTAACGAGCGCCCGGGACTCCCTGGAGATGGAAAAGCCCAAGCTATAGCGAGAGAAGGCCCGGCTGGAGGAGAGGGCCAGGAAATAGGTGGCCAAGCTCGAGGACCAGGTCAGGGCTCTCGAGGAGGAGAAAAAGGGCCTGGAGGATGAGAGGGCCGAGCTGGAAGCTAAGGTGGAGGAGCTCCAACAGCAATCAGTGGTGGCCGCTACCTCTGCCTGCGGGGCGGTTAATGAGGATGAAACGAAGCTGTATCAGCGATTTGTTGAGAAGTACCATCAAAATAGTGAGCTTCTCGCACTCCTGCAACAAGATAGAGAAGCGGGGATCACAGATGCCTTCGACGAATGGAGGGAGAAATGTTATTTTGATACCTCAAAGATGCCGCTGACGCCGGAGAAGGTTGTCCGGGAGAGAACGAAGATCCGCACCAGGCCGGACCGACCGGGGAAGCAGTGGAAGCTGAAGTAGAGGAGATCGCCGAAGAGGGGGTTGCTGCAGAGGAAGGGGAGCAGGCCACAACCCCTTAATTTAAACTTCACGTGTAAATCGTTCCTTTGTTTTTTTTTTCCTTTGTGAAAAACTTGTCGGTGGACGATGCCGCTTTTCACAATATTTTGCTATTATCGAAACAAACTTTTTGCCTGTTCTTGATTTGATTACCAGTGGTTTGCCTTTGAACTTGCTTGAAAACAAAATTGTAATATATGACTTTTGATATTACACCGGTTGAACCATTGGAATGCCTAGGTAATTGTGTTGGAGAAATTACCACTTCACTCTTGGGCTGAAAAGTTGTAGTGCCGCTAGACTCATCACCGGAGCCTGAACTGGGGAGGACACTGGGCTTGAGCGGGCGGTTAAGATTTCGCCTGGTCATACGAGCCTTGATGTTGTAGGATAAAGGATGAGAGGGCTCCTATGTGACCGGCATTCGGCGTAGAAGGTTCTAGAGTTGCAATGAGTGTTAAGTATCTGGGCGCGCTTTCCAGGCTTAGTCGCGTGCAGTCTCTATCTGTCAGACTCTCCTTGATATCGCTGCAACTGACCGCTGCGAGTTAATGCCTCCACCACTGTTTATAGGGCAATGCAATCGTTTGTCAGGTGGGTGGCCTCGTCGTGGTAAGAGCAGTATTTACCGGTCTGTGCCCTGGTCAGGTTCCTCTTTGGATGCTTCCACTTTGGTGGTGGGGGGGATTGTGTACCCGTTCTCATACAGGATATCCTTGTAGGAAGAAGTTAAGGTGGTGAAGACTTCTTGTCACCCTACTGGCATAATTGCCAAGAGGCGCTCTTGTGCTGGTTGGTAGGGTGTGGGTCTTCGCCCTCCCTGGGAGTTTTCGAAATTGCCCTTCCGGCGCTGTTGATTAACCCAATTCCTAGCCTTTTTATTGAATGAGGCTCCCTGGTCTTGGCCCCACTGCCAATCCCTGTTTTCGTGCCTGTTGGGCTCCGGCTCCTCCTGCTTTCTTTTCTGTTGGCCGTTCCCATAAGTTTCGTGATTCGCCTGGGCGTGTCTGATCGCCATTGTCATCAGCTCATCATAACCCTGCGGGATCTCTACCCGCACTTTCGGGCCGGAGACCCTGTTTGAAAGCCATCTCCGCGATTCCCTTGTCCAGATTCTTGACTCCAGTGGTGGCCGTTTGCCAGCGGTTAACGAATGCTCTCAGCTCTTCACCGTTTGTCGGCCTGCAGTTGAAGAGAATCGTCGAAGTCCGGGCTTCTTCGACCCTCAAGATGAACTGGCCAACAAACCTATCGGCCAGCTGCTCGAATGCCTCTATGGAGTTTGCCGGTAGCTCGTAAAACCAGCTGAGTGCCTCTCCGGATAGAGTTTCTTGGAATATGTTACAACACACCGCGTCGAAGTAACCCTTGGCACACGTTTGGGAACGGAAGCTGTCCAGATGTTGGTATGGACAACCAACCCCGGAGTATGTCAACTTCAGTGACTTTTGGGTACCCGACTTTCCGGATTCCAATACCCGATGGGAGAAAGGTCTGGGCCGCTCGTTGAACCGCGCACTTTCATGTGGTCTTGCAGCCCTCTGCTCGTTGGCCTCCATCTGGGCCTTCATATCTGACACTGAGTCAGATAATATTTAGAGTGCCTGCGCGGTCGGACTCATGGCTTCGTCCTCGAACGAAGCGCTTACCCGCTGAAGAATCAGGGCGCTCTTCGGTAGGGCCATATCGTCTGAGGACCCTGCTCCCGTCGAGCCAACGCCTCTTCCTCCTGACGATTGCCCCACCTCCAGGGGTGGGAACGTCTTTGGCGGTGGTGTAAATGCCTTTGTTAGAACGGCATTGCGCTGATGTCCTCTTTCCAAGGCAGCCACCAGCGCGGCATTCACCGTTTCCATTTCTTGATACCGGGTGTTTGTTTATGTTCTGTCCTAGTCACTCTCTACGCGCAAGCGGTTGACTTCCGCTCTCATCTGTTCCACTTCTGTCGCCATATCAAACTGGTCGGGGCTGGAAGCATCGTCCTGGCCGCTGTCGCTGGCCAGTCTATCCTTCCCTCTGCTCGGGTCATCGGGGAAAGTAGGTGCGGGTTCCGGGTTTAAGATTTAGTGGGTTTCTTCCGGGCTCCCTACATCGGCTTCTAATCCTGATCCTCCTGCCACACTATTCAGACGTGACTTTTACGTAATTCTTCCCACAGACGGCACCAATTGTTTCTGTCTGAATCCGGAGACTCACAGAGACCGATGAATCTTTGTGTAATTCCTTCCTGCAAATCCTGCTAACTAAGGGAATACCGGGCTGGCCGGCTTATTCCGCTCTAATGCTTAAGTCAGTACAGTAGAATACGCTGATAACTTAAGCGGGAATGAGTAGTTGAAGTATTGATTACCTATTAATGAGGGTAGTTGGGGCTCATATATAGGCGGCTGGGTGTGAGGACTGGCCTCACCATTCGATGTGGGACTGGCCCCCTTCTGCATATGTTGTGGGGTTGCTCTGATCCCCTGTTTAGCGGGCTGGCGCCCCTGGTCTCCGGTCCCTAGTCACAAGTAAGACATGCTGGGCCGCGGGTCCGGATGTCCATGATTCGCCCCAGGGCCATGGGCTAGGTCCGGGAGCCCTGGTAGCGGGTCTGGGGGCCTGGGTAGCTTCTCTCTGGCTACTGTCAACAAGGTGCATCCTCAACGTTAATGATGATGTGGGGTTGTTGATCTTCTGCTACCGACGCGATATCAACAACTGGTGTCGCCGAATCAGTGCCTCTTTCAAAACTGGGTTGCCTTCCACCGGTCTTAACTTCGCCAGGTCAATCTAGATAGCAATGAGCACTCGACCTCAGGTCACCCTCTTCAAACTATGACTTCGTTCTTTGCAGAGATCTATTCTCCCCTGAAAAGCCCACGACTCCGTCTTGAATACTCTTTTTTGAGTCTTGCCGGAAAGATGGATTTCCATTTCGGCAATAGCTTTCGATATAGAAACCGTTCGTCGAAGAAACGTTTTCATCGCCGAAGCACTTCTTGATAGTCGTAATGTAGTCGGCGGACTGATCATCTCCAACGGATTGAGCAACACTGACGCGCCGGAGAACTTCTTGAAAGTCATAATGGCGCCAGCGGACTAATCTTCTCAGACTTTCTAGGTCGCACATATGACAACGCCAACAGACTGATCCTCTTCGACTTTACTACCTCATAAGTATTCACAAATTATAAATATAATCATACTCAAAGACTCAAAACCTTTATGGGGGGGGGGGGGGGGGGGGGGGGGGGGGGGGGGGGCTTTTTTGCTCCCTTGTTTATAAGCGCAATACATGCATGTGTTTGGTAAACAAAGCTTCTCGTCCCGGCTTCCAGAAGCACCTGCTTTTTATGTCCAAAAGCCGAAGCAGCCTCCCCCCTCCTTCTGGAAGCCGATTGTGGTTTCGGCACTGTAGCGGGATGCACTGTAGCTAAATGAAATTTTCAAAATACCATCATTGCCCTCACTCTCTGTAGGGGTCACTGGGATCCTTGGACAGACTGGGTTTTTGGGTCGAAGAGGTCGATGACGAATCCGATCTGACTGAGTTGCGTGCTGGTGTGTAAGGCAGCTGGGCTGACGTCGAGGCGGAGGGCGGCACTGGAATCCTTGGACAGATTTCGTTGAGGTCGATGCAGGTGGTCAAATCGGATCTGTGTCGTGCAACGCCGGGGCTGGGCTCGATGGGGTTCGGATTGGCGAAGACCTCGACGTCGTTCACAACATCAAGCTCTCCGCCTTCATCTCCAAGCTCTCCTCCCTCTCTCCATGATGATCGACGCTCCCCGGCGAAGACCTCGACGCTCTCATCTCCGTCCCCAAATACGCGGACCTCGACCACAGATGATCGAACGACTCGCCTCTTTGTTTTTCCGGTCAATTCGCCCTCTCCGACGAGCTTCGGCTCCAACTAGTCCAAGTCTGAGAGGCAGTAGTTCGTCGACGCTTTGAACTCCGTTGATGTTGCTGGGATCGCCGGCTTTGGGGCGGCGTCGATCAGATAACGAAGGAAGGGTGTCCAGAGCAAATTTCTGGGTGCATTCTCTGCCGACAAAGTTTCGTCGGCAGATTGTTTGGCCTTTCTTTTACCGGCGAGGAGGTTGTCGGGAAAAAGAGTTTTTGGGGAAGACCTTATTTGCCGATAAAAATGTTGCCGACAAAAAATTTCTTTCATGTCCAAATTGGTCATTTACACACAAAAAACACAAGCCAGTTTTCAGTTTACCAAACACTTTACCAATGTCTTTTCCACTAACAACACTTAAAAAAAGCCAGTTTACCAAACACTCAGCCAATTTACTTTTTAGCCTCTTATTTTAAAAAATAAGCAGAAGCCAGATTTTTTGTAAAGCCCAGCTGCACCAAACATACCCTATACTACCTCATAAGTCATAATTCAGCTTGAGTAATTAATATTGTATTGTTTTTTTTATCTTCAGAATTCACTTTGCAAAAACACATTTAATCTACTCACTTTCCTCAACATATATGACTACAATATTGTTCCCATTTTGTGATGCATCACACCTGATTAACAAGGATGAATGAAATAATACCGAGCAATGACATTATAAATTCTTCATTTTCACACCTGATTAACATTATGAATGAGAAAGTAAAATACATGCTTCCAATTTGAAGAATTATAAAGAGATAATTACCCAAAACTACAATTTTGTGTTAGTATTTACTAGTGGCAAGATTGTTTTTTAAAATTATCACTAGCAAGTTTCCATCCAAAACTAACAGAATCCTCTAACTCATAAATTATAAAATTACCCTAAAAATCAATACCACTGAGTCTCAGAAATCAATACCACTGAGCCTCAGAAAATTTACCTCCACCGTCCTCAATCGCGATTTTAATGCTACTGACCCTCAGAAAATCCACATCCGCCGTCCTCCGCTGCGATTCTAATATTACTGACCCGTAGAAAATCCACCTCCGCCGCTCTTCCAATACTACTGAGCCTCAGTAATCAAACTCCATATACTCCACCTGATTTTCGCCGGCCAGATATGATATCCTAACATACAAAAAAAAAACACTAATCCAATGCGCCCAATCGATTAATAAACACACAAATCCAATGCCCTCATTGAACTCTCGTGCGCGACCGCTTCAGATCCAAACCCTCAGACGTTGCTGGCGGAGGTGCGGGGAGCGCGACAGTGACGGTGGGGTGACGAGCGGCGGTGGCGATGACGATGGCGAAGGGGAGGAGGGAGTTAGAGGCGGAGGAAAGGGAAGCGGAGTTGGTGACGTCATCGTCGTCCTCGTCGACTATGTCGTCTTGGGAGGAGGAGGAGAGGTCGCCCTCGGGAGAACGGCGTCGACGACGTCGTCTTCTTCCTCGTCGTCTTCAGAGGCAGAGGAAAGGGAAGCGGAGTTGGTGACGTCCTCGTCGATGATGCCGTCTTGGGAGGAGGAGGAGAGGTCGCCCTCGGGAGAACGGCGTCGACGACGTCGTCTTCTTCCTCGTCGTCTTCGGAGTCCGGTGGTGTTGGTATGAGAGAGAGAGAGAGAGAGAGAGAGAGAGAGAGAGAGAGAGAGAGAGAGAGAGAGAGAGAGAGAGAGAGAGAGAGAGAGAGAGAGAGAGAGAGAGATGAATATGTTGATATATATATTTATATGAATGATATGAGTTGTAATTTATGGATTCAGGGTTAATCATGTCATTAAATATTGGACTAGTTAACAACCCATTACTGTTAATTCCCTGCTGATGGTATAAAAAAATTAGCTCTTCCTATTGACAAATATGACTACAAAATTGTAGTTATTAGTAATTATGTAAATTATAAGTTCTTTTTTTTCAATTAAATTTTCTCATTTTTCCACTATTCCAAACACACTCTAAGTGACTATAAAAGAATCAAAAGAGGGAAAAGAGTTACATCGTCGCTCCACATACGCGTTTGTCATGTGTAAAATAATTAATAGATCGATATTCTTAATAAATAAATAAAATTCAGTCGGGTAAACTAAATCGGGTCAGTTATACCCACCCAAATGAAAAGATCGGATCCGAATCCACGAGGTGTGACTGACACTGCGACTCTTGTTCCTCTCTCTGATTTCCTTAACTATGACCTCCTCGAATCCATGAAGACCCAGATGAAGAACCTCACTCATCTTCTTCTCCTTCTCCTCTTCCTCACCTGCCACCTCACTCTAGTCCTCTCATGGAAAAAAGACGAGTTCCGCAACTGTAACCAAACCCCATTCTGCAAGCGCGCCCGTTCCCGCAAGCCCTCCTCCTCCTCCTCCCTCACCGCTCATGACGTCACCATCTCCGACGGCGACCTCACCGCCAAGCTCGTCTCCAACTCAATCGCAGAACAAGACCAGGACCCGATCAAACCCCTAATCCTCACTCTCTCCGCCTACCACGACGGGATCCTACGGCTGAGGATCGACGAGCTCGATCCGCCGCGGAAGCGCTTCGAGGTCCCCGACGTCGTCTTGCCGGAGTTCGAAACCAAGAACAAGTTGTGGCTGCAGCGGCTGGCGACGGAGACGATCGACGGCGCTGAGTCGTCGATCGTGTTCTTATCCGACGGCTATGAAGCCGTTCTGCGCCACGATCCGTTCGAGGTTTACGTTCGTGAAAAGAAGGGTAATCGTGTAATTTCAATTAATTCGAATGGCTTGTTTGATTTTGAGCAAACGAGAGAGAAGAAGAGAGAAGGTGAGGATTGGGAGGAGAGGTTTAGAAGTCATACTGATAAAAGGCCGTACGGCCCTCAGTCCATTAGTTTCGACGTGTCGTTTTTCGGGGCTGATCATGTGTATGGCATCCCCGAGCGTGCTACTAGCTTTGCATTGAAGCCTACTAGAGGCCCTGGAGTTGAGGAATCTGAGCCTTATAGGTTGTTTAACTTGGATGTGTTTGAGTATGTACACGACTCGCCTTTCGGGCTGTACGGCTCAATTCCTTTTATGATCTCCCACGGCAAGGCTAGAGGGACCTCCGGGTTCTTTTGGCTGAATGCTGCCGAAATGCAGATTGATGTTCTCGCCCAGGGGTGGGACGCCGAGGCCGGCATTGCTCTCCCCTTGTCGCAGGGGAGGATCGACACTTTTTGGATGAGTGAGGCTGGTGTTGTGGATACTTTCTTCTTTGTGGGGCCCGGGCCGAAGGATGTGGCGCGGCAGTATGGGAGTGTTACTGGTACACCAGCGATGCCGCAACTGTTTGCAGTGGCGTATCACCAATGTAGGTGGAATTATAGGGATGAGGAGGATGTGGAGCAAGTTGATGCGAAGTTTGATGAGTATGATATTCCGTATGATGTTTTGTGGCTTGATATTGAGCACACGGATGGGAAGAGGTATTTGACATGGGATAGGATGCTTTTCCCGCACCCGGAGGAAATGCAGAACAAGTTGGCTGCTAAGGGTAGACATATGGTTACTATTGTCGATCCTCATATTAAGCGAGATGACTCCTACTTTGTGCACAAGGAAGCCACAGAAAAAGGCTATTATGTTAAGGATGCCAATGGGAACGATTATGATGGCTGGTGCTGGCCTGGTTCGTCGTCATATTTGGATATGTTGAGGCCTGAGGTTAGGTCCTGGTGGGCTACAAAGTTCTCTCCTCAAAATTATGTTGGTTCAACTCCTTCCTTGTACATCTGGAATGATATGAATGAGCCTTCCGTCTTCAATGGTCCCGAGGTATGTTACCAAATCACTTATCTGGCTTTCTTTTGTTGGCAGCAGAATTTATTTTGCTTTCTTAAATAGGCATACACTTCAGCTAATTTAAGAAGAAGAAAAAACTTGAGCCAAACAAGTTATCTTTTTACCTTGATAATAAATCAAATATTGTAATGTTGCAACTTAGTTTATGAGTTTTTGATTACTTACTAGGATAAGTTGCCCGCGGCAATTGCAATACAGAAACTAAATAGCAAGTTAATACTAATAAAAATCCTGGTAACTTGAGATATATAACACACATTATAATATACAACATGGTATGGATTAGAATGGAGAGATCGTATATTATTACATAGAACATAGGATTTGTACATTACATTATGACTACCACAAATGTACATTATACAATAACAGGAAAAAAAAATTTGAGTAGTATTCGATTGTAAACAAAAGCCACACACACAAAAAAGGTGAGTAGTACATCTTCTTCCCCTCTTCCTATTTCCTTTTCTTTCTCGGTTCTCTCTCTCCGTCATCCATCACTCTCATCTTCTTCTCTCTTTCTCTCTCTCTTTTTCTTTATCTCCCTCTCCCTTCTCTTCTCTTCCCTTCTGCTCTCCCTCTCTTCTTCTACTTTTTTTATTTTCCTTTCTCTTTTTTTCTTCTCTCTTTCCCCTCCTCTCCCTATCCTCCACCGCTTCCTGTTCTGCCTTCTTATCCCCTTCCACCAAATTAAGCAGGAAAAAATAAAAAAAAAACACCATGAAAACCTAAAACTGAGATGACTGTCCTGAAGAAAAGAGAAGAAAAGGAAAGGGAGGCTGCCACATGCAGAAATAATCAAAACATAATGGGAAAACCAAAAAAAGCAGTCGACCCGATTCACCACAAATCCAACAACAATCAGAAAGATTTTCGTGTCCTAGTCCTAACTCTCACAGACCTTATCGAACGGAGACAGAAGACCAACGTCCAATTCGATCGATGTCCGATGAAATCCAATGCCCAACTCGAAGTGAATAGAGGAGAAACTCTTAAGACTGAGATTTCAGATTATCCTTGTGGAGAAAAGGGGTGGGTATCTGCCGCTACTAGCCTAATTTGTGTGGCATAAGAGTAGATTAGTTGTTCTAGTACTTATTAAAATAAGATTTATGCTTTGGTGAGTATGAACTGTATATATAGACAACTTTCGATATTTGCCAAAATGAGTGCTCTTTCTTCCAGCCTCCCTGTAGCCTTAAGATTTGGGTTCTGGAGGAACTTGAACGATCATGGAGTCAAGGATATTGATGCAGAATACGATTGGAATCTTTAACTCGAGTTCTGTAGTTCTTCTAATTGTCCCGCATCAGATCTCCTGTTCTTGTCAGCTAAATTAGATAATGTGGTGCTGGTATCATCTAGGCCAATAGGAGAAGACGGTTGCTGGAATCTTTTGTGAACTTTTCTTGCAACTCTTACTATAGACACTTGATGTGTAATCTTTCTTTTACTCAAATGTATCCCCTCTACTGCAATATTGAAGGCCAAAGAACCTTCCCATGTCTTGTTGCTAATGGGAAGATCATTTCCTGAGTGGAAGAAAATCCAAGGAAATACTCGTATGCCGTTACAAACATCAGAACAGTGTTTTCTCTTATCTGTTGAAAATAGAGATGATTTTTTTTTCCTGGTCTCTTATCCCTATTGACTACTGAGTGCTGTGTTAAATGATTTGGTTGGCTGGAGGATTTTTACCCAAAAACACTAAATGAGTGTTCATCCCTCATAACATCATACAACCTGCTCTTCCTCTCCCACTATGAGCTCGGATGTAAGCAGAGAAAGGCTTTTCTATATATTTACTGGAGGTGGAATGTCAAGATAGTGAATTAGTTACCCAAAGAATATAGAGAGCTGGGTGTCATAAACGCTTAAATTATCCCGTGACAAAAATTTAGTGTATAAGTTAACCAAATGAATGTCATATAGGATCACGTGGATGGTTGAAAGAGCTATATCTCTGTGTATGTGTGTCAAGCTAATGATACTCTGCTTGAACCACCCAAGTGTATTGAGGCTGAGATGTTTTGGATGATTGTGGGTATGTGTGATCGAGTTAACCAAATACACCTCCATCCAACATTATTTTCCCTGAGAGGGTCTTATACTCTTCTATAATCTCTATAGATAGTGACAACAGCAGTTGTGCAAGGGGTACACTTGATTGAATGAGTCAATCAAAGGAAATTTAGCTCCAAGCAAAAGTCTACCGTAAACAGAATATTGATGCTCCTTACCTTGAGCTAATCTATTAAATAATTTGAAAGTGGAAAGAGGGATTTAACTTGCAGAAAGAATGTAATTGTTCTTTTTTACATTTTTGTGTATTTTAGGCATAGACATAAATCATGGATTTTGGATACAGAACTCATGGACTTGGGTTTAGTTTTTTTGATAGAGCTAGCCCATGTAATTTTCTTCTAACTGTTATCATGTCTAATCACTACCTGTCTGTAATCTAGTTTTCTCACTTATATGTAACTCTAGTAGTCTAGCTCCACAACTTGCAACAGAAAAATGGTGATGAGCACCAAGTCTGCAAGTTAATTTCATGTTGCCTATACTTATTTGTTGTAGACCCTATTCTAGTATCTGCTTAAGTTGGGCTGAAACGGTGGGAGACTTGCCCACTCATTACTATTTATAGGCTATTTTGCATTATAGTGAATCAAGACCGCCTATAGAGATCAGAACAACTGGTCACTGTATGTTTAAATAAGCAACCTTTAATCAACTTTGGCCAATTAGTCCAAAGCAGCCTATCATACTCAACTAAATGCAGGTTGGGTGGCCTAAATGATTGGTGTTAAGCGAACACTGTTCAAGTAAAACTGTTACTCAACATAAATGCCACACTTTCCTTGGCATGACTTCATTTAGATACTGGAATTTAATAATTTAATGATTTACTGCTGGACTTTTGTCCCTTTTTTAATTGTTAGTGAAATGCAGCAATTCCCTTACAGAATAGGAGATATTTTCATTTTGTGCTTGTGCTGCATTTTTCTGATGCTGATTGTTATAAAAGAATAATGAATGCTGAGTGTGTGCCTTTTGATTTTCTTTTTCCTTATGTATTGTTTTATTATTGCATACCATCTCTACATCTCAATATCTCATGAATATTTTCCAGGTCACAATGCCTAGAGATGCTGTACATCGAGGAGATGCAGAACACCGAGAGGTACATAATGCCTATGGCTACTATTTTCACATGGCTACAGCAGATGGGCTTGTTAACCGAGGTGATGGAAAGGATAGGCCGTTTGTATTATCAAGAGCAGTATTTGCTGGAAGTCAAAGGTATGGAGCAGTATGGACGGGAGATAATACAGCTGAATGGGAACACCTTAGGGTTTCGGTTCCAATGGTTTTGACTCTTGGTCTTACTGGGATATCATTCTCTGGTAAGAAGAAATATCTCTCATAATGATGCAACGTTTCTCTTTCAATTGGTACTAATCGTTGTGATGTCTGTACAGGTGCTGATGTGGGTGGGTTTTTTGGCAACCCGGAACCTGAGTTATTAGTTCGTTGGTATCAGTTAGGTGCCTACTACCCTTTCTTTAGAGCTCATGCTCATCATGACACCAAAAGACGAGAACCATGGCTGTTTGGGTAGGATTTCCTCTACTGTTTGAGTATGTTTGCTATCTAGTTCAGCATGCTGCCACATATCTGCATTTGTTCCTTTCATTTAGAACATCTAATTATTATAGGGAAGCTCACTTTTTAGCTTCATTTTCGAGTTTTGATTTGCATCATACAGTTTTCAAAATCGATATCTTTGCAAAGCAGTGGAGATGGCTTTGAATTTGTGTGCTTTGCTATGGTCCTGTTCAACTGTTTTCTTCCAGCTTTATACGTATTACAAATGGTGTAATAAGGGAATGTTTCTTATTATTACTTAAAAAAATTCCACACGGGTTTCAATTTATTTTGATTTCATTTTTCTTTGAAAAGAGAAAGCAAATGGAATGTTAGCACTTTTGGCAGGCAAGAATTATGAGATGGTTATGCGAGTTTTAATCAAGAGTAGGTACTGTGATAGTGATGTAATATGATCAAAAATTGCTGGTTGGAGTACAAATGATTATTATTGTGGTCTATCTGAATTACATGGTCCTATTGCTTGCTATCATTTTGAGTAAAAAATTAGTATTGATGTTTGAAGAGCTTATATTTGCATTGCTTGGATTATATAATAGAAACCTGAACCATGAAATAGCTGTTTGTTAACAACATTGAAAAAATGGCGTGAAGAACAAAAAACATAACATGTTCTTCGTTGATGATTAAAACTTGAGAGAGTATGAAATTTTCATATGAATAAATTGACAAAACCCATATTATCACCTCAAGGAATCAATATCATTAGCTTTCTGATTTTCACTTCTCTTCTAATATTTCTTAAATCACCATTCTTTACCTTGTCTTGTTGCAGAGATAAAAATACGGAACATATAAGAGATGCTATACACACGCGTTATATGCTGCTTCCATACTTTTACACATTGTTCAGAGAGGCAAACACCAGTGGTGTTCCAGTAGCTCGTCCATTGTGGATGGAGTTTCCATCTGAGGAGGCCACTTTCACAAATGATGAGGCTCTCATGATTGGAAACAGTCTTTTGGTACAGGGGATATATAAAGAGGTACTACTATAGCCTAATAGTTCAGATCTTTTAATGTTTTGTTTCCTCTTCCCTAGTATTCTGTCAGTAGTCGCTGATACTTTTTATTTTTTCATTTGTACCAGCATGCAAAACATGCTTCAGTTTATTTGCCTGGGAAAGAATTATGGTATGATATGAAAACGGGTGCAGCTTACAAGGGAGGTAAGACCCATAAGCTGGATATTAGTGACGAGGGTATTCCTGCTTTCCAGAGGGCTGGGACTATCATACCAAGGAAAGACCGATTTCGTCGGAGTTCCACCCAGATGGTGAACGATCCATACACTCTGGTATGCCTTTGAATTAAAGTTCAGTGAAGTTTCATAATAATAGATAAGTCAGTTTGAACATTCATATTATTTATAAACTACACTTCAAAATCTGTCAAATTTCTTTGTTTCATACACCTTAGCTTTGAGAAGGTTCTGATAGTGATTGTTTATTTAAAACCTATCACAAGTATGCCTCATAAAGTTCTCATCCATCATGCTGAAATTGAACGCCATATGTAAATGTTGGCAAACTCGTCGTATTTGCACACTTAGACCATGGTTATGCAAACTGGATTAGTGATTGCTGTATAGAATTAAAAGAGAAGTAGAAGCCAAATTGTATGTCCTCTGTTGTAATGTATCAGCGTAGTAATTTAGCGAGAATATTGAGACTTGAGAGGGCAAAACTTCTAAGTTTGGGATTGTCAGTCCTAATAGCATTCGGCTGTAATTTGGATTAGTGACTAAGCCACATAGGCTCATTGCATATCTAAACAGGCTTGAATTGCATTTCCATGATGAAGGGTCTATCTACATTTTGACATATAGACATAGAAGCAATGTCTTGCATTGCACGAGTTTAGAAATTTAGCAAAATTTGGGCAACAAAAGTTTGGGGTAGATTTTTGTAAATGAATTTGTTTTTTTTTTTTTTAAGTGTTAAGTTTAACTAGACATGATGACTTGGCCACTTAGGCTCATTACATTTATATATCCTTGAAGAATGCATTTCCACTGATAATAGGTATATCCATTTTCATATAACCAATAACAATATCTTCCTAGTGTTAGCAGTTTTCTCAGCGCCGTATTGTGTAAGAGTTATGGTGCAGTGAACAAGAATCAAGAATTTTCTTGTGCAGGAATCACAAGAAGATTGTTGATTCTAGAAATAGTCATCTGTTCTCTGAGGCTGAAGCCACTTTATCCTTTGCTGAAATTCAAGATTTGAATATTGTCTGTGTAGTATGAAACGACATTGTCAGGTTAAATGTATGGTTGTAATTTTATTTTTGCCTATTGTAGGTGATAGTACTGAACAGTTCACAAGCAGCTGAAGGTGAACTCTATGTGGATGATGGGAAAAGCTTCGAGTTTCAGGAAGGATCCTATATCCATCGTCGCTTTGTATTCGCAGATGGGAAGCTTACATCATTTAATTTAGCACCTGGACAAACCCAATTTTCTTCAGAATGTGTTATTGAGAGGATTATTCTGCAAGGACTGTCTACTGGGAACAAGAATGTTGTAATTGAACCGGCAAATCAAAAGGCTGAAATTGAACGGGGGCCGCTTCTCCTTCATTCAAGGCAAGGACCAACGGTGTTAACGATTCGCAAGCCTAATGTCCGGATAGCAGATGATTGGGTCATCAAAATATTTTAGAAACTACCAGTTTTTTCTTACATTTCTCGCACAGTAATTGATCTCAGGACATTGGACTATATTTTTTGGGTTGAACATGAGAGATTTATTAGATTACTAACGTTGGAGGAAAATGTTAATTTACCATACATTTGCAGTTAAACCCCAAAACATGTTCCACTGTCTCCATATTACAAATTTATATTTTCCAGTGGTTTCTCGTACACCTAGATTTCATATTCCTTAGGGATGAGCACAAAAACAGATTGCATAGATGTTTTGAAGTTTAAACACTACGTGTTCTTCGTCTGCTGAAAAATTATTAAGTTCATGAGAGCTCAGATGCAAGATGCCGAGATGGAACTGGTCAAGCAAGGTATATAAACTCTTCCTCTTGCTGTGCGTTTCTCTAGTCGGGTTATGGCTCGCGTTCTGGGTTTGTTTAATTAGTGGACTATGTCTTTCATGTTTTTAACTCTGATGTATATATGTTGATTGTTTGTTATCAATGGTAGTTCCAAATTCTCAAAAAAGAATAAATATTGCTTCTGCTTCTCAGTTAAATGGTATTATTTATCCGCAGTGGTGATTTCATTTTATTTTTTTATTTTTTTATTTTTTTATTTTTTTTAGTTTTGAGTGATTTCAGAGTTTGTAAATGTCATTTCCATTTAATTTCGCCACTGTCAAATATACTGCGTCGCTCCGTCAGATGGCTGTGCATAATACACGCATCATTATCTCATTTCTACCACTGTTATTTGTGTACAATGTGTTTGATTCTGGTTAAAACTGTTTCAAGATTGATTTCACACCGAGGTGGTGACCCTTATCCCTTTCTGGATTTACAGGTTTGATAGGGATCTTAAAATAGAAGATGCGCTCAAAGTAATCGGTTTGGAAGAGTTGTAAGTATACTATAGTACTTCTCTATGTTATAGGCTTGTTGTTCCTTTTTTACTGCATGAGACTAGCCATAGTAGTAGCTTTTATCACTTGCTTTATTACTTCTTCTAGTGGCTATATTTACCTTCACAGGCCGACAAGAGTAGACATAAAATTTCCCAGGATCATACTCATAGTGATAGCCATATATATGTCTATTTAGTTATATGAATAATTTCTAGCTTGTTACACAAACTTTCTCGTGATATATCATACTGATAATTTATCCAAACGCACTCAGGAAAATTAGCAAATTGTTCAAGAAAGGATAATTCTGTAACTTGCTATGTGTGTTTTGACCTAATTAGATTAGATATGTAGTATCTTTAGTAGATATGAAATCTCTGATTATTCGGGATACTTGATGTAATGCCTATATAAAGGCCTCTTTATCTATCAATAAAACTACGCTTTGCATCTATTCCTTTTCTCCTAGAACACGTTATCAGCACGATGCATCGCGATCAAATTGCGAGGATTATTTCGTTGCACGTACATGAAAGAGCATCTCAAATTTGTACAAGGATCAGAACCGAGTCCTCAAGCGCAATTTATATTTCTACGCAGTTCATTTGGCAAACTAGCAAGTATGATTTAATAAGAGTTCATGTTTTTCGCAATTTCAATTATTTGAATTTGTCTGTTGGAACTTGTGTGTTTTTCAGGACGATACAAAGGGGCCCCACCCACCCCAGTGTATCACAGTATTTAAGGGGTAACTGTGATGTTACCGTCCAAAGTTGTGTTTGTGGCTGTGATGTCACTGTGAACCACAACTCTTCGTGACTATTTTATCACGATTCCGACAGAATATTGTCGATGCTTGTGACGATCCTAAGGGAGTCACAAAGGGACAAACTCATGATGTGCGAGGGAAATTGTCGCTGTAACATCGATATGTGACGGAAATTGTCACAAAAGATATTGAATTGAGTTACCATAATCTTGGTCTCAACCTAAATTTAATACCTTCCCTCTTGTTCTTTTGAGAAAAAGAAACATTGACCGCAAAATGCGCCCTATTAAAGGGTCATTGAAAAAAAAAAAAAAATCATGTCATTGATATGATTCTACATCGGTTCACTAATTGCAAATAATGCAATTATATGGTCAATATATACAAGAAATATATGGAAGAAGATGAGACTACATCCTCATGATTACTGATTTCAAAAGCAAAAGATAATTTGCGATAAATATGAAGCATATGACTTCAATTTCATAGTCAAAGTGACTACAAATCCGTTGATTTTGTGCAGGCATAGACCTCACATGTGTGACTAATGCTACTTAGTCGATACACTCTTTATGGTCAAGACCTCGATGTAACCGTTGGCATTTTGATGCATACATGGTTCGATTCCCTAAAAAGCTATATGTGAATGCAATGAATCGCATTACACATTTACATGGCATGTTGATTTGAGTTCACCAATCTAATTGGTGATGTTAACTCTGAAAATCACAAAAATAAACGAGCCTATGCTCGTCAAGAAACAAAAAGACATGGTTGCATACATGTGCGGATGCATGCGCATTGCCTGGCCTCGACTTCGGCACTCTTGCGCACACCAAAGCTCGTCTTGCCTAGCCTCGGTTTCGGCCTTGTCTTGACTTGCGCGCTGCTTGGACAACAGCTCCACCACAACCAAACAATGAGGCACGCACGAGCCCGCCTAGTCCCGCCCCGGCCTTGGCCCTGGCGTCGGCCTGCACACGGCCCAGCCCGCTGCCCATCTTGGCCCTATAAGCCCATGCACTCGCCCCGACACGTCTTGGCTTCGGCTTCGGCATGCCTTTGGCTCTTTAGCATGGCATCGGCCTCGTCAGGTCTTTGTTTTATGCCTCGGTAAGCCTTAGCTTCGGCCTAGGTTAGCCGTCGGCAACTCACATGACCTCGACTCCAACATCAAGCCTCTGCCCCATAAGCCTTTGCTTTTGCCTCGACACGCCTTGGTTTCGGCATTGGCGTGCCTTGACCTTTGCTCGGCCTCGGCCCGCCCGTGCACTACCTTGGCTTCGGCCTTGGCTAGCCTAGCACGCGCCTATGCTTGACCCCGGCCCTCCCTTGCCTTGCTTCGGCTTGGCTTCCACTCTAGCTTGGCTTCGGCCTCGGATAGCTAGCTCATGGCCTCGGTTTTGGATAATTGGTTTAGACATTTATGTCTCTATAGTATAGATGTTGGCTCATTTTGGTTGTTTTCCGGCTCTATTTTTGAGCGTTAACGGATGTGTTTAGTACGCCTTTAAGCATGCCTATGTTTTATCTTGTGATACTACACGCCATGTTGCACACTCTATAGGAATTGAGTATATATTCTGGTTTATATGTCTTGGCATAAAACATTTTCTCTACACTCTTATGAATGTATCATAGAGACATTGAGTGTATAGCTAATCTTCATCGAACCTTGATCACCACTTAAAGATATTGGTGCCAACGTTTATCACCTTGAAACTCATTGTGAAAATTGAAGAAATTTATAATGTATTGCTTCTAATGAATGCGCACAACTTATGAGTCAATATTATGAATGTATTTCACGTATACTATGATTCAGATTCTTTGAATCGGCGACTCATGTAGACTCTTCTATACATCGTCCGGAATTTTGGACATGTTTTGATGATCCATATGCAAGTAAGTCAAGGACATCAATTCTTTTTAGCAAAGAAGCTATTGGGATCAAAAATGACCAAAAGAATATTTGGTAGAGTCATGAGCAATGCTCAAGGCTTAAAGATGACATTAACGTCACCAAGTCTTCCTCCAAGTCAATAGAAGCACCATCTATGCATTTAATACAGCATATGATCCCCCTCTCATGATCTTTCATTAGCTATGCTCATGATATGGAAGCATAATCTTTAGCAAAGTTTCGGAGTAACATCCTCTTACGCTAAAGATAATGCTACATAAGATGATGGCCTTAATGCCCTATCATGGTTCAATTTTTGAGACACAATGATACTATGGTGATATACCTCATGGTTAAAACTCAAGCCATAACACTTAGATGCACTAAGCCAAAAACCTCAATAGAGAATGGTTTTTTAGCATTGTCTGATGAGGTGCTATTACCATTGTCTACCCAGCAATTGTCTAATACACGCTTCAGACAATGGTAAATTATAATTGTCTAATAACCACTATGGACAATAGTAGGGCCAAAAGAGTCATTGTCTGACATCCAATAACGACAATGTTACTTTGTTATAAATCATTGTCTCGTGTCATTTTGTACAATAGCATTTTTTTGGGAAATATTGTCTTTGCCATTATAAGAAGACACTCTTTTATATGAAGTATTGTCTTTATTAGTTTTGTACAACTTAATTTTCTCTTTATGTATTGTCCATATTTGATTTAAACTACAGTCGTTTCTAGATTTTCAAATTTGTGTTTGATATTTGTTATCTGCATCTGCTATAGACAATGGTTTTAGTTTCGTTTCTATTGTGATTATGAGTTACAGACGATGATATCGTTTTCCCTTCCATTGTGATTCTTAGATACAGACAATTGTTTCGTTATGGCTTCTATTGCGATTTTGAGTTTTAGACAATGGTTTTGTTTTGGTTTGTAATATGATACTCTGATATACACAATGGTTTCGTTTTGGTTTGTAAAGTGATTCTGCGAATCAGACAATACTTTTCAGCTTCCGATTTACAAACCATTGTTTAGATGGTTGATAGACAATTTTTTCTGTTTGCAATTCACAGCGATATACAATACATTTCTTAAAACCAACAAATTAAAACATATCCATCTAATATTGATATTAACCAAATCAAAATCCATCCATTCACAATATAGAGACAACCAAATATTCATCATCCCTACTAGATGAGCCAATATAAACAAAATGGCTATTATAGTCTACTAGGCTACATAAGGTTGCCGAAATTAGCCTAAAACCTGCATATACCTAATCTGAAGTATATACCGATATCATGAAAGTCACAATTCCAAGGTTCTCTCTCCGGAGTAGCTCAACACATGACTGCTGCACTAGTTGTTTCCACCACAATATAATCAAGTCCAGAACAAGCTATTGATATGGCAACATCATATTTTTCTGCAACCAGAAATCATAACATCACCCAAAAACAGCTCCATTCCAACATAATGAAGTATTTGTAGTACGAGCCTGTCAGCCCATAAACACTAGTTTGTAGCAATTAACAGTGTCCCTTGATGCAAAGAATACTAACCATCAATAGTAACATATTTCAATACTAACATTAATGTGACTAGACAAATAAATTAAGTTTTTAGTCACACGACTAGTACTGAAGTACAATTTATAAAAGAACTGTGACTGACCATATTTAGAGCAGTAGTGTCACCATCAATTCATGGTTTTACTCACACAAAAGGAAAAAAAAGAAACGTGTCAATATAGCAAAGTCACCTTTTCATTTAAAAGCTTCTGTTCAGTACATCTAATTTCTAGTTTCCCCTTGTGCTCAATCAATTGCTTTTCCCATGGTTCTAATTCAGTACGAACTTTTGTAAGCTCAGAGCGATAGTTTTCAGTTTCCACTGCTTGTGAAAAGAGGGAAAAGAGGAAAGCATATGACGTATTAGAAACTCAGTTATACGGTTGAATCAGTGATATGAACAGATACCAAAGATGAAAAAGGAACTCACGTTTCATTAAATGAAAAGGCACTACATCTAAAAATGGAAAAATTGTAACAACAGACATGGAGTGAAATAAAGAAGCATCATTGCAATAATGTCAAAGTGATAAAATGGTTTGTTCATTGTCCTTATCTCATTCAGATACAAATAAAAGTTCCCCCAGAACCATAACTTTAAGACCTAACAGAAGTAAATATCATGTATGACTTTTGCTGGTGTACCTAATGTTTGTCATATCATCTTCATCACAGTAACATCAAAATTTGGACTAATCTAACAAGCTGAGTTGGCCAAAACTGTTAACAGAAAGAAACTTCCAAGATTTTGAACAATTGAAATAGATAAGAAACCACCTTTTGAATTCTCTAAAATTTCCTGTAGGACTTTTTCTTCATCCAACAATCGTTTTTGTAATTGCGGAATACTTTCTTCAAGCTTTGGGATCAGATGTGTCGACTCCTCGCACTCATTCTCTGTGTCAGCAATCTTTAACGAGTCCTGCAGTTTAAACAAAAGGCAAGAATAATAACTGTTCTTTTCAAATAAAAAATGCTACTCCGACATTGCATTGCTAGAAATAAACTGAATCCTCCCTATTATATTCTACGAATCAGTATCACAAATCACAACCTCAAGCTGACAACAAAAGAGTTAGAATCGAAACAGCCAAACAATGCAGTCCTCAATTATCTGGTGAATCATGATTCAAGAACAAAAACATAGACTACAAAGGATTAGAAGAATGGATCATGGAACATTACCATACTCGCACAAACTTCAAATGCCCAAGAGATCACTGACTGTTAATCTGTCAAAAACAAAACAGAAATTCTGATCAGTATTCAAAATCCAAACTTCAAGCAATACCCATCAACCATCTTAATGAAACAAACAAACCCAATTTGACAAAAGAAAATTGAGATATGAATGCATGATATCAGCATATCATATACCAAGTTATATTTTTCATTTTCTCTTAAACAATAAATTAATGTGGCATAGAGTAATTTAAACATTCAAGATGTCAATACATTTTCTGTTTCTTTGTAACTAGGAAATGTACCAGCAAAGAATGAGTTTCCAGCGCGCAAGAATCACAAAAAAATTACATGCATATTATATTCTCAAAGTACTCAGCAGTTAACAGATGGTACTAAACAGTACTCTTTAATTAGAAAGTAATAATTAAGCTAAAAATGGTTGCTTGATAAAATGACCAAGGGTAACCATGAAAGAGAGATTATCAGTTCTAAATACTGAGATAAAAGGAGGATCTGGACCAAGAAAGTGAGGGAGAACTTAACAAAAATGACCAACTTGGCATTTGGCATATTTTATCGGTCTGAAGTCACTATTGTCCAAAGACTATAATTCAAAAAGAAAAAATAAAATGTTGCCCTAAATTTAAAAGGCCATCAAATTATAATGTTTCAAGAAATAAATTCAAGGTTGCATAAGTTCTTGACAAAGTTTTCAAAACCTTTACAGCTCCTGTAACAGTTCTGCAAGACAAATGTCCCCAGGATTAATAAGCGTCTGCAACTGAATTCATCCAGAGATCATCATCATTACTCATCAGACATACAGATCCTAAACCCTTCTAATACACTCAATATTTTTTAAAGCTTCTGGGGAAAAAGTACGGTAACAGAATATACGTGGATGTTGCTAGTTTGCTATAGCAAAGAGCTTTTTTATTTTTTCCCTGATAACTCATTCAGTTTGCTAATGGTGAAATGGACATGATGAAATGAACTAATAAATGAAAAATGTAAGTCGCAAATGGAAGTCCTAAACTATATAAACATACAGGAATCATGCAAAGCTTTTAGGGTCTTCACCTTGATCTTATACCTTCAATATTCTCAAATTGAGCAAATTGAGAATCAAGTCCTCTGAGATTTGTATGTGAATCTGGAGATAGCAGGGCTCCAAAATTGGAAGCTAGGCTCTCCGGGTTGGGTGCCAACACCAGCTTCCAGGACAAGAGAACTTGGAGAGTTGGGATCTCCGGTAGAGCCATCAAGACTCGGAAAAGATCTCTGTTGGGCTGGAGAGTGTAGAGGAGGGGTTCTGGGCCCAGTGAGGGGAGTCGGAGACGGAAGAGATGGAGGTGTGGAGGTAGAGGAGGTTGGAGCGGAGGGGCTGCCAGCGGGAGGAGAGGGTGGAGAGAAAAGGAAAGAAAGAAAAAGGGTTGTGCAATAATGAAACCCTAGAAGAAAAATTCTATTTATACTTCAATTTTTCGACGCAAAAAACTTCAATTGGTCATAATTTCTTCATACGACCTTCAAATTATCGAGCATCGAACTTTCACGAAACGAGTTGATTTTTCTACTCTACACATATTTAACTATGACGATCACATCAGACGGTCAAAATTTCCATTTTGTAAATTTAGCTATTACAATGACAACATGCTTACTAATGCAGTATAACTTGATTAGTAGATTATACTCAAGTGTACCACTTTTCGAAACAACTATATAAAAGAATTCAAATCTTGAAAAATTCTATGAAATAGAATTTGATCGTTATAATGAAATACGGTGATGGTAAAAAAATCACTTAAATCCGACAAAGTTAAAGGCCCGATCAATGCGGTCAACCTTATTTAAACGTATCTCTCTCTATGGAGAGCCATAGTATCGGGAGATAAACGTTTCCAAATTTTTACATGGCTGATTACGTCTCATTTATTAGAGTGTTTAATGTTTGGAAGAGTCGACCAAAAAAAGTCATCTAAAGGTGCCTAATAGCGTTTTCATGTGATAAGTTTTATGAAAATATGGTTGACCGTTTCGATCGAGCATCGAACGTTCACGAAACGAGTTAATTTTTCTACTCTACACATATTTAACTATGACGATCACATCAAACGGTCAAAATTTCCATTTTGTAAATTTAGCTATTACAATGACAACATGCTTACTAATGCGGTATAACTTGATTAGTAGATTATACTCAAGTGTACAATTTTTCAAAACAACTATATAAAATAAGACAAATTTTGAAAAACGCTATGAAATAGCATTTGATCTTTATGATGAAATACGGTGATGGTAAAAAAATCACTTAAATCCGACAAACTTAGAGCCCCGATCGATGCGGTCAACCTATTTAAACTTATCTCTCTCTCTGGGGAGCCATAGTATCCGGAGGTAAAAGTTCTCAAATTTTTACATAGATGATTACGTCTCATCTATTTGAGATTTTAATGTTTGAAAGAGTCGACGAAACAAGGTCATCTAAAGGTACGTAATAGCGTTTTCGTGTGATAAATTTTACGAAAATATAGTTGACCGTTTTGATCGAGCATCGAACGTTCACGAAACGAGTTGATTTTTGTACTCTACTCATATTTGACTATAACGATCATATCAGACGGTCAAAATTTTCATCATAACTTAATAAATATGGCTCCCCAAAGAGAGAGATAAGTTATGATGAAAATATTGCATAATAATAAACATTGTCTAAAGCAATTTTCTGAAAAAAATATAGACAATGCACAATAATTGACTAAAAACATTGTGTGATGGGTACCAATCAGACAACATATAAATTTAAACAATTGTCTGCCGCTGGTTTTCACACAATGGTTTAATAAAAACCATTGTCTGAAGTCTCAGGCAGCGCAATGTTAAAATACCACAGTAAACTGAAATTGTCTGTAATAGAGTCACACAATAGTAACATAAAATCTATTGTTTGAATAGCAACTTCAGACAATATTTATTTTCTTACCATTGTCTGATTTTTTCAAACAATAGTTTTCATCAGTAGTATTGTCTGATGAATATTGTCTATTTAGGTTTTTGGCATAGTGATGTTATGAAGCACTTTCACAATGATTGAAAAGTAGCAAAAACCTAAAATTTCTGGTTTTCCAGCTCGCAGACTCGTCATTGTGAGGACCGGTTCACCTACTTTTTGGCCGGTTCTTGAGGTGAAATTTAGTCCACCAATTCCTAACATCCATGGCTACCTGTTCATAAAATTTCAGAGCCATTGGACACCTGGAAGGTGCTGAACCGCTCGACACAAACATTCACTGACATTCGGAGACTGTTCCGACCGGTTCGGTATGTTTCCGGCCGGTTCCAGTATTGAGGCCGGTGGCGTTGGAATATTAACACACGTGCCTACCTACTATTAAAATTTGGTGGCATTTGGTGTCCCGGAACTTAGTGAAACGTTTCAGGAAGCATACATGCATGTTACATTTTGTAACGGAATGCATCTTATTAACGTATAAGTGTTAACGATCAATACCCTTTACCGTCCACATACTTTATGTGCCATATTGCGCCACCACAAGCACTTAATGATGGGTATTTGTCTTTGAATAAGACATAAGCTTCCACCTATAGTCCGCTATACGAAAACCTTCACAGGCGATCTCGTTTATGTCACTTTTTGATGAGTCAGTCTTCCCGTCGTTAGGGGGAGATAAGAACAAGTATGTTCAAATAGAACGACTTGGCATTGCCGTGGTTTGTCCCCACTGTGCCTCATCATGTTCCCAAAGTCCCATAGACCAAAGTGACGAGATTTGATATACATGCTGCAAAGAGCAAACTATTGGTCTTTTAAGGAAAAGATCGGAATAGTACTCTTGTTTCAAACATGCCTGTAAGGATTGATGTCTAAATCAATGGACATATTGTCATTCATAAATGATGACACGGTGACTCCACAATAGTGGTAGATGGTGTCACTAGGCCGTGACTCTCACAATAAGTGTAGAGAGGGCACTTAGTTCGATATACACTCGCCGAATGCGAGTATGGCACAACTTGATCCTTCGATCAATGACAACTCATTCGTCTCATGGATTTTCTGGATTATGGTCATCATTGGGGACGCCTCAATGAGAAGCCAATCCATATAGAGATCTCTACAAATGCGAATTACACTAGTGTACATGAGTACGTGGTCTATGAGTTAGATATCGAACACTCACTTCGTTGAAGCAAATACCAACGTTGTGATTTGGCCTACACGGAAAGATATGCGATCCAGTTTATACAAAGAGATAGGTTCTTGGTCAGGTGATGCCGACACCGCAAGTGTAAACCCTATCGATAATCTTTGATGGAAAGCGTAGTGAGAAAAAGAGCCTAGACTCACCTTATGGCGCAAGGTCTCTCACAAACGCCTTGGAATCGACTACGATGACATATGCTCTCGTAATGGAGTCATATCACACTCCACTACCTTGTCAGTTAGGTAGTTCCGAAAAACTGAACATGCAGCTTATGAATCATCTCTATTGGGACTAAGTAAAGAGATGTACATAAATATCATGAACGGATCAGTTTTCACCCAAGTCAAGTGAGCAAAAACCTCGAAGTGTGTATGCTATCAGATTAGGATGCTCTCTATATGGGTTCAAATCTTCTGGTTGGATATTGTACTACGCGGTTGAGCGACTACTTGATTGGAGATGAAATGTGAAGAATCATGCCTATTTGCGTGTAAACTACAGATGAATTGTGATTGAAGTATCACTAATCCGACGTTAAGAATGAAAGGATCTTGGGAATACTTGGTCTCAAATGTGAGAACCGTTAGTGATGAACCTATTCATCAATCGGCTTATGGCAATCTAATGGACGTTAAACCAAAGCCTATATGTATCCCATGATTAGCCAATGTCTTGAGAAGACTCATTTCGTCTATATGACGAGAAGTCTTGGGAGATGAAACTTTCTATCAAAGTACCATGTGCGCAATCATGTACTTGTCATAATATGCTAGACTCGACATCTCATTCGCTATAAAATTATAAAGCCAAGGTAATGGCTAAACGCGCCCACGCAATGCCATGGTATATGGCGGTACTTTCTTTCAAGAGAGAAAGGTTTAGGCTCATTCGATCCTATCATGAAAGACACATCAATAGGCAATTCCAGAATCTGCCTTGTTCTGTACGTCAACTTCCCTGAGACGTACAGGACAGCTCACTCGCTGGAAAATAGTGAAGTTGAAACCATTAGAAAGGTCTATGTGTCTAATTTCTAGGGACACCAACCATTTGATCATAGCTATCATATTGAGTGAGTTATGGCTGTTTTGGCAAAGTAGGACGAATCTGTCCGGTAATTTACAGATCAGTCACCTTCGACAGAGCTTTGTGATCATCTCTGGACGAACCACATTGTGTACTTTATATCATTGGAAATATATGGGTGTCTAGTTTCTAGAACTTTTTACGGTTCATTCATACCTATAGTATCGAAGGAGTTATGACTATTTAAGTACATAAAGATCATACTGCGCGTGAATCTGATTTTCAACGCAAACTCTAGTTTTGAGTTGTTAAGCAACCTTCTTTCTTAAGACCAAGTAAAGCTAAGTATAGCTGGTCTAAGACAAGGATAGTGTGGCCGTATTCAATGACTCGATCATTGGCCACGCCTACTTTTGAAGGTTGTGAGGAGCGTTTGTATACGCCATTAATCTTAACTCCGAGATTGGGTTACCAATCAGGGGGAGTTGTCTTGTAGACATCAGGGGGAGTCTACCTCACATGTAATATTCAATTGTAGTTGGTGCGTTGTGCTCTTTTCCTTTCTACCAAACTTTTTATTTTTTACCCAAGTGGTTTTGTTTTGCTTGGCAAGGTTTTAGCGAGGCAACATGTTATGCACCGTGTCACATTAGGTACGCGACACAAGGGGGAGTGTTCAAGGAAGGATAATTCCGTAACTTCCTATGTGTGTCTTGACCTAATTAGACTAGATATGTAGTATCTTTAGGGAATGAGATCATCTGCTCATGCTTCTCTGCTCATATTTTCTCGTAAAGAAATCTGGGTCATCCAATTTGAATGAATGGCCAAGATTCCTCATACTCTTTTTTTCAGAGATATCCTCGTCTTCTCGTGGGATCATCATGTCCTTCTCTTCTCATACTTTATTTTGGCTTTTCGTTTCCTCTGTTCTCTATTCCCAAACTCTCCAATAAAATCCAACTTCCCAGTTGAATAGAATCATTCTAATAATCAAACCCAGTTCAAATAAAACAATTAAACTCAAAACCCAGTGCCCAAATAGACAAATGAATCCTCCAACACTTGAACAACATTAAAACCCACCCACAGTTTACCAAAGCAACAATAACCCAGAGCCTTGTTCATTCTATACATGCATAAATCACCTTCAAATGAGATTTAGTTTGCTTTAGGATTTTTGTTATGGAAGAATTTGAAATCCATTCCATTTCTTTGGCGATTCGGGTTTTGAGGGTAAGAGTGCATATTGTGGCTTGTAATTTAGATTTTGTGGTCAGTTTGGGTTTCTTCCGGGATGAGATTTTGTCGATGAACACGGTGAGAAGAGATGGTCGTATCTGATTGTTATCGGGAAAGGAAAGAGTAATTTGTGTCCATTTTTGAACTTGGTGAGTAATTTGTCGTTGGTTGCTATTATTGCTAGCAGAGAATTTGAGAGAAGATGAGAGGGTGATGAGAAGAGGACGAGATGATTTCACGAGAAATCTCATTTTCGGAAAAAAGAAAAAAAGGTATGAAAAATCTTAGCCTTTCAATCAGATTGGATGACCCAGATTTCTTTATGAGGCAATACGAGCAGAGAGGCAATACGAGCAGACAGGCATGAACAGAGGATCTCAGTCCTATCTTTAGTAGATAGGAATCCCTAATTATTTGGGATACTTGATGTAATGCTTATATAAAGGCCTCTTTATCTATCAATAAAACTACGCTTTGCATCTATTCATTTTCTCCTAGAACACAAATATTATTGTTAGGAACTTGATAGTGAGTCATGGATGATGAATATATGTTCCTTGTTGGAAATGCGAAAGTGATGTGTAGATAGAGTTTATTGGTTAAACTTACTGGCACATTCTGATTCAGTCGTTTGCGGTGAACAGGGTGAGACCGTGAAAAATAGTGGATGAGATTTCAACATTGGATCACAGGGTGCAAGGACAATGAGAAGTGTGGTAGCAGTATAAGTAGCAACATTTTTTTTTACACCTACCCCTATCGTGACTCGAACCCAGGACCTAATAACTACTTCTTAGGTAGTGGTGCTCTTTACCACTTGAGCTATCCCACTTCGTCAGTAAAAGTAGCAGCATAACCACCTCAAACAAAGGAAAGAAAGCTAGGTGCTCGATATAATCATGTTACACCTGAAAGGCTGCCTGTGAATAGTAAGCAATTAACTTGGTGAATTACAAACATTGTCTGACATCAAAACATTGATAGCAATCTAAAATCCCATACTACTATCCAAGAAGATGTCGTAGATGTCGGCTCTATTAAACAACTAAAATCTATCAACTAAACTCTCCTCCTAAGAGCGTATTATTTTGGAGAGCATATTTATTTTTTTGTAAAAAGTAACAGCTATATCAGATTCTCTATTATAACTCTATGTTAACTTTTAGCTATCTTGCTAGCCAATTTTTTATTTTTTTTGAAAAATGTTCATTAATATATTCATGCCAAGATGATTATTACATACTCACCCGCTATCACCTCAAGGATAGAACAAGGCGTCCAATAGACAATTATATTCTACCGTGGTATATAAGCTAGACTAGCTATTATTGAAACTACAGCTCATTAACAAACATGGCATATGAACACCACTAGGTGCTAAAATCCTATTACAAGAAAATCAAACTAAATAAACAAAGCGAAAAAGATAGGGTCGGGACAAGGCCCAACTAACCGTCGAGACAAGCCCAACATGCTGAAAAACTTAAAATGACTACCAGCAAGGCCCATATGCAAAGACATGGCCCACCACCGTACCCCATTGAAGCGATGCAGCCCTGAACTTGCTGCCGACGCAAAACTGCCGTCACCGTGCCATCTCCTTGCACCACCACCACCTCGCCGCATCCCTACGTCGCAGCCCCGTCGCAATGCATCGTAGACCACCCAAGATTCAGTTGACGCTAGAAACCCGAGTCGAGAGATCGAATCCCGAACCTCCTATCGCAATCCAGTTCCAAGATGTTGCAGCAACGCCAAAACTCGTCGCCAAAACAAAACTCCTCCTCGTCGCTGCACCACCACCTGCTCTCATCCTTGATTTTAGAAGGAAAAACATATCAAGAATGATTTGCTCACTCCAATACTAAGGATTTCCCCCAACCCTGGACCAAAGTACATGCACCATAGAAAACCTTGCTACCAGCCAATATTACCAACCCCTCCCGGACCAAGAACGCAGTGGCAGGAGCGCCGGCGGCGTTTGGTTAGAAGAGATCTCACAAATTTTTCTTCTCCCTTTATGCGGCTAGGGTTTCTCTCACCACGCTGCTCTTACTAGCCAAATTTAAAGAGCGTGATAGCTAAAAATTAAAACATTTAAATTTAATACATTCCTTATTTGTAATATATATATATATATATATATATATAATTTATAGATACATTTAAACCACTTTTTATTTATTTAATGAATATTTTAAATTCAAATCAAATTAAAATAGAGAATACTAATACAGACATATGTGTAAAGTGGCTTAGCTAAAATGACTTTTTAGCTATTTTAGTTAAAAAAATTAACTAAAATATGACTAGCATTACTGAAGATGCTCTAAAAGTCCAAAAAGCTTATGATTCTGTTCAAAACCAAAGTGACACGGTTGAGAGCCCAAGTGTACGTAGGTGATGATGCCTTGGTTGTAGCCAAATGCATATGTAGCAGCCAATCTCTGAGAGGTGGAGTTCCAAAGCACAAGAAATAAGGTCATAGTTGAGCTTATTATAAGAAACCGGAGGCATACTATAGGTGTTGAAGCATCAATGCCAACTTTATGCAGAAAAGTACCTACATATATGCAGCTACTTTACTTGTTCTCAATTTCTCCCAACTGAGAACAAGTAATCTTCCCTGATCCCAACAAATATGAAGACTGGATAACACAAAGTAAGTGTTGCATAACATCTGTATCATCAGTCACATGAACATAACTCTCATAATTTTCATCATCCGGAGTGTCTTGATCATTCGTATAAGGGGTTCCTTTAACAACAAAGGATGTCTATAAACAATTAAAGCAAAAGATTTTTAGGAACCTACTAAGCATCAATGACAACTTTATCCAGAAAAGTAGCTACATGCTTAGGGATGTAGCAGGTGTACTTGTCACCAATTTGAAAAATATAATTCGGTGATGAATTCGAACAAACTGCATTCCAAACCAATTGCTCGTGTACTTTGCTGGCCGGCTCTAAAATTTGATGAAGTCTTTAAGTGCTTCATATGCAATTTTGAAGTATTTGCAATTTGTCACAGACAGCAAAGATGACATCATGAGTATAAGAACAAGAGTGGTAGGTGACAAAGTTATAAGCAGGGTGACAATTGCTTGGTTAACCTTTTGTGCCTTTGATACTCACTTTCTCCTTCAGATTCTCCAACCGATCAATAAACGGTATGCACTCGTTGCTTTCAACGCATTGTTGTGGATTGAGGCAGTTAACAGCATTTTAAGACTTCACCAATTCCACATTGAGATTCCTCAAGAAAACACATTCACCAAGCACACTCCCTCTTATGTTTGAATTTTTTCTCAACAACACATTCCAACTTGTTCAGTTTCTTTATTGTTGACACCCCTCTCTCTCTCTCTCTCTTCACAACAATTGATCTTTTTGAGTTGAAACAAGGATCTTCTACTTATACAGAGAATAGTTATCTCTCTAGACCAAATGATCACAGCCAATTCAATTCCACTTCCAGTAGTTTTCCTGTAATTTCTCATTTTTTGAGATATTTATGTTAAATATCCGTAACTTTTACTGTTCTTTTGGTCTTTTTATTTATTTGCAGGTAGTAGAAATGTTGTGGAGGCCTAAGTCTTCAATGGGCAGGAGAAGATTGTGGTTCAGATGGATGAATGAAAGTTTCTTTGTGACACAATAATATGAAGGACTATCAAGAAATGTATGTATGTATGTGTTGATACCCAGAAAGGCATAAATATGCAGTTCACATACTCCCAGCACAATAAGAAAGTACACATGCAAATTACATTTGAAAATACAAGATTTACATAATCATTACAATAATCACGCCACGCGTGTGGACCTAAACCACAATCACGCTTTTGGGGCTTACAAGTTTGGGTGTGGAGTGGAAGGTAACGAAAGTACATGAGGCCGATTCTCAGATTTGGTTGTTGGCGATTTTGGGCTTGGGTCCAAAATTTAGGCCCAACAATCTAAATCGCTTAATGAGTATGCAAATATGAGAGAACCCAAACTCATAAGCTTAAACACAATACATGTTTTAACCACAAAACAACCACCCAAATAATGTTATCTGCTTTACCCCGCATTAACTCATCATCTTCTACTCTATGTATCCAGTCAGTCACACTTCCCCTCTTCTTTGTATTTGTCCTAGCTTTGCTCCAAAAGCATCATGCAACCATTGCTAGTGAGATACGACACCTCCTTTCAGATCTTATCAATCGATCCATTTTAGACTAAAAACTTTTCCCTAGAAGTCACTACTGCAATCCCATACTTCAAGCAAAATAGGACAGACACAACTCCTTATTTTAAGTCTTTTTTCTATGAGGCATCACAAGCAAACCTAGTCCTTGTTTCTAACAATACAAAATTCACCTTAATTTTACTCCATTTCCTGTAGTTTTCCACTTTCCTCTTGCCTATAAATTAAGGCTTCTTGTTCCTGGAAAACACAACTTCCCGGCAACACAGAACATCGACACAGCAACAATGCAACCTCTAGGCACCAACCTCAAAGCCTCCCAATAATACATCCCTCAAGCAACAAGCCAAGCATTCCAAACCTCCAATCCAAAACCATTATCAAGCTCTAGGCAACCTTAAACCCAGCTACCACCACCAAATTCCTTCATTCCCTCACCGCAGCAGCAGATGATACTATTTCCCCGCAGCAAGCTTCTCATCTTTTACAACTCATGCTTTTAGCTCCCACGCCACATGCCTTCTTGCAAGTCTCTTCATGTTCTTCCATTCATCAAATGTCTAAACTATACAGAGTTCCTGTCTCCAAAGCATAAGAATCATTACCCCGCAGTAGGCTAATATCACTGCGGGGAGAGATGGGAAAACACTACAAAATTGTTTGAAGCTTTGGACCCAGTCCCGAACTCAGAGGGGAAAACATAGGAGAAATATAAAGCTGCTTAATCCATCATTGCAGCCTGCCTCTGTACAAAATCACCCCAACAGTATGTAAATTAAATCTGAATTTAGAGCTTTAGATAGAAAATAACTAATGGTTGTTTAGCTGCAAACTTGTGTTGGCATAATTTTGGGCATACTCTGGATCAAAGTTGGCATTCAGGGTATTTATTTATTTATTTTATTTTTTTATTTATATCATTGACGAATCTGATACTTCCCTTGCATAGGGTTGGTACTCGGTCAAGACTGCCATCCTGTTTTGCCAGCAATAGTACAAATGGGTTGTACAACGTTTTCTGTTGATCTTTCAGAGACAAGTATGAACAGTTGTGAAGTCATTATCAGCTTTTCAAAAATTCGCTGTTACTTGAAAATTAGACTTGTTACAGAAAACAATTTTAAAACTAGATAAAGTAATAAACTCAGAGCTCAATCATCACTGATATATTAAATATTTTGATATCAATACAAATAATGGTGTATATATATTCAACAGAATGTTCTATATCCCAAACAAATATGAAAATCAGGGTAAAATGTGCCCCTGCTATATTAACTGGGTGAGAATCACTGAACAAAAGTTGATTGTGATACCATAATATGGTATGCTACATCAACTAGCTTTTTCTATTTTTCAAAAGCCATCTTTTGGAAATCCTATAAACCCTGGATTTACTCCCCTAAACAAACAATTACAAGAGAGAAAAAGAGAAAGAACAAGGGGAAGAAAAAAGGGAAATATAAGACAATACCCTCCAGGCATCTTCGGATGGCAAGTGGAAATCTCTCGGTATATTCCACGTTAGCCCAAAAATTCTACCATCACCGTTACAAATACAAAGTCTTTCTTCCGGAAAGCAAGCAGAAATTTCTTCTTCTACGACAAATGATACGATTGCCAAATGAAGCAGCTCAGAATGGAAGAATCATTGAATAAATTCAAAATAGCTCCTCTGAATTGAACTTGTTCCATGCTTCCTATTACCATGCCACAAAACTCGGTGAGTACGATTTCAAAAAGAATGAAATAAAAGTAATCAGACTTGTAGAGTGATAATACTGGTTCCATGCCATATTACCCAGTATGTGCACTAATAACAATGCTAATCACCTAGTTATTTCTGATTTAAATCCTAACAATAAAAACATCATAGAAAGAACAAAGGTTTAATGAAAAATAATTATGCCAAGGCAATCTGAGGTTGAAGTTAAGAGAGAGAAAGTTGAGGGTAGTTCTATCTTCTCCCCCCCTTTATTCAGACTGTTATTTCTATGAAATGATTTTTATCCCTCATAATCAATGGATTTTTGATGGTTTTTAAAACATGAGAATTATATTCATGCATTTTTTCAGTTCTGGACTACAACCCATCATCTTGATAGGAAATATATACCTTAAGGAGGTCGAACACCTTCTCAGCTACATACTTCTGTTGAAGATTGGCACCTTTCTGTTGTACCTTATCGGGATGAATACACAAGGTTGCCTTCCTATATACTTTCTTCACTTGGGCAGCATTAATCATATCAGTCAAGGACACTGGCTGCCAACCACATTCAGGCCACAGTACCTGATAAATGTTCAAAAACCGGGTCAGTATAAGTTGTATCAACTATTACTTTTTACATAAAATTGTCGAACCAATCAGCGTTCCTGCATAACCACAGTGGAATATTTTGGACACCTAAAAAGAGCATAAGTTCAATATATACTCCCCCGTGAGACACTCAAAACTAACTTCAGAAAGGAAACAACTGAAACTAACTGTCATAAACTGCAGCATGGAAATGGCAACTCAATCATGACCCCGTAGCCATATGCATATAAAAAAATATTATAATGAAAAAACCAATTGAAGATTCCGCATCATAAGGATGTGGCTGTCCAAATTATAAAGACTGTCATGTTCTTGCAAAAGAAAATAATCAAAGTGAAAATACAAAAACGGAGACAAACATTCTGTTATTGTTTTCCATGAGAGCACAGGCAGCACATCCTCATCAATATTCTTCACTAGGATTTCACCTCACATCCCTGGTTACTAATCGATCTATTCGCTAAAATGTCCAGACATGTCCCCAAAAATAAATAACACTAATATAATTAAGAACAACAGGGAGAATGCAACAAATGCAGACATACATATTGCAATGTTGACAGCAGAGCTCGCAGATTCCCCTCTTTTCCTGCAGCCCAGCGCTTAATCTCAACATCTAGTGTTTCAGCAATTCTCTGAATATATGTAAATCATAAGACAATCAGTGATCACTCCAAATCGTCATTTGAGCTTCAGTATAGCTTAGCAGATAAATATATATATATATATAAAGAAAAAAAAAAGAGCAAAGACTGAAACAGTAAATGATCCGCAATATCAGTGGACCATTCAGGATATTATCAGACTTCAACATATCGCCAATATTCTTTGAAATTCATATCAGGAACAACTTTTTAGCACACAAAAACTTAACTGGTCATCACAAACCAAGCTGTTGAACCCAGTTCTAATTGAAAAATGAACAGTGTATTTTGAAGTTCACATCTTATGTGTTTCCCAACATATTAGCATCTTCCACTGAACATCATGCCTATACATGCAAACAAACCCTAGTAGTTTATACTTCTGTATTGAAAACTTAAAGCCCAGCACAATACTGTATGTTGTGTGGGGTGGTGGTTGATATGGTTGAACAGCCTAGAATTTAGAATTCTTTTTAGTTTTTTCTTGCCACAATTAATTTTGAAATAATTTCCAAAAGCAATACAGTTTCACTTGCCTGGTGAAGTATACATCAATACAAAACAGAATATCAACTTGAGAGAGAGAGAAAGAGATACAAAAGCAATAGTGTATTTTCTAAGTAACTGGAAAACTGAAAGCTAAAAAGTAACTGTGGCACAGCTCTAGGTTAATTACAGCTTGACTAAAATGATCAAATCATTCCGCACATAAAAAATAAAAAATAAAAAAAACAAATTAAGTGATGGCAAACTAGAGTTACTTACATGTCTCTCAGCTTGTTCTCTTTGGGCTTGAAGGTCTCGCTCATTCTTTTCTGCAAGTGCTTTCACCTAAAAAACAGAAACAACAATTGAGACTTCCCAAAATCATATAATAAAATGAACATGTCATGCAGAAAGTATAGATCTTCCCTATTTTTTAAAAAGGGGCCAAACGGTTTGCCAAACTATTGTCAAAGACACATACCGTACGCTCCTTGGTCCTTTCGTGGCGTTCCAACCTGGCTCTTCGCCTTTCTTCACTTTCTCCTTCAACTTCTTGGAACTCATTAGATGATGGAGCAGCTATTTGCCAAAGAGAAGATGAAAGTTCAGCAATTGCAATATCTTCCTATGGTTAACAATAAAAATAAAATCACTGAACAATAGTTTCAAATACCAAACTACCTCCAAAAATCGATGAAAGATCATCAACAATATTTGTGGTTGAAGAGGCTTTCTTTATGTTTGAGGATGTTGATGTCTTTGGCACTTCAGGCGCTTGCCTGTTCTGAAAATGGGCATCATAAGGATCCTGAAATATACAGCCATCTGTCAGGAATACAATTTCTCGGTACGCATAACAATATTTTGCAACCTTGTACTTACCGATGAGTTAGCCCTGGGTCGTGGCGCACTGCTAGCCCGACCCATGTTGAAAAAGTTCTCAAGATCATTTCCATTCCTTTGTTGGTTCGCCCTCGCAGCAGCAGCATTAGCCCTTTCTCGGGCCTCTGCAGCAGCTCTTTCCACCGCAGCACGCTCCGATCTTGTTCGTGCTTCAGCTTCCAACTTTGCTGCAGCTCTCTCCTTTGCTTCCTTCTCCTTAGCTTCTGCATTTGCTCTTTCTCTGGCATCTGCAGCAGCCTTTTCTGCTCTTAGTTTTGCATCTGCTGCAGCCCTTTCCCGGGCTTCAGATTGAGCTCTCTGAACTGCAGCCCTTTCAGCACGTGCTCTAGCTTCAGCATTTGCCCTGTCAACAGCAGCTCTCTCTGCTTTAGCTCTTTCAGCCTTTATGCGAGCTTCAGCTGCCGCTCTCTCGCGTGCTTCCCTAGTTGCCCTTTCCACAGCTTGTCTGTTCTTCTCCTGCGTCTCCCTGGCTCTCTCCCTTTCCTTCTCAATTTTCCTTTGCTCTCTTTCTTTGTCTTCCCACACCCTCTCATTTTCCCTCTCTTTCTCCAGTCGTTCCATATCTTCCTCTTCACTCTCCCTCTGCAGCCGTTCTTTTTCCTTCTCCTGTGCTTCTTTACTTCTCGCGGACTTTGTACTTCCTCTCTCTTTTGCCTGCCTCAATTTAAACTCAGCTCTATCCATCGCGTCCTTCACGGCATCAGTAACTGAGTTGCGCTCCAATTCTTCACCTGAAAGACCATTTGCATGTTCATCAAAGTTACTTTGGCTCTTTCCCATGGCAAAATCGTCAAGATTGTCAACAGAGGAAACACCAGAGCCCCTAGCTGCAGCAGGGGCTGCTTTTGGAGCCTGAAAGAAATCACTAGAGGATTCACTAGCTTTCCTTCTTGAATTTGTAGAAGCAGGAGAACTCATTCTTGACTTTGAAACCTGCACAGGTCTAGGAGGAGGTGGTCTTGAAGGTGGTGGAGCACTAGTAGGTTGAGTCATTAGAGGAATCTCTGATACAGTAAGCCATATATTATCAAATGAATCCAAGTTTCCTTCAGCTTTTGAAGACCTATCCACCTGTGTGTTAGCTTCCTTGGCATTTACATATGAAGGTGGAGACATCGTTTGACCAGCAGATTTGTGAGAATTGGTCGAGACAGAAGGCATGTCAAACAAGGTCTGATGAGAATCCCATTGATTAGTAGCAGGAACCTTCCTCTGAGACTGGTTTTCTGGACTTCTCACAGAAGACTTAGTTGATTCTTTAACAGTTGAACCTCTGCCATTATTTGCGGTTGTATCTGCCTTTAAATTACCACCATCATTTCCCCTGAAACTCCTCCCTGAAGAAAATGCAGGGACTGACTTCCCAAGGGCATCAAAGGGATCTATATTATCAAATGCTCGCCCGTTATCAACAGACGGGTTATCGGCCTTCAAGCTTCCAGAATTAGAAAGTCTACTTATTTCCTCCAAGGGGTCATTATACTGCCCTGATACTCCAAAAGGATCTTCAACCACATTGGATGTTGTTTTACTCACATTGGCAGATGTCTCTGGGGGCCAGTTGGCTTCTGAGTTTGACCTGATGCAACATAGATGCATAAGTCAAGAACATATAGTCTAAAACATTGGCATCATTAACTAAACAATTTTTTTATCAACAGTGCAAGTCCAAGAACAATCAAACTGCATGTCTTTATGAAGAGAAATAACAGCCTCTGCTATTATGGTTGCTCATAAAGTTACCCAAAGTCATCTGGATAAAAGAGTGCATGGCGCTTCCCATCCATTGCTGTGTGTGTGTGCAGGGTACAAATGCTGCTGTAAGTTCGAATCATCTGCTGATACATTGTCTAACAGCACTATCCTTGTGGAGAAGATTGTATAGGGAAACTCAGTGAGCTGGTAGAATCCATATTGATTGATTCCTTATTGTGTGAGACATGAATGATCTTGGTGGCAGAAGAGGGGATGGTTCCAGGAAATTGTTGTGATGGCAAGGTGGTGTGGAGGAAATTTCTAATTAGTCGAGAGGATATCTTATCCAATTTTCCCCTAACTATAAGTAAGTCAGAATCTATGAACCTTTTGCATATACATTACTTTACATTTATAAAGATTTATCAGCGTTCTTCCTAGTGAATTGCGGAAAACACACATAAGATGAACGATATATAGGCAGGTAGATATATACATACATACATACAATAGAGCAAGGAAATAACAAATCCAGTAGCTGTATGCAGCTCTCCTTATCTCTTGTTTAACAAGAATTATACTCAGTTTCTAGTGAATCAGTATACGGGATATATAAAAATCTACAAAATTTGGCATTTCACCTACTGACAATTCATTCTACCCCATCTAGGAACTTCACACCACAACAATGCCAAACCAAATACAGCACTCACATAACTAACCATCAATTCAACCTCCATATTAGTATTGGCTAAAACAGATAATTTAAGCATGTAAACCAATTCAATTCAACTAAACACAAATCGCTAAAACAATGTACAACTACCAATACACATTTCGATAAAGCAATGAGAGAAAGCAAACAATACCTTTCAGTTTGGGGGCTGCTTCTACCTCCAAACCCAGGCAACAAGTCATCGAAAGCCGCCGTCGTCGCCGGAACACCCTTCTCAGCTCTCTGCGAGCTCGACGGCGCCGACTCAGCCTTCCCAAACCCGCCGAGAAGGTCATCAAACTCACCGCCACTCTGCCGCGGCCGCGGCGGCGACGTCACCGACGAGAAAATGTCGCTCG
Source organism: Potentilla sterilis (assembly GCA_963682095.1). Classification (NCBI taxonomy): domain Eukaryota; kingdom Viridiplantae; phylum Streptophyta; class Magnoliopsida; order Rosales; family Rosaceae; genus Potentilla; species Potentilla sterilis. Next base: position 25,015,108 of record OY821764.1, read on the forward strand.
CGGCGGAGCTCTTCAGCCCCGCGACGCCGTCGAAAATGTCGTCATCATAAACAGGCTTATCGAAAACCGGTCCGGAATCCGCCGCCCGCGAACCGGAGTCAGCGCCGTAGATGGAATCCAAGTTGAACGGCTCAGAGGGAGCCGCCGGCGAATTGCCGGAGAATCTAGCGGAGCCGCCGAAGATGTTCTCGAAGTCTTGGGGTTTGGGGGGCCCACCAGAGAAGATCGGGTCGCGGTGATCGTCGTTGAAGGAGTTGGAGGCGCGAGTTGATCTGGAGGATCCGAGATCGAACGGCGGAGACTTGGAGGACATTGGTGCCGATTTGCCGGAGGGCTTGAAGCCGTAATCGGAGCTGAGGAGACCCGAGAAGTCGCTCATGGCGGAGTTGGGCTGTGAATTGGGGCTTGAATACATGGAAGGATCTGGAGAGATGTGGAATTATGTGGAGAGATTAATGGAGGGTGATCATGTTGAAGAAGAAGAAGAAGAAGAAGAAGGTGGGTTGGTGATTTGGGATCCGAATTGAGAGAGCTCCTCTCCTCTTTTGTTTTTGTTTTTGTGTTTATTGAGTTTTGAATTTTTCTCTTCTTTATTTCTTTCCTTCTTCTTTTTCTTCTTCTTTGGGTGAAAATTTTGTTTTTTTTTTATTTTGTTGAAAAGGGAGACAAAGATATTTGTGGGCTATTTTTGGGTAATGATTTAGCAAAAAAATTTACACTGTCTGTTAGAACACATTATTTACTTTTTCTAATGATGGATCGAGTTGAAGAGCATAGTCCCCGTAGAAAACATTAACATGGAAACTACCTGCATTTGAATTACTATGTACCTGTGCAATCGAACTCTACCCTTATTTACATCTTTTTGACGATGTAATCTATGATTTTAACTAATTAAAAGTTGAATTGATCAATATTATCTTTGTAAAACATTAATGTAAAAAAAAAGAAATATATATATATATATATATATATCATTTGTTCAGCCAATTACATCAAATAAATGAACAGTTACGGTGAAACTTAATCATTTTATGATCAGTCTTCTATTTGCTTGATACAATTGACTAAGTTTATTTGAATTATTTTTTTTTGTATAGATGATCTTTATTAATCATTTCAACTTTAAAAATAGTTAAAATCATAAATTTAAATCGTCAAAAGTATGCAAGTAAAAAAGAGTTTAAATGCACATGTACATACAAGTTCAGATATAAGTATTTTTTTTCCATTAATATCTTCAAACATATAGGCTATCCAAATAAACCATGGCCTCTCTTGAGCAATCAGAGATTATAACATGAATATTAAAAATTTTACATGGCTCTCTGCCTCTCTCTATCTCTGCTAAACCCTAGCCTGCATGGCTTGGGATTCAAATAGTGTCGCCCATCGCCTAAACCAAGCAAATCTTTTGTGTCTGCCTCCCGTTGTCTCTCTTCAGCAATCCAACGCCTGCTTTATCCGACGAAAGTTTTTTTCTCTTGTTGTCTCCATTGAGTTTTTTCAATATGATTTTGGAGTAGAGTCCATGGAGATTGCTACTGGTCTCTGGTGGCATGGGTTAGTAGCAAATTCGGCTAATGTTCGACCGGCAAGGAAGCGACTGAAGAAAGAATGGTTGAATCTATGGAGACTCAAACTTTGGGTGTTGAGGGTTTTGATTCGAAATAGTCTGAACCATAAACTTTGGGGGTTGAGGGTTTTTCTTTTATTGTCTCCACAGAGTTTTTTCAATATGATTTTGGAGTAGAGTCCATGGAGATTGCTACTGGTCTCTGGTGGCATGGGTTAGCAGCAAATTCGGCTAGTGTTCGACTGGCAAGGAAGCAACTGAAGAAAGGATGGTTGAATCTATGGAGACTCAAACTTTGGGGTTGAGGGTTTTGATTCGAAATAGTCTGAATCGGGTCTGAATCATTATGAATCTTAGGGCTGGTCATGGGCCGGGACAGGCCGGAATTCACCTGATCCTAGTCCTGTCCCGTGAGATTTTAAACGGGACGGGACGGGATTAGACATTTTGAAAAGTGATCCCGTCAGGCCCGTATCCCGTACGGAACCGGGACGGGACCGGGACCAAAACGGGATCCCGTGACCAAAACAGAATTACATAACAAATCACATATTGAATTACATAGCAATTCAGTTAGTATAATTCAGTTAGTATGAATTGAAGAAAAGAAAGAGTAGGGTCCCAATATTCCATAAATAAAGGTAGGTTATGAAAGAAAGCGAGAAACTTGACTTTGAAAAAAAATGGGGCGTGTTAGCTTACTAATAATAAAGGACTTTTTCACGAATCGATTCTATGATTGAATAGCAGAAGTGCTAATGTCAAGTGCTCATTCCGTCAAAGTCTCTGCCAAAAGTGAAAGTTTCAACCGAAAATGGCTTCTCAAACTCAGAAAACTTACGCAATTCATTGTTACTTGTAAATGCTTACCATGCTTCAAATTCCAACTCTGAATCGAAGGGGAGGAAGCGGATCTTTGAGAGTACAAGGAGATTTTGGGATTGTGAGCTTCCATCTATCAAGACTTTGACGTCGGCGGAGGGGTGCGTGGTGATGGCGCGTTGCTTTGCTGATGGTGTGGAATTATACAGCGCGGTGGTTCGTGTTGCAGGGGCGGCGATGGGTGACCAGCTGATGTATGGCAGAAGACGCCATGTTGTGGGTGACTCACAGACCCCCACTTGGGGTTGGGTGCCCAAATCAAATTGGGGGCCAAAAACTATTTGAGAGTTTATGGTGTCCTTAGCAGGTGTAGTTATTTTATGGAGTTAGCCCACATTGATGTGCCCTGGTCTTTTAGGATTTCGCATTTGGGACCCTAGTGGATTATCTCAACTACAAGAGATCATATGTCGGAATAGCGGATCTTCTGGAGTAGTACTGAAGGAAGGTTTTGTAGAATATTCTAGGTTATTTACTTTCCTTGTATGTATAGGTAGGTTATTCCATGTAATCTAGGATATATTTCCTTGTACATATAAGGTTGTATCACCATATATACCTCTTCTATGGAGAAGAATAAAAGTATCAAACCCAAAATCATATTCTTATTTTCTAGTTGGTATCAGAGCCAACACAAAGCAAAACACCACCCACCAAATCCTAAAAAAAAAAAACCAAAGCACCAATATCAAAACCTAAATCACAAATCCATACAGCATATACCAAATACACACCCAAACAGCAAAAGCAAAACACAAGACAAGGAGGAGACAGCAGGACCCACCACGTGCAGCAGCTAGCCCAGCCGAGCCGCGCCACCACCAGCCAAGCCGACTCTCATATCTGCCCTGCTACACAGCAGACCTGTGGACCCCAGCCGGACTACAATCCTGCTCTTCTTGTCTGCTAGACGTCTTGTCTTCCTTCTCTCTCTGACGAAGTGGGACCACCCGAGCCAGCAACCATCACAAACAACATTTGTTCTACTCCAAAATTTATGATGACAAAAGATGAAGTTATTTCCGATAGGTGTTGGATAATTGATACAGGAGCATCAAATCACATGACAAATAACCCCAATCTCTTGATCAAAGTTAAACACTCTTCTCAAAATGTTGTGTCTACTGCTGATGGTACTCCAACTCCAGTTATTGGAGAAGGTTCTGCTGTCTTATCTGATACCTTAACTCTGGAATCTGTCTTAGTTGTTCCATCACTAGCCTATTATCTTCTGTCCGTTGGTCATATTATTCTAGCTCTTGCTTGTATTGTTACCTTCTATCCAACATTCTGTGTGTTTCAAGACATTCTGACCCGACAGATCCTTGGTTATGGTGTACGAAGAGGGAAATTATACTATCTGGACCTAACAGAGACCGGAGAACAACATAAACATTTTTTGGGACAGGCTAATCAGGTTCAATCAATAGTGAGTGGTCGTGAAGCTGTGTGGCTTTGGCATCGTCGCCTTGGACACCTCAACTTCCATTATCTCAAGAAGCTCCAACCTCAGTTATTTTCTAGTGTCAACGCTTCAGATTTCCATTGTAACATTTGTGAGTTGGCTAAAGTCACCGTGTTTCATACTCACCAAGTCTTCACAAAAGTCCGGTTCCTTTCATGAAGATCCATTCTGATGTATGGGGACCTGCGAAAATCCCTTCACTATGTGGCGCTCGTTATTTTGTCACTTTTATCGATGACTGCACCCGAATGACTTGGGTATCTCTCTTGAAAAATAAAAGCGATGTTTGTTCCAGGTTTAAAGAATTTTACAGGATGGTGTCCACACAATATCAACAAACCATTCGTGTTTTCCAATCTGACAATGGTGGAGAATATATTAATGGCCTTATGCAAGAATTCATACAATCTCATGGAATTCGACATCAAACTTCAAATTCATATACTCCTCAGCAAAATGGATTGGCAGAACGGAAGAATCGACAGTTACTTGAAGTGGTTCGTGCCTCGTTGTTTGACATGAATGTGCCTCGTGAATATTGGGGAGAAGATGTGAAGTCTGCTGCATATCTCATCAATCGTACTCCTTCTCGGGTAATTGAGTTTCAAAACCCTCAACAACAACTTTACACGCTTCTTTCAGTTCCATCGATGCCTAACTTAGAGCCACGTGTATTTGGCTGCACAGTGTATGCTCATATTCCTAAGCCTCAACGAAGTAAACTCGATCATCGTGCCAGAAAGTGTATTTTTGTGGGTTACGCAGAGTTCCAGAAGGGCTACAGGTGTTATGAACCTCATACTGACACAATACATACATCACTTGACGTCTCTTTCCGCGAAGCAGAACCATTTTTTCCTCTCATCCCGGTGTCTTCCCTTCAGGGGGAGAACACTTATGAAGGGAATTCCAGACATGTATTTGAATTCGAAAAATTTGCAGATATTGAAGCACTTGAAGAAAAATTCGGCATTGACACAGTAGTATCATGTGACAAAGAGGCGTCACAACCTGATTTGGGACACCAACAGAAAGCAAAATGCAGTTCAGCCTCATGTGATGATGTGACAAGAGATACTCATGTGGAGCAGACAGTAGGTGGAAATCACATGACACAGCCGACTCACGCAGCCGAGCCGAGAAGCCGAGCCGTTGAGTTGTCACACTGTCAGCAACGACACGTCATCCATGAAGATTCCACTGAGCCACGCCGTGTCGAGCCGAGCCACCAAGCCGCTGAGCCACAACGACATGTCGTTTCTGAAGAAGACCCTGCTGAGCCATCCCCTCCTGCCCAGCCGAGCCGTGCGCCCCTCTCTCCTGCCCAGCCGAGCAGTGATGCACCTCCCTCTGCTGAACCAAACTGCAGTGTTGACCAGCCAATCCAAGGGAACCGGCCCACTGATAAGCCATGTGTTGATGTTGACACGCCTGGTCCACTAAATTCTCAACAAAGTCATGCAGACAGAATATCCTCTACACCAAGTATAGCTTCTTTTCCCCCTCTGCATCGTCAATCAACTGAAGAATCCGCTGCAAGTGTTCCTCCTCAGGTACCATTAATTTCAAATAATTTATCTGGGGTAGATAGTATCGATGTTAGGAAATCACAGAGGGTTACTAAGGGTATTCCCAAGAAACACTATGAACCAGATATCCAAGCCAAAGCAAAATATCCTATAGCCAATTATATGTCTAATCATAAGCTGTCTGGGTCACATGCACTTGTTGTCAGCCAATTATCTTCCGTATCTATTCCGAGTAGTGTACAAGATGCATTGGCAGATCCCAAATGGAAACATGCAATGAATGAAGAACTTGAAGCCTTGCAGAAAAACTCAACTTGGGATATTGTGACTATGCCACCTGAAAAGAAGACTGTTGGATGTCGTTGGGTGTATACAATGAAACTCAAAGCAGATGGCAGTATTGACAGATATAAAGCCAGATTGGTTGTCAAAGGATACACCCAACGCTATGGAATTGATTATGAAGAGACTTTTGCACCTGTAGCAAAGATCAACACGGTCCGAATATTAATCTCACTAGCAGCAACCAAAGATTGGCCTCTTCGCCAATTTGATGTGAAGAACGCATTCCTCAATGGAAATTTAGAAGAAGAGGTTTACATAGACGCTCCACCAGGAGTCAAAAATAAGCCCTGTGATGTAGGCAAGGTTTGCAAATTGAAGAAATCATTATATGGCTTAAAGCAATCACCCAGAGCTTGGTTTGGAAGATTTTCCAAATCAATGAAGGCGTTCGGTTACAAACAGAGCAACTCAGATCATACTTTGTTTATTAAACATAGTCAGGGGAAGATTACTGCTCTGATAGTATATGTTGATGATATGATTGTCACATGAGATGACCCGAAAGAGATGGAGGCCCTACAGAAATATCTTTCGAAGGAGTTTGAGATGAAAGACCTTGGACAATTGAAATACTTTCTTGGTATTGAAGTTGCAAGATCTAAGAAAGGAATTTCTTTATCCCAGCGTAAGTATGTACTCGACTTGTTAGCTGAGACAGGGATGCTTGATTGCAAACCAGTTGAGACACCGATTGAGATGAATCACAACCTCGCCATCTATCCGAATCAAGTTCCAACAGATAAAAGAAGGTACCAACGTCTAGTAGGGAGACTCATTTATCTTTCTCATACCAGACCTGATATTGCTTATGCTGTGAGTGTGGTTAGCCAATTTATGCATTGTCCCAGTGAAGAGCATATGGATACAGTATATCGTATTTTGAAGTATCTCAAGAAGGCACCTGGAAAAGGCTTATTGTTTGAAAAGAAAGATGAATTAGAAGTTGTTGGCTACACAGATGCTGATTGGGCAGGTGATAAGACTGATAGAAGATCTACATCTGGACACTTCACTTTTGTTGGAGGAAATCTCGTAACTTGACGTAGTAAGAAACAAAAAGTTGTTGCTAGATCAAGTGCAGAAGCAGAGTTTCGAGGTATGGCACATGGCGTATGTGAGTTGCTTTGGATTCGAAATGTGTTAAAACACTTAGGTATCAAACTTAAGAAGCCTATGAACCTGCAATGTGATAACAAATCAGCAATTGAGATTGCTCATAATCCGGTTTAGCATGATCGAACTAAGCATGTGGAGGTGGATCAATTCTTTATCAAGGAGAACTTAGACAGGAAAGTTATTCAATTCCCTTTCGTATATTCAGAAGACCAGTTGGCAGATGTTCTTACAAAAGGAGTGTCAAGGAATGCATTTGACGATTCAATTGACAAGTTGGGCATGATTGACATCTATGCACCAACTTGAGGGGGAGTGTAGAATATTCTAGGATATTTACTTTCCTTGTATGTATAGGTAGGTTATTCCATGTAATCTTTAGGATATATTTCCTTGTACATATAAGGTTGTATCACCATATATACCTCTTCTATGGAGAAGAATAAAAGTATCAAACCCAAAATCATATTCTTATTTTCTAGTGGTTTAAGCTTAATAACTATGCATGAAATGCCCAATGAGTGGACCACGAGACATTTACCACCGTGGGTACTACCAAACATCATTCTGTCTATCGATGGCAGCGGATGGGTATTTAATGGCAACTCTGGCTTTAGGGCAGTACAAGTTATTCTTATTTTGATGATGCTCCAGAAAGTATTATGAATATGTTACGATACCATTGTATTTGACTCACTTGATTGAGTCATAATTTTATTTATAAAGTTCTTTCCTTGATATTAAAAAAAAAAAAATCAGAGATTATAACATCAAATAACAAGGGGTTTTAGAATCTGCACTAGGGTTTTGGATAACTTTTACTAGCCTCCATGGTGGATCGATGGCGCCACTAATAGAGTTAATTACAAGCTTTGAATCTCATTCCACTTGTAAATTTTTTAAATCTCTCTCTTGAGCACTTACAAGACTGTTTCTAAGGGCTAGCTGTAGTATGAGTGTTCATGGTTGGTCATTGATCATAGCCATGGGGACTTTGCTTAATTCCATCGATCATTACAAAGACAAATAATGTGTTTTACCTTAGTGGAAGATTTGTAGATGATCACACCAAAACTAGCACAAAAACAAAAAGTTGACCAAACAATGTGCAAAGAAGAAGAAGGATTGAAATAAACTTTCACCAACAAAATTTCCATGCTATATGCAAAAAGACATGGCCTCCCACTTTAGGGGCGTGTATTTTAATCAAGAATCAGCATTGCAACAGCTCACGGCGAAAATGAGTTGTTTTGGACCTATTTCTGTCCCTACGACTACGTACGTATTTTAGCATACTTTTCCATCAATCATATAGTCCACCTCCTAACAATTCTTGCTCTGCCCTTACAATGTATGCCAGAATTTGAACAGCTTCAGAAATAAATTGATCTTTAACAGAGTTAGCAGAAGACACATCAAAAGTAAAAAGTAAAATTTGCTAATTTTAAAGAACTGATTCAATAATTTTTTCATAAAACGGGCATTGCAAATAGTGAAACTTTACAAAAATAAGGGCCACTAAGGAACATTTTTTAAGGGACAACTGAATCTGACGACTGAGAACAAACACATACTTTTGAATTACTTTAATTTCATCATTTTCATTTAATACGTGTGGATGAGATGCATTTGTCCCTCACACAGTCCCTTAAAATTGTCCCTTTAGGGCAAGTCTGTACAAAAATTAATACAAATTGTTAAAATTAGGATCATGATGTTTCATGTAAAAATTTAACCTTAATAGGCAGTCCCACTCACCTGCGGGACTTAATTCAAGGGATCAAAAGGGACTGATTCGTCCCAACCGTTAGATTTTACTTGAATTGATCAAATGGACAGGAAGACAAAACCATTAAAACTCAATTTACTACCTGATCCCTTCTCTCTATACTGCTACGACTCATCCACACCTGGTATGTTTATCTTTCTTCATTTCTCATCTCATCTCTACCCTCCTCTATATCTCTCGATTCATCATCCGCACCCAAAGCGCCGCCTCCGTTCTGGAATCAATTGATTTAAAATCACAAGCTCAATCCAACTTATGACGATGATGATGAAAATGAATCAAGAACGATATAGAAGGAGGTTCTGAGGGATCGCAGAGTGAGAGAGTTGAGCGAGGTAGAAGAAAGATAAACAAACGAAACGCGCGTGGAGCTGTATCAGATTAGTGAGACCGTATTGGGTAATGGGTTAAAGTAAATTGGGTTTTAATGGTTTTGCCTTTCTGTCCATTTGATCAAATCTAACGGCTGGGACGAATCAATCCCTTTTTGTCCCTTGAATTAAGTCTCGCTCACCCTTAATAGGACGCCGGTAGATAATTCATATAGAACATCAGATGTAATATGCTCAAAAAAAAAAAAAAAAACTTGAATTGTGTTAAAGGTCAAACGCTAGTGAGCGACCTGGTGATCGCCTTCATATATGATCTAGATGCCACAAAAATCAATCCAATCCAAAGGTATATATGCAAAGAGGAGACCTGGTAATTAATACAAGTTATTCTGAGCTAGCTGTTGTTGGATAATTTTTAATTCGAGGAATAAAAATTACAGGTTCTTATGGTAATCAACATTTCCATCCTCAACAAATTGTGTGCTCGCTTCATCATCAATTTGAAGAAATAATAGATAGTCTTCAAAAGTTTGACAGGTCCTGGCGTTTGATTAGTTTCAGTGTAAATTAAAACTCGATCATGCCCTCCATATCTGTAATCCCATCATCTAGCTCCCACTATTCTCCGATACCTTGAAAACAACTCGAAACTTTCTCAGAACCGAAGTCTTTTTGTCATTCTTGTTGGCAGTACCAGTAGCATGGACTACACCCTTGGGACTTAAGTTTGATCTGGTCATCTCTTCCAGTACAGGCGGTGCCTGCATGTACAGATTCTCCCCTCTATGCGCAATGCTCGCTTTTGACAACAGTAACTTAGGGTGTTCTTCAAGTAGCTCAATGAACTCTTGCAAAGTAACTGAGGTGTCCAGCTCAATAAGAACACCTGGGCCGCAGACAAGACAATCTTTGTCCCTGAAAAACTCGGTCACTTTCGTGTGGAGACCTTCTGCACCGTTATACGTTACATAGTTCAATAGAGTTATGCTGCATCCAGATGCAAGCTTCAATGTTTTCAGTGTACAGGCAGCTGATATAATCGCATTTGTGGAGGCAATAGCGGGTATGATGTTCTTTACAACCCCCTGAGTGAGAGACATTGTAACTCCTGGAATACCAAATAGCTCAGCTCTCTTCTTAGCCTCATTTTACACCCACTCCATATGAACTTTACTAAACATCTGAAATAAGAGATGCTTAGAATCACATATAGACCATTTGATATATCTGAACATGTATATATTTTTTTGAAAGGGACAAATTTTATTAAAAGAGAATAAAACAAGATGATTACAATCATAGGTTAGCAAATATAGCAGCATGCTAGGTGCTTGTTCCATCCAAGTAGTACCAAAAACGGCTTCAAAGCCAATTGCAGCTAATCTATGCGCAACCATGTTGCAAGAACGAGGATAATGTTGAACCTCAACACCCTGTAAACGACACCAAATGCTCTTGATATCATCAATAATTCCTCCATTTGCAAGGAAATCATGGTTGACAGCTTTTGTTTCTGTCACAGCTTCCATGGAGTCACTCTCTATAATCACATTTTGAAGACTCAAAGAGTGGATGAGATCCATGCCTTCTCTGATAGCTAATAACTCACACTGCTTTGGAGAAGCTGTATATGCCACCAGTTTGGCAAATGCAGCAATGAAATGGCCATGCACATTCCGAATTACCCCTCCAACTCCACCTTTGGTTTGGTTAGGCAAGAAGGCCGCATCCACATTCAGTTTAAAAGTATGATTTCCCGATGGTATCTGGACATGTATATATGACTAATGTGAGTGTGATTGTACAAATACAAAAGCAACGTGGTCTTCATTCAAAAGGAAATTGTGCAATAATAATAATAGTAGTCATACTCAAAGTATAGAGCCTGGGACTCATCTAACCACATTCATGAACACACCTAACATCTTTGTCTACAGTTAGTTTAATCATACTCAAATCGCATAGTGCCTGGTCTACAATTATGCAGTAAATTTGGTATAACTTAATTAAGTGTTCAGACATAGCTCATGAATCATCTAATAATACAATGTCTATAGGATTTTCTTTTTCCTACTTTCTTATTCAGCTATTTCTCTACCTTTATGGTAATTTCTGTTTGTTCCTACAGCTTTTGTAATCTTTCACAAGACTCCACTTGTTTCTAAACAATATATTGTTAATTCAATAACAAAACATCATGCTCAATACCAAATTCATAATGCTTGAACATAAACAAGTTATAAAACCAAGAATACAGAACAAGAGCACAGTAAGAACTTAAACCAGAAACTTGAACAGCATCATACCATCAGTTCCCTTGGTTGAATCCATCTCTGTAGTAAGACCTGAAACAAGAAACAATGAGGCTATGCCTTCTGTTAGTTCACCACCAAAGCTTCTGATATGGACAGAACAAAAGGCTAAAAACGATGGGATCAACAGGGACTAAACCATCTATATATAAGGGATCTGTGATTCAAAAGTCCATCCATTAAGGACTACTTGAATCACAAGAAACCTAATTAGACACTGAATGAATCACTGTAGTATTCCTCTCATAGAATCCGATAAGGTTTCCTTAGCTTTAGGAACAATACACAGTTTCCTAATACAACTAGGAAAGCACAAATCATTATCCATGTTGAACTAGTATTCATAATTTGCTTATGATTCATGTATTCTGGATATTATTGTAACAAGTCCATTTATTTTCTAACAATCTCCCACTGGACTGTTACAACAAACCATGAAAATAAAGCTCCTCTAAGTATTAGACTAATCAACTTACTTAAGGGCGCGCCAGATAACAACCTGATACTTAAAACCTCATTCTCAGAACAGTCAAAATGCAGCTATACATGTAGAGCAAGAAACAACAACCATTTTAACAAAAATGCAAAGTTTCTGTACCACTAACATACACACCTGCAATTCACATGTTCAAAAACAGCAAAACTGATATATGCTTATGTGCATTTTACAAGTAAAAAACATATATCAAAGTCCACCTTATGTTTCCTAAACCAGAAACTCAAGCAAAAACTGTTCATCAATGGCTTCCTAATACTGGAACTGTATTTATCATAATTTGCCATGATAAAAGCCATCTGATAGCAAGTACAAAAAATAAAATCAAAACAGTATGACAAAATTCAGATGATTAAAAACATAATGCTGCAGCAATCAATATTTTTCCTGAAAATACCTCAAAATACTGAAAAAATATCAACTGTCAATACAAAACATAATGTGAATAAATCACAGCAACTCTCAAAAAACTCAAAACTGAAAATTTATAATTTTTGCTTCTAGTTTAAACTCCCATTGGACCTTAAAACTCTAGGCTCGATAAAACTCCCATGTTCTTGATGTGCTCCTTGAAAACGCCAACTGCTAGAGCTTTTGTGAAGGGATCTGCAAGCTGTGAGTTGGTGTTAATACTTAATACACTGACTTCTCCACGTTTCACTCTCTGTCTAACATCATAGTACTTCAAATCAATGTGTTTTGAATTACTAGACCTTTTGTTATTTTTACAGAAGAACACAGCTGCTTCATTATCACAATAGATCACAAGTTTGTCTTCAACTATGTGACTTAAAACCTCAGTTTGAATCAGAAAGTTTATAATCCAAAGTCCCTCACACATGGTCTCATAAACAACAATATACTCAGCCTGCATTGTAGAAGTGGTCACCAAGGTTTGCTTCATGGTCTTCCAGGCTATAGCTCCTCCAGCCATCATGAAAACATATCCACAGGTTGACTTATTAGATGTAGGAAAATTCTCAGCAAAGTCAGAATCTGAATATCCTGTGAGATTTAGATCTTCCACATGTCTATATACCAGCATATTACTTTTAGTATCCTGCAGATATCTCAAAACTTTCTTTCCTGCAACCCAATGCTCATGACTAGGATTTGATTGAAACCTAGACATGATTCCAACTGGAAAAGCCAAATCTGGTCTGGTGCAGACTTGAGCATACATTAAACTACCAACAAGTCTAGCATATGGTTTAGAATATCCATAGCAGCTTTTGCATCCTGAGACTTGTTTTTAGTTAGCTTGTCTCCTTTAGACATAGGTACTTCACCAGTTGAGCACTTTTCCATATTGAATCTTTTCAGAACTTTAGAAATATAATTCTTCTGAGATAGGCCTAAAAGCTTGCGAGTTCTATCTCTTTTAATCTCTATTCCAAGTACATATGAAGCCTCACCTAAGTCTTTCATGTCAAAATTCTTTGACAGAAAGCTCTTGGTATCCTTTAGCATTTTTACATTAGTGCTGGCCAAGAGTATATCATCAACATATAATACAAGAAATATGAAATTATTTCCAGAGACTTTCAGATAAACACATTCATCAACTATGTTTTCAGTGAATCCAAAAGAAGAGATTACTGAATCAAATTTCTTATACCATTGTCTAGAAGCCTGCTTTAATCCATAAATGGATTTCTTTAACCTGCAAACTAAATGCTCACTGCCAGCATTGACAAAACCTTCTGGTTGTTTCATATAGATCACCTCATCCAAATCACCATTCAAGAAAGCTGTTTTAACATCTATTTGATGGAGTTCCATATCAAAAATGTGCCACTAAGGCCATGATAATTCTGAAAGAATCTTTTGTTGAAACTGGTGAAAAGGTTTTTGTGAAATCAATTCCTTCTTTTAGTGTAAAACCTTTAGCTACAAGTCGTGCTTTATGTCTTTCAACATTTCCAAATGATCTCTTTTAGTTTTAAACACCCATTTGCAGCCTATAGGTTTTTGGTTTGGATTTGGTTCAACTAGCTCCCATACTGCATTATTATCCATCGACCTTATTTCTTCTTGTATTGCAATCTGCCACTGCATAGACTCTGAATTTTCTACTGCTTGAGCAAAACTAGTGGGATCATTGTCATCTGAGCAGTCTATTTCTACTTCCCCTTCATTAAGATAGACATGATAATCACTATTTTCCCCATATTTTAGTTTCTTGGCTCTGGTAGACCTTCTAAGCTGAGGAGGTGGACTTTGTTGGTTTACAGGAAGGTTCTGTTGCTCTATGTTTTCTTCTGGTTGGTTCACTTGAGGCTCATGCTGAACTGCAGGTTCGGCTTGATCCTCATCCATTTGCATTTCTTGATCAAAAACTTGATCTTCTGCATTAGTTTCTGTCAAACTTTCAGAGACTAGATTATTGGTTTTGAAAGGTAAAGCTATTTCCATATCTTCATCTAGCATAATTTTTTCAAAGTCTGCAGATAAATCTTCAAGCTTTGTATTATGCACTTTTTCACTCAGAAACTTTACTTGGTGTGTTTCAAAAATCCTAGGTGAATGTTTAGAAGAATAAAGCTTGTACCCTTTGGACTTATCTGGATAACCAATAAAATAGCAGCTAATTGTTTTAGGATCAAGCTTATTAATGTTCGAGTTGTAAACTCTTGCTTCTGCATGGCATCCCCAAACATGGCAGTGATGAAGACTTGGTTTTCTTCCAGACCACAATTCGAATGAGGTTTTATTTATAGCTTTACTTGGAGTTCTGTTGCAAATATAATTTGCTGTTTTTAAAGCTTCACCCCATAGAAATTTAGGTAGGCCAGTGGTGCACATCATGCATCTGACCATATTTAAAAGTGTCCTATTTTTTCTCTCAGCAACACCATTCTGTTGAGGGTTGAATGGTGTTGTATATTGAGCTTTTATGTCTTGTTCCTCAAGAAACAAAGCAAAAGGACCCTTAGATTGGCCTTTCTCTGTGTATTTTCCATAAAACTCTCCCCCTCTATCTGATCTTACTGTTTTGATCTTCCTTTCCAGTTGGTTTTCTACCTCAGTTTTAAAAACTTGAAAAGCTTTTAAAGCTTGAGATTTCACAGAGAGTAGAAAAACATAGCAGAATCTGGAGTAATCATCTATAAATGTGATAAAATACACATTGCCACAGATAGTCTTATACTTAAAAGGGCCACAGATATCAGTATGGATTAACTCAAGTAGATTTTGGCTTCTATATGCAGTCTTTTTCTTTAGGTTTGTGAGTTTTCCCTTATAGCATTCGACACATTCTTTTAAGTCTGAAAAATCTAGTTTTGGTAAGATATTGTTTTTTATCAGAAGTTTCAGTCTTTCTGCAGAAATATGGCCAAGTCTTCTATGCCACAAAAAAGCAGACTTTTCATTGATTTTAGTTCTTTTAACACCTGTTATAGTGTTAAGACTTTTCGTGCATTCTGGTTGTTGTGTTCTTCCTGTTTCAACAAGAGAAATCTCTTGCTGAGGTGTAGAACAATTGAGCTGTAAATAACCATTTATGATTGCACCAAAACCAATATTCATAGAATTCCTTGAAATAATTATTCCATTATCACCAATCAAAAGTCTACAACCAGCTTTGACCAAAAGACTAACCGAAACTAAATTCCTTCTAATGGAAGGTACATAAAAAACATTATCTAAAACTAAAAATCTTCCAGAACCAAAACTGAGCCTCAATGTGGCTATTGCCTTGACTGCTACTCGCATGCCATTTGCCACTCTTAGGTTGATTTCATCATTTTTTGGGGTTCTCTTCTTTGTGAATCCCTGCAAAGAATTAGTTATATGCACTGGAGAACCAGAATCTAACCACCAGCTAGTATGTTCAACATTTATAAGGTTAATTTCTAAAGCAAAAATCTGAGAAAATTGGTTACCCTTCTTAACCAACCAATTCTTGTAGCCAGTACAATCCTTCTTCATGTGTCCTATCTTTTTGCAAAAATAGCACTTGAACCAGAAATGTTTTGTTTCTCCTGAGGTTGAAGCTTAGTGATGGTTTTGACAGGTTTAAGCTTGTTCTGAGGCTTTTTCTTCTTAGGCTTTTCAACAAGGTTTACTGTAGTGCTAGGCTCTCCTTGTTCTTTCTTGATCCTTGCCTCTTCATCACAGCATATAGAGATCAACTCATCTATGGACCAGTTTTCCTTTTGAGCATTATAGCTAGTTCTTAAGTGGCTATAACTGCTAGGGAGTGTATCAAGTACATGATGTACTATCAACTCATCTTTAACTCCCTGCCACATTTCCCTTAATCTAACATTGATGTTCACTAGCTTTAGAATATGCTCTCTAACTGATCCAGACTGAGAAAATTCTATAATATGATATTCCTTATTAAGCCTAGCAATCTCAGACTTTTCACTTTCTTTAAATTTAGCTGCAATAGCATCCATGAATTCTGTTGCTAAGTCTGGTTCTGCAATGCTGCCCCTTATGGTGTTTGACATAGAGGTTTTAATAAGGTTTTTAGCCATCCTGTTTGACCTCATCCACTTCCTATAATGGTCTCTAACTTCCTTAGAATCATCTCCAGCTGGTACTTCTGGCATGTCTTCAAAGAAACAGTAATCCATGTTGTCTTGCACACTCATGTAGTTTTCTATCGATTCTTTCCAGGCTCTATAGTTTGTTCCAGTGAGTACCAAAACTGAACTAAGATTCACATAATGTTTTCCTAGAAGCAAAAGAAGAAAAGAAACTTAGTGAGTTCTTGGTTTTGTAAGGCTTTAAAGAGTTTTCAGTGTTTTATGAAGTTGTTAGCTTATTTAAAAAACAAGCAATGCAGAAGCAAAATCATAAAACTCAAAATCAAAACCAACAGAGAAAACACATGATTCTATATATACTTGCATCTTTCAGTCCATAAACCATAAAACAATATTAAAGCAACACTTTTGAGCAGAAGCTAAATATTCTGTATTATTCTGTAAGTCTTGATCAATAAGCCATGTCAAACCAAGCTATGTTATACAGAGAAAATAATCCACATCTTTGGACAGAAGAAAATTTCTATGTATCCAGAGATAATTCAGTTTGATATGCATATTGCTGTTTTGAGTTCTAAAATCATAATCTGTCACTTCTTTGGAAGATACAATGATATGATTTTAGAACTCAAAATACGATTATCAATCTTATTTTTATAATCATATGTATTCTCCTGACATCAATGAGGAATGCTTTGTGCAATATGCTCATTGATATCAGCAGAATACTACAAAATTGATGATTTCCATCTTTATGCTTTCTAACCAGAGTTCGTCTTTATAAGAAAACTTTTAAGGAAATCCCTGCATCTGTAATTCTATAAGCATATATAAAACTTAAGGAGATCATAATATGTATAATAGAGTCACAAACATATCTTCATTGCTTCAATCCAATTCCATAGAGCATAACCTGTATTGAAATTTCATCCAGCCACAGAACAACACAATTCCCAACTTATGTGCACGCTGGGAGTGCTCTAGGGTTCTTATGCATATACATACATATAATTATTATAGTATAACATGCTTGAATTGAAATTGTTTACGAAAAACCTGATTTTGTTTTTTCCCAAATTTTGCTGCATAAAGGTTTTTTTAAAGCGGAAGCATCTCTGATTGCAGCATTTGCCTTGATCTTGGCTTCTTAATCCATGGTTGTGTTGGAGTTGAATTCCATACAAGACGCAAAGCATCTCTGGCTTCTTTGGTTCATCCCTTTCCCTTATCTGCTTTTTGCAGAAATCGACCGTTAAGAGCCAACAGCTATTTCTGCAGTTTAAAAACTTTTGCTTCGGGTCGGGTATGAACCGGGTCAGCCTTTTTTGCACATGGGTTGCCAAGAACACGACCCGAAAACAAAAACAGAAAAATTTCCTTGTTCTTTAAAATTGGCTTTTCAAAAAATACTTTGATCAAGCAACCGATTTTATGAGCACAGATGTGCTCTGATACCATTTGTTAATTCAATAACAAAACATCATGCTCAATACCAAATTCATAATGCTTGAACATAAACAAGTTATAAAACCAAGAATACAGAACAAGAGCACAGTAAGAACTTAAACCAGAAACTTGAACAACATCATACCATCAGTTCCCTTGGTTGAATCCATCTATGTAGTAAGACCTGAAACAAGAAACAATGAGGCTATGCCTTCTGTTAGATCACCACCAAAGCTTCTGATATGGACAGAACAAAAGGCTAAAGACGATGTGATCAACAGGGACTAAACCATCTATATATAAGGGATCTGTGATTCAAAAGTCCATCCATTAAGGACTACTTGAATCACAAGAAACCTAATTAGACACTGAATGAATCACTGTAGTATTCCTCTCATAGAATCCGATAAGGTTTCCTTAGCTTTAGGAACAATACACAGTTTCCTAATACAACTAGGAAAGCACAAATCATTATCCATGTTGAACTAGTATTCATACTTTGCTTATGATTCATGTATTCTGTATATTATTGTAACAAGTCCATTTATTTTCTAACATATATATGCAGATATAAAACAAATTCAAGTTTTTCAAGATATTATATTCTGACAGATATAAGTTGACAGATATGGCACAAGCTGTCCTGGTGAAACAAACAAATATAGGATGCATCAATGGCTTTCAAAGAAGCAAGCCACTCTATGAATAGCAAAGGATTGTAATTCGGACAAGATCAAGCAGCAGGTTTCAAATACAGAAGGTAGCGCATCGAATTAAATATCACTAACCTTCAAGCTACCACAGCAAGAACACGGTGCTTCCATGTTTGATTCATCATCCTCATCGTGGCAAATCCTACATTCTACCAATTTTCTAGAACACTGAGTATTCACGTCTATTTTATGGGAAGAATCCATATTATTGTGGCTAGCTGTCAGTGTTGGGTGCTGCAAAAGATATTTGCTCTCTATAGCATCTTTAAGGGAAGCTTCAGTGATCAATCGATCCACCAACATCACAAAATGATCCCCCATCCTTTAAATCACAACAAAAGTCAATCTAAAATTATTAAGTGGCCAGAAATAAAATTTCAAGTTTGAATCTCTACTAAACAGTAGAAATAAAATTTATTTCGAATTCCAAAACAATCGAATTCCTATCTGCAATATAGAGACTGAAATGTATATCAAATAGAAAACAAAAAGGACAATGAAGTACAAGTAGCAAGAAATATCTCAAGAATGCTCTGTCAATTGATAGGAGAATTCAGAATTGTAAGCATTTGTTATGATATCATTCAGAATCATAATTTCCTGCTTTGTCTAGGAATAGTCTTTCTTAAATTAACACGAGTAGTGCACGTGTCTGTTAGGGTTAATTAATCTCTGTTTAGTCTTAATATAAGCTTAAGGTTTGATTCGTTGGTGACCAGCTCAAAGGCGACACGTGTCCCCTAAGCTGTTACCCAGTCCAGGCTATATAAGCCATCGTTGTAAGGCTGAGGGAGCTATTTATGAAATTCATCTTTATTTTCTTTCTTATTTTCCTTTCAATCCTTGTAAATTCAACCTGTTAGGGTTATTCCCTAACAATTTGGTATCTAGAGCCAGACGTTCATGGGAAAGAAGATCTAGGGAGCTCAGAATGCCAGTGACCTAGCTCACCTAGAAGGCAAGCTTCAGGCTCATCGTGAAACTACCAATGTTAGACTCGAGGAGATACAAGCTGAGCTTCGTGCTGATATGGCGGCCTCTTTCTCTTCATTCAGATCTATGTTGATTGATGAGCTCAAGCAGCAGCTTGTTGCAACGAAACTGGACCAGCGTAGTAAAACCCCACATATGCTAAGCAAATCAACGAGCACATCTATCCCTCAACCAGATGGATCTTTTAGGCTGACTCCTAGATCGTCCCCAGTGATTCAACAGATCCTAGTTCCTCATGATGGCTCATCGTCCATAAAGGCCAGATATGAGGGGTTATCTTCGTCTCTAGTTCAATCGGATGGTAAGACTAATCACCAACTCATATATGAATCATCAAGTATTAACATCTCTACTGATGATGAGTCACTGTTACCACTTAACACCACTGCTAAGGTTCATACTATGAGTCTAGTGAAAGACATTCTTAAGGGTACAATGGATGTGAGTCAGAATGGAGCTCATCCTCAATTCATGAGCAGTTTGCTTGGAGCTAGTGAGGTCCTAACACACTAATATTTGAATATGGGAGCTGAAATCCAGGGTCCGAATGCATTTACGTGTAATCCATTTGCATATTACCCTCCACCTTATCCTCCACCACCAAATTTAGACCTATTTGTCATGAAGTATGGAGTACCTAATCCGGCAAACACTAGCCCTATGGAAGCGAGTTATGATGGGCACAAACCCTTGTTAGTGGATGTGAGTCAGAATGGAGCTCATCCTCAATTCATGAGTTGTTTTCTTGGAGCTAGTGAGGTCCTAACACAAATATTTGAATATGGGAGCTGAAATCTAGGGTCCGAATGCATTTAGGTTTAATCCATATGCATATTATCCTCCACCTTATCCTCCACCACTAAATTTAGACCCATTTGTCATGAAGTATGGAGTACCTAATCCGGCAAACATTGGCCCTATGGAAGCGAGTTATGGTGGGTACAAACCCTTGTTAGATGTTACCAACAATAACCAAACATGTCCTAGCTCTTTACACTCACAAGACACATCTAATGTCACTACTGCTACGACCACTACAACCCAACCAGTCTCGCCATAGCTCAAACTACAAACTTCTACTCATAAACAACACCAACATCAGCCAAACCCCACACCACAATTCCAAATGCATCATCACCATGCACCTTATCCATTCTTCAACCATTACAACCACAAATTTGGATGTTATAATAGATGTGATTACCGAGCGACATTGGCTAGAATGAATCAGACAGGGAGAGTTGAGCAATACATGGAAGAGTTCACCAAACTTTCCAGAAGAGCTCCTGGATTTTCTAATGAGACTTTGGTGTCAATTTTCATACAGGGATTGAAGGAGGACATTAAAAGTGATGTGCATGTCCTCAAACCTAAGTCATTATATGAAGATTGCGATTTGGCTAGGGCTTTTGAAGCTAGGAATGATGGGAAAAGAAACATGTCAAGAGGCATCAACACTCAGAAACCTCAACCTATGAGCAGTCACAACAAAGCACCAGCTAGTGGTCACAGCAACTCTAGCAATAGAAGACTCACTGACTCAAAATTTGCAGCCAGGAAAGGTCGGAATCAGTGTTATTTTTGTGATGCTCCTTTTGTCAAGGGACACAACTGTAGAAAGAAGGGGCAGTTAATGGTGATGGAAATTGTCCCAGATAATGATGAGGGCAGTGAGCAAAGTGAGTGTGATGAAGATACAATGTTACAGGAGCCTACAACCCCAATGATTGATAATACGCCTACAAGTTTTGGGTGGTAGCAAATCTGAAACAATGTAGTTGAAGGGATTGTTTAATGGCATAATGGTGCATGTTCTCATTTTGATTAAGGGGCAACACATAACTTCATACATCCAAATGTGCTTAGAGGGTCAATTGCTCAAGTCTACAAGTTTTATCCCTTGAATGTATTACTTGCCACAGGAGCAAAGACGAAGACTAATGGGGAAACCAATATACAACTACAGTTACAAGATTATGATAAGTTTCAAGCTTATTACTATATTCTTCCTGTAACAGGTTGTGAGGTGGTACTTGGGACAACCTGGCTTAAAACTCTTGGAGACATCACATGGAATTTTAAATCAATGAGGATGAAATTTGGGAGAAAAGGAAAAAGGTACAGACTATTGGGAGAGACGGATCCAAAAGCTACAACTATCAGTTGCAAAACAATGAAAAGATTGATAAGAAAAGAAAAAGAAGCTATGCTGATACATGTTCAACCAATCCTCATGAGTCAAAAGATCACCATGGAAGAAGAGACAGCCCCTGCATTGCAAGCTTTGATCGACAAATATTGATAGGAGCACAAAGTGCTACGATATTAATGTGCTTATGCCCTCGTTTATGCTTTGTTTCTCCCTTATTTATTTAAGATGGAGTCATAAAATAGTTTAGTGTCGATTTGATAGAGTTTTGGAAATATATGCTTTAGAGTCCGAAAAATGGCTAAGTTTAAGAATTTTTAGAAAATAGTGCAAAATATGTCTTTTTCGTGATTCTGAGATGAATAAAATTATGACTTATCCTTTTCTAAATTTACTGAAATTTGGTATGCATGCTATTGGCTTGCTAATGGGTTTTGTGTCAAAAATACAGATCAATCGGAGTTCGGGAAGTCACCCAAAAGATGGCTACAAATCAGCAGTTCGAGCAAAACAATCCAGGGACTTCCAGGAATTTTCCTGGGACTGTGTCCCAACTTCAAAAATTCATTCCCGACTTTTCACAAGGAATTTGATCAAGCCCTTTTTGTAAAGTAGAAATACGCTTCGGCATGTAGAGTTTAATTTTGAAAGTTGCATGATGTATAAAGAATGAATGTATGTATGTAATAACTTAGTTTAATTTCTAGGAAGTTGATAGTATTGTGTATGTTTGAGTTTATTGTAGTTTCTAAAGTGTAACATGTAGGGAGAAGCCGCTTTTGTTGGTCTTAGCTTTAACCCTTCATACGAGCAATGCCTTAGCAGACCCGTTTTTATGTAGATTGGGAAACGGGGAAAATGGTCCCCCCCCCCCCCCCCCCCCCCCCACGCATACGAGCGATGCTTTGGCAAATCCGTTTTTATGAGGTTGAGGGCGGCTTTGATCAACACTTGTAGACCGCTAGTGACCCGAGTTTGTCTTACAAAGGATGGGGCAATTTAGTTTCATTGATATGGTTCTCAGGTTTGTTTAACTGGATCTCAAGGCCCACAGATTGATGTTCATTCTCGGTGAGTGAGTCGATAGGGAGTTCGCTCCCCGTGGTGACCAACAACGAGTCCTGCCTGGTTCCTGTAGGGGGTTCGCCCTCCGTGAATCTTAACAACACCGCCTTTGAAAAGTAAAACACGCTCGAACGAGTCAATAGCTTGGGCCGAAGCATCACCTCACTTTAGACGCTAGAAAATAACTTGATATATGTGATCTATTTTCTTCAAAATAAAAACAATTTGTGTGGTTCGAACTCTTGAGGTATATCGGATTAAGCATGATGCTACCGGGGGCTGCATCACTCCATTGCACCGTTATCTCCTCTGCTCCACGTACCTTGAGAGTTAGAACAAATCTTAAACGAAATTAGACTTAGAGATTACATGTACACAAACTGTTTCGAATTTTTGTTCTCTTTGCCGATTGTATCTCTTCTTTGCCAATTTCATGTATATGTTTGTCATTGTTTGAAAATTGTTTGTATTTCTAATGCTATGGCTTGTAAAGCTTTGTATATTCTTGCATTTATCTTTGTGTTTTGTTTGCTTTGATGTGTCTTGTGTGTGTGCAGATCGAATAGGGAAGAAACAGTGCAGGAAATACCAACTTCTGCCCAAAACAGAATTCGGGCAGTGCGGTCTGTCAACTTTGGAAGGGTGCCGTTTGCAACTCACAAAACCTGGGAAAGTGAGTCATATGCCGTTGGAAAGGTCTTTGAGTCTACTTTTTGTAGGATTTTACAGAAGTGAATTTGGAGTCTCGAGCCGTTCCCAGTTTCAATTTGAGTGTAGCAAGGTCAATCTGGCAAAACAGAAACTGGCCAGATCGATAGGTCCAATAAAAGGCCAAACAAAGAATACCTATGCTAATCCGATTAAGGAAAACTTTATACCGTTGGAAAGCTCTGTGTGTCCACTACAACATTGCTTTATAACACTTTTGCATTAGGATAGTGGAACACACCCAAATTCAAGCCTAAAGGGGAAGTATACCATCTGCCAAAGCTTCTGCCGAGCTGCCTGCAGCCTGCCCTGTTGCTGCCCTGCGCACTGCCGAGCCCCTGCTGAATGTCCCTGCCAATAAACCTGCTGAACGACCTCGTCAAGAGCAACTTGTTTTGCCGAGGTCCCGCCAAGGTGATCTGTCTAGGGCAGCCTGCCTACGCTGCTGCCAACAGGCAGCCTGCAGTGTGAATCTGCCAATAGACATCTACTTGTGCTGCTGCCGGGAGGAACCTGAAACCAGCCACTGCCGATGCCGTTGCCCCTGCTGCAGCTTGTTCTTGCTGCAGCCTGCAAGCTCCTGCCGATGACAAGCATGTCAACTATGCTGCACTTGCTGCGATGTGTGCGCAGCTTGCGCTCCACGACATTGCTGCAGCCACGCAGCCCGCCTACCTTGCCACTGCATGCTGCCAAAGTTAATGCCCTTGCTTATGCTGCTGCCCCTGCACCTTGCCGAGTTGCCTGCAACTGCCCCTGCATGCCGAACATGCACAGTGCCTACCAAGAGAGCCTGCGCACCCTGCCGCGTTACTAAGGATGCCAACTGCCCCTGGTGTCGAGCCTGCACGCGCAACGGCATGCCATGCTGCCGAGTAGCCATGCTACTGCCCTTCGGAGGCCACTGCCGAGAGCCTCCCTGCCGATACCTTGCCACTGCAAGAGAGCAAGGTACTGCATGCCAAACACTCCAAATGAAAGGGCTACTGCCCTAAACTATCGAGCAATGCACATGATGAACGGACAAAACACATGGTGAAAAGTCTAGGCTACGGACTATAAACACAAAGCGCTACATGGGAGGCAACCCAATTTGATCAAAGAAAAGTGAAGGAGCCATCACCGAGAGTTTGAAATTTCTTAACCCTTCTCTTTTTCTTTGGTTTGTGATGATATGTTGGAATGTGTTAGCCGATTACATGCTTAGGAAATTCGTTGATATAGATTTGTGCTTACATTGAGGGCAATGTAATTATCTAAGTGTGGGGTGGGATAACGTATTCCGTTTATGTTTTCGTGTGCTTAGTTAGAAAAAAGAAAATTCAGAAAATTGTAATACAAAAAGAAAGTGTTTAATTTGTTTGTTTCGAGTATTAGGATGCCCCTAAGTTGTCAATGATGTTTTTCTCCTCTTTGCGTACATAGATGATGGTTGTGCATACAATTAAAATTGTGAGTTTCATGGATTATGTGCATTGGTAGGAGCATGTAGGACTTGTTGATTAATAAGCATGCATGTTTTAGCTAGTTTGTTTCCATAATAACCTATGTGAGCTTTAGAGCCAAATTGCTTTCTTCATGAGTGCTAAAATTCTGAAAATTTCGAGCATGATATTATATGAACCTCATTATTCTTTGCATATTCAACGATTATGTGCCATAGCTTTTTAATGAAATCTAAAATGCTAGAACTTACTCTTGTTGATTTTCAAAACGTTTTATGTCATAAAATACCTTGATTTTGAAAGTTATTGAAAAGATCTTTTAGGTTTACCACCATTGCCAAATAAAACATGTGCCTATTTGTGCCCGTCGTGGGACACTTTAGTAAACCCCTTTTTGAGCCTACGATTAGCCTTTTATTTCATCACCCTTAAACACTTTCCATGAGCTTAGTATAGTGATGTCTTTACCTTATGTGTCGGCAAAGCTTGATTTTTGAAGGAGTTTTCGCGTGAAGTGATGAAGAAGAACAAGTGTGGGGTAGACTTAGCCATTAATATGTATATGTATGCCATGCCTTAGAAAAGAAAAGAGAAAGAAAATTATTGCTCGGACCAAAAAGAAAAAGAAAGAGCCGAGAGCAAGAAAGAAAAGAGAAAAAAAAAAATATATATATATATATATATATAGAAGGCACCGCATGAAAAAGAAAAATTAGCATGGGTTGAGTCTTGAAAATTTTGTTGTAATGTGTTTGGGAAGAAACGAATGAAGTATGGGTCCAACAAGAAATAATGCGACCCTTGGTGAGAAGACATAAGGAGATTTGAGCTTTGCTAAAGTACACGGTGACGTTTTGAGCCTCCTTATCCAAATATCGAATACCTCTTAGCCTAGCCCCATTACAACGATTTATTGATCTTTTCATGATTCTTAAGATGGTTAAATTTGATTTGGGGAGATTATCTCAAGAGTAAGCATATGGTTTTGGTTCATTGGTGCATATAGTTATCATATGAGGTTTTTCCTTCAAAAATTTATTCACAAAGTGCTTTTGTTTCATGACATATGCAAGTTACTCTTCGTAAATTCATTATATTTCCCTTGCATATACTTATGTGTGAATAACCATGCTTCGAGAGAAAAGAAGAGAGTATGCCTAGTGAGGAGGATTGAATTAGCTTAACATGTCTACATACTTACTTTTGTTCTTATAGGTTCTTATTGATATTACATGTTCATGACGCTCGGAATTTTCGTGCTTAGCATTCTCATGCATTAACTTGAAAGCTATGTGTACATACGAGCCTGAGACAAATTGTTAGGGGTAATAGTAGTTTTGAGTCTTAGTTTTATTTAGTTTGCGAAGGGACTAGAAAATGATAAGTGTGGGGTAGTTGATAGGAGCACAACGTGCTACGATATTAATGTGCGTATGCCCTCGTTTATGCTCTGTTTCTCCCTTATTTATTTAAGATAAAGTCATAAAATAGTTTAGTGTCGATTTGATAGAGTTTTGGACATATATGCTTGAGAGTCCGAAAAATGACTAAGTTTAAGAATTCTGGAAAATAGTGCAAAATATGTCTTTTTCGTGATTCTGAGATGAATATAATTGTGACTTATCCTTTTCCAAATTTGCTGAAATTTGGTATGCATGCTACTGGCTTGCTAATAGGTTTTGTGTCAAAAATACAGATCAATCGGAGTTCGAGAAGTCACCCAAAAGATGGCTGCAAATCAGTAGTTCGAGCAAAACAATCCAGGGACTTCCAGGAATTTTCCTAGGACTGTGTCCCAACTTCAAAAATTAATTCCCTACGTTTCACAAGAAATTTGATCAAGCCCTTTATATGGAGCAAGCTCTATGTGTCTAGTTTATCTGAGACTTGGAATCGCATCAATTGGAGCTCCGAGGAGGGAGTTATGCCAGATTTACTGAAGCAAGATCATTCCAGCCGATTCCAGCAACTTTCTGCCTCTTTTCCTTTGTTTCAATTTTCGACGGACATTTTGGCGTGCCATTGCATATTTGAAGATTGTCCAAGCTTATTGAAGGATAGAGGAAGACATTGAGCCAAGGCTTTGGGGGAAAACATGAAGAAAAGAAGATTTCCTAGTCAAGCTAGGATTGCTTGCCGATCGGCAATGCAGCTGCCGGTTGTGTTCTTGGCGGGCTTCGGGTATTTTTCCAAGGACCAAGTTCACCACATGGAGTTGTCAAGTCCACATATGAAGTCCATGAAGATGTGAAGCCCATGCTATGAAGAAAATTCAGAAAAAGAAGTCCAAGAATGCAATAATTATTCAACAAGGAAACATAAGCCAACTAGGAAAAGGAAAACCTACCCTTCCTTGTTGAGGCCGGAAACCATAGTTTTTCCTCTATATATAGCCAACTTTTATACAGAAAAACTTGTCACATCTCAAGCCTAAATACAAGTCTAAAACTCTACCAAATTTTCTACCTTAAGTCTTAGAAAGAAAAGCTAGCCGATTCACCACCACCACCATCCAGAAAATCTGCCGTTCCTTCACCTTCAACCGATCAAAACCATTCCGTGCCTCCATCTTTCATCACCGAGATCCACACGAGCTGCTGCCTCAAGGTGTCTAAATGTGTGATCTACTCCCTTCGGCTTGTAATTCTTTTATTTTTCAATACTATGTCTATGTAGTTTGGATATACTTTTGGTATTTGTTTTTATGTCTATGTAAAGACAATTTGTTTGTTTGGTTTTGCATGTTTAAAGATATTTATGATTTCGATTCTTGGAGCCTAATTAACTTTAAGGTATTGATTTCATGGTTTTATGAAAGATAAATATGCAAACACACTTTGTAAATATGTAACCGGTTAGGT
This sequence comes from Potentilla sterilis, assembly GCA_963682095.1. Taxonomy (NCBI): domain Eukaryota; kingdom Viridiplantae; phylum Streptophyta; class Magnoliopsida; order Rosales; family Rosaceae; genus Potentilla; species Potentilla sterilis. The sequence goes on from OY821764.1 coordinate 25,042,826, forward strand.
CTTAGGGATGCATGCTTGACTTGATTCTCGATTTCTTCTTTGTTTCTGCCTAAACCCGGGGGTCTAGTAGATACTTGATGAATCCAACTCGATCTCCTGCAATCCTGCTTACTAAGGGGAATACCGGGCGGGCCGGCCTTCACCTCTCCGATGCCTAAGTTAGTATAGTTGGAATATATATAACCAGGGCACGTATGTAAGCAGGGAGAGAGACAAGTTACCTATTTATGGTGGTAGTTGAGGCCCATATATAGGTGGTTGAGGGTGAGGGCTGGCCTTACCCTTCGATGTGGGACTGGTTCCCTTCTGTTTGGATATTCTGATGCCCTCTTTGGCAGGCAGGCGCCCCCGGTCCCAGGACCCTTGGAGGCAGGATAGACCGCTGGGCCCCGAGGCCTGGTGCTGGTGATCCGATCCTGGGTCCTGGGCCGGGCCCTGGTGCACTTGCCGCGGGTCTGTGGGCTTGCTGTAGCCCCTCTGCGGCTATTGTCAACAAGTCCCCCAAGTTCCCGGTCAAGTGCAATCTTGAATGGGGACTTATCTGTCTTGCTCTTGTCCTGCAGACCCGCGGGGTTACCAACCTACAGGTCCCCAGTCCCCCAAGTCCGCGTTAAAGATTGGGCGTGACCGAGGTGAGTACCTGTTACCGATGGCAAGAAATAATTTTGTAAGCATGTTTGGTAATGTAAAACAGGATTGTGCTCGAGTGTTAGAGCATGGAGCGGGGTGAAAACCGGTAGAGTGCATGAGATGATGCCATGCGATAGATGGTGCATGGAATGATGATGAGGCGTTGAAATCCGCCATGCAAGAGATGGTGCATGGAATGATAATGAGGCGTTGAAATCCGCCATGCAAGAGGTTAATGCACGGAATTCTGATTGGGCCTACTGCCCTTCGGAATAAGGCGGAGCTCACTGATCCCGAACTGGGCATCCTGCCAAATCAGAACGGAGCTGTGCCAACTGGGCCAGAACCGGGCGTTCTGCCAAATCAGAACGGAGCGGTGCAAACTGGGCCAGAACCGGTTGTTCTGCCAAATCAGAACGGAGCGGTGCAAACATTTGCTAGTTCTTCTCAGCTTGTGTTTGAATAAGCGATGAGGTACATGTGCAGGTTTGTTAGCCTGCGGGGAGATTTGTTCTGTGTTAGAGATACAATCTGCCCGGTGGGATGGTGTAGAGATAACGAGTCTCCCCCATGTGTTCCCAAAGGTATCGCAGTTCAGTGCGATGCAGGGTTTTTATCCTGCTGGACAGTATCGCGGTTCAATGCGACGCAGGGTTTTTATCCTGCTGGACAAGAGTACATGTGTAAACTCGCCCGGTTTGTAAAGCCCATGCGTTTGCCATGGAGGCGGGCGGACTCGACGGGCGACATGCCTATCGAAACGAGTCCCCCTGTAAAAAAGCCATGGGTCCGGGTGATTATGTTTCCGGAAAGTACTCTCGAGCTGGTTGGACATGACGGAACCGATGGGGTGGACCTCGCCCGGGCGTTCTGCCATATCGGTGCGAGGTGGAGTTCGTGGGGGCTCGACGGGCGTTCTGCCAAATCGAAACGAGTCCCGGATGAACTTGCAGACCGGACCTCGATCGGGCGTCCTGCCATATCGAAACGAGGTCGTTGGTGCAAATGTGGGGAAGATGCCATGGAGCCGGTTGAATGATCATAACCGCGGACTGCCATGGTACCGGGCGGGACTCGCGCGGGCGACATGCCATATCGAAACGAGGTCCTGCTCAAACCCGGATAGATGCTCTTGAAGCGGTTGGATCAGCATAACCGGTGAGAGGTCTTTCAAGCGGTTGAATTGCAATGATGATGGCGTGCAACCGTGGAATCTGGGGAAGCGTAGGGGAGCCTGACTCCCTGGTTCCTGCTCCTACCTTCCTGTCGCCAGCGTGTGGGACAGGTGGCTGACATGCATTTAAGGAGGGAGTCCATCAGTCCCGTCAGTTATGATGGCGTGGGCAGTTTACCAATGCTGGGACACGTGCCATCAGGGAACGGTTTTGTGATGGAGGGCCTGGATTCACAGGTGTTTGAGTTGCTCTGATTGCGTTTTTTGGAGGGATTTCTAAATGCCTAGGGCACCGGTCCCCTCTATAAATAGGTCTCTTCTGCTCTTCTTTCCACTTTTGCTTCTTGCACTTTTAAGAGAGACTGAGAGAAAAAGGAGGTGGTCCGGCGAAAAAAACCCTAAGTTCCTTGCCCCAAGAGATCCGTTGTTTGAAGCGCTCCCAAGCCTCCTTTTACCATTGCTCGTTGCTTTCGCAGGGCGGATTGTCCTCGGCTGAGCATACTAATCGGTAAGTTGTGTTCTTTGCCCCGGTGTTTCTTGCTTTTTGATTTGTTGTTTTGCGGCGGGGGGGAGGGATCTGTGTCGCTGACTGGGTTGCTCAGCGGCAAACTTTTGGGGAGAGGCCGTTGAAGGTGGTGTTGTAGTCTGTTGCTGACGAGCGCTAGGGTTTTGCTTTTCTGCCCCTAGATTAAGATGTACACTTCGAGCTCGGAGGAGGCTTCTGAATCTGCCGCAAGAGGTCCTGTGGTGGATGATGTGGAGAGGATGCAGGACTGGCTCGATTCTGAAGCCCCGGAGCAAGAAGCCGCGGACCGCTCCGGGAGCGGTGCCTCGTCCACGTCCTCAGATTCCGGGTCAGATTCCTCGGAAGCTGAGATACCGCACGGGGTGCGCATGGCCGGTGCGCGCGCTGAAAGCTACACGCTTGGTAGGGGAAGAACTGCCGTGGTGTGTGACGAACCGGAGGAGAGCATGACTCCCGCGGAGATTGCCGCGTTCCAGGAAACGTGGGGTATCCCGGACGATATCTTTTTGCGTCCATTGAACCCTGGAGAGTCGGCCTGTAACCCGGAGGAGGGTTGGGTTGCCGTGCATCCGGACCAGTTCCGGCACGGGATGTCGCTACCGCTGCCTGACTTTGTGCAGTATATACTGAGTGCCCTGCCAGCGTCGCCCGCGCAGCTGCCCGGTCTCCAATGGAGGCGGCTACTAAGCCTAGGCTGCCTATACGACTTGTCCGGAATGAGTATGCCTACGATCAATGAATTCCGGGCGCTGTATAGGTTGTCCTACTCGAGGAAGGCGGGGTCCAAAGGCTGCTTATCCTTCAACTCCCGCAACAATCAAGCGGTTATCACCACTATGCCTTCATGGGTAGACAACAGCTGGAGAAAGAAGGTGGTGATGGCTGGCGGGGCTTGGCAGGTGAAGAGGAGGATGTACCGGGTGCCTGGCGCCTTCCAGCCCATAAGCGACCAGTCGTTCCAGCTGTCCGAGTTGGAGCAGGAGAGGGTCTTGACTATTCTCGGCTGCTGGGACCACCTGGAGCGAAGTTCGTACAATTTCATCCGGCGAGAAGTGCTGGAACACTGTGGGCTTGGGCGGGATCCCGGTGGGTAACAAACCCTAGCGGTGGGACTTGTGCTAGGTTTTGCTCAACAATTTAACGTTTTCCTTGTCCTGCAGGTGCGTCAACCCGGGCGGTGATCAAGCCCGAAAACACTCTTTCGATGGACGGGGAAGACCTCCTGAGGCAGCTTACGGAGAAGGGTGCGAGCGTCGCCCGGTCCTCGGTGGAAGCGGACGGGCGGGTTACGTTGCATGCGGAGCCCCAGGCCCGGGATATGGACGAATCGTCCTACATGCCGGAGCGGGTGAAGACCCATCACTCTGCGGCAGCAGCGGTGCCTGGGAAGGGCAAGAGCACCGGGGGACCGGTGCGGGTTCCTGGGGGAGAAAACAGGGTCCCCAACCGTGCGGCGAGCCTGAGTATCGCTGCTTTTGTTCCTCGTGCAAACGCACGTGCCGCTTCTCCCGAAGGGCGGGGAGGGAAGCGGAAAGGGCCGGACGGTCCGTCCCCCTTGCTGGTGACGCTAACCGGCGGGTCATCCCGGGAGGTCCTGGCGAAGCGGGTCAGGACAACCAGCAGCGTGACATCCAATGCTGGGGAGGGAGCCGGAGCTGACCGGCAGAGCAGTCATGCGCCTGCGGAGGCGGCGAGGGGAAGCCCGGACAACGCTCTCGTTCGGCAGATGATGGCGGACCTGGCCAGCTTCGGCCTGGACAAGCCCGGGGTTGGTGGCGTGCTGGCGGGTGGGAACCGGCCAAAATGCAAGGAATCCATCTTCCGGGTAAGTACCGCATGGTACCACCGTACTGCTTATATCCTGCCTTTCTTTGCCACTTGACTGCCTTTGTTGCCCTGCAGCTGCTCTACCACCTGTACCAGCCGGATGCGAGCGAGGAGCTCCCGGAGCTGAAGAGGCAGATAACTGCGTTATCCAAGTCTCAGAAGCTTCTGGAGGTGGAGAAGTCCCGCTCGGATCGGGAGAAGGCCAGGGCGGAGGAGAGGGCCAAGAAGATGGAGGAAAAGGCCAGGAAGATGGAGGAGAAGGCCCGGGAGCTGGAGGAGCAGAACCGGAGCATGGAGAGGGAGCGGGAGCGGGCTGACGCTGAGAGGGCCGAGCTGGAAGCCAAGATAGATGAGCTCCAGGCACGTGCCACCGCTGCTGCTGCTGGTGGAGATGACCCGGGACAGTTCGACCGGTTCGTTCTTCAATACGAGGAGAGCGATCGGTTCCTGGACTGCCTAGAGAAGGCCCGGGAAGAAGGCATCTCGGATGGCTACACGGAATGGGCGGCGAAGGGGTGGTTAAATACTTCCCTGATGCCAGGTGCCTCTGCCGAAGGAAATGCTCCTGTGGAGCCGGTCGTCCAGTAGCTGGCGGTGGAGGAACAACCAGGAGCAGAGCGTCGCTCGCACTTGGATTCTTTTACCAACAGTGCCGAACCTGGCGGAGCTGAGGTCGACGACGAAGCTATCGCTGGAGATGCGGCTCCTTAGGATGTTTTTCTTGCTCTTGCTTGTAAAAGAAACTCTCCGGAGCGGTTACTGCTTGAATACTTTAATTAATTATGAATATATATATCTGAGCTTGCGGGGCCAGAGTTTTCAAAAGTAGTTTGCATATATTTGGTCTTTACAATCGGTTGAACCGGCGATATGCCAAACTAACCGCCTGGACCCAGCGGGTTTACCAAGCCGGGTTACTATCCCGGTCGGGGTCTGCTCTTCTTTCCCCTACATATCTCTGGAGCTGGCCGCTATCAATCAAGCCCTGCACTGCAGTCTTGAGGGCAAAGCACTGGTTCGTCCGATGAGTTGCCTCATCGTGGTACGAGCAGTACTTGCCTGTCTGCGCCGTCGTAAGCTTCCCCTTGGGGTACCTTCTCTGGGGCGGTGGGGCAATGACGTTCGCATTCTCCAGCAGGATGTCCTCATAGGATGCGGTGAGAGTGGAGAAGACTTCTTGATTAGCCGGAGGTGCTGGCATAATTGCCAGGGGGCGCTCTTGGTGGTACGGTGCAGGTTTGTTCTCGGCCCGAGACTGGGGCCTGTCAGAGAAGGGCCTCTGCTGCCGCTGCGGCCAGGTCTTGCCGTTGTTGTTGTTGTTCCGGCTGGGCCGGCGGCTCCCGTGCTCGGCTCGCTGGCCGGGTTTGCTCTCTTGACTGCGCGGGGGATCCTCCCCCCGGGGATGGTCCAAAGACTGCTCATCCCGCTTCCTCTTCAGCAGGTGGTTCCCGTAGGTCTCATGATCAGCCTGGGCATGCCGGATGGCCATAGCCATCAACTCGTCGTAGCCCTGAGGGAGTTCTACCCTGACGGCGTAGGAAAACTTCCCTGCCCGAAGCCCCTGCTTGAATGCCATCTCGGCGATGCCCTTGTCCAAGTTCCGAACCCCGGCCGTGGCCGTCTGCCACCGGTTGACAAAGGTTCTCAACTCTTCCCCGGGGGCTTGGATGCAGTTGAAGAGGACGGTGGACGTCCGTGCTCCCTCGACTCGGAGGATGAAGCGGCCTACGAACCGGTCAGCCAGCTGTTCGAATGCCTCGATTGAATTCGCAGGAAGCTCGTAGAACCAACTGAGCGCTTCTCCGGACAGGGTCTCCTGGAAGATGTTGCAGCAGATTGCATCGGAGTAACCCTTGGCGCAGGTCTGGGATCGGAAGCTGTCCAGATGCTGATACGGGCAACCGGACCCGGAATAGGTGAGCTTGAGGGACTTCTGGTTGCCAGATCTCCCCGACTCTATGACTCGGTGTGAAAAGGGGCCCATGCGCTCGTTGAACCGGGCGCCTTCCAATGGCCGGGCTGCTCTCCTCTCGTTTGCCTCCATCTGGGCCTTCAAATCCGACACGGTGTTGGCTAGCAGTTGCAGCGCCCGGGCGGTTGGAGTATCCACTTCATCCATGGACGAAGCGTGCGGCTGGTGGGAGGCGGGCGTGCTCTTCGGCAGGTCCTCGCCGGCTTGTAACTTCTCTCGCATAGGCTCGCTGGGCCGGGCGCCCGAAGATTGCCCTGCCCCTAGTTGCTGGGGTTGAACTAGCAGGGGTGTGGCTTGTGCCTCGGCCATGGCGGCACTGCGATGCTGCCTCCTCTCTAGGGCGGCTACCAGGGCGGCGTTTACTGCCTCTATTTCTTCGTATCGGGCCTGGGACTTGGCTCGGTCCCGGTCGTTCTCTTCTCTGAGGCGACTAACCTCTGCGGCCATTGCCCGTACCTTTCCCGCCATGCCGTCATGGTCGGGGCTGTACGTGGGGTCTTGATCCTGGCTCTCAGACTGATCACTTGGATCATCTGAGAACGTCAGGGATAGGCCACGAAGCACCGGTCTGCCTTCGTCCTCTATCGGGTCTTTCCCGTGCGAGCTCTCGTGGCGGGGCTCCGGATCACCGGAGGGTCCTCCACGGCTCCTTCCCAAATCGCTGCCCTGCTCGCCACGCAGCTCCCGCGTGACGACGGGGGTGGAGGCGAGCGTTTGCACAGTTGCAACACGCCCCTCCTCAGTGGTTCCTTTCTCCTGACTCATTCCCACAATCTCAGCCAGCGGTGTTGCTTGCACGGCTTCTTGTTCAGACTTCCCACAGACGGCGCCAATTGTTTCTGCCTAAACCCGGGGGTCTAGTAGATACTTGATGAATCCAACTCGATCTCCTGCAATCCTGCTTACTAAGGGGAATACCGGGCGGGCCGGCCTTCACCTCTCCGATGCCTAAGTTAGTATAGTTGGAATATATATAACCAGGGCACGTATGTAAGCAGGGAGAGAGACAAGTTACCTATTTATGGTGGTAGTTGAGGCCCATATATAGGTGGTTGAGGGTGAGGGCTGGCCTTACCCTTCGATGTGGGACTGGTTCCCTTCTGTTTGGATATTCTGATGCCCTCTTTGGCAGGCAGGCGCCCCCGGTCCCAGGACCCTTGGAGGCAGGATAGACCGCTGGGCCCCGAGGCCTGGTGCTGGTGATCCGATCCTGGGTCCTGGGCCGGGCCCTGGTGCACTTGCCGCGGGTCTGTGGGCTTGCTGTAGCCCCTCTGCGGCTACTGTCAACAATTCCCGCTTAAGTTATCTATTTGCTCCAACGGTACTAACTTAGGCATCGGAGAGGAGAAGACCGGCCCGCCCGGTATTCCCCTTAGTTAGCAGGGTTCGGAGGAAATCACATCAAGATCCACCGGTTTCTACCAGGCCTACGGGTTTGTGCAGAAACACTTCGTGAAATCTAAAATCGACTAGATAAACCGATAAGGAGTTTAGTTAGGTTGGAATTAAGTTAAGTCTTGAATATTTCTATGCATGTTTCCATAAGTTCTTACTTGTTACTTGTTTCGATTTGTGTTAGTTTTTGATGAGTGCTTTGCGTGAGAGGTGTCGACCAAACTTGTAATTAGTAATTTAGAATTTAATTTTCAGCTTTTATTCTATGTGATAGTCTAAGGGCAGCCTTATGCTGCCGATCTTAATCCATTATTTTTGTGTGTACACTACTAGAAAAATGTCTTTTACAGACGAAAAAAAAAACGGCCGACGACATACTATTTTCGTCCCTAAAAAAAAATTCGTCGGCTATTCCCCTAGAATGGCCGACGATTTGTTCTTTCGTCCCTAAAAATAAAAAATCGTCGGCTATTCCACAAGAATGGCCGACGATTTTTGCTTTCGTACCTAAAAAATATTTTTCGTCGGCTATACCCCTAGAATGGCCGACGATTTAAAATTTTCGTCGCCTATTCTCTGAAAGTATAGCCGACGAAAACTTTTGAAAGTTTGGCCGACGAAATTGGCATTTTCGTCGGCTATAAGTCTTTATATTTTCAGATCTGGACAGCAGCTGCTCATGTAAAAAAAAGACTCATCCGATGATTCCGATTACAATCCGACGGATTAAGTAATTTAGATGGTGTAATCCTTTCATTTGTAATCCACTCATTTCTAATGAATGGGCGTGGGGATGAGCCTCCCAGCATAGGCTGGGTTCCAAACCCTTAAAAAAAATTTGAAATATGTTGACTGCTGGGTTTCTGTTTTTTTTTTATGTTCAATTTTGGTTATATATGAACAGGACATAGGAATACGAGAGGTGTAACACCACCGATTTTTTTATTTTTTTCGAAGAATAGCCGACGAAAAATGCGTGATTTCGTCGGCCAAAACTATATTGAAAAATACATATTTTATTTTAGACAGAAAACGACAAAAGAATAGCCGACGAGTACTAGGTTTGATTTCGTCGGCTATAATTAAAAAAAAAAGCCAAAAAAAACCACCTTCCATTTTCTATCACTATCGACAAACCATTGCTTCATCCTTCAAATGCAAATATGTCGTCAAATAAGATATGACCGAAATAATGAAATACGTCTACGGTTGAAAAATGACAAGATTCCGACAAAATCTGTGTGCCGAATGTTGCGGTTAACTGTTTTTTACTTCCGTTTTCCTATGGGTAGCCTGATGTTCGTTAAATCAATTTTGGAAAATTTTTATACGATTAGTTGCGTCTCATCGATTTGAAACTATTATCTGTTGAAGGTCAGGCAAAAAAACGTCATTTAGACAGACCAATTACCATTTCTAAGCGTTTAAAGGGTTGACTCACCCAGTTGACCGTCCCGATTGAGCCTTTAACGTCGTCAGATGTAGTTGGATTTTTTTTCATACATGTACTTAATCTTAACGGTGATATCTGACGGTTGGAATAGATTTTCCAAACTTTTAGATTCAAAATCGGAACATATGCACTAATGTTCCTTAACTTGTTTACTAAGTGTTTAAGTGAATGTATAGTTTGAAATAGTTACTATACGTACACTCTTCAAAAGCAAATATGTCGTCAAATAAGATATGACCGAAATAATGAAATACGTCTATGGTTGCAAAATGACAAGATTCCGACAAAATCTGTGTGCCGAATGTTGCGGTTAACTGTTTTTTACTTCCGTTTTCCTATGGGTACCCTGACGTTCGTTAAATCAATTTTGGAAAATTTTTATACGATTAGTTGCGTCTCATCGATTTGAAACTATTATCTGTTGAAGGTCAGGCCAAAAAAACGTCATTTAGACAGTCCAATTACCATTTTAAGCGTTTAGAGGTTTGACTTAGTGGTTTGACCAATAGTTTAGCCGACGAAATATAATTTTCGTAGGCTAAACTCTTGCGATCCGCGCCTTTTTATTGTCCGCCGTTGGATGGCTCAGATCCGACGGCCGCTGATCTTCCAAAGTATAGCCGACGAAATTTAAAGAATAGTTGACGACATTCAAAGTATAGGCGACGAAATTGAAGATTTCGTCGGCCATTAAAAGAATAGCCGACGAAATTGACGATTTCGTCGCCTATACTTTCTGCTATAAAACCAGAAAGTCGCGACCTTTCCGGCTTTTTTCTACTTTCTCCTCCGTCTCTTCCCCATTTCGTCCTCAAATCCAGCCGCCTCCTCCTCCTCACCGTCGCTCTCCTCCTCCTCCTCCTCAAATCGACGACGAAATCTCCTCCTCCTCCTCCATCCGGCCGATCCGACGTTCCTCCTTCCCCTCCTCCTCCATCCGGACTCCTCTTCCATCCGGCCGCCTCCTCCTCCGGCCAGTCTCCTCCTCCGGCCAGACTCCTCCTCCATCCGGCCGCCTCCTCCTCCGGCGAGTCTCCTCCTCGGAACATCCGGTAAGTTTTTTTTTTTTTTTTTAAATTATTTTAATTGTATAATTTAGGTATTTATGTTAATTTAGATATAATTGTTAATTTAGGTATTTATGTTAATTTAGGTATAATTTAGGTATTTATGTTAATTTAGGTAATTTTTTTAAATTTAGTTTAATTGTATAATTTAGGTATAATTGTATAATTTATACGTATAAATTGGTAGCTTAATTATATAAATTGGTAGCTTAATTGTATAATTTAGCTTAATTATATATATAGCTTAATTATATTTAATTTTAATTATATAAATTGTTATATATTTGTTAATAAATTTAATATATTTGTTATAATTTAGGTATATAAATTGTTATATATTTAATTTTAATTATATAAATTGTTATATTAATTGTATATATAAATTGGTAGTCTAATTATATATATATATATATATATATATGTTAATAATGAAATATAGTTATATTTTTATATAAATAGTTATATTTAGGTTAATGGTTAGTATTATTTAAAATTAGTTAAAATTTAAATATTAATTTGTTAGTATGTTTTAAAATATGTTAGTATTATTGGTTATTATATTAATTAGAATTTGTTATTTAATATAATATAATTTAATATTAATTAATGTATTAATGTCTCGGGCTTTAGATGGCCGATGCATTTAGGCAGTTATTCGGAGGTCGTCGTTCCAGATCAAGAGGTTCTGGAACTTCCGCCGGTTCCGCAGACTCCGACAGGACCCTTAGCCAGCCTGAGAGGACCGCCAGCCAGCCGCGGAGGAGTGTCGATTCATCCCAGCCGCGGAGGAGTGTTAGTTCTCGGCACCAGACCCTTCTCCAGGCAGGGCGGCCGTCGAGCAGTTCACGCCCCCCTGTCGGGCCAGATGCTCCGAGGTTCAGTCGGCAGCTATTTCAGGACGAGATAGCTGCAGACGTTCCTCAGGTTTGTATGCCTAAGGTTCATCGGGAGCCGATGACGAGTTCGACGACGTCTGCTGCTGACTCGACTGAGGGGTCTACTCTCCCAAATCAGCTCTACCTCCCGTACAACATTCCTGCGATACCCGAGGTCGACTATCGTGGTGTGCCCATATGGTCTGCTATGCCTCAGTACGTGAGTGCTGCGGAGGCATACCAGCAGCAGCCATGGGAGAACCCTGACCTCCTGATTTCGGCGAGGAGAAAAGGAAAGTCGACAGACGGGTCATCGAGTTCAGGTTACATTCGATTTTATTAATTAAATGTTTTATTAAAATTAACGCACTAATATTTAATTTTATTAACCAATCATCGTTTATGTGATAGGGACAGCCGCTAGCAGTTCAACGAGGAATACGAGAGGTGTCATATGTTTTGACACGCTCAGGAGAACTGTTGATCTGAGGGGGAGGATCCAGATCAACGAACCTCCTAATCAGGAGGTTCAGGGGAAAAAAAACGCGACTACTCGGGTTGCGTGGGGGCACTGATTAGGGACAGAGTCCCTATGTTGTGGACACGGTGGGCTGATGTGCCCGAAGAGATCAAGAGGGAGGTGAACAACGCCGCGTCGGTGAGTAATTTAAAAAATTTAATAATTTATCGTAATATTTAATAATTTTCGGTATTGTTATAATTGTAAAACTAATAAAATATTATCTTTCAGGCATACTTCGAGATTGCCGAACACAAGCAGGATTGGGCGGACTCCGTGCAGAACTTGAGGTACGTTGGGAATTCCTCATCTTATAATTTGAAATATTTTATGATATTAATAATATTTCTAATGCACTTTTATTTTTTTCGTAGGTTCCAAGAGTGGAAGAACGAGCTCCGTTCCCACTATAACGAATACGACAACCGTGGTCGTATGGGTACTCCTAGAGGGTTCATGTTCAGGGAGTACGAGTGGCGTTGGTTGAAGACAGTATACTTCAACAACCCAATTATGTAAGTAAATACTAAACTTCACTATAAATGTTTATTTTGTTAAAATTTTAATTATTAGTTTAATTATTTTATAATTATTACAGTAATATTTTTTGATGAATTTTTCTAATATTTTATTATTTGTTTGAAGGAATGGTCTCGGATAAACTCTGCGAACCGCAGCCGTAACACAACCCCCCATCATGGTGGTTCTAGGCCATTTGCACAATATCAGGAGGAGGCGCTTAGAGATCATCCTGATAGCAACCCATACGTGGAGACGTTCAAGATCGCTTATCCACAAGCGACAGAACAGCTCGTAAGTCGTTCATTACGATTTTAAAATTTTAATTATTAATTTTACTTAATTATATATTTGTTAGAATATTAATTTTTTTTTCCCGTCCAATTAGGAGAGGGTGAACCGGGCCGAAGAAGAGGTGTTCCAGCAAGTAGTTCAGGAGACACAACCGAACATTTCAGAGGCAGATCTAAAAGAAGCCCTGCGCCAGGTCGACCGATCCAATGTCCAAACGGCAGCGAGGATGTTCGACGCAGCCTTCCCAAACCGGTCAAACAACTACTACTGCCGGGGTTTGGGAAGTTCTGGACTAGGGCTCCTGAAGACCACTAAGGGAGGTCAAAAGAAGGGAGGCGGGGAGAGCCAACAGGTGAGGGGGGAAGTGCAGAGATTGGCAGAAGAAAATGCAAGGTTGGCGGCCGAGTTCCAGAGATCACAGGAGGAACAACGCAGATCACAAGAGCAACATCGCAGAACACAGCAGTATTATTTAGATCTGTCCAGTTGGCATGCTGAATGCGAGAGAATTCGGCGACACAACTACGCCGGCCAATAAAACTGGTGGTATGATATGTTCGCGGCACAACAACAAAACCTTGAACCCCCGCCCCCGTTTCAGCCGTTAGTTGAACCTCCAATGCCTCAACCTCCCGAGTTCGGTCAGCAGGATGACGAGCATGATGGAGAGCAGGATGCTGGGGATGACGTGGTGGACTTTAGTGGTTTAGGTGATGATTAGGGTTATATTTTATGTATATTGGAACGAATTAAATAATAAGTCATTTAGATGTGTTTCTTGTTGGTGCAAATGCATGGACTTTCTTTGTGATTTGCAGGTTGCTTGGAATGGTAATTTAGAAAATAATTTAATTTTTTTCCCCAAATGTAAGAATAGCCGACGATTTTGGCATTATTTCGTCGGCTATAAGCACTATAGCCGACGATTTTTACCAATTTTCATCGGCTATAAGTTTTATAGCCGACGAAAATGACATTATTTCGTCGGCTATAACTAATTAATGCCTATTAAAATATTAATATATTTCGACGAAATAACCGACGAAATATATAAAATCGTCGGCTATTGTTAAGACCAAATAGCCGACGAATTTCGTCGGCTATAGTTTACGATATCGTTTGCCATACTCGAAAATACCCGACGAAATTCGTCGGATATTTCGCCCACGTTTGGCCGACAAAATAAATTTTCGTCGGTAAATTCGTCGGCCATACTCTACTATAGCCGACGATTTCGTTATTTTCGTCAGCCATTGGTATTACCGACGGCGTTTTTCCGACGAATTATAGCCGACGAAAATTTCGTCGGCAGAAGGAATAGCCGACGAAAATGTTGCATAGTCGACGAAATTTTTTTCGTCGGCTATTCACTCCGATCTGGTAATGGTAGTACATGTAGTTTAGGGCAGCCCTATGGCTGCCGACACCTATATTCCCCCATATGTCACAATTTTTGTATATTTGTATTTGTGTTTTCGTCTAACTATCTCATGTATCAGGTACCCTTAATCCCCGACTTAGAACGATCCCTACTTATTTCTATACTACTAACGATTGTAGGGTTATTATTGCTTGATGCTCGCTTAGGCGACTCATCAATTTTTGCAAATATGCTGATTTGTTTAGTGCCCCTATTGGTCTGCCTCCCCAAAGAGAACATGATCACAAGATAGAGTTATTTCCAAACACAGCCTCAATCAGTGTCAGACCCTATAGATACCCTCATTTTCAGAAAGTAGAAATTGAGAAAATAGTGCAGGAATTATTGGATAGTGGAGCTATCATGCCTAGTGTGAGTCCATTTTCATCTCCAGTATTATTGGTCAAGAAGAAGGATGGAACATGGAGGATGTGTGTTGACTATAGAGCCCTAAATGCAGCCACTGTAAATTATAAATACCCTATTCCAGTGGTAGATGAATTGCTGGATGAATTGCATGTGTTGTGGTATTCACCAAACTTGATTTGAGGTCTGGATATCACCAGATCAGAATGAATATAGTTGACATTAGCAAGACAGCCTTCAGAACCCACAATGGCCACTACGAATTTTTGGTTATGCCTTTTGGATTAACCAATGCACCATCAACTTTCCAATCAGTCCTAAATGAATTATTGAGGAAGTGGCTAAGGAAGTCAGCTATGGTTTTCTTTGATGACATTTTAATCTATAGTCCATCAATGGAGGAACATATTAAACATTTGGAAGCTGTGTTCTAGAAGTTACAAGAAAACTCTTTGAAGGTCAAGAAAATCAATTGCAGCTTTGGAGTTAAAAGGGTGGAATACCTAGGACATGCCATTAGTGAAGGAGGAGTTGCTGTGGATCCAGAGAAGATTGAATGCATTAAAAATTGGGAGAAACCTAAAACAGTGAAGACATTGAGGGGTTATCTTAGTTTGACAGGTTACTACATAAAATTTGTTAAGAACTATGGTGAGAAAGCAAATCCATTGACCAACATACTAAAGAAAGGAGGCTTCAAGTGGACTGAGGAATCAGAAAAGGCTTTTGAAGACTTGAAGGAAGCATTGATGACTACATCAGTGTTGGCAATGCCTGACTTTTCTAAGGAATTTGCAGTAGAATGTGATGCCTCTAATGTGGGAATTGGAGCTGTTCTCTCTCAAGAAGGACATCCTATTGCATTCATTAGTAAACTTTAGCCCCAAGACATGTGGCTCTGTCAGTATAAGACAAAGAAATGTTGGCATTAGTTTTTGCTGTGCAACATTGGAGACCATATCTTTTAGGGAGGCATTTCAAGATTTATACAGATCACAGGACCATACAATATTTTTTGGATCAGAAAATAACCACCTCTGCTCAACAAAAGTGGCTTCTTAAGCTCATTGGTTATGATTACACCATCCATTACAATCTAGGTAAGAATAATGCTGCCTCTGATGCATTGTCGAGGAGAGAAGAATTGATTCATTGCTCTCAACCTATCAGCAAATATGGAAATCTATTTACAATCACTGGAATGTCATCTCCGTTACATGAATTTTTGAAAGAAATACAGCAGGCATGTGCAATGGATGCAGAGGCAAGCCAAATTTGGAACCAATGTGAGCAGGGCAATACTTCAAATCTCCACTTCACACCATTGCCAACTCTCAGCTGCTATACAAGGACATGATATATGTTCCATTACAGAGAGAATGGAGGAAAAGAGTCATAAGCGAGTGTCATGATGGGCTCAACAGTGGTCATGCAGGAATAGCCAAAACCTTGAAGAGGATCAAAATGACATTTGCTTGGCCAGGGATGTTGAATGATGTGAGAGAGTATGTAACCACAATTGCCAGCAAAATCGTTATGAAACAATCAATCCTCCTGGTTTGTTGCAACCAAATCAGATTCCTGAAGGAGCCTGGAGAGGTATATCTCTTGACTTTATTGAGGGACTACCAAAATCAGCAGGCAAATCAGTTATGTTGGTGGTCATTGACAGATTGATCAAGTATGGTCACATTATGCCTCTAGCTCATCCTTATACAGCTTCATCAGTGGTACAAGTATTTGTTCAAAATGTTTTCAAGTTACATAGAATGCCTGAATCAATAATATCTGATAGAGACCCTGTTTTTCTGAGTGCTTTCTGGCAAGAATTCTTCAAATTGCAGGGAACCAAACTGAACAAGAGCTCAGCTTATCATCCCCAAAAGGACAGATTGAGAATCTAAATAGAACACTGGAGCAGTATTTGAGGTGTGTGATTGATGAAAAGCCACACAGTTGGGTTGATGCATTACCTTGGGCAGAATTTGGGTATAACACAGGCTTTCACTCTGCAATTGACATGACACCATTCCAGGCTCTATATGGGTACGAAGCTCCAACAATCAGAGTTCACGAACCAGGAACAAGCGCAGTAGAAGCAGTGGATGACAAGCACCACAGTGAACGATCATTTGAGGTAGGAGATTGGGTCTACTTGAGGTTGCAGCCATATAGGGATCAGTCAGTACAGAAGAGGGCTATTCACAAGTTGTCACCAAGGTATTATGGACCATACTTAGTAGAGCAGAAGATAGGCAAGGTAGCTTACAAGCTCAAACTTCCTGAAACAGCAAAAGTCCATCCAGTCTTTCATGTTTCACTTCTTAAGAAGAAGATTGGAGAGGCAGCAGTGGTAGCCATTCACTTAACTCATAATCTTGATCCTCACAACCGTAGCTGGTATCCAGCTGAGATTCTTGACAGGAATATTTACAAAAAGGGAAACGCAGCTGGCACTAAATGGTTAATCAAATGGCTGGGATCTTCAGTTGAGGAAGCTACATGAGAGGACTCAAAAGATGTGAAGGAACGGTTTCCGGATTTTGAAGCTTGAGGACAAGCTTGAAGAGTAGGGGGATGGATTGTTACGATTTCATTCAGAATCATAATTTCCTGCTTTGTCTAGGAATAGTCTTTCTTAAATTAGCAAGAGTAGTGCACGTGTTTGTTAGGGTTAATTAGTCTCTGTTTAGTCTTAATATAAGCTTAAGGTTTGATTAGTTGGTGACCATCTCAAAGGTGACCATCGTTGTAAGGCTGAGGGAGCTATCTACGAAATTCATCTTTAGTTTCCTTTCAATCCTTGCAAATTCAACCTGTTAGGGTTATTCCCTAACATCATTAAAGTGGAGTATTACATGAACTCTTAGTAGTATCCTAGATTACAATTAAAGGGTTTAGGCAATGTTTGGATTAGTAGTATCCTAGATTACAATTATTCTTATTTATGGCAATGTCATAGATGATATATGGGTGTTGCAGTAGTTGTTGTGCACACAACTATACCATTGAAATACTTATTTGTGTTTCTGGATGGAATTTTTATCTTTTAATTGATTTTGTGTTTGTTAATTGAATTTGTGTTCCAGCAATAGATGATATATTTGTGTTTCTGGGTGTTGCAGTAGATGATATATTTCTAGACGATATATTTGTGTTTGGGAATCGTAGGCATTTCGATCTCAGACATATATGTGTTGCAATAGAATTCCCTAATGCATGCTTCCTTGAATAGTTTTTTTTTTTGTCTAGAAAGGTTCTTGTATAAGTGTTAGTGTCATCAATATTACATGCATGACTCATCATCAAGGGCTTCTCATACGTCTGCATCAATCCAGGAATTCAGTTTTAGTGTAATGCATACCTATCAAATAGAGTCCAGTATATATTTGAATTTCTTATGTTTATCTATACTGATTGCTTTTTCTATACTCTAGTTCATGATCATAATTCTTATTCATTTAATTGGTTTATATATCAATAGGAATGGACAATGGTGACACCAATTCTGAGCAAGCAAAGGCAACTAGGCGGAAATGGACAAATTTTGAGGAAGATGCCTTTTGACTGTCCTTGATGACTTTGTTGCTCGTAGGCTGCGATGTGAAACAGGGAGTTTCAAATCTGGAACATTGCTTCAAATGGAGAAGGACTTAGAGAAATTATGCCCTGAATCAAATCTCAAGGCATATCCACACATTGAATCAAAATTGAAAAAATGGAAACAAAACTACAGTACTGTGTATGACATGTCAAACACAAGTGGCTTTGCATGGAATGACACCAAGAAATGCATTGAAGTTGATATCAATGATGCATGGGATACTTATGTTCAGGTAAATAAATTGATTTAAGTTTATGTTGTCTTTATTTAACATTACATGGTTATTCTAATGTCTGTTGGTTGGTAAATGGTAAACTAAAAAATGTTTTATTTTTGTTGTAGCATAACAAAGGTGCCAAAGGTTGGAGAAACAAAAGTTATCCAATATATGACCGTGTTGCTGTGATTTTTGGGAAGGACCGCGCTAATGGAAAAGGTGTTGAAGCCCATGCTGACATGGCAGATGTACAAAGCAATAATGATGTTAATGTTGAACATGGTGTTAATGAGAATAATGTCAGCCCCATGTCAAACCAAGATTGTAGCCAATCTGAAGTTAGTAAGAAGACGAAGAGAGTTGATGAAGCTGATAAGATTGTTTTTGCTTTGGAGAAATTATTTAAAGAATCCGGAAAGAGAATGCAAATGGTAACTGAGGCCATAGTGAAGGGTAATGTAGATCGCTCTGACATTGCCAAAGAATTGAATAACATGGGGCTCTCTGTTGGTGATCAGATTGCTGCATTAAGAATCACTACAAGAAAAAAAGGTTTTGCCGACGAAAAAAAAAAAAAACGGCCGACGAAACACTTTTTTCGTCGGCTATTCCCAAGAATGGCCGACGAAAATTTTTGTCGTCGGTAAAAAAAAAATTTCGTCGGCCATTCTATTTTTTTTTTCGTCGGTAAAAATGAAAAATCGTCGGCTATACTCCTATAATGGCCGACAATTTAAAGTTTTCATCGGCTATAAACTTTTGGAAGAATGGCCGACGAAAATTTTTTATTTCGTCGGCCATAAGTTTTTTTTAAAATAATTATTTTACGAACAATGGCCGACGAAAATTAAGCATTTCGTCGGCCATAAGTTTTTTAAAAAATAATTATACGATTATTTTTGACAGAAAAAGACAAAAGAATAGCCGACGAATACTAGGTTTGATTTCGTCGGCTATGATTAAAAAAAAAAAACAAAAAAAGAGCAGTTTCCATTTTCTATCACTATCGACAAACCATTGCTTCATCCTTCAAATGCAAATGTGTCGTGAAATAAGACATGACCAAAATATTGAAATACGGCTACAGTTGAAAAATGGGAAGATTCCGACAAAATCTGTGTGTCGAATGTTGCGGTTAACTGTTTTTTACTCCCGTTTTCCTATGGGTAGCCTTACGGTCGGTAAATATTTTGTGGAAAATTTTTATACGATTAGTCGCGTCTCATCAATCTGAAACTATTCTCTATTGAAGATCAGGCCAAAAAACGTCATTTAGACGGGCCAATTTCCGTTTTAAAGCGTTTAGAGGTTTGACTCACCCGGTTGACCGTCCCGATCGAGCCTTTAACGTTGTCAGATGTAGTTGGATTTTTTTTCATACATGTATTTAATCTTAACGGTGATATCTGACGGTTGGAATAGATTTTCCAAACTTTTAGATTCAAAATCGGAACATATGTACTAATGTTCCTTAACTTGTTTACTAAGTGTTTAAGTGAATGTATAGTTTCAAATAGTTACTATACGTACACTCTTCAAATGCAAATATGTCGTTAAATAAGATATGACCGAAATAATGAAATACGTCTACGGTTGAAAAATGACAAGATTCCGATAAAATCCGTGTGCCGAAATAATGAAATCAGTCAAAACCCGGTTTACTGTAGATTTGGCGTCCGGCTTCCGAATGACGATTGTGATACCATTCCGGAAAGGGAACGACGCCAGGAATCAAACTCGTGGCTTTGCCACGATGTGTGGGCTTTTTCGGGCTTTCGAGTTCGTTTAGGGCCTCAAAACCGCAGTTTAGTATGTTTTCATAGAATAGCCGACGAAACATTCAAATTTCGTCGGCTATTCTCTAAGTATAGCCGACGAAACATTGTATTTCGTCGGCTAAACTCTTGATCCGCGCCTTTTTATTGTCCGCCGTTGGATGGCTCAGATCCAACGGCTGTTGATTTTCCAAAGTATAGCCGACGAAATATATTAATTTCGTCGGCTATTCTCTAAGTATAGCCGACGAAACATTGTATTTCGTCGGCTATTCTCCTTCTAAATCTTTTAAATCTTCCTCCCGCCTTTTTTCTCTCATCCTTCCCCCCCCCTCCTCCTCCTCCTCCGGCCTCCTCCTCCTTCCCCTCCTCCTTCTCCTCCTCCTCCTCCTTCCCCTCCTCCGGCCTCCTCCTCCTCCTCCTCCTCCTCCTCCTCCGGCCACCTCCTTCTCCTCCTCCTTCCCCTCCTCCTCCTCCGGCCACCTCCTTCTCCTCCTCCTCCGGCCTCCTCCTCCTTCTCCTCCTCCTCCTCCTCCGGCCTCCTCCTCCTCCTCCTCCTCCTTCCCCTCCTCCTCCTCCGGCCTCCTCCTTCTCCTCCTCCTCCTCCTCCTCCTTCCCCTCCTCCTCCTTCCCCTCCTCCTTCTCCTCCTCCTCCTCCTTCCCCTCCTCCGGCCTCCTCCTCCTCCTCCTCCTCCTCCGGCCTCCTCCTTCTCCTCCTCCTTCCCCTCCTCCTCCTCCGGCCTCCTCCTTCTCCTCCTCCTCCGGCCTCCTCCTTCTCCTCCTCCTTCCCCTCCTCCTCCTCCTCCTCCTCCTCCGGCCTCCTCCTCCTCCTCCTCCTCCGGCCTCCTCCTTCTCCTCCTCCTTCCCCTCCTCCTCCTCCGGCCTCCTCCTTCTCCTCCTCCTCCGGCCTCCTCCTTCTCCTCCTCCTTCCCCTCCTCCTCCTCCTTCTCCTCCTCCTCCTCCTCCTTCTCCTCCTCCTTCCCCTCCTCCTCCTTCCCCTCCTCCTCCTCCTTCCCCTCCTCCTCCTTCTCCGGCCTCCTCCTCCTTCCCCTCCTCCTCCTCCTTCTCCTCCTCCTCCTCCTCCTCCTTCCCCTCCTCCTCCTTCCCCTCCTCCTCCTCCTTCCCCTCCTCCTCCTTCTCCGGCCTCCTCCTCCTTCCCCTCCTCCTTCTCCTCCTCCTCCTCCTTCCCCTCCTCCGGCCTCCTCCTCCTCCTCCTCCTCCTCCGGCCTCCTCCTTCTCCTCCTCCTTCCCCTCCTCCTCCTCCGGCCTTCTCCTCCTCCTCCGGCCTCCGGCCTCCTCCTCCTCCTTCTCCTCCTCCTCCTCCTTCCCCTCCTCCTCCTCCTTCTCCTCCTCCTCCTTCTCCTCCTCCTCCTCCTCCTTCTCCTCCTCCGATCCGGTATTTTTTTTTGCCCAAAATGCAGTTATAGCCGACGAAATTGACATTATTTCGTCGGCTATAACTTTAAAATATTAATATATTCCGACGAAATAGCCGACGAAATAGCCCAATTCGTCGGCTATACTCGAACAAATAGCCGACGAAACCAAATTTCGTCGGCCATACTCGAACAAATAGCCGACGAAATCATTTTCGTCGGCCATAATTCGTCGGCCAAGGTTGGAATGGCCGACGAAATTTTTTTTTTCGTCGGCCATTGGTATTACCGACGGCGTATTACCGACGACTTATGACCGACGAAATTTTCGTCGGCAGAGGGTATAGCCGACGAAAAAATGGAATGGCCGACGAAAAAATTTTTGTCGGCTATTCGGCCGTATCTGGTAGTGAATCATCTTAGAGAAGCCACAAAACATTTCCATCTTCAAGTCATTGGATGACGAGGTTAAGGAGGTATTTGTTCAGAACTTACTCATGGAGAATCATTAGCTGGTGGTGCCTAGAGATGAAGTAGTGTAACACCACTACCTTTTGAGACAAATCCACAAGACACAAGCTGCACCACAAATAGGTTGACGTCCTAACACTGATTTTTTTATCATGAACATTTAACATCAGTGAAATATCTTACTTTTATTATGGTGATTGTAATTTGTGAACTTGTGAAGATCCAATTATAGTGGCTTCTTATGTAAGACTAATGAACTGCATGAGTGTTGGTATTTTAGGGGCTTCTTATGGTGATTATAATCTTCTATTCCTGCATTGTGTTGGTATTTTTATGGATTTCAGTATTGTGAATACATTGAAACTTGTTGTTGTTTACATTGATTTATTAGTCCCACAGGATCATCCTAAATCTAGCAATTTGCTCAAGTTTTTTGATGTGGTGGATGATGTTTCAATTGCTCTCTATCTTCTGAGAAGCTCGCTTGCTCTAGAAACAATTAACATTAAAGCTATGGGGTACCAAAATCAAGCTGATGTGGAAGTAGTGCACCCCTTGCTGTATAAAAATCGGAGTTATTTATTCAACCAATTGCGACATGTGAATCACCAATGTACTTTGGTAGCTGATGACATTTGCTTTCTGAAGTGTGACTTTTATACAACTCTCCATGATGTTAAAAAAAAAAAAAAAAAATGTGAACAACACAAACTCATAGCATTACAATTCTAAACTGTAAAAGTAGTCCAGTACAATGCACCACCAAACATAGGACAACCCTATTTTTAAAGTTTCTCTTTCGAGTCCCATGCAACACCAAACATGGCTCAGTATTAGTACAACTTAAGGTAGTCCACGTGAGTATAGGACAGTCTTAAAACTTAAGGAGGTGTAATGCAGTACTGGGTACTAAACATGCACTTAAAGCTCTTACAGCTTGGTCTTGTAAATTAATAAGCCTCTCAATTACGTAGAAATCTGAAAAATACAGTCATGGAATTGGGAAAAGAAAACAAGTACTATAATTGTCTTACTTTAACCCCAACAAAATGAAAGGCAGGCTCCTATACTGTTGTTGACAGTAGCCATAGAGAGTCTACCCAGACCCGCAGCAAGGACTCCTGGACCCGGCCTAGGGCCCGGGAGCATCACATGGACACCTGGTCCAGCGCTCGGGCATGTCTTACTTGTGGCCAGGGCCCGGGAACCGGGGACAACAGCTCCCCAAACAGAGGCCGAAACAGTCCACAGTCCAGCAATATGAGCAGAAGGGGGGCCAGTCTCACATCGAAGGGTGAAGCCAGCCCTCATGCCCAGCAGCCTATATATGAGTCTCAACTACCCTCATTAATAGGTAATCAATACTTCAACTATTCATTCCCGCTTAAGTTACCAGTTTATTCCAACTATACTGACTTAGGCATCAGAGCGGAATAGGCCGGCACTACTAGCTTTGACAGAATAGCCGACGAAATTTTTTTCGTCGGCTATTCCTTCTACCGACGAAAATTTCGTCGGCTATAATTCGCCGGTAAAACCCCGTCGGTAATACCAATGGCCAACGAAAAAAACCAATTCGTCGGCCATTCCAACCTTGGCCGACGAATTATGGCCGACGAAAATGATTTCGTCGACCAAAGCTTGGTCAAATATATTAATATTTTAAAGTTATAGCCGACGAAATTTGAATTCGTCGGCTATTTGTTCTGAAGTATAGCCGACGATTTGAGCTATTTCGTCGGCTATTTCGTCTGAATATATTAATATTTTAAAGTTATAGCCGACGAAATAATGTCAATTTCGTCGGCTATAACTGCATTTTGGGCAAAAAAAAATACCGGATCGGAGGAGGAGAAGGAGGAGGAGGAGGAGGCTGGAGGAGGAGGGGAAGGAGGAGGAGGAGGAGGAGGCCGGAGGAGGGGAAGGAGGAGGAGGAGGAGGGGGGGGAGAAGGAGGAGAGAAAAAAGGCGGGAGGAAGCGATTTAAAAGATTTAGAAAGAGAATAGCCGACGAAATTAATATATTTCGTCGGCTATACTTTGGAAAATCAACAGCCGTTGGATCTGAGCCATCCAACGGCGGACAATAAAAAGGCGCGGATCGCAAGAGTTTAGCCGACGAATTCAAATATTTCGTCGGCTATGCTTTGGAAAATCAGCAGCCGTTGGATCTGAGCCATCCAACTGTGGACAATAAGCGGATCGAAGGAGTTTAGCCGACGACATATACTTTTCGTCTGCTAAACTTAGAGAATAGCCGACGAATTACAATGTTTCGTCGGCTATTCTATGAAAACATACTAAACTGCCGTTTTGAGGCCCTAAACGAACTCGAAAGCCCGAAAAAGCCCACACATCGTGGCAAAGCAACGAGTTTGATTTCTGGCGTCGTTTCCTTTCCGGAATGGTATCACAATCGTCATTCGGACGCCGGACGCCAAATCTGCAGTAAACCGGGTTTTGACTTATTTCATTATTTCAGCACACAGATTTTATCAGAATCTTGTTATTTTTCAACCGTAGACGTATTTCATTATTTCGGTCATATCTTATTTGACGACATATTTGCATTTGAAGAGTGTACGTATAGTAACTATTTGAAACTATACATTCATTTAAACACTTAGTAAACAAGTTAAGGAACATTAGTGCATATGTTCCGATTTTGAATCTAAAAGTTTGGAAAATCTATTCCAACCGTCAGATATCACCGTTAAGATTAAATACATGTATGAAAAAAAATCCAACTACATCTGACAACGTTAAAGGCTCGATCGGGACGGTCAACCGGGTGAGTCAACCCTTTAAACGCTTAGAAATGGTAATTGGCCTGTCTAAATGACGTGTTTTAGCTTGACCTTCAACAGATAATAGTTTCAAATCGATGAGACGCAACTAATCGTATAAAAATTTTCCTCAAAATATTTACCGACCGTCAGGCTACCCATAGGAAAACGGAAGTAAAAAACAGTTAACCGCAACTTTCGGCACACAGATTTTGTCGGAATCTTGTCATTTTTCAACCGTAGACGTATTTCATTATTTCGATCATATCTTATTTCACGACACATTTGCATTTGAAGGACGAAGCAATGGTTTGTCGATAGTGATAGAAAATGGAAGCTGTTCTTTTTTTTTTTTTTTTTTTAATCATAGCTGACGAAATCAAACCTAGTACTCGTCGGCCATACTTCCAAAAATTTTCGTCGGCTAATGTTTCAGAGAAAGGCCGACGAAAATTCAAATCGTCGACTAAAATATGAATATAGCCGACGATTTTTTTTTTTACCAACGAAAAAAAAAATTCGTCGGCCATTCTAGGGGAATAGCCGACGAATTTTTTTTTAGCGACGAAAATTTTTATTCTTTCAGTCGTTTTTTTTTATTTCGTCGGGAAAAGCTTTTTTTCTGGTAGTGCGGCCCGCCCGGTATTCCCTTAGTTAGCAGGATATGTAGGTAGGAATCACACCAAGGTCCACCAGTATCTATGAGTCTACGGATTCAGACAAAAACAATTGGCGTCGTCTGTGGGAAGAGTTCAAAAAGTTTGTGTTATCGTACTAGCGGGAACGGAATCGATCAGCCTACGGGTCACAAAAAATACATATGTCCGGAAGTACAGGAGAAAAGAGGGAAGGAAATCCAGAGGACCGGTGGGTTCTGGAACTGGTGCTAGCCCAAATCCCAGGGGCGGGGCAGGGGCAGCCCGTTGGTAGCTGCAATCAGAATGCTGCTACCAACCGTGATCCGGGCGGTACGTCCGGTGAACGCGTCGGAGATCTGCGCGGGAAGGGCCCGGCTGACGATTGCCAAGTCTTGGGCCTGGAACCCGCACCGACGTCCCCCGCGGCCCCAAACAGAGGGGAAGATCGGCTGCCCAGCAGCTACAGCCCAGACGATGCCTGTAGTCCCGGCCAGTACGATATGGCGGGAGAGATATAAGAGATGCGAGCGGAAGTAAAGCGCTTGCGGGAAGAGAGTGACCGGGACAGGGCAGAAGCCACCACCAGGTATCAAGACATGGAAGAGGTTATTGCCACACTGGTGGCTGTCTTGGAAAGAGGCCAGCAGCGCAATGCCGCTCTGGCAAAATCATTCACGCCACACCCAAAAAAGCCTCCTCAGCAGGAAGTGGGCCAGTCATCGGGAGGGGAGAGGGACACCGGCGTGGCGAGAGACGTGTTCCCAGCGGACACGGTGCCACAAAAGATCGTCTCGGCCCCTCAGAGGAACAGCGGCTCGTTCGAGGAAGATACCATCAGCTCGACCGCACAAGCACTGCAGATACTATCTGACTCGGTGTCAGATATGAAGGCCCAGATAGAGGCCAACGAGAGAAAGGCTGCGAGACCGCCGGAGAGCGCACGATTCAACAAGCGGGCCGGACCCTTCTCACTCCGGGTTCTGGAATCTGGAAGATCCGGCACCCAAAAGTTGTTAAAGCTAACGTACTCTGGGGCCGGCTACCCATACCAACACCTGGACAGCTTCCGGTCCCAAACGTGTGCTAAGGGCTACTCCGACGCCGTTTGCTGCAACATATTCTAGGAAACCCTGTCCGGAGAGGCGCTCAACTGGTTTTACGAAATACCGGCGAACTCTATAGAGACATTCCAGCAACTGGCATATAGATTCGTGGGCCGATTCATACTAAGGGTCGAAGGGGCCCGGACCTCGATTGTCCTCTCTAACTGCAAGCAAGCAGACGACGAAGAGCTGAGAGCTTTTGTTAACCGATGGAAAACGGCCACAGGCCGGGGTCAGGGACCTGGATAAAGGGATCGCCGAATCAGCTTTCAAGAAAGGACTCCGGCCGGAAAGTTCTCGTATGCTGTGTGGGTGGAGATCCCGTAAGGTTACGACGAACTGATGACGATGGCTATCAGGCACGCCCAAGCAGACCACGAAACTTACGGGAGCCGTCAACACAAGAGAAGGCAGGAAGCCCGAGCCCGCCCAACAGGAAGCCACAAACTGGCAGCAGGCCTGGGACCGAGGAGCCTCGACCGATAAAAGACCAAGAGGTTGGGGGAACCAACAGCGCCGGAGGGACTATGTCTACATTCCCCAACGAGCAGGGAACCTCCCATCCTACCAGCAGCAAGCCCGCCCCCTAGCGGTCATGCCAGCAGGACGACAAGAGGTATTCTCTACTTTGACCTCCTCCTACGAGGATATCCTGTATGAGAACGGGAACAACATCCCCCCTCCACAAAAAAGAAAGCACCCAAAGGGGAACCTGACCAGGGCACAGACCGGTAAATACTGCTCCTACCACGATGAAGCCACACACCACACAAACGATTGTCTTGCCTTGAAAACAACAACTGAGGGCCTAGTCCGCCGCGGCGACTTGCAGCAGTATCAAAGGTAACCCGGACAGTGGGGACTGCGCGAAATCGGGACGTCTATCCCACGACACCAACGCTCATACTACCGGTCGAAATCTTAAACCCGTATAGAAGCTCAGCGGTCCAACAACTTGTCAGCCTGAATAAGATGCTAGTTTTTTCTTTCCTAAACACAACTAGCTAGGCATTCCAACCAGTTCGGCAGGTGTAATTTCAGCAGTTGTCTATTCCAACTTTGTTTTCAACTAAGTACAAAGGGCAATCCATGGGTAGCCAAGTCAGGCAAATTGAAAAAGGCACAACACAAGCGCAGGCAAAATGTCCATTAAGTATAACTCAGGGCAGCGTGTACAAAAAAAAAGAAAAAAAAAAGCTTAAAGTAAAAAAGGAGGGCGGGAGTGTACAAAGTCTGGAGCCTACTAGGGCACTACCGCCTACTCCCCCTCTTCAGCAGGAGTCCCTTCAACAGTGGCGTCTTCACCGACCGGCTCAGTGTCACTCTTCAGAACCTCTTCTTCATCCGCCTGCGGCGCCGACAACTTTGAGACGTTAAGATAGCCCTTACTCTTCCAATCACCATAAGCATCGGCTATCCCCGCCTCCCGGGCCCGTTCCAGCAGGCCAAGAAGCTCATCACTTTCTTGATACTTCTTAACCGCCCGTTGGTAAACCTCCTGGTCATTCTCATCGACCGGCCAACCGGCAGAAGCGGAACCCGTCGCCGCCTGCCGCTGGAGCTCCTCGACCTGGGCCTCCAACTCGGCCCTCTCCTCTTCCAGGCTCTTCTTCTCCTCTTCCAAAGCCTCGACCTGGGCCTCCAGCTTGCCCATCTGCTTCCTGGCCCTCTCTTCCAATTGGGTTTTCTCCCATTGGAGCTTGGACTTCTCTGCCTCCAGGAGCTCCTGGGCGCTTGTCAACTCTGCCACCCGCTTCTTCAGCTCCTGTAGCTCTCCACTTGCATCCGACTGATACAAGTGGTACAATAGCTACAGTTTAATAGGCACCGGTTAGAAAGCAACATATCACGAAATAGTGTTGAGCGGATACCGGTGGCAAACTATCCTTACCTGGAGGGCCATCTCCTTGGTTTTCAGCCGGTACTCCTGTGGCCGCTCTCCCGGAGCCCCAATCTTCTCCAGCTCCATTCACTTCACGTCCATGAGCATGCTCCGGGCGATAAAGTCGTCCGAGTAACATATTCTCCTTGCCCGGCCCCGCAGCAGGAGTCTTCTCCACCCCCGATGCTTCTGTGCCGGCAGCAGCAGGGCTAGTGGCCGCAGGAACATCGTATTGGGCGAAAGTGGTGCCACCACGCGTCAGCTTCAGCCGCTTGGCCAAACCCTCACCAATCGACCGGTCGGTGAAGGTAACAAGCGCGGAGGCCGGCATCTCCCGAGACCTCTTCCTCCGCTCACCCAGATCAACCTGTAAAGAAGAAGATTGGGCGGCAGACAGTGGGGACCTGGCGACAGTTGGCACCGGCCCCAGCCAGTGTGGAATCCTTACAGCACCACCCGGGGGCTTGGACGGCCCACCAACAGCCTTCCCCGATCCAGACGCCGCCCGGGGTCTCGAAGCCTGACTCTTTACGCACTTTCAGACGTAATCCTTGTCCGCAACGTCCAGCGAAACCGGTTTATCATGTACGGTCAGCTCCCCGGTTCCCCGGTCGACCGTTGACCGCGCAGCACCGTCCCCCTTTTCCTTCAGCTTCGAGACCAGATCCTGATTGTCCATCGACATCGTTTCGTGGGCTTTAATTGCCGTCTGATAAGATACACCTGCAAAACACAAGGCAAACAGACTAGTCAACACCAATTCGCTCAACGGGATCAGAGCTGCAACCTACATTCCACCACCCACCGGGATTCCCCCCCAGATGACATAGTTCCAGCACCTCCCGCCGGATAAAGTTGTAGGAACTCCGCTCCAGGTCAGACCAGCACCCAAATACCTGGGCGATCCTATCTCTCTCCAACTCCGATAACATATACGACTGATCGCCGATTGGCTGAAAGGCACCGGGAACCCGGTAAGTCCTACTCCTCTTCTGCCAGCCCCCCCCTACCATCACCACCTTCTTCCTCCAATTATTGTTGAGCCAGGAGGGCAAGTGGGTTATCATTGGCTTAAAATGCAGGGCGGAAAAACTCACACACCCCCGGGCCTTACTCATCTTCGAGTATGTCAGTCGGTACAAGACCCGAAACTCATTTACCGTTGGCAACTCATATCACTCAGCCAGTAGAGACAGCCCAGGCTCAGTAGTTGCCTCTACTAGTTCCCGGAAAGCTGTGTCGGTGATATCCTGATGGCACTAAGCAGGTACTGCACAAAGTCCGGCAGCGGGAGTGATAGCCCATGCTGGAATTGGTCCTCGTGAATGGCAACCCAACCTTCCTCCGAGTTGCAGGCCTACTCTCCGGTATACAAAGGCCACAGATCTACCTCTCCGGGAATATTCCACCTCGCCCGAAAAACAGCAATCTCACCAGGAGTTAACGAGCACTCCAGCTCGTCACAGTTTATGGTTCTATCCCCGTCCACAAGTATGTGGCGCGGGGCCCCTTCTGAGCGGGCAGTGCCCAAGGACACTCCGTACGGAGCATCCTTTTGTCCCAGCGACTCGGACGTTGACACCTCACCAGTCGAACGGGCACTGGCGTTCGGCCCAGAGGACGAGGAGGCAAGCCAGTCCTCCATCCTCTCTTGGTTGTCCCTCACCGGTCGCCTGGCGGCCGATTCGGAGACCTCATTGGAGCTCCCAGAATCCATGTAACCTAAAAATAAAAAAAAATCTCCTTGGCCGATCAGAAACACAACCTAAAACCACCGCCGCAGGGCAGTACGAAGCATATAGTGCCTCAGCACAGCCCACACCGGCCATTGAATTTCTCAGCCTAGAGTTCCTGGCTCTCGCTGAGATTCGGTACTACAAGGGTCCCATCCAAAGGGCTAATCTACATACAACCAAGTGCCCATCAGATCCAACCACGAACAAAAAAAAAGGAAAAGGAGAAACAATTTCAGAGTCGCAAAGGACTGAGACACACCGATTAGTATGCACGACGACGGAAACGCAACAGTTGGAAAACACCATGGTATATATGTAGATTATCTTTTTATTAACAACTTAGCTATGTCATATTTTTGTAGTTTCTTAGAGTTCAGATGAATGTGCATACATGTCAAGCAGGATGTTACAGCTCAAATGTCTTTTTTTTTTCTTGCTGGATCAGTTTTTTTCTGAAAGACGTCGATGGGAAATTCAGTTTACGGAATTATATCTAAAGCCTCTGTATGAAGAGGTATGCGAAACTGTGTTTTGTACATCAGAGGTTTAATTTCACGATTGCGTTGAAAGTTGTGTTGATATATGCCATTTGGTTGATGCTAGTTATCTGCAGAGACGTACTGCTGCTCAAGGAATCCGATCTTTTTGGGGTACCGCCATGTTTCGTGATAAGCTGGTCAGAGAGCAGGTATACAATTTCTTAGCCATAATTTTTCTTATGTGCTTTTGAATACTTGTGTTTGTAATCGATCATCGACGCTTGATCATTAATTCATCATCTTGTCTGTTCCTTTTAAATAGATTACCAAGAAGGATGAAGAGATTCTCGAGTTTCTGATTGATATCGAGTCAAGTTGGTCATCTAATATGAAAGGATTTCAGCTCAAGTTCACATTTGACGATAATCATTATTTTGGAAACAAGGTTTTGACTAAAACGTATGATGTGATTGGTGACAACAAGTCTGTACGATAATCATTACATTGAGGGCAATTGGGTAATTTTAGTTCATGATGTTGTACATTTGTACTGATTTTTTCTGTAGTTTCTTGTAGGACTGAATTTGACTGGAATTCTTCCTGCACCGTAACACGTCGTCAGCGCAGGAAAAGTTTCTTCTGCACTTTCTTCGATTCATATGCTACCGTTAAACCTCTTTCATTTGACACAAAAGCTGTAAGTTTGGATGCGTTTATGGTACCTCCTTCGTTTTTCAATGATAATTTTAGGCCCTGTTTGGGGATTTTTTTTTTTTTTTTCCTGAAAAGCTTTAATCTAAACTTCTTTTAGATGGAAGATTTTATAATGTTCGGCAAATTATAGAAAATCATTTTTTTTTATTTAATTTACAGGGCACTGACAACATATTTTAGAAACAGCCTCAAGGTTGTTTTTAGAAAGCATTTCATTGAAAAAACAGGAAATTTTATATGTCTTGACAGCACTTTTAAAAGT
Organism: Potentilla sterilis; assembly: GCA_963682095.1. Lineage (NCBI taxonomy): Eukaryota > Viridiplantae > Streptophyta > Magnoliopsida > Rosales > Rosaceae > Potentilla > Potentilla sterilis. The sequence goes on from OY821764.1 coordinate 25,073,906, forward strand.
AATATTTGGTTACAAAACTGTTTTGATTCATTGCTGATTATTTTCACATTACAGCAGTTGCACTCTTTCTAAAAGTCTCAATCCCAAACTTACCTTTAGGCCTGTTTTCCTAACCTTCTTGATGGACTTGATAGGGTGAACTCAAAGGCAAGATTCCGACAGGTTACGAAATTGGGTATGTGAGTGTATTTTTTATTTTTTTTTGCTTTGCTAAAGTGGCTGTTTGTTAGATGCTTTGTTAGACTTCTGTACCAAAATGAGTTCTGTAAACTATCTCAGAATAAGCACATGTATATATAATTACTGATATAATTTATTGTCTGACCATTGTTCTTCTCTTAGATTCACCATTTATCTCTCAGTTTGCGATGGGACAAAAATAAAGAAGAGGGTTGGTGTTCTAACAGAGATCAATGAAGGTAATTCACTTTATATAAGAGTAGCAGTTAATACAGTTCCTTCCATCAAACAACTGTCTTATAAGTTACTTACCTTATCTAATGTATTACTCTAAAATAAGCATACCTATTTGAATTAGAATTCAAAACAGATTGCATTAATAAAACTACTTTCGATTACAAGCTTTATTCAATACACTGATGTTTTACATTGAACTCTAAAACTTCACACAATATCAGCTTGCATCAAAATGTTGATGTCTAGTTCCATAAAGTCTTACAATCTCCCACTGAACTAGATATCATGCAAAATTAAGTTGCATTTGTAGAGTTCTCTTAAGTGTGCACAAGAATTCAAAAACATCATCTGTTTTTCAAAGTCCTGTCAATTTCACTAAACTGCATTGAACCATAGAAAAGTATAATGAAGTAAAAAATCATTATTTTTCTATAATCACAAATACGGCCAGTAAAATCACATGAAACTACCCCAAGTATGATTTTATGCATGTTTAATTTATATACAGTAATCGATTTGTATAACATGCTTGATCTAAAATTATTTTCAACTAGATGGAAAACTGCATCACCCTATTGAGTATATCAGCATCAGGTCTGCATATGTACATAATTTTACCTGTGCAGCAACTTTATGTTGAAAACTAATTTCATTCAAATGACAAAAGTCACATGATAAATTTCTGTATAACTGATTGACTGAAAATATATTCATTTCAAATTTTACTAGACAAAATATGTTCATAGAAATGCATCACAAGCTCATACCTATTATCATTAATGACAATTGATGAGTATAAACAATAATGAAATATTCAGTAGATAAACACAACCATGCTCCAGTTTGTTATAGTCGGCTAGTGACTAAGTTCAGAAGACTTGATTCCAAAAAACTCAAACTCAACCACTTATTTGTCAAAGTACTGATGCATAACTACATAGCATATGATCAATTCATGATGCATCACTACAAGTAGTTTTATCTAAACAACCACATCTCTTGGCATGGCAAAATAATGAAAATTAAAGCTTTCTATATGTATAGGATACCATATAATGCACAATAGCATACTCAACTTAATAAATGATCAAGACATATATCTATCTGGCATCATTGAAGACAAAAGATCTATGATAGAGATTATAACTAAACTAGTGAATCAATGCTTCATAAGAGACATATTGTTATGCCCAGATCTATCTTTTAGTCCTTAACATGATTTATAATCTCAGTGTATAATAACGACTAAACACCAATACGTAGATAAAGTACAAAAGGATAAATATAATATTTCAATCCTAAGATGAGTGCAGTATTAAATGAATCCTAATATATATACTAGCAAAAATCAAAATAACTAATAAGTATATTAAAATAAACAAGTGAAATTACTAGATGGAAATAAAAAGAAAGAACAAACACAGAATAAGAAGAACACAAGATTTTAACAATAGTGGAAATCTCACTTGAGATCAAAACCACTACGAGACTGTAAAGTAGTCCACACTAGAAACCGAATCCACTAAAGTTGATCAAGAGTTACAGATATCAAGTTGAGATCAAAAAACATAATCTCATTACAAGCATTAACAAAGCTAACTTGATAATGTAAAGTAAACAGATTGACAGACTAGTGTAGACAGCAGCTCGATTTGATCACCTTTGAAACTTGGCTTCCTACAGTCACAGATCACACAAGTGAGATATGACAAAGGTTGCAATTCAAGAGAAGAAATCAAGAGGTATAAGAGTTCATAAGAACTTCTATTCAATCAAAATATGCTCACAAAAGCAATAAAAAAACAATGCACAGAGCCTGCAATATATATAGGAAACTCCCCCATGAAATACGCCTTAATTGGCTAACCTGATAAGATTTTGATATTTCAAACAAAACAGAAAAAATCTTATCAAGAGGTTAGCAATGTTAATCGAATATATCATATGAAAGTCAAACAAACTCAATTAAATAACTTCCATAAACATAGGAGATCAAAAAGGAATCAGATTCATATTTACAGTAATTTAGGAAATTGCTCAGTACACCCATTTTGGTCTTTCCTAGTAGGACCAGGAAAGACATGGTTGTGTTGAGTTTCAAACAAAAGCTGTTCCAGCTTCTTACAAACTCCCCCTTTGATGCTCGACACAACCTGTAAAGACAAAGCTGCAGTAACCAAGCAAAAATATAAACAGATAAGGTCTTTGAAGGAGAATGAATCAGTTTCCATCATTTTTCTCTTCTCCTTCAAAACAATATAAAACAATAAGCAAGAGTTGTCTTAAAAACCAGATAAGTAAGCAAATAAGAATCTGATGCTTATGCATCTTACAACCAAACTGAGTTCAACAAAAATTGAAAAAGTGTTCAAAGACGAAAATAAACAGAAAACAAAACATGAGAGGCAGAGGCAGCAGTTTTTTCTTTTTCTATTACTCCCCCATTGTGAGAGCATCATCCCAACTTTTGGTAGCTTTAGCACCCCAGACCTGAGCAGTAGCAGCAGCAGCGGCCACTTCTTTTTCTTGCTGACGTTTGACAGCCTCATCCCATAGATTTGGCTTTGGAGAAGAACTGGAGGGACCCGGACTGGAAGAGTGCATAGGACTAGGCACAGGAGAAGGAGAACCGCGTGAAGGAGAAGCAAGCATGTGCTGGATATCAAGAACAGTGTCAACAAGGAGACCAATGGTAGAATTCAACCGATCAAGACGACGTTCCACCTCTAGAAATTTTTGTTCCATCCGATTGCCTGTGAATTCTTGAGAGTGGTTAAGACGAGTCAATGCGGCAAGAACATGATCAGGACCACGAAGCTGAGGATTTGCAGGAGGATTGAGTGCACGAAGAGCATCAAAACGAGGATCATCCAAGTTGACAGTGTGAGCATTGATATTTGCACGCCTCTCAGCATCACGACGACGTTGAAGCTCACCAACACGAGTAGGATAAAATGTTCGAGCCATAATCTAAACCTGCACACTGAGAGAGACACGTGAGTTCTGAAGAGATAGAATGAAACTTTGGATGTGAGAAACGATGAACACAAGAGGAGAATTTATAATGAAACAAAACCAAGAGTCAGATCCTAGAAGGAAGAGAATATGAAGAGATTCATAATAAATACACTCCTAAACCGAAACAACTTCTCAGAAAGGATAGAAAATCAAGTAAAATGCGGAAGCAATAATTATCAGAGAATACCAAGAGATTTTCTAACCAAATAGTAACTTTAACCAAGAAACACACATAGTTAGAGAAAAGTTAGCAAGTATCAAATCAGAAAAACAATATTTTCTCTCAAGAAAACTTTAAACCGTGGCAGAAAAAAAATTATATCAATCTCGTCACTCCCCCTTATATCATAACATTGTTTAACAATTTTTTTTAAGTCACATTTTTGCATCTTGATATAAAATCAAGATCAGACTTCAGAATCAACCAGCAAGGGAATTAGATTCAGTTTCAGCTTTTCTCTTACCAAGTCGATTAGGTCATAACCAAAATAGTAATTACTTCCCTGAGAGAGACCTGAATAGAATTCAACTTCTTTGTTTCTTTACTTCCCTGGAAGGGATTAGAATCATATTCAACTACACCACTGTCAGAGTTTAAACAGATTCTTGAGAGGAAAATATTAAAGGTCTGAAAAGATACAAAATTAATGAGTTAGATGTGACAAAGAAGTCAATTAATTTATATTGGACAAACTGATCACCCCAAGGGCATTTCTAAGAGTCAGAAACCTGTCAGCATCAAGAGCTTTTGTAAAGATATCAGCAAGCTGACTTTCAGTTTGAACAAAACTCAACTCCATAATATTTTTCTCAACTAAGTCACGAATAAAATGATACCGTAATTCAATGTGCTTAGTTCGAGTGTGTTGAACAGGATTCTTTGAAATATTAATAGCACTGGTATTATCACAGAACAAAGTGAGAATACCTTGTTTCAAACCATAGTCTTCAATCATATGCTTCATCCATAGCATTTGTGTACAGCAGCTTCCAGCTGCTATGTACTCAGCTTCAGCAGTGGAAAGAGAAATGCAAAGCTGTTTTTTGCTATGCCAGGCAACAAGATTGTTGCCAACAAAAAAACAGCCTCCAGATGTACTGCGTCTATCTTTCATGTTACCTCCCCAATCAGCATCAGAAAAACCAGCAATTTCTGCATTTGTATCACGAGTATAAAATACACCACAAGTTAATGTGGTAGAAACATATCTAATAATCCTTTTTACAGCTTCAAGATGTGATTCTCTTGGATCGGCCTGAAACCTTGCACAAACACCAACACTAAAACAAATGTCAGGTCTGCTGGCAGTAAGATAGAGAAGACTACCAATCATGCTACGATAAAGTTTTTGATCAACAGGTTTGCCATTTTTATCCTCAGTTAACTTTAAGGTAGTGCTCATTGGAGTGACAACAGTTCTCTTTTGCTTCAGATCAATGCCAAATTTCTTTACTAAAGCTTCTGCATATTTAGTTTGACAAAGAAACATACCAGTGTCAAGTTGAGTAACTTGTAATCCAAGAAAATATGTAAGACCACCAACCATAGACATTTCAAACTCAGTTTCCATGATTGTCTGAAATTGTTTTGAGAGCTTTTCACAGGTTGATCCAAAAATGATATCATCAACATAGATCTGTGCAACCACAATATGTGTTTCAAATTTTTTAATGAAAAGAGTTTTGTCAACAGAACCTCGTGAGTAACCTTTATCCATGAGATAGCTAGACAGTCTGTCATACCAAGCCCGAGGAGCTTGTTTGAGACCATATAAAGCTTTCTGCAGTTTATACACATGGTTAGAAAAATGAGGATCAATAAAGCCTTTAGGCTGTTCCACATAGACTTCCTTATCAATTTTACCATTTAGAAAAGCAGTTTTTACATCCATTTGATGTAAATGAAATTTAAAATGACAAGCAAGAGAAAGGAGTAATCTGACAGACTCCAGTCTGGCCACAGGAGCAAAGGTTTCATCATAGTCAAGCCCTTCAACCTGTGAATAACCCTGTGCAACCAACCGAGCTTTGTTCCTTATAATGTTGCCTTTCTCATCACTTTTGTTTCTGTAAACCCACTTGGTTCCAATTACATTGCAATTTTCTGGTCGAGGAACAAGATCCCATACCTTATGTCTGACAAACTGATTTAACTCCTCTTGCATAGCACAAATCCAATCACTATCTGTCAAGGCTTCAGTGATATTTTTAGGTTCAATGGAGGACACAAAGCCAATGTTACTAATAGCTTTGATCTTTACCTTGTTATTAGTAACAAAACTTAAAAACACATTTGTGTCAGCCTCAGTTCTATTTATAGTATCAGAAACAGAAGTAGATTTAGTTCTGGTTAGAATACCTCTACTAGTACTTCCAATAATATCCTGAGAAGAATGATCACGCTGTACTTGCTTGAAACCAGTTCTATTTTTAAGAGCTTCTCCATATACAGAATCATCATCAGACAGTTCATTTGCCTTCTCAGTTTCTTCAACAGAGGATGTTGACTTGCATAAAGGAAAAACATCATCTGAATCTGCAATATGTCTAACAAAGAAATCATCAATTGCAACATTAACACTTTCCACAATGTTTTTTGTTTTTCTGTTGTAAATACGATAGGCTCTACTATTTACAGAATAACCAAGAAAAATTCCAGGATCACTCCTAGAATCAAATTTTGCTAAATGCTCTCTGTCTTTATAAATGTAGCAAGGGCTGCCAAAAACATGAAAGTGAGCAACATTAGGAGTTTTTTCTTTCCATAATTCATATGGAGTTTTATCTGTTCCAAAACGAAGAAAAACTCGGTTGCTTGTATAACAAGCAGTACTGATTGCTTCAGCCCAAAAAATAGTTTTAATTCCTGCAAAGTGAAGCATAGATCTTGCCATTTCAATTAAAACTCTATTTTTTCTTTCAACAATACCATTTTGTTGAGGGGTTATGGGAGCAGAAAATTCATGTAAAATACCATGTTCATAGCAGAAATTTGAAAAAGCAGTGTTTTTGAATTCTGTACCATTATCAGATCTGATTCGAACAATCCTATAACCAGCATTTCTTTTCTCATTTGAAATTTGTAAGCTAAGACCAAGAAAAGAATCAAAGGTCTCACTTTTATCCTTGAGAAACAGAACCCAAGTAAACCTTGTAAAATCATCAACAACCACAAGTACATAACTTTTACCTCCATAACTTACAGGTTCAGCTGGACCAACCAGATCCATGTGTAACAGTTCCAAGGCATGACTTGAACTAACAGCATTCAAAACTTTATGAGGAGTTTTGGTAAGTTTACCTGACTTGCAACCACTGCACAGTTGCTTTGTTTTACCTGACAGCTTAGGTAGACCTCTTACACAGTAATTTGAAGACAATTTTACCAAGTTCTGAAAGTTAACATGTCCCAAACGTCTGTGCCAAAGAGTAAGAGTTTCCTCAGCTGAAGCACTTAATAGACAAGGAATATCATTAGACTGTTTATCAGCATAGACATGATAACAATTATCAGAAGCTCTAATTCCACTCATAACACAAGTATTGTCAAGATCAAGAACATTACAACTTTTACTGTTGAACCAAACATTATTATGATCATCAGTTAACTGACTGACACTAATTAGATTAGCAGTCAATCCTTCAACATAATACACATTTTTTAACTCAGGAATATTTGGAGTTTTGACAGTACCCTTACCAAGAACTTGAGCCCTTTGGCCATCTCCAAAAGTAACTTTACCAGTAGGAAACTCTTCATCAAAACAAGTAAACCAACTGATATCACCAGTCATATGTCTAGAACAACCACTATCAATATACCAAAGAGTAGGATTTCTAGTGGTTAACGCAGTGAGTGCAACAAGACAGGTACCAACAGTATTATCATTATCCAGATTAAATTCAGAGAATAAACAGACATTATCAGAATGACTTGAATTTGTCGAGCAGAGATTTTGAAATTGGAAAGTCAAATCTTGAATCATTTTCATTTGAGTTTCCATCTGTTTCTGCAAAGTAGCAAACTTATCAGATTCAACAGGAACATGTGATTTTGCAAAAGAGGGACAATTAGGTCTGATATGACCTGAAATACCACAATGATGACAGACTGGGAAAAACTTAGTTTTTTCAGAAGAAATAATTTTTACCAGTGGTGGTGCCACAGACTTATAGTCTTTATCAATTTCTGAACAAGATTTAGTTGACTCTTTTACAAAACAGGTTTCATTTGAAATTTCACCAGAGAAACCAAGACCAGCAGTTCTAAAATGAGATCCTGATTGAAGTAACATCTTCACAGCTTCTGAACTTCCTTCAAACTTAGAGAATTTTCTGTGAGACTCATCTAACTTGATCTGCAAGCTATTCATATTATCAAGATAATTATTTCTGTCAGATTCACAAGACAGCAGATTATTTTTTAAATCAGCAATTTCCTGTTTCAAGAAAAGTTTTTCAGAACCCCAATCAGTTTGATTTAGCTCATCTTGTAAATCCTGCAGAGAGCTTGTAAGCTTGCAATTTTCATCATTCCACAATTTTTTAGATGAATCTAATAAGGCTTCTGACTTTTCAATTTCTACTTCAAGAGTTTTATTAGAAAGTTCAAGCTGTCTCATTTTTAAGTGCATGCCTTCTAAAACATCACATAATTGAGAATATTTATCAAGCAAATCATCATAGTCATTAGTTTGAAAATCACAGTCACCTTCTTCTGAGTCAGAAGAAAAAGAAGCCATGAGAGCCACATTTTTCTCAGTAATGTCTTCCTCATCATCACTCCAGGAGGTTTTTAGAGCATTTTTCTCACGAGAATCCCTGTATTTCTTATTACCACAGTCAGCAGCTAAATGTCCAAAACCACCACAATCATAACATTTAGGCTTAGAGGAACTAGCTTTAATTTCAGATCGATTACCTTTTTGATCAGAGTGAGAAAATTTACCTTTTGACGAAGAACCATTTTGCTCCTTTTTCGAAAAAGAATCAGAAGAATTTCTGGAAGCAGAGTTTTTTTTATTTAAGAATTTTCTGAATTCCTTGGTTAATAAGGCATATTCAGTAGCACCAAAATCCTTTTCAGCTTTATCAGTTTTGATAACAGATTTAAACGCAATATTTTTAGAAACCTTCTTTTCCCTAGAATCTTCCTCCATTAACTCCTGTTCAAAAGCTTTTAGATTACCTATTAATTCTTGTAGGGAATAGGTATCAAGATCATGAGCTTCTGAAATAGCAGTCTTCTTTTCCCTGTAACATCTAGGAAGAGATCTAAGGATTTTCATTACAATATCGTCTTCAGCAATGGCCTTTCTTGGATTTACACTTTTAATAGAACTAGTGATAGAAATCACTCGTTTATAAAAATGGTCAACACTTTCATCGTTTTTCATCTGTAAAGAATCAAACTCATGTAAAAGCAATTGTAACTTGTGTTTTCGGATTTTAGCATTTCCTTCATAAGAAGTTGCTAATGTATCCCAAACCTCTTTTGAAGTTTCACAGTGTTTAATCTGTACTCTTTCATCCTCTGAAAGAGCAATAAAAAGAGCATTCATTGCTTTATTCTCAGCCTCACTATAGGCAATTTCCTCAGGAGTCCATTTCGCAAAAGGAGATTGAATGAAAACATTTTTTTCTTTTTCAACAGTTGGATGAGTCCAACCATGTAAAATACACTGCCAAGCTCTAGAGTCCTGTGCAGAAATAAAGGCTTTCATCATGCCTTTCCAGTCCTCATAACCTTCACCTTTGAAGGCAGGAGGAGTATTTACTGAGGTACGTTCCATCTAATAAAAGTCCAAGGATCTCACTTAAAACAAAAAGTGACTTGCTCTGGTACCAAATGAAATTACTAGATGGAAATAAAAAGAAAGAACAAACACAGAATAAGAAGAACACAAGATTTTAACAATAGTGGAAATCTCACTTGAGATCAAAACCACTACGAGACTGTAAAGTAGTCCACACTAGAAACCGAATCCACTAAAGTTGATCAAGAGTTACAGATATCAAGTTGAGATCAAAAAACATAATCTCATTACAAGCATTAACAAAGCTAACTTGATAATGTAAAGTAAACAGATTGACAGACTAGTGTAGACAGCAGCTCGATTTGATCACCTTTGAAACTTGGCTTCCTACAGTCACAGATCACACAAGTGAGATATGACAAAGGTTGCAATTCAAGAGAAGAAATCAAGAGGTATAAGAGTTCATAAGAACTTCTATTCAATCAAAATATGCTCACAAAAGCAATAAAAAAACAATGCACAGAGCCTGCAATATATATAGGAAACTCCCCCATGAAATACGCCTTAATTGGCTAACCTGATAAGATTTTGATATTTCAAACAAAACAGAAAAAATCTTATCAAGAGGTTAGCAATGTTAATCGAATATATCATATGAAAGTCAAACAAACTCAATTAAATAACTTCCATAAACATAGGAGATCAAAAAGGAATCAGATTCATATTTACAGTAATTTAGGAAATTGCTCAGTACACCCATTTTGGTCTTTCCTAGTAGGACCAGGAAAGACATGGTTGTGTTGAGTTTCAAACAAAAGCTGTTCCAGCTTCTTACAACAAGTTTCACTATCAATCCTTTAGGGTCAATATATCGTTACTGTATTTAAGCCTACACAGCTTAGCAATCAGCCATTCCTGTTTTGGTAATTAAACTAAATACCAGTACTGTATGTCCCGAACGTCTGTTCAATTTTTGAACAACATTATAATGAATGCACATACACATATCAAAACGCTATGACATTTTCAAGAATTTGGCACCACTTGTGATACACTTATCTCTAACATCATCCAAATGTTTATTGCTGCACACATGCAACTCAAGAGCCAAATGTTTGAACACTGACGTCTTTGGAAATCAGAGTCAAATTAAATTTTAAGCTTATTTGAGTTAAAGTTTTATGTTAACAAATGATTTAGTTCATGCATTTACACAACAACCACTATATATGATGACATAAAGTATAAGCTGCATGAAATAACTAAGAAAACACATATAGCTTGCATATAACACTGTATACACGGCTACTTTGGCAACATAATGTAATACAATGAAATAAACATCTTTAGTTTGCACATAACTATGTATACAAGGCTACTATGGCAGCATAATGTAAAACATAGTTGATGCAACAGTTGATGGTACGTTCCCCGTATGCATATCTTAATGAACAGTTAAATCAAGTTTCAAGCATATATTAATAATGAAGATAATGGGTTCAAATGATCCAAAACCTGAATCTTTTTCATTCATATTGTATCATGCATTCTATGATAGCAAAAATATAAAACTGATTATATCAATATAAGACTGAAAAGTTACCAAAATCATAAGTTAGAACTACCACTACAAGGAAAAAAACCTTAGGCGACGAAACTTAAAAAAATTCCTCGCCTAAGATAGCTTAGGAGACGAAAAAAATTTCCTCACCTAAGAAAAAATTTTCGTCGCCTAAGAGATTATTTTCGTGGTCTAAGACAAAAACCTACCGACGAAAAAAAATTCGTCGTCCGTGCATTAACTTAAACCACGAAAAAAAAAAATCGTCGCCTAAGATTTGTACTTAGGAGACGAAAAATGAAAATTCGTCGCCTAAGAATAAAACTTAGACGACGAATTTTTTTTTCGTGGTCTAAGAAATGACAAGCACGATGAATTTTTTTCGTCGGTAGGTTTTTTTCTTAGCCGACGAAACTTAATTTTCGTCGCCTAAGATTCACACTTAGGCGACGAATATATTATTTTCGTCACCTAAGTTTGCATCTTAGGCGAGGAAAATAATATTTTCGTCGCCTAACTAAATATTAGGTCAATAGATTTTTTAAAAAAATTACTTTTACTTAGACCACGAAATAATAATTTTCGTGGTCTAAGTAAAAAACCCTAAACACATTAAAATTAAGCCGCAAATAGATTTAAAAAAATTATTTTTGCTTAGACCACGAAATAATCATTTTCGTCGCCTAAGTGTTTACTTAGGCGAGGAAAAAATTGTTTTCGTCGTCTAAGTATGCATCTTAGGCGAGGAAAGTATTATTTCGTCGCCTAAGTAAACTTATCACACGAAAACCCTATTACGTACCTTTAGATGACCTTGTTTCGTCGACTCTTCCAAACATTAAACTCTCATATAGATGAGACGTAACTATCCATGTAAAAATTTAGGAACTTTTATCTTCCGATACTATGGCTCCCTATAGAGAGAGAGATGAGTTTAAATAAGGTTGACCGCATCGATCGGGGCTCTAATTTTATCGGATTTAAGTGATTTTTTTTACCATCATCATATTTTCATAAAACTTATCACACGAAAACGCTATTACGTACCTTTAGATGACCTTGTTTCGTCGGCTCTTCCAAACATGAAACTCTCAAATAGTTTGGAGAGTTGTAGATTTGGCATTTGGTGTCCGATTGACGATTGTAATACATTTTCGGAAAGAAAACGACGCCAGGAGTCAAACACGTAGCTTCGTCACAACGTGTGGGCTTTTTCGGGCTTTCGAGTTCGTTTAGGCCTTCAAAACGGCAGTTTTATATGTTTTAAATAAGGTTGACCGCATCGATCGGGGCTCTAACTTTGTCGGATTTAAGTGATTTTTTTACCACAACCGTATTTCATCATAACGATCAAATGTTATTCACAGTGTTTTTCAAAATTTTACTTTTTTTATATAGTTGCTTCGAAAAGTTGTACACTTGAGTATAATCTTATAATCAAGTTATACCGTATTAGTAAGCATGTTGTCGTTATAATGGCTAAATTCACAAAATGAAAATTTTGACCGTCTGATGTGATCGTTATAGTTAAATATGAGTAGAGTATAAAAATCAGCTCGTTTCGTAAACGTTCGACGCTCGATCGAAACAGTCAACCATATTTTCATAAAACTTATCACACGAAAACCCTATTACGTACCTTTAGATGACTTTGTTTCGTCGACTCTTCCAAACATTAAATTCTCAAATAGATGAGACGTAATCAGCCATGTAAAAATTTGGTAACTTTTACCTCCCGATACTATGGTTCCCCATTGAGAGAAATAAGTTTAAATAAGGTTGACCGCGTCGATCGGGGCTCTAACTTTGTCGGATTTAAGTGATTTTTTTACCATAACCGTATTTCATCATAACGATCAAATGTTATTTCACAGTGTTTTTCAAAATTTTACTTCTTTTATATAGTTGTTTGCAAAAGTTTTAACACATTTTAATTAAGCAGCCAATAGATTTTAAAAAAAATAATAATAAACTTAGGTGACGAAATATACATATTCGTGGCCTAAGTTTCTACTTAGACGACGAAATAACTAGTTTCGTCGTCTAAGTAATAACTTAGGCCACGAAATTTAATTTTCGTCGTTTAAGTAAAGTTATATTTTTTTTTCATTTAATAAATATAAATTTACTTAGATGACGAAAATTATATTTTCGTGGCCTAAGATTTTACTTAGACGACGAAATACCTAGTTTCGTCTTCTAAGTAATAACTTAGGCCACGAAAATCTAATTTGCGTCGTCTAAGTAAATTTATATTTTTTTTCATTTAATAAATTGGCGGCCTAATTTTCAAATTTTGCGCCAATAAATTGGGAAAAATTCGAAATTATCTTAGGAGGCGAAATTTGGATATTCGTCGTCTAGGTTGTTATCTTAGGAGACGAAAGTGGAAGTTTCGTCGCCTAAGTTAATTGAATATAATCGATCTGCAATCCCTTAAACACTTTAGTTCAGTCGATCTCCCCAATTCATCTTTGGTTCCTCACTGGCCGCTCCCTCCTCCGCCTTGTGGCCCCCGCCCCAACCTCCCCAATTCATCTTTGGTTTACTCTCCCTGACCATCAGAACAAACCCAGACCCAAAAGTCGGGCCGAGGTCGTGTTCTGCGCGCGACGAAGCTCTGCTCCTTTCTCCGTCGTCCGGCCGTCTCTTGGCGTGGAAGTGGTGGTCACAGCTTCGTATCGGCATCGTGGTCATCACTATAGCTTTGGTTTTCAGAGACAAGCTCTAGAGAGGGAGAGAAGAAGGAGCAAAAAGGGGGCGACTTTTCCGTTCGGGTTTCCGATTCCGATCAAGTCAAGGTGTGTCACCGGCATTGGGAGCTTCGTCTCGACTTCAGGAACCTCTCCATGGTATTTGTTTGCCCAGACCAACAGCCTAGAAGGGGATTCGATTAATTGAATCTCTGTGATTTTTGGTGATTCTCTGTTCTTGTCTGGCGACTTATGAATTCAATTCAGGTATTAGACTTAATTCTCTTATCGAGCTCTAGATGTTGATATGCTTGGTTTTGATTTTGGTTGGGAATTGAAGAATTGAAGTTATGGGTTTACTGCTCAGCTTGTGTTTCCTGTTCTTGGAGAGATTTTGATTTCATTGTTATTTGCTGGTGAAGTAGTAATGTTGGAGTGTGAGAATGGTGTTGATATATTTGGATTCCTGTTTTCGTCGGTATTAGCAACAGTTGGACTTATGGAGTTGTTGTATACTGATTTTGGTTCTTGGAAATTAGAATTGCATGATATGAACTGTTATATTCCTCCTGTATGTTTATATTTCGTCCCCATTGATAGATAGCTTATACAAATGGAGAAGAACAAGTCATGGACCACGTTACTGAGCGTTCGATTATGTTGAGAAGAGATTCATCAATTGTGGAAAGGTGGTGTCATCAGTTCTTTGAAATTCAACTCTTATACTGTTTGCAGTTTGTTTGTGCCAAATGTTTATTCAAATGTCATTTTGTTTTTCAGATTGGAGGAGGCTCTAAGTGATCTCAGTCATGAAAGAGTTAGGTGTAAATCTCTTAAAACTGAAGTAAGTGCACAGTTTGTTGGTTTGGTTGGGATAACCTTTGCTGCACGATATACTTTGATGAATGCTAAAGCGAGCTACACAAGTGAATATCCTTGCAAATATTCTGCATGTTCAAACACTATTATTGCTTGACTGTATTTTAATTTGCGTCTTAGAATTTTACAGCTGTGTGTGGCCTATGCTGGCTTGGGTCGTAATGCTTGACCACTACTGCAAATCAGTCAAGTCCATCAAAATTAAGGACTTATAAGTTAATAGTACATAGCAATTGATGGAATGGGAGTATATATTTGTCATAGCAAAGAATATGTTTCATTGATATTCGGTTGCAGTTAGTATTTTGACTTCTAAATTTTACTAATATGTTTTTTTCTTTTCCTTTTGAATCAGATTGAGAAGGCAAATGAGAGAATAGCAGAGTTGGAAAAAGAACAAGAAGCACTAATTCAGGTACTAGTGGAAGAAAAGACTGAAAGAGAACATGAGGAAGAACATGATTTTGTGATTTTTTATACATGTCTTGTATTAACTTCAAATAATCTGATGATGTAAGTATTTGATTTGTATTAATAAATTTTGTCTCAATTTATTAATTAATATTTTGTCTCAATTTCGGTTTTTTTTTAATATAAATTCTTACTTAGGCGACGAAACTATCATTTTCCTCGCCTAAGTGATTTTCTTAGACGACGAATATATTATTTTCGTCGCCTAAGTAAATAACTTAGGCGACGAAACCATCATTTTCCTCGCCTAAGTAAATAACTTAGTCGACGAATATATTATTTTCGTCACCTAAGTAAATAACTTAGGCGACGAATATATTATTTTCGTCGCCTAAGTTATTTACTTAAGCGACGAAAATAATATATTCGTCGACTAAGTTATTTACTTAGGCGAGGAAAATGATAGTTTCGTCGCCTAAGTTATTTACTTAGGCGACGAAAATAATATATTCGTCGCCTAAGTAAGTCCATAGCCGACGAAAAACATCGTCCTCTAAGAATTTTTTTCGTCACCAATTTCTCTTAGACGACGAATTTTATTCGTCGTCTAAGTACTTTCTTAGGCGACGAAATTTATAATTTTCGTCGTCTACTTTCTTAGGCAACAAACTTTAGACGACGAAACTTAGGTGACGAAATTTTCGTCTCCTAAGTACTTAGGAGACGAAAATTACTCTTAGGTGACGAAAATTTTTCGTCGCCTAAGATTTCCATTGTTGTAGTGTACCATAAATATAAATTTACTCCCACTGTTCTCTTACCTTCTCTAATTAGAATCAAGCAGTAAAAGAATCCTATGGAAATAATGAAACTTTCATAAAATATACTAATCTCAGATTTGAAGAGAACTACAATTTCAAACAGTCAAGTTCAAGTTTATAAAGAAAATAACTAGAATGATAAAAACACACACATGTATATTTCCCCCTGTTTTTATTATTCTTTTAATGAGAAAACTGATGACATACAGGGAAGAGTAATACAAATCATACTCGAATGACATAATTTTTTTTTGCAATAAACATATTTTAGATAGAACTTGAAATATAAACAGTAACAAGTATCTAAAAGTTACCAATACATACTGCAACATAAATAAAGTTTCAAGGAATTAAACAAAACCTTAATCAATGAAAATTTGTGAAACTAAAACATTGGAGTCTACTGTATGTTCTACTATATGCTCTTTACTAGTAACTCAAAGTAGAATAGAAACCAAAAGAAAAGAGTAACATATCATAGATCAAATAAAACAGTTCAATGTCACCTTTCACCTTCTTAAAACTTGATTCATTTAACAGTTCAAATTAATCTGAATTATGCTTAGTGGAAAGAGTTTTGATGATGGAATGAAGTTTATCAGTATATATTCTAGTGTCTCATAATACCAGAATAATTGAATAATTTCCTAAACCAAATGAAATTCATAATTCAATGTCATTTAACTGAACTTGTATGTATATATATATATATATATATATATATATATATATATATATATGTATAAAATGAACTCTCAATTTTCAAGACCTGATATCCTTTGTGGAGTACTCATCTTTAATAGTTCTGAATGTCCATTCAACTAATATACACAAGATTAAGAAACCAAATGTTTGATGAAAATTTCTTTGGAAATTGTACTCAAATTGAATTTTAAGTTTCATAACCTCATGCATCCTGATGAAACTGAAAACAGTCTTATGCTATATAATTGTCAGTTCGACAACACTTTATTATGCAAATATAACTGATTTCATACTAAATATTTCATCAACATATAGATCTTATGTAATGTTCATTCATGGGGCTACTGTGGCAGCACACAACATGATGAATTTCACAAGGGATCATTAGTCAGTAACTGAAACAAGCTTATATAACATTCAGAATTTCTCTCATATCAATGATTGTCTATCAGACATGACTCATTTATAAATACCGTATGCGGACTATAACTAAATTCCCAGATATCATTTCAAGACAAATTCGTTTAGGTAGCAGGATCATGTAAAAGATCTAAACATAGACATGGACTGAGATGAATAAGATGTAATCTTCATATATCATGCCCTTTTGGAATCAAAAGTGTAATAGGAGTCTACCTCTGCCAAAAACAAATATATCAGTAAAATTTTCTCTAACTGACTCTGAACTTTGGAAAATCATAACTAATTCCAGAAAATCTCGTTTTAGGTGATTCCAATTTCAGATGACTCTTTAAGATGTCTTCTATAATTCTTAAGAAGGAAGCAACCTCAAAATTCCAGTAGATCTGTACAGTATTGCAGAAGTAAGTGACTGACTCGAAAATTCCAGAAACACTGAAAATGGTTAAGATCCTTTTCTTTGGCCAAAACATTTTAATCACTCAATTTGCCAACCAAGAAAAGTTCTGTGATTCCTAAGAAATATTCAAAGGCTGAAGCAGGGTTTGAAAACATATCAATCAAACAAGTGAATAATCTTATGTCCCCACAATGCAATGCAAATATGTCATGTATAAAAAGCATAACCATGTCTGGCTCTTGTTGCTTATAGTGAAGTTAACATGAATATAGACACAAAACTATATATATCCAAATGTATATATAAACATAGATATTTCTGCGCAAAGAACAACTAGGCAGTTTAAGTATTTGCAATCTCATGATTCCAGAAGGGAAATAAAACAACTACGATATAAATCAGTTTTTCAATCTAGATGCACAATACTTGCAGTTAAACAATTGTGAGTTTAAAACCAGATTAATCAATGGTATAGAGAAACTCACAATACCGATTGCCTCCACCCATAGACTCAACTTCATGTCTATGATTTCTTATGCAACTCTTCAAAGTTCATTATCGTTTAACAATGATTTCTCTATTCATCAATTATAGTCCCAAGTTATCTTCAACACATATATACTAATGAAACAATCCCCACATAATTAATAGATCAGAAGAAAAAACTTCTCATAACAGTAAGGGAAGATTCCATCTCCACCTTTAGATAAATCGAATTGAAGATTCCAATCACATAGAAGATCAATTCCATGCCCAGTTAGATAGTGAAAAATAAAAAACATACCTGGAGAGGAAATACAAGCTATAGAGGATGGAGATGTAGGAGATGCACAATACGGAATCTTTGCCCATTCTAATTCCAAATTGCAGCCACCACACAATGATTCAATTCATTGTATATACCATGGTAGGACTATCTGATGCAACTCGGCAATCATCATTACTATAAATGCAACTCGGCATACACATGTGGGAGTGTTTCGAGTTTCCGTCTCAAACGACCTTGATGGCAAGCCGATTCTCTCTGCCCAAGTTGAGGCTGCATAATTATTTTCCTTTGAGAAATCAAAACATATCAAACTAGCTTTCGCCTTGTGCATCTATAGCCTTTTTATCATCGATCAAATCGATCGGAAGTATAAGGGAGTTTCCGATCAACGACATGATTGGATTTTGGATAGATAATCATGTAGATAACTGTATGCGGATTAAAAGGATAAAATTCCCAGATCGTTTCAAACAAAACTTGTTTGAGTATCAGTAAACATGTAACCTATCTGAAGATAGTGGGCTCTGATACCAATTGTTAGACTTCTGTACCAAAATGAGTTATGTAAACTATTCAGAATAAGCACATGTATATATAATTACTGATATAATTTATTATCTGACCATTGTTCTTCTCTTAGATTCACCATTTATCTCTCGGTTTGCGATGAGACAAGAATAAAGAAGAGAGTTGGTGTTCTAACAGAGATCAATGAAGGTAATTCACTTTATATAAGAGTAACAGTTAAGACAGTTCCTTCCATCAAACAATTGTCTTATAAGGTACTTATCTTATCTGATGTATTACTCTAAAATAATCATACCTATTTGAATTAGAATTCAAAACAAATTGCATTAATAAAACTATTTTCGATTACAAGCTTTATTCAATACACTGATGTTTTACATTGAACTCTAAAACTCCACACAATATCAACTTGCATTAAAATGTTGATGTCTAGTTCCATAAAGTCTTACATGCTTAAGCCCAAAAATTGATTAATTATATAATGTAGATTTATTGACTTTGAATGACATTTTACTGTTTTGAATTGTAGTACCAGGTTCCGAGACAAGATCATACACCGCGTGCTACATTTGGTTTTGCACCCTTGCCACCAGGGAGTTATGATGATATTGTTACATCATGGAATTATGATGATATTGATAGTGAGCAAGGAAATGATGGTGATAGTGATCAAGAATGAGCTCGTTGCTCAAGAGTGATAGATATAGAAAATGTACTGATGGTTTAGCTTTCGGTGCATGGTATTACCCATTGTTTATGATACTGAGGAGCGAGCAAACAGTTTATTCTTCATCTCTTTAGTTGTTGTTTGCTTCAGTTTGAGCCTTTGGCTTTCACAAATTTGTTCAACAGATGACCAATTGTGTGCTTTATAGGTGTTTTTTTCTGGATGCCCGATTGCAGGAGCAAGTTTCATGAGGGTTCTTTGATCAAGCGGGGATGTTGGTCAACATCACCATTATGATTGTAATGGTAGCAGCTGCCTTGATATGCATTTTCTTTCTTTGTTTCTCTGACAATAATATTTTGTTTGATATCTTTGTTGGGATTTATGAATTATGCAAGAAACTTATGTGCCAGCGAAACCTATTAATACTATCTTGTATAGTTGGGTTCTGGAATGGAACTTGTTGACTAGCTTGTAAATTACGCTTTATGATGGAATGTGTTTATATATATTATTCTAGGTTAACTAGTACAAATTCATGACTCGTCATATTGACATTATCACCTAATGCTGTACACAAGCTCTGGAAATGGCTAAGAAATGATTGAACCGCGATAGTGAAGGTCTTGTGATTCACAAAGAGTTTTGTCTCTTGTAGACAAACCCTGAAGATGCTGTTCCATGCTTTGCACTTTAAAAGAACGGCTCTTGTGTCAGCTTCGCGGGGAAGGGGGGGGAGAATATCCCTGTTCAATATGATGGCAGTTAAGGTATGACAGTTTCCCAATCTATTTCTCACCCGTCATGTCATGTGTGCTGGTTGGTGGGTTATGATACTATATTGAAGTCATGTATGACTGTAAATGCTATGTATTAGAGAAAACTGACTTGCCCCTCCCACCTCCGGGTGGGATGCGCACTTTGGGGCCGGTAATAGAATCACTCTCACTTGAAATTTTTAATACTCTATTTGCTTGTAGTTGGATGTAGCTCGAAACCATCATATTTGCTTCTGGTAATTGTTATGTTTCCTGACTTTCCTCTACTGTAGTGGAGGACAATAAAGGATGACAATATTATGTATGTCTATGTTTTAATCATGTTACATTATCTGGTTTGCACGTATCTGGCACCCTCAGCTGCCACGTATCTGGCATCATCCCAAGATAATAATATCATCTTGATAGGCATGGAAGACTCTTCCATCCAAATTTACAAATGTTCTGGGTTGATGAGGTATTTATTAATTGATCTAAAGATTTGTTACTTGGTTATGATAGCTGCAACATGGAATTAACCTCTCCTTTTACAGGTTAAACTAAGCAAAAAAGTCATCACAAAAGAATAACGAGCCTGGCCTTCTGACATGTTCGTAACTTGCTTGTGCCCCTGGGAGCTGATTAACAGGTATTTATGTAGACTGTTTGGGTGTGTATTTCCGTTTGTTACTGCTACGGTGAGATGATAAGCTTTTATAACAAGAAGCCACACCAAAAGGATTAAAGATTGTTTCCAAATAGTTTTTAGGTCTGCTAACAAATTATGAGGCATTTTACATACCATTTAAACCATTTCATAACATTAACAGCCTGAAATCGTTTTTATAGAACGCATCTCGCCTGGATGTGAGCTTGTGCCTATCCGGCCTTTGTCCCGTAGCTCAGCCAAAGTCTGTTGCTATCGGTTCTCTTGCTTTTAATTTCTTCACTAATGTTACTATCTCGCTTAAGCAAGGAAAGCATGATTAGCTTCACTAGCTTTTGGAAGTCATCAAAGCCTTTAGTTCTGTTCTCTGCAGTTGTGTATTTGAAACACAGATGGATGGAGAAGGCAAGCTAATAAATTCCTTCAGATTCCAAGTAGGTGAGCCGCTGCCCCTCTTGCTGATACTTGGGTTCAGTTCCACTTCGATCAGATACACATGCTAGCAGTTAATGAAGCGCAGATAGCCATTTTTCGAAGCACCAAAATTCGAATGCCTCAAGCAGGTGAATTCCTCTCTTTTTGATCCCCCCAGTAATAATATGTTGGTGTGTTGTATTAGATTTTTCATTTTTGGGATATTCCCCCACCAGTGATATTCATGAATGGTGTTTTTTACATATGCAGATGGTGGTTCAATAACACATGCTGCTTATTCATGTGATAGCCAGTTAATTTATGTTAGCTTTGAAGATGGAAGTGTGGGGGTTCTCGCTGCTACAAGCCTACAACCCTTAGGCTGAGATGCCGAATATTACCAGCTGCTTATTTACCTCCGAATCCAAGGTAATGCCTTCTTCTCAGTATGATAGCATTGTTGATATTCTTTTTTCAACTTACTTCCTTCTCTGATAGGATACTTGTGTGAACGACATATCTAACAACATAGTTTTAACAGCTCAAGAGTGTATCCTTTTGTTGCTGTGGCACATCCAATGGATCCCAATCAGTTTGCACCTCCCCTCCAACTGAAAATGTTGCTGGGCCTAGCATCACTTCTGGAGCTGGAGCTGGAGCTGGAGCTAGAGCAGCAGGTTTGGATCAACCTCAAAGGTGACAAATCCATGTGCATCGCATCCCTTCACCAACAGACTTAGAGTGTCCATCCGTGTGCACATTCCTGGTCTCACTGTCTTTTTCTTTTTTTTGTGGGGAAGCTGCGGATATAGGAATCTATAGTTTTATAACATGCATAGGAGTAATTATGTAAGTAGCAAGTTGAAATTGCTTTCATCCTTGATATCATGAGAGGCATGTAAATCATGGGGTTGCAAGCCCCTCAATTATTTTCTGCCTTTGTAGCTCGTCGGCTGCAAGGGTGCTAAGTTATTAACTATCAGTAGACAGTAGCTCTAAATAAATAATATATACATATATCGAAGTAGTAGCGTCTTTTTATCCAAGATATATCGGGTTGTGTCACTTATTTATGATGGACGTCACTTCAATCACATGTTCATCCTGCTACCTGCTGTTGGAGGCTGCCAGGCAACTTCTTTTCTCAAATTGTTAAAATACTTTTTAAGACCCTATAATAAAACCTTAAATCTGAACGATTGTTCTTGGGTTGGTTCTAATCCAACTCTCGTTTAGTATTTTGAGGGGGGTTTAATAAAATTTGTTTTGCTAAACAGATGATGGAAGACTACAGTATTTCTTTCTAATTCTCGGTTTCATTTAGTTGTATAGCAATTGAGGTATTTAATATTACCAATTTCTATCTAAGGCTCTGAAATCAAAGATAATTTATATACATACATACATTTCGTGATACCGTCCTACATATTATTGTCTCATAAACAAACTTTCATTTATCTGGACCACCGTCTTCTCCTGCCCGTCGAAGACTTAGGCCTCCACAACACTTCCACTACCTGCAAATAAAAAAAAAGACCAAAAGAACAGTAAAAGTTACTGATACTTATATCCTACATAAATATCTCAAAAAATGAAAAATTATGGGTTTACTACTGGAAGTGGAATCGAATTGGATGGGGAGGGAGAGAGAGAGAGAGAGAGAGAGGTGTCTTACATATGGATATATACCGTCTTCACAATCTACGGCTGTAAGCAATTGCAATACTTCCTTCAAGTCATCCCAGGAATTGATTCTGAGAAACTCATCACGCTTCGCTGAGATCAATTACTGTGCGGGAAATGTAAGAAAAAACTGGTAGTTTCTAATATATTTTGATGACCCAATCATCTGCTATCCGGACATTAGGCTTGCGAATCGTTAACACCGTTGGTCCTTGCCTTGAATGAAGGAGAAGCGGCCCCCGTTCAATTTCAGTCTTTTGATTTGCCGGTTCAATTACAACATTCTTGTTCCCAGTAGACAGTCCTTGCAGAATAATCCTCTCAATAACACATTCTGAAGAAAATTGGGTTTGTCCAGGTGCTAAATTAAATGATGTAAGCTTCCCATCTGCGAATACAAAGCGACGATGGATATAGGATCCTTCCTGAAACTCGAAGCTTTTCCCATCATCCACATAGAGTTCACCTTCAGCTGCTTGTGAACTGTTCAGTGCTATCACCTACGATAGGCAAAAATAAAATTACAACCACACATTTAACCTGACAATGTCGTTTCATACTACACAGACAATATTCAAATCTTGAATTTCAGCAAAGGATAAAGTGGCTTCAGCCTCAGAGAACAGATGACTATTTCTAGAATCAACAATCTTCTTGTGATTCCTGCACAAGAAAATTCTTGATTCTTGTTCACTGCACCATAATTCTTACACAATACGGCGCTGAGAAAACTGCTAACACTAGGAAGATGTTGTTATTGGTTATATGAAAATGGATATACCTATTATCAGTGGAATTGCATTCTTTAAGGATATATAAATGTAATGAGCCCAAGTGGCCAAGTCATCATGTCTAGTTAAACAGAACACTCATTAACAAAAATCTACCCCTAACTAAAATATTGTTGCCAAAATTTTGCTAAATTTCTAAACTCGTGCAATGCAAGACCCTATGTCTATATGTCAAATGTGGATAGACCCTTCATCATGGAAATGCAATTTCAAGGCTGTTTAGATATGCAATGAGCCAATGTGGCTTAGTCACTTATCCAAATTACAGCCGAAAGCTATTAGGATTGACAATCCCAAACTAAGAAGTTTTGCGCTCTCAAATTTCTAGCTAAATTAGTACGCTGATATATTACAACAGAGGACATAAAATTTGGCTTCTAATTCTCTTATAATTCCATACAGCAATCACTGATCCAGTTTGGATAACCATGGTCTAAGTTTGCAAATAAGACGAGTTCGCCAAAGCTTACATATGGCGGTTAATTTCAGTAGAAAACCTTTCTTCTTTGACAAGTAATCATGATGGATGAGAACTTTATCAGGCATACTTGCGATAGGTTTGTAAATAAACAATCACTTATCAGAGCAATCTCAAAGCTAATGTGTATGAAACACAGAGATTTGAAAGTAATTACACCAAAGATTTTGAAGTGTAGTTTATAAATTCTATGAATGTTCAAACTGACTTATCTATAATGATGAAACTTCACTGAGCTTTAATTTAAAGGCATACCAGAGTGTATGGATCGTTCACCATCTGGGTGGAACTCCGACGAAATCGGTCTTTCCTTGGTATGATAGTCCCAGCCCTCTGGAAAGCAGGAATACCCTCGTCACTAATACCCAGCTTATGGGTCTTACCTCCCTTGTAAGCTGCTCCCGTTTTCACATCATACCATAATTCTTTCCCAGGCAAATAAACTGAAGCATGTTTTGCATGCTGGTACAAAAGAGAAAATCGAAAGTATCAGCAACAAATGACAGAAGAATAGGAAAAAGGAAACAAAACATTAAAAATCTAAATTATTAGGCTATAATATTACCTCTTCATATATCCCCTGTACCAAAAGACTGTTTCCAATCATGAGAGCCTCATCATTTGTGAAAGTAGCCTCCTCGGATG
This sequence comes from Potentilla sterilis, assembly GCA_963682095.1. Lineage (NCBI taxonomy): Eukaryota > Viridiplantae > Streptophyta > Magnoliopsida > Rosales > Rosaceae > Potentilla > Potentilla sterilis. The sequence goes on from OY821764.1 coordinate 25,098,387, forward strand.
GAAACTCCATCCACAATGGACGAGCTACTGGAACACCACTGGTGTTTGCCTCTCTGAACAATGTGTAAAAGTATGGAAGCAACATATAACGCATGTGTATAGCCTCCCTTATATGTTCCGTATTTTTATCTCTGCAACAAGACATGGTAAAGAATGATGAATAATTAGAAGACAAGTGAAAAACAAAAAAGTTAATGATATTGATTCCTTGAGGTGATAATATGAGTTTTGTTAATCTGATCATTTGAAAATTTCATACTTTCTCAAGTTTTAATCATCAAAGGAGAGCATGTCACATCTCCATGTTTTTTGTTCTTCATGCTCTTTTTTTCAATGTTTTTAACAAACAGCTATTTCATGGTTAAGATTTCTATTATATAATCCAAGCTATGCAAATATCAGCTCTTCAAACATCAAAATTAACTTTTTACTCAAAATGATATGAAGCGATATGACCATGTAAGTTAGATAGACCACAGTGAAAACCATTTGCATTCCAACTAGCAGGTTTTGATAATACTGCATCACTATCACAGTACCTACTCTTAATTTTAAACTCACATAACCATCTCAGAATACCTGCCAAAAGTGCTAACATATATATTCACTTTTCAAGAAAAAATGAAATCAAAATAAGTTGGAACCCTAGTGGAATTTTCTTTATGTATTAATAATAAACATTCACTTATGGTACCATTTGTAATAGGCATAAAGCTAGGATGATACCAGTTGAATATGGCCATAAAAAAAAGGATTTATATTTAAATCCATCTCATCTACTTGGCAAAGATATCAATTTTGAAAACTGTATGGTGCAAATCAAAACTTGAAATTGAAGCTAAACAGTGTGTTCATCTATAATAATTAATGTTGGTGTATTAAGAGAAGTTCTAAATTAAAGGAGATTACAACTGCAGATATGTGGCAGCAATGAACTAGATAGCAAACATACTCAAATAGTAGAGGAAATCCTACCCAAACAACCATGGTTCTCGTCTTTTGGTGTCGTGATGAGCATGACCTCTAAAGAAAGGATAGTATGCTCCTAACTGAAACCAACGAACTAATAACTCAGGTTCTGGATTGCCAAAATACCCACCCACATCAGCACCTGTTACAAACATTACAACTATTAGTACCAATTGAAAGAGAAACTTCGCATCATGACGAGAGATATTTCTTCTTACCAGAGAATGATATCCCAGTAAGACCAAGAGTCAAAACCATTGGAACCGAAACCCTAAGGTGTTCCCATTCAGCTGTATTATCTCCTGTCCATACTGCTCCATACCTCTGACTTCCAGCAAATACTGCTCGTGATAATACAAACGGCCTATCCTTTCCAGCACCTCGGTTAACAAGGCCATCTGCTGTAGCCATGTGAAAATAGTAACCATAGGCGTTATGTACCTCTCGATGTTCTGCATCTCCTCGATGTACAGCGTCTCTAGGCATTGTGACCTGGTTATGGGAAATATTCAGAGGACATTGAGATGTAAAGATAGTATGCAACAATAAAAGAAAACATAAGTAAAAAGGAAATCAAAAGGCACACACTCAGCTATCAATCCCATCATCATCTTTTTAAACAATCAGCATCAGAAAAATGCAGCACAAGCACAAACTGAAAACTTCCCCTATTCTGTAAGGTTGAATGCCTTTTCAATGGCTGCATTTCACAAAAAATTCAAACAGGGACAAAAGTCCAGCAGTTTATACACCCTGAATAAAGATAAATTAGAAGTAAATTATTAGATTACCGAATCTATATTGTCATGCCAAGGAAAGTGTGGCATTTAGGTTGTGTAACAGTTTTACTCGAAAACTGTTGGCTTGACACCAAGCATTTAGGTCACCCAGCGTGCATTTAGTAGAGTATGATAGGCTGCTTCAGACTAATTGACCAAAGATGATTGAAGGTTGCTTATTGAGAATACAGTGACCAGTTCCTGACAGCTAAAGGCTATCTTGATTCACTACAATGCAAAATAGCCCATCACTAAATAGTAAGTCTTCCACCAGTTCAACCCAACATTAGCAGATACTAGAATAATAAGCATAGCGAACATAAAATTAACTTGCAGACTTGGTGCTCATCACCATTTTTCTGTTGCAAGTTGTGGAGCTAGACTGCTAGAGTTGCATATAAGTGAGAAAGCTAGATTACAGATAGGTAGTGGCAAGACACGATATCGGTTGGAAGAACATTACATGGGCTAGCTCTATTAAAAAAAACAAAAAACTAAACCCAAGACCATGAGTTCTATATCCAGAATCCATGATTTATGTCTATGCCTACAATACACAAAAACGGAAAAGAGAATAATTATATTCTTTCTGCAAGTTAAATCCCTCTTTCCACTTTGAAATTATTTTAAATAGATTAGCTCAAGGTAAGGAGCATCAATCTTCTCTTTACAGTAGACTATTGCTTGGAGCTAAATGTCCTTTGATTGACTCATTCAATCAAGTGTCCGCCCTACATACACAACTATTTGCACAAGTCCAGCTGTCACTATCCATAGAGATTATGGAAGAGTATAAACCCTCTCTGGGTAAATGATGCTGGATGGAGGTGTATTCCTTTGGTTAACTCGACCACACATACCCACACTCAATACACTTGAGTGGTTCAAGCGGAATATACTTAGCTTGACACAATACACAGAGAATAAGCTCTTTTAGCCTTCCACGTGATCCCGTATGATATTACTAAATTTTGTCACAGGATTAAGCGTTTATGACACCCAGCTCTCCATATTATTCGGTTAACTCGTTCACTATCTTGGCATTCCACATCCAGTAAATATAAAAGAAAATCCTATATCTGCTTATATCATCCTTCATAGTGGGAGAGGATCAGCAGGTTGTATGATGTTATGTTAGACGAACAGTCAATCTGTGTTTTTGGATAAAATCCTCCGGCCAACTAAATGATTGAAAACACTCGGTAGTCAATAGAGATAAGAGACGGGAAAAAAAAAAGATCAATCTCTCTTCTTCAACAGAAAAGAGAAAACAATGTTCTGACGTTTGTAAGAATGGACTCTAGGGCATACTGGTGTTTCCTTGGATTTTCTTCCCACCAGCAACAATTCATGGGAAGGTTCTTTGTCTTTCAATATTTCAGTAGAGGATACATTTGAGTAAAAGAAAGATTGCACATCAAGTGTCTATATTGAAGGCATTGATCTTCCCATCAGCAACAAGTCATGGGAAGGTTCTTTGGCTTTCAATATTGCAGCAGAGGGGATACATTTGAGTTAAAAGATTGCAGATCAAGTGTCTATAGCAAGAGTTGCAAGAAAAGTTCCATGAAGATATCAGAAACCGTCTTTTCCTATTGGCCTAGATATCAACACTACAATATGTAATTTAGCTGACAAGAACAGGAGATCTGAGGCAGGACAAACAGAAGAACTGTTGAACTAGACCTAAAGATTCCAATCTTATTCTACATCAAGATCCTGGACTCCATGATCGTTCAATTCCTCCAAAACCCAAATCTTAAGGCTACAGAAAGGCTGGAAGAAAGAGCACTCATTTTGGCAAATATCAAAAGTTATCTATATATACAGTTCATATTCACCAAAGCTCAAATCTTATTCTAAATAGTTCATACTAGAACAACTAATCTACTAAATTCTTAGGCCAAAAATTTAGGCTAGTAGTGGCAGAGATACCCTACCCTTTTCTCTACAAGGATATTCTGAAATCTCAGTCTCAGACTTTTCATGATGCTACTGCAAGAAAAACTAAAAAAAGCAAAAGACAAGAACAAAACAAAGACCAAAAAATAAATAGCTGAAATTATTATATGTGTCTGTACATTATTATGACCGCCCACATTTTCCTAATCATATGTAATAGATGATACATGTGCATGCAAACAAATGACATAAGATGTATATACAACCCAGGCTTGACTCAGTGTTCTCATTCAATGCGAAAATACATAATAAGTATTCAAAAGCTCATCAACCAACTTGCAACATTACAATATTTGATTTATTATCAAGGTAAAAAGATAACTTGTTTGGCTCAAGTTTTTTTTCTTCTTAAATTAGCTGAAGTGTATGCCTATTTAAGAAAGCAAAATAAATTCTGCTGCCAACAAAAGAAAGCCAGATAAGTGATTTGGTAACATACCTCGGGACCATTGAAGACGGAAGGCTCATTCATATCATTCCAGATGTACAAGGAAGGAGTTGAACCAACATAATTTTGAGGAGAGAACTTTGTAGCCCACCAGGACCTAACCTCAGGCCTCAACATATCCAAATATGACGACGAACCAGGCCAGCACCAGCCATCATAATCGTTCCCATTGGCATCCTTAACATAATAGCCTTTTTCTGTGGCTTCCTTGTGCACAAAGTAGGAGTCATCTCGCTTAATATGAGGATCGACAATAGTAACCATATGTCTACCCTTAGCAGCCAACTTGTTCTGCATTTCCTCCGGGTGCGGGAAAAGCATCCTATCCCATGTCAAATACCTCTTCCCATCCGTGTGCTCAATATCAAGCCACAAAACATCATACGGAATATCATACTCATCAAACTTCGCATCAACTTGCTCCACATCCTCCTCATCCCTATAATTCCACCTACATTGGTGATACGCCACTGCAAACAGTTGCGGCATCGCTGGTGTACCAGTAACACTCCCATACTGCCGCGCCACATCCTTCGGCCCGGGCCCCACAAAGAAGAAAGTATCCACAACACCAGCCTCACTCATCCAAAAAGTGTCGATCCTCCCCTGCGACAAGGGGAGAGCAATGCCGGCCTCGGCGTCCCACCCCTGGGCGAGAACATCAATCTGCATTTCGGCAGCATTCAGCCAAAAGAACCCGGAGGTCCCTCTAGCCTTGCCGTGGGAGATCATAAAAGGAATTGAGCCGTACAGCCCGAAAGGCGAGTCGTGTACATACTCAAACACATCCAAGTTAAACAACCTATAAGGCTCAGATTCCTCAACTCCAGGGCCTCTAGTAGGCTTCAATGCAAAGCTAGTAGCACGCTCGGGGATGCCATACACATGATCAGCCCCGAAAAACGACACGTCGAAACTAATGGACTGAGGGCCGTACGGCCTTTTATCAGTATGACTTCTAAACCTCTCCTCCCAATCCTCACCTTCTCTCTTCTTCTCTCTCGTTTGCTCAAAATCAAACAAGCCATTCGAATTAATTGAAATTACACGATTACCCTTCTTTTCACGAACGTAAACCTCGAACGGATCGTGGCGCAGAACGGCTTCATAGCCGTCGGATAAGAACACGATCGACGACTCAGCGCCGTCGATCGTCTCCGTCGCCAGCCGCTGCAGCCACAACTTGTTCTTGGTTTCGAACTCCGGCAAGACGACGTCGGGGACCTCGAAGCGCTTCCGCGGCGGATCGAGCTCGTCGATCCTCAGCCGTAGGATCCCGTCGTGGTAGGCGGAGAGAGTGAGGATTAGGGGTTTGATCGGGTCCTGGTCTTGTTCTGCGATTGAGTTGGAGACGAGCTTGGCGGTGAGGTCGCCGTCGGAGATGGTGACGTCATGAGCGGTGAGGGAGGAGGAGGAGGAGGGCTTGCGGGAACGGGCGCGCTTGCAGAATGGGGTTTGGTTACAGTTGCGGAACTCGTCTTTTTTCCATGAGAGGACTAGAGTGAGGTGGCAGGTGAGGAAGAGGAGAAGGAGAAGAAGATGAGTGAGGTTCTTCATCTGGGTCTTCATGGATTCGAGGAGGTCATAGTTAAGGAAATCAGAGAGAGGAACAAGAGTCGCAGTGTCAGTCACACCTCGTGGATTCGATGAATCATACATATGGACGCTGATTATGAGAACTCTCAACTTTTACTAAAACTGTTCATTTTGTTTGATGCAATCGAATGAGCATACGATTTTAGTTTATTCCGAATTTTTACAAAGATAATCTTTGTTGATTAATTCAACTTTTAAACGGTTAAAATCGTTGATAACATTACCCAAAATATGTAAATTAAAGAGAGTATGAACACATACGGGTATACACAGAAGTATTTTCCTTTCAATTCTAAATATAATGAATAGTATTTTCCTTTCAATTCTAGATATAATGAATAGCCGAAACTATCTCTGCGTTGGTATCCAGATAATCCAGTATACAAAATCTGAAATGGCTCTCTCTAAAACTCATCGTTCTCCCTAGAAAATTCATTCAATTGTAAAGAGGAAATACAAAAGGATGGACGACGTAGCTAAAGCCAATCCTATATATATCGATATACCAAAGTGATATTAAGCAAGAACAGGAACAATCTAGAATGTTCCAAGGGGAACAAAAAGAAAATACAAAGCCACCAAAGTTCATGAACACTAACAGATTGTTGAGCATGAGGAGATATCTAATTTTACATAGGGAAAGGATATTACTATTAACTACCTAGCATTGTAAGAAATTCTATGTAATGAGAGGTGGTTTACCTATGCCTGGCTATGTGCGCAGCTTTCAGTTAACTAGATGGATTTTGTTTGCCAAGTTAATTTTACAATGATATATCACTGTTTTACCTGTATTTACATGTCAAATTCAAATGATCAAATATGCAATGACTAGTGACTAAAACAAGGTACATTGATCATCAATTACAAGGGTTCCCCATAAATCCACTCTAGTACACTCGGGAGCTGTGTGTCCTGCTGCCTGCATTCACAAGTGAACAAAGTTACATGGAAAACAATTGTAACATTCTTGTTAGAATGTGACTGAAACTTCCGAGAAATTAAAAAAAAAAAAAAACTATTACATACTATCCTGCCTTCACAATAGCAATTGTTATCCGATTCGCGTGAATGAAACTTCCGAGAAATTAAAAAAAAAAAAAAAAACTGTTACATACTATATCTTGCCTTCACAATAGCAATTGTTATCCGATTCGCGTAAGTCCTTATGTAACTGGATAGTGGAAACACAAACGAAACTGGAAACTAATGAGATATGATCACTGGAGGCAAGTATATACCTCTGTACGAAATTGGGGATGGACAAACCATTTCGGGATAATAAAATAATTAACAAAATCAAAATTAAAAACAACTCATTGAAGCTTGTAGTAGGACCGGGCATGGCCCGGGACGAGCCGAGTATCGACTAATCCTGGTCTTGATCCCGTAATTATTTTTCAGAACGGGACTATACGAGATTCTTATTTGTCATACTTGATCCCGGAGGTCCCAAATCCCGTTCTGAAAAAGGAACGGGAACATGACTAATTTGGGATCCTGTAAAACTAAGAACTCTACAAAGAAAAAAAAAACCAAGAATTTTTTTGTTGGTTTCTCTTTATTTCGATGAAATCTAACCAAGATTTAACATTTAAAGAATATAAAATTAAAGTGCTAAAAACGATGCATACACAAAGCGCTAAAATAGGGGTTTTTTATTTTTAATAATTTATCTTGATCATTAAAACGACTCAGATAAGGCTACTATATACAAGTTTTATAATAAATATTCTAATTTTTATATTATCGAGACGAGACGGAATTTAACGGGCTTAATTTAACTTATCCCGATCCCGTCCCTTTTCTTTGAATATGGGACGGGTCGGGACGAGATCCTCATTTTTTATTTCGAGTCCCGTCTCGTCCCATCAATTTTCAAGACGGGATTGGGACGGGATCACGAGACTGGGTTTGGATGCCCAGCCCTAGCTTTAAGTATGTATGGAAGATTTTAGGCCTCGTTTGTTTGGCGGAATTGAGAGATTGGAAAATGAAGTTCATTCCTTTCTTTTGTTTGGTATGCACAAAGGAAATGAACAACTTTCCTACATTAAGGGAAAATGAGGGAGAAAGTAATTCATTCTATAAATCTAAGGAACCAACTTCCCACCTTAATTCCTTGCATTTATTACTCACAACTATAATTTTTTTTACAATTTTCCTTATGTTACCAAACATAAGAAAAGAAAGCTCACTTCTCCCTCAAGTTCCCTTCTCATGGGAAAGGAGGAGGAACTACTTTCATTTCCGGAAATCAAACGAGACCTTAGTATGCAGGCTTTCCAAAAGTGCACATTGAAGGAGATGTTCAAGTTGTTTTTGCAGCGCTGGATTCGGACGTGGAAAATTTTAGTATGCATGGAGCTTTGGTTGGGGAGGCTCAGTTGTTAATCAGTATGTTACAGTAGTGTAGCTGGGTTTATGGTCCCTAGAGGAAGTAGTATAGTCGCTAGAGCTGCCTTGTCTTTACCATTTCCTACCTATCGGTGGCAATTGGTGCCGGAATGGCATGGCTAGCTTTTTTAGTAATTTAGGAGTCTATTATGTAAGTTTTTAAAGTGGAATGTGGTACTCTTCACAATTGTTTTGTTGGGTTAATGAAATCCATGTCTTTGAAATAAAAATAATAATTGAAAAAAAAAAAAAAAAAAAAGAAGGGCTCATTAAATGAGTTTGGGAAATGCAATTTTTCATTACAAAATTACCAAAAACTACATATTTGATCCCGTAATTACCCACAGCAGACCGCGTCTTTTTATTTCTCTTGCGCTCTAGCCCGTCAATTGCTTCCGTCAATTAATTGATTCTATTACAAACATAATTTACCCAATTGCCCTTTACAACTTAGAACGTCAATTAATTGATTCTATTACAAACATAATTTACCCAATTGCCCTTTGCAACTTAGAATTCACTATATGTGGACGATCTCTCTCTCTGTCTCTCTGTCTCTCCACCGCCACAGCCGACTCCCTCTTCTCTCTCTCTCTCTCTCCGACAAACACCACAGCTGACGAAGACTACTACTCCAGCGCCGCCGTGAAGAACGAGGTCAACCTCATGGTGGAGGAAGAGCTCCGTCGCAGCGCTAAGAAGCCGACCGACGAGCTTGTTAGGGTTTCAACTTTCAGATTTTTAGGGTTTCAACTTTCGGGAGGGCGTCGGCGACGAGCGAAGAGAGAGGCGTTGGCGGCGAGCCAGGCGAGGCGTTTCGAAGGTGAGCCAAGCGAGGCGTTTCGACGGCGAGCCGCTCCGATCCTCCTCGGTGACCAGATCTCCTCCTCCCCGAGCCCGACTCCGACTTCAATCTCCTCCTCCCCCGACCCCGGCCTTCACACTCTCTCTCACTCCTTACCGTCTCCACCTCTCTCTCCTCCTCCGCCGCCAATGATGACTCCCTCACCTCCTCTCTCTCCAGCTGATCCTGGTCCGGCTTCTCCCTCCACCTCTCTCTCGGAGCCGCTTCGAGGTCGCTGCCTCTTCTCCTCCTCCGCCACAGCCAATCTGAAGCCTCACCAGCTCCTCTCTCTCTCTCTCTCTCTCTCTCTCTCTCTCTCTCTCTCTCTCTCTCTCTCTCTCTCTCTCTCTCTCTCTCTCTCTCTCTCCAAGTCTTTGTGTGTTGGTTATGGTTGAGATCTTATCAAATTTGGCTCAGATCTTGATTACTGAGGCTCAGTGGTATTGGAAGCCAAGTGCGGTAGAGGTGGATTTTCTGAGGCTCAATAGTATTAGAAGCGGGCGGAGGACGGCAGAGGTAGATTTTTCTGAGCCTCAGTGGCATTAGAAGCGCGGCGGAGGTTGATTTTCTAATGTTCAGTGGCATTGGAAATGCGGCGGAGGACGGCGGAATTCTGAGGCTCAGTGGTATTGGAGCGCGGTGGAGGACGGCGGAGCTTCCGGTATTGAAGCGCGGCGGAGGACGGTGGAGCTTCTGAGGCTTAATAGTATTAGGTTGAGATTTGAGGTTCAGTAGCATTAGAAGTACATAGTTTGGATTTTTTTTTTTTTTTTTTACCTCAATGAGGGTATTTTCATAATTTATGGTTTAATAGATTCTGTTAGTTTTGGATGGAAACATGCTAGTGATAAATTTAAAAAATAATCTTACTGCTGGTAAATATTAACACAAAATTGTAGTTTTTGGTAAAAACCTCATCTTTCATTTGTGTTCATTTGTGCAATGCTCAATTTGAGGATCATACATTTGGAAACCACATGCAACCAAGCACGGACCTAGGGAGGGGCTGGGGTGTGCTGCAGCCCCTCTCAATTTTTGGAGAAAAAAATAGCATGTATATATATATGTATATATAGATATCAGTAGTTCAGTAGCGCACCCTTGAAAAAATAAATTAGGTCAACCTTACCTTAATTTCAATTAAACAAAAAGGACAAGGAGAAGCATTGGTTTATTATCAATTGATAATAAACGACAAGTAATAATTAGTGAAGTATGGTCGTGTGCCGTATTCAGTGTTGTCTACTTCACTTATCTTCTCTCTAGTCCTGAAGATCACCTACTCTTATTTTCCCAATCTTATTCAAGGTAATTTTTTTTCTAATAGTTGAAAAAAGAGGACTTGGCTTAGATTCGAGGGAGAATTCTTCTCAAAATGATATGAAATTTATTTGATTAATAAGTAGAAAGAAAATTTAGCCCCCTTGGATTTTTAATCCTGGTTCCGTGCCTGCATGCAACTCAAACCAATTATTACAAGAGCTCTATCCAATCTTTCCCATAGGGTCTATAACAAAAAGGTTAGTGGTAAGTGAGCTTCAAATAAGAAAATTCTGAACTGGTGCATTATAAGTTTATAACCATGGTCCAGAAATCAAGTTGCAATATTTCTCCATGATCTCCACAAATCTTTTCTTCCTTTTTCACTTGGAGAACTATTTTTAAAATCAATAAGACATTGGTTAACAGACTAACAGTAGTAAATAGTAATATCTACTACATTGTTAGATTGAAAGAAAGGAAACATATCCACCAAGTCATGATCACAGTAGCTCTGCCTATGATATTATTAGTTCAGTAGTTTTAGTCGACTTGAATTGCAGTCTCTGTTTTTCTACGCAAAAGTACGTATATGCTCAATAAAGGTATTTTGGACCTCTGTCAATTTCTGCAAATCTAATTTGCAACATTTCAAAATTGAAAATTAGTGCAATAACACCACCTCAGAAATATGCAGGCATACAGGCAAATACGGCAAATAACATGGCTGTAACCAAGAAATTTTCTGGGAAAACTTATAAAATAGGATGCATTTGACTAAAAACTGTTAAAACCATCAAGCATTTAAAATTTTGTTCACATTCAAACAAGGACAGAGTTACAGGTCATGCGTTTTCAAGTTGAACGAATATTTATAACCAAGTTGAGATAAAGGGGCAAATCTGTTAGGTCATCCTTGTTTCCATAACATGATCTTAAGTACAGTTGAAAAATGTTTAAAGTCGTATGCGCTTCCCGTCGGTTTCAGGAACACTTGCATCATTCCCATTCCCTTTGACTGGAACAGATGTTTGCCCTCGAACCTGTAGAACCAACCAAGTCAATACCACATAAAATTTGGTTACCCAACATCTTTATATATTCAACAGTATCAGTCTTTCCACCCAGAAACCATGTAAAAGGAAACAGGATAAACAATTCTTCAGGACCAAACACAAGGACTAAGAAGCAGAGGAACATCTCAACAAAGCAGTTTTTTTTTTTTTTTTTCAGTCAAAGTAAGTCATACTAGATATACAAGGGTCTAAGTCTAACACTACTGAAATTTCAATAAGTGCTTGTACATGTAGTTAGTATTTGGGAATAGACGTTTCAATGACAGTTTCCAAAAAAAAAATAGTAGTAACATAAAATCTGAATATCCATATTCCAAAATTGTGTATATCTTACACTTAGAAGCAGAAAATTTTGGGACACAAACTTACAGTTTCGTCAGGAACAACCGCATATCTCTCAGATGGTGACACCCAAGATTTCCCTGTTGAAGGGAAACAGAAAAATAAATGGAAAGGTTAGCAACAAAGACTTTTCAAGTCGCCATAAAAATTTATTTAAACCAATGGCAGAAATCAACACCTGAAGATGGATCAACTGTTGAAGATTCTATCTGGTGCCCACTACATCCATCAGCGCTCAAAGAATCTATAATCTTCGGAATATTCCTTCATTTTAAAATGTTTCATCAGTTTGAAACTGAAGCAATGAATACAATCATAAAACATATGAGGTTTCCGCTCCGCAGATGGTAGATTAAAAGTATGCAAGTCGGCATGCAACTACTAAGTTTAGCCTTCGTGTTTAGATACATTGTATAAGATATAACCATTGAAAATAGAAATCTTAATGCCAGAAAGCAAGAACCCAAACTTCCCAATCAACCTTAATTACTTACCAGAAGAGTATGGTACAAATCATTATATAGACTTCAACAACCATGTTTAACTTTATCTATCTGAAAAAGCATACAGCCGTATAGAAACTGTATCATCATGACAATATTGGGCATAGCCACAACCAAGATTCTTGCTACAGAGAAGATTAGCCATCGATTTCTCCTGGAATCAACTAGTGAGGCACAGAGAAGATTGGCCATATATTGCTACGGAGTTTTTGTCACCAACTATTCCTTTATATTGCTACAGTATATATATGTCTTATGACTCTTATTCATGTTTATTGGCTATGAAGAGACATAAATGATGTGCATGCATAATACCAGCATCTATGGTTACCAGCTTCAAGGGGGTCTTCTGAAGAGTCTTAGGGGTTGAAGCATCTAATCTAGTCCATTAGTTTCTCTCTCATAGTTTGGTTTCTTTAGTTGTCATTAAGCTAAAGTGGGAACTGTTGTTGTTACCAAAACAAAAAGAGAAACCAACAGCTCTATGAGATCGTACTATTAAAAAGTCTGTCATCTACAGGTCCATCGTCCATCAAGAGAAAAAGTGTTCATCTTAGGTCTGTTGACAAACAACTTGATTCAAGTAAATTCTGCCACTCCCCTAATCATACATAGATTACAGAAAATCACAAAGATAAAAGTCAGTATACCAGTGTATATAGAATATCATGATATATTAGAATCAGCCTTTACATGAAGCTAACACCCTGAAATCTTAAGTGAAGACTACAGTAGCCAATGTATATAATAAGAGTACCTCCAGTTTTAGTTCAGCCTCTATCCTAGGGTTAAAAATCTGCCAAGGACATTCTGGATTTCATTTACATCCTGAGGCCTAAGAGGGACTGATAAACCTTATTTCTATCATATACATATACATATTTCACGAATCCTAATGTCTTAAGTGCTTATGGTCCTCGACAAATTTTGCATACCCGAGTAGACTTCTCAAACAACTTTTTGGCTGATACAGAGGTGATTCAGGAAAGTATATGTTATTTAAACCTCTACAAAATTCACACAAATGCAGCATCTTAAGCATGTTTGAAGGAAAAACAGCAGAGTGACAATCATAATGGCAACATTTGTCGCTATACCCATTTTCCCAGAAGGTTAAAGCATTAACTTCTAGGATATGATAACAATAATCTAACAAACATATGATAGAAAATTAAACATCTAAATGTAAATTACCGGTCAACAGATTCCCCATGCCCAAGCTGTCCATTTGTACCTCTCCCCCATGAAAATACATTTTGCCTTTCAGTAACAGCAAGTGTGTGTCTCCACCCACAAGATATTTTTACTACTTTCTGTCAAGTGCAAGGTGCTTATCATTAGCCAAAAAAAAATATCTCAGAAGATAACCAAAAGATTATCTCTACAGAACTCAATATTAAGTCATGGCCTGCCTTAACCAATATATGGGGGGCTACAATATTAAGAACGTACCTGCTCATTGGGAAATTTGACTTGCAAAGGAGAACAGTGATCCACATTGTCACCAACTCCAACCTGTCCAAACTGCTCATGAAAGAGAAAATGGTAAATAACTAAGCTACATAAACCGAGGCAAGTTAATAAGATCGAAAGAAAAAAAAATAGAACCATAAAAAGCAGATAACGGTAGTCAAAGCTCTCCATTGACCAACACAAGACAAGGGAAAATAATTAACAAAAGGACGTCTACCGTCTTACATGAAAGTTTGGTAACAGAAATATTAAAAATGAGCTAGTTTTATATCCGTCAATGGCAATGCAAGGCCCATGTTCATGTAAACAAAATAATCATAACCAGAATAAGAAATGCTAAAACTGGAATTAAGGGAACAGAAAATGACAACCTTATTCCATCCCCAGCCATAAAGTTTTCCATCAGATGTTAATGCCATAGTATGCCTCCAACCACCTGCAACCTGACAATATTCATGCCAATAAAATTTTAATATGATAAAAAGGAAAATAAAAAGCACAAAAACAAGCTTTATCTAACTGAAAATCTATACAGGATCAGTTACTTTTATAAATGCTTCAAAAATCAGTTGAACACCCACACATACAGATATTTAATCTATGTGAACTCAGGCTAATATGTAAATACAAGTCAAGTATAGTATGTTTATGTTTCATTTGGATAACAATTATAATGACGGGAAGGTAATGGTTATGGAGCTATAATAGGTATACATGTTACATTTGCATAGAGTTGGAGATGCACAGTGTTAAGCATTGTAGTGAAGAGGTTAGGTACTCAGCATCCCAGGACTACTGTAAGTGGAGTTTATTTGGTCATTTCAACAATTATTCTCTTATATTTCATTTAAATGGGTTGTTTAATTAAAACAAAGAACTGGGATTGGCAAGTGAAGAGTAGTAAAACAGAGCCTTTTTGTTTTGGCAATGCCTCCAATAGCCTATTTTTACAACAAAAATGACTTTATAACGTTTTATCCTCTTACAATTCATTTGAATGGGTTGTTTAACAAAATCAAATAACAGGGATTGGCAAGTGAAGAATAGCCACATTATCTCTTGATGCACAGAGTCACACACACAAGGGTATTCTGCTATGTTGTGATCGAAACTATAAACTCGTGATTACCCATCTTCATATCCAGCTGAACCAGCACAAAACCTTATTTGAGTTAAGTCAACAAACAATTCTCTTGTTGTGTTGCTGCTTACAAGGGCATAAACTTGGATCCCACGTTCAATAAGTTAAGAGATCTATTTAATAGAGAGGATTGCCTCCTGCTCTGTAGCCCATAGACCACTACTAGTTATCTACTTTCACCCCAGCATGTCAACTCTTACTAATTATCTACTTCTTGTGAATCTAAAATATTAAAGAGATTTTATAAATGCATTAGTTCAAAACAACATCTTAACACTAGTATTGCTGTGAAACACTAGCCTCAGTAGCCTCCATTTTTATGTGGACAACGTGAATGCTAAGCCTAATCACAATTGGTTTTGGATAGTAAAAAGGTGCATGACTTATGGTGACGAAAAGGATTACAATACATTACTGTGTAAAAGCAAAGAGATCACCTCAGAAATAAATTTGTCACTCAAGGCTTCAAGCTTGTGAGGTACAAGGTGATCCTCAAAATCACCATGTCCAAGTTGACCGTATTTGCTCCACCCATATGTGTATAATTGACCCAACGAGGAAACCGATATTGTATGCCGCCACCCACAAGCAACCATAACCATCTTCTCACCCTGCATTGTTTTAAGTTTCTTGTTAACAGAGCTTTCAGACAATAGCTTCTTTAAATTTTGTTTTTTTTTACTTGATAAGTTTTCAAATAATAGCTACGAACTCCCTTTCTACTTAGTACTGTTACCAGTATTTTATTTCTCATAAAGAGAAAAAAATTCAGTATTTTAATAACTTGTATATTAATTTCAACTAAACTGAAGTGGATAATACAAGATCCTATACATACATTAGCGAGAGAAACCTTCTCTGGAACCAAGCGATCATTTCTATCACCTAAGCCCAGATTTCCATAGCGCCCCCATCCCCATCCATACAATGTCCCATCTTCTGTAACAGCTGCTGTATGTTCAGCACCAGCAGCAACCATTTTGATAAACTCTCCCTGAAAGAAGATCAAGAACGGCACTTTTATCTACATATCACAAGGTGGATTAAACAGCAGAACCAATTGTAAAGTTATTTTTATTTTACTTTGTAAGGAACTTAAGCACTTGTACATTATGGAAAAAAAAAAAAAAGACTTAAGCGCTTGTTATAGCCCCCAACCATAAAGATGGACTGCAAGATTAACCAGTCTATACACACTTTTGGTTGATTCAACTCCATTACCTTAAAATGCATTGAGTAGCCAGTTTAACCTACAGTACCTGAAACGCTTGAATCTTCTGTGGCACAAGAGAATCTTCTGTGGTGCCAAGACCAAGTTGACCATTTTGATTCCTCCCCCAACTTCAAGAAGATTTGCACAAAAAGATAAAGAAACCCGTTAGTAGAAAATCCCCTAGTTTTCAAGTTCATATTGTCAGAACAAGAGAAAAAAAAAAAAAAAAAAAAAGACCATCCACCAGATCAAACATTCTCATAAAGAATATCTACAAAAATGTAAAAATTCTTCATAAAGTTCTGCAGCACGGCATTGCAGTATATACTTTTAGGATATAATTTAATCCGAATTGATCAGATATGCAAACCTTCAAGCTATAACCAACAAAAGGTATACTAAATAAAAGCTATTTACTATCGAAAAGCCATGGCAACCTATTGGCTCACAGCCAGCTAGATAGTACAAAAGAACTGTATCTTCAATACATTACTTCTGCTTTACTAAGGCTAGAAAGCATCGCAAGGTTTTCTTTTTTGCTTTTATATGATATATATCATGATAAATGCATAACAGGAAAATGTATCCCACTTAGCAATGGAATAGCACCTATGATCTTAGGAGTTCAAGAATGAATACCATGTGTTCATGTGGGGTCTTGTTCTTCCTAGCTCCTAGACAACATTGTTCTACTGGTTTTTTCCCTTTCCTTAGATTAGATATATTTGTAACTCTTAGATTATATTTCTCTGGCTCAAAATTGTGGGAAAGACAAGGAGATTTTTCCTTGAAACTGAAAATAGACCTTCAGCACTTTGGGATTGAGTCAATAGTTTAGAAACACTCTAGCTTAAAAGAAAGAAGAGAGGAGAGGGGGAAGGATTTAAGGAGAGAGAACTAACCTTTGTACCTGACCTTCCATCGTCACTGCCAAACAATGGCTGTCTCCACAAGCAATTTGCCTTATCCTCAGACCATGTAATGCCTTTATTGGCTGAGGTGTAAACAAGTCGCTCGAATTGCCATGACCTAATCTCCCAAAATCACCCCTAAAAAAGTAGCAAGACATACATTGAAGTTATATAAAAGCATAAAAGAACTTGACAGTTGTAATTCACTTAAATCTATGACGCCATTATACCAAATACATTACTAGCCAACATATCTAACAATAATTTTCCACTGTACACCTCTCTGTAGATTTTATCAACCCAAAACATAAATAAAAAGAATTTCTTGCAGATATCATGGTAGTAAACCAAACATTTGAATAATGAGTCAAACTCAAATAAATAGAAAACAGAAATGGAAATATGAGCGCTGGTGCCTAGACAATGATGCGGTCAAAAAGTGAAAGGGCAATTACAATGGAGGCTGTTCTCAAGATATATAATGAAAGAATTCAAAATCAATAACAATTGGAGGAGAAGGAACAAACCAGCCCCAACTATACACTTCCAAACGCGAGTTCGAGTAAGCAGTTGTATGATCAGCTCCACAAGTAAGAGATACTATCTCATGACCATCCAATGCACTCAAATGTGTAGGTGAAGTTCGATCTTCAGCATCAGCATGGCCTAACTGCCCATCCTCTCCACGTCCCCACGAGCAAACAACATTA
Source organism: Potentilla sterilis (assembly GCA_963682095.1). Lineage (NCBI taxonomy): Eukaryota > Viridiplantae > Streptophyta > Magnoliopsida > Rosales > Rosaceae > Potentilla > Potentilla sterilis. The sequence continues at coordinate 25,116,011 of OY821764.1, forward strand.
CCAGCTGTACAGCATAACCAAGAATCCTATAAGCATCATCATAACAACATCTCATATGTCTTCCAATTTATACATAACAACAGCAATCAAACTAAAAGAACTAAAGCGCGAGACATCGGCATAATGCACATCCCTGATTAATGTAACAAGACAGACCCTCAATCCCTAAACGCAAATCAAGTCAGTTACACAAAAACCAATAAGATCCCAGTTCTTGTTTATTTAGCCACTTCAAAACCCAGTAACCAACAAACTGATCACCACCCAGAAAATTAATGGCACTACTGAACAGAATTCCCAAAAGGGTACCTGAAAATACAAACAATGATAACAGAAAAGCTTACATAGAAGAGCAACAGAGTGACTTGCACCAGCGGAGATGAGCAGAACGCGACGGATTGGAGAAGCAACTTCTTCCTCAGCCATTGTTGTTGTCAGCAACTCACGACCTCAACCAACTCGAAAAACTCCCAGTAAGAATCAGACTTTGATGTCAAAAACGTGAGAGGGACCGAACTGAAGAGAGAGAGAGAGAGAGAGAGAGAGAGAGATATTCAGAAGAGTCCTGAATATTTGTGTCTGTAACAAAAAGTCAAAAAATTTGACAGGAGTAAATGAAACAAGGACTAGAGTGGGTTTATGAAGGTATGGTATTTACAGTGTGACAATGATAGCCCCATGTGCCTGGCTCACCCAGCTTCACAGTACAATAGTTTTAGGGAGAGAAAGCGAAGCAATGAAGTGAAATAATGGGAAAACAACTACATTCATTGCTTATGGACCCAACCAGGCAACCATCTTCTTGTTCTTTCTTCTTCTTCTTCTTCTTCTTCGTTGGATTAAAATATCTTCAAGGCCAATTCAAAATTTTCGTGTATGATTGATTAATGGATTAATTGGCAATAACTGATACTTGGGTACATTGCAATCACTTTGCATGAACGTGTCGAATTACGATTTGCAAGATGCGTTTCTTCATTTTTTGTAACAACCCCACCAATGGTTCTTGCCCCATTTTGACAAGACTACTTCTCATGGCAATTTCTTTCGTCAAATATATGAAAATAAGATTCAGTGTAATTCCTTTCCCAAAAATAAAAAGATTCAGTGTAATGATGTGTAAACTAACATTTGATACATTCAACACTACACTAGGGTGTGAGCACATTCCGTCAGCTAAGAAAGCATCACTATGTGAAGAAATTCAATTTTGGAAAGAAGCAAGCCCTCCTTGGTTCAATGATGTTTACTTGTATATCGGCGAGAGTTTTTAATAAAGTCACTTAGTTAGATCGAACAGAGCTTAAAAAAACACACACACACACCACAACTCAGAGGATGTTTCTGCCTATAATAGATTAATTCTCATCGCTCATGATTTTTTTTGTTTTAATTTATTATGGAAAGAAATGAACATTAGGTGCTAATGGTTGTTAACTTAAACTTGGAAAAAAACTTGTAACTATAATCAAAAGTTTTCTTCAATATTTGTCCAGACAGTTGAACTAAATATGATGAGCATGTGAGGCTTTCCCCATTACATTGATCAATAACATAACCAATTTGTGTTTCTTTTTTATTCTTTTTCTTTTCTGGGATAGAAATTCACTCTCAATATCCATATTGGCCATAGTTCTCAAGAAGACAAGACAAAAATTGAGTTTTACTACAAACAAAATTCGAAAGAATGAAAGAGGGAGTATAGATTATAAAATGGGGAGTATTTCACTCACTTTTTTTTTCTCGACAAATTTGTGTTCGTTTATTTTTTCTTCCGGACAAATTTGTGTTCATAAAATTTAAAGATGGAAACACACTTACAAGTTATAACCATACATATATACATGCAGAACGTATGAGCCACAAACATCATGGCTCCTTATGGTCGATCCAACCGTCTTTTTCGTCCCAAAGAACTAATTGTATTGTCTTCAAGATTGGACCTCTCAAGGAATGAGAATTCATTGACAAAAATTATACAGTTGGAGCAAAGCTTTATAAACACATTTAGAGGATAGACAATATAACATTAAATCATCACTTGTGATCAAAAGCTTTTGATAACCGCTTTAAGCAAGTGATTTCCGAATAGCATCACCTGGACGCAGGGACGCCGAGGGATCCCATGTGAAGCACTCTTGGCAAAATCTGTAATACAACAAACCATGTTATAGAGTCCACAAAGCCAAACACCATTTTCAGAGGTAGCAGCTAATAAAGAAGTTTATACCTCTCCTAGCCGAGCATTGATTTTCAAAGGTACAAAATCATCAGCTCGAGTCGCTCCAACATTTACAATTGCTGTGGCAGCACCTGCGTCATGTGCAGCTCTGTAAAAAAAAAAAATGAAAGATACCGATTACAAGTTTAACAAGAAAATTCCGCACCTCAACAATAGATAAAGGACTAAGGACTTCTTTCCCTTTATGCTTATTGCTTAAAGGAAAAGCTTTCCTTCCTTGTGTCAGAGTTTGCAATGAAGCTACAGTTTTTAGCGGAAAAAACTATCAGTACTTACATATAGGAAAGATATAAACTGACTTAATCTACAACTATAAGTAAATTGGAAAATGAAAATAATGTGTACCTGACAAGCCGAAAAGCAGAAAAGGTCATTACAGATGATCCTAGTACAAGAAAAGCGTCACATTCTTTTGCAGCTTGGATTGCCTTATCAGCTCTGTCCTTGGGAACATTGTCACCAAAGAAGACAACCTTCAAATTCATCACAACAAATGGACCACCATGAAATTTTCTTTTTTCAGTATACTAAAACAAAACATTGGAACTGCTCATAATTGCTGAATGGAATTGAAGCATCTCTGCAACTTTTTTTCTTCACACGTTTTATTCCACATCAATATTATTGATTAAGTAGAAAACTCCCCTCTTTCTCCCAACTTGAATGTTCACAACTCCTGTTAACCTCCCCACCCAACCTTTCTCAGTGCATCACTATTACTACCCTGCAGTGTGGCTCACTGACTTGATAGAACAGAATGCCTCAAAGATAAACAATCTAATGGCACTGTATGTCATTAGGTTTCAGAACAATATACTTTCTTATTGAATCAAGATGTAGCTTAATTAAACTAAAATGGACTAAGGTGGATGAAACATGGTAGCTAGGTAGTTAGATAGATATGGGACATAATGCTTGCTTGAGATTAAGAAGCATATTTGTTTTCCTGTAACTCTGGTCGTTTTCCTCAGTTGATTAGACATGTTCATAACTATCGCTATCAGAAATTCACTATCAGATTTCTCATTTGGGTCATGACACATTTACCAACCTCTTAAAATGATATGAATGTCAGAGTGGATTGATGATTCTAAAGTCTAGATATACATTGATGATTCACCGATGGTCTATGCATAAAATAAGCAGCTGAGTTAGCTAGACAAATAGTAACTCAAACCTTTTAGATACCAAAATTAAAAATTCACTTGGTAAACGTCTTACATCAGGCTTCAGCACTCCATTGCACTTTTGGCATGTAGGGATGTGAAAATCCTCCTCCCAAAATTTTTCATCAATCTCAATGTCACCATCAGGCCTTTGTGTCATGCCAAAGCTCTTGTCTGATCCAGGGTTGCCATAGTCCAAACTCTCAATTGCTGCTGCCCACTGCAGTTTAAACATATTTATTTGTTCATTAGGCCACCATCGGGATTAACTACAAATAAATAAATAGATACACAAAAACCTAACTGCTAAAAATTAAGTAACATGCAGAAAATTAGTGGGAAAATCTATTCCATGAAACTAACCTTTGGGTTAAGGGCCTTAAGTTGATCCTGAAATATATGCCGGCAAAAGGATAAACCACAATCTACACAGATCACGGTATATACAGTTCCATGCAATTCCACTGGATTACTACCAGCACGGTGATGCAACCTGTAACAGAAATGAGGATTTAGTCCCGCTAAACTTGAGCTAGATGTTACAAAGAGCACCAAGGCTATGTTTGTTTTAATTCAAATATCTTCACCATTGAAATTTTGTTCCATGATAAGACAGAGTAAGAGGAAGGCAGCGAGTACCTATCTACATTTTGCGTAATCATCAAGTCAATCCGACCAGCTTTTTCTAGAGACGATAAAGCAGTATGAGCTGCACTGGGCTGCGCAGCATTAAATCGTCTCCACCCAGCATAACTCCTTGCCCAATAACGCCTACGAGCCCGACTAGAGCGGAGAAACTCCTGTTCATGAGATCAGAGAGAAACATTAGTTGAAGCCTTGAAGGTAGAGCTCCGAGCCTTTGTGATTAATAAGCACATTTAGGCGAAGTTCAATTGAAAATAAATAAAAACATGATACAATATTATTATAAAGAACAAAGATACACAACCAATGCAATTTTCTTTTGTAATTCTATGTAGTTCCTTAAAGCTCAATCTCCTAAATTCATGGATATGCAATACCTCAGTCAAGGCCTACGGCACAGCGCAGCAATGCATCAAGTTATTCTTTATTGAAGTACACATTTTCAAAAGGTTCAGATGCTGCTAAGAGTAATGAACTGTTAACTTGGAGATGCTAACATGATTTAGCCCTTTCAAAAAAAAAACATGATTTAGCAGCTTGAAAATATCTGAGTTATATGTTTGAATTTTGAAAGAATAATAAAATCCTGAACATTTCATAATAATAATCTCAATTAATTACTTCATAGAACTAGAATCAGCATCTGTCTTTGGTTGGCACAGCTAAAGCTAGGTCTCTTTCATTTCTTTCACCACTGAAAGGATATGTCTACAGTAAACCTTCCCTTCCCTTAAGTGTATTAGTTTTTCGATAAGAATTTAGCTCACAACATCAGAAGTCAGAACTATCAAGAACTAGTGAAATAAATGAACCCTTCCTACAAAAACAATTATATAGCATTCCGTAGTTGGAGAAGAAGTAGGAGTCAGTATAATAACACATGCCTTCAGATCACCTGATGGGTAATTGGTTTGAAACCAGAACTGTAAGCTCCATTTGGACTGCAACACAAGAAACATGGTAATAACAGATGAGACTAAATTATGCATAGGAGAAAGAGTGAGGTCAGAAAGAAAATATAGTCAGAAGAACCATTTAATATAGTTATCATGATCTCCAAAATTTTAAGTAACCAAAGACGCTTTAATAATAGCAAGAAACCCATTGAGAGCATGCACAATTTTAAAAAAGATACCAGCTTTTGCAAAATGACAGAATTTTTGTACGTCTTATTAAGTATGTCATATAAAACACACATAAATATGTTATTAAATATCTTACTTAACTTTGCTGCTTAACTAAATATGTTACTCATTAAGTATGTCATATAAAACCAACGAACAGAAAAGTAGTAGCAACCCAGACGTGGCTGCTTAACTTTGTTGATTGCCTCTGACGTACCAACATATGTGGACAAACATTCAAAAATTGCTTGTAGTTGTAAATGTATCTGGATGAGATGTGCACCCTAGTGCATAAGACTTCTGGCACTGTAGGGGTTCTAAAGAATGCAGGTTTTCATATAAAGCCATACTCCTAATTCCAAAGATGTCTCTACGACATGAACGTTCACCCCAAGTCACTTGGAATAAACCAGCTGCTGTCCAAGGTGCTCCGTCTCTCATAGCAGTGGATAAACAAATTCAATATAATGGAAGGGGTACATTTTCAAAGTTCATGAGAAATGTTGAATAAAAAGTTGCTAATGCGATTAGGAACCTAAAACCCTTTGTGAAACATTAATCAACATTATCAACATTTTACTTAATAGCATAGAGGGGTTTCATTGTAGAACAACAAGGAAATAATATGATCACATGAGGAGAGTCAACTCAACAAGTTATAATATGCCTAAAAAATATTGATGAAAAAGTGATGCTCAAGATAGAGGCTGCAAACACAAGGTTCAATGCACCTCATAAAGCAAAATAAACTTTATCAAAGAAGAAAAGAACCTTCTATAATCGGGAATACCACATTCTGTGCTAATTCCAGCTCCAGTCAATACCACAAGCTTGGTACTGCAATATCGAATAATAAACAATAAGAAATCTAGTCAAGAAAGTATCAAACACTAGTAAAAATTCGGATACCCTCAAGCACCGAAGGGAATCTCAGATTCAGCAACGGATATAGAATTCGAATGATATATAATGGGGACAGCAGATTAATCACCTTTGATCGAAAAACTGATACAGAAGGTTGATGTCTTGCATGCTAGGGGGATCTGAATCAGGAGCCACCTTCTTGTCCCTCAAGAAGCTCGAAGGCACTTTTTCTTCCCTCATTGATGAAGTGCCTGGGAAAGACATATGAGTTGAGGTTTGGACAGACTTCACCAAGCCACGAAAAGAAATGACTCTTCTTTGACTGCTTGGTAACCGCAAATTGGTGCTACTTAATAGAATAACATCTGTATAGAACAAGCAATAGAAATTTCAAGAACATAGCAATAATCAGAGTCTCAAATGGTACATACTAGAAGTGTAGCTAACACAGGGTTACTGATACTATAAACTTGGTTGTAACAAGATCAGACTTGCCTGTCATAATATTCCTCATTTCTATAGCACTTCTGGGACCCTGTAAACCAAAGTATATAATCCGATTCAGCATTAATCATTACAGAAACCCCAAACTTGTGATTTTAAGAGCTACTAAAGAGAGTCCATTCCACTACATAATTCGTAAAGAAAACAAATTTTCGAGATTAATTCATTCTGCTGGTAACCTGTTTAAAATGAGGTGATTATTTTGATTCTTGACACTAAATTGTATCAGATAACATTTCTGTTTTTGTAGATGAGGTAGCATTGTGCTGGTAACAACCCCTAGAAACATAACATTTGAACAAAAAGATTACCCTCAACTCCATTTCTATATCGCTTTTCAAGTTTTCTTGAATACCCAGAAAGGCAGAAATATGCAGAAGGAATTGAATATACCCAGAAAGGCAGAAATATGCATACAAGAACAAACAAGATGGAGGAAAGAATGCAAATGTAAAATAAAAAGATTAAAGAAAATGAGAAATGAACTCACGGAAAAGAATGGTAAGCGAATGAGCATGGCGGCCATATCTGTATCCAAGCTTCAAAAGAAGAAAGAAGAAGAAGAATAAGAAGAAGAAGAAGAAGAAGAGGGAGTTTCGGTTATTGGAGCATTGGACTCATCGGTCGCCGTTTTTTACCTCTCTCTATCACATGTATTTTCGTTTCCACGTAGCATACTTGAACACCATTTGTCTACGAGCGTTAGTAAACAACATATGATGCAAGTGTGTGGAGAAACTATGGTTTAAGCTAATGGACGATACGAAATTGCAATGGGAATTGAAGAGTTTTCATTGAAAAAAATGAAAACTATAAAATGAGAATTTGATCGAATAAAACTTCGTGCGCGATGCATGTGTTATTTGTGTATTAATGAAAAACGTTTAAGTTTCTTTGTTAACATCTTCATTTTTTTTTTTTTTTTACTTATATTAAAATCATTAGCTATTTTACGTACGTAAATCCACAAGTCGCTGAAGTTTTTGGTTCGGCTTTATACTAGTAGTGTTGTAGGAAATAATGAATTAGTCTGCTCATTTCATTGATAATCTTCTTTATATAGGGTGAGTATTACCACGGTAATAATAAATACATTTATGACAATAATGACTACATAATTATTTTTCGTCAGTTACATTGACGAATGCACATAATATGTTTTTCCTTCAACACTCCCCTTTGTGCCGAGTCAGAGATAAAATGGTGCATGTGATGTTACCTCATTAAAAACCTTGTCAAGTAACAAAAACCCAATGGGAGAAAATAAAACATTGGTCGAATGAGAAAAAGAGCACAACGCACCTATTACATTTGAAAACAACATGTATGTGCTAGACTCCCCCTGATGTCTGCACCTCCCCCTGATTTTTTTACATTAATCATGAGATTCTCCCTAATTCTTTTATTTGATCAAGGGAGCTTCAGTAACATTAGCATAGTTATGTATTTTCACATGTTTTTCCAAATATGACTTTGAGCAATGATTTAATAACTAAATCTTACCACATCGTCCTCAGATCCAATTTGATTTACTTTGATCTTGAAGATAAGGTTGTTCATGAACCGAACACATAGGTTCATATTGAACATCAGGTTCACTCGTGATATGACCTTCATATAACAAAACAGTCATAACTTCGTCTAGAGTATGGATGAACCGTTAAGAGATTTGAAATTGATCTGTAACAACAGATTTTCTGATTTCACCTTTAATGAGTTTTTTCTTTACGCATAGTTAGCTATGACGTGGATAGTTTCTTTATCATGTCACATTCTATGTAGAGATTGAATAAGCCCAAATCTTTCATATCTTTAAGTATTTGAAAGAACCATTTGCGTTGCGTGGGCGCAGAACTACACATAACTTTACAAATTTTCATCGAATGAGAGGTCGAGTCTTACATATTGTGTTTAAGTACAATCATGCGGCATTGCACTTGTATAGGAATTTCATTTCCCAACACTTCGTCATCATCTTCCATTAGATGATAAATGGATCTATTGTTAGAGTAAAGGCTTCGACTGATCATGGGAGTATATGTAGGCCTCACTTTATTCTTTAGAGTGCCTAAGCCGATTGATAAATGGTCACCATCATTACAGTCCTTGAGTTCCATTTCAAGACTGTGTATTCCCAAGATCTTTTTCATTCTTAACTTAGGATTTACAATATATAGAGTATCTCTTAGTTCATTGAGAGTCTGTGTATATCCATAATGAAAACGCAGGGGTATAATTCATCAATCCTTTCCCAATCAGGTAGTCACTTTAGTGAACGTTTTAATTTCTTTTGCAAACGCGTTTATGTGATTTAGAGCCACTTGATTTGGGTGAATGAAGTCCGTTTAGGATCCTCATGTATATCTCTTAATTTAGATCCTCATAGAGATATGTTGTGTCTACATTCGTATGCTGCATGTTCAGTTTTTCAGAAACTACCAAACTGGCAAGGTAGTGGAGTGCAATGACATCCATTACGAAAGATTTTCTCCTCGTAGTCCATTATGAGAGAATATCTCCTCATAGTCAATTCCAGTGCGTTTTTGGGAGACCTTGCTCCATAAGGTGAGTCTACATACTCGTATTCCCATAACGCATTCTAACAAAGATATATTTGATAGGGTTTATATTTGCGGTGTCGGCGTCACCTGCCCAAAGACCTATCTCTTTGTTTATACTGGATCGCTTATTTCCATTAGGCCAGTTTACTATGTTGACATTTTTCAACGAAGTATGGTTCGATATTAGACTCATTATTACACGTCCTCATATACACTAGTGTAATGTGTTTGTAGAGATCTCTATATTTTCATGGATTGGTTCTAACATTTGAGGAGTCCCCCAATGATAACTACAATCCAGAAATATTCTCATGAGACGGATTTGAGTATCACTGATCAATGGATCAGATTGTGCCAAACTTGTTTTCTTCCTTTAGGCAAGTATTTATCGAATCTAAGATGGCCTCCCCCTCTTCCTTGGAGAGTCATGATAGGAGCACAATGTGCGACGATACTACATGCTCATGCCCTCGTTTATGCTTTATTTAACCCTTATTTGTCTAAGATAGAGTCATAATTTAGTTTAGTGTTAATTTGGTAGAGTTTTGGAAAAATGTGCTTAAATTGTCAGAAAAACGACTAAGTATAGAAATCTGAGGAAAAAGTACAAAATATGTTGTTTTTATGATTTTGAGGGCTGTGGTTGACTGACTTATTCTTTTCCAAATTTTCTGAAATTTGGTATGCATGTTATTGTTTTGCTAATGGGTCTTGTGTCAAAAATTCAGATCAATTGGAGTACTGAGCAAAAAGTTATGCTTGACTGAAGACACAAAGGTCAAAATATTCCGAGAGAATGTCCATTCGCCAGACCTCGCTCACCAAGTCCTTGTTCGGCCGCCAACAAGCTCGCTCGCCAAGCCCTTGTTTGTCGCCAACTACCTTGCTCGCCAGAAGTTCAGCCGCCAACACTAGCTCGCCAGCTTGCACATATCCGCTCGCCAACCATCTGCACATGCCAGCATGCATGTTTGCACTACTCGCCAGAAGCCTAGCTCGCCAGCGCCAGACTTGCCACCCATATTAGCCTCGCCAGTACCCGATACTAGAAAAGTCTGTACTCGCGAGCAGAGAGGAATTTCCGGTAATGTCTTCAAGTGGCTGCAGGCGTACCAAATCATTCCAAAGAGCTTTGCAACGTCCAAGAAGAAATCATAAGCCGGCCAAGCAAGAGTTTCTTTGTTCAAGAAGGAGAGAAAAGCCTATTCCAACTCGGATTTGGAAACCTTATTTATTGAAGATTTCTATCCCGTTTTGAACAAGGAAAAGTCCCAAACTTCATAGCCTCTCTCCTATAAATAGAGGCCGGCACCATGAAGAAAAGCGTCACATTCTAAAGCAAAAATCTAGCCAAAAGCTCTACCTAAATTTCCCAAGAGTCCTACACAAAAACCTTAGCCAAAACCACCTCCACCACACCCAAAGTTTCTGCCGAACCTTGGTTCTTTTGCTGCCGACACTACTACTGCCGAGCAGCAGCTCCATCCGATCACCACCATTCGCCGGATCCACACCAAGACGAAGCTCTCCAAGGTTTCTAATGCGTGATCCACTCCCTTCTCTTGGTTTTGTAATTTTTGTTGTAGTTATGTTAAAATTTGTCTATGAAGTTAGCATGAATTCTTGGTTTCAAACTCTATGTCTATGTATTGTTTGGAGTGAAATTTGGTTTTTTGATTTGTATGTTCAATTTGTTTTCTTTATCTTTAAGTGGTATTTGGATGTAAGAATACAGATTGCATGCTAAAAAGTAAGGAAAATATGTAATGAGTTAGTAAGTAGGATAATTGGCAAAAATATGTGTTAATTTGATTTTAGGGTTTTCATGACTTGTTCTTTAAATTTGTGTGCTTAAAGATTGGTAGCCTATGTAAGTGCAATACGTAGATTATTGATATCATTAGCCGAAAATTAATATGGATTAAGTAATCAACGAGTTACTTTGTTTGTGTTGTTTTCACAAGGGCTAGAGTAATTTAAAAGAACATGCTTGTTGATGAGAAGAGTGACGCCTTACTTTATTAACTTATTTCCAACTAAAAAGACCTTGTGCTTAATTACTTTACATGTTTGTTTTCGACGATAAGTGTTCTCAACTATGTTTAGTATAACTTTGGGGTTAGACGATAAGTTAAATTTGAAGTATTAGAGAGTCTTAATTGGTAAACCGATAAGGAGCTAATTGGGTTGGAGTTGAGTTGAGTCTAGAACGCTTTAATACTTTGCCGTGAGTCCTATTTGCTTGTTTGCTATGTGTTTTGATTGCTTTCGTGTTAGTGCTTTGTGGAAGAATGTCGACCAAACTTGTATATAGTAAATTAGGATTTTACTTTCGTGCCTAGATGTTAGAAGGCAGCTTTGCTGCCGATCACAATTCATCCCCCATGACTTCTTTTCTTGTTTGTATATATGTGAATAAAGTGACATTGTTTGTGTATATATATGTGTGTGTTTTGTTTAACATTCTCATATTTCAGGTACCCTTAATCCCCGGCTAGAACTATCCATACTTATTCTATACTACTAACGATTGTAGGGTTATTATTGCTTGATGCTCGCTTTGGCGACTCGTCAAGTCACGACATGTGACACCATTTATGCCACTTATGGCATCACCATCCATAGTGGCAGTGCAATACTCAATTCATCTTGGGTGGTACCATGTCCTTTTGATAAAACACAATCCTTACAGGTATATTTGCAGCAGGTTTATGTGAACTCGTCACTTTAATGTATAAGATATCTACACACCTTACTTTGTGTGATTTTTGGGGATCAAGATGAGACACGGTGGGGACAAACCACGACAATTCATGTCGTTCCACTTGAACGTGCTTATTCTTATCTCCCCCTAACGACGGGAATACTGTCACATCAAAGTGACACTCCGCTTATCTAGTGGTAAAGAGATCACCTATCAAGGTTTCGACTTAGCGGACTATTGCTGGAGGTTCGTATCCATCATGATTATTTATTCATCTCAAATTACCCATCATTGTGCGCTGTGGCGACGCAATTTTGGCACATAGAAACATTTAACCGAGCTCAAGGATTGTAGATCCGTGTCAATCCAAAAGAGCTCAAGGATTACAAGTTTGTTTGAAATCCTTTAAAATCCTCACACACAGTCACTAGCTGTGGTGTAAATCAGTTCAATGATGGTGGGCATAGGTGAATAAGTAACGCTGCATGCAAAAAAAATTGCATAACCCTAAACGGAAGTATTGGTGTGCATTACCAGTATCAAGACTATTACTGTAGTCATTTTCCGTGAAACCAATTAGGTTTTTATATGGGGTTATGATGCCCATTACAAATCTCATATAATAAGCTATAAAATCATCGCACCTACGGAAATTAACTCGGCCTAGATGCTTTGACGTTCTAGCATAAGCAGCATAAGTATTAATAGTGGATGGTGTCATGACACATGACCAGCGTGTCGACACAACAACCAACACATAAAATATCTAAGGTGTTCGCAAGTTGGTTGAATCAATCCACTGAATCCTCTTTGGATTCAATATAAGAATATAATGAGAACACATGTATCTTTTGCATATGATTGTCTCAATCATAATTGCTTTAACGAATAGGCTTTGAATGATGTGCTTCTATCCATAAAATCACAACGGATGTAAGAAGCATTATATGGTATTAGTGCATATACTTGTGTATTAAATATATCATAATGCCACCTTAGGGGAGCGGTGAAATTTAGGGATTGAACACATGTCTTCAACCCTACATGGATTGTCTCGAAACAATATTTGAGGATAAAATGTTCTTTGGTCGTCCTCGGTTTCGTGTGTGAACCATATTCTTCTGGTGTTTGCTTCTTATTCATTCAAAATATGGGTGTCCATGGTAATTGCTTTAATGTACGGATCACCAAATCACGAGTAGTTGCGTTAAAGCCAATATTATGTCAAAATTTCAAAAGATAATTTTCTTATGACGTTAAATTCAATTAGCGGTTACCTATAACCCACTAAGTTGACATATAAAGCTCTTTAATACTCGTTTACATCCGCAGTCGTGAGAGGTAATGCAAAGGAACTCAAATGAATTCTCACTTTTGTCTTTTTACATGAACATCGTGGCATAAATTTCTTTAAAATGTGGGAAAATTCAATTTTCTTTTGTCGCATAAATTGTCAATTTGACATATGCTCAATATATATGCATCGAGACGTTACCCAAGTTCTTTAGAGTAACTCGATGGGGATTGCAATAAAATATATGGTAATTCCAGGAAGGCAGGTGCATTATGAATCCCAAAGGAATAGATATACTAACCTTTGTTATTTTTTTTATTATATCTATTGATATAGTACTAATGTTTTTCAGTACTATTATGCTATTTTGTGATATATTAGTATCATTGTCCTTCAGTACTGTTATTCTAAGGATTACATGCTGCGTTTCTTTGCACACAGTCCTTTATGTCGTGTCTATATTATGCTATGTTGCTTTGCTTTATGCAATACTTTGTAAAGTTAGATGTAGAAAATTGAATTATGTATATCATGAATAAATGAATAAAATTCGAATAATCTCAATTCATTGAGAAGAAATGCCAACGATTACATTTAGTCTTTTCCAATTTAGAAATAGTTACTTTAAGACAAAAAGTCTAATTAATTAGATATAAGGCGTGATAGCTTTTACAAGGATATCTTGTAAATTTAAAAGAATACTTAATCAAAGTTTATCTTGGATTGAGCTAAATCATTTTTGCTCTTTTAATAGCTACAATGATGAGATGTGTCATTGTCATCTTCTCTCATATAATAAGCCTTTAGTTGTAAATTTATTTGCAAAGTTATTGTTGGGTACTGAAGATACTTTTCCAAATTCTCGTATTTGTATGATTCTTTATACTTCCTGTAAATCGTAGTTAGTTCTTTGCTAGTTTGCAATGTGCGTATTAATAGTTCGTTGATTTACAACAATGGCAGAGTGTTTCACTGCACATGACATGTCCCCTAGGTCATCTTTCAAATGGTGTGTTAATTGTTTCAAATTGCTTTTGGATGATTATAGAAATCTTTACGTTCATGGTAATTGCCCTTTATATTAGGGATGTTGCATTACTTTGCATAATTTATTTTTAGAAAATTTCTTTGTCTCAGACCTTACATCATCATTCCAGGTATTTTAATTATTTCTCAGCTATTTACATAAAACAGTTCACATAAATATACCATGCTTAAGCCTTAGTTGGCTCAGTAGGGGAATTGGGTACTCAAGTTCTTCAGAGTCCAATATTTCAAAATCAGACTGTGATGGTTCAACCATCAGTAAGATAGAGAAGAAGAGAATGTATTAGTTTTGCGGTCTAAATGACATTCACGACAACTAAAATAAACCAAGATACATTATGGTCAATCCGATGCTTTGTGAAATTACGTTATCATAATAAAATTTTGGTTTCTCCATTTTCATTGCATGTGAAGCTAAGGAAATTTCATAATCATTATTTTTTTACACAATCAAGAAGATATCCATGTTGAAAAATTTTCAAGAAATAAAAAATTAGATTTTCAAGACCAAGATTTGTAATGGTCATATTTTTCATACTTCGTGAAAATGTTTTATCACAGTATTATGTTTGTCCATTTTTCTTTATATTACAATGCTCATGAAATTGCATTATCATGGCAATGCTCAAACTAAATAACATGTTAAATAAAATAATTATTTAACACTAATAAAATGAACATATAATGCTTCAAGTTTCACATTTATATAAAATACTAATGCGATCAAATTGAATAGAGCATTATATCATATAAGAACTGAAACAAAATATAATGAAAACAGAACTTCAATGTAAATATTACTTGTAAATTTACCAAATAAACTGCATATGAAGCGATGCTCGATCTCCGACTCCAAATTGTCGTCACATATTGATCGCCGCATCGTAATTGATATGTCACATAAAAACAAATAATATTCATATGATTAGTCACTTTAATCATATATATTTCACGTTTACCATATAAATTAAGCAATTTCGTATTTACCATTTATAAAAACAGTAAAACCAATAAAACAATTATTGTGGTAACTGCTTTAAGAGTCGAAATTAAGCAATCCGGGTCGGGCAGATCTAGGTATCAATGCCAGGTCTGGATAACTCGCTGCGGTGCGTCGAGGCCGAGGAGGAGAGCAAAAGCGACCGGGTTTGGAACCAGAGATGACGGGCGGCGCGAGGTCGTCGGTGTCATAGTGGCGGGCGGGGTCGAGTTGAGTCTACAACGATGGCTAGGAGAAAAACACCAGCCATCGGCGCTGGGCTGTTGGGCGGCGGCGTCAAGCCTCAAGGTCGACGTCAGAGGAGGGAGTCAACGAAGCCGGGCTCGCTGGTTTTGGGGCGCGTCTGAGGGTTTGGGGGGTGGGATCGAAGTCGGGGAAAGAGTCGTCGCTCGAAGGGCACCGGCTTCATGTGCTTGCTCATCAGCTCCAGGAACCGCTTGAAGTCGAACGGCGTGAAGGCCTCTTTCATCGAAGGGACCTGGTCGTCGCTCAGATCCTTGCCCATTTTTCGATCGGGTATTCGGATCGCCAGCTCAAGGATGCCTTCAAGGTCCTCGATAAGGACGCCACCGGCTTCGTCTCCGTGTCGAAGATGCCGGATCGGAGAAGGGGGTGGTGCCTAGAGAAAATTGCTGGGCTGGCGTCATCGGCGCTGGTGCAGGCCTAGCGAAGCTAGGGTAGGGCGGTTGCGGGACTGCTGCTAGCAAGGCTAGCGGCTAGCGGCGGTGGAAAAAAAAATCTTTTTTTTCTTGGCTAAAAACTCTCAGTTAGGCATAGTGCTGATAACGTGTTGTAGGAAATAATGAATTGATCTGCTCAATTCATTGATAATCCCCTTTATATAGGATGAGTATTACAACGGTAATAGTAAATACATTTATGACAATAATGACTACATAGGAACCCAAACATAGGAATCACATCAAATTCGACAAATCATTTTCTAAATAGTTGAAGTTTATAGAGACAACAAAACAATAGCACCCAAACATAAGAACCACATTAAAATCAAGATATAAAGAAAATCTAGTGTTCCTACCTCAATTTTGAAATCAGTAGTCAAGCATCTCAAACGAATCTCACAAAACTCATTAAACATAAACAACCAATCATGAAATCGAAATTTTAAGCAGACGCAGTACTCAAAAGCACATGACTCGCCCAACAACCTCTTGAGGTTAAACACACTTTGGATCGATGAACAAAAATCAACTTGTCGGAAACAAGGGACATAACAACAGGAAAGGAGGATGGAAGTACTAATAACTATTGGGTTTTGTTCGAGAGAAATGCTTTTTGGAAGTTTCTGTTGGATCTCACTCCAACCACTAAAGTTGAAGAGACTGCGTTGATAAGAATCGGTAGCCACTCACGGGTTCAGAATTGAAATTACAGACCAAAACTCATGATCTGCGGAACTTTCATCGTAAATCCTAGGAAAGGAAACACAGATGAATGAAAGAAGTGGCTGATCACATATAAACACAAATATTTATATAACGACCAGTCGAAGGAAGCCACTTGTCAAATTTTGTGCCATTACTCGAATCTTCTTATTCAATTACTGAGCTAACCACAAGATGGTTAAATAAATCCTCAATATCACTCCCCCTGCTCACACGGTAAGGTCGCGCCACCAATTCCAAAACCGATCACGCTTTTGCTACGCCACTCACTGGACACAACGTAGATAAGAGACAAAAGTCTCACTTTGTAGCCTTAGAAAGAAAAAGGCACCGTCCCAAATCGAGAGATATAGAGTCGAAATATCCGAGTTCTCAACTCGCAACTTAACACTAAAACGGCAGAATAACGTCAATATAAAACTGAATAGGTATAACCCACTTACCTATTACGTACACAAGGACAACGTCCTAAGAGGTCGATGTACACGAGGCATAGTCTAAAATATGCAAATCGATACCTGGAATGTATTTTACATACTTAATAATGACATTAGCACCAAAGAACATACGATGGCTATCCGCTGCAGTCGGACCATCAGTCAGAGGTACTAAGCATTACCAAGAATATAAAATAACATAATAGAATAGTACTCTACCGAGTATATGACAAGATACCAAGAAATCTGGCTCACACACTTAATGAACACACTAGCATCACTGAATGTGATGGAAATCCGCCGCGGTCGGACCATCACTCAAAGAATGCTAAGCGTCATCAAGTAGAAATGACAACATGACACAAGAGAATAAAAGGACATAATGCTCTGATACCAAACTGACAGGACCCGAACTGGATTTCCCCTGAAATCCAGGTAAGGTCCTGCGGGGACCACCTTAAGAGAGATTTTACCGAAAAATCGGCATGACCTCTCTTAAAATGGATAACCCAAACCTGCCAAACAAACAGAAAACACTTCTACAATCACCAACCTGACTCCAGGAGCCATCTGCTCCCCCAAAATCAAACAACTTCCACAAATAAACACAAAACCAATTTTATTTGATTCACAGGTCATCAAAGCAATCTAGAAAATAACTAAAGATACAAAATCAAAGAGAAAAAGGATCAATAGATCCTACCGAGCGGAAGCAAGGACGACGCTGACTATGCCTCGATTTCTGAGTACTCTTGACCTGATGGGATCACATGCGTGCACAATTTGTACCTGCAAAACAATCTCATACAAATAATACCCTTCTTGTGTCGAGTGTAGTATTGACAAGTAGGGATCGTTCTATCCGGGGAAATCAAGGGCTTTCAATCACACAAAGTATTGCATAAAAGGGGGGTTGTCGAAATTTTTAATTATTATTTACTTACTAGTTTACGAAAATTAAATCCTAGATTACTATATACAATTGATCATCACCTTTCACACAATCACCAAACACAAATCTCATTATACATGCAACAAAATTAAAACAAGTAATAGGGGCAGCAAACATAAAACGATTTCAAGATTAATTAAGTTCCAATTTAATTAGGGCCAACGCAGCTTATCCTAATTATTCAAGACATCATAAGTATTTAGAATCCGAAACGCGCGCAATCCTAAACATGGTACTAATCGGTTTAACAACACAACGCATGTAAATTAAACACAAATAGCACATAAGCACATATTGTCGAATTGGAACATGTTAGCAAGTATGGCGTCACCCATCTCACATCGACATGTAAATTTCCATAATTACTCTTACCCTTAGATTAATACATGTCAAAACCAACAACGCGTGTGAATCAACATGTATTAGATCGGAATATGAATTCAACATCTAGATAACACTCATGGCCTTTCGAGTGCATCTAAACATCTCCTTCGGTTCCCCACGAATTAAGAAAATAAACCTAATTGAAATCAAGAAACATGCTAAAGCTACTGCCCATAATACAAATTTAATCACATCACATATATAATTCGGCAATCACATATAAAATATCCAAACAATTATAACAAAGATCCGAAGATCCCATATATGATTATCAATACCGAAATTAAAACCAAAAACCAAAACATACTTCATAGACAAAGTTATGTTTAAATACAAAGTAACAAAAACCAAAATAAAACAATCCATATTACAACCTTGGTTAAGATTCGGCAAGGATTGATGAGATGGTGATCGAATTGATGGAAGGGTGGTGGATTCGGCTTTGCTCCTTGGTATAAAATTTGGGGAATTAATTTGGGCAGAGGTTCGGCAGCTTTTGTGGAGGGAGAGATGATTCTTTTCTGTGCAAAAGCCTTGGTATTTATAGAGGAAGTAACCTAGAGAAGCTAGCCACAAACAAAAACCGAATTGGTTTAGGTTTCCTTGATTTTCTGAATTCGGCAGAATGACCTCCGTGCATTAATTACATCATAACTCTCTCTAGAAAATAGCTATTGAGGTGATTCCAGTTGGGTTGGAAACTAGACTCCCGTAGCTTTCTATCCATATAAGGCTCGAATTCTGATTCATTGTCAGCTGTCCGGGAGAGTCCGTGGAAGTTGAGAGACGTGCACAGGAATTTTCCCGAAATTAATCAGGATTTGTTGCGATTTTCTTCCTCTATTTTCTGCCGAAAATTCCCAAGATAATGGCTGAATAATTGAGCAATATCTCTTTAGGTTTTCCATGAATTAATTCAGCCAAAAATCTTGCACAAAGGATGGAATTCAGTCCACATTCATAAGCCAAATCCATGTAGAACTCGGCTTGCTTCTTCTTTTCCATTCCGAAATTAATCTTTTCTTTTCTTTTTTAATTCAGCCAAATTCTTCATGGATCAATGCTTGATGGACTGAATAATGGACTAGGCTCATAACTCATTTGGACAATTTATCCAAGAGCTAGCCGTAGCTTTCCCTAGTTGAGCCAGGAAAGCATCCTTTGTATCTTCTTTTCCTGCTTGCATCAGGGAAACTTCTTTTCTTTTGTTCTTCGACTTCTTCCTTGAAAGGATGACTCTCTAATGCTCCAATATGTTCAGTAGCTCATCACTTACAACCTTGGACACGAAATTGTTGTAGAAAAATAGAAATCCTTCAAAACGGGCAGCAGGTTCTTCCTCTCGGCAGATCTGACCTTCTTGCATTCAAACCGGCATAACTCTCTACTTAGGAGAGCTTTTTCTGCGATTCCAGTTGCATATGAAACTAGACACACAGGGCTTTCATCCATAAAAATTTCATCTTCAAATTCCTTGTCAATCGTCGGGAATAAATTCAGAAAGTTGGATGTCGAACACTGAAATCTTCTGGAATTCTTGGATTTGCATCCGATAAGAACTTGAAGTTCTTGGCATTTTGTTCCACTCCGATTTTAATGATTCTTTCCTTTGTTCAATCCTTAGTATGTCGACTGCAAATGAGAAGAGAAAAATCTATCAAAAGCAAAGTTTATGTTTTACAGATTCAATAAAACATCTCAGAGACTTTGTGAATAGGCTTTTGACAATTTCTGCATTTTTATTCTATTTTCCACATGTTTTCACTTTAATTCCACCAAAACTCTTGACTCTATAATCATGACTCTATATTACAACAATAAGGGTTAAGCATTGCATAAATGGGGGTAAAAACATATTAAGAACGTCTCATTTTATGCTCCTATCAACTACCCCACACTTAGCCTTTGCTAGTCCCTTAGCAAAACAAATAAAAAAGACTCAACACTACAGCCCCTAAATAATTGTCTCAGGATCTTTACACACATAGCTTTCAAGTTAAGCATTCAATGTAAGCACAATAATCCCAAGCGTCATAGACATGTATCATAGCATGAACAAGTAAGAAACGAAAATCACAAGCAATGACATGTTATGTTGATTCCATCCTCCTCACTAGGCATACTCTCTTCTTTTCACTCATGATATGGCAATATTCACTCAAAGTATATGCAAGAAAATAGATTAAGAGTTACAAAGAGTAACTTGCATATTTCATCAAATAAAGGCACTTTGTGAATAGATCTTTCAGGAAAAACTTCATATAACAACTATGTGCACCAATGAACCAAAGCCATATGCTCAACTCTTGACAAAAATCTCCACATACAAAGTTCACCTATTATTCGAATCATGAGAGATCTTACATGGGAAAAATAGTGGGGCTAGGCATAAGGAATTCGCATTTAGAATAGTGGTGAGAAAATGTCACCAAGACTTAGCAAAGCTCAATACTCCTTATGACTTCACTCAAAAGGGCCAAGTTTAAACTTGTTGGGCCCAAACTTCATTCTTTTCTTCCCCATAACATAGTGAATATGAACAAAGGTCAAGTATGATAATAATAGACCTTCAATTGTAAAACAAACTCCAAATTCACCACAAGATCTCAATCCAAGCATTTCTATTTTTCTTTTCATTTGCCGAAACTTTTTCTTTTTATTTTTTTTTTATTTTCGGCACAAATTTTTTCTTTTATTTTCTGTCCGAATTTTCTTTTTATTTTCGGCAATCATGGTTTTTCATGCTTTTGGATTGGATCACCCCACACTTACTTCTCATCATCACTTCAAATAACAAATTCCAATTAAACTTTACCAAGTCTTGACAACAATGGTTAGGATAAACTGTTCTAAGCTCAAGGAAAGTGTATCATGGTGATGCAATAAATGGCTCAATGTCGGCTCAAGGGGGTTAAAACTAAGGAGTCCCACGACGGGCACAAATTAGGCATAAGCTTTATTTGGCATTGGTGGTAATCCTAACAAGATCATCTCAATCATATTCAAAATCAAGGCATGTTATGAATAATAGTCTCAAAAATCGTCAAAAGTGAGTTCTAGCATTCTAGAGTTCATTAAAATCTATGGCACATAGTCATTGAATAATCAAAGAATGATGAAGTTTTGAAAAATTCTGCCCATTTTTATCACTCAAGAAGAAAGTATATGGCAATCAAAGCTCACAAAGGTTATTATGGAACAAAATCAACACAACAAACATGCTTCTTACACAATTAAGTTCAAGTCTCAAATGTTCATACCAATCACAAAGTCCATGAAACTCACAATTAATTCTTATGATTATGCAAAACCATCATCTATGTATTAAAGATATAATCATCATAGACTATTTAGGGGCATCCTAAGACTCAAAAATAACACAAAACAAACAAAAGCAACGAAATTTTTTTTTATTTTTCTGATTTTCTGATTTTTATTTTCTTTTCTTTTATGACTCAAAACAAAAACTCAAAGCAAAAACAAAATATGTGAAACATATATTCCCTACCCCACACTTAGAAAATTACATTGTCCTCAATGTTACACAAAAAATATGTAGTAATTTCCAAGCATTTGATAATTCACAAGTTCCACATTCAAACAATTCAACCAAAAAGAGTTTAGGGATTTAGAAAATTCAAACTCTCGTAGACGGCTCCTTCACAATTTTGGTTGAAATGGGTTGCCTCCCATGCAGCGCTTAATGTTTATAGTCTACTCAGCCTAGACTCTTCTTCATATCATCAGGATCTTGGTGCGTCTCTGAATTGAATCTCCTCAATGGTGTGCTCCTCAAAAGGTTCGTAGTAAGGCTTAAGTCGATGACCATTCACCTTGAACGTTTTTCCTGTTTCAATACTCTGAATTTCTATAGCACCATGAGAAAAAACATTAGCAACAATATAGGGACCAGCCCAACGAGAACGCAATTTTCCAGGAAATAATCTAAGACGAGAATGATACAACAAGACTTTTTTACCAATATGAAACTTTTTGCCTCTTATCATCTTGTCATGAACCAATTTCGTCTTCTCCTTGTAAATCCACGCAGCATCATATGCATCATTTCTGATTTCCTCAAGCTCGCTCAACTGTAATTTCCTGTGAAGTCCAGCCTTGTCAAGCTCCATGTTGAATTGCTTGACCGCCCACCATGCCTTGTGCTCCAACTCTACTGGAAGATGGCACGCCTTGCCATATGTAAGCCGAAATGGAGACATCCCAATGGGTGTCTTGTATGCCGTTCTGTAAGCCCAAAGTGCATCATCAAGTCTGTCGCTCCAGTCTTTCCTTGATGGGCCCACAGTTTTTTCCAATATGCTCTTTATCTCTCTGTTGGACACTTCCGCCATTCCGCTCGTCTGAGGATGATAAGGTGTGGATACCTTATGGGTGACTCCATATCTTCTGAGTAAAACCTCTATTGTTCTGTTGCAGAAATGAGAACCTCCATCGCTTATAAGCACACGAGGTACTCCAAACCTGGAAAATATGTTAGTTCTCAAGAAACCTGCAACAACTTTAGAATCATTAGTCCTTGTGGCTTTCGCCTCCATCCATTTAGACACATAATCAACAGCCAACAAGATATAAAGAAAGCCCTTAGATGAAGGAAAAGGTCCCATAAAATCTATACCCCATACATCAAATATTTCAACAAATATCATATAAGTAAGGGGCATTTGGTCTCTCTTACCAATGTTACCTGTCCTTTGGCACCTATCACATGTCATACAAAATGTGTATGCATCCTTGAAAATAGTGGGCCAATAAAAACCGCTTTCTAATACCTTGAGCGCTGTCCTCTTGGCTCCAAAGTGTCCTCCACACGCCTCATTGTGGCAAAATGCTAGGATCAGCCTATGCTCCTCTTGTGGCACACAACGTCTAATCACTTGATCACTACACGTCCTCCATAGATAGGGATCGTCCCATATGTAGTGTCTTGCATTCTTTTTAATCCTTGTCTTGGCTGCCTGCAAACATGTACTTGGAAAAGTTTTAGTAACTAAATAATTGACAATATCTGCATACCAAGGTTCTCTTGTGTCCACTCGAAAAAGCTGCTCATCTGGGAAAGTTTCCTGAAGTGGTAACGTTTCCTCTTCTCTCACAATCCTGCTCAAGTGATCCGCCACAACATTCTCGCTCCCCTTCTTGTCTTTGATCTCGATGTCAAACTCTTGGAGTAAGAGAATCCATCGAATCAAACGTGGCTTGGCGTCCTTCTTCTTCAACAAATATCTTAAGGCTGCATGATCAGAATAAACAATCACTTTAGAATTCAAAAGATATGAACGAAATTTTTCTAAAGCAAATATAACAGCCAACAACTCCTTCTCAGTTGTAGAGTAATTTAATTGAGCATCATTCAAAGTTCTAGAGGCATAATATATAGCAATCGACCTCTTCTCTTTTCTCTGTCCAAGCACTGCTCCAACTGCATAGTCTGAAGCATCACACATGATCTCAAATGGCAATGTCCAATCTGGTGGCGCCATAATTGGTGCTGACGTCAACAATTCCTTCAACTTGACAAATGCATCTTCACACCTTTTGTCCCATACGAATGGAACATCCTTCTGCAAGAGGGCACAAATAGGCTTGGCCACCAACGAAAAATCCTTGATGAACCTCCTGTAAAAACCTGCATGGCCAAGAAACGAACGTACCTCCCTTACAGTTGTAGGGGAGGGTAAGTGAAGCATAATATCAATCTTGGCCCTATCTACCTCAATACCCTTTGCAGATATAATGTGTCCTAGAACTATCCCTTGTTTTACCATGAAATGACATTTTTCCCAATTAAGTACAAGGTTAGTCTCTACACATCTTTTCAGGATTAATTCCAAATTCTCTAAGCATACATCAAAGTCTTTACCATAAACACTAAAATCATCCATAAAGACTTCAATGATATTTTCAATATAATCACTAAAAATGGAATACATACAACGTTGAAATGTACCTGGTGCGTTGCATAAACCAAAAGGCATGCGTCGATAGGCAAACGTACCAAAGGGACATGTGAACGTTGTCTTTTCCTGATCATCTGGGTGAATGCATATCTGATTGTAACCGCTGTACCCATCCAAGAAGCAATAGAATTCGTGCCCAGCTAGTCTCTCCAACATCTGGTCCATGAAAGGCAAAGGCATGTGATCCTTTCGTGTAGTAGCATTCAACTTTCTGTAGTCGATACACATCCTATGACCTGTCACCAATCGTTGGGGCACGAGTTCATCCTTATCATTCTTCACAACTGTGACTCCACTCTTCTTAGGTACAACTTGGACAGGTGCAATCCACTGGCTATCTGAAATGGGATATATGACTCCACAATCCAGCAATTTGATCACCTCGTCCTTCACAATCTTCATCATAGGGGGGTGTAATCGTCTCTGACCCTCCCTAGTAGGCTTGGCTCCTTCTTCAAGCAAGATCCTATGGACACAAGTTGTAGGGCTGATTCCCTTGATATCCGCCAACGTCCATCCAATGGCGGTCCTGTTCCTCTTCAGCATGCTAGTCAAACGTGCTTCCTGCTGCTCACTCAGCTGTGATGACACAATAACTGGTAATGTGTCATCGTCTCTCAAGTACACATACTTCAAATGATCCGGAAGCAACTTGAGTTCTAAAATAGGAGCCTGTTCCACAGATGGTAAAATTTTATTAGTGGAAATGGGAATTGACATATACTTACATTGCTTTTTCACGTGGGATGCTGCCTCTAGCTCGGCAACAATATGCATTAGGCTCGGCTCAAGCTTGAGCCGTTCCTCCTTGGTAATTCTCTCCCCATTTGTGTCAATTCCGGCCCCTTGCTCAATAGCTAGTTGCTATTGATCCAAAGTTTCTGACAAAACCTGCGCAATAGAATCAACTACATCAACATTATAGCAAGGTTTTAAATCAGAAATTGGATACCTCATGGCCTCAAAGATGTTGAAGCCAATCACTTCACCATCGAACTCCATGGTGAGGTTGCCTTCAGCCACATCAATTTTCGTTCTTGCTGTCCTCATAAATGGTCGCCCCAACAAAAGTTGAGTGGAATTTAGGGGCGACTCTTCCATCTGAAGCACATAGAAATCTGCAGGAAATATCAGATTATTCACCTGCACAAGAACATCTTCAACATATCCCTCAGGATATTTGTTAGACCTATCGGCGAGTTGAATTATTACATTGTCCTTTTTCAACTCGCCTAAACCTAGGGACTTGTAAATATTATATGACATTACATTAATCGAAGCCCCTAAGTCTAGCAAAACTTTATCAAAATTAGATTGTCCAATTTTACATGGCACAGAAAAGCTGCCAGGGTCTTTCATTTTTGGTGGGAGCTTTCTTTGGAGAACGGCTGAGACCGTCTCACTCATCTTCACCACCTGCTCCTCCCTTGTATGCCTTCTTGTTGTGCATAGCTCCTTTAAGAACTTAGCATACTTTGGAATCTGCTTGATGCACTCAAGCAATGGAATGTTCACCTCTACACGCCTGAAGATATCAAGTACCTCCTCATCTGATTTCTCTTTCTTCGATTTAGCAAATCTGGAAGGAAAAGGCAAACTCGAAGATTGGTTAGTAATTAAACCACTTGAGTCAGATTTTACCTTATGTGTCTCTGAGGTAGCGGGATCTTTTTCCATGTCCCTAT
This sequence comes from Potentilla sterilis, assembly GCA_963682095.1. Classification (NCBI taxonomy): domain Eukaryota; kingdom Viridiplantae; phylum Streptophyta; class Magnoliopsida; order Rosales; family Rosaceae; genus Potentilla; species Potentilla sterilis. The sequence continues at coordinate 25,142,004 of OY821764.1, forward strand.
TCTTCATTTTCTCGAGCTCAGCTTTGCTCGGTTCACCACTCTTGTCAGCCTTGTTGCCGTGTAAAGCACCATCATTGCCGTGTGTCACCTTGTCATGCTCGGCACTAACACCATCGGCAATTGCATCATCATTGCCGTGTGTCTCTTTGTTGGACACGACATCATCCTCATCACAATCCATCATCACGTCATCAGCCTTCCTTAGTGACGGCCCCTCCAAGATTTTACCACTCCTTGTGGTAATTGCATTAGCTTGCTCATTCTTGGGGTTCTTAATCACTCCTCCAGGTAACCTTCCTTGTTCTTGGATTTGCCCCATGAAATCCACAACCTTCCCCATCTGATTCTTCAGCTCAGAAATATCCTTGGTATTGGAAGTAGTGGATTGCAACAATGTGTGAGTTGCATCATTCAAAGATTTCAGCATTGCATCATAATTAGGGTTTGATGATGCTTGAGCATTGTTGTAGAATTGTTGCTGCTGAGGTCTTACATATCCCTGGAATTGCCCTTGAGGTCTTGGTTGAAACGCCATTCCTCCTTGATTAGCTTGTGGTGGCGCCATAGGTGTAGGGTTCTGCACATTGTTGTTGTTGGCCCACCTAAAATTTGGGTGATCATTAAATCTGGGGTTGAAGTTGGGGAAGTTGGAACGTTGCTGCCCCTGAAAACCAACCGCATTGGCTTCCTCAAAATTATCTCCTCCAACAACTTGTGGACACACATCTGCTGAATGCCCCTCCATGCTACATACCCCACAGACTTGGGCATGTTTCTGCTTCATAAACTGAGACATCATCTGAGTGAGTTTCCCCACATCTTCCTTAAGCTCCTTGACAACACTTGATTCCTCATAACCGTTGGCCTCACTGACTCGCCTAGAGGAAGTAGACCCGAATTGTTGTTGATTGGTGAAATGCATCTCCAACAGATTCTTAACCTCCTCTCTGCTTTTCTCCATTAAAGATCCACCAGCTGCTGAATCTAAAAATCTTCTCTCCAAGGGACGCAACCCTTCATAAAAGTATTGTAGTAGAAGACCCTCACGTATCCCATGATTAGGACACGTTGCCACCAAAGCCTTGTACCTATCATAGTACACATCAAAGCTCTCATCTGGCTCTTGTCTGATCGAGGTGATCTCCTTTCTAATCTGCGTCACCCTTGATGATGGAAAGTATTTTGTGAGAAATTCTCTCACCATTGTAGTCCAAGAAACCATCTTTCCTGGTGGTATAGCATAGAACCATTCCTGCGCCCTATCTTCTAGTGAAAAAGGGAATGCTTTCATCCTCACATGCTGTAAGTCTGCCCCAGTTGGGCACATTGACTCACATCTGAACTCAAACTTCTGAATATGGCGGTTGGGATCCTCTCCACTGAGTCCATAAAACTTAGGCAATTGGTGGATAAATCCACCCTTCAACTCAAATTCTCCTGACTTGCCAGGTGCAACTGCAGGATATGTCACATTACTCGGTCTTACTACTCCTCCTTGTGGCTCATCTACCTGACCATTCTCCTCTCTCAATGAAGTCATATTAAATATGGGATCAGGTAAATCAAAATTCAAGAACTGAATTGGTATAGAACTTTGAAGTAGCTCAAACTCTGGTTCTTCGTGAAACAAAGGGTTAAGTTCACACGAAGCATCTGAAGGAAATGGTGATGATGGTGCAACAAAATTTCTGTTAAAAGGTGATGAGGAGGGAGATACAAACTGATGTTCTGGTGATGGTGAACGTGCTTGACCTAGAGTTGCTGGCAATTCTAAATCGTATATCTCTCCAATTCGATACAAACGGCCTCTAATGTCACGTGACCAATTGGACATTCATGTACCTGAAATTATCATAAGATCAAGTATATCAATCAATGAATTAAAAAGAAAAATAAACGTGCATTGTAAACTTAGAATGTATAAGTTAGTGTTAAGGTAAAAATATCACACAAAAGAATGTTAGTATGTATAATGTCACCGAAAATTTCAATAAAAGATCGTGTAAAAGTATGTATAAGTATAAGTATCACAATAAATCAAACATGTAAAAGTAAGGGAACAAACGAAAATTTATACAAGTATATAGCAAAAAATATGTCACACGAAAATTTACAAGTATCAAGAAATACATATTTTACAACTTTAAGAGTATTATCGTCACAAGTATAAGTAACACACGAAAAATTCAAAAGTATAAAGTATCATACGAAAATTTCAAGAGTATATATGTATAAGAATGTGTTTTATGTATCCCTAGTTAAATTGCTATATGATTTGTTCGAATTTTCAAGGTACGTGGAGCAGAGGAGATAACGGTGCAATGGGCTGAAACAGTCCAAGGTAGTATCATGCTTATTCCGATATACCTCAAAAATTCAAACCAAGAAATGTTTTCTTTTGAGATCAAAAATTTACTCATTAATCATTTAACTAATTTTACATATCACACGAAAATTTATTTGTATAAGTATCTATATTGGTTCGGTATTTAGTGTTCATCGATTGTGTAAGTATTGTAATTGCCAAAACTTAGGGTTTCTAGATGTCTTTCACACAACTTTAAAATTCGAGGTACGTGGAGCAGAGGAGATAACAGTGCAATGGGCTGAAACAGTCCAAGGTAGTATCATGCTTTTTCCGATATACCTCAAAATTTAAAGACGAATTTTATCTTTTGAAGAAAAACAGATTCACATATGCTCAAGTTATTTTCTAGCGTCTAAAGTGAGGTGATGCTTCGGCACAAGCGGTTGTCTAGGTCGAAGATACTTTACTTTTCTAAGGCGGTGTCGTTAAAATTCACGGAGAGTAAACTCTCTTTAGGAACAAGGCAGGTCTCAAAGTTTTTAACCACGGAGGACAAGTCCCCTATCGACTCACTCACAGAGAATGAACATCAGTCTGTGGGTCTTGAAAACCAGTTTTACAAACCTCGAACCCATCAATGAAAATAACTTGCCCTATACTTGGTAAAATAAACTCGGGTCCTAGCGGTCTACAAGTGTTGATTAAAACCGCCCTCAACCTCATAAAAATAATACCAAGTTAGCGTCTTTATGCGTGGGGGGCCAACGATGGACTAATTCCAACATTGCAGGGCCCGTTTCCCAATCTACACAAAAACATACCTAACATGGCATCACTCGTATGAAGGGTTTTGGTTATGATCAACAAAAGAGGCTTCACCTACATGTTACACTTTAGAAACTACAATAAACTACAAGCATACACAAAAACTACCATCTTCCTAGAAATTATCTAAGTGTACAACAATCACAATAAAACATACAAATCGGCAATTAAGGACAAAAACCAAAAACCAAAAACAAAAATAAAAATCGGAAAAGGAAAACCCTATTTACTATTACACTTCCAAAAATCCTATTAATACATATCCCAAAACTATTGCAAAAATTAAATAATTTACAAATATACAAAGTTACAAACAACACTTTATGAATCAAAATATTATAATGTCCCCGGCAACGGCGCCAAAAACTGATGGGATCACATGCGTGCACAATTTGTACCTGCAAAACAATCTCATACAAATAATACCCTTCTTGTGTCGAGTGTAGTATTGACAAGTAGGGATCGTTCTATCCGGGGAAATCAAGGGCTTTCAATCACACAAAGTATTGCATAAAAGGGGGGTTGTCGAAATTTTTAATTATTATTTACTTACTAGTTTACGAAAATTAAATCCTAGATTACTATATACAATTGATCATCACCTTTCACACAATCACCAAACACAAATCTCATTATACATGCAACAAAATTAAAACAAGTAATAGGGGCAGCAAACATAAAACGATTTCAAGATTAATTAAGTTCCAATTTAATTAGGGCCAACGCAGCTTATCCTAATTATTCAAGACATCATAAGTATTTAGAATCCGAAACGCGCGCAATCCTAAACATGGTACTAATCGGTTTAACAACACAACGCATGTAAATTAAACACAAATAGCACATAAGCACATATTGTCGAATTGGAACATGTTAGCAAGTATGGCGTCACCCATCTCACATCGACATGTAAATTTCCATAATTACTCTTACCCTTAGATTAATACATGTCAAAACCAACAACGCGTGTGAATCAACATGTATTAGATCGGAATATGAATTCAACATCTAGATAACACTCATGGCCTTTCGAGTGCATCTAAACATCTCCTTCGGTTCCCCACGAATTAAGAAAATAAACCTAATTGAAATCAAGAAACATGCTAAAGCTACTGCCCATAATACAAATTTAATCACATCACATATATAATTCGGCAATCACATATAAAATATCCAAACAATTATAACAAAGATCCGAAGATCCCATATATGATTATCAATACCGAAATTAAAACCAAAAACCAAAACATACTTCATAGACAAAGTTATGTTTAAATACAAAGTAACAAAAACCAAAATAAAACAATCCATATTACAACCTTGGTTAAGATTCGGCAAGGATTGATGAGATGGTGATCGAATTGATGGAAGGGTGGTGGATTCGGCTTTGCTCCTTGGTATAAAATTTGGGGAATTAATTTGGGCAGAGGTTCGGCAGCTTTTGTGGAGGGAGAGATGATTCTTTTCTGTGCAAAAGCCTTGGTATTTATAGAGGAAGTAACCTAGAGAAGCTAGCCACAAACAAAAACCGAATTGGTTTAGGTTTCCTTGATTTTCTGAATTCGGCAGAATGACCTCCGTGCATTAATTACGTCATAACTCTCTCTAGAAAATAGCTATTGAGGTGATTCCAGTTGGGTTGGAAACTAGACTCCCGTAGCTTTCTATCCATATAAGGCTCGAATTCTGATTCATTGTCAGCTGTCCGGGAGAGTCCGTGGAAGTTGAGAGACGTGCACAGGAATTTTCCCGAAATTAATCAGGATTTGTTGCGATTTTCTTCCTCTATTTTCTGCCGAAAATTCCCAAGATAATGGCTGAATAATTGAGCAATATCTCTTTAGGTTTTCCATGAATTAATTCAGCCAAAAATCTTGCACAAAGGATGGAATTCAGTCCACATTCATAAGCCAAATTCATGTAGAACTCGGCTTGCTTCTTCTTTTCCATTCCGAAATTAATCTTTTCTTTTCTTTTTTAATTCAGCCAAATTCTTCATGGATCAATGCTTGATGGACTGAATAATGGACTAGGCTCATAACTCATTTGGACAATTTATCCAAGAGCTAGCCGTAGCTTTCCCTAGTTGAGCCAGGAAAGCATCCTTTGTATCTTCTTTTCCTGCTTGCATCAGGGAAACTTCTTTTCTTTTGTTCTTCGACTTCTTCCTTGAAAGGATGACTCTCTAATGCTCCAATATGTTCAGTAGCTCATCACTTACAACCTTGGACACGAAATTGTTGTAGAAAAATAGAAATCCTTCAAAACGGGCAGCAGGTTCTTCCTCTCGGCAGATCTGACCTTCTTGCATTCAAACCGGCATAACTCTCTACTTAGGAGAGCTTTTTCTGCGATTCCAGTTGCATATGAAACTAGACACACAGGGCTTTCATCCATAAAAATTTCACCTTCAAATTCCTTGTCAATCCTCGGGAATAAATTCAGAAAGTTGGATGTCGGACACTGAAATCTTCTGAAATTCTTGGATTTGCATCCGATAAGAACTTGAAGTTCTTGGCATTTTGTTCCACTCCGATTTTAATGATTCTTTCCTTTGTTCAATCCTTAGTATGTCGACTGCAAATGAGAAGAGAAAAATCTATCAAAAGCAAAGTTTATGTTTTACAGATTCAATAAAACATCTCAGAGACTTTGTGAATAGGCTTTTGACAATTTCTGCATTTTTATTCTATTTTCCACATGTTTTCACTTTAATTCCACCAAAACTCTTGACTCTATAATCATGACTCTATATTACAACAATAAGGGTTAAGCATTGCATAAATGGGGGTAAAAACATATTAAGAACGTCGCATTTTATGCTCCTATCATGACCTCAAATAAACTAGTCTGCAACTTGGGCGATTTAACACGAAGGGCCCAGGGAAAAGTAAATTTAAAATGTTAGAGTGAGTAGATAAAGTAAAACAATTTAATATAATACTTTATTTGATAGTCTCGTATTACTTTCCCAAAGTTTTAGAATTAAAAACCACAATGCATGCATTTTTTTTTTTCAAAAACGTCTCGCGTTTTAAGAAAATCATATTTAAAAATCAGCCTCGCTGATATAATCCAATAAACATATAATTATTTTGTTTATATATATTCAAAACAATATACTTTTGAAAATCAATTTATAATATTTCTCGACCAATCCCTTTGGTTATATAAAAACCCCTGCCCCGCTGGTTCGGGAATTTATTAAAATCAGAAAGTCTCATAGAGAAAATATTCCCGAAAACCACATAATATAAAAATCATGACCAATCCCATTGGTCATATAATAGGGGAAGGTTATCACCATTTAATAGTAAGCCTCCCAGGCTATGGGTCGAGTCTCCCAGACTCTATAGCGTCCCACGCTAAACCTTTATACAACCCTACGTCGACCACCGAGCGTGAATCTGATCTGCATGGTCAAGTCGTCACCTCGCGTGGGATGAGGTTAATAAGCTAGCTAGCATCAATATATATACGGACCCTGATATGGTGAAAAATCCGAAAATAAAACCGAAAACACACTTCCCCTTATATATAATAAATCTGTACGGTCCCCAACCGCACATCTGAAGCTTATAATAATCATAAATAGTATAATAGCCTCAAAATATATTCATATATGTCCGGCATATCCAATATGCCGTAAAATAATATCGAAAAATATATATACAACATCGACATGTCTCACATGTCGAAAAATCACAAATTCGAAAACATTAAATCGTCGGAAATCTCATTTCCGGTCTTTACATCAAAATACACATAAACTTATTGAACATAATCAAGTTATGATTAATTAAAACATACTATTTCTGAAAACCTCGTTTCCGGATAAAATCACATACTATTAAAATAACAACATAACCTCAAAACCTTATTTCTTTAAATATCAATATCATTTTAATTTTACGGATTTTCATGCTTCTCAGATTATTTATTTAAATAAATTGTATTTCAGTAAAATATATATGCATGCATTTATTTAAAATAAAAATTCACTCACTGTACGGCCGAGCGTGCCGAAATCCGCGTTCTCATCCCGTCGAGTAACTTCTCGACCTGTAATAGAGACTTATTTAAAAGATATCTCAGAACTCGAAATCTGATTATAAAGTGAAATTTACGACGTCCTCACTCGTCCGAATAACCCCATTTAAATTATCGTTATCGGTATTGAAGTTACGTCTCAAATACCGAAACCATTTACGTCTCAAAATTACTCAGGACACCCATCCCGAGTCCGATCCATTCCTTTTCTGATTATTTCGTCGTAAAACCACTTTTATCAGTTTTTTTTTAAACCTTTTTACGGTAAGTCAACAGTAAAAATTAATGGTCAAACAGTAATTTGGAAAGTCAACAGTAAATGGTCAAAGTCAGAATTACTATTTACTATTTACTTTTACTGTTTATCTTTTACTGTTACTGTTTACTATTTACTGTTTTATCGTTTACTATTCACCTTTTACTATTTTACTTTTCACCCTTTTACATTTCTTTTTACCTCTCGCCGCCGGCAGCTCCGCCACAGAGGCTGAAAACGCTTCCAATTCAACCCAATTCATCCCAAAATGATCACACCACCTCAGGGACTCATCCCCACCATCACTGCCGCCAAAACCCACACAGCCGCCGCGAACGGCGGCCGACATGGCGGCCCAGATTACAAAACGTCAAATTTCCACAAAAAACCACCCAATCGAACATCAAATTACACTCAATCGACTTTAAACAATGTTTAGAACTCAATTCCAACCTCCAATTACAACAAAAACATTAATTACACAACCTCCACCGATTTCACCAAAACCCTAGAAATTCCAATTTCTGATTCCTCCTTACCTGACTCGAATTAGTTCGATTCCTTCCTTGGACTTGTTGTACACGTCGATATCTTCAATTCTCCCCAAAAATTGGACCGAACCATGGCTGGAGGAGGGAGTTCCATCCGATCGGAGGCGATCGGTCTCGGGCGTCGCACCTGCAAACGGCGGCGTTTCACGCCGCGCCGCTGCCACAGAGAAGACAAGGAGGAGGAGGCGGTCGCAACGGGACCGGTGGCTCGGCGAGTGGTGGCCGGGCGGCGGAGGAAGATGGAGGCAGGGAGCGGCTCGGGGTCGGGTCGATCGGGGAAGGAGGAAGAAAAAAAGAAAGAAAGGAGAAAAAGAAAAAGGGGAAAAAGAAAAACTTTCCCTTTTGGGAAATCTAAACCCGACTATTTATACTCGTCCAAAAAGGGCAAGTTTTGGGTTTTTACGTCGTAACTTCTTCATGCGAACTCCAAATTAAACGTGCCACATGTCCACGAACTCGTTTCGATGTCTTTTATCTCGTCGAGAAATAAAATTCTTCATCAGGTCAACTTAATAGAAAATCAACATTTAAAACTTTCGAATCGTAACAAAAATTCCTCGGAACGTAAAAGTAAAAGATAAAACGGTGAAAATTAGTACGAGGATCGGGTCGTATGAGATGATCTTGTTAATTTTGCCTCTACACAAGTTTCACACTTATGTTTTATGTCAATTTGAAATTTTGGTAAGTGGTCCATGTTAATTAATTTCCGCAAGGTGTCATAATTAACATGTCATAGTCTATCATGCCACAAATTGGAAGACTCAAGCATATAGGTAGAAGATTAAGCTTCATTCATTTTTTTGACTATAGTCATTACATTCATTTTGATCATCCCACCAGTTATATAACCCTTACCCATAAACATTCCATTCTTGGACAAAACAAGCTTATCAGACTAGCTCTATCACTATGCGGAACCCATGAGTGTTCAGTAGTGCACCAGAAATCATATTCTTCCGGATCTTAGGAACACATAGAACATTGTTCAGAGTCAGCTCCTTCCCATAGGTCATCTTCAGAGTAACCTTCCTTTTCCCCTTGATGGCAGAGGTTGCTGAATTCCCCATGTACATAATCTCCCCTTCCTCAGATGGTTAGAAAATGGAGAACATCTTCTTGTCAGCACATACATGCTTGGTGGCTCCAGTGTCCATCCACCATTCCTTAGGGTTTGAATCCACCATATTCATCTCAGATATCATAGCACAGAGGTTCATCTCAGCAACATCTTGAGTGACATCATCAATCAAGTTGGCCTCCTTCTTTTTGTACCTCCTTGGTTTGTTGCAATCAACAGACTTGTGACCAGCCTTGTCACAGTTGTAGCACTTGCCTTCAAACCTCTGCTTCTTGGAGACACCGCCTTTTGGTCCTAGCTTGAACCGTTGATTCTTCATCTTTTTGTTCTTGGAGCTATGGCCATGTTCCAGGACATTCGCCTTGGCAGAATACCCACTGCCCCATGCCTGATCCTCGATTGTCTTCTTCAATGCGAAGCCTGACCTCTAGATCTTCCATGCTCATTTCCTTTCGCTTGTGCTTCAGGTAGTTCTTGAAGTCTTTCCAAGCAGGTGGCAGCTTCTCAATAGCACATGCTACTTGAAAACTCTCACCTAGCGCCATCCCTTCAGCATGGATCTCATGCAGGATCAGCTGGATTTCTGAGAATTGACTCATCACAGTCTTAGAATCCACCATCTTATAATCAAGAAAGCGGCCCACGATAAATTTCTTGACACCGACATCCTTTGTTTTTTACTTCTTCTCAAGGGATTCTCATAGCTCCTTAGCCGTTCCCATATTGATGTACACATTGTACAAGGAGTCGGCCAGACCGTTCATGATATAGTTCTTGTACAGATTGTCAGAACTATTCCATACATTGACAATAACAATCTTTGCTTGATCATTTTGGTCACATTCGTTGAATTCAGGAGCCTTCTCAGTCAGGAACTTAGCAAGGCCCAGAGTGGTCAAATAGAACATCATCTTTTGTTGTCATCTTTTAATGTGCAGCCCGTTAAACTTTTCAGGCTTCTCCCTGTGGGAAGCTGAGACGGGTACAGCCGCGGCAAGTGCTTGCATGGCCTGCATGGTTGGCACTTGAGCTGGTCTTTTACCAGCATTCACAGCATCAGAATTTTCTCCTTTAGTCATGTTTTCTCAAACTGAAACACACACACAAAGTGTAAGAATATTGTAACTCGAAGGTAACTAGTATTTGCAAATTATATAAGCAATATCCAATAATTGTCTTAAGATTGTAAAAAAAATAATGGATATGATATTGCATATATAAATTGAAATAAATCTTAATTTGAAATTAAAAATCAAAATTTCAGAATTAACTAATAAAGTATGATGACAATCAACCAATACCAAATGAGTTTTAAAACGGATTAGGAAGAGTCCAATCATGTGTGTCACACACTGTCCTTAAGACAATTACGCCGCCTCTAACGGTGCAACAGGTCTATTGCGAGGTATTACAACATATGTTTACTGGAATTGTGTTGTGGGTACGCTTATGACTATGCTAGTCGCTTTGAGATTAATGTAGACGAGATCTCCATCTGCCTGGAAGATTATAGTAGCATCACATTAGCCAGCTACATATATGCAGTGAGTTCTATAAATAGAATAATTAGGTATTTTACTTTTAGCATTACCATTCGAGTCATTCGTATCAACTATCAAGGTATTCTTCATTCCTCTTGATCACATTGACAAGGACGAGGCATACCATCTTTGTAGCCGCATTATTATTTTGTTCCTCTGCATTTGGGGAGCTTTGCAATATAGTTGGGCTTCTCATACTTCTTTAGGTAAAGGCGGATGATCTCACAACCCCAATGCTCTCTGTTCAGGAGACGACATCCGTACGTATACCTCAGTCATCACCTGCATCAGCGCAGTCTCAGCCTTTTAAGAGCATATGCAGCGGTTGGAAGCAATCAAGCAATTAAGCCACCATTATCTACAGGCGATTCTGAGAGAGCCCAGCTGACTTAGCCAGAGTCGTCACAGCCAGGCTTGAGAGAGCCAGAAGGGACAAGGCTGACTGAGTGGAGAGAACTGGAGCCAACTGACCCAGGATACTTCATAATTTTGTTAATAGATCACTTTATGTAACAACTCCGGTGGTGAATACACATCCCCATTTGTGCTGAGGGTACGCTCATGATTTTGGTAACCGCACTGGTGATAGATAGAGGGGTCTATCGTTATTTTCATGGAATACTAGAAACTGCTCACACCCCCTGTGGGTGTACGTAGAGAAGTTGGTAGTTAACTTAAAAGTGCGGAGTTAATTTCTGAAAAATAAGAGAAAAATTATTCATGACTTTTACGTTCTTATCCCTAACAATTAGATACATTCATAAAGTTATTTAATATTTCAAGAGTATAAAAGTAAAAAAATTCTGTTTTGGCTAGCAAGCCCTATTTTTCTAATAATAGTATAGATTATAACAGTTATCAAGGTGGCCTCTTACATATATTCGGTGAGTTTCATAAATAAAGTAAAGACGTTTTTTTAATATACTTTGTTTAGCGCCTTACCTCTTCTCTTCAACTTAATCGTAATTCAAATTTACTTATCAAGGGTGTCGTCTTGCTTCATTCCTCCATATCACACTCACTAAGTCACTAGGATGAGAGAACCCATCTTCACAACCACATTCCTCCATTAGTATTTATTAAGGTTTAAGGTTTTGCCGACACTTTAACGTGGACAACAAAAATAAGGACTCAAATAGAATAAGCAATTTTTAACCGACATAATGTTGGATTAGAGATGCCGCAACAAGAAAAATAATGTAGTTACACTTAGTTTCATTTTTTTTCTCTCTCTGATATTTTCTATGACCAAGTGAAACAAGTGTTGGATCAAGATTTAAATATATATATATGCTATATATATATACTATATACAGAGCTGTTCAGAAGCGGACGTCGGTAAACCTAAAAAAGTGTGGACCGATCAGATTCTAGCTTGATTTCATCCTATTTAAATTAGTTAATCCACCTACTCGATCTGAAATCATCTTCTTTCTCATGTTGCAAGAGTGTTAAACTCAAAAGAAACCCAAAAAATTGTTGTCTGATAGCTATGAGCTGTAATGGTGGGAAGAGATGGGATTTGGAGGAATCAAAGGCCAATTAAGATGATCTATGATATTAAAGTTTCTCAATACTCTTCCAGAGAGAGAAGATAAATTAACAATAGATTATGGAGGTTGAAAGCCTGAATCGTGATCCATCGACATTTTTCAGTTTGCTGACGTACGCTTCTGAACCCGCCTGATGCTATATATATGTATTTATATATATACCTGCTCCCTTTTCTTTCTCAAAAGGTTCGATCTTTGTTTCTATGTTTTGATTTATTTTTTTCTAGTTGTTGCCACCCTAGGTATTTTTACTTCATTTGACCTTATTAGGATACCCCTTACATTATTAGACCTCAGGCAAGAACAAAACCCTTTGCAGACCTCCTTTTCCTTCTTCTTATTGTTGGATACGTCGTTCGTACACATCTTCTCTTTGTTTCTCGAGCCTATAGTGAGTTACAAACAGAGTTCGAAATGTTCAAATCTTTGATGATTCCATCATACATGATTGAGTTGCGAAAACTTCTGGATAGGTATTCTCCATCTGAACTGAATTCTTTCTGGTTAAAAAATATCTTTCTAGTTGCTGTGGAACAATTAGGAGATTTTCTAGAAGAAATATGGGTTCCGCTTCTGGCGGCAACATGCTATGGGGTGGTGGTCCCACTTATGGGGTCAAATCAGCCGCACCAAACCCCAAGGCTGGTGACGACATAATGTCACCAGAACGTTTGATTCGCTTCTTGTATGGCTATTCAGAAGAGAATGTCGGTTCTAGTGTTTTTATTCAACAAAGATACCATATAGCTACTATTGTTTTAGCATTGTTTGCCACCATGACTAGGTATATAGCCCTTTTCCACCACAATCTCTGGCTCAGAGACAACCGATCTAGAGACCATGGAATCCGAGACAGAATCGTCTCCATCCTTGGGTTTGTTGCGACTACCACGAGGTCTGCTTCGCTTCTTGTATTGCTGCCCTTCTCAAGTTCTTGTATCGCTATTTGTATACGGGTTGAACTTCGGTGGGCACAAGTGCAAGGCTATGCTTAGCCCCTTCTCACCCCTCACGTCATCATCATCCCTTTGCCATACAACACCTAAAATATACGTCAACACAGTGACATCTACTATAACAACAGTAGAAATTAGAGTGCGAAAATTCTTCTGTACTTATGAAATAGAGGCATTCTAAGTATCGCAAGTGACACTAAGGTGGGAGGGAGATTGCCTCAAAACACCACAACAAGGGCTGTAATTCCTGTAAGGGACAGTGGATTTGGAATTACCTCTGATGAAGTCATCTCATCGTCCTCTTGTGGGCACCAAGAACCAAAATGGTTGCTTGCACGAGCCAAGAAGTCTTTCGTATTTGTAAGTCACTTTAATCAAGTCCTCATAGGAAATCTTAAGCTTGCATTACAGCCGCACTGGATCGTTGATGGGTAAAGAAACCCTAATCTGAGCAACTCATCATCGAATTCCGGCTTAATCAACTTGCAGAACTGGGCCAAGTGTCTCTTTTGGATAAATAGAGGTTAGGCAAGACGCCGAATCCTCTATTGAGATTTAATAGAAAATTAAAGAAAATTACAAAAACGAGGAGAGGACATAAAATCTAACTCCTCGACGAGAAAACATTCAAAACAAAGAGTGACAAAAATCATATACTACCCCAACAGACAATGAAAACAAAACCAAGCAATAAACCGAAACTAACGATATTAAAAGTTAAGAAGTCACAGATAATCTCTACGACAATAAGAAATAATTAAATCAGGAGGTAAATCCCACCAGGTCAAACCATTAGAAGAAAAGTGTCGGCAAGAACATTTTCTGCTTGATTACGTTCACGAAAAATATGAGAAAACCGAAAATGCATTTGTGATATATGATGTAAACAATGCCAATTGTTTCTCCCACTACCATGTAGATTGTATTTTATTAAAAAAATTATCAATACATACAATTTTTAACCTATAATTACCAATAGCAAGATTGTCTTTTGAAATAACCACTAGCAGGTTTCCATCCATAATTAACAAAATCCGTTAATTCATAAATTACGAAATTACCATTTTTTATAATACTATTACAGATCAGTAGCATTAGTTTTTTTTTTAGCCCTTAAAAGCAAATATACTCATCTTGTCATTGTATAACATCGTGAACTCCGTCCAAAACCTTGGGGAGACTTTCAGAAAAGGCTGCAGAGGTGGTGCTGCAGGTAGCTATTCTCATCCTAACCCTCGCCCTATTCTACACCATCCACAACCTCTGAACCAACAACCAAGCCACCCGCCACTTCGTTCTCAGATCCCAACTCCTGACCCGAGCTCGATCTGCCCCGAACATAACCCAAACCCATTCCCACGCCAAAACCGCCCTAACCGAAGCTGAGATCGCCCTCTGTCTGGCCCCGAGATCCGGGCCCACACATCCTCAAGGCCCTAGCTAGCTATCAGTTAGGTTGCATGGAATCAGGTGCGAGTACGTGGAAGCGAAGCATTTGGAAACGCGGAAGCGTTTTTTTAGGAAAATATTTGGAAGTGGGTACGTTTCGGAAGTGCCGAATAAATTAATATATATATATATTAAATAGAAAAGTACATAGACCGGCACAAAGTCCTTTGCACCCTACATATAAAGCAAATATAAAGTATAAAAAAGATGGAAAGGGCCCAAGACATAAGCCCAGGCCTAAACTTCACTAGTACAGTAGCACCAAACCAAAGGTGTGTTTTGTAGGTTTTACCACGCGCCGTTCTGCATGAAGAACCACCATCCCACCATCGGCAGCAAAACCGCCGTACCGATATAACACAAATCTGCCCTCCACCACTCCAGCCTCCCCAACATGCCGAAAACCATCGTCGACCTCCACGGAACGGGTCCAAACAACCCAGCCACGTATGAAAGCTTCTTATCTGAATTTATGCCATCCAATCGACAACACCCGTAGACCGATCACCGGCCATGAGGAGGTCGACCCCAGCCTCAACCTCCAGCGTCTGATTCCATGCTTCTCTTCCCCGACAAGGTCTCCTTCCATTGACAACGAAGCCAACACCTTGCATTCTTCACCCGGATTGGGTTTCGAGAGAGAACGAGCTTGTTGCTTCACGTTTCCGGATTGAAGTCAAACACGCTCCCGAATCGCAGTCAAATGCGTTTTCGCCGCACTCCCAATTCTAGTTTTTCCGGCCGCTTCCGTGCGCTTCCATGGCTGTTCCGCTTCGCTTCCGCTTCAGAAGCGCGAAACGCAAGGGAGTTGGTGCTTCCGTGCTTCCTAGGTTGTCAGAACCGGCCCCGTATTTCACCCTGAAATCCGGTTAAGGCCCTGCGGGGACCACCTTAGGACTAACCCTATCGATAAATCGATAAGTCAACCTTAGGATGGACAACCCTAAAACCTGTAACGAAAAGAACACTTCTAGATCCAGTTCTAACCTCAACACCTGGAGCCATATGCTCCCCAAATTACAACAACCGCCACGAATAAACACAAAATCAAACTCATCTTAAACTCAATTGACTCACAGGTAATCAGAGCAATCTAGATCAATGAACTGAAAAATAATAAGAAATATACCAAGAAGGGATTGACAGATCCCACCTAGCGGAAGCAACGACGATGATGACTATGCCTCGACTCCGAGTACTTTTGACCTCTGATAAACTAATCTGCACACTGGACGATTTAAAACAAAGGGCCCAGGGGAGAAACATTCAAAACATTAGCGTGAGTGGACAAAAATCAATATTCGAAGATTTAAAATATAATAAAAAATATAGCCAAAATAATTTCATAAATGTCCTCCCAATTTTTTTATCAGAGAAAATCATAGTGCATGCAACAATTAGTTCCAATAAAACGCTTTTAAACCAATCAATTCAACCAAAGTAAAGACGAAAATCCAATGTCATTGGCCCAAACAAACGAAACAATGGGAAAGTGGTTACACCATAAACAAGAGCCTCTCAGGCTCGGGTCGGAACCCCCAGGGCTTCTGAACCAGCGTGGACAAATATGACGACCTAAGCCTCCCTAGCTAAAGGTCTCAAATGTAAGCAAATTCAAAATATTAAAATATTTAAACCATCCTAACGCGTTCCCAAACCTTGCCCCTCAACCTTGATACTCTTTTTCCTAAATTCAGTCCTTAAATCTTAAATTCTCAATCAACCTCCTCATACTTCAAGAACAACACCAACATTAACCCTTTAATCCTCCACTAATCTCATTTATCCAAAACTTAAACAATTAAACTTAACCCTTGCTAAATTCCTCTAAAAATTCTAAAATAAACGCCAATATATTCCATTCTTCAAAATTAAACGAAATTTAACCTCAAAAACCACTCACAGCGGCTACACCGCAGCCGGCAGCGGAGGTCAACCACTGCCACCGCCACCAAAATCACCAAAATTCACAAAAAGTTCCTTCTCAATATTTTGAACAACTTTCCCTTCTACAACAATCATCAATTTCAAGCCCAAATAGGTCAATTAACAAAAATCCCAAATTCGGCAATATTCACCAAGAACCCTAGAAATTAAATTCCTTGATTTCTCCTTACCTACTGCAAATTGAGCGGAATCCTTTTGAGGGGTTGTTCAAGACGGCATAAGCTTCAATTCAATACCAAGAACTCGATCAATAACGGCCTGAGAAGAGAGAATCGACGAAAAAGGTACATGAACAGTAATCGGCCTAATTCGATTGATTTCTCTCAATCGACCGCGAGAGGGGATGAGATACCTACCTAGATTTGTAGAGGAGGAGAACAGCTTCGTCTGGATTCCAAGATCACCAACTACGGTGGCTCGACGGCGGCGGGACGACGAGAAAACCGAAGGGGAGGAAAAGAGCTCGGGTCGGGGAGAGAGAAAGGAAAGAGAGGGGGGGGGGGGGGGGGGGGGGGGGTGAATTTTATGATTTTTCTGACTTTTTACCATAATACCCTTACCATTCCCTTTTTATACCTGCGGCTAAAACGATAACTGTGGTTTTTACGTCACAACTTTTGCGTTCTAACTCCGATTACAACGAATAATATACCGATGAGTTCGTAACGACAACCTCTTCGACTACCTCGAAGAAATTTTTTCTAAATTACTTATCCTACAAAAAATAATTCCCTACCTCTTTAATTGGTAACATACTCGCAGTAACCAAAGCTAGTATAGATAAATTTAATTATACTAAGAGTCAGGATGTTACACTAGCTCTCGATCTCCTCGGCCACCGCACCGCGGCCCTGAGGTTGCTTGACGCGGCATTGTCGTCGCCGTGCGTGAAGTCACTCGCGGAGAGGGAGCGTGGGGAGGCGCTGGTCAAGAGGGCGGAGCCGAAGCTCGCACTGAACCGGCGGCGAAGGGTTGACTCGGCGGTGGAGGATTTGGTGGAGGCGGTGGGGCTAAGTGAGGGACCACCATGCCTCCGGGATGCTTGCAGTGCTTCCCGATACGACCGTGACCGGCACTCACGTGGCCTCTCTGTCTCTCTCTCTCTCTCTCTGTCTCTCTCTCTCTCTCTCTCTCTCTCTAACGGTTCGGCAGCACACTAGTAGCATTAGGTTATTGAGGGTCGGTTCGGCAGCACACTAGTAGCATTAGGTTATTGAGGGTCGGTTCGGCAGCACACTAGTAGCATTAGGTTATTGAGGGTCAGTAGCATTACCTCATTTTTTAGAGTCAGTAGTATTACCTCATTTTTAGGGTCAGTAGTGTTATGCTAATTTATATCCTAAAATATGTATTTACATTCAGTGTAATGCTACTGACCCTCAAAATCGCGTAATGCTACTGACCCTTAATAATGTCGTAAAAGGGCAATTTCATAATTACCATTTAATAGATTCTGTTAGTTAAATGGATGGAAACCTGTTAGTGGTAATTTTTTAAAACAGATTTGCTATTAGTAATTATGAACTCAAAAATGTAGTTATTGGTAAAAACTCCAAAAGACACATCGTAGATTGTTTCATAATAAGAGTTAGAAGAACATTGTGGTTTTTCTCTCTTCATTTTGATTATTTTAAACTAGTTTCTATAACTTACAGTATTTTTTAATATTTTCATTCTAAGTGAGGAGCGGATTCCACACATCAAGGTGCACTTGCACAAATAGTGTGCAAGTTATTTATACCGTCATTTCTTCAATTCCGTTTATGTCTCTTAACGCCTCAATGACTGAGTATTGTGGACGCCGCTTTTCATGACCTATATTCTTACAATTTCTATTGTTGCTAATCATACTTACATTGTGGCTTATCTCTAATTTGCTTTAACTGTAGTATTTTACAACTTCATCTTAACCTAGCCCTAAAATATTAGAGTCATGTGAATAGAAGAGTCACATTCCAGTTCCCCGGGCTTTCTCCGGAGATATGTATAGTTAAACCTCGATAATTTAATACTCGATTAATTAATAACCTCGTTAAGTTAATAATTTTTCCCGGTCCCGACTCGGGAACAACGTGCTAAATTAATATTTCGCTAAATTTATAAGATAATAGACTTTCGAGAATTCCTTAAGACCCCATCGAATATATAAATTAATAATAGTTTAAAAAAATACATAATCATTTATTTAAGACATATAAATTACTCATTTATGAAGACTTTTTAAAATATGACTCAATTGTAACTTATTGCTTCTTGAAGCTGATGTCACCTTGGATCTCATCACAAACTCTTCGTAGCATGGTTATAATTTTTGGAGTAGTTTTTTCATGGTGCAACAAATAATTATTCAATGTTTTCGGCTTTTCGCTGCTTGGAGAGCTTCTTTTCGTGAAGGGGATTCCATAACACAACTATCATCTTCACCTTTGAGATGAGAAGCCATGTTGTGTTTGGTGTTTTGTTGTGGTACATTTTAGTCTATGAGTTTTCTTAATTTAAATAGAGCTTGATTAACTGAATGTTCATAAAAGTAATATTTGAATTAAATGTTCATAAAAGTAATATATTGAACAAAAAATTTTGTGTTGAAAACCCTAAAACGATAAGTATTTTAATAAATTAATAAATTATTAATTTATTGATTATTAAATTAACTGTATTCATATAGGAGCTATAGTCGTTTTATTCCTGTTGGTGGTTTAACAATGATTGAAATTAAAGAAACATTGAAATTGCATATCGAAAGTCCCAACCAGATAAAGACACTGACACCACAGTCCCACGTAAGAAGAAGACCAACTTCATCTTCCTCATCCGCTCTTTTTAAGTAACGATGGCTCTGCACATATGCAGCTGCATTGCTCCCTCTGACCACAAACAACCCTACCCTCGGCAACCCTGCTTCTCAAACTCAAACTCAAACTCAAAGCCCAAACCTTTTTCTTCTTCTTCTTCACTTCAAACGCCACCTCATTTGACCAAGAGAAGCCTCAGTCTCTCACTTTTTGCACCACTTTTCTTAAACGGGGTCCTCCCAAACTTGCCCATTTTCGCAGAGGAGTTGGAGCTCGAGCGGTACACTGATTCCAAGGAGGGCTTCACTCTCCTCCGACTCTCCTCTTGGATTAAGGCATCATCTTGTTTAATTTTTATTGTTTTTTGTTGTTGTTTTTTTATATTCCAAGAGATAATTCAACCAATTGAGTTTTAACTGAATTGTTTGTGAATGATTATGGATAGGTTGACAAAGCAGGGGCTACTGCTCTGTTTGAAGATGCAAGTAATAAAAGCAACAATGCTGGCGTTGTGGTCAACCCGGTTCGGCTCAACACACTTGGAGAGTTTGGCACTCCTCAATATGTGGCTGATAAGCTTTTACAAGCCGAGAAGCGCAAGGTAATTTGCTTCTTTCGAATTGTGTAACTTCGTGTCCATGTTGCTGATGGATTATGATAGTGTTGTGGAGAATGGTTTTGTTGTTAGAAAATAGCCTCAGGAGAAGAAAACATTTGGTTTTTAAAAAGATGAATTCATGAATATGTGACCGGTGAATTAAGGTTTTATAATTAGCTTTTGTGTCTTTCTTAATGGTCTAGCAATAATCATCAGAAGAATAATGTTTACTTTGAGAAGAAGACTATCCTCGGATGTAAATACATGTAGTTAGATACTATGAAAGGGGGCTGTTCACTGCAAGCTATCCTAGCTGTCTTAGATTGAACGGCAATAAGATAAGCCGATGCTCAATCCCTACGGAAGCAGTCTTTGAGGTTAAAATAGTATAGAGTGAGCCGTTCGATATGGTACATAACCAGTGGTTTTGCTAGTTACACACCCATTTGGCTATTGAACACCCATTATGAGAGTCTGTCAAGTCATTCAAGTGCGTCCTTTCTTCTGCAAAATAGGTTAAACGACTAGAATGATATCACCGGTACCAAATTCCAACGCTGTTCTCTGAGCATTTTGATGCAGAAATAAGTCCTTCAAAGCTCTACTTAGCAGTACTCTATTCTTCTTTCGCTCCATGGGTTTACAGAAACAAAAAGCAGTGAAATTAATTTCATGCATCTAGATAGACAAATCATGGATTGAGAACATAAGGCCAAACCACTATTTAACCTGACAAGCACCAGATGCAGCAAAGATTACCTCAGCTATTACCAAATAGATGGTCATTGCAGTCCTTGAGTATGGAAAAAGTACTGGAGTTGATTGTTATTCCTTGCTTGCATAAAAAACCAGCTTGATTGTTCATGTTTGTTTGAACCTGCATTTTTGTTTGAAGAACTAAATTATCCATGTGCTGATCGTTTGGATGGCTTGCTTGCTTTGCATGGAAAATGTATCATTTCATTTTACCGCCCACTTATTGTTATATTGTTTCATTCTCCCTACTTTCAGTTCACAACATCTTAGTAAAGTGATGTTGGAATATGAAACCCTTCGATTATATGAAAGGCTAGGGTCCATTTGATGGCATAATTCTCTTGGCTTTGCTTTGGGTAGCTGATTTTATTTCCCCTAAAGTTGGGGATTTGCGTTCGAGCACTCCAACTTAACATCTATGCTATATTGTCTAATATTTATAAAATGTAATGCTGTACTGCTCTACTTGAATGTAATAGAGGAAAATACTAAGTTTCCTAATTACAAGGGATCAATTGCATAGTTTGACATACCAATTGTGTATATTTTAGCTCTAGGACTATCTCTGCTGTGTGCACTGACATAGCAAACTCATTTGAATTGATGGAACTGTCAACTATCTGTTGCTGTGTGCACTGACATAGCAAACTCATTTGAATTGATGGTACTGTCAACTATATGTTTGTTGTATTCTTCAGTTTGGCACTGAAATTGTAGTCTGGGGTTCCAATCCAAAACCAATTGGCAATGGATGGAGTAGCCCAAACCCTTATAAACCCACAGGCTAGGTCCCATTTTCCCATGTGGGATGTATTTTCTCAACACCCCCCCGCACGTGTGGCGAACTTTCAAGTCATACACGTGGACAACTATTTGGGTGACGTGGAGTCTGTGTGGCTCAAGGGGAGAGAGAGAGAGAGGAGAGAGATAGAAAGCACACACGTGGGTAACCCGCTCTGATACCATGATAAAGTAGTCTAGGGTTCCAATCCAAAACCAATTGGCAATGGATGGAGTAGCTCAAACCCTTATAAACCCACAGGCTAGGTCCCATTTTCCCATGTGGGATGTATATTCTCAACAGAAATTATGTTCAAGGATAAAGATTATCCGTATTCTGGCAACTTTGCTTAATTTGGAGAATTCCTTGTTGTTTAGTAAAATTGCATAAGGAGAGGAACTTAGTGACTATATTAGGGTCTAATGTTTAAAAATGTACATCTGTCATGGACCTGTCTCCATCGTAACCATAAGGTTAGGCTTTTCAGCAAAACCTTTGGTGTTCCTTAGACTCTGTGCTTTTCTTCCTTTCATTTGAGGTCAATGTGTCGTTGTTTGACCGAGAACTGTGCATATAACCTTCGATACCACTTGATTGAAACAAAAACAAAAGAAACCTTTTGACTTCGATCAGTGTAAAAAAAGCTTGAATAGTCCAACTTTCATTAAGCTGGACTGCATCACCCGATTATCTCCCTCATTGGTTCTGTTGAGTATATTGGATACAGTATCTGTTTGTTGCGTGGTCTGATACAGTCTGATTATTGATTGCTGCTGCTATCTTTTAAAGGCTCCGTTGTCTCGAATATTTGATGGAGTTCTTTTAGTTGAATTAGTTAAAGGATGGAGCTTTTAGTTGAATTAGTTAAAGGACCATTATCAGTTTTGCGTGCGTACATCAAATGTTGGGTGAATATTACTGCATTGAGCTTAAGGTGGCATTTTTATTTCTTACTTTGCTAGGCATTGTCTCTAAGATTTTTCAAACTAATGGAACTGTTTCCTCATATTTATTCTGTTCATACAGGAAAGTACAAAAGATGCTGAGGTTATTGGAGTTGCGGAGCGAACAAGTAAGGATGGCCTACAAGTGTACGAATTTGAGTATAAGCTAGATAGCACTAGGGGAGGGATGAAGAGAATATTTTCAGCTGTATTTGTCGCCTCAAAGAAGCTTTACCTCCTAAATATTACTCACTCAGACAAACCAGAGAGTCCTCTTAACCCCCATACAAGACTGATGTTGGAACAGGCTCTTCATTCTTTCGATGCAACAAGTTGAACATAAATATTACTGCAGATACTCTTCCACCAAAACAATAGCATGTCTTCAACTTAGATCAAAGATTTCGCAGGTTCGCAGAGTTCAAACCAAATTGAAGGTAATCCAGTCACTTTGATATTCTTTATGGGGTATTGGGTGGTGGACAACCAATTATGTTATACGTTGTGCTGCTAACCGATTGCATTACTGCCTGCTGAGTACCCCTAACGTCATCTAAAGCTATTTTGTTTAGAACAGAGAGTCCCTTTTGTAGTACAAAAATTCAAGGTCAACTGGTTCCCTCCCGAACCGGCCGGACTGGGATAAACAATGTTCTTCAAGCTTAGATCAAATGACAATTAGTTCTTCAGGGTTTGGATTTAATGAAAGCTTTAATAAACAACTTAGAAGCAGAAAATGGGGCTCTGAATTCGGCGGCAAGGAAGCAAAACATGCAATGCAAGCAACCCGTAATCTTAGTCTTTGCATGTGAACTTTCCCCACAGAAAATTGCCAAGAAGATATTGTAAACTACTACCTGGATCCCCAGTTGACTTGTTATCTTGTCGATCTAATCTGAATCTTCCATGGGGAAGTATCTCAGATCTTGGTTTGAACCTGTCTACTTGGTTCGGTAACATGTACGTATTTCTGTCTTTCTTATTATTTTTGTATGGGAAAGGAAAAGGTCAAGGATATGAAAGTGGGCTGGGATATTGTAGTCTAAGTAATTTCTGGAAGTAGCAGATATCAGTACTGTCCGAGACAAAACAACAAAAAAGGCAAAAACGAGAGAAAAATATGATTGACATGTTTTGTTTGACGAAAAGACACAGAGAAATGGTCCATAAAGATAAGAATAGAGTGGGAATACAGATCCTAAATTCAAAGGGAAGCAATAAGAAAATAGAATTGGCGGTTATTGTCTTTGTATCAGTTGACTTGCAGAGATTTATAAATGAGAATTCAAACATGGCAACTAGCCAGCTACTTCAGTTTACGTGCAACATTGCCCCAACTCTGGTGAACCTTTGAATCTTTAATACAAGGATGAGTATGCACTATATATGCAGCTTGCTTGATTCTCTATTTTTCTCTCTCAACCGCAGTAGAAGAAAAACCCAGCTGCATATAAGCAGCTGCTTTCATCTCGAGCTAATTCTAGCAGGTTGAACTCTTGGTTAATTCGATGGGACAGAACCAAGTAGATGCATCACAAATCCAAGAAATGGATTCAGGGGAAAAGCGACTGAATGAGCTTGGTTACAAGCAAGAACTCAGAAGAGAGATGGTAATTGGCACCTGATTCGATTTACACTTGAAAATGGTCTTCATGCTGTGCAGTGTTTAACTATATCGTCTATACTACTATCTTTGCTTGCCACTATGAGATTTATGTTAATCTATATTATTGGCTAGCAATTGAGCTTTAGTGTCTGACTGTTTGATTTTGGCAGACTTTGTTCAAAACTCTTGCAATATCATTCTCGACGATGACACTTTTCACTGGAATCACTCCTTTGTATGGTTCAAGCCTTGCATATGGAGGTCCTGCAACACTTGTGTGGGGTTGGGTGGTAGTATCATTTTTCACCTGGTTTGTTGGACTTGCAATGGCAGAGATCTGCTCTTCTTTCCCGGTTAGGCCCCTCTCTTCTTTTTCCTTTCATGTTTATCTGTCACACTTTTTGGTTTGCATATCTTCTTGCTACTGCCATGGAGTCGTCTTTCATCTAATTATGTTATTGAGGTTCTAATGATTACTGAATTCGGTATCCAAAAAAGCATATTTACAGCAAAGTGACTAAACAGTATAATCAAAGGAAAAGAGAGGAAGAAACAAGAGTGTGAGTTTCACATGCTAATTCATATCGACAAGCAGGTCATTTAAGTTAAAAAACTGAAATGACTTTAGTTGAGACTTGTAAAGAGTGGAAGAAACATTTTCGACTCTTGAAATTAAATATCTGCTGCATCGAAGTAGGATTGTTGTATGATCAGTTGCAAGAAATGTGGAAGGCATGCCATGCGACAGTCTGAATACTATGGAGTTGAACTCCAACATATATCTGCCAATTACTTAAAAAGGCAGTAATTTAGATGTTTAAGTCTCCTATACTAGAAACATAATCAAAGATGCCTTCCCTTACTAAATTCTTTTACATTATGTTGTTTAACAGACTACAGGTTCTCTTTACTTCTGGGCTGCTCACTTAGCAGGCCCTAAATGGGGTCCTCTTGCATCATGGTGTTGTGCTTGGCTTGAGACCATAGGGCTCATTGCTGGCATAGGTACTCAGGTATGAATTGCTATAGTGTTTGTTCTTTTTTTGAAAAGGTATGACCGTATGAATATACGATGTGCTTGAGCTAAACACCTGTTACTTGATTTTGAAGGCATATGCAGGATCTCAAACACTGCAAAGTATCATATTACTAAGCACTGGGACAAATAAAGGTGGAGGGTATTTTGCACCAAAGTGGTTATTCTTATGCATGTACATTGGCCTCACTCTGATATGGGCGTTTCTAAACACATTCGCGTTAGAAGTGATTGCCTTTATTGATATAATATCCATTTGGTGGCAGGTACAATCATATATTCTAGTGTCTTACAATTTTTTGTTTCAGTTTTGGTATTAATGTCGTTTTGATAATTCTTAATAGTATGAATGTGTGATAAGTGATTAGTAATACTGTTGTTCGTACTAAAACTGATATCCAAATTCCAAAGTGCTCACTCTACCTTGACAAGCTTCTATTGCTAAGCTTTGTCGAGTTAGGACTAAGAACTACTGAAGGAGGTCTTCTTATGTGATGTCTTAGATATGGCAAGAAAGTTTAGCCAGAGATCATGATTAGATTCTGTCTTCCAAGCAAAATACAGTGAATTCAAATTATCATAACACATGAAGTGAAAACAAATTGAAAATTTAGTAATGCAACTGGATTATAGCTAGATTTGATATTAATTATTGGTTTCAAATATGCAATACTTCACTGTCAGGTCGTTGGTGGGACGATTATTGTTATAATGCTTCCCATTGTAGCACTTACTACACAGTCTGCATCATACGTTTTTACAAACTTCGAGGTGGCCCCTGAGCGAACGGGAATATCAAGCAAGCCTTATGCAGTGATTTTATCCTTTCTAGTTAGTCAGTATTCATTATATGGATATGATGCTGCAGCACATCTAACAGAAGAAACCAGAGGAGCAGACAAGAATGGTCCTATTGCTATTCTAACAAGCATCGGTATAATTTCAGTTTTTGGATGGGCATACATCTTGGCTCTCACTTTCAGCATTCAGGTATGGATGCAAAGGCATGCCAAAGTATACTGATTGATTTTACATAACATGAAGCAAACATTTGAACTGTACACTGATTTTCATAAATTGTGCTATTTTGATACTCTTAAAGTAAGTAGTTCTTTTGAGAAATCACTACTAAATGATGGATTCCAAGATAATTTTGTGTTGAAACATTCTTCCATCCACGAAACTTTCCTTCCTCAATTATATATGTTGAAGATTTTAAATCTGATACTTTTTCCACAACTTGTGTTCCCTCTCAGGATTTTAACTACCTATACGATCCCACCAACGAGACTGCAGGAGCATTTGTGCCTGCTCAAATTCTCTATGATGCGTTTCACGGGAGGTATCATAGTTCGACAGGAGCAATCATCTTACTATTCATCATTTGGGGTTCATTCTTCTTTGGTGGACTTTCAATTACCACTAGTGCTGCCAGAGTAGTAAGTGCTTTTTTCCTTTTTCCTCCCAAAATGAAATTAATTGTTTGGCATATGCTAACCCCTATGATCACTGCTTGGGTGATCCTTTAATTCTTGTATGTTTGATATTTAGACATGCATCGGAATACAACACATGTTCAAATATACTTTCTTAAACTCTATCAGCCATTATTTAACAATGCTCAACAGTGTGTCAGTGTCTAATTCAATGTATAACTAGCTACATACTAATTCATCAATCATATCAGTGGAAACAATGCTACTTCGATCAGTTTTTGGAGAGCTTGCATTTCCAGTTTTAATACCATGGTCGGTCGCATATATGTACCACTTTCCTTTTATAATACATAAGCTATTGTGGCACTTTCCAGTTTCCACCTTTCCAATTTCCTATAGCAAGTTTCCTAGCTGAAGTAGTACTGTTTTTCTTTGTTTTTATCATGCCAACAGTAGTTTCCTAGCTAGAGTTTGAGTGACTAGCAATATATATGTTTGTGTATATGTGTATTCCATCATCATTACTCAATATAAGAGTAATCTCTTAGCATTTTAAGGCATACTAACATTGATTACACTGGCTCTTATCAGGTGTATGCTCTATCAAGAGATCAAGGGATTCCGTTCTCTTCCGTATGGCGAAAAATACACCCGAAACACAAAGTTCCTTCCAATGCAGTGTGGCTCTGTGCTGCCATCTGCATTCTCCTTGGACTTCCAATCTTAAAAGTCAATGTAGTCTTCGTCGCCATAACTTCCATATGTACAATTGGATGGGTAGGAGGTTATGCAGTTCCGATCTTTGCAAGAATGGTAATGCCTGAGAAGAACTTTAAAGCTGGGCCATTTTATTTGGGCAGTTTAAGCAGACCAATTTGCTTGGTCGCCTTCCTGTGGATTTGTTACACTTGTTCTGTCTTCCTCCTCCCAACTTACTTCCCAATTTCATGGAATACATTCAACTATGCACCTGTGGCTTTGAGTGTGGGTTTAGGTCTGATAATGCTTTGGTGGATTCTGGATGCAAGGAAGTGGTTCAAAGGACCTGTTAGAAACATTGAAACTGATCAGTGGAAAGGTTTGAACAATCACATCAAGAGTTCTTGTATAAATTGGTTCCAGCTTTTCGTCTTAAAGTTCCTAGCTCTGTCATCCCTTGTCATCCCTTGGATAAATTATGAAATCACTTAACAAACCTACATCCAAGGATGTAAGCGATTGAATTAAGAAAGGGAAATCAAGCGTCAATGCCTATAGTTTTCCCTTTTTTTATTTATTTATTTTTATATATTTTTTATAATACAAAATGCCTATAGTTTTTAGATGGATGTATGTTTGAAACTTCTAGTTTGTTAATTCATGGTAAGTACAATATAATAGTTTCGACATTTCTTCTTCTTTTTCATTTTCGATCAAATTCTTGCAAAACAGAGAAAAAAAAAATAACAAAAAACAAAAAAAAACTTGACCGAACTAAACTTTCAGGAAACTCAATTCACCATTTCCTGGAGTTGCAAAACAATGCTGAACCGACCAAACTTTCTGTGATTCATTCGGTTATTAGGTTCCTCGATCACGTAACAACAACTCTTAACTTGGACATCGATCTCGTTTCCTAAATCACTTCAAAACAAGTTATTTGAGCCTAGGGCTGTCAATGAGTTGTGTCGGGTTAGGTTCATGTCGGGTCAAAGTATCTTGCGTGTCATTAAATATAAACCCAAACTCAATCCATTTAATAATCTTGTCAAAAATTTAAACCCAAACCCAACATACTTACAAAATGGGTTACCCGTTTCCAACCCGTTTAACCAATTTAATAAACAAGTTGTGACGCGTTCGACAAAATGACTCATTTAAACAAGATCAAAACAAACATAACATTACTCCTATCAAAACATGAATTCAAACACAAGGAAAAAAGACTTACTAAGTTCTTACTAAACTTATTTTAATGGGCTATGTAAGAGAGTATTATATAAAAATTTAGTTCGACAATTTTATTAAACGTGTCACGTGGGTTTATTTCGTGTTGGCGAGTTGACCTGTGGCTGACCCTTTTATTAAATGGGTCATGGCGGGTTAACCCGCTTTTTAATGGTGCGGGTTCAACCCACTTTATTTCGTGCGGGTTTCGAGTCGTGATATCAGGTCGTATCGGAATTGACAGCCCTAGCCTTCATGTATAGTACTATAGTTCATGCACGTGTCAAATACATTAATTAGGATTGAGACTAAAATACCGATTGCATGATTTTTCTGAATTTTTCTTCTCTATCGTGGCTCTGCTAGGGTTTATCTCCAACAGCCGCCTCGACAAAAAATCCCAATGGCCGGTGACGGTGAATCTACTTCATGGCAGAGGGGTTTCTCTTCCCTCTTCTTTTCTCGACCTCCTGTGGTCTTGCTTTTCTTGTCTTGGCTTTCTACTACGATTCCACTAGAGGCCGATCTAGGTTTTGGCTTGTTATTCATCCTATGTTACTCCTCTCTTTGTGGTTGTGGCGGGGTTAAGGAGGGGTTTGGGCGATCTGCATTTCGGCTGTGGTGGAGGTTGGATCTATCAGCACCATTGAAAATACTAGTCGGCTTCGACGACGGTATTTGGGCTGATGTCGGCAGCGATGACGGTCTTTTGGATGGCGTCGGGTTCGACGACAGTCTTTTGGTTGGTGTCGGCGTTGATGGTGGTCTCTTGGTTGGCGTCGGCACGACAAGATATGGTGCTAAGGGGGGTTTGTTGGGGTTTAGTTTTGCTCTTGTGGAGTTGGAGCATTGGTCTGGGTTGGAGAGGGAGGTCGACGACGTCGGTTTTCTTTTGGAGCCTGTGGAGTTTTGGGAGCAGTCGACGATGATCGTCTTGACGGCGGTGGTAGGCGAGGTGCTGACGGCGGAGCTGCTGCCAAAAGTTTTTTGGCTAGGGTTTGATGCCGGAATTGGGCCTGGCTTAATTTGGGTCTTAACTCTGGTGTGGTGTTGGTTGGATTGAGTCTTTATGGCCCAGAACAAGATCTAGTTTTTGAATCTGGTCACGGTGTCTTGGGGTATTTGGTTGTTTCATTTTAGTCCTTGCTTCTAAATATCCTAAGTACTAAATTTGTGCTTCATTTTCCTATGAAAAGGTGGGTGTATTCGTGGCTCTATTAGCCTAGTTTTAGGTTGGTGTGGCATAAAGGATAACTCTTACAGGTCGGCCCCGATGGGTGTGTTATCCTTATACTGCTTGCTGAATAAAAGTTTGATGACTTTCGATTAAAAAAAAAACACAAAAAAATTGTTCGATACCCAAATCAACCTACTGCATCCAATAAGGTTTAGTATGTACTCATGTTTACTTGTAACGATATCGATACTATTTAGTACACTTCCCTCTATACCTCCCGACTTTGTAGCGGAGACGGTCCACAACACAGCTGCGCAAATGGCCAAATTTACAAGTTCCCAAGAACAATGTGTTGTCATCAGCCTTGGCAGTAACAACCAACATTCCATTTTGGTCTATTTCAAAAGAAACAGTGATGTTAGAAGTACCCCCTTTGGAATTCCAATAAACTCGAATGTCCCCAACATATCCATCTGATCATGACCCTGCTCAAAAAGAGTCAACCGGTACCATTTCTCTTGACCACGTCGTCTACAGAACCAACAGTTATGCAAGGAGCTGATGGAGTAGTTTTGCTTGGCTGGGATGGGAGTCTTCCTTGGAAGGACAATCTTGTTGAAAATATCCAACTTCTTTAGCTTTACTGGTAGTAGTCCACTTATCGGACTAGGGTTTACACAACCCACAGACAGTGTAGCTACATCACAAATTGACAGAGATTTCATCTCATCTGTGTCACCGTTCAACTTTGCACCAAAAAGAGCTGCGCCATAAGCAACCAATTCTTCTTCGTCTCTGTGGATGCTCACTCCAGTACTCCCCTTGAAGAAAGACTCCAGAAGTTGTTGCAGCATAAGAGTCTTTGAGGAACAACCTATGAGCAAAACATCGGAGACACTACTTGTGTCTATAGCAGCATCTTCTAAACATTTTCAACCAACTTTACACACTTGTGGTACAAATCCATGTTTATCTGATCACATGTGTCCCTAGAAATAGTTTTATCGAATTTGATACCATTAACCAGCGAATTGATCGATATGAATAGTAGTCTGCAAGTTTATTTCTTTTGATGACAAAGTCTCTCTTAGCTCTCTCATAGGCTATTGCTAACCTCCTAACAACGCTTGGATTTAAACTGATGTCCACCTTGTGATCATTCCGGAACTCTTGCACAAAGAGATCAACCATTCTCTTGTCAAAATCATTTCCGCCCAACTGAGTGTTTCCGATAGAGGCTATGACCTGATACTTACCCTTCTCAATCCTAACAAGAGACACGTCTAAACTCCCGGCACCAAGATCAAAAACCAAAAGGTTCTTATGTTCGTGCTCTATGTGCATTTTCCCTTTGAAACCATAAGCAAGGGCTGCAGCAGTGGATTCATTGACAATATGCACGTTTCGAAGTCCGGCAATGCGTGCAGCTTCTTTGGTAGCATCTCTCTGACTGGTGTTGAAGTAGCAAGGTACAGTAATGACTGCACCGGTCACGTAAGTGATGCTAGGATCGATGGCCCTCAACAATATCAACCAAATTGCCGAGCACCATGGCAGAAATTGTTTCGACATACAACTGTTTCTGTTTTCCCTTGTACTTAAAGTTACGTACCCAGCGGCCGAAATACTCTGCGAATGTCCGGTTGTGGTAATCGAGATCACCTCCTACTTGTTCACAGTTTAGATGCATGTTCTTCTAAAACTGAACTTCTAAACAGTTAATTAGTACCCATCAATGTGCAATGACTACCTCATAATCTTTCAACTTGTAGGAAACTAGCATTTTTCCACCGAGTACAACATCGTCGGAGAGTATGGAAAGATTGAACTGTGAAGGTACATTTTCCGGTATGCTTTCTTGTAACGCTCCTAAATACAGCTTCATGTAGGTGACGCACTCGTGCGCAATATATGCTTCAGCTATACATCCTTCAGGTGCGGATCTATTTTGGACAAAATCACCGTATTGTCCAAGTTGCCTATAAATCAAGTTTTTAAAGTGTTATGATAATACATTAATACTAAATCACATATATTGATGAGGAAATTAACATAAGGTATAAAATACGTACCTTTCCATCGGATACATCCAAGTGAAGTGCACAGGACCGGTAAGCAACAACTGCCGAGGAAGATGGATCATAAGGTGAGGCATGATGTCGAAAAAATTTGGAGGAAATATCATCTCAAATTTACACATGATATGAACGATGTCTTGTTGCATTTCCCGGAGGTCAGATTTTCTCACTTCCCGTGTGCATACCTTCTGGAAAAATCTTACCAACGCTACTAACGGCTCCACAACGTGACGGGGAAGGAACGGTCGAATGAAAACAGGGAAGAGAAGTTGTAGCAGGATATGATTGTCATGACTTTTCAACCCGTAAAGATTGTTGAATTGTCTGTTCACACACTTGGCTATATTTCCAGCAAAGCCTGAAGGATACTTGGCCCGACTTATCCAATGGAAAATTTCTGGTTTATGCTCAGGCTTGACGGTGTAAGGAGCTTGAGGTATTGTTCTCTTCCCTTGTTTCAACCATAGTTGTTTTCTGATATTCATGTTTTGCATATCAGTGCGAGCCTTAGGACCGTCTTTCGTCTTCCCCTCCAAGTTCAGCGTTGTGCCCACCACACTTTCAGAAACATTTTTTTCTATGTGCATAACGTCTACGAAGTGACGGATCAGCAACTCACACCAGTACGGGAGTTCCCACAATATGCTCTTATGTGTCCATAATTTGTACTCCTCAGGTCTTTCAGGTCTTTCAGGTATTTCCGCTACAATATCGGGATGATTGCTGAGGGGCCCAAAATCGTACTCATTAAGCACTGCTAAAATTTCTCTTCCCGTCCATCTTCTGGGAGGACTACCGTGTTCTTCGGTTCCATCAAATGCGGTGGACTCGTAACGCCAGTGGTGATCCGCCGGAAGGAACACACGATGACGCATTCTGCATATCTTGTTGCAATTAGGGGTGCTCCCATAATCGCTGAGGCACTCTGGACAAGTCTTGTATCCCCTAACAACGCTGCCCGACAACATCCCATAAGCAGGAAAATCACTGATGGTACCAATAACCATGGCATGCATCTAGAACGTCTCCTCCTTGTACTTGTCAAAAGTGGGATGACCAACGTCCCACAATACTTTAAGCTCTTCAATCAATGGTCTCATATACACATCGAGACATTTCCCTGGGTAACCAGGCCCCAGAATCAACAATGTCAACATATTATATTCCTTCTTCATGCACATCCACGGAGGAAGGTTGTAAGGTACCAAAACCACCGGCCATATACTGTATGAAAGACTCATGGTGCCGAAAGGGTTGAACCCGTCGGTTGAGAGCCCGAGCCTGACGTTTCTGACATCTGACGCAAAATGAGGAAACTCATTGTTTATATGCTTCGAAGCCGCTCCGTCAGAGATGTGTGTCATGATATCTGCGTCTCCCGCGTCCCGCTCACCATGCCATCTCATAGCTTTTGCGGTGGTTTCTGACATGTACAACCGCTCAAGCCTATCTCTCAACGGAAAATACCGAAGCACTTTCACAGGTTTCCTGTTGCCTGCTCCCGTCAACTTATATCGGTCAGACTGACATATCGGACATGCGTCAAGGCT